>OX365944.1:47715000-50115000 GCA_947247005.1 Spisula solida | reverse complement strand
AATAAATGGATTAGAGGTCCAAAAATTTGAAAATCCCTGGCTTTTGATTGGACAAAGGAGTAGGGTAAACTATAAATAAATTTAAGAAACTGTTTTGTCGAACAGTCATGGAAACTGTAACGTCGCTATGTCTACACTGGCCGAACATCGTTATGACGACGTCGTATAACATACACACATACATGTACTCATTGATGGCATAACTCATGTTGCAAGGGGCATTATATGATTTTCAAAAAAAATAGCTATGGAACGAGATACAATCAGCACACATAGCACTTAGAAATCAAATATGTTGACATTGAACTTCTCGTGTTTGAGTGAATGAACAAAGAAAATGTTATAATGTATGCTATTGTATCTTTGTTTGTATAATGTCATTAGTCATTTTTGTGCCATAGCTTACCGTCGACTAAACATGCATCGCACTCATTTTGAAATAACTGCTACAATGAATATGACTCTTATATAGACTTTTGTTGTCAAACTGTCGATTTGACATCATGAATTCAATTTGTTGATCACCCCTCGTATTCGTGTAAGAGGTAGCTCACGTATGACAATGGTATAGAATATCTAGATAAATAGTTAAAGGGTGCAAGTGAAGTTCAAGTGATTTTACAAAATTTTGCAATACTTGGTTAAACGTGGGTAGATTTGAGACATAAAAATTTATAAGTTAAAACTGTGTACGGTATATCAATAACAATTTGATACAAAAATAATTTAGCCATGGCATTACACGGAAAACGTTTCCTCGGATATATTTGTGTTTTATATGTCATCCAGCTGGTCAATTCACAAACTACTGTTGTGCAGGGAAAACTTGGTGAATTTCACGGATTAACAACAATAGATTTTCTATATGAAGGTAAAACGTATAATCTAACGAGGTTTCTTGGTATTCCATTCGCTAAACCTCCAGTTGGGAACCTCAGATTTAGAAAGTCGGAACCAGTCGGCTATATGGACTCACCGTTTAATGCGACGAAGTTTGGAAGTCAGTGCATACAGTCTACTCGGGCGAACCCAGGTCCTCAATCAGAAGACTGTTTGTATTTGAATATTTACGTTCCAAATGCACACCCAGATTCTACCAAGAAGTACGCTGTGGCTGTATGGATTCACGGTGGGGGCTTCATGGAAGGAAGTGGAAATAAATACGATTCATCTATCCTTTCCACGTTTGGTAACGTCATCGTTGTGACATTTAATTACAGACTTGGTGTTTACGGATTTTTATCAACAATGGATGATAATGCACCTGGAAACACAGCATTCTGGGACCAACATATGGCTTTTCAATGGGTTCATGATAACATTGAAGACTTTGGGGGTGATACTCAAAGAGTGACTATATTTGGTGGATCTGCCGGAGGGATAAGCGCCAGTCGACAAGCTTTCATTACACAAAATCGAGGACTATTCCAGCGAATGATTGCGCAAAGTGGAAGTGTTCTGATAAATACACCTGATGAGAACGCTTTAGAAAATGCTCATCTACTTGGTAAATATGTTGGGTGTGATTTACCGAGAACAAAAGAGTTGATGCACTGCTTGAGAAATAAATCCAATGATGACATAATGGCAACCCGTATACCCGCCACCTTTGGTTATGTTATAGATAAAGTACTGATTAAGGATCACCCGTCGTCCTTGCTAGTACATACAGATACAAAGCAAAATGAAGAACTAGAGTTTTACAGATCGCTTAGTGTAATGAACGGATTTAACTTGTTTGATGGATATCTCCCTTACCAGTTTAGAAATGCATTCGATCAATTTCCACTTGCCAATCTTTCGCGTGAAGAAATGAAGATCAAAATTGGAGTGGCATTGTATTCCGATTTCGGACACGTCCATGACAGTGTAATTGAAATGGTACTAGCTGAGTATACAAACTGGACCAGTCCATACTCAATGGAAGAAGCAACCTTACAGTTAATAAAACTTTACGGCGATATGACATTCGGCACACCGGCAATCAAATCAGCACAGATACATGAACAATGGACAACTCCGTCCAGCAATTACTTCTACCACTTTGTTGCGAGTCCAACGTACAACATAAGGATGACTCCTGATTGGCTACCTGGTGCGAATCACGCTGATGAAGTTTCGTTTGTATTTGGAATAAAACCCTTCACAGAAGGTTTGGGTTTTGTACCAGAACAATGGGAAACAGTCTTGTCTCAGAAGATCATGCGTTATTGGACCAATTTTATGAAGAGTGGGTAAGTATTTCAAATAGCTACCTGCCTACCTACCCGGAGGCACATGACAAAGGGTTTCGACTCTTGTCTGTGTTATTTAGCTGTCTTTCCAAATTTTCCTCAGGTCGATTTCGGTCATTTCGGTCTCCACAGTACATCTCCAGATTGTTTAGGGTCGTCATCTCTTCCTTTTCCTTACAGAGGTCCAACGGATTGCATCTCTTGTTATGTTGTCTTGAGGTTTACGAAGAACATATCCGATCCATCTCCAGCGTCTTCTTTTTAGGATTGTTCTCATGTCCGTTCCCTTAGTTTGTTCATGAAGGTCTTTATTTGCTATTTTGGTAGGCCAGATTAGTTTTGATATCTTCCTATGGTAGAGTATTTCAAATAGTAATGGCTAAACAAGTTTATTTTTTATAAAAGTAGGGTATTTGGAGTTGAATATCCTAATAACACTAATATTTCATTTTTAGTTCACTTATGCTTTTCCGTACTGCACCATATACAACTCCCAACTACTGATGACTCATGTAGACTTTATTACTGTTTCAGAAACCCAAATGAACCAGACGACGTGAGTCCATGGTGGCCCGAATATGATATTAATCGCCAGCATTACATAAGTTTTGAACAGAACACAACTCAAAAGTCTGTTGGGCGATTCCTACACGCAAGAGAAACCAACTTCTGGTATAATGTGTTCCCAACTGTCAGCAAGAATATGGTGGAAAAACCAACTGATTGTACATTCGTTTCGTCGTCTGCGTATTTTGTGATTCCACAAACTCATTTGTTTGGTGTAATGTTAGCATTCGTCTTGTACTTTTAAGCTGACCATAAGTCAATTTGAAATACAAAAGCTGCGATGTTATTGGCATTACATTTAAACGTAAATCCGGACTTTTGTCATTGTGTACGCGTAGTTGCTTACAACTAAATATCCAATCAAACAAGCCAATGAAATAAGTGTGTAAAAAGAAAGATGTTAAATTAATTACAAAGTGTTGGACTATGTTATTGTTCATGACGTGCTTTCACAACCTTCTATCAATGTTATTCACCTTACGTGGGCCACTTAAAAAGTATTATTCAGTGGCCAATAACATGTTTAATATCCCTTTAACGTGTATAAAAGTGTACATTTTCTGAAAGATACAACTTTCGCCTTGCGAACCAATAAAGTAATATCAGAAAAATAACCAATCAACCATATGGCATTTAACCAGCAGATGTATGGAACACTGGAATTGCGCAAAAATTATTATATACATATACATATTAGTACATGTAATCGGAACGGTTGATGTCAATGTTCATAGTTTCTTTAATTCTAATCCGGTTGATATGAAATTTGCACATGTTATGCGTCATATACTTGTGTAACTAGTTGTAAATCAACATTTATTGTTTGGACAGTCTAAATAGCTAAAGTTGTACAGGAAATTTGCCATATTCCAAATACTCTTGAAAGCAGCATTTTACTGGAACTGTGATTTTACAATGTTGCTGTGTTGTACTACTGTATATGTTTAGTGGAGAAGTCAAACATGTAGCTTTTTTAAACATACACATGTGTAATCATCTTTCACTTAATAAATAATTTTAGAACTATTCAGAATTTGTCCTTAACATCATCTCAAACAGCATGACCATGTGACCAAACAATCCGTATTTAATTTTTATGACGTCATATCCATGATATTAATTAATAATGAGAGGCATTATATGAAATGTACAACAGGGTTGTATTTTCTCTTTGTCGTCGTAAATGGGGGTATAACATTACTCCACCCAAGTTTATTTACTTGCCCCTTTTTCATTTAATAAGTTGTTGCCATTGCATATTATCGGTATTTTTTGTTGTATCCAGTGGTGTTTATTCTTGAAACTTTGACGAAATATGTGGGTGTGTTTCAGGTTCCCTGAATGAATGAATTCATCCTTCTTATCATACTCTCTGTGTCTGTAACGGTAGGTTTTATTACTTGTGGTGTTGATGTCGGACAAATATCCTGTTATGTAATAAGGACTTTAGTCATTTTCATGGATAATGATTAATCAAATCAAAATGATATACAGGTTTGGCGAGTACGTTGCACTAGATGCATCTGCGGAACACGATGTTTATTAATGTATGAAACAGTTTGTGTTTCCCCATGTTAACAAACGAAGGGACGTTACTCATATACATGTACATCATTTTATGCCTGCACAAGGGGAAATAATAAGTTAACATTCACATAACACTACGTTTAACAAGATATTTGGATTTTTGTTACGTTTAAACCAACATATATCTATGTCTATTCAACCGAATGAATGCGACAATCTGATAGGAACGCGCTACTTGGTACCACATTCATTAAATCATACATTTTTAACCATGTCGGCATACATTTACAGAACGCGTGATACAAGTTTATTACGTTAATAAAGGCAACCAGTCCAAATGACTATTGTTACAGTGTTATGTTCAAAACCAAGGACAAATACCGAGAAAAAAGTATAAACATCATACAGCCATACCAAATATAGTAATTAAGTCAGTATCGTTTATGTAAAGTGGATGAATGAATCAATTATAAAGTACGAGTGTATCTTTAAGGGAATATATATAATATTATACGAGTTCTTGTAGATCAGCTGTAAATAGGACAGGGGGAACCAATAGTTGGCGGATGATAAATAATACTATGACTATAATTATATTTTTTAAATAAAATGAAAGTAAACCACTTTATCACTTTAAAAAGAAATTAAGCCCGTACATCAGTATGCATTACTTTATCTGTTTAAATAAATGATCTACATATGATATGTAAGTGATCATTGTCCACATATACATGTACGAAGGTTGTCCGGAAAGTTATCATCTAAACAGTACCAGATACAATTCAACAATTGGCATTAAGCTGGTATTCAAAACTTTCCATGAGTCTTCTATTTAAAAATGAAATGATATAAGTTCATATATTGCAAGAAAAAGCTTGTATTGACAACCCATATAGAAATTGTCATTGTTAGCCATTTTCACGACTATTAATGACGTAAAACCTTCCCAAAAACTACGATGGCAGTCTTGCTACACTTCATATTTTTACACATATGTTCAAAATATGAATGCGTAGCAAAAATGTCATCGTGATTTTGAGGAAGGTTTTACGTCATGAAAAAACATGACAATGGCTTACAATAGGGACATGCATTTTTTTTGGTAAAACAGGGCCAAATTAAGCCATTCACGAAACCTTTCCTTTGGTCATCGGCGAAACATTGTTTTGGGGAAAATTGATGAAATACGACTCGTATGTACATGTATTGCAAATAACATCCCTGAAGTGCATTGCTAACAATCACAACTCCATTACATATCTGATCAGAGCATTGAGCTACACATTAAGATGATATTAAGATTAACCAGGTGTACTATATGTTTTTTTTTCATACAGTATACCCCTTTTGACTATTGAACTTTCTATTTCATTAAAACAACTGTTTATTTATTATGATTGTAAAATCTAAAATGAAATATTGACATTTACAATTTCGTAAATATATCGCCATAACTGTACCTCAAACTTTGCATTAGTATACTCGTATTGCTATAAGATACGGCTGAAAAGCCACAGTTTACGGGCCAATATTTAACAACACGTGTATAACCTCCATTATATTTATAATAGGGTATGTTTTCGTAAACACTTAAAACGAATAGTCGTACGCTTCAAAACGTAGTTTAATTTTAAGTGGCAATAGCGCATTTTATGTAAACTTGTATAACAATGTCACAAACGACTGCGTATATATTACAATTCATAGTTCAACAATAAGTACACGTGATTTTCAAGGTGATTTTACAAAATTTTCCAATACTTGGTTTACCAACAAGGATTGATTGGAGCTAAGACACATTTGTTGAAATTGTGTAAATCAGTAAGCATTTCGATTAGACAGAAAGATGGCAATGGCATTGCACGGAAAACGTTTGCTAGGATATATATTTGTGTTATATGCCATCCAGCTGGTCAAATCACAAACTACTGTTGTACAGGGAAAACTTGGTGAATTTCATGGATTTACAACACTAGAGTATCTATATGGAGGTAAAACGTATAATCTAACGAGGTTTTTAGGTATTCCATACGCTAAACCTCCAGTAGGAGACCTCAGATTTAGAAAGTCGGAACCAATAGAATATCTAGAATCACCATTTGTTGCGACTATGTTTGGAAGTCAATGTATTCAGTTTTCTACTACGTACCCAGGCCCTCAATCCGAAGACTGCTTGTATTTGAATATTTACGTTCCAGACTCACATCCAGATACTACCAAGAAGTACGCTGTGGCTGTATGGATTCACGGAGGGGGGTTTACCGACGGAAATGGAAATGTTTACGATTCATCAGTCCTTTCGACCTTTGGTGACGTCATCGTTGTGACCTTTAATTACAGACTTGGTGTATACGGATTCCTATCAACAATGGATGACAATGCACCAGGAAATACTTTATTCTGGGATCAACATATGGCTTTCCAATGGGTTCATGATAACATTGAAGACTTTGGGGGTGATACTCAAAGAGTGACTATATTTGGTGAATCCGCGGGAGGAATAAGCGCCAGTCGCCAAGCTTTTATTACACAGAATCGGAATCTGTTCCAGCGAATGATTGCGCAAAGTGGAAGTGTTCTCATACCTACGCCCTCTGATGACAACGCTATAGAAGATGCTGAACTACTTGGTAAATATTTAGGATGTGTTACATCGACAACAAAAGAGTTGATGCATTGCTTGAGAGGGAAGTCCAATGAAGACATATTGACAGCCCATGCGCAATATAATATAAGTCCATCTAATTACGGTTATATTATAGATAATGTCCTAATTAAAGAAGACCCGGTGCTTTTGCTAGCACATAAAGATACAAAGCACAATGACGAACTTGAGTTTTACAGATCGGTTGATGTAATGAATGGATTTAATCTATATGATGGGTTTTTGATTTTTAAGAGGTATAACGCAATCGACCAATTTCCACTGGCTAATCTTTCTCGTGAAGAAATGAAGACCCGAATTCGATTTGCATTGCAGTTCACTTTTGGAGATGTCCATGAAAGCATACTTGAAATGGTTTTATCTGAGTATACAAACTGGTCAAATCCATACTCAATGGAAGAAGCAACCTTACAGTTAATCAAACTTTATGGCGATTTGATATTCGGTACACCGGCAATCAAATCAGCAGAGATACATGTACATGAACAATTGACACATTCTGCCAGTAACTATTTCTACCACTTTGTTGCTAATCCAACGTACGATCCACCCACTACTCCTGAGTGGCTGCCTGGTGCAGATCACGCAGAGGAAGTAATGTATGTCTTTGGAATAGAACCCTTCCAAGCATTTTTTGGTTTTGTACCAGACCAATGGGAGATTATATTGTCTCAGAAAATCATGAGATATTGGACCAATTTTATGAAGAGTGGGTAAGTGTGTACAATGCAATTTATTTTCTCTGAGTATTTTCAACGTACTTATTTATAAGCACAACTTAAGCAAAAAGTATATTTTCATCTAAAATTAAAGTAGTTTAAGTTGCATATACTGATACACATTTCGTAATGAGTTCAACAATGTTTCAAGTAATTTTTTGTACTGCATTTCCTCCTTTTTGTATTATTATGGTTCAGTATCTATAAGGCACAAACAATCATGTTGACTTCCTCACTTTTCAGAAACCCAAATGAACCAGAAGATGTAAGTCCAAGGTGGCCAGAATATGACACAGAACACCAGCATTACATTCGTTTAGAGCAGAACACAACGGAACAATCTGTTGGGCAATTTCTGTACGCTAGAGAATCCAACCTCTGGTATAATGTGTTCCCTGCTATTAACAAGAGCATGGAGGACACACCGAGTGGTTGCAAAGATGTTACGTCGTCAGCAAATTGTGTGATTCATCAAATCAACCTCTTTTGTGTAATGTTAGCATTCTTCTTGTACTTTTAATATGATTATAAGTCAATTAGAGATTCTTTGACACCGACTTCAAACGTAAAAGCTGACTCTTGTCATTTTGTTTGTGTCAATATGTATGTGTTTCTCATTTACTATTCGCGTTCCGTACAATTTTATATCCAATGACAATAACGCCATGACCGTTGGTCGTTTTATGATGACCATTTCTCGTGTACGAATTGTTGTGTGATAAATGATAATTTTGGATACATGTATATGTTCATTAATACTCAAGTTTTCTTCCGTTTCATATCATAATAATTTGAATTAGTTATATAATTTGCCTATTGTACTACACAAATACTTACGCCTAACTTTATTGTAAACCAAACATACACATACCTGTACTAACCTGTCTCATATTATCATATTCTCATATTACGTACTAGTATAAAGGAATGAAGTTCATTAAACATAATTAGCATTTATGTAAAATGTGTTGACCGAAATTATTTGGAAAAAATCATGGGATAAAATTAATTACAAGATGAGATATAAACCGTATTCAATGAAAACAATTACTTTTATTATTTGATCCTTATCTCCGAGTGTCCCTGTTTGAAGGAACGTATATATTCTTTTCGCTACCATAGGGTACTAATGCCGACTGGCCGGGATGGCCAGTTCGGCCTTCCATAGGTTTCGACCTAAATGCCCAAATTCGGGGCTTTTACTGTCATGGGTACCCATTTATCCCAGACTAAATGATATTACGGACCCAAGGTGGTACACATGTTTTTGGGCCCACTGGTCACCTTTAAAGAGGGATTTGGACGTAGATTTTCCAAAACTGAAATTACTGGTTATACCAGCCATTGCGGTACGAATTCCTGTGAAATTGCATTAACATTTATTTGTCTATAGAAGGAATGTAAGGCTAGACAATGCCCTACTTAATGGGCCCAAAATTAAAAAAGAAGTTATTTACGCAAGGGTCACTGTCAGATCGTCATTTCCGGTGACCTTTAGTCGTAATGTTGACAATTTTGTCTACTTTTACTTTTGTTCAGGTGTGTAGCATTCGGATGAACGAGTTGTTATTATCGCTGCAAGTCAATAATGTATCAGGAAAGGAGTATAGGGTCCATATGAATTTCTCCTAGACCCAAAATGAATCTTGGTAGCGGAAAGGATATCGTCACAAGTTTCGCAACTTATTTTAAATTCCAACATTTTGAATTTTTCACCTAAGATATGTATGTGTATTCGTTTTTAAAAATACTTTAACTTGTACTTTCACTGGTTAATCAGTATTTTTCCACGTTCAGTTGTGTGCTGGGCACTGTGCCGTGTGAGTGTGGTCTGTGTTATTTCTATTTTCTTTGATTAGCAGTTTTGAATAGTAGAGTGCTACATTTCATATCCGAATTTTCATTATCTTCTTTTTTTAAACAGCCGAATTGTCATATGCACAAACCACATAACACTATTTTTGCAATAGAAAACATACACCATACATTTTAAACCTTTGCGATGAGTTTCAAACCAATGCTACAACTGATTATTTTAAACGTCTTATTTCTTCGATCATGTTTATTGGCTTGATAATATTTACTAACGAATTGTCGCCCACTTGTCTCAAGGACATGACTATCTAGGTCACACATGAATGCTGAATATCGGCTGCGTCTTTACTTTCCGTGTATCGTACGCACACAATTGTTGTTTATTTCAATTTGTTTACAAACGTTTGTGCATATCGTTTTTCCAGTGTTTCTCAAATTTCATGCACACCATTGACAACGCAACAAAGGGTTGTATATTACCTGTAAGTGGGAACATACATTACAGATGGTTAATTTACAAATTTAACACACTTTTATGTAAAGCACATACTAGAGAGGAGGTAGAACACATTGGTTAAAACTGAACAAACTATGAAACATTTGATCATTAAAACAAAAGGCATGGCATTGCATGGAAAACATTTGCTTGGTGTATATGTCTTTTATTTGCAATCCAGCTGGTCTAATCACAAACTACTGTTGTTCAGAGAAAACTTGGTGAATATCACAGCTTAACAACAATAGATTTCCTATATGAAGGTAAAATGTACAATCTAACGAGGATTCTTGGTACTAGTATTCCATACGCTAAACCTCCAGTAGGAGAACACAGATTTAGAAAGTCCGAACCAGTCGGTTATCTGGACTCGCCGTTTGATGCGACGATGTTTGGAATTCAGTGCATACAATTTACTTAGACGTAACCAGTCCTGCGTTCAAGGAATAATCACGTGACGCACGTTTCGTACCTGTAACGTACCAGGTACGAAACGTTTCGTACCCTGTACGTACCAGGTTGGAAGCGTGTGTCACGTTATTTTTCCTTAAATGCAGGGCAGGTCCACAATCAGAAGACTGCTTGTATTTGAATATTTACGTTCCAAATGTACATCCAGACTACAGAAATACGCTTTTGCTGTATGGATCAACGGAGGGGGACTCTTTGAAGAAAATTGAAATGTTTACGATTCATTCATCCTTTCCACCTTCGGTGACGTCATCGTTGTGACCTTTAATTACAGACTTGGTGTATACGGATTTCTATCAACAATGGATGACAATACTCCTGGAAACACAGCATTCTGGGACCACCATATGGCTTTCCAATGGGTTCATGATAACATCGAAGACTTTGGGGGTGATAGTGAAAGGGTTACTATATTTGGTGAATCCATGGGAGGAATTAGCGCCAGTCACCAAGCTTTTATTACACAGAATCGGAATCTGTTCCAGCAAATAATTGCGCAAAGGGGAAGTGTTCTTATACATACGGCCCCTGATGACAACGCTATAGAAGATGCTCAACTACTCGGTAAATCTTTTGAGTGTGATACATCGAGAACAAGAGAGTTAATGCATTGCTTGAGAGGGAAGTCCAATGATGACATATTGACAGCCAATGCGCAATACAATATACTTCCATCTAATTACGGTTATATTATAGATAATGTCCTAATTAAAGAAGAACCGATGATTTTGCTAGCACAAAAATATACAAAGCACAATGACGAACTTGAGTTTTAAAGGTCGGTTGATGTAATAAACGGATTCAACATATACGACGGATTTTTCCTTTACCAGTTTGATAATGCTTTCGACCAATTTCCACTTGTAAATCTCACTCGTGATGAAATGAAGACTCGCATTCGGGTTACATTGCTGTCCTGATTTGGACAAGTTCATGACAGTGTAATTGAAATGGTACTAGCTGAATATACAAACTGGACCAGTCCATACTCAATGGAAGAAGCAACCTTACAGTTAATCAAACTTTATGGCGATGTGACATTCGGCACACCGGCAATCACATCAACACAGATACATGAACAATGGACAACATCGTCCAGCAATTACTTCTACCACTTTGTTGCGAGTCCAACGCACAACATTATGAGGACGCTCGATTGGCTGCCTGGTGCGAATCACGCTGAAAATGTATTGTTTGTATTTGGAATAGAACCGTTTACAGCATCTTTGGGTTTTGTACCAGAAAAATGGGAAAGTATATTGTCCCAGAAGATCATGCGTTATTGGACAAATTTCATGAAGAGTGGGTAAGTACGTCATATGCTAATTACTAACTACGAGTGTGATGTTAAACGTAATTACTGTACAAGTAAAGTACTTTGATTTTGTATTTTGTGTTGAATATACTGATATTTTTTCATTTTTAGTTCACCTATATTTTTCTGCAAGGTATCTCTTTATTTTCTTACTTAAATAAATAAATAATTAATTATAAGGCACAAATCATAAATGACTCATGTAGACTTCCTCACTTTTCAGAAACCCAAATGAACCAAAAGATGTGAGTCAATGGTGGCCAGAATATGACACAGAATACCAGCATTACATTCGATTAGAGCAGAACACAGCAGAACAATCTGTTGGACAATTTCTGTACGCTAGAGAATCCAACTTCTGGTATCATGTTTTCCCAGCTGTCAACAAACTGGTGGAGGACGAGCTTAATGATTGCAAGGATGTTACGTCGTCAGCAATTTGTGCGATTCCTCAAACCAATCTGTATGGTGTAATTTTAGCATTTTTTCTTTTACTTTAAAGCTAAATAGAAGTCAACTTTTTTTTGTTTGTTTCAATGTGTATGTGTTTCTCAATTTCTGCCCTGGTACCTCTTGTTATACATGTATATGATATTATATATCCAATCATCATTAAGAAATATGCGCATTCATTTATCTCATGTTTAATGCCGTGGGTGAATTATAAAGAAATCACATGGAAATGGGAGCACACTTATATGTAGATGCGTGTAATAAAGCTTTGACGTCATTTCATTTAAAGTATAGGAGACGTTCGCCAAGCTGACGTGTTTTATAATAATTATATTCATATTCTGATGTTTCGGTTAGAAAAGCTGTCGTGTTGTGTAAAAAGATATAACAAGCAGACCATATTTTCAATTGGAACACTGCATGTGTTTTGTTGGATTGTTTACTGAGACAGTCGTATCGAGTGCTTGGCTGTTCGGTTTTATCACTGCCTTATTGGCAAATGTCCTCCGGCTTCGAGGGCAGAGACAGAAAGTTTGTGTAATACAAGGCATCAGGACTTCGGGAGCGCTAACCATTCGGTCACCGTTTCACACGTTTCACCGGAACACTGCATGTGTCATTAGTTTCATGGTCACCTAGTGACCTGGTACGGGATGATACCTATCGAAATTCGTACTTGGTGAGACGAAGTCGAGTCGTGGTACGATATTTAAGAAAGCGCTGAAAACGCACTATTTTACAAAAACTTATTCAGGTTTATCATGTGTTTAGGTTTTACTTCTTATAGAAAGTGCTTACTTTCTTTTAAGTATATGGGTCTCTTTAAAGAAAACTAGCATATTTATACCTTTGGAGACAGTTTCTCGTAGCAGTTGTCTCTGACGCTGTTCTTGGAGCAATAATGAATTAAGTAAACATGGTCTAAGTTATATGAATTGTGTGTGCATGGTCTCGTTATAATGCGCGTGTGAACTTGCCATAGAGCTTACCAATCCTACCGGACTTGAAACATTCTACATTGTGTATTTTACCTGTTTGCATAAATTAGTGATGGATGTGTTGATATATAAATTTGTCCATAGTTGTATGTTTTACCCATATCATTTGACTTGCATGCTTGTATCCATAGAATATAGTCTGAACTTATTGCTGTTGACAAAAATATAAATATCGTGATGTTCAACTTACGAACTACAATAGTTTCTCGATTTTTTAATCCTTACAAATCACGACCAACATATGATTATGTAAGGTTTAGTATATACTCCAGTGGGCACTGCTTTATCAAAGCACTATCTGAAATCTTAACTTACCCTCAAATTGGACTTTTTTTCTTATAAAGTGTGGTGAATGGATCTGCAATACTTTTAATGAATAAATTAGTTGACTCCTAAAAACCATATCTGTCTCTAAATTGCACTTGTTACATAATTATTAAGAATATAAATTTGAATTTTAATTTAAGATTTCCGTAAGAATCCGCTTTCGTGATCTATATTAGTGGTATATAGTTGCTTTTTAATCGGTTAATTATGTAACACGAGTAGCATTGTTGTGAGATGTACCAGTTATACTAAACTACTTACAAGGAAGTAAAATAATACAATTTGTGTTTTGCATATACATTTACAATTCCTGTTAAAAACTTCCTGATTACTCAACTCAACCAGGTAGTTATCTAATACAACTACCTGACTCAACTCAATTAGCACGCAAGCGTAAATTCTCACATAACATATAAGATAAATAAATTTATGACTACAGTACATGTCAAATCATAACTGCAGCCCTGTCAGTATTGAGACCCAAAATGAAATATTGTTTGTTTCCAAACACGCTTACTACCAGCCAAAATTGCCCCACCCGAAATCAAGTTTTATTATGATGAAAATGTTTATCCAAAACGGCGTACGTCCTTTCGATTTTGGCAAAATAACGTAAACACGTCGAAGTTAAGGTTATTAGAGCTCTTGGTTAAATTGAAGCATTGTCAAATTTGGTAAGATAAGGAAAATGTTGTTGATTATATTATTACCTAATTATACAGAGCAAATGTTTCAACTAGACCCATCCGTTATCTTCTTATATGCCCTTGATGGTAATAGAAGCAGTCGATATCAATTAAAAAGTTTGACAAATCAATGTTTATCTCATTATATGATTAAAAGAACTTAATAACAAAGCAGTTTTGTTTTTAATTGATACAAAACATACACTGTACCCATCAAATGCATATTTTAAAACAAAACAAACAACAATAAAATACTGGGATAATTTTTGGAACATTTGCTCTGTATATTTGGAGATGAAACATTTTGTTATCATCAAGAGCTGATTGTTATAAAGCATTCTTAGTGGAAAACTTAAGTTGCCGTAACTATGATGCAAGACCAATATGAAGTCACTGAAGTTAAGTTGATCAAATTAACTCTGTACATCCGTATAATACGGCATCAAAAATGTAATAACACATTGCATAGGTAAGGCCTGTCTCAACACAAATGGCCGAACACTAACGACATGACGAAAACACAAAAAAGAAAGAAAAAAGGTTACCAGTCACATTCATTGCGGAGTGAGTATATAGGCATGCTTGAAATATCAATTTTTGGGGATGTGGATGGTTCGTTCTATGTCTGACTCGTGAATGGCTAGGCGCTGCCGTCGTTTCTGTGTGGGTTTGGAATGTCTGTGCGCTACAGTATTTACTTATCACTACAGCAGGTGTTAAGTGCCGTGTGGCGGCTGTAAAAAGTCTCCCCGTACTTCACTTCAGTGTAGTTATCATTTATAATTACCTCCCTTTATGGCTAATGATGCACAGAATTCGAAGTCCACAGTGTGTCATTCATTGCGGAGTGAGTATATAGGCTTGCTTCAAATATCCACTTTTGGGGATGTGGATGGTTCGTTCTATGTCTGACTCTTGCGTGAATGGCTAGGCGCTGTCGTCGTTTCTGTGTGGCTTTGGAATGTCTGTGCGCTACAGTATTGACATAGAACTGAACAAGAAAGAAATTAAACTTATCAGCTCCAAAACATGACATCATTCAGTTATTGCACAAGGCAAGCAGAATGCAAACTTCACATGATCTACAAGTAAACAACACGGATAGGACAGTAATCAGTATGTTGCACTCTCTTATCATACCGTCTACACATTGACCCAAAATGGCACAACGTTATCAACATGAACACCATACAGGCATGATTTTATCAAGCTAATAATAGTATGAAAGAAGACTGTATGTTTCTTAATGATGTTCAAAACCCCTGTTTTACCACCGGATATGGAATTGATAAGCGTGATTTTTGTGTTAATAGGACTAGGGATAACATGTGGTAAATATGCTTAAACTATTTATGCAGTGTGGTGACCGTAAAAGAAGTCCAAGACAAATAGTCCAGAAAGTCAGTGTCGTTGTCCATAACGACCGATCCATAGTGTCGGGTGATGTACCTACATTGATATTTTGTGTTTGTTCCGATAGCCGAGTGGTTTTTCGGTCTTCGCATTGCTTAAGGTGGGTTCACACTATGAACGTTTGTACCAGCGTTGATCAGCGTTTCAAAAGTCAGAAAAATGAGCCAAAACGTCGGTGAAATTACGCTCGTGAGGAGGAATAATTTGGTTCACACTGCGAACGTTGTGTAGCTAACGCACGCTAACGTTTTGGGAACGTTTCTCAGCGCTTAACTGCGTTTGACCGCGGTTACTAGCGCTTAGCAACGTTTGCCTGCGTTGTTGCTTTTTTTATCGGCGTAGGTGAACTTTTGCCAATGTAGGTTATATATAGCGTGTGTAGCGGTCTCTAACTTAGTCCGACTTAGACGAACGAGGTGCCAAACGCCAGAATCCGTTGAACAAAGTTAAGTTACTGAAACGTTATTGAAAGTTCGTCTGCGCTAACCACTTGCGTTGGCCCCAGCGCAAAAGAACGTTGTCCAACGTAGGCCAACGGGTAGCAACGCAAGTAGTAACTTTTACTATCGGAGCTGAACGTTTGCCGAAACGTCGGTAAACGTCGGTCCAAACGCTAGAGTGTGAACCCATCTTAAGAGATGACACAATTCAGTATAGGTTCGAAACCCACAATAGGTGCTAATTATCTTTTTTTCATATTAACATGATTTGCTCCACTATCGCAGTGCTAACGGTCATTGTTTTATAATACTGGTTATATCGACCTATGTACGGTATGATATTGTATTGAAGCAATGATTGCGCCTATATAACCAGATAATAACACGTAAACAATAACCAGGTTCCGACCTGTCGAAATACTGTCGAAGAAAAGTACCCAATGCATTTAACAATAGAAGCAGTGATAAAGAATCTTAACATTCAAATTGAAAAAAACCACAGGCCTACTACTAAACAGTATGAGTGTTAGATAACTTCAACTTATAAATTCTCGCTTCGTATCATGTTATGCATGGTTTTGTTCTATTTGCTTCGTTGTTACAGTTGCGGAACCCTGTGGAATGCCTGCCATTCAACCGACAACTTCTAGAATTATAGGAGGCCAAGAAGCCCGACCTGGGTCATGGCCATGGATGGTAGACATTATTTTATGCCTAACTATCTTTGTACAACTCATTATTGTTATCTTTAGATTTTGTAGTACATATCAAGCTGAATATACTTACAAATCTCAAAAATCAATCACTTATTTATTCTGACCTCGCTTACCCGTTACCGTTTCTGATAATGGAGGTAAGTGTGTTGAAGAAAGTTCAAAAGAGGAATAATTTAATTCAATGGTTAAATGCTACACTTAAATATTATCAGCCTGTTTCATGTTTCTTTTAGTGTTCACGTATACTACGAGCATACGTACTAACAGCGTCATACCATGACGAAAAACAACCTGGTTCTAGTGTTTCCTGTGTGTGACGCTCAACATTAAAAAGGACAACTGGCTTCTCCTCTGACTCATTCATAACATCGTGAAAGCTCAGCCATTTCCGTTTGTCTCTGGTGATCAGAATGCCATTCAAAGACATTCATACACACGTAGCGATATCATCAGAAATAATGTGTTATAAGTTATAGAATCGACTCTTCCCTCGATGCCTGAGGTCAGGGTCCAGGACTCCTCGCATCCACGACCGTTTCAAGTGATCGCAAGCAAACCCAACAATACACGCCCCTAAAGTAAGTTAGTTTAGACTGAAGTACAACTCCTCGAATGTGCATTTAACTATAACACAAGCAGTTTTATTCCCCGAATTATTGTACGATATATGGTATTGTTATTGAAGGTATTAATGGCGGAGGTTGGTATTGAAGTATGTGGAGGAAGTATTCTAAATAACCTTTTCGTCCTTACTGCTGCACATTGCTTTGAAGAGTAAGTCAAATGTATATTATGCGATACTTTGTCAATGTCCCTTGTATATATCCGGGGTTACGCCGTTTTACAGCCAGTTAAGTTATACACGTCCGTAAGTTGGCCAGTTCTTTTTTCTGAAATCAGTAATTAATTACTCTTAGGAAAAGATTAATTTACCGGATGAAGGAACATGTACGTTGAAATAAATTAGTATAGTGGAGTTAGTTTCTGTTTCATATTTAAATGTATAATCAATTTCTCAAAATATTTCGCACATTTTTTGAAATACGACAGTAGCAAAGGTTACGGAAAACATTACCTGAACAACCCGGTGATCTACAATTTCATTATTAATGCGAAGTTGATGACGATACCTATGCCTTATTCCCTTTGCTATTTCATTAACTTCATTAAACAGGTTGAGTGATATATGTCTACGCAATTAGATTTATTTTCAAATCAATATTTTTATAATTGCACAATGTAAATAATTGTGTTCATTTTATGTGTTTTACACAACAGATAATGGCTTCTTAACATTTAATATCTCCTTTAAAATGTAATAAGCAGATACTTACGCTGTTAATGATTATGTGTTTTCAGCATAATAAGCAGGGACACTACTCGATGGCAGCTTTATGTAGGTAAACATCACGTGGATAAACAAGACTCTACAGAATCCTTACATCATATCAGTCAGATATTTATGCATCCAGCGTATGATAACGTCACGCTGAAGAATGACATAGCTTTGATACGATTGGAGGTATGGATGTATTACCATATTTTGCGTTAAAACACTATAAGTGTGTACAGTAACACCTCAATACAACCAACACAATTTGGACCACAGAAAACATAATGCATGACAATACAACCACACAATTTAGACCACAGAAAACAAAATGCATGACAATACAACCACACAATTTAGACCACAGAAAACATAATGCATGACAATACAACCAACACAATTTAGACCACAGAAAAACAAAATGCATGACAATACAACCACCACAATTTGGACCACAGAAAAACAAAATGCATGACAATACAACCACCACAATTTGGACCACAGAAAAACAAAATGCATGACAATACAACCACCACAATTTGGACCACAGAAAAACAAAATGCATGACAATACAACCAACACAATTTAGACCACCGAAAAACAAAATGCATGACAATACAACCACCACAATTTGGACCACAGAAAACATAATGCATGACAATACAACCACACAATTTAGACCACAGAAAACATAATGCATGACAATACAACCAACACAATTTAGACCACAGAAAAACAAAATGCATGACAATACAACCACCACAATTTGGACCACAGAAAACATAATACATGAAGAACAACAGTGACCTGAATGGCGTAAATTGCTGGTACGTTAGTAGATGGTGGAGGTTTATACAACCGGATGTCTATTCATATCAGGCACTTGTTTCTGCGAATTCGATTTCAAGGCTGACTAATAAATATAGTCGACTGTACACGTATGTAGTGCGTTTACTGGATTTACATATGCGAGACATATATCCAATTGACACGCACCTGTATAACCGGGTGCTTAGGTTCGTTCTAAACAATTATAGAAAGGAAACTTACCCTCGCTCTTCCTCTATGCTACAAGTGTTAACAAAAGCATTATACAATTGATATCAAAATGCATTAAAGAACCGTCATCGTTACGACAGCTGGTCACCAGCGCGAACCAGATTCGAAGTGGGGATGGTGTAACAGGTGATGTTCCGGGTGGCACAGAGTACGACCATGTTCTCCACATGGAGAAGTTGTCAGTTATTTTTGGAAAATTCGTTATTAAGTTAAGTACTAGTTGATAATTCCAGGACAACTGGTTAGGTCAACGGACAACCATTTATTAATGGAAATAGTTGGCAAACGACGCTAAAACGTAAAAGAATAACATACAGAGGATGGCTTATAATAATGTAACTCTATTTCCAGGAACCCATCGTGTATAGTGAGTATGTGAAGCCCATCTGTGTGCCACCAACACGTTATAGGGTTGTACCCATCAATTATCCTTGTTATACAACAGGTTGGGGTGATACTAGAGGTATGTGATAGTACATTGACGTTTATACTCACAATCATTATGTATGTGAAGCAAAACATGTTGGTAGCTTTTTGTTTTCGTGCATTTTCGTTGTGTGTCGGTAAGAGTGACTGTTCCCGAAAATAAGGAACGAATGGGAAAAAGTTCTTAAGAATGACTTCCCCTGGACATCAGGAGAGGGCATTATGTAGTGCAATAGTTGCACACTTTAAGTTCGGCTTATTTTAAGACAATCTGGGTGGGGGAGAGTGACTTCCATGCTTGTCAGAGGGGGAAACAATATAGTTCCTTGAATTCAAGGGATGCAACTGTGTTTGACTAATTTTAAGTTGACAAGGTTTACCTCCCCTGAGAATCGGGGAGGGAACTCATATTTACTGCTTGCTTCCCTTGAAAACAGGGAAGTAACTGTTTTGATTAATTTTAAGTCGCTAAGTGTAACTTCCCCTGGAAAACTTTCCATGAAACTCAAGGAAGGGATCTCAGAAACGCAGGGGTTGCTTCCCTTGAATTCAGGGGCAGCAACTGTGTTTGACTAATCTTAATATTCAACATTGATTTAAAAAATGTCCAGATTGGCATAATATATCAATAAACTGTCGGGTTGTCACTTCATAGATCATTTGTAAAAAAAGTAATTGATTTGGTACATTGTAGGTACGGGTGATAGGACTGTGTTAAACCAAGCCATGATACCTATCATTAGCGGGTATTACTGTACGAGATCAGACTGGTATGGGAGTCGATTTATACCTGGTGTCACATTTTGTGCTGGGTACATGGACGGCCACATGGATGCATGCACGGTACGATACATCTCAAACAATATAAATCTTAATCATGATATTGTTGGGTCATATAGCCGAATTGTATACATAGCCATAAATACCCGGTAGCTGAGCTGTAGCCGGAGCCGGTATATGTATTGGGACCCGGTTTATATTATTCTTTCATGTAGATATGCTGGGACCTGGTAGGTGTGCTTGTCGATATTCTAGGAGCCGGTGGATATGCTGGGACCCTATGCAATGTAGATGTATTGAAACCCGGTAGATGCATTTGAACCAATAAATGTGTTGGAAACTGCAGATCTTGAGCGATATTTTATCAGATTAAACTTGTCATTTCCTATATATATACATGTAGTTCAAACATGTTTATCGTGTTACGCATCGTAAGCAAAATATCTTAATAGCACTCGTAAAAAATAGTTCCATATGTTTCGTACCTCGTGACATTGATACAACTTATAACAATCTAAATTACAGGCAATTAACACCATTTACTAAAATTGTATAAACATTGCAGAAACATAATAATTACACGAATGTAATTTATTTATTACAAACGAGAATTGATAATGGGAAATGTTTCGTATACGTATTAGAGATTGATACAATGTATATCTACACTCTAGTTTGAGTAAAAATAGCCGTTATTGGTGCGTTATGTAACTACTTGTTAATTAATCTGGTAACAGGTTCTTAACTGTTAGTATATACTATTTCACCAATTAATTAACATCTAATCAGTCAGTGATCTCAATTTGCAATCACTTGATTAGGGGTCTGACATCTGTCAATCAACCTAACATATTCATATCAGCATACGTACGTACATTGACATTTTATACTTAAAAAATGTTATTTTATGACGACATGCTATCGTGCACCTGTTGTAGGGAACACTAGCTTCTTTTAACGTCTATGTTAACGTTTTCTTGTTGATATACAAATTAACACAATACTAAAGTCATCAACGAATATACTATTTAAACAAGAAAATTGAAAGATACACCGATGTATTTGGCGGTCGGATCCTATAACTAAGCCGGGTGAAAGGTTTTGGAGGTTTTTGGTAACTACGTCTACAAAGAATAACCGAAATGAACGCGGGTTGGCATGCCTATATTTTGTTTTACATATAATCACTTCTAATAAGTGTATTATAATTCATAATACATCCTGATTTTTCTTTTATTCCTCCAATGAGACATATACAAACATAATTAAATATTTACATACACAACCATGTTTCATACTACATGTATAAGAAATATCAATATATTTCATACCAGTATTATACATATCCATAACAATAAATCACGGTAAAGTACAAATGTCTCCTATTAAATGAATGGTTTACATAAAATATTACAATGACAATATATTTATTAACACATAATTATTCGGTACCATAGTTTCAAATAACAAACGTGTGTAGGATACATGTATATATTGACAAATGAATATAAGTATATAATGTAGTTTCAATAGCAGTGAACATATCTAAAGTTAATCACATGATACAAGCGGTGTGAAGTTGGCAATAACATGAAGACCAGCTATGAGTCTCTTTAACCCAACAGTATAATTGTCTAATTCTTAATTGATCTCGACACCATGTTCTTAACAACAGACACAACCATTCTTCGGTTTATTATTTGTTGACACTTTTTCCTTGCGATTCTTGATCTCGGCTGCTATTTTCGTAAAGATCTGTTCTACATTTGTTTTGTCCTTTGCACTACTTTCTAAAACCGGAATTCCTTTTGCATCAGCAAAGTCCTTTGCTGTAGTGTAATCTACAACTTTATTAGTAGTCAAATCACATTTGTTTCCAACTAATAATTTATTCACATCTTCACTGGTAAATCTCAGTATTTCATTCAGCCATTGCTCTACATTGTTGAAAGATTCCTGGTCTGTGACGTCATACACTATAATGATACCATCAGCACCTCTGTAGTAACTGGATCTAATTCTTCGGAATTTTTCCTGCCCGGTTGTGTCCCATATTTGTAACTTTATAGTCTGTCCATCTACGTTTATAATTATATTGTTAAAGTCTACACCTTCAGTATTGGTATAACTATCTGTATATGTGTCATTAGCAAATCTGTCCAGTAGACATGATTTCCCCACCTCCGAGTCGCCGATAAGTAACACTTTGAATAAATAATCGCTGAAAGAAAATGTACACATTAACAACACTGAATTACACTTTTACACACATGATATAAATATGTAATGGTCTCGGTAACATATTTAGTTCTCAATGCGTAATGTAGATCTAAAGCATATCGCTGGCTTAGAATTAGAAGATCGCTATAAGTACAAAATCAATATCTTAAGAAAACAAGAACAAACAGCAAAATGGTCATATTTGTTTGTGCGCTCAAAAATGACAAAACAACTATATAAAATGCATAATAATCTTTCATTGAATATACTGTTTCATTTGTTTCTGCAAATAAACAAATATGTTTCGTTCATTCACAAAACATCGAACATCTGCATGTTCGATTTAAAAGTAGTTCAGTAAAAATAAATATCACGTGACATATTTATGAATGAATCAACGTTATCATTGTAGTAAAAACTACAACGCGAGTTGCGAATAAGGCAAGTTGCACGAGTATCCAGTGTTACAGCAATGGCGCATCTATTTTTAGAAACTCCAATATCCTCTCGACACTAAGTTTCATAAAAACTTGATAATCAATTCATTTAATTTTTCATTTCATGAAATAGATACCTTGTACTAGTGTTATTACAATAGTTTCAATGTTTAAAATATATTCTTCAGAAAAATACGAAGGTCGTTTTCAGTAACGAGGGAGGTAATTGTACTAGCTAATAAGCCACTCAATTTCAGCGTGGAATTATGTTAAATGAAAAATGCGTGACAATGGAATGCGTGCAGTTAAATAGTACGGGATATTATCTTGTTTAGAATCGAAATAAAAACTCTGTTCTTGTATTTTGTCGGTGAATAAAACACAGGCACTCATTCGGACGCGGTAAATTAAATCAATCGTGCTACGCACTCGTGATATAATGTTTCCGCATCCGAACTCCTGCCTGTGTGTTTTATTCACCGACAAAATACAAGAACAGATTCTTAATTCTAGTCAATCGATACTTACTGAGCTGACATTTTCTAGCTAAATATGTCTGTTATTTCATTAAAAAATAGACCGATAGTTCGTATACAACACACTCGTCACTGCATATTTAAAATCCATTACTAAAAAGTCCGTTATTTCCCTATAAACTGGACGATACACGCATATCGAAGTATTTACCATGTATGAAGGTTTAAATCCAAATACAAACTGTATATTTGCCGGATCAATAATCTATAGTATTTATAGGACGTCCGCATAGGTGACCTACTTCAATATACATGTATTATGCAAGACGGATAATCGATAATAAAAAATACGTTTGATTTATACTATAGTCCGCAGAATTTGACACGACTCTCGACCTTATGATAGCATAATTTAACAGCTGATAACTTGTTTATACATGTATTTATGATACCAGTAGTATGCTTTCAAAAGCGGAAAGTATCACGAAGACGCTCGAGATGTAATCTAAGGACCGATATTGCACTATTTGCTCGCGGAAATTTATATATTCAACGCAAGAACCTTGTAATTTATTCATGCAAAATGGTCAGGGCAGGTCCAATTCTCCGTGCTATAAATTCTAGCAATACAGTAAGGTGAAATACGAGGGGTGTTCGAACAGAAATGCAACTCTATGTATATCTTTGCATTTTCGGGATTGTTGCGCATCAAATTTGTTGTATGTACATATTATACTATTGTCTTCTCTTGGGTAAAATTTGGTTGAAATCCATTTAGCGGTTTGGTCATAATGTATGTCTAATATACGTTTTCTCATTGGTACTAAGCTAAAAACGTTAGAAAAACATATGGCAAAACTGACAATTTTTTAATACTTCTGGCCCCGTAAGGGCGACCTCCTTTATGTCATATTGATGGTTTACAATAATTTGATGTTCAAAAAGTCATAAAGATGGAAACTATGGACATAAATGTGCAATTTAGATTTAAGGGGAGAGTATGTGGTGTTGAGTAAACTGGGTTCCTTAGAATCCATTCCATTATTAACATGGGGTGGCATGACAATATTTGACGGACACGCCCACCTCAAAGTTCAAGGAGCGGGATTAATATAAGTTTAAAAAACTTGTTTCCCAATCCTTTAGCAATTGTAACTTATTATACACATGTTGTAAAATATCTTCTGAATAAATACTGTTTAAATTAAAGTTCCCGACATGTAGATACTATAATATGTAAATGTCAAACAAAACCATGTTCCCGGAACATGAACACAATGTGATGAGTCACATTATATAATATTGCTGTATGTATGATATTAATATGACTTTGTATGTGTATGTATAATGTTGTATATTATATGTAAACTGTTGGATGATGCCTTATGTTTTAATATTTACATATTTCTACTTAAATAAATATACATGTTTAAGTCAAAATATAGGTTCCATTATTTAACTGCGAATCAAGCATTGGTGTTACTATTTGAAATACGGTGTCGTTATTTTAATAACAACACACGCATGAATAATTATAAACATAATGTTTATGCGTTTGCAGGAAAACGGAAAAACGCTTAAAACATTTTCTGTGAAATATGTATACTCATGTTACTCGACCAATATTGAAAATTGGAAGAACACCACTCTCCCACGCTCTCGAAGCTCTAGGTTTATAAATCGCTTTTTTACAGAGGGTTGCATTTCTACATGGAATTGTTGAAACATTCGTAGGATCGAAATATAAGCACAATATAACACTGACAAATCTCCCTCTCATTATACCACGTGTTCATGTATTTGACTGTGGTTTCTTTATGAATACTTGTCAGTTAGTTAGTGCATGATACGATTCACAAAACAACACAGCGTAGAAATAACTAATACTTATTACGATGTATTACAGAAATACGTAATCATTCTCAGAATTATGTATTGGCTGCAATTACTAAATTACTAATATTTATACAGACAACGGAGAATTATGAGTATTAAACAATTCCAATGGAAGGTGTAACTCGTCTAAATCTAAGAAAACAAAATAATGTTCATGAGAATCAATGATGCAATAGCTAAAATAGTTGTGTCCAACAATCAGCCAGTTAAGAGTTGTTTAATTTGTTATTGTATGAAATGTTGTTTTTACAGGGTGATAGTGGAGGTCCATTTAATTGTAAACATGACGGTAAATGGTATGTCCAAGGTAAGCTTCACATCATGTTAAATATTGGCTTCCTCTAACTGAAACGCAAAAATGTAAAATTTACGTATTTTTCAAATGATAACTAACCGGTAGTTTTGATACCACATATAAGTCGTTATTAAATTAACGTTTTGGTGTGGTTCAACTACGTGCACATTTCGGGTTAAGCTTGGCCACGTAGGACTCATCACGTGTACATTTCTGGTTAAGCTTGGCCAAGGAGGACTTACCACGTGCACGCTGGTCACAGTGGATCAACCACGTGCACGTTTTTGGTAAAAAGTGGTCGCAGTGGATCAACCACGTACATGCTACTGGTCAAGGTTGCCAAAGTAGACCAACTACGAGCTTGATTTGGCAAAAGCTGGTCACAGCGGACCAACCACGTGCACGAGTCTGGTAAATGTTTGTTACGTTGGACTCACCAAGAGCAAGTTTCTGGTAAATGATGTATTAACCATATCTTGATGTGTTCCAGGGATCACGAGCTGGGGGTATGATTGTGGACAACCTAAATATCCAGGCATATATACAGACGTCTCTAAGTACGGAACGTGGATACGGGGACTAATGTTACAGGAAGGGGCTCCGTTGGACGATTAGGGATCTAGTTTCCAATTATACACAAACAGACAGTGATTTTATATGAATGATGTTTTGAATAAATGAACTCAGTATTATGTATTAATTATTTAATATTTGGTCTGGTGTAGTTATTAATGATATTCTGATCAGAGTACATTTGTTTCTTCTTCTTTGCCTTATTGATGTGTACGAGGGCGCTTCAATATATTATGTCACAGGTCATTTTATGACTTTATTTTCGATCGGATTCCGAATAAATATATGTCATCCCTTCAAAGTAGTCTCCATGCATGAAAACACACTTTTGGTGCCTCTCTGTCCATTACCTAATAACCACAAAGTTGTCTTCCCTTGGTATACTATTGAACCACTGATGAATTGTAGAACAAAGGGCACTTCTATTGGCTTAGCGCCTCCCAGCGTGCATTTTCTTTGCTCCGCAGAACTTAGTATATTACTTTTGTGGAACGTGAATGTGATGGTCTTACATTTTTGTAACATCTGCGCAAAATATTTGGACGACAGGGTCACTATCATTGAAGAAATGGCGTACAAAACCTTTTTGGCACTTCATGTCTGTTTTAAACGAAAGGTCTTGTCTGACCTTTACTGGTTTATTTATTGTTTATTATTATATCTATGCGCCGCTGGTACTCAATTCAAAATACAACAAGTTTCATCACCAGTAAGCAACTCAGAAATTGTTCTAGAATCTCATTTCTTATAAATTATCAGCAATTTTTGGCGTATCTTAAACGATTGGACTTTTGATCTGATATCAACGAACGGGGTCCATCTGGCATAAATATATGTCTATAGTTATTAACTTGATACAAGCGGCGTGAAGTTGCCAGTAATATTAGTACCAGCAATTATACTGGTTAACCCACCAGTATAATTGTCTAATTCTTAATTGATCTCGACAACCATGTTCTTAACAACATGCACAGCCAATCTTAGAATTCGGTTTGTTATTTGTTACCACTTGTCCTTTGCGATTCTTGATCTCGGTCGCCATTTTCGTAAAGATCTGTTCTACATTTGTTTTGTCCTTTGCACTAGTTTCTAAAACCGAAATTCCTATTGCATCAGCAAAGTCCTTTGCCGTAGAGAAGTCTACAACTTTATTTGTAGTCAAATCACATTTGTTTCCAACTAATAATTTATTCACATCTTCACTGGAATATCTTTCTATTTCATTCAGCCATTGTTTAACATTGTTGAAAGATTCCTGGTCTGTGACGTCATACACTATAATGATACCATCAGCACCTCTGTAGTAACTGGATGTAATTGTTCGGAATCTTTCCTGCCCGGCTGTGTCCCATATTTGTAGCTTTACATTCTGTCCATCCAAGTTTAATAGCCTAATGCTAAAGTCTACACCTACAGTGTTGGTATAACTATCTATAAACGTGTCATTAGCAAATCTGTGCAGTAGACATGATTTCCCGACCTCCGAATCGCCGATAAGTAGCACTTTGCATACACAATCGCTGAAAGAAAAGGTACACATTAACAACATTGAATTACACTTAGAAATAAGTTACTACTAGCACTATGTGTAAGACAATATAATTCAGTTCACAATGATATAAATATGTAACGGCCTTGATAACATATTTAGTACCCAGGGTACTGTTTTATTAAGCACTTACGGAAATATCTTAAACTTACGTTCAAATTATAATTCTATCCTTATAAATATTTAACGACTAGTAAGTGTGGTAAATGGATTTTTGTTAAATAATAATCATTTAATGAAGAACTCGTGCAACCCTTAATGTCCCGCAATGTGCAGTTGTTAAAGAATTATAAATAATTGATATTTTAACGTAAGTTTACGATTTCCATAAATGCTTTGATAAAACAGTACCCTTAATTCTCAAAGCGTAATGTAAATCTATAAAACATGGCAATCAAAATATGTCCAAGTGTTTACATTGATGTATTGAGAACATAAAGGATCTTTGATATTTTGACAGGGTGAACAGAATTTGACAATATCGCTATGTTGCTATTACATGTACAGGCATATTATGTTTTA
The DNA here is from genome assembly GCA_947247005.1 of Spisula solida. Taxonomy (NCBI): domain Eukaryota; kingdom Metazoa; phylum Mollusca; class Bivalvia; order Venerida; family Mactridae; genus Spisula; species Spisula solida. The sequence continues at coordinate 50,086,595 of OX365944.1, read as the reverse complement.
ATTGGAATCTAACTAATCAATATCTGATTCAATCATAAGTTACGGCCTTTACGAAATGCTAACGTATTTAGTTACCTATACAAAGGCATAATGTTTGACATAGAAATATAACAAATCGATACTTACTGAGCTGACATTTTCTATCTAAATAAGTATATTATTATTGCATTGATAAACAGACCGATAGTTCGTTTACAACACACTCGTCACTGCATATTTTAAATCCATTTATAAAAAGTCCGTTATTTCCCTATAAACTGGACGATATATGCATATCGAAGTATTTTCTATGTATGAAGGTTTAAATCTAAATCCAAACCTGTATATTTGTCGGATCAATAATCTATAATACATTGTATGTATAGGACGTCCGCGTAGGTGGCCTACTTCAATGTATATGTACATGTATTAAGCTAGACGGATAATTAAGAAATAAAAATCTGTTCGCGTATATTGTCGGTGAATAAAACACGGGCAGGAGTTCGGATGCGGAAAAATTAAATCACGAGTGCGTACGACATTGAACATAATTCCACGCTGAAATAGAGTGGCTTTTTAGCTGGTACAATTACCTCCCTCGTTAATGAAAACGACCTACGTAATTTTCTGAAGGAAATAACACATTTTAAACATCGAAACAATTTTAATATCACGAGTATAGGGTATCTATCTCATGAAATGAAAAATATAAATGAATTGATTATCAGAAGTTTTTATGGAACTTAGCTTCGAGATTATATTGGATTTTCTTAAAATAGATGCGTCATAGCTGTAACACTGGATTCTCGTGCGACTTGCTTTGCCGTCGCGACGTGTGGAAGTTTTTACTATACAGTTTCATTCATTCATAAATATGTCACGTGATACGGGGCGTAAATAGTAACAGCCAATTTGAGAGGTATGTTTTATGGGGGTAATAATACATGCTCTTGTTTGCACTATGTTTATACGGATTAATCCGCGGATCGTGTTAGAATCGATAATAAAATATACACTGAGCGGCTTTGAAAACGCAACACTAATGCAAATCAAGATAACTTTTTTATTTATGAATATTACTCAACGAAATTTTGTGTGCGTGTTATTGGCTACCCACGGATTGTAACTCGATCTTATTTCCATCTTAATTCGCTACAAAGGTGCATTGAACCATGAAATGGATAAAACGAATCACATAAGAGGAATCGATTGTACAAAAATGCACGATGCAATTATTATTTTATGTAAGGTCAATTTGAATAGTCAATCAATCGACAAATTCGAAAAACACAAAATCAGACGATTTACCTCTCCGCAACACAGTGGTCGTGAAGTTTCAAAAACGCTTGATAGCCATGTTTCAGATTTACCGAAAAATACTACCAATTTTACAGTCAAGGGGAAGTAATTCTGGATAGAGATAAAGTGAATAAAATTCTTTTTTTTTCTGAATCTAAATTGAACTTTATATTTATCTGTGTTTTACTTTATTTCTGTCTCCATGATTTATGACATCATTGTTTTATTATGGATGTAAAGGGTCTTAAAAAATTGTCAGGGAATGAAATGGATTGTTATGCTATATATCTTAGCTACAAATGCTGAACATTTCAGCAAAATGTAATGCATATTGGCCGAGTTATGGGTAAATACATACATGCATACATATAAGCTATGTATGTGTAAGTGTTGCGTTTTCAAAGCAGCTCAGTGTACGTTGGGTTTATACTTAATTCTAGTAATACAGTCAGGTGAAATACGAGGGGTGCTCGAAAAGAAATACAACTCTATGTATATCTTTGTTCGAGGGGTGTTCGAAAAGAAATGCAATTTACTCTATAACTTTGTATTGACAGAACCATTTACAATGAAACTCACAGAAAACCTTCAATGAACTCTCCTTTACACATTGCACACATATTTAACCTTTAAATTCAAGATAAAAGGTATGTTTTATCATCTGCAAAAGGTACTACACTCATGCACTGTAATACAGGAAGGGGCTCCGTTGGACGATTAGGGATCTAGTATCCAATTGTACACAAACAGACTGTGATGTTTTATGAGTTTCGAGTGTTTTGTTTTAATATTTTAAATAAATGAACTCAGTATCATGTATTAATTATTCAATATTTTGTCTTATGTAGTTATAAATGATGTTCTGACTATCTGACTACTGCATCTGCTTAAGAGTTCATCTTCTTTGCCTTATTGATGTGAATGTGCTTTATACAGTTATATATTGAATCATATAATAGTACTAGGCCTTTCCTTACTTTAAATGATTCTTTATTGGCGGAAGGACGCTCCAACTTACATTTAATGATTCTTTATTGGGGGTATGACGCCCCAACAACAGTATTTCATTGATACTGCTGCTTTTACAATCAGCCACGATGCTCACGAGTTCACCAAGTTACCCCCAAGAGCATCACGAAATCGATTCCACGACCTCCGACCGTGACTTACGCTTACCACGATACTTTCCAATCTTGGTCACCATGGACATCTTGGCTGACTGTAAACGCAGCATAAATATGGAGACTATAGTCCGCCAATTATAACACTAGTTAAATAGACAAATACAAATGAAATACATTTTCGATGTCCATTTTTGTTAAATCTTGTGCATAATCACTTTTAATGCATATACTCCTGTCGACCGTGTAGTGTTTATATTATCTATGTTTATTTATTGATAAGGCTTATCTTCAGCGAGGTATACCTTGTATCATTATCATAATAAGGGATCAACATGCCGTTGAACTTCCTTACTTACTGAGCGCAAACATTGGGATGTGTACCAGTATGTCTATCGACTTAATAAATTTGGTAGGGTACTGTCTGAGATTGAACCGAGATCTCGACTCTTAATGTGACTGCTATGACTTTTCCATAAACATAAAAACAAACGCGTGACAACATGTTTGCCGTACATGTATAGTCACACTAGATACAATGCAGAGCGCGAATGCATGACGTCTATCGCATTTAGTGTTACACAATTTAGATAGTGCAGTCACAGTGGCATTTTCAGATCACGATTTATGTTCCAACGTTTTATGCCACATATTCTGGCGCTTTAGTTTATTATTATTACAATTATTGCATGTAGTTAATTAATGAGCTAATATAGCGATGATAATTACTGCGTTATGTGTTGGATATAATAGTTTTCCTATAACACTACTTTTATCGTCAGTCGTTAGATCCTTATCAGTCCTGCGTTTATTTTCTCACATATAAGCTAAGTTCCACACGGTGACATACGAATTATGTACTTTTATTTCACAATATAAGGATTTATTCTTCTTAAATTCTATGTGTACATATGTTTCGTGTAACGTCAAGGAATGAATTATTTTGTCATATTATGTTCCTGTTTTGTAGTGTGTATAGTGTTCTCTCTTGCTGGTAAGTTTGATATGTTTATTTCATTTCTGTACAAAACAACGCTTTTGTTGTTTGATGTAGGTCATCAACCGACAACATTGTGTTCAAACATTTGAATATAGATCTTCATGAAGCTTAATAATAAAATGCCGTAATGGCATTGTGTTTCAAACTGTTTCAAAGTGTTAAAAACAGAGATTTTGTTACAGGAAAATTTATTAGAAGAGTCAGAACTGAAGTACATTGTATAACGGTTTTTTAACGCATATGAAATAAGATATCAAAGCGTAAACAAGATCATGTGGAGTACATAGCCTGACACTAGATCTATTAATTAAACCAAAAATATTAGATTCTACATAAAAACGAAACATCAAAGGTCTTCGCTTTTACGAAAATTAATTTCGTTGTTTACAAAATTCATAAGCAGAAATAATCAAATTCGGTTTTCACAAAATGCTATTTCATAAAACTAAATATTCAAAGTCCTCCTTTTCACGGAAATTAGTTTCGTATTTTACAAAATGATATTTCATTCGAACAAATACAAAATATTAGTTTGAAATACGTAGATACGGAGATGCCATTTTTAATGCAAGTAAATAATGCCATTTATAACCTAATGTGTACTCTATTATACTCAATACTCTATTTATTTATATTTTAACTGTAGATAGTTTAGAATGTGGAACACGGTTAGTAATACAGCAGCAAGCGATGGGGAAACGTATAATTGGAGGAACTGAAGCCATGGTTGGCTCTTGGCCTTGGATGGTAATGATTGTTTCACGTGTTTTATAATGATAAAATATATGTATAGCTAATATTACTAGGTACTTAGGCAAATAATCTGTATAAATTAATTGTATGTTACTCATCTTATTTATTCTGTGGTTGAAGTCAATAGAGAAGATCACCAATTCATATGTAAAGTGCCCATCGGCCGTCTATTGACATTGGTATGTCTCGACCGGAGAGTGAGCCCACAAAACTACGTTCCTAGTCTATCAGTGAACCAAATAATCCGTTTAGACTGTAAACTATACCCCTGATGAACTTTTGTTGTTATTTTTCATCGATTCGGTAGGTACCACATATTTCTATCGGTAAGGGGTGTCCGTCCCAAACAACAGTCGTCAGGAGGATAATCTCGGTTCTTCCGTGTTTTGAAGCAGCAAAATTATTTTGGGTTCCCATTTGAAGCGACCATTCTCCTGTATTATACATGTAAGTAGTTGACAGAATGGACTTTAATTGGTCTCCAACTAACGATAGAACCGAGAACTTTTGTCAGCATCATTTAATTTCAAATGACTTACAAAAACCACGTGCGGACCCGACGAAAACGGTATGTCCACTGAGACTATGAAATTGATATTTTCTAGTGGTCTTACAAGACAAATGCTAACTTATTTCAGGTGATGTTAACTTCAAACGACGAATACAAATGTGGTGGTACGATAATAGCACATCGTTTTATTTTGACTGCTGCACACTGTCTTTATGGGTGAGATACATTTACAACGTTTAATGTACACTGAGCGGCTTTGAAAACGCAACACTTACACTTACATAGCTTATATGTATGCATGTATGTATTTAACATTCTAACACGATCCGCGGATTAATCCATACACACATAGAGCAAACCAGGGCATGTATTATTACCACAATAAAACATGGTATCAAATTCGCTGTTACTATTTACGCTCCGTATCACGTGACATATTTATGAATGAATGAACGTTAACTTTATAGAAAAAACTTTAACGGGTCGCGAGTTGCACGAGTACCCAGTGTTACAGCCATGACGCATCTATTTTTAGAAACTCTAGAATATACTCTCGAAATTAAGATTCATAAAAATTCTGATAATCAATTCATTTAAATTCTTCATTTCATGAAATAGATACACTATACTCGTGTTATTAAACTTGTTTCAATGTTTAAAATGTGTTATTTCCTTCAGAAAATTACGAAGGTCGTTTTCATTAACGAGTGAGGTAATTGTACCAGCTAATAAGCCACTCAATTTCAGCGTGGAATTATGTTCAATGTCAAATGGGTGAAAATGGAATGCGCGCAGTTAAATAGTGCGGGATATTATCGTATTTAGAATCGACATAAAAACTCTGCTACGCACTCGTGATTTAATTTTTCCGCATCCGAACTCCTGTCCATGTTTTATTCAACGACAAAATACGCGAACAGATTTTTATTTCTTAAATAACTTGGCGAATGTGCAATAAATTTTGCTAAAATTTTCAGCATTTGTAGCTAAGATATATGGCACTATAATCCATTTCATTCCATGACAATCTGATAAGACCCTTTACGGCCACAATAAAACAATGATGTCATAAACAAAAGCAAATGTTATGCGCTATGTCCTTCTGCGTTTTTCAGATTGTTAATGCCGATGTGTAACTATTCTTCGTATAAAGTTCGGGAACAAGTGTCCGTGCATATCATAGAGACAGAAATAAAGTAAAACACAGATAAATATAAAAAGAGAAATGAATTTTATTCACTCTATCTCAATCCAGAATTACTTCCCCTTACCTGTAAAATTGGTAGTATTTATCGGTAAATCTGAAATATTGCTATCAAGCGTTTCTGAAACTTCACGACTACTGTGTTGCGGAGTAATAAATCGTCTGATTTTGTGTTTTTCGAATTTGTTGATTGATTGACTATTCAAATTGACCTTACATAAAATAATAATGGCATAATATATTTGTGTACAATCAATTCCTCTTACGTGCTTCGTTTTATCCATTTCATGATGCAATGCACCATTGTAGCGAATTTAGATGGAAAGAACATTGAGTTACAATCCATTAGTAGCCAATAACACGCACCCAAAATTTCGTTGAGAAATATTCATAAATAAAAAAGTTATCTTGATTTTCATTAGTGTTGCGTGTTCAAAGCCGCTCAGTGTAGATAAAGAATGGTATATTACTCATTCTAACACGATCTGCGGATTAATCGTTTAAATATAGAGCGGACCTAACAATGTATTATTACCCCCATAAAACATACCTATCAAATTGGCTGTTTCTATTTACGCCCAGTATCACGTGACATATTTATGAATGAATGAACGTAATATTTATAGTAAAATTTTCTACGAGTCACGACGACAAGGCGAGTTGCACGAGAATCCAGTGTTACAGCTATGACGCATCTATTTTTAGAAACTCCAATATACTCTAGAAACCAAGTTTTATTAAAGCTTCTGATAATCAATTCATTTATATTTTTCATTTAATGAAATAGATACCATATACTCGTGTTATCAAAATTGTTTCAATGTTTAAAATGTGGTATTTCCTTCAGAAAATTACGAAGGTCGTTTTCATTAACGAGGGAGGTAATTGTACCAGCTAATGAGTCACTCAATTTCAGCGTGGAATTATGTTCAATGTCAAATGGGTAAATATGGAATGCGCGCAGTTAAATAAAGCGGGATATTATCGTATTTAGAATCGAAATAAAAACTCTGTTCTTGTATATTGTCGGTGAATAAAACACGGGCACTCGTTCGGATGCGGAAAATTAAATCACTCGTGCTACGCACTCGTTATTTAATTTTTCCGCATCCGAACTCCTGCCCGTGTTTTATTCACCGACAATAAACGCGAACAGATTTTTATTTCTTAAATGAGGGATTTTAGAGAGTTTTGTCCCATTGATACTCTCAAACAACTCAACTGGTTAGAACGAAATACGCTTCTCAAAATCAGTAATTGGGAAATAAACATTCATTGTTTGAACATAACATTCATAGATTGTCTCTTGAAAAAACACACACTATTTAACAGACTTGTACATTTTAGACTATTTCGGTTGATTAAAATGGTCAAGTGGACAGGAGTTACATTACAGCTTGTATTTTAAAACGTCTACCGACATTAAACTATCACAAAGGATTTGAATTAATTTTAAAATTATTGGGTTTTTTACTTTCTAAATTTAAAAACCATTCTCACTAATGGAAACGATCTCTAATTACGGTACATTTATTGCACTCGATGGCGGATACTAAATGTAGAGAACATTCTTTCCGGAGTAACCATTGTTCAGTAAAACTTTCTGTATATTTTAAACCATCAATTTATTTTTTATTTCATCGTTTCAGACAAAATCCGGCTCAATTGAAAGTGATTGTCGGGAAACATCACAAGAATACAGTGGACGACACTGAACAGGCGTTTAGTGTAGAGAGTTTTAAAATTCACGGACTATATAACAATTCAACACTTGTACACGATATTGCCTTAATAAAACTACAGGTGAGATTAAATTTTATCTATAGTCAATATTGCATGAGTATTAATTAATTGAGTGCATGTATTATAAACGTTTAAACACATGTTTAATAATCTGACAATAGTTGAGCCTACTGAGTCAAACTATCTTAATACATGCAAAGGACCAACTAGTTCTGTGGATACACATTCACGTATATTGAAAATTGATATTACAACAAAAGTTACTAGTCGAACGACGATTATGATACGTACTTGTATGTTGCAACCTGAAATCAGACGCGCCGGTTTCGCTAAAAAAATGTTATAATGTTTAGCCATTTCCGCATACTGTACGAGATATTATGTATTTTTATACACTTAACAATCTAGTGTGCATGTTTATATTTACCCATAACTCGGTCAATACGAGTTTCATTGTGTTGACATTTTGAACATAAGTAGCTTGGATATTTGGAATTTTAATTGGGTATTGGTCAGGTTGTTAAGGCAGCCATATTTCATCTTTGCTGATCAAGTTCGTGTTCCAATGTACTTATCACGGGAACAGAAATAAAGAAAACAATTATATGAATATAGCACAATTAGGTTTATAATTACCAACTTTTTGCCTTAAAATGCAATTTCTAAAGAGTTACCTCCCATGGACCATAAAATTGAAAATGTATTTTTAAAAGTTTAAAACCAACAAGTTGTTGAGTGAAAAATTGCATAATTTTGTGTTTTTTTAATGTAACGATATATCTAAAAATCTAATTGACCATACATAAAAAATACTTTGCAATTACCTGTCAATTTATCAAGCATTTTACGTGCTTCAATGTGTCATGGTTCATGCGTGAACCGCTGTATATAATTCTGAAGAAAAAACGTTATTAATCCAGTCTTATGTTGTTCAATTGCATATACAAAGATATTTATAAATTAAAAAGTTACACGGTAAAATCACGTTCACACTTATAAGACTTGTTGGGTGTGTGTTATATTTTGGAGAATAAATTATATGCCGAGTTTGAGATGAGTCTAGAATTGATCTTTTAACATTGAGCTTCGGCCTACTTGGGAGTGATGTTCTGAATATGACGATCAAGAGGCCAAGTTTATTATCGAATTATTTCGTTTTAGGAAAGTATAACATACTCGGAGTTAGCCCAGCCGGCGTGCCTACCTAACAAAACAATCACATTCAATGAGCCATGTTACACAACTGGTTGGGGAGAAACTAAAGGTATACTGTTTCTGTTTATCGCTTAATTTGTTTGGTAAGACATATACATGTACTATGTAATTATAATAGGTCGTACATGAAGAGAAAATATACTTATGCGTACATTAAGCGGAGAGGTTATTTAGTGTGTTACTTTTACTGACCAGACATTAATACAGGAATAAAAAGACATGTTGATGTTAGTGTGTCACCTATCTGTATGTTGTAAGCATTTAAATATATGTGTATAGTTCGTTAAATCAGATTATGTCACTTGTTTACAAACATTGCAATTTCATTACATTGTAGTTTTATTGTTTTAAACACTTTGATTGTAATCAATAAGCTACATACTAATATTCATAATATCTACAAAAATAAGTCTTTAATAAGATAACTGGCATTGTTTATGTACACAATTTTATGTAAACAAGTGACCGACCTGAATAATCGATTTATACATCTCTATAATTTAGAAAACGGTTTTACTTAGAAAAACAGACCGCCAATATCCGACTGTATTGCGCTATAGTGCGCCCACAATAATGAGAAAAAAGGAATAATTTGGTATACTAGTATTCCATGAAGGTGGGTCAATCTGATGTGAACAATTTATCAGTGATGTTTAGTACAATACTGGCCTTATCTGTTGACTCTAGCAATTTGTAAAACCAATTTTGCAACAGTTGACCGAACCGATTCGTGTTTGTAAATATCACATTATCATAGGCGCACTATGTATTATGTCCTACACAAAGGATATAATAATAATCATTCTACATGTATATGTCCGGGGTTAATGGGCGGTACAATTATCATATTTTTTACAATACACATGTGTTTCTAATGATGTAGGAACTGGACATGCCGATGTACTGAAGCAAGTTGTTCCACCAGTAAATCCTAAACATATTTGTATACCATACCTTCGCAGAATATCACCAATCATGCCAGGAAGAAATTTCTGTCTAGGGACTACGAAAGCCGACGCTTGTTTTGTAAGTATATCGATGGCTTAGATTTAGTAATACTTACACCTTATAAGGCTCATCTATGTAAATTTGAAATCTGCGTCACTAGGCGCTTCTTATGAGCCAATTTTGATGAAAATCGGAAGTGGTCCAAATTGAAGTTGAAAAAGCTTGTTTTTTTTAAGTAAAGAAAAGTTTTCAGACAGTTTTTTCATGTTTCCTCAAAACATCGATTTTGTACTTACGACCTTCTCATTCTAAGCCAGCGATAAAAAGACTTAGTTAATATACTTGTCACCAGGAATTATAGTTTAAAGGATGTTTGCCAGAGTTATAGTATTTTATGAGATCCATAAGTTTTTCTGTCAAAACCCTTCCCCTTGATGGTTGACATGGTCTTGGTCCCACCAGGTATGTTGCATTGTCAGTCCTATGTAATACAACCTGTTTGACTTGAGTCAATGCTTATAAGCACTTGCTTTTTTCTACAATAATGCACGTAAACCTGTCAAAATGCAGGGTATTACTGCTACCAATATCATAGAAGATCATAACCAAATCCGGACATGCAATCAGGATCAATCTAGCACTCGATCACTCAACGTTGGTCATATGAGCTTTAGGTGAAGTTGCACCAGCAATATTGTAAATTTTACTATAACGGATTAAATTTGACAATTTGCGTAGGGACAGAAAAAGATGTTAATATACGTATTGAAACAGTTAACGTCATAGCAACAGTAACGATATGCCTTTCTCAATGAGTGTAACCTTGATACTTACTTATAAGACTGATTATCATTATTCTTACTTACTAGTTTTGATATACGATTCTTATTTATGTTACTAGTTAGTTATTTCCTCCTCGCGAGCATTGGCACACATTTAATGGTAAAATACTAAATCAACACGAATTCAATTTATCACGCTAGTACCTGCTGTTTAACACCTATGATCAATGTTTTAGGGTGATAGCGGTGGACCTCACAATTGTGAATACGATGGTCGCTGGTATGTTACAGGTACGGTTTATTTATAGTTAATGAAGATGAATTATTTCAAAAGAGATTTTGCTCAAACACCTCACATAGGTTACTTCCTTTGCAATTACAGTAATCACTGGCGCCATAACATACCACGTGATGATCACAAAGTGACATGACATTTCAAAATGGAGAAGTCGTTAAAAGAAGTGCCTACGTATTGCTTTATTCTCAAAACAATAGTAAAACAGTAGTTTATTAATCGAAAGCAGTCCCAAAGAAGGCTGGCAATATAAAGCGTCAGTCTGAATTAAGAAATTGGATGTGTTCCATTTATTTAGAAATAGAATGCGCTGAAGCAAATTCTGAATGAACTTCACCGATCGCGGATGACAAGACGATGAACTTAAGATATGATTAATTTATCTATTATTCGATATTAATTATATCAACTGTAACAGTTATAGAATCGTAATAAATTTTTTAGCAAATTCAAAAACAATAGAATAGCGAAATGCGGTCAGAAGTCTCGATGGCTGTTGTTAATTTTACTGCAAGGGAGGTAACTGCTGCGAGGAGTTTGAATGTTATTTAGATAAATACCAATTAATGGACCCACTTGAACGACTTTGGTATCTCGCAAACTGAAATTGAACGTTAGACCTCCCGTACTATAGGTGAATACTCGACCATCGTGGCTGGTTTGTTTGTGTAATGTAACATAATCTTCAAACTACAGAGAATGTTTATATTATGTCTATGTTATCATTGATGTTGCTTTGTTTGTTTTGAATAGATCAAAACTGTCTAAAGAAATAAAGCCTAACGTAGCGATAGTGTTTGGGTTTTTTAATCTCAACTGTGACTTCTCTTTTCCGCCACATCCTCATGGCATATAAAGTGATGAGATCAATTACTTTCAGTTGTTGAACTTGTTACACAATCGACTGAAAATAAATTAGTATCAACTAACTAATGTTGTGCAAACATGAACAAAATGAGCACCTTTATCACTAGATTTTGTTTTTCAGGAGTTGTAAGTTTCGGGAAAGACTGCGCCCAACCAATGCATCCAGGCATCTACGTCAACGTGGCAAAGTACAAAGCATGGATAGAAACAATTATGAAAAGCATGACTATAACATAGTTAACATGTACTTCGTTGTGTTTTATTCATTTTTTACATTCAATAATCAATATCAGTGTTTTGTGCTCTAAAAGTATGTAATATCACATGGAAAATCATATAAAGGCCACTGTAGATTAATGTATAGATGTTGATCCTTTTTCTTTTGTGTAGAACTAATTTTAGTTTCGGATTTCGGTTTGCTAAAAATGTACAAGAGAAATTATTTCTCCAGCAAGTTTTATTTTGAAGCTAGAGGATACATACCTATCACTATATAGCAGAGGCAATATCGGGACTGGAAGGAAATGACAATCTATGAATTAATATATCCTGGCCTTGTATATTATATAAACTATCTAGTTCTGTAAAAGTCCTTATTTTCGCAGTGTCAAAAGTTTGCCATTTTCAAATTATGAGTAATTTTAACCCCTAGCGAAATGTTCTGCTTTTACTGTATGATAACATATAGACAATCAATGTATCAACTCAGCAGACAATACATGTAATGTCGTTGTATCTTGTTTTAATGATGTTAATACTAAAGTAATATGACCGCTTCCCTTCAAACTATTGATTCCGTGTGAAGTAAGCAAACGGACCAAATCAATTCCTTAATATAGGCGCCATTTTTAACATGTACAATGTTGGTGGGTATAGGTTGTTTGTGGTACAACAAATCCTATTTTAAAATATCTCAAATGTGTCGGTCAAAATTGGCATAGCATGGGATTAGCACAATGATTACACTCATCCTCACGCATCCACCGTTAGTCAATTTCCTAGACTAAATCACAGGTGAAGAATACTCTGGTGAACGAAAATGTATTACCCCCTACCAACTGTCATTCCAAGTTTCAAATACGTTAATTGACAATTAAGAAATCTGTCTTTTTTGTGCCATATTGAATTTAATGATTTTAACCCCTTAACACAGAGAGGTAATCTAACATTTCGTTGATGTAACTAAATTTTCTGACCGTTACAGTCTATGTGAATACCAGGACCGCGGCCTAGCCTACTTTGTCGGTACTGCCAAATGTACCGTTATAATGGCCATATGACCACGCTATTGGCTATTGCATGTTTTGGATGTTCCGAATTGATATTTGACTGTAAAAGGCATAACTGCTATTTAAAACTTATAAAAAAAACTTTTTATATGTCATTGATACAGCTGAGATTATTTTTGAAGATGTCATTTACTCGGTCAAAATGTTATAGGTACAGTGCTGGAAAATCTTCATTTTATACGATTTATTTTACCACAAACGACCTAGAAACCAAACAATTTCAAAACATTTTAAATGTTGAGTATTCAGCAAAACTGAGAATATGACAGAAAATACAACAGTGGCAAAGATAATAATGCGAACTTAACCAAAATATCCAGCTGGGATTGTTTGTTCGTTTACCGTTTTTTTGGTGACTTTGACAATGAAACAGTGATATGATTCAAACATATATAAACGCAACCAACTAAGAAGTTTAGTGGTCTGTAAAACTAACTTACGAATTATTCCACCTACTGGTAGAACTATTTTACGAGTGGCGTAACGTCGTTTAAATGAAAAACGGTAAATTGTTATGTTAACAGTGATATTATCGCATGCAAATATATTTAAGTAGTATGTTCAAAGATCAAAACATATATTATAGGTAAAATTAATGATATGTACATCGTTTGTATTGAAACAAACTGACTTTATAAGTCTTAATGACAGATTGCACGCTCATTAAGGTATAGTACGGAGAATTTGGCCTGATCCTCGACCACCTATTAGCACAAATTAACAGCTGACATATAGTCAATGTGTATAACCCCGGTTGGACGTTTTCATAATCAGGAAGTATCTCGAAGACGCACGGTGTAATACAAGCACAAATCTATGGGACCGATACAGCACGATTTGCCTGCAGAAATTGATAATGTATATTCAACGTAAGAACCTTGTAATATATGCATGCGTATAGGTCAGAATCACGTCAAATTCTTCGTTCTATATTAAGTATATACATCCAATACATAATCCAAAACAGTCGGTGGTTGAGTATATATAAACAATAACTACAATCACACAGAAAAAAAACGAGTCAATTATCTAGCCCGTCGTATTCTTGTTACAAAAATACCACTTAAACAGAAGTACACGGCGGTGACCCCAAAGAGAATAATGTAACCAAGACCAATTTTACAGTCCACGCTCTGAAAGTAGTCCAGTATAAGTCCGCCTACAGGCGTGGCTAAAGCGTTTGGCAGAATAAGAGCTTGGTGCCAAACGGCAATGTCTTTGGCTTTGTCTTTTTCTTGAGGCAGTACATCCATAACGAGAGCAAAATCAACAGACTGGAAGGATCCAAATCCAACCCCTGGAAAAGATATATAACGTGACTAAAATAATCATTTTACAATTTCATTATATAGTTAATATGACCATGTTGTTGACTTAAGACGCTCAATCAAATGTTCAATCGAATTAACAACTTTTTACATTCAAAATAACAACTATAGTCGGTACTTGTTTCTTTCATTTCGTTGGAATGAACAGTACGCTTGATGCAAACAAGGGACGCATGGTGTCGTTGGTACAGACAACATGTTTTTTTACGACGAGAGATCAGGAACTGGGATTATTTATTTCGTATTATTACGGGTATTCAGAAAGAAGACAGGGGGAAAAGCACAGGCCAACTATTCATGCTCTATTGCGTCTTACATTTTATATACGTGTATATATGAGAATTGTGTTCTGCAACCGAGAGAAGATGCTTTCATTTTGATGACGCTATAGTGTGAAACGGTCATATTCAGTCTAATAGAAATACCACAAAACATGTTGAGCTGCACTCCAAATTGTGTCGTGAACCTACAGTTGGTTAGGTTAGATTAATCGGTAGCACACGTGTCCGATATTACTCGTATTTGAATTACTTGGGCTAATAAATTTAAACATATCCCGGAATAAAATCGACTTGCATCCAAACTACAGGAAAACACATCCTAATCATTACTATAATCATTACTAGTAAATTATCTGGCCGCGGAAAACCATGTGACTTCTTAACTGAATTAGGTTAAACAAATAACTTACCGAAACAGAATGCGGTTACTATGGCAATGTAGAAAGCATATTTTCCTGACACAATTATCATCATTGATATACTGATGCTCATTACTGCGGCTGAAATATGAAAGACAATATATAGAGGATCTTACATGAGTGTCTTTCTATATTGAATTTATTAAACGAGTTGGATAAAATGATAAAATGCGAGGCTCTGCCGAGCATTTTATCACTTTTATTCAACGAGTTTAATAAATTTAATATGGAATGACACGAATGTAAGATTCTTTTTATCACATAAACTAAATACACAGTAAAAGTTTGTCAAGAATGCACACACTTCCCCTTTAGCAAATAAACTCCATAGGAGTAAAGCGGTTCATTGAAAGAGCTAAGAAAATAGTGCAACAATGTATACTCCAATATGTTATTTTTTCTGCTTTTGA
Organism: Spisula solida; assembly: GCA_947247005.1. Taxonomy (NCBI): domain Eukaryota; kingdom Metazoa; phylum Mollusca; class Bivalvia; order Venerida; family Mactridae; genus Spisula; species Spisula solida. The sequence continues at coordinate 50,071,151 of OX365944.1, read as the reverse complement.
AAATAATATTTTTAGGGTATCTAAAATCCTGCAGATGTAAAACTTCGCTTAACAAAGTAAATAATTAAATCTAGGACCGCAGCAACACAACGTATTCTGTTCTGTTCCGTGTTCCGTTCCGGGTTTTAGTAACAACCAAGGACAGGGGAAGTAACTAGGTTTTCCGCGTGAATTTATTCGCAATTCGTCTGAATAGCCGAAAATAACTGATTGTACACGATGCAAGTACTTGGTAAGCAAGGAAAATCGTCTTTAATACTCAAAATTAACGGATTTATACAATGAAATCAACATCCGATGCTGTGTTTGTGTAGATGCCAGATATTTGGTATGTATATTTCGTCCCGATCTTATTCGTACCCACGTTTAACGGACCTATCGTCATGTTTACTTACAGTTATAACTCTTAAGTTCGTGTACATCTGTTATTGTGTGGTTATAACATGCCCTAGAATGCTCATAATCGGATATAAAATTTATTCTATTCTAAAAATGTATTCTTTTACTGTTTTGACAACGTGTATGAATACATAAATAAAGTGACTCGCCCGTGTATATACCTCATTTGCATGTTTATTACACGTGTGTATTATGACTTTTATGTAATGGGTTTATTAAACTCCCAGAGCCTATTTTATGTGATAAAAAAGCATATTTATCGATTATAAATATAATGATTTATTAATAACTAAAGCTTAAAAAATAAGATATTTCTTGAAAAAAACATGCTATGTTAATGGGATTTTATATTGCCATCTTTTCGGCGATATTGAATAATTTGAATCAATGTTACTTGTTGAAACTGGAATATTCGCCTGGGGCGTTCAGAATTTTTATTGCTGAAACAAGGTCATTCAGCTGAAACCTTGGCATTCAGCTTTATAATACTGTTATTTTTCAACTGTTTGGGACTTCTGACAGCTAATTTAAACTAGGTAGTCCAGCCGTTTTGTTATTGGAACTGGGTCATTCAGCTTAGGCATTCGGCTTTTTGATTGCTGAAACTAGTTCATTCAGCTTTTCGACAGTTTGGACTTGGTCAGATAATTTACTTGTTCAGTTGGGCATTGGGCATTATGCCTTGTATGTGTTTTATGTATTCTCTGCTCGGCTGGTTAAGTTGAATGTTGCGTTCCCTGTCTGAATTAATATTATCTTTTTACTCAACTGGATAAGAATAGTGTATGTTATTTATTTGCGAGATCCGCATGTTGGTAGAAACATGATGAAATCCTTCATGTTTTCTATGTGCCAATAAATCTTTTCAATTGCTTACTTGTATGTATGTAGCGGAATATAGCTAACACGTTATCTATGGCATGTAATGTTCGAATAGCACGATATCAAAGGAGGTTCAATAAAAGACCCGTTCACCATGGCTGTGATTTATCTTTCTGTACGGAGTCGGGTATGCACTACTACGTGTAATATCACAGGTGCCACCATGGCAACCAGGTACCAGTAGATATATACTAGGGACAGACAGATAGACGGACGGACAAACATACCTGCTGTGATAACGATTGGTTTCCTACGGTTATACTTGTCTGATATGATACCAAATATAATAGAGCTACATGCAGCGGCAAACAACATTGGTAACAACATGATGGCTACACATGTGGCGGCTGTCCAACAGTTAGGCAGGTATACCATATCATGTAACCAATATTCTAAAAACCTGAAATACCAAATACCAACAGATATTAAAGTCCTGTCACTTACACTATTAGATAAGAGTAAAAGCTTGGCTAAGACCAATGATGTCACATCGAATGTTCCATGTCACGACAGAACATCTGAAGGTGACCATCCCTTTGAATAGTATGGGAGTGTCAACGTGACAGCGAACGGGAAGAGAGACGACAAAGAAGCAATACACGTACCAACAGAGAGGGATTTAAATACATTAATACAGAAAACGTATGTTCCAAAATTCTTTGTTTCCTACCAAGAAATTGCAGTATACGAAATGATAGACATTGAAAAAGCTTAAGGGAGACCATTACACTTTATGTAAAAAGAAATAAAAGTAAATAGTCTAGAGGTACAAATGTATTGACAAAGCATCTAAGCAGAGTATACGAAAGGTTAGCCATTGAGAAGGCTCAATGGAGACCAATACACTTTATGTGAAAATAAATAAAAGTAAATAGTCCGGGAGGTATTGACAAAGCATCTTAGTAGAAAACGTTGACATAGGTTCAAAGCATTATGAACACTAAGAAAGCAAGTCCTGGTTATTCGACAACTTGTCAGTTTAAAGGAACACGGATTCTTACCCTGTAACTGTTGACACTCCTTGTTGCATCAAGAATCGTGTGATAAAAACCCACCGAAAGTCATGTTCTGTAATACAGACAAACAATTAATTCGTTAAAAAAGAACATATTTTTATCATGTACTATATCAGTAGGCTTAGCCAGTTATATTATTGAGAACAAACTTCTCAACATCTGTGAAAATGTATTTATTTCGAGTCAATTATGTCTAAACTACTAGAAATATTGCCCTATGTTATTATATGTTATTTAACAAATTGAGTTTTTATGCATTTAAATAAATACAATATACGAACAATTTACACGAAATTCTCCGTGGAGTAGAGTCAAAGATCTAAACAAATCTCTACCATAACGATATGATCATGGTATGTACTTGATTACATTTTCCAAGAATATTATTTTATAACAAAATGCTTTATGATGCGATCATTTGCCGAGGGGATACTCATTATTTATGCAAGTATAGTATTACCTTTTAATGGATCCCAGAAGCCACAGAATATTGTCAGACAATCTGGAAATATAATAAAATATAATCTGGTACACTCATTTCAATAACATGCGAGGCAAAAAAGAAACGTCTGCTGTATAATACAGTGCTTATTTTGCACCTGCTAAAACTCAATAACTACTACATATTTTCAATACATGTCTTGCTGACAGTCTGAAACCCCCTTTCATACTAAGTGTAATTAAACAGAAACTGAACTGAAATGATATCAGGAGTAAATGAAGCTTGTACTTGCCGTCAACCGTGGACATGTAACCCGTGTTGTGTTCTTTTTTTGGACTGATTGAGGGTAAAACACGAAAAACATACACGTGCTTGATTGCAATGGTGAGCTTCAATAAAAGTGTCGCCATTATTGTTAAATGATTCTCGGTAACAAAGGATGTTTCTGTTGATTGAAAAATATTGTAAAATAATACGTAGAAACTGGGTTCTAGTTACCACAAAATGAAGGCATGTTTATATGTTTTAATGTAGATGTTTCTTGTTTTGCCTGATATACTATCAGTTTTTAAATTCTGCTGATGAGGGACGCAGGTGGAAATAAGTTGAAAATTAACACTAAACAACATTATACTGTAATAATATCGGAATCACATAAAATAAAACCAAGACATAAACTCTCAGGGTGTATACGTGATATAGACAAAATAACGCAATTCTTTTATAAATAATGGACATCATTGTTTTTATATGTTGTATTAACATTAGTGTTTTTTATGAAGGAGAAGATAAAATCAGTACGTCATTGGTCTAAAATTACCAGGGCAACATCTCAGAATCAAAAATAGAATACAGTTATACCAACTCATAAGAAACTTACTTAACGGTTCCACTACGTGTTTGCCTGCATCTTCTCCTATCGTAAAGATTGTCACTAACAACGTGGCTAGAACAATAGCTATAGATATTGAATATGCCCCAATAACGCCTATATGCTGAAAAATATAATATATGGAACATAATTATATCATACTATGGTCCTCTTGCATAGACAAATCTCAAAACAACGTATACTGCCAGAATACATCTGAATAGAGGCAATTCACATTGTCTTGTTCTCTTTTTCTTAAGTATTTTGAAATACATTTGTACTCAACTTGAAGTGCAACTTCAAGAACATTGCATAAACTCTGTTTAACACGGTAGTATTGCATAAAATGCTAGTGGAATATGAAGTACAACAAATGTATAAGATACTAATTTGGACATTTGTGTCGCAACGAGCTTGGGAATATAGGCATTATATGAGTTTTCAATACCATACATTTTGTTCAGCAAAATAATCGTCCGGACATTGAATGTACAGCCCTCGTTTGTTAAACTGCTACACTAACTGAAAGTGTCCGAACCTTTATACTCGTATAATAACTTCAGATATAGCACGCATACATACAGTGAAAGAAGTCCCGACAGCAGCTCCGCTAACATTCCCAATCAATATCATAGCTGCCATAACACCAGAATTGAGACCTGTAAATAACATTTATCAAAACAAGTACTTGTATTGCCTAAAAGACTAAAATCACCAAAGTCTTGTTATTCGACTTTCTATGTACGTACGTAATGACAAATAAACACCAGACGTTTTAGAAGGTTATACCAAGAGTGTGACAGTCAACATCATAAAGATTTTCTTTATATCACAAGCAAATAAATACAATGTAAGGGAAAAGGAACTGAACGAGAGAAAGTAATTTGATTTTATTGTGTCGTAATAGTTTCTTTGAATGAAGCCAAGGACAATAAACTCAATGAGGGCATGGGAGACTCAGAAAACAAGGGTACAAACGAATTGTACAAACACAACATGTGTAGGCCGCTCCGATAGTTAAACAATATAAAATTGCTCGCAGGCTAATCTAAAGCTCATGGGTTCGAACTTGAATTTATGCGGAAAGGTTTTTAATAGTGTATGGTGGAACACCGCCAGTACGGTCGGGTAAGCCAGTAGCACGGCTAAGATCTCCCGAAGATCATATTCAATCGATTTACTGTAGAGAAACGGAGTAAATGTCAACCAAGCAATCAGTAAATTAAAAAGTTTAACAATTCTGGTGCAGTAATGATTAACATTATGTATAATTCCATGCATGTGTTCTACATAATATGCAATTAATGAAACAGCAAACATTGTTAACCGTATTATTTCAAACAAATTGATAAATAAATGATTGGTGGCCCATTGGTGCAAGTACTGATGCTATATATCTAGTTATACTACCCGACTCCTCTTCTGAGTACTATTGGCAAGGTTTGACATACAATGGTCAGGTGATAAAGAATAAAAAAGTAAATCACTTCAAAATGAGGAAAAAAAAGAACAACAAAAACAACTGCTGTATTTTATGATATTAATGATGACCTTGGAAATGCTTCTGATAATGATAAAGATGATTTACATGCTAATGATGATGATGGAATTAATAGTGATGATGATGTAGATGATGATGACTGTAACGATGAAGGTAAATATTCAGTTGATGTTGGCTTGCGGTTAATGTTGAATGCTGAAGACTGTGATTGTGAACATGATAATGAGAACTTACCTCGTTGTGAAGGGTGTGATTTGTCAGCAATCAATGCATTATATGGAACTGTAACTCCGGCAAATGCTGATGTCACGATCAGGTAGAACACTATATACAATGCTGAAACAAGAAATAAACAACAATCAATAGTAGGTAACCAATTAAGCTTAATTAGTTCCACTAAGAATCCGAATACACCTCCTTTCCAATGTCGAAGGAAACGCTCTTGAGTTCTAGAAGAACAGTTCACAACACACACCCTCCCCTGTATGCAGAGGTATTCATATGCAGATGTGGCCACCAGTAAGCTATTGGTAAATGGCTTGAAAACTAGTTTCAGAACAAACCTGTGAGGTCAAGAGCGATATGGCTGATTTATTGTTGTTACATTGTTAAAACCACTCGATGAAGTCAAACAAACAATCTACCTAGACTGCCACCAGTTGTGGGTTCAAGATCATCTCCGTCACCAAACGAGTTATGCTGCATGACTATAGAATTCGGTTGTTGGGCGCCATCTTTGTTTTTATCTATTGGATTGTTTCTGGATGCATTCCAGTACGGGGCACACCTCAATGCTGTTAGATCTTTGTTACACTGTAACTTTTGAAAAAAGATTGTACATTTATAAGATGTCGCCAAGCAATAAATCTCACGGTGAGGTTGCGTGCGATTACTTTGCGGACCAAAGTAAACTGAAATAAGTTTAGGATTAATCGGACTCGTTAAAGTTGTTTTGCCCGTTGCCCCATGAAGTTCTAGTACTAGTATATCGAATCTTTTACCAAATGTGTACGGTCCACATTAATACGAGTGTGTTTTTGATACAATTACGAGTTATGATGTTACATGATTGCTTGCTTCACCACTAACACACGTTTGACTGTATTAAATATAGAACTACGATAATTCACGCTAACATACGTTTTGATTTTGTATGATTCATCGGCTGTTAACACGACAAACTAAATGCAACTATTGGTAATGAAACAAAGATATGATCAGATATATACAAGCTGACACAGATATAAAACAGCTTGAATGTACATCACGTGGTTCTGTAATACGAACCGTTAAATCGTTTTCTTATGTACGTTCGGTTTCTCAGGTTTATATACATGGGTGTAGAGTGTAGAAGGTGAAGTAGTTGACTGCTACTCTAGAGGCTATGGGTTCGAACTGAACATAGTAATCGTGGTAATGATGGGTTAATACTGGTTGGTAATGCAGGAACAACACTAGCTAGTTCAACAGACAACCGGAATATGCATACAATGCTGGCATATCACGCCGGATAAATGCATTGTAAACAAATAAAGCCGTCAGTTACAAAGTTTTCCTCACCTTTCCAGTTGAGTTACCGTCTGTTCCTCTGTTTAGTTGTCTAAAAGATCAAATACAAAACATCATTTGAATCTTCAGCTCAATCAAACAAGCAATTAAAATAAACTACAAAATGTATATATCACAGTCAGAACATGTTAACGAATGCATGAGAGAGTGTATAAGCGGCCAGATAGTTTAGTCGGGAGAGCATTCGCCTAGTAAGCGAAAGACCCCTTGTTCGAGCCACAGTCAGGCAGCACGCCTTTCTCACCCTGTGATATTTGGTGCCAAACGCGGGGCCCATGCCTGTATCTGCTCTAATAGCATGTTACCTTGTTCTTCGCGAGACCTTTCAGAAAAACTCGAGCCTGGATTTCTTTATGACTAGGCAGTATTTCGTGGTCTGAACTCGTAAGCGACAAGGTAGCTCAATCTGGAGAGCATTCGCCCTGTAAGCGAATGGTTCCTGGTTCGAGCCCCGGACAGGCTGCACATTTTTCTCACCCTTTGACATGTAATATTGGTACGTTATTAATAATAAAGAGATGAATATATAAAATCAATATAAAGATGGTCACCATTAAGTTATTTACTCGGTAGTTAGTGATTGTATATGACAAGGTATGATGATGTATTACTCACGATAAGGATATTTCTGGAGCACTTACAGCCATACCTATCAGTCCAATACTGAAAATAATGTAAAAATATCAAATGTCATATGGCGCTTCGCTTGCGTTTGAATGAGAAGTGCGTGGCCACCCGGATTTGTCCGTGCCCAATTGGCCAAAGACTTCCGGTTTGGAGGGAGTTACGTAACATATAAAAATAGACAACATAATTTTGTAATTAAAAATGTTTGTTTCAAAGCGAAACGAGTATCATACTTCGTCAAGCTTCGGATGTAATGGTTACACAGAAAAAGGGACATCATGTAATTCGTGAGTTTACATCCACCTACACGCATTATAGTGGCCATATTGTCTCGTGATTATGGTATTGATCTAGTCACCTATTATATTAACAATAATGAAAATATAATTATATTGGCTATAAACAAAGGGTACCCTAATATAATAGTCTTAACTAATTCTGAATGTACATTAGTACAGGGAGCGTACATAACAGAATATATATATAATTATAAGTTCCTGATGCAGTGTGCCCATTAATTTTGCTATCAATCTGTTTTAATTATTGTCTTATTTTTCTTCGATTTATAAACATGGTACATGAATTTGTATTTAAATACCCCGACAATGAATTCAAATTGTTACAGTCTTAATCAATATCATGTGTTTACATTATGTAAATAAGAAACTATTAGAAGAGACAGGTCGATTTTGATGAATACGACAAGGAGGATTCGAATAACTTTTCTAAATACTCAATAGTGTTTATTGTTAAAATAACAAAGTATTTAAGATACTAGACACAATACTACAAATCGATAGTAGACGGCTGTAAAACTTTTTTTCCATTTTTGCAGAATATAATAGTTTGCTGATTTCTTAGGCATTGACAATTTTATTGTCTCTTGTGTTTTGCAAAGAAGCACATTTATTTGAAGTTCTATCAATAAAATATCATAACAGTCGACCCATTCAGAATCTATCTTTAAATTTTTTTTCTGACAAGAACTTCAAATTCCAATGTTAGAAGTAACTGTCAACTATCATAGTTTTGTAACTTGTCTCTTATCATTATAATGTTACATATTATACGGTGAATGTGTAGTTAATAATGAGAGTCTAAGTGGTAGAGAATATATGACAATGTTGTTGCGTTGACGTGTTTGGTTTTGATACGTGGGATGGTGGTCGTGTTATGGATCGCGATATGTTGAACAGTTTACGTATATAGTTAACTGACTTACCATAAGGCTATAGTGGCAAGAAACATTACTGGCCTTCTTTTACCGTACTTAAATGTTGACCTATCACTCTGCATTCCAATAACGGGCGAGGCAAAGAACGTAACAGCTGCAAATATATATGAACGTGGGTAAATACACATAACGTTGTAAATAGAACAGTTGTCAACATAAATAGAAATTTTATTGAGTTAGTATTAAGAATAAATAGTTATCCATTCAATTTCATAATACATTTGACGTCATAATGTGTTATTTGATCTATAAATCCATACAGGTAGTGTTTTCATTTTATGTTTTAAACCATACCCGTGTATTTGCTATGCGTCGAATCAATTACCAGTCAACAAAAATGCAAAACATACAAAATCGCATTTCAAACTATATCATATCGTTTGGTTAAACTGAAATATTAGAGATAGAAGTTATTTAAACTATACTTTCTCGCTTAAAGGCAGAACGCTTTGTCGATTCTCAATACATATAAAGCAAGTTTAAGTATTTAAATGCATTCAGTGAATCTGTACTAAAACGTAAACAAAAAGATTGGAAGGAACAATCTGGAGAAAGTTCAGAAGATAAGAATGAGAAATGAACACGTATACTCTCTGAAATTCATATGGGTGATACTTTTACTCTGCATGGTCCTATAAAACAATTTGTATGATCATACACCATACCATTGCATAACTAAGATGTTCTCAAGAGGTTAAATATCAATAGCAATCATCTGTTCTAGTGAACATAATGCTGTATAAATCTACAATATGAATCCAACTCGTTAACGCATGCAAAGTACATAGTGACGCCATATTTATATACATGTATTACATATCGATGCATTTGTTCTTGTTTGTCAGTCAGTGGTGAACAGATAAAGGTCAAGAAAGCAAAGTTCAAGCCCGATTTATGTTTACTGAATACAAACATATCATCTAATCTGCTTCTAAATTTCAAAAAAACATTACGTGATGCAATTTGTATGCATTGACCTCACGTTTACTTTTTCCAGGTAAAGTGATGAAAGTAGCAAGAAAATCATGGACTATTTTCTTTTCTAATACTATGTAAGACCCAATATGCCAAACACGGATCATTTTACCGGTATGTTATCACAGAGACTTGAATGCAGCACAAACCTTTTAGTAAGGTTGGTTTAATCAGCACTCAGACATCAAATTTTGAAGAAATCCATAAATTCGTTTACAATATTGCAGAGGTAACTTTATGTTTCATGAAAATCAATCAATCCATCCAATTCTGTTTGCAAAATATTTCGAGGAAAATGTGGAAACTTGACCTTTATCAAATTTTGAGTAGTATATCGTATGTTTGGAACGATTGTACATCTTTTAGCAACATCAATATTAACAACAATACATTTCTTGATATTATCTTAACTATATATCCATATATAGGATATTATACAATTTGTAACGACATTTTACCGTTTGCAAAATGTACACGATGAGCAGACAGTCAGATAGCCAAAGTGACGGAAAATCATAACCTGACAAAAACTTGGGACCTGAACCTGGATGTGATTAGTGAGTACCAAACAGTAATACCTGGTAGATTGGTTGGCTATCAATGTTTTGGATAGCCATGAGATAAAAAATAGTCAAATATATGTATATAACTAAGTATGTGTATGAATCATTTCACTCCTGTGGGCGTCATTAAAATGTTCAATACAATTGTGGACTTTAAATAGGTGAAACCAATTTCCTGACCACATTTACTACATTTGCTTTCTAGTTTTCATTTGCATTTGGACTATTTACTACATTTGCTTTCTAGTTTTCATTTGCATTTGGACTATTTACTACATTTGCTTTCTAGTTTTCATTTGCATTTGGACTATTTACTACATTTGCTTTCTAGTTTTCATTTGCATTTGGACTATTTACTACATTTGCTTTCTAGTTTTCATTTGCATTTGGACTATTTACTACATTTGCTTTCTAGTTTTCATTTGCATTTGGACTATTTACTACATTTGCTTTCTAGTTTTCATTTGCATTTGGACTATTTACTACATTTGCTTTCTAGTTTTCATTTGCATTTGGACTATTTACTACATTTGCTTTCTAGTTTTCATTTGCATTTGGACTATTTACTACAAATTGTCGATATTAAGGGCGCCGAAAATAAATATGTTTTTATACAAATGGCAAATATATGGCAACAATGACAGCAACATGTATGTAGCATGATATACCTGCTCCACAAGCTACCATACCACCGAGCCATCTTCCCTTAGCAGCCGGACCCACTAGAGACTGTATCTGGGCTGGTACCACTGAAATAACAAATCATAGTATCATACATGATAAAATGAAATATACGTAACGAAGAAACATTTGATATTAAAATCGAACAGTAATTACATACACTAGCCAGAATGGATAGAAAATTCTCATCGAGAATAAGAGTTTTAAATTATATCCCAGTTTGAAACATGCATACACATGTATATGTACCAACAATTTTAGAAAGGGTCATGCTACAACCCTTTTACATGTTGCTTAGGGTATATGTAAACGCCTCGGATAGTCCAATGACTAGCTGACCGACGCTTTGTAAGGATTATGTTAATGAACAATCTGCATAATCGTTGAGACTTTAACTATTTTAGAAGGCCTAAACATGCTGTGGTTCTGCTATCATGCTGAAATATAATTATGAAGGTAGGAAGGGAAATCGTTTTATTTCTTTAAAATATCTTTTTTGATTTTATGCACTGGAAAATCTAAGATCCGCGGAGATTTTCAGCAAATTGTCAATAAAATGTATAGGGTATGGGGTAAAAAGTACGATACTTATGCAAGGTTACTAGGACCACAATTAGGTATTGTGTTTTGGTCTTACCATAGTTAAAAAACACAATCTTAGGACAATGGCATTGACAAAAGATACGTCATTCTAGTACAATCATAAAGAGCCTAATGAGACACGTGTTTCTGTGAGACAAATCTAGTCCCAGGGGAGTGACAGTTCTGAGGCAATGTCATTCATTATTCACTACATGGTGATTGTGCTTTCATTAACATTGCTATCCCAAGCTAATGTTGGAGTATGACAATCCAATTGCTCTTGAGTTTTAAAAATGTGAATCTAATTGACAAATGAGCATTGTCTAGGTTTTTGGCATGAGATGTTTCACATATCGTAAAAGCGATAGAGCAATAGGCATAAAGTAGGGAATTATTGATCTATCGTATAAAGCGAATGAGTGGTATTTTGTCACCAATATTTCAGCAATGGCGCATAAATTGTTTATAGTTTAAACTCAGTTATAGTATTTATAATTAATACATTTCCTTCACGATGGCTGCTCTCTGGTTCACTTATGTTATTAACGGTAATCGATTATATTATTATTAAGCGTTATGGAGTTTGCTGTTTCCAACTTACGCCGTAGTTGAACTTCAAACTCAGCATCTTCAGTATACTATACACACTAACCTTCAAACTCTACACGTCTTAAACGAATTACCGGATTACAAATGAATTACTACATAACATTCTAATGTTCACGTCCAGTCGAAACGTATTGAATGTAACACTCCATCTCCATAAAAGCATTTAAGCAATATCGAACAAACAATCGTGTCAAATGTCCTACAATATACGACAGTGCGTCGGGCATAAACTATGGCTGGTTGCACCTCCCGCGACCCTTGAAATTTAGACTCGAACGATAATTTTTGATACGTTAACCCCGAATTATCATCGAACGGCTTTCGCCTTATTTTGTCCAAATTTGTGATTTACCGAACAACTTTTCGTGTAGGGGCTGATTTGGTGATAGGTAGGGGTCAGGTGAAACCAAATATTTTATTTCACGCTTGACAAAGCTAGGATGTTATATGATTGTTTGTATTATATATAGATCCAGATACCTTCTACTGACATCAAGAGGAACATCAGACTGAGACCATACCAAGCAAAGTTCAAACACAATATGCCTTGCTTACTGAGTACCTCAGCTGTCTCTATTACTAATGTAATTTCTTCCAGATCGCTGTAAAATAAAACCATAACATAAACCGTTTTTAAAACAAAATACGATTACAAGATCGATACCTGAGGTACTGTTTTATCAAAGCACTTACGAAACCTAAACTTACGTTGAAAAAATTCTTTGAAATTCTTCTTGGGACGAATATGATTTGTAAGATTCATTAACGGAGTTAGTATTTATATCGCAGATCCATGTGAAACACTTAAAGTTCTAATTAAAAATAAAGCATTTTTAATGTGAACGTAAATTAACTAGTTCCGTAAGTGCTTTGATAAAAACAATACCCTGGTCACCATCGTGTACACTAATATTATGTTCTTCTACACTGGTGTGGCAATGTAGAATTCCATTTTGTAACAAAACAATCTACAAACACACACAGTCGCATTACTAGCCACTGCATCGCGCACTGCAACCACAACGATCACACCGGGGCTATTTAAGTCACTTATGACAGCGATGCCTCGATTGCGCAGTTGGTATGATGGCGGTTACTCCAGTGCTAGGCGTTGTCTTGGTTGGAGTCATGGATTCGCATGCATTTGTGTAAAATACAAGAAGACATTATGTTCATGTAATAAGAAAATCACATCGAAATATGAACCCTCATGCATGTATTTGCTAGGTACAAATCTCCCAAAATATAACCTGTATATATATTATAAGTCGCCTGTAAGTATAATCAAAGCGCCGAAAGTACTAAAGTTGTTCGAATGAATGCAGTAATGACGATATAGCTGCATTTTCTTATGATTTATTTGTACATTTAGTACTAGCGTATATTCTTTAATAATACATGACTGAATGCCTTGATGTATACGCCTATCTGTATGTACACTAGTACTGGAAGATAAAAGTAGCTTTCTTGCATGATATAAATATATATTTATTTACACGTTTTAATGCTTAAAAGCAGATGTAATGGCTTATTAGTCAATAGTTTGCCCCAAGCAGAGTTAAGGATATGCATGGTCTATAAATAGTTAATAGAAATCGGTATATATATTGACTAGGAGGTAGACACATGCTGTTCATTTAGAAGTATGGTATGGTCTCAATTATCTTGCTTCACTGTGAAATTTCGGATGTTTCTACTTTCTCCGGTAAATAAATTATTGCAATGCGACAAAGACCGATGTGATTCGATAGAAATAAATACTATTTAGCATAACCGGTTTACATCCGCGTAGGTAGTTACGCAATATTACTGGCTGACCGGTTTACTATTGCAAAAGTGGCGTCGCCTAGCGGCGCCGTAGGAAGAAAAGTAGTTTTATCAACTCAACTATGACCGATTGTAGAAACATGTGTATAAATTTATTGTTCTATCGAACAACTAAAAAAACATTTTATAAACATTACACAAACATCTGTTTTCTGGACAAACTTATTAATAACCCCTTAACCATTCCAAGATCGACACCTGGTCACCATCGTCAACAAAGCTACTCAAAACAGAAATAATTCGTTAATTTTTCGTAATTAACCTTGTCAATTCAATTTGTGGCTATAATTAAATTTCAGTTGCCATGGCTCTCTCCAACATATTAACGTCATCCTATTGATTAGTGAGCATAAACATCATTAAGGCGATCATTATATCAGCACAATTTGTCAATAGTACCATTTCAGCAAAATCCAATTATCAATACTGTATTAATTATACGGCGGCAGATGGTTTGAGCGTTACAAGCTAATGTTATCCTATATAAGTCTACTGCAGTCATTTATAAATACACTCATTAAAGGCATTTGTGCTTGGCACACTGCAACAATTTTGTCGTGTTGCATTGCATATAATGTCCAATATAGAAACGTTCAATAAGTTTCAATTTAAGCAATTTTTCAAGGTAACGGGTGCCAGCATTCGGAACACCTCGTACAATTCTGTGGAATCATGCGTATTTTTCTGGCATACGTCAGTAGCGATAAATGCCGAACGGACCGTTTCTATTTTGGGGGGGGGGGGCAGTTGACCAAGCATGGTTTCTTACGCAGTTATCATCCGGTCCTAACTTGCTATTCCACAAGAAAGTTACTGGGAAGGGAGAATCTGGAAATGTTACGGAATAATTTATCCATACCGGGAAACCCGAACAAGCAGGGAGACTGACTAGCGTTCTATTATCAGAGCTAACAAAACCAAGTATTTTGAAGCACTGCATATTATGTAAAACAATACTGTAAAACGCTTAAATGCCCCCATGGAAGCCTTGTCCATAAAAAACTATGTCAATCAGGGGCCATAATTCTGTTAAAATGTTGGATAGTATTACATGGCTTTGATAATGTAAGGGGTTTTGATGGTAAACAAGTATGTCAAGTTTGAAGGCAACGCCTTGATGGACATGATGTAAGACGAAACGGTCAATTTGGGTTAACTAAGAATTGGACGCTTAATAAGTCTAAGCATGTGAAGGTCAAAATGAGGTAAGGTGATATAGGTGTATGGAGAGTGTTCAAATACAACATCTATGCAATATGAAAGCTTTTTAGCAATCCATATTAATGCTAGACGAAACGGTCAATATGGGTTAACCAAGAATTTGGTCTTCAATAAGTCTTAAAAGTCCAAAATTAGGTCAAGCTGAAGGTCAAAATGGGGTAAGGTGATATAGGTGTATGGAGAGTGTTCATATACAACATCCATGCAAGTATGAAAGCTTTGTAGCAAGCCATATTAATGCTAGAAGAAACGGTCAATTTTGGTTAACCAAGAATTTGGCCCTTCAATAAATCTAAGTCCAAAATTACGTCAAGGTGGGAGAGTGTTCATATACAACATCCATGCAAGAATGAAAGTTTTGTAGCAAGCCATATTAATGCTAGAAGAAACGGTCAATTTTTGGTTAACCAAGAATTTGGCCCTTCAATAAATCTAAGTCCAAAATTGTGTCAAGGTAAAGGTCAAAATGGGATCAGGTGATACATGTGTGTGGAGAGTGTTCATATACAACATCCATGCAAGTATGAAAGCTTTGTAGTAAGCAATATTACTGCTAGAGGAAACAGTCAATTTGGATTAACCAGGACGGACGGACGGACGGACACACGAACGAACGAACGTACGAACGTACGAACGGACGGACGGACGGACGGACGAACAGGAGAATCACTATATGCCTCCCGATCTATCGATACGGGGGGGGGGAATAAACGATGGGTGTTTTCTGTACAAACATTCGATAATAACCCGCCCGAATGATATGTGAATGTGACCAATTGGATTCCAACCGATAAAAAATCCATCATTTCTACACTAGGCATTGGTGCAGAAATGATGGATTTTTTTACCTGGTCGAATCCCTTTGAATGCGACATTCATTATCGAATGGTCCGGAATTTGAACTACATGTTACTTGGTAGTCTACTTGGTAAAGTGCACCTCCGATACAGTTCAACAGCAAGGCCTTTCTGCAAGGAGTGATTATATTAAATACCTTGCCACATCGCTTTAATCCGAAACGAGATCAACATATTAGCATCTTTACTTTGAATAAAAAATATAACAGAACATTATAAAAAATAAAATTTCACCAGGAGCGGTGCCTTAACAGTTTAATTATATCAATACTTTTTCAATTTTCTCGCATATTACACATTTGTACTTCAAAGTTTCGATAACATGCATACAATACCTGTTTGATTCTTCCGTGTACAGTTTACCAGCTTTTTCCTTATCCACAATAGTTGACGTCATGTCATGTGACTTCTCCTTGCTTGGTGAGTCCTCCATTGTTCCCCCTGTATTCGTTGTCATGGTAACGCTTTCTTGACGTCACCCTCTTATGGTAGCAATACTCTGCCCTATAAAGTATACGATGTACGTATATAATACTTCGTAATAAGTGTAGTATAAATTAATATTCCAGTTAGATCTACCTCAAGGCGTAAAATTGTTCTAAAGTTGACATACTGGTCGGAAGAGCGTTCCCGCTATTTTGTTTCACAATTATTAAAGACTCTAAAACGGTGAACGTATTTTGATTAGGGGGTTATGGTTTTTTATTGTTTATTTCTTAGGTCAATGCAATAAACAATCAATGACGTATCTAGTAACTTGTTATAACATGTGTGTATGTGTAGAGCATGCACTACGGGGGCAGCATTGTTGCCCAGTACATAACACTGTGTGTGTAATATGATACATAATTAACAATTTATTATGTACCACGTTGTCTGAGATGAAATCCCTTGTTGAAATTTATTTATTATAAAAGCATGCCTTAATCAATTTATGTTTAGCTCATAATAGACATATCGACCTATCAATATTTAATAACAACACCAAAGTACATTCCGTGCAACGCTATCTCAGACACAGAAATGGAAACAACAACATGTAATAAGAACTACATATTATATTTACTGATACCAGCAATTATTGTCTGGGTACACTAGCTAAAGTTGCTGTCTTAGAATGTACAATACACAACATCAGATTGTGTTCATAATTTATAACACGAATTAAATTATGAATGAGTTTCCGAAGTAAACTATGCCGATATACTGGTTGTAAATGTATAAGCATGTGGATTGTTCAGAATACTGTATATCATAAGAACTATCAAGTTTTGTATGATGAAATTGTAATTGGCCTTTTGATAATTTATTTAATGACAAACTACTAGTATCAAAATTTCATTACATATTTTCCGCAAAAGGACACATTGTGTACATATACGAGCATCAGGTGAAGCCGTGCGTCCACAGAGCGTCAACGTCAAAACTTGTGTACAACGTCATGTTTTCAAAGTTTTTCAAGGTAACGTTACTTACTTTCGTGGCTTACACACGTCTAATACTGTATGCCGAAATTATAATTAACCATTAGCAGATTAGAGAATTTATTTCTTGAAAACAATCATAAATGTTTTTCAAAATTTGGCAGCTTGATTCTATGATCTGCGCAGATAGTGTCGATTTGGTTCAGTATATGGTTTATGTGTATATGTGTATAAACGAGTCAATTTCCGGTTATCGCAATAAGTCATACACGTTGGATTATATATAATCAAACGCAAAAGAAACTGTGCATGTGGTTTTCACTTATTTTTTTAGACATCCATAAACGAAAGTATAAAAGTGTTTGGTGTCAAATTTTAGGTTATTCAATTGCCTATAAAACAGAATATTTATTATTATTATTATTATACCATATTTATATAGCACTTTTATCATGTAATTACACGTTCAAAAGTGCTTTACAATCACATTAAAGACATGGTTAAAACAATTTTACATAGATATATGCATGCAAACATAACAACAAATGTATATATAATATATTAAAGTTTAAGGCTAAAATCCTCCCTCAAATACCCCCTAAAATGGGTGTTTCAAGAGCAGCGTCACATACCACTGCCACGAGAAACTAACTCCAAAGGAATAGTGATACTTCCTTTAAGGAGGCAGGAGACCCCCGATTTATTTACTAATGTACTAGTGTTTCAAGAACAGCGTCACATACCACTGCTACAAGAAACCGTCTCCAAAGGTATAAATGTACTACCTTTTAGGAGACCCTTAAAAAGTCAAACTAATCATCAGCGAGAATATGCTTTGGTAAAACAGTGCGTTTTTAGCGCTTTCTTGAATGATGGTAATGTTTTACTATCTCTGAGTGCTGTTGGCAGTGCATTCCAGAGTTTCGGTGCTGCAGCCATGAAACATCGATCACCGTATGATACAGTCCTCATCCTCGGCACAACTAGAAGAATAGAGTCATTTTGTGACCTAAGCTGTCTTTGTGGAGTATATATTTCCAACATACTTCTGATGTAGCCTGGGGACTTTCAATGTAGTGCTTTGTAAACATGAGTCAATACCTTGTACTCCACTCTGCATTGTACAGGTAACCAGTGAAGATCCTTCAGCACAGGAGTGATGTGGTTGTATCGCGGTATCCGTGCGATGAGGCGGGCAGCTGTATTTGAAATATTTTGTAGTTTGTTCAAAATGGTTTTTGGGGAGCCGCACAGTAATGAGTTGCAATAATCCAGTCTTGGTGTTACTAAAGAATTTATGAGGGATTTTGTTGCATCAACTGTCAAATATTGTCTGATTTGACCTATTTGTCGGTTCTGCATGAAACAAGACCTGGAGACAGAGTTTACATGTTTATCCATATTCAGGTGTGAAACCAACATGGCACCAAGGTTTCTCACCACTGATGATGGGCTGATCACAGCATCACCAACTTTCACTGTGATATTTTCGGCAGCATTGGTATTCCGTTTCGGAACAAACAGGATTACCTCTGTTTTGTCTGCATTAAGTTTCAACAAATTGTTCTTCATCCAGAGCAATATATCCTTCAGACATGCTTCAATTCGTTGCTGTGTCTCATCGCGTGAAACGCAATCCTTCGGTTGGAATGCCATATACAACTGGGAGTCATCAGCGTAGAAATGAGGTTGCAGTTGATGCTTTCTGCAGATTGCACCCACTGGTTTTATATACATGATGTAGTTTTTAGGACCAAGCACAGAGCCCTGAGGTACGCTATAATTCATCAGTACTGGTTCCGAAAGTTCACCATCAATACAAACAGTCTGGTAACGGTCACACAGATAGGATTTCATCCACTCCAATGGTTTGCCTACTATACCAAAATGATGTTCAAGTCGGCGTAGGAGGGTGGTGTGATCAATGGTATCAAATGCTGCTGATAAATAAAGCATGACGAGGACAGTAGCTTTATTCTGGTCTAGAGAACAAAGGATGTCATTTTGCACACGAAGTAAAGCAGTTTCAGTAGAATCGACTTTTCTATATGCTGACTGGCGTTCTTTGTGGAGATTGTACAGTGTTAAGTGCTCATCTAGTTGAGCATCGACAACCTTCTCAAGAACTTTGGAAATGAACGGTAAGTTTGACACCGGTCTGTAATTTTTCATTACATTTTGATCAAGGCCTGGCTTCTTTATCAGTGGTCTTATTCTGGAGCTTTTTAAAGCCGTGGGTACATAAGCATTTTCAAGTGATGCATTGAATAGTCGTGTTAATATTGGCAGTAGTTCATTTAAACAATCCTTCAACAACCATGTTGGGATTGGGTCAAGCTCACATGATTTACTAGGTGATCTATTTATCAGTTTCCGGATTTCTTCTTCTGAAGTCGGAGAAAACTCAGATAGTTGCTCTTCTCGAAAAGGTGTGTCGAATTCAGCAGTGTCACCATGTTGGGTTGACTGAGTAGTGGAGGCAATTTCAGTTCGTATTCCTTCAATTTTGTTGATGAAGAAGTCACTGAAGTCCTGTGCAAGCAACTTGGCCGATTTATTAGATGGTAACACCACTTCCTTAGCATCGCCCATCAGATGTTTAGTTATCTTAAACAACTCTTTCTGATCGCGACCACATGCCTCTACCTTATCTGCATAAAAGGCTACTTTAGATTGTTTTAGCAATTTGTTGACTGCCGAACATTGATTTCTATATATTTTATGATCTATCGTTAATTTAGTGGTTCGCCATTTTCGCTCAAGTTTACGCCTCAGATGTTTGGCGTCATGTAGATCTTCAGTGTACCAAGGACAAGAAGGTCTTAAAACAATGGTTTTAGATTTGAGGGGAGCATGTTTGTCAATGAGTGATGACAGTCCATGGGTATACACCTCAACAAGTTCATCAACATCGGAAATGTGAAGCCCGCTTTTCAAAACATTTGATGATTGAATGTCTTTTTTGAATTCATTGACATCAATTGATTTTAGCTTTCTAAAATGCACAGTTTTTCTCACAGGAGCAGGTTTAGCAGTGCATGCTTTAAATACTACTGCAAAATGGTCACGTGACGTCTTTCCACTGTTATCAGGGAGTCCCGGGTCCGATATTTTAACTTGTGAAACAGTAGTGTCAGTGTCTCTGGTGATAACCACATCCAATGTGTGTCCAGCCACATGAGTTGCCCCAGTTACATGCTGGTGCATGCCGCAAGATTCAAGTACACTGGTGAACTTGGCAGACTCTGGGTTTGAAAGTGTGTCAAGGTGGATGTTTACATCCCCGACAATAATGATGTTACTTTCTGTAGTTACAAGTTTGGCCAGAAGTTAGAACACAATTCGTTAAAATAGCTCAGTGAAAAGAATTTGGTTTTCGTTTAAGCGTGGTAGGGGTCAAAATAAAAAATGCATAAATTGTGATATCGGTGTTTTTGAGGAGAAAATTAAGGTGTAAGATTCTCTAAATGGTTTTATTGTGTTACTTTCATTATTATTGGGTATGATCTCCATTTTGACGAATAACGACTCATGGAATTGAAGAGTCGCGTTGAACTATATGCGGAGGAATTTCATTCCATTCGATATGAAAAGCATTGGTTGGTTGGTTGGTTCTCGGCCTTATGTAGCCGCAATATCTTCACAGGTGCTTGTCATATTCACAGGTAGTCGTCATATAAAGTCTCGCAGGTACTTTAATCAATTTAACTTATTAATTGCGCAGCGTGAAGTTAAGTAGTAGGAAATTATTGCTTAGTGTTGAATCTGTTGGTTGCCGTCACAAAACTGCTTAATTCATTAGTGACAGTTTGGCGGAACTCCTTCCATGGATCGTCTTGACCAGTAGTGAGAAGGAGTTTTTCAGTAATCTCTGTTTGTCTGATACCGAACATGTTGTGGAGATTGGCAAACAGCACCTCTCTTTCTCTTGAATATAATTCACACTTAAGAAGGAATTGTCCTCAGTTTCAGATTCTCCACATTCACAGGCTGGTTGGTCTTCTACCCCTATTCTACGCAGATGGTGCTTTAACCTATTGTGACCCCTCTGTAATTGAAGCAGAATTCGCTGATTGTCACTGTCGTTGAAGTTGATGGTTGTGTTGCCTATCTTTGGATTCAACTCAAACAATCTTCTCGCTTTGTCTGTGGTTTCCCAGCGCCTTTGCCATTTTATTCTTACCGCATCATTAGCTGCTGAGCAGACCTCTTACTGTGAAGTGGGTTGTGTGACTTCTTCACCTAATGTAACTGCTTCTGCAGCAGCTTCTTTAGCTAGTCGGTCAGCTATTTCATTACCTTCTATGGCTGCATGACCTGGTGAACAGTCCAGGTGAATTGTTGTCCCTCCCTTTTCCACTTCTGACCAAAGCACTTTTACATCTTGAACCAGCTGTATATGGTGTTTGTTGTTCCAACCTAGCCGAAGGATACCAATGGCTGTCTGGCTATCTGAGAGTATTTTAATGCTTGGAATTGTTCTTCTTTTTATTTCATCCAAGATATATTGAAGCGTTATTTTGATAGCCACCATTTCACCTACAAGAATTGAGGCTAGCTTAGACACTGGTTGTTCTGCAGGTCGTACAAACTGTTGATATCATGTCACGATCGTACCTTTCTATCGAGAAGGCCCGAGCAACATTATCAATAGAGGTAATTCTAATGAGCATCATCAAAACCTAAATTCGCTGACGTTATGATACTCTTGGCATAGCAAGAGATTGTTTTGTGTTTTTCTTACTCCTTGGCGTTGCGAAAAATGAAGGAAGGGTTACTTGACCGATTTCACCTTCACCAAACCTCTGCACGCGCAAATCATGCCAATTTCGTGTATTTGTGTCCATTGTTCGACAAAGTGACACGGTACAAAAATGAAATGTCTACAACAGATATTTCCATAGTTATCCCAATTTGAAATATGCAGGTTTATTATGCGTTTGAGTATATTATCCCAAGCAAGTCATACAGTGACCGATATTCACAGATAGTTTTGCTCGCAATAAGTCATACAAGTTGAAGTGTATATAGTCTCTAAATAAGTCATACAGCGATTTCGGTTATACGCAATGTGGTGGCGTTTTCAATCTCACAGGAAGTGTGTCCAGCTCTAGCAGGAACAATCAGTGATTACACAAGTTACATTACTAAGAACTTACCATTTGATTAATTTGTAATTACAATTTACACCGGTTACCTTACAAGAAAGAACATAGTACATAAAATTATTATGATTATATGATTACATGACGGTGGTCATTCTGAACCCTTTCAATAGTTCAAGTGACCTCAGCCAAATTACAGAGTCAGTTAAGATATGATGAGAAAATAGAAATCAAAATATAAATTTATGCTCACTGAAACTTCGGCCGTGTAAATTATCCATCCTTTATAATTTATATCCTTATTTCTGTTAATTTTAAATCCCCGTCACATGACCCCGGTGGCCCGTTGGAAGCGGGGTTCTAACACCGTTACGAAATTCCTCCGATGATCCCTTCACTAATTCAGCAAACCACCCATATTATGTTTACATTACCAGATTACGTAGTGAATTTAAAAGCACACTACACCGAATTGGAAACAGTCTCAATACTGTCCGTGTATTAATGATAAAACTGTTCAAAGTTACATAATGTAATCCACCCATGTGTAATATCTACACAACATGAACTAACCAATATGTCCTGCGGCCAATCCGTAACGAAGATTGTTTTATATTGTTTTAATTAATAGTTTCAGTCGTAAAATGTGGCACAGTCGAACTGGACTTCCCGTGGTTTCGTTATATTACCGTACGAATATTTTGACTTTCTGATTGGCCGACGGAAAGCACGGACTTTCATTTAAATGTTTCCCCACCGTTATAACTTTCAAACATTATTAAAATAAAGAAAGTTGGTAAATAATAACCAATTACATACAGCTGTACACAACGTGCATGTTGCACAATTGTTGTGTTTTAAAAAGCTTGGCGACGCAATGTTTTATCGTTTCAACCAAATTGAACGACCCCCTTCCAAACTTTTAAGACGTATTTTTGGTAAAGAACGCAAGTAAACATATGTCGACCAAAAAGTTAAAAACAACTAAAAGTATTCTATTCGTTGAGCGATTATAACGCGACATCCTCGACGCTCAAGCCAAGAGCGAGTATTTCCATGCAACTTTTTTTCGACAGCTTGGACATGGGAGAATCATAGCTTATTTAGTTGTGCATTGTGCCTTGTATGTTTTTATGTTTTCTGTGCTCGGCTGGTTAAGCTGAGTGCTGCCTTCCCTGTCTGACTTAATATTATCTTTTTTAATATGTTTAACAAGAACTGTGTCCAATATTATGCAAAAAATGCTAACCGCGCCTTATCCGGCCTACTTCGGTATACACATGTACTTGCATATATCCAGAACTTCGACTACCCCTTGGAAGTTTGTACAATATACGTGATAATGCTTGTACGACACATACAGTTCGAAATGAACGCCACAAGGTGCATCTTATGCACCTAATTTTTACAAAATCGGAATAGGTCATGTTGACCAAACTAAAAAAGAAGACAACTTGTATTTCCTTAAAAAAGAGAAGCTTTCAGACAGCTTTTTGTTTGTTTTCTCAAAATAGCAATTTTGCACTGACAACCTTCCCCTTCTAAGCCAGCTATATATAAACATGGCTTAAAGGTGAAGGACGCGTAACATAAGATGAAGATCTGTCACATTACCCTCTTCGTATGTTTAACAATAAATCTCGTAGGAGCAGAAAAATCGTATAGAATAAAAGTTATTGGTTAAAGAGCCATACACAACATTAATACGACTGTGGAATCAATATCTAACGACGACCATAGAGAAATAAATATCGTTTTATATACACCTGAGGCGTGTGATACGGAATCGATATGAAAATCGCTGAAGGAAAGCATCGGTATTTTTTACGTAGATCAACAATATTATACAGTATTAGAGCAAAATACCATTGGTAGATGCATAATACCGACATAATTAGAAGTAAATGACGTCAGTTGTTATTAAAGAGATTCCGGAAGTTGATTTTAAGGCAGTGGGAAATGTTATAAGAATGCAATCCATATTTCAAACAGTTAAGGCTGTCATTAACTAATTAAGGCAAGTGGTTCTGACAATGATCTGAATTAAAAGTTTCTCCGAAATGAAGCATTATTGATATAAATCTTTCTTCATGCGACATAGATTTTCACCAAGCTTTGTCTGAACTAGTCAGATCAAGGTGTAAGTGTACATTTTAGCGAACAGAAACGTAATAGTTTGGCTCGTTTGCTTTCATCGCATTTGCCATTTTATATCATAATGCAATAGTCAATTGAATTATCTGAACCAGTTTTCATCGAAGCTACAACCACCACTAACCGCTAGCAACAGACGACTGTACGACCTTGACCAACGTATTTTAAAGCAGTGTAATGTAAACCGCCCATCTCAAGATTCGAACCCCAATAACCTAGGGGCAAGTAAGAACGGTAGTTTATGTATATACTGAAAGACGCTCGTAAATGTTTAGTAACACTAACAGCGTCCAGAAAGAGGAACTTTGAAGCCGCCCGTTTTTGATAGAATACACCAATGTCCCATGTAATATCTGTGTGTTGTATTTGTATTGCTCAAAGTAAAACTAAGAATAAAAGTACCCCGGTAATACTATAGTTAAATACTTTTGAAATGTGACCGTTAAATAGTTGATTACGGACTTGTTGGTATGTTCTGGTCTTTCAGCTCTTTGACATCTGAAACTTGTACTTTCGCTTCTTAAGTTCATTTACTAGTTCAGTTGTGTGTTGGACATTCTGCCGTGTAATTGTGTTCTGTGTTGTTTTATGTTTTCTGTGCTTGGCAGTTTAAGTTAAGTGCTGCCCTCCTTGTCCGATTTTTATATCTTTTTTTGTATTTTATCGCTCAGTGTCAGTCTAATAATATCACATGTATTACTATATTATAATAATTTTGGAATGTTTGTGACCGCTTTAGTAGTAAAAAGAAGCAATTGCGGACTTGATGGTACTTGCGTATGATGTTCGTAGGTTCTTAAAACAATTATGGAACGTTAATAGTCTGCGCTTATTTCATTTAATTTGAGTTATAATACTTAAATCTAGTGGATAATGCATACCGTATATTTGCCTTCATTTTAATTATCGTTCTTTTAAGTACCGAACTATTCTGTAACGGCGAAATAATTTCATATCTTCGTTACAAAATCAATATATTTCCAAACAATTTTAATACAAACTGACATGCTTCTTTAAAAGTAAACGTGATTTGCTAAGCAACAGTCACTGTCGAATTTAACTTGGCTTCATTTCATGAAATGCGCAACAAATTATGTAAAAGTAGCACACTTATACACGGTACATAAAACATAAACATTCTGATCACCTCGGCTTTTATGCTTGCAATATATTTACCGGAGACAAACGGAAATAGCCGAGCTTTCACGATTGAAAATATAAACTCGAAGAAGCCCATAAAAAGACGCATAAAAATACGTCAATGTCGAACGTTGCTGTGGGAAACTTGAACTTCTTTAAAGTTATGCGGTGACAAAGATGGTTGTAGAAGAATTTTATTTTTTACTGTAGAATCCATTGTGTTTGTTGAAACTTTCTGAATTTTGCAAATAAACAATCCCCCAAAATTTATTATAGTTATATTGTTCTTTTAAAAATGGGCATTTCATCTAGAATTTACGATCACGGGAAATAGCAGTTATTTTCATGTACATGTTATTCTCGAAAATGATAGACATTTTGTGGTCACTGAAATTTCACATTGAATTACATCATTTGATGGTTGTTCGGTTGTTAAATTCAACATATCTAGGTCTATATACATAATTGTCATTGGTTGATAGTTCTATCACGTGAATGGTTTCGAGCCAGGAAAACAAAACATCGGGGAAAAACATTAAAACACTAAATGACACCAAACGTGAGGATGGGTGTATGGATTTTTCCGTCGGTTTAAACGACAAATTGACAATAATTAGAGTTTGGCTAATTGAGTTTGGACTTCATTTAACACCGCTCACTAGATGAAGTAGTATTTTGGTGTTTCTGAGTGCCTTTTTAACACAAAGTTTCATGGAACTGAATTACAAGGCATTATCAAGGGTTTTCTGTCACCTTCGAGTTTGATGCTTTGATCCCAGTTCTTTCATTTCCAAAATGTCACATTTTGACCCATTGGTCTCTGACTAAATGGTTATTTTTTATTTAAATTATAAAATTGATGCCGACTTATATAGAATGAAATACAGTAGAATCCCGCCTTACGACCACCCGAAGATACAACCACCCCGCTAATACGGGCAATTCTTAGAAGAACTTTTTTGTAGTTATAATATATAATACGTGGGCAGATCCAAAAGTAATGTCACTAGTGCTGTAAAATCGTGCATAATTAAAATAAAACAACGCAATTTTACACACCGCTACATTAATCTATTTCCAATATAATCGCCAAATTTCATAATAATGCAATTATTTGTTATTGAGATATACGTGTACATAGGAAGCCTACTAACGGACATCGCCGCAAGCAAATGATGTTATCGACGTCGTAAACAAAATTTGACGTTTCTTACATCATTCCTTTTCAAGGTTTCGTCATTGATGTTCTATACAGCGCTCATGTCTGTTCACTTATTTTTTAGACACATTTACATACCAGAGTATTTATGTAGTGGGGAAACCACATTGTTACAGGCCTGTCTTGATCCAGGGTCATAGAAGTACACCCATGTTTCACCAACTGTAATTATACGCTGGCAAAATAACGTCATTTTCGTGTGCGGCGACGTGACGTCAGTGGTATATTTTGAATGTCTATATAATGATATTTTAATATTCAAACAATATGACACAAATGATATTAATCAGAATTGAATTACTTCACATTTTGATATAAATTTTATTGACGTACGCCAATAAATAAACTCACCAGTCGAACAGTGACATTACTTTTGGATCTACCCACGTATATAATAATTTGGTAAAACATCGAATAGAAACCAAGGTCATAAAAACAGTACTAAGTTTGAGCAACACAAGTTTGGAAACAGACTACCGATCGGGCCAGCGGTATTTCAGGTGTAAGCTTTGATATAATAAATAAACTATCCCGGTTATTATACTATCCTCCCCGGAAGTGAGAATATGCGTTCATGGGCATGTGCAGTTGAAGAGTTCCAAAGTTATCTATAAATCGAAAGCAACAATTCTAAAACATGTACCAGTTGGTACAATTTTGATGGTATTCGTATAACCTTAAAATTAACAGCAGAGTGGTCCTGTCCTACCGTCGTTTATGGAACGCCATAGCTGTCTTTTGTTGATGCTTGCCATGTTAAATTGTTATAATATCATTTGAACATGTCTATACGACATGTTAAATTGTTACAACAACGTCTTAAATTGTCGATAGGGCATGTGAACTTCTCAGTGCAACATTATTGTATGTCAAGTAACACTGTTAAACTGTCCAAGTATCTTGTGAACATGTCTATATGCCATGTTAAATTGTTAAAATAGCTTCTGATCATGTTCATTCGGCATGTGAACTTCTCAACAGAACGTGTAATACTCTTAAACGACAGTGATTAATTGTTAAAAATCATTTGAAGATGTCTATAAGCCATGTTAAAATGTCAAAATAGCTTCTTATCATGTCCAACAACCATGTGAACTTCTCAACAGAACGTGTTATATTTCACATGCTGAATGGACATGATAAGAAGCTATTTCAACAATTTAACATGGCTTATAGACATCTTCAAATGATATTTTAACAATTTACCACTGTTGTCTAACAATATAACACGTTCTATTAAGGAGTTCACATGGTTATTGGACATGATAAGAAGCTATTTTAACAATTTAACATGTCATATAGACATCTTCAAATGATATTTTAACAATTTACCACTGTTGTATGACTGTATAAATCGTTCTGGTGAGAAGTTCAAATGTTTTTTGGACATGATAAGAAGCTATTTTAACAATTTAACATGGCATACAGACATGTTCACATGATATTTGGACAGTGTGACTTGACATACAATAATGTTGCACTGAGAAGTTCACATGCCCTACCGACAATTTAAGACGTTGTTGTAACAATTTAACATGTCGTATAGACATGTTCAAATGATATTTAAACCATTTACCACTGCCGTTTAACAGTATAACACGATGTGTTGAGAGGTTCGCATGCTCATTCAACATTGTAAGACGTTGTTTTAACAATTCAACAACGCATATAAACATATTCAAATGATAGTTTAACAATTCATCATTGTAGTTAAAGTCTAACATGATAATACGAAGCTTTGAGAAGTTAACACGTTCTTCTAACATTATCAAGCGTTTTTTCAACAATTTAACATGTAACGTAGACATATACAAATGGTGATTTGACAATTTATCGATGTGGTTTAACAGTATAACACGATGGCTTGAGATATTATTGTATTCTTTTAACAATTTAAGACGTTGTTTTAACAATATAACAGGGCAAGTTGACATATTCAGATGATAGTTTGACAAATCAACAATGTGGTTTGACATATTAACACATTGTACTAAGAAGTTCACATGTCCTACCGACAAGTCAACATGACAAGCGTCAACAACAGACAGCTATGGCGTTCCATAGTATGTCGTTAATTCTGGAAACCTCTTTGTCCAAAACGTTTTGAATGGCTGTCGTTGACAGCCACTGCAATTATAAATAGAGTGGATATGTCGAAAACTTTTGTTCCTTGTCGATGAAACAAACTGACAGGTTTTCTATTACAGACAACCAGGAGTGGAACTTGGTTTAGAGACATAAATTAAAGATAATAAGATGCGTTATACTAATTTACGTATTTCAGGTTTGTTTAGTAAAGGCGGACAAAGAGTAACCAGTGTGTATGAAATAAGTTTCTTAAGAGAATTAAAGGGCCCGCGAATATAAAGTAGTTTACAGAATACGACTTTTGTAGAACACAACCCCTTACGTGAAATAGAGAGACATAAAAAACACATCGGTCGATAATTTCACCATACTGTAGATAAGTCAAAAACACTATCAACAATATAAAAGCAATATAGCAAAAATACACAAATAATTAATCAGTAGTCCCACGCTGTTTGTTGTGAAACAAATAATGAAAACAACGGTAACTTGATCACATTGACAGTGATATGGATAGTATGTACATATTTTATAACCTAAACCTCATTAATTCTGGAGGAGAACATGATTACCATTTTCTCCAACACAAATATCGACCCGGTATCCACTTAACATTGAATCCTCGAGTTTACTGACAGTGTCCCTAAGGTTGTCCACTTGGTAGCTTGTTTAAGATTTGTATGAGGTATCATGAACATTCCAACTACTAAGACTGTCTAAATTGAGTTCCTCATTTCTAGCCCTTAAACTCCCCGATCCTAGACATTATATATATATAAATAAATCCCTCCAAAAATACTCGTAATTATTAAGTTCTTTATGGGTTTATTTGTGATTTTTGGAATGTATTGGAATGTCCAAATATTGGCAATTCCTAATTAAAGAATAATATTTAACTAAGATGTGCTCATGACAGTGGGGAGCGGTTGCCTAGAGGTGGGTCGCGCGATTTGAGATCGAGAGGTCCCGGGTTCGACCCGTCTGCTTAATTTATCTGAGCAAGAATAACCCACATGCTCCACTCGACCAAGGTGTAGATTTGTACCTGTGAGTGTGGTATCTGTGCATGTTCGATATTCCTATATGCCGTATCTCGATGTTGGCTGCACACCCACCAGGAGAAAAATAGTCTCCCCTGAGACTTGATCGCAGGTTTCCTTAGATAGTTATAATTATTTTATTTTTCTTCAATTGTTAAAGAAATACTTTGGTAAACACCATCACATGCGTGAGTATGATACTTTGTCCAAACGAAATGTAATTACATTCTGTATACATCAACCATCTGTTGCAATTCCTAATCTTATTTTACATCACATTTAATGAAAACAAATTAAGCATTCCCTTGCTACCTTTCCAATATGTTAAGCATCAAACAGGAAACAAACAATTGCTAGTCCAATCATTGTTTAACATATTGAACTACATGAACTATAAGTCTAGAAATTATTTCGCGCGATATAGTTTCATGGAGTTCGCGAATGGTTGAATTTCGCCAAATTAAGTCGCCGCGAAATTGCTAAAAACATTAATTAATATGGACACTGCAGGAAACTTTAAAACGCGAAAATTTGCAGTCGCGAATATGCCCACGATCAGCAAAACGCGAAAGTTAGTATTCGGTTACGGATTACGGTTTTGATGAATACTACCAATACAAAGACAAACGAACATGCCAGCAATGTGGTTGGTGTAAACTGAAGAAATAAAAACGGTGCCAGTAATTCCCTTGCTAGGCGCTCAGCATAAGGAGCAAACTGCCTTCTCTTCCTTCTCTCATACACTCGAAGCGATGGATTACATCTGGAATGGGGTGTCGAGAGTGATTAATATAAGTTGAAAAAAACTTGTTTGACAATCGACCTAAAATAAATTAGTATAAACGACAGTGTTATACTAGAACACCAACCTATAAATGATTATATAGAAGGTCATGGAATGAGTTAATACTAATAGCTAATAAACTGTACCTGGATAGCACGTTCACATCCAGATGATATATCCAATATAGTACAAATCACACATCAAGCAATAACACTATCAATACCGTTCAATCCATTAACACCAACTTTCTAAGAAAAACTGTCATACATATAGAACCAATTAACAAGCCTCTAATCTAACAACAGAACCAGTTATAACTACATTCAAGATAATCACAACAAAGAAAGCGATCAATGACAAGCGTATTCAGCACGGCAATGGTGACAACGACTTATATAGAGATCAAGCTATGAACGGTTTCCACCCATATGGCGCTGGTCGATCACAGTGTCTCAGTTTCACTCCAGATAACGTGGTAGTTAAAACAGTGTAGTAGCTTCTATCGATTTTATTGTTTGATATTGCGCAGTCAGCAATATGATGTTAGATATATCATTGACAGCTAATATCGTGATGCATGGTGTTGGCGTGTTGTCGTACTAATATGGTATCGGGCTTGTTAAAAGCCTTCCTGACACTGACAGTTGATGGGATATTCTCACGGATACAAGTATTCGCGCTATCTAAAAACGTGGAGGCACAATCTAAGATTGACACTCGTTTTGTTAAAACTAAAACGTTCATGAACGGGTTTCAAGAAATAATATTCCAAATACAAGAGTAATGTTGTTGAAATGGCTTTTGATTAAAACGACAATCAATTGACGTTACGCCAATCAATTAGCTTTAAATACATTTGAACGACAAATCATAATCACATGACCCAATGAATATGCTTGAAAACCTTTGCCAAGCAACCTTCGACAAACTCTAAGGCGGAGTGTTCTCTGTACTTATTTAGCATGCCGAGTTGAAATGTATGTGCAAATAGGAGAAGGGCCACCGGAAACAGTTCTTAACTTCTGACTCGAACCTTGTGAACAGGATCCCGAAAATTTGTCATGCGGATGTCATACCCCTCTTAAATCACGACACGTACTATACATTGAAAACAGTTTCCTGACTTTACCAGTAGTTCAAAGCGCGCGGAAACTGTTTTCAGGATGTATTTCTTTGTAAAACGTGCTTCAAATGTAGCCCATTTACCGCGCGTCATCTTAACAGAGACAGCTGTTTTCCTTATTGATCTCGTAATCACGAATACTTTCCCCAATAACAAGCGACATGTAAAATTCCCTTTCACTACTCACAACATGCACAAAACATTCTGTTCCAGACCAGCCCAAAGGCTTTTATTTCATAACAAGTCATGATTATTTTTTATTCAATAAGCACACGTTTGATGTTTGCTTAATATAAATTGTCAACTGCAAAATACCAACAGTTGTGTTTGCAAACAGCATACGCGAACACGAGATATTCAGTTCTGCCAATCGCACGAGACGTTCTGTCCATCACACGAGACATTAAGTCCCTCGCACCATACATTCTGTCCTTCGCACAAGACAATCAGTCCGGTGCACGAGATATTCCGTCCAGCACACGAGACACTCAGCCCATCACACAAGACATCTAGTCCAGCGCACGAGGGACTCAGTCGGCACACGAGACATTCACTCCAGCGCATGAGACATTCAGCCCATCACATGAGACATTCACTTCAGCGCACAATACACCCAGTTAGCGCAAGAGACGTTCAGTCCAGCATATGAGACATTCAGCCAAGCACATGAGACATTCAGTCCAGTACACGAGACATTCAGCCAAGCACACGAGACATTCAGACCAGCACACGAGACGTACAGTCAAATTTTGAATTCGACATTCATATCGACATTCATTTCGACATTCAAAATGACTAAGTTCTTTAAATATGGCATTTTTAGAAAAAAAATGAATGTTTAGTTCGATATTCATTTCGACATTCAACATGATTGTCGAATTAACATTAAAAAACATATAAAAACTTAGTCATTTTGATTGACGAAATGAATATCGAATTCAAATTTCATTTTTCCCAAAAAACCATGTCATTTTGAATGTCTTACTGAATGTCGAATTCGTTTATTTGAATGTCGAATTGAATGTCGAACATCGTGCAAACCTCACGTAGCTTTCATTATCGACAATGTTTTGAAAATGAGAGAAAGCTTTCTTAGGTTAGATTAACTTACCCACATTGGGTCTTTTCAAATACATCTTCGTTGTATTTCTGTGTTAAGGGAGACAATTCGATTTATTACGAAACTTATTGTTGTAGTTGTTTCCCTTGTGGCAATTTGACCCATGGACAATCTTTGATAGACTTTCCCTGCTCAAAGGTAATCAAATAATATTTCGCTGACTAAGACGAATGAGGTCGTAAGTACAAAAATGCTATTTTGAGCATGAGAAAACGAGAAAAAACTGACTGAGAGCTAGTTTTTATTGTAAATTTATTTTTTTGGACTGTGACTCAAATTATGCTTGATTGTTTGTTTTATTTGAATAAAAGCTATTAAGAGTATTTGAGTTATATATGGCGATCAGTTTCCTTCAAGTAATAATCAGACAGACATACATAGAATGGGAGAGGCAAAACATCTTCTATCTCGTAGACGTATAGGTCATGTCATGTCCCCCGATCATGAAACAGGAAATATTTCAAACGCGGACCGGAACTTTGCTGACAAGATAGGATAGTTTGGTCTGAACGAGAAACAATAATAATTCGAGTATATAACCTATGGTTACACGGCTGTGATTTTACTTTACTGTGACTAGTTTACTTTAGTAATTTTAAAATCTCATCTAAAGACCGCCTTTATAATAAGACCACCTCAAAATTAAGACCAAACATTCCAGGTTCATTGTCTCTGTGTTTTGCTTTTGATTTAACCTTAAATACAGATCAAACTTAATAATGAGACTAGGCCCAATGATTACAAAGCTTTTATCATGGTCAAACTCAATTTTGTAATCAAACTTTAAATGTTTCAAACAGTAAA
Source organism: Spisula solida (assembly GCA_947247005.1). Taxonomy (NCBI): domain Eukaryota; kingdom Metazoa; phylum Mollusca; class Bivalvia; order Venerida; family Mactridae; genus Spisula; species Spisula solida. Next base: position 50,037,294 of record OX365944.1, on the reverse strand, counting down.
TTGTCTCATAATTTACTGCAACTTTTATATTACATGGATTGACTTAACAAAAAGCACAGTCATATTTTCTGGTAGAGTAAACATTATTTAAAGGTTGGACTTTCAGGAAGCTTGTCAAGTTGCATACCCAAGCTGAATTGAGCATGGAAAAAGGCATATAATCATGGGGCCAGTTGTCAAGAGTCTATCGAATGGTCTTATTATAAAGGTCTTACTGTACATTGAAAGGTATTTGCAATATCCATAAAAACGTTTAAGAACAACTTTCAATAGTCAAACCATAAATAATGTCGCACTGAAAACGTCTTAAACCAGAGTTGATTTACTGGGGTACGGAATGACCTTATAAAAGTTCATGTACGTTTTGTATACATGTATATAGTCGCCGTTATCTTTCAATATGTTTACAAACAAGTAGCAATTTTATTTTATTGTTTTATGAATACCCCCACTTATGTCTGCTAAATGACACATGCCTCTAAATACCAGTATCATGCATGTCAGTAAACTAATTTATGGATTTACGATTTTGTTTCTGGGTTATTTCTATAAATCCAAACTCTGGCAGTATAGCCTAAGATTATACCTCTATATTCATGATACAAATGTTGCCTTATGAAAATTAAATTAATTCAAATGAAAAAACGGTTTGAACGTTAGTTTCATTTTCAGTATGTAATAACAGTCTACCATTTCTGTGAAGGTCACAACTATGGTCAGCATGAAGTGGTCTTTGTGACAGGTGTTTCTTGCATGTATCATTAAAGTACCGTCGGACCCCATGGTTTCATTTTCCATTTCTACTACAACTGATCAGCAGCGTACTAGACGTCTTTGTTCATACGTTATCTATCGAGGTTTGACTGTTAAATTATTTAAATGATGTTTAAATAAACGTATATCCCATCTTTAAATGCAGCCGTTTCATTACGTTCATTACTTGGATATCTATATTTGAATAGATCCTGCTATAAATACTGACCTGGTAAAACTATTTAAACAAATTACTTTAAAGGGGGTGTAACCGTGTCTTTTCATGTCCTAAAATTGACATTGAGTACATAGTAATTACTAGATTATATTCTTATTACAAAAATGCAGCTAAACTTGTATCATGGGCCCTAGATAAAGCGCTTGTGTGGATCATATCACAAAAAAATCTTTAAACAACAAAATGTCCCGAATAGTGAATGCAACGTATGTGAAACATAATACTATGCGCCCATCCCAAATTTAATCAGCATTGCTATTTTTAAAAACGTTTGTAATTGCAATAATTTTAAATCCACATTTTTAATATTTGTAAAAATACGCCAACAACCTCTTTAAACTGATAAACAGTTTCAAAAATTCACTCTCCGGTTGTCCAGATGAGTGAAAATCCGTTTTAAAAGACTCGTTAACAGTTAACATAGTTTTCATATATAATATCAATCGTCTCCAAAGTGGGAAGATTATATCTGCCTCAGATACGTTTCATATTTTTATCAACTGTGTATTACCCTAGTAACAAATGTGCAATTCAAATTAGTGAAAGTCATTTGAATTAATCAGTTAAGCTACTATAGCAACGAGCAAATACTCAGACGACCGATGGGCGACTCCCAACAACTTTTTATTAAAATCGGCGTAGTCAATATGTTACGTCAGAATATGAAGTTTAAAGTCTTGCACAATATCATTAAAATGTAAAAATCGTTATACTTCTAGAGATAAAAAGGTACAGTTTTGGAGAGCACATATATGTCATACTTGCTTATCTTAAAAAAACTAGTTACATAACTGTTTGAAAGTAAGTATCACACCAATGCCATAAATCATCCAATCTGTTTAAAGATAGAAACATGAGAAGAGACAAAACTTCCCCGTAGATCTAGTATAAATAATTTGTTCAAACATTGCGAATGAACACTGTAATGCGTATGTTAGAAAAATGTAAAAGCAACCATAGGTAATCGTCTGTTTGACCACCTCGGCCTTATGCATTGCAATGTATATTTACCGGAAACAAACGGAAATTGCCGAGCTTTCACGATTGAGGTAATCGTGTTTGTTGCCGCTTTTTGCCATAACTGTATTCTTATTCAATTGTTTATTTGATTATTTGTTTAACGTCATTTCTCACCAATTTGTCTGTTATATACAACGGCAGATTCACCTAATGTATCAGTTTGCCTGATCTGTATCCTAACCATTACTCGTAACCTACCCACACAAGCTACCAGCAACTTCTCCACATCTGACGGAAATCCACAGGAGGAAGGATATGTGCTGTCGCGAACGGGAATCGAACTCATATATTCGGTGTATACTGAAGGGCAGATAACTCCTGAAAAAGCACAATGGCATAATTTTTTATATGGTTTCTTTCCGTAATAACGATAGACGTGTTTACAGACACAGTTCTTGGTGTTTTACCCTCACCACGCTTAATAATTTTTATCATTATGTATGTTTAAATATGATGTAGCTTTCTGTTTGAAGTACATTGTTGCATTTGGGCAGATATATAAATTATAGAAATACATGTTCAACAATTTGAATGTACATATTTCGACTTAAGCTTTAATATTATTCTGAAAACTAATAAAACTAAAATTCGCATTTCACATTGTCCATGCGTCGCATAAAATTAGATACGATTCTTGTTACACGAATATAAAACACTGCCGATCGTTTAATTTATGGTTTAACAAACAAATAAAAACTCTTTTTTTATGATTTAATACCTTAATTTATAACTTTAATGGTTTTAAAAAGGGAAACTATTTCAAACTAGCGAGCGCACACAGGAGAGGGTATGTTTGCCAACAGGGCTTTTAAGTTAGAAATATTCGATCGCTATTATCAGGTATTTAAGCGACCACGATCAATAATACGGGATAAAAGCAAACATCATTGACACAAGAGGAGATCACGTCTGTATGATTAACTTGCTGATAAGGCTTATAGTCCCAACATACCATCCTGTATATTCAAGCATTGTTGAACCACCCAACACTATATACTAGTATTAACTCACGCAGTTCTCCATAAGTGTTTAGTATTAATTAACTACTAGTATTAATTATATTGTTGGAAATATTCAATATTTCAGTGATATTTGTGTTACTAAGATAAACTTAACATCGTCGTGGATATACTACTGATGTACATGGTAATATAAAGCGAGAGAACAACCTCTTGTGTTTTATTCATTTTCAGTTTTATATTTAAAACAACTGTTTAATCATACACTGTTTAATGTAATTGTGATTCTTCATCATTGTTTTATTACTGAAAAAGTCCAGTGTTCATTAGTTTCTGTCTGATAGAATATAATAATAAATACATGTACTATACATATAGCATTGCAACATAATTATACTTGCTTGTATATTTACTGTGTATCGACAGCCACGTTCAAGAATGCAATCAAAATTTATCAAAAAGGAGCAATTAGCCTTCTTATTTCATATGCTGATTGCTTTTTTTAACTGTCAATGACTCATTGGTCGAAATGTACTGCCATAGTACCATACGAGTAGAAACTACAATGGTATATCTATAACAAATCTTGACAGTCGAAGGATTGTTCACTAACTCTATAGCACGATCGGTCTCATTGGTGTCGTCATTTTCATGTGACGTCTATTGACGCTCTGTATGGGTGTATTCTCCGAACCTACAACTGAACCTGTGGGCGCGGTTTTATCATGCTTACATTCGAGCTAGTTTGTCTTGTTGAATTCAATTGTACAATCGTAAAATACAAGTTGGAAATAATAAATATGTATAGCTTAAATATCAACAATGTTGTAACACTTAAAATGAGATAAATGTTACATGTTAACCAAGACAATTTAACTTGGTTGGCCTCGAAGCCATATGTACCTGCATTATGTAATGAAGAAAGTAAAACGGATTTTTAATACGCTGGATAAAAACTTTGAAAATTTTGTGTTGAAATTGTTAAAGGATATCAATATGAAATGTATAACGTTCACCAGATAAGCCTCGTATCAGTGTATGTCTACCGTGTATGACTTTCGATTTTTTGGACAGCGAAAACTTTGACTTTCAGCGGTTAAGCCCAATTCTCGTTCAGTTGTGTGTCATATATTGTGTTGTGTAATTGTGCAATGTGATGCTTGTTTATGTTTTCTGTGCTCAGCTGTTTAAGTTGAGTGTTGCATTCCCTGTCCGATTTTCTATTATCTTTGTGTATGAAATGTTGAGGGTAGTATAAGAGACAGCTAATATTGTCATATATCACCGCACGACTGTTTAGTATTCAAAGTCATGCTTTCAGTATCTCATCTTACAATAGACGTTCATATACAATATAACGCAGACATGTACACGATGCACTAGTGACTCACAGTCCTATTTATCTTTTCTCTATAATTACATGATTACATTTGTATACGACACAAATTGATCCTCCTACTGTCAAATCAAGTTTATTTGTTTGAGACGAAGTTTCGTAAATTTCTCGAATGAACTCGTAAACGAAATCAAATCACCTCCGTCAGTAGGAAACTTCTTTGCGGTTGCTTCTCTTGAAGTACAAACTCTACCTTGACATTCATGTTTTTTAAATTGTTGTTTTTCTACTTTTTAGGACTTCTGACCGCTAAAACTAGGTATTTCAGCCATGTTGTTGTCGAAACTCAGTCATTCAGCTTGGTATTCAGATTTTTGATTGCTGAAACTGGTTCATTTAGAATTTCGACAGCTTGAACATATCTAATGATCATAGCTTGTTTAGTTGGGCATTGTGCCTTGCATGTTTTTTATGTTTTCTGTGCTCGGTTGGTTAAACTGAGTGCTGCCTTCCCTGTTTGACTTAATATTATCTTTTTGACAACTCCATGAAATTGCATTTTCTACCAAAAACGTATAAGTTTTATTCTCCCAAATATAAATGCTTCTACATTAATCAAGACTCGTACCAGCTCGAATAATGTGTGGTTATTACGATTAGCAAGTCTACATTAATACTGCTCATTATATGAGTCAAGGCCAAACAGATATGATTTATCCACCGCTTAATTGATAAATGTAGCACAAACGTAAACGTTTAAGGCTATATTAGTGTTGTTTAGAAACAGAAATAAATAAATATTACGGGAAAAATTCATATCAATTTATTTAAATCGTTCCTAATTCCTAACTCATCAATGGAGCTTATTAAAAATAATAGTTAGGTTTTTAATAATTAAAAGGACGCAGCGTTTTTATTGGTTCAGACTGTAGATTCTATTCTAAACTTTAAAATTGTCAAATATTTCAAAACGGAAGTCTATTCACATTAGGGTTTGGAAATAACAGTCGGCCTTAAAGACAAATTCTTGCATTTGATTTTCGATAGTCTTTATATCAGTCTGAAGATTAATAAATTTTAATATACTACAAAACCTGGACATGATATTATTATTAGTTAAAGACACTGGATCTGACTTTTGATATGAGTATATTGTGGAAATGAATGTACAAAATGTTCAATTTTATGAAAACTATTTGTTTTAATAAATTTGTAAAGATATATAGCGACATCCTCTATAAAAAGCAGCTTTTAGAAGGCTGATGTCTATGTTATATTGTAGTTTCATACGTGTGATGTAATTGAACTATAATTATCATTTATAATAAAACAATAATAATAAAGACTTTATTTAACGATGAAACTTATTTGACAATATAGATCCATCTTCCATAAAATCCTCAACAATTTGAATATTGTATGATCAAGTAACAGTGTCGGGAAGGGGGAAATGTATATAAGACCACATATACTGCTCGAATGGTTTTGTTGACTATCGACATTTTATCTACAGTTTTATTACCTGTATGACTATTTCACCTCATACCTATTTTACTACCATTGGGTGAATTGACCATTAAATTGTACAGCACGTTACATATAGCCCGGTAAGGCAGGTATCAACTGTACATTTCTTGTCATTTTGTGTAAATATTTCTGTATAAGATTATTGATGATGAAGTGATCATAGTACGAGGGTCGTTCAGAAATTATTAATAATGAATAGAAGAAATATGTAGCTACAATAGTAGAAAAAATCATCCAAAATATAAAATATTCCCGAAAATTTCCGAACACCCCTTATACATGCTTCTGTCACCACCACAATTGGTATAGACGGTATTGTCAGAGCGCAAGACACATCCAAAATTGTAGGACAATTTTTGCCACCAAGTACATTGGATAGAGCACTATAGACATCACGTACTATGTTCACTCTAAGGATAAGGCAGTGATTTCGTGGCATTGGTTACACAAGAGAAGTTGTCAGTTGCTTGAGGAAGATATTTAATGTCACGTTCACGTGTGAGGTCGATTGATCGTTGTATATGACTGATAAACATATTGAAAACCAGATAAAGTAGATTTAGAAATGTTATATTTATTACCAACAAATTTACCATTTTATATTTTAGGAATGTGCAAAATGCAGTGGTCATTAGTTTCGTTGGTGATTACGATTGTCTTAGGTGAGTATAAAACGAATTTTCCATCGAACACATGCCGAATATCTAACTACTTTTTGCTGAAAAAAATTATAGTAAGCTGTTCACTTTTCGTGGTTTCCCACTCAACTCGAGATAAAAAGATTATATTAAGTCAGACAGGGAAGGCAGCACTCAACTTAACCAGCCGAGCACAGAAAACATTAAAAACACACAAAGCACAATGCCCAACTAAACAAGCGCAGATCCGCTCAAGTCCAAGCTGTCGAAAAGTATAATAAATTATAACTAGCTGAATGACCCAGTAGACAAGATTCAGCAAACAAAAGGCGGAATGCCTATATATACGCTGAATGACCTAGTTACACATTCAGTGGCAGTATTACGTGCGTGTTACGGTTCTATATACCGGGCATGGTAAAGAACCGATGAGTATATTCGGGTAGAGCTAGTGTAGTGTAGCGCACCTGGAGTCCTTTAATTACACAAACTTTTTGTCACTACCCTCCAAGTCCGAGGTCATTGGCCAATTTTGGCAGGGATAAAACTGAATAGTCACGCACTAAGATTGTCTAAGTCGAACGCAAAAAAGTAAACTTTTTGTTAAGGTCACATTCAATCATTCTATACTGTCGCTCTCTTTTCTATAAGTCTACACAATTGTTTCATCCGATTTTTGAACAGGGTTCTGCTGGCTTCAAAACATTACCAAAAACGTCTTTCGTGCTTTAATAGAATAACATAATTATAACAACATTCTGTACAACTAAAACAATATAAAAACATTTCATTCTACCTTCCTTTAAGAGACATAATTTATTAATTAAATTAACAATACTTAAATAAATTTAGTAATTACATGAAAAGCGATATTGCCATAATTCAATGAAAAATAGCAAAATAAAAATATTACGTTTCTTTGGCATAATATATTGTTTATTTATAAAAAAAGAATATGTGGTATAGACTTTCCTTTAGATTTTGAAGAATGTAAAAATGTCAGGTCTCGAAGTATGAATGGAGTTGTTCGTGTCAATAATCATTGGAATTCGACTTCTTCAGACGATTTTGAACGATAAACACCTCGTGTCACTCAAAAAAGTGATATATTTGAAGGTGACAACATTTGTAATTGAATTTGAAGCGTTTTGCACCCAATAAGAATTGTACATGTCGAAATTCAAGGCAGAACTAACATTTTGTGTATTGTATGTACTTGAAAAAGAAAGCTACCGTCCCTATGGGATTTTTATCTATAATTTATTGCCTTAAAACAGTGCTTCAAGTAGGAAACACAATCGTTATTGCCATGTGGTTATATATTCATAAAGTGAATTGGTTTCATGTCTGATAAGACAAAATACATCGCGTTTAATTTTACTTCCGGCTCTTGTATAAAATATGCGTATTACCAAATACAGGATGCAGTAAATACATTGATAACTAAATAAACTCTAGATATCCTTGAAAACGGGTCTTCTTACTTAAATAAGTTAGTCTTAAATGTGATTGAACCTTCAGATGTCCATCAGTGTATGAAGTAGTTTAATCAAAGCACTGAAGGTATTAAAAGTTGATCGAGTCCGTACCAAATCAACTTTGTAAGTGGTTCCCACATTTTGAATTCAAGATTTAAAATCACTGTCAAGTATAATTGCCTAAGTTCCGTATTTAAATGAAGATCATCAAATTGTAAGTGTGGTAAATGAAAGTTCATTGTGAGATTCGAGCCAGTACCGCTAAATAGTAGTTAGAAATTCACATGTAATGTTTAGTTTGTATAATTGCTAATGTATTTGAAATTCAACATGAAACAGGCGCCTACACTTGGCCATGACTGCAAAAGATCACCCCTTTCTATTGATAATGAAACGGCGTGTAATATAAACGCCGGTCATTGCGCCATCATATCTGGTCAAGCTGAACCGAGCCAACGGAGTGGTCAGGGGCAGATCAATAAGTAGGACGTCTGCGAGAGTGTATTTGACGATATAAATATATGTATGTTAAATGTCCAAGGACTTATTGGCAAGAGATATTCAAAATTAGACGATTCATATATGAAACAATTGTTTGATAAACACGATATCTTATTATTTACAGAAACCTGGCTAAGCGATGAATTTAACTATGATGTTGATGGTTTTAATTACATAGTATTAAATAGAAATTGTAAGCACAAGGGTTCAAAGCGCAATAGTGGGGGTTTAATTATTTACTTTAGAAACAAATTAAAAGAAAACATAGAATTTTTAAAAAGTGTTGATGATTGTTTAATCTGGATAAAGATAAATGGTAATATTACTAAATGCAATGAATGTGTATTACTATGCTTGTGTTATAATGTACCTACTGGTAGCAGTAGAGAAATGTTCGTGACTAGAAATGTATTTGATTTGATTGCAGATGATTTGTACTTCTATGAAAATATGTTTGAAAATAAATGTAATTTTTTGTTGGCCGGAGATTTTAATGCAAGAGTGGGTAATAGAATTGATTATGTTGAAGATGAAACTTTGATTGACTTTGATTTTTTACCAGATGATTATGTTGAAGATGTTAATTTACCACGGAAATGTCAAGACAACGTTGTTAACGAACATGGTAGACATTTATTAGATTTATGTAAAACAACCGGTCTTAGAATCCTAAATGGTCGACATAGTCTTGATAAATCTGGTAAGTTTACATGTATAACATCACAAGGTAGTAGCGTTATTGATCTTGTATTGTGTAGGCCAAATATGTTTGATTATATCGATAGGTTTATGATACATGACCCGAATATTTTATCCGATCACTGTGCTTTAAGTTTTATTTTAAAAGCTAGTGTACCAATTGTGTGTAATGATAATGTTGTTAACTTAGATAGCACTGATCATGATAGAGTAAAAAAAGTATATAAGTGGAATAATGATAAGAAAGATTTGTATGTGAATACACTATGTAGTGATGATATGAGTACAAAGTTCAATGAGTTAAATGACCGTATTAATACATCATTAACAGCAGATGATATTAAATGTAATTTAACCTCCTTTTATAGCTATGTAGAGGATGTATGTGACCCATTATTTAAACGAAAGTTGAATGGTAATAATATTAATAATGATAATAACTGCGATGTAAATAAAAAACCTTGGTATGATAATGATTGTAAGAAAGCACAACATGAGTTTTATGAATACTTAAATGAATATAGGATGCAGAAATCTGATTCAAATAGAGCCAATATGACTAGGGCTAGAAGTAGATATAAAACTTTGATACGGAATAGTAAATTTAAATATGAACAAGCTCAGACGAAACGATTAGAAAGTATGAGATATAAGAATGCAAAAGAGTATTGGAAAATGTTAAAAAGTACATGTATTAAACAAACCGATAATAACCAGTTAAATGCTGACATTTTTACTGATTATTTCAAAGCGATCAATGACCCGCAATCGCATTTTTTCCAACCAGATGATGATGTTTTATATTTTAATGATAGATATTTAAACGGGGAATTACACTGCATGTTCGAAGAATTAGATGATCATATCGTAAGAAATGAAGTTTTAAAAGCATGTAAAGATCTGAAATCTGGAAAATCATCAGGGCCAGATATGGTGTTAAATGAATTTTTTATACATGGGTGCAAAAGCGAAATATTTTTAAACTGTTTGACACTTCTTTTTGATAAATTATTTAATATTGGATATTTTCCGGATGAATGGGCAGAAGGTTTTATCGTACCATTACATAAAAAAGGTGATACAAATAATCCAGGTAACTACAGGGGAATAACGCTTTTAAGTACAATGGGTAAATTATTCACGAAAATTCTTAATAATAGACTTACGATTTGGGCAGAACATTATAATGTATATATTGAAGCACAAGCTGGATTTAGAAAGAATATGAGTACTGTAGACAACATCTTTATACTTCATGGAATTATTAACAAATTAATAAATGCAAACAAGAAATTATATATCGCATTCATTGATTTTACAAAAGCTTTCGATTATGTTGTTAGAGATACTATGTGGTATAAATTGATTAAACTTGGTGTTCGTGGAAAAATGTTAGATATCGTTCGGTCGCTGTATGATAATGTTAAAACAACATGCCGAGTTAAATATGATAATGTATTAGGTGAAGAATTTACATGTTTATTAGGGGTTCGTCAAGGGGAAAGTCTTTCACCTTTTATTTTTTCGATGTATTTGAATGATATAGAAGAACATTTTATGTTAAATGGTTTTGATGGTGTTGATGTTGGTACATTGAAGATATTTTTATTATTGTATGCTGATGATATCGTTATTATGTCAGAGAGTGAAACAGGTTTACAATTAGGATTGAATCTGTTACATGAATATTGTCAAAAATGGAAATTAAGTGTAAATGTCGAAAAAACTAAAATTATGATCATGAAAAAGGGCGGGAAAAATAAAAGAAATTTATCATTCACATTTAATAACATAGATATAGAGATAGTTAATAAGTTCAAGTATTTGGGAATAATATTTACAACAGGCGGGTCTTTTAACGCTACGTATGAAGCATTGGCGGGTCAAGCGCTTAAGTCATTATTTAAATTAAAATCATATTTGATAAAATTTCCCAATATGTCAGTTAGTCATAAGTTAGATCTATTTGATAAACTTATTGTTCCTATACTATGTTATGGTAGTGAAATGTGGGGGTTTAACGATGTAAATAAGATAGAAACGATTCATTTACAATTTTGCAAGCAAATATTAGGCGTGAGGTCTCAAACACAGAATAGCTTTATTTATGGTGAACTTGGTAGATACCCTTTAAAAATAAGACGTTTAAGTAATATTATAAGATATTGGTTAAAAATTATCCGAAGTCCAAAAGAAAGATACATTCACATTATTTACAATATGATGTTAAACGCTTTAGAACAAAACATAAACAATACGGGTTGGGTAAGAAATGTAAAAACAATTTTAGAAGCGAATGGATTTGCTTATGTTTGGTTGAACCAAGGGGTTGGTGATGAAAAGGCTTTTTTATGCACATTTAAACAACGACTACATGATAATTACTTACAAATCTGGAATAGCGATATTGAAGATTCATCGAGAGCTAGAACTTATAAATTATTTAGTACCTTTAGATTACAACCTTATTTGGATGTTATAAATATAGAAAAATTTCGCATTGCATTAAGTAGACTAAGAACATCATCTCATAGATTAGAAATCGAAGCTGGAAGGTGGCACAAACCAGTAAAAACAACATATAATGAACGTAAATGTAGGTTATGCAATGTCCTTGAAGATGAGTTTCATTTTTTGTTTGAATGTCCATTATATAATGAAATTAGAAAACTACATATAAAGAAATATTATTGGAAGCGTGCAAATATTATTAAATTTATAGATTTGATAAATTCTGGAAATAAAACTGTCATTAGAAATCTTGCTATGTATACATACAAATCCTTTGAATTGAGAAACAAAACATTTTATACAAATTAATACACTCTTATGCAACTTCCACTCCAAGTGTAACGATTTTGTGTGGAATCAGTATACAACTGTACTACAAACATTCTAATAGGTATTGTATTGTACTTACTATAACTTTGGAAGTTTATTTTGTTTCGTGTTTTCATACACAATTTTATTCACTATTAACGTTGTAATTGTACGTGTTTCAATTTATAATGTATTTTCAATAATGTTGACTTGAGTCAGTGACTATACATAATTATGTACATGTATTATTACTGGTGCCATTGACCATTGTATGTTTAAATTTGTATTGTAAATATTTGTAATGCTCATAGACTGTAAAGTCTCATGTATTGGAAAAAATAAACTATATATATCTTGGCCGCATCTACTGACTGTTAGACACATTTTCAGTTGTTTTAAATATTTCATATTTTGATGCTTGGAGTTCAGAACCTTCACAATTGGAGTTAAGGTGGAACCACACTGTAAAACGTTTAAGACCCGCTTACAAAACTATTACCATAGTAAACTTTGATTTAATTCCAATTCAACATCGCGTCTTACATTTCCGAGCGAACTACCATGACGTCGGGATGTTACCATGGAAAACGCGTTTTGACGTTGTTCCGTGGAAGGCAAAGGAATGATATTGATTGAATGTTGGCTGGGCTAGAACAAGGATATCCGAAAACATGTGTACATGTATATACATTCTAGATAATTTCCATAGCATTTACTGATATCAAAATGTTAATAAAAGGGTGATATAAAACATATTGCATATCACATGGTTAAAACCTTTTTTAATTTTGAGAATGGATTTATTGACAAGTACTCTGGCCTCGTGTTTGAGGCTTAATGAATAGACAATATACACAAATGTGTCGATATTTTTCATTGAAAAAAAGATAATAGAAAATCGGACAGGGAATGCAGCACTCAGCTTAATCAGCTGAGCCCGGAAAACACAAAAACATCACATACCACAGTTACACATTAATGTACGTAGTGTTACTTCATTTTATCCATTGTCTCGTACTTAACCAGAAGATCAAATACGGATATGGCTTGGTCACATTTGCCGTACGAGCTCCAAACGAATTGATTTTGGCTATTGTACTCGACAACTCGGTAAAATGGCTTTCGAGTGGTCTTCGAGCTCGTATGGGTTTTGTGATCGGACGAACAGACATGATAATCTTTGGGAGCTCGCACAAGCATGGAGTGTCCTGCGAGACCCATACGAATCTACGAGCTTTCTGAGAGGTCCGCACGACTTGTCTGTGATTGGCATATGATTGCATTTGTTGTTTTTAACCTTTTTCGACAGATTTTGCCAGCTTTTTAAGACTAAAATTACGTCACATACCACGTGGTATATCCACACTTACATTTACTGTTATTGTGCCAATTTTGACACATGGAAAAAATGTGTTGAGTAACAGTTTTTCTGACTCCGTTTTTTTGTGTTGGTTATTGCGGCGTATATTTGTGGTCTGTGATTTGTCGTTTTGCGTGTTCCTCTTTGTTCTTTTTATAAATGCTCTGCTTTTTCCGATGAGAACGTGCTGCCTTCCCTGTTCGATTATATATTATATTATTTAAACACCAATACACTTTTTCTGAATGCATATAACTTTAAGGGCAGTAGTGTGGGTTTTTTAAAGATACACAATATAATTACGAGTATGTACATTTAACCATCTATGAATCCTCATACTATCTTCCGCATCAACCTTTACATGAAACTGAAGTTCTTTCAATAAAATATCATTGTAGCCGAACCGTTCGAAATCCCTCATCAGTATATTTAATGAATAGAGAGATTTTAGGATTGCTATGATAGTTTAATGATAGAATTTCAAAATCCTGTGATCCTATTTTGCAAACTACGTATTGAATGGGTCGACTGCTATGGTATTTTATTGATATAATTTCAAACTCTGTTTCCTGTGGCATGGTGTATTGTATCATTACAGGGCAACATATGTGCAACGGTGTTCCAGAGTTTCACACAAACCTAACCTATTTGGTGGTATCTGAAGGTTTACCAATTGGTAAGTTACTACATATAATAAACCTATAATGTCACCTAGACGTATGTCAGCTTTTAGTAACTTCGATCTGGAGTAGCACCGCTTAGAATTGAAAGCAGTCAATATGAAAGTTTGGTGGATTAATGAGCGAAGATGTCCTTTTCATGATTTTGTTGTAACAGAATATCGCGCTTTAATTACATGTAGCTGTCCATGAATATATGTATGTACATTGTACTATAAAAAATGTAACAGGGTTGTGGCATAAGCTGAGGTTGTCAAATTTACATTCCTTTTGGTCTATCAACAAGCAGTTCCTTAAATTATTAATTCCAATATTAGCATCCCTAACTAAATCGAGTTAGTATTACGAATAGGAATGGAATGGTGTGTAAGAAGGTGTATGAGATTAAACATCGCTAATTTAAAGTTAGTACTGAATAAAAAAACACGTTTAAAGTTATTTTATACATGCTTTTGTTTTTGGCGTAAAAACACTATTTCATATTGCATTTGAAATCTAAAAATTATTTTGCGACCAGCCGGTCAATTGTTCCGCAGTTAAAGATGCAGTAAAATGAAATACAGTGAAATACGAAGGTTGTCCCAGTAAATCGTGTACTTTGCATATTGCACAAAATGTACTTAAATCATAAGCTTCAATATTTCACAGATATTTAATAAAAATGTTTCAAACAGGTATCCTGAATTTCATGAAAATATGTCAAGTAATAGAAATTCTGTTAATATAATCGTCTATCAATGAAATGTGGTGTACAGGGTGTCCCAAAAAAACGGGACCTGCCTAAAACCCTTATAACTTATTTAATTTATAATGAATTTGACTGATTTTTTGTGAGAGTGTGTAAACGTGATCTCGACTTCTAAAATTGGTACTTATCAATATGTTTTGCTTTAAAACAGGAAGTGACGTCCTCATTTTACCTATGGTATTATTTCCTGGGGGTTTTTTTGCCGACTTTCGTGGAAATTTTCAGCATTTGATAAGACATTGTTGTCTGAGCATTCAATTTGAGATAAACAAGGTTTTAAAGTCACAAAGTGATGGAAATTTTGTGAAAATCTAAAAACTTTGCAATGAAATAATGAAAGGGTAAGAAAATGGTGAGTTTATGTAAAAACAGAAAGCAGGCAACTTTCAAAATATTCATCAAAGAAGCAAAATATCAATATTATATTATTATTATCATTGAGAACACTCAACAAGAGAGCTTAGATAAAGCAAAAGGTAATAAGAATGCAGAAACCACTTATTACAACAAATCAGCAGCAAAAACATGATGCTTTACAAAAAGTACTGACATTTGAACTCAAACCTAAGGGCATGTGGCCTAGATATAGCTCAGACATGAGCCTTATGGTTAATCTGTTTCCTGCACATGATGAACATTAGTGCATGCAGATGCATTATCTTTGAATACGGGACACCTGAGATGTCATTTGGGGTCAGCATGTAAATATATACAACAATGTCTTGTCAAATGATGAAATTTTCGACGTAAGTCCGCAAAAACAGAAATAACACCATATGTAACATGATGACGTCACTTCCTGTTTAAAAGCAAAACATGTTAGTAAGTACCTTTTTTAGAAGTAGAGATCACTTCTACACACTCTCACAAAAAACTAGTCAAATTCATTAAAGATTAAATAAGTTATAAGCGTTTTAGGCAGGTCCCCGTTGTAAAGACGTCTTAGCAAAATTGGTATTAAAGTACAATGTTCCAAATCAAGAGGGGTATACTTACTATTTAAAAAGTATTGTTTTATCAAATATAATACCCGTACTTTTGGTATTTTCTAAACAGGTTCCCTTCTGTTCACGTTTAATGTCATCGGAACCGCGGATATAGTAGATGTAGCAACAGATAGTTATGACACAAAACAACTGGTGAGAGTGGAGAGAACTGTTCCTGGACGAAATATTGAAGTCAAGATCTTCACTACTAATCTATTTGATCGAGACGGCCATGGTACGGTCGGATATGTACGTATTTAGTATCATGCCATAATGAACAAATTACCTTACTTAACGCATCTTCATAATGTTATGTTTTCCAGATTGATACATAATGTTTAAACTTTGAAGTTTTTGCCGAAACCAATTAGATGTCTATGCACCACATTCTTTCAGGGCAACAGCACTGTTGACTTTAGATTTTAACTTCTCTCCTGTTGACTTAAGCCTAGGTCCCACTGAGAAATTTCTCATCGGCGATGTTTTCCCGATATCTTCATATTCCAACCGATTCATCACGATTCCTTCATACAACACAATCGCCTCATGACTTCCCCGAAGCTTCCCCTAGAACACCATTGACCTGTTACCGATGTCTTGAAAACTCATTAATGTACATCGGGAGTACATCGTCGAGGCAAAACATGCTCAGTTGGACCTAGGGTTTACCCTCTAGTGTGGCGACGGCTACCATCATGATTGAGATTTTGCAGTATCTATTGTATAGTAATAGTAGTTAATCGGGCCTCGCCGTGTTAGCAATTCAAGTAATTCTCCTAAAACCAACATTGTGCTAGTAATGGACATTCTGTAGAATCAATAAAATCGTTTTTAAAAGTATGCATACTAACACTATACACTTACTTATTCATATAAAGATTCATTCAAATACTTATACATAACAATCGTTAAGAATCAAACATGTAGATGCCACTTAAGAAATGGGGGTTTATTCTTTAAACTAATACGGAAACTCGTAAAATGTTTGGCCTCTTTCGTTGCTCTGGTCCCTGGACTATCGTGCTGCGTATATATCCGTTTCCATATGCGTGTCAAACAAGTCATGAAACTTAATTTAAAACAGTCATGAATTTTATAAACAAAAACGCTCACATGATGAATTATTGATAGCTGGAAGCAACTAAATTGACACATTTATGGAAACTATAGAAAGGGCGGTACATGTCTCGTGTATTTGATTCTCATAGGGCGGATAACCATGTTCAGCTGATGTTAGTAGGTGTTTTAAGCTATCATAACTGTTCAGCCTGTCGTGTTTTGCTGTTTCAATTTGTTTTTTTATCTATCTCAACGTTGCTTCTCAGATATACTTAAGCATTACCAGTATCACGTAGAAATCCAGTTCCATATACTGTATGACAATAACTTCCGCCTTTGCAAACCTCAATCTTTCCATCTACCTTCTCTAAGTAAGCTGACTGTCTTTATTAATTGCATTTTCGGTATCGTAATATTTTTATTTCATCATTTATACAGCCTGGATTAGATCAGGTCGAGTTAGCATTTCGTGCCAATGATACCAATCAAGACACGGTAAGTCGATTGCTTTTTACATTCATGTATGATTATGATTCGTGTTCGTCAAATAAAGTATATCATATTTATAAAAAATGCATAACATAAAACTACATACATGTACTTTCGGACTCAAATGCAGAAAATATTGCACGAACAACGCTTTTTATAAGAAAATGTGGCTAAAATAAAAATACAACCTTACCGCGACCACCACACAGCCTTATTTTTATACTGACGTTATTGACGCTTTGTTGTTTCTTAAATGGTAAATTCTTAATGAAATTACATGTATGTCATTGATATGGAAAAAACACAACCGTTAAAATTGTGTATGATTTAATACATCTACCACAGCATCTTATATTGTCTAAGTTAAAGATTAGAGCAAGACATTACGGCTGTATGTTAAACTGAAAACACCTCGCACATTTCGACTTTTGGATTGACTGTAGGTAATAAGCCAATTCTTGTAATGATATTAGCAATTATTATCTAAAACATTTATAATCAAATGAAAACGATTGTTTACGAATATATTGAACGACTCTCGTAGTTACCTGTCGTGAGAGTGAATTCCGTAAATAAATTTCTTGTTCCATTATTTTATGTGTTGGTATATTTCAGATAAGGAAAAGACTGAAAATGTATATAACTGATACAAACGACAATGCGCCAATCCTGCAGAACCTACCTTATACATGGGAAATACCAGAGGTAAGGCACGTTTATCTAGAACAGGGTGCTCAATGCATTAAGCTCGCTTTCATGACCTACTATAACCTCTGCCACATGATTAAAATGTAAATAAAAGTCAATCATATACAATGTATGTTGGAAGAAGATCACCATCAAATTTTGTCTTATGTTGCGAGGGGTTAAATGTTTGTTCATCATGGATGATCTATGCAAGGCATGTACCATACGCAGTGGATTACATTTGTCTGCCCATTAACACTATCCAGTAAAAGTGGCTTCACACCATGAACGTTTGTACCAGCGTTTGTCAGCCTTTCAAAAGCTGGAATAATGAGGCCAAATGTTTGTGTAGTTACGTTGGCGAGGAGGGATATTTTGCTTCATACCATCTGGCGCACATAAACGCTTGTAAGCGCTTGACTGCGTTTGACAGCGGGTACTAGCGATTGGCAACGTTTGCCATCGTTGTAGTTATTTTCTTTTAACATACGAGAACTATTGCCAACACAGGATTTCAGAAAATTTTAGTTTAAAATCTTATAGCATCCTCAGTAAGTTAACACATTCACCAGGCAAACAATTTGCCTGGGTAAAAACAATCACATGTTAGATTTAGTGGCAGGACGGGCAAGTAAGTATATAGCATAGAGAGATTGTCACCCTTTCGCACTTAATATTATTTAACAGTATATGTAAGTATATATAATTGTGAACGTTTTCAGAAAAATGCAAACCAAACGATTTACGACCAGATATCAGCTGTAGATTATGACAATGGTTATAACGGAACTGTTGGATTGCGATATAGCATAAAGGTATGTCCATATTGTGTTTTGAAACAGCAGTGAAAATATGTTGAGTTTGACCTAAATGGTTAGTGTTCGAACTGTTTTGTTGTGGTGGTTTTTTTGGGGGGTGGGGTTTACGCCGTTTCTTAACAATATTTCAGTTATATACTGTGGCCGATTCACTTAACCAGTTTTCATGGACTTCATTCTAACCAGAACTAACTTACCTTACCACCCACCTGGAACCAGTAGAGGAAAAACGACATTGCTGTTGGGAACAGTCTTAAGCATTGCCTTCTACAAGAATAAAGTTTGTTTTCAAACTATAATGAGAAACTTAAAACCTCAAGGGTTAATTTTGTTGCTATTGGTTGGTTGTCAACGAGGTTTGTGTGTTTCGAGACAAGGTTTTTACTAATAGAATGTATTTGTTTTTGACAAAATAATGCGTTCAAATTGTATATAGTTAGAAACAACTGATCAACACTGCGTATAGTTACAAGACCAATACGCTAGGTAAAAAATGACCATCTAACAATATGGTTATTTTTACTTTTCAGCCCAAGACTCAGGTAAGAAGCTTGTTTTGTAACATTAATTATTTTAACATCGAAATATATTAAAATATTAATTTTACTGATTGCTCCGTATATAAAATTACACTATATAAAATAGAGTTGACCAATTTTCATCTCAGACTCATTGCTACATGACATTTATTTTATTATACAGAAACATTTGAATGTAACACTTCTGTAATCCATTACAGAGAGTAGCATTTAGCACATGGAAAATACCACTGTGTGCTCTTAGCCAGTCACAACGTCTTGTATGAACTGTTTGTAGTTTCATATTGAGCCTTATTTGAAAAAAGTATTACCCCATAAAACCCAAACTCATACCTAAAATTTATTGAAATGCTTGTATCGTCATTCATGTTTATAGTCCCCATCAGCGGAAGAGGAGTATATGAAAACGTTTACAGTTAATACCACTAACGGAAACGTATCGCTGGTGAATGATTCATTGGATTACGAGACGAACAGCTTTTACCAGTTCACTGTCACTGTCAAGGTGAGTAGTGGGTTTTCTTTTTGTTCCTTCGTGTAAAATGCAGTCTTATTCTATTCTATATTTAAACACATGCAAGATGAGCGTAATAATAACAATTTAGCTGTCATAGTGGCACTGGGTATACAATCTTTGTAAACAGTACTGTATCATATACGTAGTATACGACCAAGTAAATTATGTTTAAGATAAAAAAGCTACTATATTAAACGACATAGAACAAAGCTAATGATCTTGTAATAATGTATGGTTCCATTGTTTTGGATATACATGTACATACATACGGTATATTCGTTTGTTGTGAACACTGTAACATTAAATTCAAATATATTATACTCGAATTCTTAAAGGAGATTGTCCTCCGCTTTCACGCATTCACCCCTTTACTTCTATATCTTCCCTTGTAACCATATAAGGGAGAAAACCAGTTAGACAATGATCGGTGTTTATTTCGGGACATTCGCGAGCAACTACAGTTAAAATTATGTAGATGCAATATAAACGGTTCAACTAGGCGAACGTAACAATAACTTTTTATTGTTTTTATTACAGGACAACTATGGAATCACCGGTTGTAATAATGATACAGCTGATCTGATTATCAAGATTCTTGATGTCCAAGACACTCCACCATACTTCATCGGTATTCCATACAGAACTACTATAACAGAGGGAATCCCAATCGTAAGGAAGAACCAATCATTTGTGTTTTTAAAGCTCATGTGTGAGCCGTGTGCAGTAATAAGATAGATAATATGGATGCAATAACGAAATTTAACTTTCAGTTATGTTCATTAGTTAATAAAAAAACATGGTGAAACTTATAATAGTACTGCAGAAATGTTTATAACATCACTACAAAATGTGAAGTAACTGGATATATGCGGCGACCGTATCTGTAGCAAACTGATTCATATATTCAAGTACGAGGGTCATTCAAAAAATTACGCTGACACCATTTTTTTAACTATCTATCCTCCGAATTAATGTCATGAAATTTGGTAGAAATAATGTCCTTTTAATGGCTTTTATTAATGAATACACCCCGTGAAGTAATAGAGAAAATATTCTAAAATATGGTTGTAGTATTGATCAATGCAAGATTGAACAAACGGGGTAATCTGTCGATTTATTCTGTCGAAATATATGTTGATATCTTTGCTCGTTGTAATATAATATTTTCTTGTAGTAATGGTGTTTCACCACGAAACTAAAACACAGTCGTGACCTACAACACAAAATAATTATATTCAGACAATAAGGACAAACTTTCTTACCTGGCCTGACAATGCCCAAACGTTGATGCCTACATATTGTATATTGTATTACAGAACACCCCCGTTCAAACAGTTTCGGCAATGGATGGAGATAGAGGGATACCGAATAATGTGAATTACACAATACGCAATGGTGAGTTTGTATACTTCAGCCTTAGATATCATATGACCAGAAGCTTGTGTCTGGATGTTAATTGTGATGAACACAATAGCCATGGACTACATCTCACAAAATCTTCCTATTGTCCGCCAGATTTGAGGATTAAATACACAATAATAAAAGAACACATTATGCTATTTATTCCTATTCCTCCGTACACAATAACGACAGACTTGAGTACCAGCGATCATAATGAGGGAACTTAAGTTACAAAATGATATAACTAATGCACCGTGAATGCAATAAAAAGCATAATATATTATTAATAATTTAGTATTTTAGAGAGACAATTAGTTTCTGTAAGAAACTCCTCTTATTTATCTCTCAAAACTCTCTCTTCAGCTCTCTTCATCTCTCAAAACTCTCTCTTCAGCACTCTTCGTCTCTCAAAACTCTCTCTTCAGCTCTCTTAATCTCTCAAAATTACCAATCTCAAGAAATTCGGATGCAAATGTAGGTTTCTCATGAACTCGTGTTACTACTTTCATTTGCTAAATTAAAGTAACAAAATATGATTCAGGTTTTTTTTATTTTAGGGCCTTGCTCTGACCTGTTCACAATCAGCCATGACGGTGTTATAAGTACAGTACTTGCCATTGATAGAGATGCAGGAGATATCGTCAGCCAGTCTGGTGTGTGTGTGCTTACAATTGTGGTAAGTATAGAACAATCTTTGGCTAGTTATCTAAGTATTGATAATTTATTGTGCACTGGACTAGTAATATTGCAAAAATGGTAAACCTTAAGTTATAGGCGTATTTCGTTACCGTTGACTCGAAACCACCAATACATACATCTAGTAGGTATGTTCATTCTAGAAAAGAGGTCATAGCTAATGAACCTCCTGTTTACATGTTGCTGTGTTGTGGTATAATTATATTGCACATATTTATAGGCTTATATGGTAGGTGTAGTAGTGTTGGTTGTGATGATAAGGATGGTGGTGGTGAAATTGATTATGTTACTGCAGTATGTGTGGTATTCATTTATAGTTATTGCTCTCATTCAGGCACAAGAGGAAGATCAGCATCCAGACGAACAACTTGGCAACACAACAGCAACCGCAAATGTTACCATATACGTTAATGATATAAATGACAACCCCCCGAACTTTAATGTCAATGCGACCAATGAGTATACATATGTGGCAACTATACAAGAGAACACACCTAGAAGTGTGCCCATAACACTCTCTGAAGATTCAACAGAAATTATCGTTGAAGATGCAGACGAGGTAAAGTACATTGATTGACATAGACCGGAATATAGTTGATGAGTTATTTGATTAATTCGTAGTTAGTTTTGGTGATTCTCTAGAAATTGACGACTGGTTTAGGAAATTGTATACTTACAGAGGTCAACTGTCCAACACACATAACTGAAAATTTGCTGAACTAATGACACACAAATGAAAATGAATATCAAAGGTGCTGAATCACAGCTTGAGCTAAAAATATTGTGTTACGTAATTTTCAAACCAAACCAAGTTTTAATGAAATAGACAGTCGCTGGTGGTTGCTTTATGTAAGATCGTTTCTTTCTTAGTACTAAAATTGTGTTATTCTGTGACGTTGGTCATGTCCTTAAATCATTATGTATATTCCAGGGCACCAATGCAATAGTTACATTGTCTTTATTATATCCCGATGGTTCAACATGTGACGACTTTTACGTAACTCCAAGTGTAATACAGAAATCAGGATCGACTTTGATACGTGTAAACGATCCGACGATACTGGACTATGAAGAGAAAAATAACATCACATTCCTTGTATGTACATGCATTATATTATAAATAGATTATAGCATATTGTACACTGGTAAGGTAACGTGCGAGGTTATTATGCCTTGACCCTTTGCTGTTATCCGTAGGTTGCCACATAGTGTTTATGTTGTATGCCTACAAGATTGGCCCGTAAGATCTGAATTTTATTTTCTTCCGTTACTTTACTAACGACGGCCTACATATGTCGACATTTGTTAGGTTCTTTGCGTTTAAGCCGAATGGGAACCATAGATGACCGAAAATTAATAAAACGTCGCGTAAAATATAATAAATAAGTATGCAAAGAACACACGAAACAAACATGTTTTTCTGAAATATTCTACGTGTTCATTGTACATTTTATTTGATTCATTTTTATTTATTCGTTTTAACGTTTGGAGAAATGCAATACCAATCAATTTGGTTAAAATATCACTAGAGTATCTTTTATTCTTCTGTTGTTACGTTTGGTCATAAACTCTGTTGATTTAGTTATTGCTCTGACCTTAGATTCGAGCATCTGACTCAGAAAACCACACAGCGAATGCGACCGTATTTCTCAACATTGAAGATATGAACGATAACAATCCAGAATTTGAAGACATTAATTATGAGTTTGACATAGCTGAGAACTCTAACTCCGGTACTGAAGTTGGTGGAGTAAAGGTATGTCATGTGTCACGTGTTGCATTGTTTACTGTGTATATTGGACCTAAGAATCAGCATTCAAGTTATTCCAGGTCGATAAAGATAATGTACGGGTACATTTTAATCTTGTTATAAAATATCCCAAATAGGGAATCACAATAATACTTTTTTTATTTGTTACTACACCACTATATATCTCAATATTTCGAGCGTATTTAGTATATTTCAAGAGACGAAACCCTAAATTTCTTTACATATGTCGTTTGGTAACAAAGTTCATTTTAATACAATCGTTAAACACCCGCTCCTACTTCATACGAAAAATATAAATTACTATTGTGGCATGCTGTATTACATATGTGTCATTATTCAATGTTAAGCTTTAGCAAGGTTGTGAGTGTGATTCCAAGTCGATATTGGTACGATGTTATAAAAAGTATTTATCCAAATAACATTAATTTTATTGGTTGACAATAATCTGGAGGACCAGTTAATGTGTAAGAGGCAGGCGACGCTAGTATTACATAGTCTGATTATATGTCATGTCGATGATTTTATTAAAGTTCGAAGATATAATTAAAATCGGATCGGGAATGCAGCACTCAACTGAAACAGCCGCGTACAGAAATCAGAAACAACACAGACCACAATCACACGACACAATGTCCAAGTTTCAGCTAGACTTACATGTAGTTTCAACTACATGTAATCGAACAGTAAAAAAGCTGAAAGACATAGTATTAGCTAGTTCCAGCAGCAAAAAAACTAAAAAAACTAGTGAAATTCTAAGTGGTGTGAAATTAAGGCGTTTGGTAACTCATAACATGTTTCAATGAAACGAGACTATACTAGTATATTGGTTCTGTTTACATTATCAGGCGCATGACAAAGACTCTGGTGAGTTTGGTGAAGTGACGTATGCACTGTATGGTGGCGATGATAGGTAGGCATAATTAATGGTAACTTATTACAATAATACATACAGAGATAGTAGCTGAATACTAAAATGTCAAGATGAATTTTTCGAAAATGGAATGATCCGGTTTCAGTAATATATGAACCTAATTTTAAATCCATTACAATAAATCAATGATGAGTATTTACAAAGATGGTTATATAAACTTATATTGTATGTATAACGTGTAACTGGAATATGTGTTTTCCTAGTGAATGACACAAACACAGATCTATTTAATACGTATTGTCACACTAAGGTTTTATAAACTATACATGCATTGGATTCCATAGTGTCGCCGTTTAAAGTCGAACTGGTAATGAGTTGCGTTTGCCTTTACGTACATTCCACCATAACAATTTTGTCCGGAACACTACTCGGACTTTACACAAACAGAAAATATTCGTACATTGGGTGGTAATACAGTTAACTAGTACTGGAGCTATGTTTGAGAATTCTTTAAATACGATCACCTAATAACGATTTCTTATACACCACACATTTGTATTCTCTGTAGATTCCATATTGATAACGAAACCGGCATTATCACAACACAATGCGGGAATTGTAACGTCTCCTTGGACAGGGAAAAGAGCAGTATACATTTTATGACGTTAACAGCTACAGATCTAAATGGTAAGGTGGGCGGTCGAAGTAACTCTACATCATTGGTAATACATCTAACTGACGTCAACGATAATCCACCCACGTTTCTTAGCAACCAGTATTCTGCTAACGTCGATGAAAATGATGTTAGATATAACAGCATCAATGGAACTGCTATCCTACAAGTACAAGTAAGCTGGTCAAACATTTAGTTAACAGTTACATACTTATTCGGATCAAACTAAAGCCGATGCGACTAATTACACAAACACTTTTGATTTCATCAGCAGATTGTCATTTCCCTTTTCACTCATTAATAACGTTAAATTGTTCCAGAGTTTCTGGAATACGGTAAATTAACTAACTGTATTCAAACTGTTTTCTTTTGCAAGCAAATTTTGACTTTTCCTCATGTAGAGGACATTGCCTTAGTAAATGACTCTATCCACATTTGGTTAACTTACTATAAGTTTATATACTTAAAGTCTAAATATTATTCGGTCAGTGCCATCCTTCAACATTTGATTCTGTTTTCTGTATTGTTCTCATAATTTCAGTCATCACAAAGCAAACATACAATAAACATAATCTTATTTGTTTTTACCAAACTAAGTTAAGGATTTACCATTTGACGATAGTCGGTTGTTTATTAATACAGTTGTATAATATGTTTCAGGCGACAGACAAAGACGAAGAAGGTACGAACAACAGTAGAATACAGTATATTATTGACCATATCCTAGAGGAAGCGCAGGTTCCACGTGGCAACTTGTCATTGAACGCGACAACTGGAGAACTATTTTTAGTAACACCATTGGATTTCGAAGAATTGTTAGATACAGCCGGTCTGTTACACATAATTATTCACGCCATTGATTTCGGAGAACCTTTAATGACTGGTACCACAACAATTGCTTTACAAGTTCAGGTATGTATGTATGCAGAAATCATTATTACGTATATTTAAAAGTAAAATAACATCAATCGTATGTTACTAGTATCACATGAAACACCGCATTTACAATGCAATGTATCCTCACACAATAGGAACATCATTATACAAAGATGGGATGTACTCAGGAGCAATTTCTATCACTTATTTATAGAAATGACAACTCGACCAACCATAACAAGGTGGATACTAGGGGATACTTTGTAGGATATAATATGGGTATCTGGGTATCATAATCATGCGACAATAATGGCAACATCGATCAAAAACTATGCTACTATGTCTACCAAAGTGGTCCTGCATCTACATGAACATTTCAACCTGCATTATTTATTATAACGTCCTATGTATGTTTCAGGATGTCAACGATGAAAAGCCTATCTTTGAAAAAACACAATACGACGCATGGATAGAAGAAAACGCAACATCGTCAGTAGGAAACCGTAAGTAACGCGAAAATTAAAACAATGCAAAAATCTAAGGATTAGAATTCCTTTGTTCAAAGCGACTGGGTATTCTGCAAAACTTACTAAAAAAAACAATGTATTCATGTGATAAGCTATCACGCTTAGCAATCACTATTCCACTTTAATGCTGGATATTGTTGTCTTATATGTATTCAATTTGATTTTGTGTGTGTCAGTTTGACTGGGACAGTCGTAGTGCGTGGCAATTCAGTTTTATCCGTGTCTAATTTGCCAATGACATCCGGCTTCTAGGGAAGAGACATAACGATTTTGTGATACAAGTAATCCGGGCGCACTGTCCTAGCTCTTTACCAATATTCCCATTTCTTGCTTTAATGTGCCCCGTGTATAGCGCCGATAAACTCGAGACTGCCTCTAGATATCCAACCAGTTCATCTCTAAACTCTGAAAAGCGTTTCTGAAATTTCCGACCAGGGATCTCCAGATTGGCGAGAGCGCTACCCACTCGGCAACGGTCCCATCCATTCATTTTTATAAATCATTACATTGTATCAAATTATATCCTATGTCTTTACAGTGACAAATGTGACTCATGTACACGCGTCAGACGCAGACGGAACCGAACCCAGCAAGAAGATTCAATATTTCATCACTGATGGCGCATGGAGTGATTTTTCAATAAATTCAACAACTGGAGATGTTTCTGTGCAAATAAATAGAAACCTAGACCGTGACATGAGACCTTGTTATAATATAACTATAATAGCCATTGATATGGGTTCCCCGCCGCTAACTGGGACTTGTACATTGTCTGTGGATATAGTTGACGTCAACGATAAGGATCCAGTGTTTGATCCTAGCTTGTACGTCACCTCAGTCCTAGAAAACCAGACCGATTATCTGAAACATATTATTGTTATCATGACTGCTACTGATACTGACGTGAATCATCTACTTGAGTACGACATAACTGATGTTGAAGCGTGGGATGAGAACGGTGACATGGTTAACAGGACTAAAGTCGAGGTAGGAGAAAACACAACAACTTTTCATTTTTCGTAAAAACATCTTACATAAATACCCGACATTTAACACAAATCACCAATACAATGTACTCATAAAGTATCGACACTTCATGGCATGTGATGTTCTTGAAGTTGACCTGATTCTATAATTATGTTGTTGTCAAAATCCCACAACTGGGGAAAACAATTAAATTTACATCCAATCGTTTAGCCCTTATTTCAAAACAATTTAAAGGTAAGTAACATAGGTCTCTCATTACACATGTGTCACAATTGTCATGTTTTGGTTGACACTATTTATCTATTTCAGAACTATTTCAAGATTTTCAAGACAAATGGATCCGTGTATATAGATCAAGCTCCGGACAGAGAGATTGCAAAAACGATAAGACTAACCGTAATTGTAAAAGACTTGAACGCTTTCAATCCGCCGCTTCAGAATGACACGGGTATGTTATTTTATCAACAAATGATATACTACACTGAGAACCCTCATAAATGTAATTCTTTTGTGAATATATGATTTGCAAGTTATCTTCTATGAATTTCCTCTTGCAAGAGAAATAGCCAACGGTAAAGGTTTCGGACGAGACGGGTAATTGTGACCCATATTCCACACACCTGCTACTAATGAACCTATTGAGACAGCACAGAATAATGTTTTGAATTACACGTAGCATATAATGAAAGTAAAGTCTAGCACTTTTCAAAGCATTGTGTTTTATGTTATCATAATTTATCATTAATCTGTAAACATGAAGGTATGTTTTACATTTCAGCCACATTAACAATAACTATAGATGACATAAATGACAACTTCCCAATATTCGAACCTTCCCAGTATGCTTTAAATGTATCTGAAAATGCCTTGGACCCAACAATACTACTGACCATTAGAGCCACTGACCGAGATGAAAACAGGACGATGCGATATGACATACACTCGGTTGAACATAATTTGACCTCCTTTAAAATTGATCATGAAACAGGTGAGTTTTCTAGTAGTATTTTCTAGGTCTGGATATAAAAGCCTTCACTGTGATCCTCATATAGTCAAAACGTGATAAGAAAGTAGACACAAAGCGATATAATGTAATACAAATTTTGTTTTGTCATCACAAGTGTTTTACTTCTTTCAAGTGAATCCAAAGATAACATAATAGAAAGGAAGGATCAAATCTATCTAGATGATAAAGGGAAAGTAACATTCACAATGCAGTACCTCCTACAAAGTCCGTTTCAAAACTTTTTCGTACGATGATATATATGTTATGGTGACAATCGAAACAAAAACTACCTATCTGCTTAAGAATATATTATTGTCAATACAACCATTCGAAAACATTAGATCACTCGGCTATCGCAACAACCCCGCCCTCAAAAAGTTGAAATATCCCATTTAAAACTAGTTCTATTGAAATAGTAATAAACTATACATTCCTCAACAGACGAATCAATTTGGTTACACTTCTACTTCACAAATTTACAATTAAATTCACAGATCCATAATGCTGTATGTTTTTGACAACCTCTGTATCGTAAATACAAATTTATCAATTGTTAAAGGTCTGTTAAGTAAATTTGGAGAACTGGATAGAGAAGAACATGCTACGCTCAGTATAGAGGTATCTGCGACAGACAATGGGTCGCCTCCTCTAACATCAATTACCACTGTAGATGTTACCGTTCTTGACTTCAATGACAACGCTCCTGAGTTTATAAACCTGACAAGTATAGTTCATGTCCTCGAAAACGCGACGATGAATGAAGAAATCCTTACTGTTCATGCTGAAGATAAAGATGAAGGTCTTAACGCGAGGGTACAGTTTAAAATAGACAGTGGAGACCATGGACACTTTGCAATTGATCGTTATTTCGTGAGTACACGATTGTACATTTAAAGGTGCTGCCTCACAGATCGGGCTAAAATTTTTGTATGACGTAATTTTCCTGCCTAACCCAGTATGTGTATAATAGAAAGCCACTAGTGGTTGCTTTATGAAAGATTTATGGCATATTAGCAATTAAAATCACTCTTGATATTTGGCACTCACTATTTTTCTGTTTGAAAATATCGCAGAGTTTCCTTCCAAAATGTTTTGTGAATTATGTAATTCACACATGATCAAACTGTAACTTAAACAGACTAAAGCCGAAACATCTCTAAGGTATTCGGTTCGTTTCATCGTTTTCATCGAATAGAAACATATTTTAGGCAATTTAAGTGATAGTAGTGCTAATTAGTCCCCTACCGGTTTTTGACCGGAGGGGACTATAGGTTTGCCCTCCGTCCGTCAGGCAGTCCGTCCGTCCGTCAGTCCGTACGAATGCACCGGTAGTTGTGGGGTGTGGAACAATAGGTTATTTTTAGATTCCATTTATTCCGTCACTTGTGGGGTGCAAAATGCTACTTGTGGGTTGCAACCAAACAAAAGAAAGAACAAAAGAAAACCCCACAAATACCGTCTCATGAGTACGTCCGTCAGTCCGTCCGTCCGTCTGTCAAACAATCTGGATCCTGACATTAACTCAAACAGTTTCCAAGCTAGGTTTATGAAACTTGAGCTGTGGATAAGGGGCAATAAGGGGATAATGCACGTCTAAAAATATTTTGATTCTGACAAAAATTGCGGTAGCCACGGCAACAGAAAGAGTGAAAATATGCCAAAATCTGGATCCTGTCATAACTCAAACAATTTCCAAGCTAGGTTTATGAAACTTGATATGTGAATAGGGGGCAATAAGCGGATAATGCACGTCTAAAAATATTTTGATTCTGACAAAAATTGTGGTTGCTATGGCAACAGAAACATTGAAAATGGCCTCAAACCGGTAGGGGACTTCTGTATTGCTTGCAATTCTTAATTACTTGTTCTATAGGGTATTAATACTCTATAGAAATTTGGGTGTAAAAATGCTAAATTACTACAAAATGCCGATATTTCCCAAGTTATTGTATATGTGGTTGTTTATGGCATATACAGGAAACTATACCAAAATTACATGAATATTTGACAATTTAATTTTATTTTGCAATACACCAAAACGTGAGGCAGTCCTTTTAATGCTGATTTGAACATAGTGATAATATCTATCTAGTAATAAGCACTGTACATTTAAGCAGGAAAGTATTCGTGGACGCATTCCATTCCATTATTCTTGTTCATTAAAAACACTGTTAAAGAAGGCAAATTTAGCGATCTTTGTTTCTTCAATTTACAGTACAAATATAATAAGTTCTAAACATGGATTTACGTACAGTTTGTATAAAAGTTTTAATGCAAAAAATTATTGTCAACGTGTTTATCGCAAACTATTTTTGTATGTACAATTTTACGCTGTTTTGCCGTCTACACCATACTATGCATGCAAGTCATGATGCATTATATTATTCCAGTTCTAGCCATTTACTTACTTTTATTTCAAACACAGGGAAACATAAGTGTGGCAGGTATGTTGGACAGGGAGACCCGTGCAATATACACGTTACGTATTATAGCCATGGACAGTCCAGAAAATGAAAAAGACAAGAAAGAAACACAAACAGTAATAACAATACACATTGATGATGTCAACGATAACGCTCCAGAGTTCACTTCTAGACTTTATACTGCAGATATTCTTGAAAATGTTGGTATGGACACATCAGTAGTGACAATATCTGCAATCGATAAAGATGAACCTAACACAGATAATTCTGACATTCATTATAGCTTTGGAAACAACACGGGTGGTTTGTTCAGGCTAGACGAAGACAGCGGTGTGATATATGTTAATCAATCACTCATCGGTAATGTTAAGTCTCATGTTATTGAACTGATTGCTATGGACCATGGAATTCCCATGCTCAGGAATAACAAATCATCTGTTGTCAACATTACGGTCAATGACGTGAATTTGAACAACCCGGTGTTTGCCAATCTACCATCTAACAACATAATTAAAGTTCCTGAGGTGAGTGAATTTACATTTAAGGTTCATAGTCCAAACAATAACAGTATTTCAGTCTTACAGAGTCACTGGGCCAACTAATCAGTCCTGGACCTATCCTGATACACTTCAGACGACAAAACATGATGCTAAATTATCTTGTACAAACCCATCATCCTCATACATCAGTGGTTAGTCAAGTTCCCAGACTACCCCCTGATTCAATACCCGTCATTCCGAGCGCAAACCTAAAAATAGCTCATTTCGTAGATATCTGGTGATTCCGTCTATCATCCAATCAGAACGCTTGTTACTCTACGCGGGGAATTTTATAAACAAACTCGTGAGAAAATGTAAACATGGATTGAGTTATGAGATTTAAATATTAACAAACTTAATTGGATAAAGTACATCCTAAATTCAATATAGTTTATAAAGCAGCCGTTAATATAATAACAGAGAGTACTGTACGAGCGGTTAGATATATCGTGATATGAAATCAGAGTCCAAGGTTTTCGACGACGAGTGTCCATGGGCGTGAAGTCGTGAGTCGAAATGGATTTATATAGCTGTGACAGACATGCAAACGACGATTACAATAAGTCGCAGACATTAGATCTAATTGAATAATTAAAGTAAAACTGAGACTGTGCCCGTGAACTTCTAAAACAGATTTAAAAACAATTTGTAAACAACGAAAAACGGACAGGTGCCCCCGGAACTCATTCGCCCTCGTCGTTAGTCAAAATGTTCCGTGCCCAGCTGATTCAGATGTTAAGGTAATAAATAATCAGTTTCTAGTTCAATTTTAGTTCAATAGTTGTTTTATTATTCTGAATAATATCTTATAATCGATACAAAAACATTGCAAATATTTTTTTCTTCGATTGATTTCGTTCGGTGCAAATATTTTTTTCTTCGATTGATTTCCCGAACGATAAATTTGAATATTTTGTTTGTCAAATCTCGATTTTGATTGGACGATGACAGGGAAACACCCGTCGTAATCGCTATAAATAGAAATGAACGAAATGGATCTGAATGGTTGATTTTTCGTTCATCACGCTAGGATTTGGCCCTATTGAACCAGAGTATGTCTCGGACGAAGAATACTCTGGTGAACGAGAATGAAACCCATGGACCCGGAATTACAGCGAATATTTACACTCAGCACTATATTGTTATGGCTTATTGTCTTGTGACATTTAGTTTATTTGTAAGCTATAATTGTATTTTATCAGCATGGGTGTAAATGTAAACAGTCGGATTTAATAATTTCCCTGTAATAACATAAAGAAAGTATATTAATTCACATAAATTATGACAGTCATTTCATATTTTTGCGACGAAATACTAAGTGCAATGTTTTAGGGGTTACAAGTGATAGTTATGATGGATTTGTCTGCGCTTTTATTTGCTGACTTGTATTTGAAGCAGGTTAGAGTCTATTCTAATAAATATACGGATGTTTTGCTATGAGACGAATCAGAATAACACCACGAAACTTCCACAAGCACTTGTCATGTTAATATTTCAGTGTGTGGATATTGGCTTCAATATATATCTGTTCAACTATACTGACGCTGACACTGGTAGAAATGCTGAAGCATATTTCAATATTTCTGATATCGATACTGAACTCAGCTCATTGGAGTCATTTGAAATCAATAGTATTGGACAGCTTAAAACAAAAACAGAACTAGACGCTACTACAAGAAATGAATATAAGGTACGTATGACCATGATATGTTTTTATAGCTTGCTTAAACATAGAATTATATTCGATAATATAAATAAAATAGTGTTGTATACATATACAAGATTACCATGACCTACTTGCTATACGTGGAAAATTTAAATAAAATTCCATACATCACCACAGTAATTCAGTTCGTCACCGGTTGTCAGTTAATGTGTTGTATAGAGTTTGTCGTCTATTCCTTGCTCAAAGATAGTGCTATATGACACCAAAGTGCTAAAGGTGCAAACTAGCGTACGAGATAAACCAGTGTTTATTTTACTAATCATTTATTCTTACTTCAGTTTCACATTCAAGTTACCGACAAGGGTACGCCTCCTTTGTCCTCTGATAAAGTCACTATAACAGTGATGATTACAGACGTGGATGACAATCTCCCAACATTCCTCACCAATAAAACAACAATGTCCGTAGAGGAGAATCAACCACCTGGAACTGTTGTTGGCAGTGTCACAGCATACGATGCTGATTTGGATTCCGTTGCATGTTATGAAATAAAAGGTACTATAAGTTGACTTTTATTTATTTCCACATGTAACCAGTTTTAGTTCAGTTAAGAAATACAATGCACCAAACAAACAAACAAACCTCAACAGATCAAACACTTCTCAATTACAGCCTTTGTATGCCTTTCCAAACGGTAGTTTCTCTTTTTATGTTGTCTTGAGTATCCTTAAAAACTGCAATGTGTATTGAAATTGACCTTACGTAAGAGGTTTGCATGTAGAAATTGATAACTTAGTTGACCAATGAAAGGGTCTTATGTTAGTTGTAAAAAACCATTAACTTGATTGTGCATGTCTGCTTAATCCAATGAATTCATTTGAAAACGACCGACATACAAGGTCCGACATACAATAAGGCGTGGTTATCTCTACTCTGTCGTCAAGTCAATTATAGTAAGTATAAAGTAACTTCATGATAGTTTAAATGTAATTCTAAGCATAGATAAGATTGCATAACCGCATCATCTTGCCAATGATTGTTAAGCATACTCTGTAATTTATTTATAACATGTTCATTTCAAGCATGAACCTAACTTTTCATTTATCACTTTCTATACTAGAAGAGAACAGAACATATATTATTTAAGACATGAAATAAGTACATTGTCTACATATTATTATATATACACAAATACCATAGGTGCCAACTCACATTTTGTCATTGGTGAAAAGAATGGAAGCATTATGACAAGGTCGGAGCTGGACTACGAGGAGAAGACTTGGTATACATTCAACGTAGAAGTTACTGACTGCTCCTTGGTTGTGAATATAAGCGAATGTGATGATATTACTCACGTAGAGGCGGATAGTATTAAAGTCATTGAAGTGAATGTTGGGATAAGGGACGTGAATGACAATCCACCTTACTTCCAAGATGGGGAGATAACAGTGGGCATGAGACGTGTCACTGAAGTGGGAGTGCAATTAGATTTGTCTCTCAAGGTTGGTTGTCTGTGGGTTTCTTTCGTTTTTTGGTTTCTGGAGTTTGTAACTTGCTACAGTAAAATGCCCATTACGCTAACATGTAATGATAGAGTACTAACCAGTTTCGGAACTACTCAAGAATACTGTTTAAACGACTTTTGGTATGTCGCAGTATGAACGCTTTTAACACTAAACCACCAGCGTTCTTCTGAGCTAAGGTTATTCTTTTTGATATACCGTGAATGTTATTGCCTAGTATTTTGCAATCTTAGTTATGTTACAAATATGGTATCATTTAGAAAACATATTCTGTATCTATAAATAAAATTAAAAAATATTTATATTATTTAGACGAATGATTTCGTGGGTGACAAAGACACGGTGAACAATGGACGTCTTGTCTGGGTGTTTAACAATTCTGGTCCCTTAATGTTAAGTGATTCGCTTCAAGACGAGCTCAATCTGGAGGGATTGGAACCATGTGAAGACGGCATTAAGGTTTGTACGATACTGGTGTTTTATCACTATATTCATTTGTTGTTTTTGCCAAGGTTGTTGAAATAAATAAGTCGAATGTTTTCCGATTATACAATGTTGCAAATCTAAATTTCATTGTTTTAAAAATACTATATTGAAAAAACCACGAAATTAAGTACCCCACAAAGTTGCCGTTTTGTGAACGAAATTTAGAAAAACACAGTAGTGTATGCATTATAAACGGTCATAATATTTTCAAATGGGCATCAGTGCTGCTTTTACAAAAGTTTCTGCTGGAAGGCATACTTGTGAATCGTTGTCAAAGTGTTGAAAATTTCACAAAGTGACAGTGTAAAACAATTACATAAATATAAGCCTATTGTCGCTTATAAAATACCTACTAATTTGAAAGACATTCTGGTGCATTCGTCCTTAAACAAATGTGTTACAAATGGAAACGTTCTTAAATGTAATCGCAATCGATGTAGTCATTGTTATAGTATAACTGAGTTAGATTCTTTTAACAGTTCAACCTGTCTTACCAGTTTCAATGTTAAAACTGATTTAACATGTGCTTCCTCTGATGTGATTTGTATCATTACTTGTAAAGAATGCAATATGCAATTATTGGTCAAACTCATCAAAAATGTAGCCAAAGAATGAACAGTCACAAATTTGATATTAAGCATTTTCCTGACTCTTTCACTAATGTATCAGAACATTTCAATTCGTCCGGACATAGTATAAATGATTTTTCTTTCATGTCAATCGATAAACTTACAAACTTGGTACACTTCAACCAGATGGTTTAAATTCCAAAGTTTTATTTTAAATATTATACCAGTTGCAGTTTTAATATATGGCTATTACATTGAATTATATATATAGTTGTTACTGGTACTACTTTGACTTTTGCATATAATAATTGCATTTTCCCAGTGATTTTGTATCTTTTTAGATCCTATACATATGTTATTCTTCGTAAAATTAGTACGCCAAATATTGCTCTTCTTTTTGACGTCGTCAACGACGTCGCACGTTGATGACGTCATTTCCTGTGTATATTACTTTTACCTGATGAAGGCACTATAAGTGTTGAAACGTAGTAAAGAATTATAATATTGGAGTTAGTTTCTGTTTTTATTTAAATGTTTTGTGAATCGTAACTAATACATGTATTTCAAATCTGTAATACTGGTCGAAATGTCAATTCATTGTCCAACCTTACCAATGAGTTGAACGGAAACCGAAACCAGAAGATGGAAACATGAAATACCGATATTTATCACATAAAATAGGCTCTGGGAGTTTAATAAACCCATTACATAAAAGTCATAATACACACGTGTAATAAACATGCAAATGAGGTATATACAAGGGCGAGTCACTTTATTTATGTATTCATACACGTTGTCAAAAAAGTAAAAGAATACATTTTTAGAATAGAATAAATTCTATATCCGATTATGAGCACTCTAGGGCATGTTATAATCACACAATAACAGATGTACAAGAACTTAAGAGATATGACTGTAAGTAAACATGAATGTAGGTCCGTTAAACGTGGGTACGAACAAGATCGGGACGTAATGTATATACCAAATATCTGGCATCTACACAAACACAGCATCGGATGTTGATTTCATTGTATAAATCAGTTAATTTTGAGTATTAAAGACGATTTTCCTTGCTTACCAAGTACTTGCATCGTGTACAATCAGTTATTTTCGGCTATTCAGACGAATCGCGAATAAATTCACGCGCTAAAACCTAGTTACTTCCCCTGTCCTTGGTTGTTACTAAAACCCGGAACGGAGCACGGAACAGAACAGAATACGTTGTGTTGCTGCGGTCCTAGATTTAATTATTTATTTTGTTAAGCGTAGTTTTACATCTGCAGGATTTTAGATACCCTAAAAATATTATTTTCAAAGGCAGAACAATTAACATATTGGAGTATACATTGTTGCACTATTTTCTTAGCTCTTTCAATGAACCGCTTTACTCCTATGGAGTTTATCTGCTAAAGGGGAAGTGTGTGCATTCTTGACAAACTTTTACTGTGTATTTAGTTTATGTGATAAAAAGAATCTTACATTCGTGTCATTCCATATTAAATTTATTAAACTCGTTGAATAAAAGTGATAAAATGCTCGGCAGAGCCTCGCATTTTATCATTTTATCCAACTCGTTTAATAAATTCAATATAGAAAGACACTCATGTAAGATCCTCTATGTAAAATATACAAAAGCATTTGAACCCGTGTTTTATGCTACCTTCGTGAAACAACCACATTTTTCATATCTCTTGAGAGGCAGGTTAAATTAGATTGTGTTCCTTAAAAAGGGTTGTATTGAATTTTGGATAAATGTTTCTAATAAAACATGTATGTTGCATGCATTTGCAATTCAGATTGGGCCATTGCATAACTGTGTTGCCTATACAGACAAAGTCTTTAGATCATTATTATATATTATTGTGTATATTTGTATTAGCATCTGATATGTGTGACGGGAAATGGTTCATTGATTAACAACAAGTACTACAATGAGGATATGTCTGGATATCTGATAGTACCAGTAGGAGTTAGGGACGAGGCTGGAGGTGATACAACAAATGTAAAGGTAAGGATATTAATTGAAAGGTTTTTTTGCCATATCACGATATTGTACAAATTTAAGCTAGGCATCACTTTTATATAATTTCGAGCCATGTTACTGTTATCTATTATTGTAGTGCATAGTGTGAATCTGCGTTTATCATCATCTGCAAGCAAAAAAACATATATAACGGTTCAACGTCTTCAGCAATATTGTGTTGGTGTTATTTACAATGATGTAATTACATTTTAACTATTACAAAACAAATGACAACAATTTTATCGTCAATTTGCCCATTTGTCAAACAATTAAATGTCACATTTGCTGTTCCCATCGGTAGTCCGTAGTTGGACGATAGTTGTGACCGGATCATCTATTTTCATACATATGTAGGGTGTTGAATAGTTCCAAGATGAAAATTAGATGATAAATGCATTGGAAGACGAGAATTCATATGATCGTTAGACATGACTTGAAACTCTTAAAGGTTACCTAAACTGTTTGTATTTGAATTTCAGATTTTCCTGATCAGTGACAGTCAAATTCTCGTCATGACTTTATTAGGACGTAAAGAAATTATTGCAGAAAAGAAAAAGAACATAATGGAGTATGTATGGATTGTTTCTTCTTCATGATAATTTTAACTTTTCCGTACTTATATAAGATTGTAATGTGTCCTCACTATAGGATAAAGCATCTACAGACTAAAAGTTCGAAACACAATTGATGAATGAGATATGAATGTGGTGACTATATGCTTCGACGAGATACTAACTGCTCACCGTCTTCCGAGAAAGTAATAGTAGAGCAGCAAAAGCCTGAAAAGTGGCTTATTTAAGGAGTAACATTGCAATAAAAGTACACAAGCTGAGTCGTATACCAAAATGTTCGGGAGACTTTGAAGTTAATCAAACAGTGAACCGAAGTTGCCGACCTTGAGAGGAAAATTGAAAAATGAAGGTCAAGGTCAAGTTGAAAAGTAAAATATTAAATATGTGTAGTTTTATAAGTTTTCAATACGGATTAAAAATATATTTGATGCCACATTATTTGTTTCAATATTATACACAAATACCAAAGCTACAAAATGGCATCCATTCATTTGTCTCCAATGTCAATGTCAAGGTCATTTCAAGGTCAAAATGGATTTTTTCGTCGAAAAAGTACCTTTTTAGTAGCTTTCAACTATCTTGGTGTAAAATTGAAGATCTAAATATGTATTAATTGTACATTTTCGTAATCTCCTATTCATTATCTGTAAAATAATACCATATAGAGGTATATATCTTTTACATAATGACCACAAATGAGTTATGTTTTGGACGCGTATATTTCCATTTTGCGGGAATTCTGAAGACGAAGCTGAAGACTATAATATGGTAAGTTCACATACAGCTTTATATCGATTATTCAAATATTTTATAGATCTTTTAACTTTAGATCATCTAACTTGCCTTCCTTATGACAGGATGTACTATAAATTTAATACCCTTTGACCTATGTATTTTTGTAAGGGGAAGAATCTATGTAGACACCAACTGAAGTTTCATGGAGGGAAAATTCAAAATGTAAACATAGTCATTATTGTCTTCCTGTCTGGTATGAATCTTTTCTTTGCATTATAATTGTGCATTACGCATAAATTGTTGCAATAATAATAATTTTATAACCTGCAACTGTAGTAGTTAAATTGTGTATATGAATTGTGATTCCAAATTTAACCAAAAATTAACAGACTTTAGACACTATTTTCTTGAAAGTAATAGAAATATAAACCGTCGATATTTTGAAGTCAACACGATATCTATGTTCCTTAAACTTATGGTTAGAGTTAAAATTGTGTAAATAGTATTTGCATTGACTAACTAGAGGGCTGTCAATTTTTTTTATCCGAAATTGGTTGACCGAAGTCCATTCAACTTATAAGTTAATATATTATTAGGTTACAAACCATTAAATATTACACAATGTTAAGTGCAAAAAATTGTAAACTATTTATGGTCATCAATATAT
Organism: Spisula solida; assembly: GCA_947247005.1. Classification (NCBI taxonomy): domain Eukaryota; kingdom Metazoa; phylum Mollusca; class Bivalvia; order Venerida; family Mactridae; genus Spisula; species Spisula solida. The sequence continues at coordinate 49,997,431 of OX365944.1, read as the reverse complement.
TATTGTTCCATGCTAACTGATGAGATATGGGGTTCAGTCAGTGAATTGAATCGAATATCTTCACCCAGGTTATAAACTCCACACCCAAAGGGACAACTTTAATTAATTCTTCAAACTCATCACTAAAACATATGTAACTTTTTTATTACAGAACAGAAACATGTCATGTGGGGGTTCATTTTCTTAGTTAAACCATTTCCTACAAGTTGGTGTATGTTTTGATACAGAATTCTGAAAAAAATTGTTTTCACATAGTCATCTAAATAATGGAATATGACAGACTATTAAAATTAAATGTCGTTACCAGAGTGGTTAGTAAAAATAGGGCCATTTTTACCATGAGATAAGCATGGAATAAATTGAAATTTTGGTTTGTTTTGATTAATTTCAGCAAAATACCTGATACAACAAAATGGCTGAGAGTAGCGCGAAAAAGAGAAGAGTAGAAGGTGATGACACATTTACGAGGTCTAGAGCTGATAGCAATGCAGTGTTCGATTGGAAGACATCTTGTTTCATCTGTGGTGAGAAGACAAACGAAAAAAAGAAGGGAACTGTTTCTATGGTGCAATCCGGTGTAGACTCTAACAGCACCATGTTTAGAACTGTTTTGCAAGCAGCCAGGCTACGAAATGATAATGAAATGATAACACGTCTGTCTAATATAAACGGAGATCTAGTAGCTGCAGATGCTCGTTACCATAGAAAAAAGGCTTGTTATCCTAAATATATCGAAGTAATACAACAAAGTAAACTTGATACATCTGAGGATCAGCATACTATTCAGTCAATTAATGCAATGAAAGACAAATTTGATGACAATAATAAAAATGGAATGATTTTAGAACTTCAAACACTAAAACAGTGTTATATTGAGACAGCTGAATGTGATAAAGACTTTGATAATAGAAAGTTTATATTATTACTGGAGAAACATTGGCCAGACTTAAGGATCGTCAAAAGAGGACAAGGCAAGACATCCCTAGTATGTTCTAATGCCATAGACATACATGAAGCTTTGTCAAACATGTTTGAACTCAACAAATCTATAAACGAGTCTATAGAAGGTAATACAGAAGAGACACCGCCTTATAGAGATTGTGATGAGACCATTATTCTGCACAAAGCCGCAGACATTTTGAGGAGTAAAATGGCATATATTCATAAATTAGAGAAGGAGTATTATTCATCAGAGGAGGTTTCTTTGGAGGGACAAAAAGTATTTGCAGATAAATCTGTGTTAATGTTTTTAGGCTGGTTAAGGGATAGTAAAGCTTTCACAGACGGGTCTTATGTAGAAGCTGACCAAAAGACAGTAACAATATGCTGTGATATTATGTCACTGGCTACAGGTGTTTCTTCCCCTAAGCATCTAGGATTAGCTGTCCACATGCACCACTTATATGGCAGTAGGAAATTGATTGAAGAAATGTATCGTCTTGGATATACAGTTTCTTACACAGAACTGCGACAGTTTCTTACACAGAACTGCGACACTTTCTGACAGCAGCTGCTTTCCATATGTCCAATAAACAGCAAAAAACACCATCAGGTACTCTTTTTATTGCATTTGTGTTATTGCTGAAACTTACATTAAGTCTGTTTTATAACGTACCATAAACACATTAAACTCAATTAAATCAGATTTCTTTGCTACTTCAAAAATAATTCAAAATTCTGAGCTTTCCATACGCTGACAATGTGAATTACATGTTGTATAACCAGTTGGTGGAGGTCAAATTTAGAGCAATGTTTTGTTTATATATAGTCAATGATCTCAAGACATTATAAATAAATATGACGCATATATCTATTCTTTTAACAGGTTCGCTAGTTCCATCTAGCATTAAGAAGTATGAAGATGGGGACTCACTGTTAATTGCAGCTGGAGATAACTGGGATCATAATGAAGCCACACGAGATGGGAAAAATACCACACATGCCATGACATCAATGCTAGTAGTACCAACATCAAGAATGTCAGATGACAGTGGGAGAATCGCAAAGTTACCAAGCAGAACATTGTCACCAGAGGAAATAGTTGGAATTGGTAGGTGAAATATCAATTAGTTAAGACAGTTTTATACAGGACCGTGAAAACACGTTTAACATGGCTTCATGTTTTTAGATTAACTATAATATTCAAATGCATGTATATAATTTGTTCGACTGTGAATTACTTACTAGTATCAGTTATCGCACATTATATGAGCAGTTCTTTAATGTTTAAGATAATCCACAAAAATAGGCTTTACATTAAATCATATTAGATTTATTTATTTTCTAGTAAATAAGCACAAGTAATGCACTTGTGATCGTGTTTTGTACTTATTTTCCTCAGGTGGACTATCAGCTGTACTGCATTACACAAAGCCAACAACAAGGCCATCTCCTCTGCTTGTACCACCACCTCGAAGAAGAGAAGAAATAAGATTGAAAGAACCAAATACAGCTAAATGGCTTAAACTAAAAGAACTAATGTATAACTGTACGAAATTAGGTTATTTTTGTGATGACAGGTATGATGGAACTTGGAGTGTTTTCCATGCAAATGCAATGCCTGATATTCTAAATGAGAAGTCCGATGTTGTATACAACCCAATCATATTAGCTCAGCCAACTCACTATGACACGGTCTACACAACACTTAAACGTTGTAAAGAGCAAATGAGTGCTCTCAGTCAGGACTTCTTCCCTGTTGTATTTGATATGGGTTTGCTGACAAAGGTTGTGGAGATTCTATGGGCAAGGCCCGATGAGTTAAAAGGTGTTATTCCTCTAGACGGGGGAATGCATTTCCTCATGTGTATCATTGCTGGTACTGGCTATCTATATGGTGATCTTGGTCTTAAGGCATTGCTATCTGATTCAGATGTTTTTGCCCCCAAAACGGCTGATCATATTGTCGCCGGTAAGGATTTCGATAGGGGTCTCAGGGCATTTTTGATGGTTGATGAAGTATTGAACTCCCTTCTCCTTCGAAATTTTCGTATCTGGTGTGAGGCTAATGGGCATGCTATTTTCGCTGAACATTCTACCCAACTGGACCAGGAAAATGCAACAGACTTTCTTGCTGATCAGGTATTGCCTTTGTTAGATGAGTTTTGCACTCAAGGGCGGGATGCATCTCCAACTTTTGCCTTTTGGAGTGATTACCTAAGGAATATGTCTACCCCATTTAAATTATATTTGTCAGCATCTAGACATGCTCTCTTTGATGTGTACGAATACAGTCGGTCACTTTTTTTACCATTTTTCTTCGCATCCAATAGAACAGTATATGCCAGATACATGCCTTATTTGGTATTGGAAATGCAACGACTACCCCAGATTGTACGCCAGAGTTTTAACAAAGGTCATTTTATGACCAAACTAACCAACGGTGTATTCAACTCTGTATGGGTGGATTACTGCCTGGAAGTAACTGAAAACAAAACCCTTAAATCAAATGGGGGTATTATTGGATTGACCCACCGTGATGGGGCTTTAGGAAGATGGTTTCTGTCTCGTCCAGTGACCGCTAAATTTTCCTATTCATTTACCGAGTCAGACGAATTGGACCAAGCAAAACGTCATCATACTGACAACGATTCATTTAAGCAAATGTATAATGATGGTATCAAGAAGATGATGGCATTGTTTGAGCATACATTCATAGATCCATTTTCTTTACTGGACCCTCCTTGCAAGCTGGTGAATATAGCTACAGGTGTTTCTGTCCCAACTGAGATAGAGATATCTCTTCTGAATTGCCACAAAAAAGGCAATGATAATTTAGAGAAGTTTGTTGAAGAACGTTTTGTTGTTCCTGAGGGCAAGTTGGGGCCTGTTAGACATTTCTATGATCCCATTCAGAAGGTTACAGGTATAAAGTCTGTTCGAAAAGCGACACGTGTGTCAAACGATATACCAATTAACGGTGAAGAAATGTATATTCGTCTCTTGGCTATTAAAAAAGGTGCCACTCCAAAGGGTAATGAGTTTTGAAAATGCCCCAGTACCATTAAGCTTGTTCACTGATGATGGTGATATGTTGAGTGGCAAGAAGGCTGATTTCCTTCATAAGATTGAAGAGATGGTATCACAATATGTCCTAGATAAGATTGAGTTTGATCATTGCTTAATAGTTGATGGGATGGCGGTAGTCCAGATGATACCACCTGTTTCACCAAAGTGTTTATATAAAGACATGGCTGAAGCTTTCTGGTCATACATTCTTTGGAATGCTAGAAATACTTGCTCTATCCATGTTGTTTTTGATCGTTACTTTGATATTAGTGCCAAGTCTCAAGCTAGGAAACGACGAGGTGAACAAATCCAGTCTGTAAAACGAGCATACAAAATTCGTGGCGACATGAAAATTCCTGACTGGAAGCAGGCACTGGCTGAAAGTAGTTTTAAATCTGAGCTTACGAAATTCTATTCCCTTTATTTGGCCGAATTTTGCACTGGCTTGCTGTGTAGGGGGAAATCAGTAATTTTTAGTGGTAGTTTAGAAGAACGTGTTCTTAAAGTAACATCAGAGGTGGTATGTTTTATTCCAGAACTAATCTCTGAACAGGAAGAGGCAGACACAATCATGCTATTGCATGCTAAGTATGAGTCATTGTTGGGTAACAATACAGTCTGTATTTTTAGCCCAGATACAGACGTTCTAGTATTGTTAATACATCATTTCAATAGTGTCGGTGTTTCCAAAATGTATTTTCAGACAGGCAGAAAATCTACCCATACAAACGCAATACGATATATCCCTGTACATGACATAATTACAACACTGTCATCGGAGCAACTTGATATCATTCTGCCTCTTTATTGCATTTCGGGCTGTGACACAACTAGTTTTTTCTTTGGAATTGGGAAAAAATCTGTATTCAAACTCTTTATGAAAGATCATTTGATGTATTCAGCAATATCTTGTTTGGGAAACACTCCAGTTCTGAGTAGAGAACAGATTGTTATATGTACAAAACTTGTAGGAGCATTGTATGGTGATGCTCAATGTACTTCATTAAACACACTTAGAACAGAAAAGGTACTTAAACATAAGCACACCAAACCTAGACGGTTACCACCGACTGATGATAGCTTTGTGTTACATCTGCAACGCTGTTTGTATCAATTGATAATATGGAAAAATGCATTAGTTTCATCTTTTGTATTACCTGCAGTGACTGGTTATGGATATTATATAGATAATCTAACACAGTCTGTCAGACCATGTTTAATGAACCAAGCAGCAGCAGCTCCTGAGTTACTAAGTGATGTTGTCTGTAAGTGCACGGATATGTGTGATAACGAATGTGTTTGTGAATCACTACAGCAGCCATGTACAGTGGCATGTAGCTGTGGTGCAAGTTGTGACATCCAGCAATGTTGCAAAAACATTTATACTGCTCTTCTATGCAGTGAATAGATGGATTTACAAAACATTGTATAATGAAAGGATGGACATTTTGTTTGGAATGCTCTATTATCAATATGGTAAAATGTCAACCCAATGTAGTTTAGTATTTCTCCAAAAAGCTTCGGATGAAATATATTACTAAGGGATGCAATATAGGATTTATACTATAGCATACATTTGTATACACACTACAAACAATCATTGTACGTATATACCATATATAATTATGTAAAGACAGTATAAATGTTATGTTTATGTCTTATAAATGTTCAAAGTCATATAACATGTTCGATATATATAGTAAATTGGGGTTAACATGAGAAAATATGTTGATGATTGACAACACTATATATCTTCATGATAGCCGTATACAAACTTTTTGAATCATTGTGCACATTATGTTTACATTGAGGCTTCTATTACTTGATTGTTTAAGTTCAGTTTCATTAAAATAAACCTGTTTGCTTTTACGTAACAGCATCTTGTTATTGTTGATTTTCGTGTAATTTCTGGGTTTTTTCCTTGAAATGACCTTGATCTTGACCTTGGCTTGAATAACTATCCATTTCAAATCAACAGAATTGGTAATATATATTTAGTCTAATATACTGTAATATGATACAAATAACTAAAATATTATGTGGGTTTTAGAATGAATTAACTGCAATTTGCATTATATAAAAGTGGGTGGGGTATTTTTCTATCATACAAAATTACAACTTTGTACTCTATATATCCATTTCAATTAGCATATTTCAGGTTAACCTTATCTGCTATTTAGTATAATGTATAAAATATGTGTTTTTGTTACCATTTGTACTCATTATAACATATTATATCTAGTGTGTATCCGATGTTTTTTCTTTTTTGACAACTTGACCTTGAAATGACCTTGACCTTGACCTTGTCGGACTGAAATTTTTAATTGAAATGATGCATTCAGGAAGGAGGTATAACATTTAGTTAATCATTTTACTATTGTATGCAAGTTTAGTGTATTAATAAAGGTTAGATAAACTATGGTGTGTTTCTTATTTTGAAGCTTCCTTTGACCTTGACCTTGACTTTTTCAAACTTTCCTCCCAAGGACGGCAACTTTTACCTATAGTACAGTAATCCTGAATGTCTCAGGAACATTTTGGTATATGACTCAGCTTGTGTACTTTTTTGCAATGTTCACTCTACTTTGAGTCAAAATGCTGCTCTACTATAAGGTACCCACCTAATGAATCTCGTGCACCAATATGACCGCTCCTTATTTAATACAGATACAACGATGTATTATAATAAATAATCAGTTAACATTCTAGTATCGTTATACATAAGTTCATTTGCAAATCGGCAAAATATTAAAAACAATTTCTTTGGTTATAAGGTTTCTATAAGTATTTATGTTTCATAATCATGTTTGTTAATAACAATACAATTGGCCAGATAGGTTATAATTATACAGTATATATTGCATCAAAATAACATCATTGAAATCATTAAAAATATATTTAAATGCATGTAATATTGAGTGTAACGTAAGTAACTACTCCATTTACAGTTTATACAGTGCTATAACTGGCTATGAATTTGTGTATGATTGGGTTGAGGACCATAAGACATCAGATGGAAAAGTAGAAACGCACAAGTAAGTTACTGATGAAATACTTTATCTATCGATAATTAATGAGCTATCCAACTATCCATATTGTGAAGGCGTTCGCCTTTTTTTCTCGGTGTAAATAACACATAAGCTTAGAAAAAAATCCCGTTAGGTTTTATAAAGTCACATGGATATTTGCACAATCATATTTGGGGTTGTTGAGACGGCCGAGTGGTATAATGCTTTCGTACTTCGCATTGCTAGACGATGACACCTTACAGTATTGAGTTTTTGAATCCAATTAGCTGCAAGCTAATCAATATTTTCTACAAAAACACATGTTGGCTTATCTCACATTACTAGTATTAAGTCATTACTTCCCCAATAATAATACATGTATGACAGAATAATTTGGTAATATGTATAAGCCATTACCGCTATATCGATATCATTATCTTACAGGACTGATCTATACTTCCATGTTGTTCATCCAAAGACACAAGCAATTTTATCCTCAACAGAAGCCATACGGTAAGAATATTTAAGTATGTGACGTCATATGACATCATGATTCGTAACAAAATATATATTGCACTTATTGTAATAGAGGGGATATAACAGTTTGCATTGAACCTTTACAAATTCATAAAAATCGATGTACATGTGAATGACTATATTTAGAATGGCAAGTTATGTTCCTTTGTGACATTGGCTGGTGTCTTATATATGGAGCAGTTGTCCGTTGCATGACAAAGAACAAGACAATATCATCTAATAAAGTAATTAATTTCGTGATAGATCTAGTTAATGTTAAAATGTATTCATCTTTCAGAGTTGTGGATTCCCATTACAATGATTTACTCCAAGCAGTGGAAGAATATCAAGTTGTTTCTGTTGTGGTAAGGTCACAAACCACGAAATAAAATTGTTCTTTAGCTCAATGTAAAGTGACAATTGTCAGTCCCAGATTATATCATGTTAAAGTCTATGGCCAGTTGACAGACCTAAGGCTATATCAATGAAAAGCAGTATGGTTGAGCTACAAAATAAGACCAAAAAACAGGGGGTCATGTTTAATATAAGAAAGATTTTGCGTCAAAGGCGGTAGACAAATTTTTACTGACACGCGGACCGATCCTATGCGGGTTTTACCCTTCTCTACTTTCACTTTATCAAATATGCCAAAATCTCAAAATATTCAAGATGAAACACATTCACTCATTCAACTACGTGTTTACAATACATTTAAACTCAATAAGAAGATGATTCTAGTTCCATTTTGTCAAGGCATATCACCATTTTCAGGAAAACAAAAGTTTCTGTAAGGACTATTTGAGTATCCGATTTTGGTCCGCGTATGCATTTAGTGGTTTATAACCGGATAAATGGATTTGTATTGTCTGACATTGTATAGTCCAGCAATTTGACACGACTCTCGACCTTCAATTAGCATAATTTAACAGCTAATATATTGTCTATGTTTTTAATCCCGACTGTATGTTTTCATAAGCGGAAAGTATCACAAAGACGCTCGAGGTGTAACACCAACACAAACCCAAAGGACCGATATTGCACGATTTGCTTGCGGAAATTTATGTATTCAACGCAAGAACCTTGTAATATATTCATGCATAAAGGTCAGGATCAGGTCAAATTCTCTGTGCTATACTACTTATCGGGGATAGATTACGAGTCTTTACTTACTATACGGGCTGAATTGACAAATTCTCAAATGCGCGTCACTGTTAGGTTGATTGTGAACTTAGTCTTTAATGTGTAGACCAATCAGTAGGCTTCATTCTGCAATTGGATTATCATTATCAATGCAAAAGTGTTGTATCTGCAAATGTTTGAACGACCGATTATTATAGGACACATAAAAAATTATAATACTTGGGGCACTGCGCGCTTGTACACTTTTATCATAAGTACATGGTTTCAACTCGCCGTAAATTAGTCATTTTCCCTTGTCACAGATAGCCCCAGTAATCTTTCTTCAGTACCCGGGGCTGTGCTAGTAGTGACAAGGGTAAATCACTATTCTACGGCGAATTAAAGCCATAAGCCTACGACGTTTATATGTGTTCGCGTTTATTCATGTTTTTCAATTCTGCCATTTATAATAATTTATGATTAGGAAAGTAAAATGTATACAAATTGCGTTCTGTTCTGGTAAATGTTTAATATGTTTTATGTATACAGTCGAGTGTACGAGCACCAGAGGAAACGACGGACCCACTGATGACGGTCTATATAATGGCAGCTGTGATAGCTGTCCTCACCATGACTGTGATTATTATAGTATATGTATCCATGACAACTCGGAGTAAATATAAGACCAAATTGAAGGCAGCTACAGTCAAACCTCAAGGTATGTTCAGCTTAACATGTGTTAGTGATCACAGGTATGAAGCAACCACCTGACTTGAGGCAGTTATTTGAATAAATCTTAATCAACACTTTGTATACTAAATGAACATAGAATTATACGAACATAAGACGGATACCTGTTTTAGTTTATACTAATTTATTTAAGGTCGATTGTAAAACTTCCCTTTTCTATACTGGGCGTCTAGCAAGGGAATTATTGGAACCATTTCATTTTGCCTTTGGTGTGACGCGTCCTTGAATCCGGGACTTCCTGCACTCGAAGTTGACGCTCTACCACTATAGGCTATCGACGCATTGGAAGGTCGTATTGCATATCTCACTATAAAACGTTAATGCGTATGTTATATCATGATTGTGTTGGCTAACATGGTGTAGTATTATAGGAGCAAGTCATTTTGCACATTTCAATCACATAATCACAATGTTCAATAACTGCACAAAATTAATTTCTAAGTTCACTTATAAGTCTCGCAATTCACTTCAGCTTGCGCCATGCGTGGTTTGCATTAGTGTCATATTGCACATACTCCATGTGGAAAGCCTGTGTAACTTGTTTGTTGCTGATTTTCTGGTTGATAGCTGTATATTCAAAATTTCCAATGTTTGAATTCGTATTGAATATGTGGAAAGAAATGCAGTTAACAACTTCAACAACCTAGTGGTAGAACGTGTGCTTCAAGTGCGGGTCGTCCCGGGTGTGTGAAATACACATTTATTTTTTAGTAACTGGTGTTTTCTTGTTGTTGTTTTTTCAGACATCAGTCAAAAGGAAGACATTGGTCAGGCTGCGATTCCTGGGAGCAACATGTATTCAAAATTGTACGAGTGTTTCTTTTTTCCAGATTCAAGTTTTCATAATTGCCTAAATGATTATTTTGTAAGCAGCATAGATAGTCATGATTTTCATTCCACATTCAACAGAGAAGCACTCTATCTAGTAAAATATTGTTAGTGTGTATTTTATGTGCAATGAAATGAGCAAAAAAATGCTTTCGGACTAAAAATCTATAAAGCAAAGGTCGTAACACTGGTATCATAAGTAAAAATAGTTTCAATAGCTTATTGTAATGTTACAGCTTACTATATTACACAGCTACTCTTTTACAAAACATGTACCGTCCTGACCCGTCCAACAAATTAATACGGACACTTGTTTGTATTTCAATTTCAGATCAAATCCTTTATTAGATGCAGAGTTACCGCCAGATCATGCTGAATATGATAATTTAAGTATGGGAAGGTAAGTTGTTACACTAGTGTTACTATGTATTGAAGTCTCTACCTGTCAATAATGATATTCCCTGAAGGTCGGAGGTCATTGGCCAATATCATGGTAGGGGAAAATGATGACCTCACACTTACGACCATCTCCCAGTCGAGCGCAAACACCAATAAATTATAATATTTACATGTTAAAATAATGCACCAAAATGAAGACATGACAAATCAGTGTCACTACTTACTTTGGAATATTGTTTGTTCATATATTTCAAATATCTAACTAACTTTTATTTTTAGATATTTGTATATGTGCACGTGTTTATAACTGAATATATTTTTATAATTTCTCAACTTTTATCAATGCAAATGTATTACATTCGAGTATATACAAAACTGTGTGACATAATATTTTCAGCCAAAATTCACTGGACCATAATGATGTTGGTAGTCCTAGAAAGGCCGGGACTGGTACTGGTCTGGAAGAGAGGGAAGTCACACTAGACATGTATACAGAAGACACAGGTGTGACTGGACCAGTGGAAAGTCCTCTTGACGAAGCTTTAAGACTTCATGAACAAGATAAGAGCAACCGTGCTGTCGACATAAAAGACGAAACAGCATTCGATAATTTTGCGTTCGAAGAAGAGTTTGAAAGCACAGAGATATAACGAGTTGCAGTAGTTGTGTGACAACATTCGCAATGATCAATTGTATGTGATATCAGAGACTATAGATAACGTTATCGTCTCTGGCGATATCTAGAAGCAAATTCGTTTAAGGACAATAATTAGTTAGTTTAATCACAGACATATGTGTATATTTTCAATGATTTTATGTGATACATGTATATACATGTATTGACATGGTGTCTATATGCATAATACTTACATAATTATGTTCACAATGTAATAAAGCTGAAGCAATGATAACAATGCAATAGTGTGAATGATTGTTTTGGTTTTTAAAGATTTTGGTCTGTATTGTACGTTCAAATTAAATGTCACAAGGTTGCGCCACACATGTTCTTACTTGGGAACCTGACGGTGGACCCCCTACAAACCCCTGTTACGTCCCTACATAAGATCAGATAAAAGTATTATCAGGTCAATAAAAAGTAATCTAGAATGTAAATACGGGAGTGTCAGTAGCGGATAATTATTGCAGTCAGTAATTTCTTTTTACACCCAATAGTATTGCATCGTTAATGTGTGCCAGAGAAGCCTTTTTATTCTTAGATCGCTTACCACCCACAGGTAAATTTATCATTGGTGAAGAATATTTTTTTACAGAAATTAATAAATTATATAGAAATATAAATTTTACGAACATTTATTTTTCTTTTCCAATAATACAGTTACCTGTGGTTAAAAATTCCATAGTGTTTTCTTATACATGTTTTCTTATTATATTGTTTAGTGTGTTGCTGTAGCAATATTCGGAAGCTTTTTTGTAGTTTATTATTTCAAAACGATCATTGATTGACACTCCATAATTCTGTACGTAGTATTGCACCTTATGTTTTCATACAGATTTGACGATTATTTGTTGACCTATCTGTTTCACTGTAAATCAGTGCTGACAATTTTAGCATCGTCGTTTTCATGCAGGTACTTTAATCACTCCATTGGGTTCAAAACTCATACATATAAATACAGTATGATATATTTGATATGTTTTGTCCACATAATTACATTAAAATTCGTATTTAGCTTTGATGGTGCCATTTTTGACTGGATCTTGTAAGCATGCCACGTATTTAAGGATGTGAGCTGTGTCGAAATACGAATGTTTGCGGGAGTGTCCGTTATGGATAAAAATAGCGAAATATTACTTTTACCAAATTTGCAAAGTAGGCCTAACGTCACGCTATTTGTGTTATAATTGAATATTAATTAAATTCTTACATCGCTTTTTCATTATTTGTTGTGCCATGTCGCAAGTATTGCACTTTTTATGTATTTTCTATTTGTTTGAATAAAATATTTTAATTTGCACGTCTTTGTCATTTATTTCTCTTCCATGACCGGGGACGTACAACAATACACTGGCCCTCCCGATACTGAACGATGTATTATACGGCGACGGAACCCTAGTAAGCATTTTAGCACGTTCGCATAGGTCCTCGTGAAATATATGAATTAATTCCATTTGCTAATCACATGATCATATGAATTCGCTGTTTCCATTGATTCTAGCGATCTGAGCAGACGATAAATCATCTCGATCACTAAACGCTTGGTCTACTTACTCCCGGTTGTGCGCTTATCAGCAATCTTGTAACTGGGAACCAGAGGCAAAAATATCCAAGCCTAACGCTCATCAGCTGTGCGATCAGGTTACACCCTGGCGAAGTTTTGTGTAGTCTGACTTATCTTCGCTGGAACATTCTGAACAAAAGGATCTACTTTGTTTTAAAAGTTCGTGTGGTTCAGCTTTATAGAAACTCTTATTTTAATTCGATTCTTCTCTAGGACCCTTAGGAAAGAGGTATGTATACATCGTTGATAAAAATGTTGGTTGTTTTTAATCGAATGTGTAAAGATGAATCCGTCGGCAAGAACCGTGAAAGTATTTTGTCTGCCTGCCATAGGGATATCATTAGATGCCAGGTTGTTTACCTTTGTAGCATCTTGTAGGTCTGAATATGAGAGAATCATGTCTATGATGTACATGTAATAATAGATTTTGATATACTAGTATGAACATCCGGAAACATCCAGATAAAGACAAAAAAAGAACCCATTAATGTATGTCAAATATTTGCCCAGATCATTTAATTAATTCAGATTTATACGTACGTATTGGTACAGTGGTGGAACTTGCTACAAACTTTTTTGGGGATTAACGGATGATCGTCTGCATTATTTGTTGCATATTTTCGTCATATTTATCACCGTATTGCCAGTATACAGTATATAAAATATGGTAAATCCGTTAGTTTATTAATAGATAATGTAGGAGTTATAACGTACACATGCACATTACAATGGTGTCTTTAGTGTTGTGTTGCTTTTGTCTATATTTCTTTTCTACACACCCGTTGATAATAAACAGCTGGGCATCTCCAAATATATCTGATAAAAGTACTTACACATGATGCCGTTATCGTCGTTATCTAGGTCACAATATATGCATCAAATTCAATGATTTGGCAGAAAAAAAATCGTTGACTAATACGTCAAATGAAACAATATTTATAGGGCTAGTTTCTGCAAGCGTCGGTGTGTTTTCTAGATCTTCTGTGTTTCTTATACCTGTTGTTACGCACATATTTACTCCAAACTACCCGGAAAATTACCCGGAACTATTTATTTACGTACTTCGCACTTAATGAGAGGACGTAAGGATAAAGTGCACTAAGTAAAGACCTATTTGTAATTTGATTCACAGGCTCTCGATGCGATATTTAGTGGTTAGAGTATATTTTTGCCGGACCCTAAAAACGCATCGAGAGCCTGTGCTTTCGCTCCGAAATCACGGTTAGAGTATATTTTTTTGCCGGACCCTAAAAGCATCGAGAGCCTGTGCTTTCGCTCTGAAATGTAGCTAACAACAAAGCGCTAAAACAGGACATTTGATCATCATGTGGATATGATGTATTATATTTGTTTCTGTTATAGCGATTATTCTTATCTCTCTTACTGGGTGTGGTTTAACTTATCATTTGCAGACATTGCTTTATAAAATATACATGCTGAACTAATGGTTTGAATAATATACATCCAGAGCAAAATCTACACAACTGATAGCAATTGGCAACTTGAAATACATTTCCTCGCGTTTATATTTATAACTTCATTTCATCGTTGCCGTTTTCGTTCATCTTCTTCTTATTCTACCTCTTCTTCTTGAATACACTGAACAAATGTAATAAATTATAATTAATAGATAATAATTAAAATAAATGATAATGATATTAACTTTATTTAAGTACACATTTTAAGTTACTCATATTATCTGTTTGTACAATTTCATCTTTACAGCCGTAGTTATTTGTTTGATTATATGGATGTATATCAGTGTAATATATCACCCATTCCAGTTGATACCTTTGTCAGTCGACTTTGATTTTTTTTCATTTTATTATCCAGCAAGTAACGCTTTCTCAAGGGGAAAACTAATAATAATAAAAGCAAGTAACACTTTCTCAAGGGGCATTCTAATAAAAACATGTTTCTCTTAACACTAAGTGTTTCTACAGATGTAACATCAAATACATGTAAATATTCATTAAATTGACGGTCCAATTCTACACCTTCAACACCATTGACTATAATCATAGTTGGTTACTTACTTACATTCTGTGAGTGTGTTTCTGTGTCTCAAGATTATACGATAAAATAGCTTCAAATAAGCTTACATAGTTTGCTGTTTCTCTGCCTACGGTCAGTAAATAGAGCATGGTGAAGTTTTACACGAACAAACTGACATTATAGATAAGCTAAACCACATGATTTATTCAGTCAGTCAGAATACTGGAACAAATGTCGAATATGTTTAGGGTCAGACTAAATATTACCGGGCATGTCTAAGAATGTATGGATTGTGTGTTTACACTGTTCTCAGTCTTGTGATGATACAAAAACCATATATTTCAACAATGCCCCGGCGTAAATCATCATAATGCCTAATCTTGATTCTAGGACATACATATTTTTGCGTGGTTTGTAAAATTTATTCTACTAATCTCAACCACAAATCATATCGAAATTGTTTAATTATCACAAGTTATCAATATAATGCGTGTATTATGTATTGATAGTATACACATTTCTCCGATAAGGATACATCATAATAAATCGCACATTATTACATAATACAAAATTTCAAATAAGTTTTCCTGAAATGCAATTGTTTTACATATAACATTTTTCTTTATAAAATATCGAAAAGCAAAGCTTATAAAAGGGTCGAATTCCGATGAGGTTGGTTACGTGAGCCTCCAGCAAGTCGTTTATAAGTGATGTTTACAGAGGACCTCAATTGGTGCCTGGTACAATACATTATTGTTCTTTTATATATGTCGTCCCTTTGGTGCAACAAGGTTGTATCTTACTATATAGTATATAGAGAGATACAACCTTGTTGCGCCAAAGGGACGATGTGTCAATACGGAAGTGGAGTGCATTGTGTGTATATTTGGTACATATACATTATCTGATACATGTAAATTATTGTTATAAATACGTGGTGGCAACCACCTGTTGCTACAAAAATGTCTGATATCTGATTTCCCCTGCATACATAGATCGTGTAATGATAGAATATCTCAGAGATTGGGGTGCAGAACGCCCTGCTAAGATAAATAACACCAGAGATTATTCTGGGTCAAGTTTCAATGATAACATCTTGCCAAATCATCAACCGTGTTAACACAACGTACCGAGAAAAACAACGATTATTTTGGGTTCCGACTGAATTAAATAAACTATGCTCCTTTTTCAGTTTACATGTAGGCCTACATGCAACGGATATGTCTTGTTTATGCTAAGACCCTTAAAGATTTCTTCCTGATCTCGCGATGTAGTTTCTAAATTATCCATCCAAATTAAACAAAATATTCCTACCACAGTAATATATCTGACTAAAACAATCTCCTGCTCTGAGTCTGAAGAGTAGCTGAGTGTTCATGGAATTATAATTAAACAGATAATAATCTCAGAGTTTCTGACCGGGTGATGTTTTTGATGGTTTTCATATTTTATGGAAGACATTCTTGAAGTGCTGTCTAGTACCACATAATTCCGGCGGTAATTAAGTGCGTCAGAAGTTAGATCTAGTGTTTGTTGTTCATCAACATAAATCAGCATTACAAGATGACTGACGCTTCCTGTTTCCTATCTACATGTATGTTCAGACAATAAAATTGTTGTAACTGTAACTGATTTATAACACAGGAAAGAATATGCCATGTAGCAGTATAGCATGTAGCAGACCCTATGGTCCATCTGTTTTATATGAACCTTGAGCCTTTTCTACTTTCATGATTTCTACTGTTCATGAAAGTACTTGTTGGTAGAGCACTGGACTGTTACCTGATAGGTCCGGGTTCGATTCGTTGTTGGCCGGTTGCCTAACTCAGGCGGATGACATGAATTAACTCCCTTGGAGAGCGCTACGAAGCGCTTTTCTTAGGCAAATGAGCTCAGAGTTAAGTTCATTTCGTAATATATGACATATCTTCCCCAGAGTCCCTGTTTCATTCGGAAGTGCAAACAAGAACTTCGGATTAATTATCAAAGGTATCTGGTTAGGCCAAATGGCCGCCATAATTATATGACTGAACACTTACTGAACTAATTACAGGGTCAGAATAAAACCCGACGAAAACAAACACAAACGATCGCCCCGAATGTATTTTGATACATAATCAGCCGGGTGCATATGGCATCGAACCATGTATAATGCTTGCTCGATGTACAGATGTGCAATCTATAAGTTAGTTTAGTGCAGTCAGATGCACGAGCATCAAATTATACAGGCAATTTAATTCTGACCTTGTTAATGTAACCTCATGTTGCAGTAAGTTAATCTTATCATCCTATACGGTGTGTGTCAGTTACTTGTTTATCTAACCACGTGTGTATGATCATCTAACAGACTTGCAGCAAATAGTTTCGTTAATTAAAACGGCAAAAACTTCCTGCTTCAGAGACAACAGTTAATCCTGTAACATAAAACTATCATAACACCCACACTGCTTGTAGTACTTCTCCCCTTACATTACATTAAAATAAGTAGCTTTCATAAACGTTACGTGGTAGTGAAAATTTCATTTGCGTTACCCTTTGATGAGTTGCATCAATTGCTTTTTATTGATATTATTATGCATTTAAAAATGTCGTCATATGAAATTGTCGAGTGAAAAAAATGATATTGTAAAATTCTTACGAACACCTCGTACATATATTCTCTGGGGGATTGCAAAACGTCACTGGACAATTCAATGGAATATTATGTGGTCTGAATGTAACATACTACGTGAACGTTACATCCTATCGGATAGAGGCAACTCTAAAAAAAAACACGGAAATTATAATTAAAGAAGATGCTCTTTATTTGAGTCTTATCAATGTACAGAAGCGGGGGAAATCATACCTACAGATAATCACGTAAATGTGCAGTTGGAGGTCTATTTATTTATTATTGCATAAATAAGTAAAAACGAATAAGTTTTCTTATAATCATCACTGATTATTTTGGCAAGACGATGATTCGTATTATGTGCATGTGGCCACCCATAATGAACGTGTCATGTCGAGATTGATTTATGTATGACGCGTAAAACAAAGTGGAATTCGGTTTCCTTCATACACTTACACGCGTTACATTTATTGTTACATAGTCGTTTGATATTGAACTTGATATTGTTCCATAGGTTTTAGCTTCGCCATACTATGAAATACTAATATGACTCCCTTGTTTGGCACTCAGCGTATGAGGCTAGTTCCAAAAATGTTTGGTCTAGTGCCAGGACAATGTGACTGAATATACCTCGTATTACTGAAAATACCCTCCCAACGATGGAGCATGAAACCAAGCATTAAAACCTTACAAAACCAAAGCAGGGAAGAGTGGGAAATTCAAGTATTTGCCCTGTGTGCTTTCGGGCATAAAAATGACTAAGTTGGTAGGAAACTAAAATTAACTATATACATTGGCCTTGGTTTCAGTGCTTTTGTACTTAGAATGGCTCCGTCTTGTTCAATGTTTTGTTCATACACCTGCAGTAGAAAGTTAATGGCATCATCTGACGTAAGGATATTACTCACGATATGTTAGTTCTACACAGGACAAAAACATTAACCAGCGGAAATGTAAACAACTTGAAACGGTCACGTGATACGTAAAAACTGCACATGTTTGCATGGGCGCTAACTGGTGAGAATGAGTAATTCTGACGAATGTTGAAATGTATACAATTCCTGAGAAAATCCAGAGTTTACAGAATGAGAGATGTGATTAAGTTTTCTTCTTACGATACTTTAACCATTGACTTGAAATGAATTAAATAACTTCATGTGTAGGCTGTGCAAGCAAGATACATCTCTGCTCGTAGATGTGGTTTGTAATGCCTATAAGGAATAGTCAAGAGTCGCTATTTTTGTTACTGGCTAGACAAGTCGTTTGACTATATTATGTTGTTTTGATTTAAAGCATTCGTGTCGGATGGTTGCATGAAAATCTAGGCGATATTACTCACACTTTCAGTTTAGTGTGAATATACCTACAGACGATATAAAGGCTCTTGGGATTCGAAGTTCTTTTGGCTTTCTAAAATTGCTCCATCAAATGATTGAAATACCATATCAGCTATCTAAAATGTGCTTTAGTTCAAAGAAGTTTTAAATGAACATTGTATCCAAACGTTGCGTATAAAACGAAGGCAAACCATTCTTAAAACCAATGATTTGAGAGTATAATTTACCTTTATCGCACTTTGCGAAGTTTATTTCAAAGCTATTACTATTCTATTCCCCTAAATCGCTTGCTTAGAATTAGAAGGTCGTAAGTACTACTTACAGCCTCATAAAACTCATACATATTTGAAATCTGCATCACAAGGCGCTTCTAATGAGCCTGTTTTCATGAAAATCGGATGTTGACTAAACTGAAGTTTTAAACACTTGTTTTTCCATGAGTAAAGAGTAGTTTTCAAATGTTTTTTTTTTCTCAAAATATTGATTTTGAACTTACAACCTTCTTATTCTAAGCCAGCGAAATGGTAAAACAGACGCATTGGTGAAGGAGTTAATGAAGAAATTGTTTACATTCATCCGGTTTACTATACGCTGGATAATCTACCTTTGAAACATTTTAACCAATATATATTTAATTAAAAAAGAAACAGTCGGGGTGTGGTGGAACAATTTGCAATACAATCAGGAATATGAACAGCTGGTCCTAGACTTGGAAATTTCATCAACGGTCGTAAAAAGCAAAGCGATTTGAAACACAACTACTAGTATATTATTGCATTAAATTGTTCAATTAACTAGCCCTTTATAGTGCATGCTGCATGATACTGTTACAAACAAAAATAAAATGTACAGATAATCCTCATAGAGCCCGACTGCCATTTTCATCACGTGTACCCGGATAAGACGTGTTAGACTGGATTCTAAAACGTACTAGGTTGCGATAAAAATGACAACCAGCGAGAGGTTAGGTATTTTGTGCCTGTTTCATTTATTTCGTGGCTATACCAGTACAAGTATTCAGCTTAACACGTCCTGATACACGGGGTGGTCCTGTTTGTCTAGAAGGGAAAATGTTGAAGGGTAACCATACGTTACAAGGCAAGTGCTTAGCAGTAAAAGTCAAACGTTTGATTACAGAGCAACGAGTTACAAACAAAATTTGACACTTCATACTGTTGGTAAATAAATTACAAACGGGTTATAATTTATTTAGTGTTGAGGATCGTAAGTAAGCTTTCTCGACTTAGGAGGGTTCTCGTCCAATCACATTAAGACATACCCCGGGACACCCCAGTGCATGGAAAGCGCTGTGAACATTCACATCGGAAAGTGGTTGTACGCATTGCTCATTAGTTTAGGAATGTGAAGTTGACAGTTAGTTGTTCATTCAGAAGCTGAAAAAAGTGAGCTCAGAAGTGAAGTGAAATTGAAAATTTGAATGAACAGCTGACAGAGGTGAACTCAGTAGTGAAGTAAAAATTGAAAATTTGAATCAACCGCTGACAGAGGTGACCTGAGAAGTGAAGTCAAAATTGAAAATTTGAATTATGTTTTCTTATGACATATTGCAGTTTTTTTACTTTTGGCACACAGTACGAATACTGTGCTTTAAGTCCACGCCATTTAAAACATTCTTGACACCGTGAGTAGTTCACACACTTGTATGGGATGGCTTATATCAATGTAAGTAGCGGAAATAGCTCGTGAAATAAGACATACCAGTTAAACCTCTTCATCACTTATCTAATAAAACATGATTGTTCGTATAAACTAACTAAATGAAACTTTTCATCAACCCAAATTCTTTTGAAAGTAAAGACGAAAGCTATGGTCGGTTTAATCAGTGTAATGTGCCTGCTTGAAACATTTCGTGCGAGCTTCTTAATTGGAAGCACGTGATCGGCTGTAGGCAATTCTGGATTTTTTATAATTGCTCGGAAATTATCGTTTGAAACAGGTAAACACATTGATTATGAAAGGAATTTAATGGAATGTTTATTGTACTGAGCGAATTTAAATTTTAATAATAATTATGATAATTAACAAAATGTATTTTTCATTTCAAATTTTACAATTTCTAATGATACAATGATGTGACCGATTAAGTAGACGTGTGTCAATGACAATACCAATATCATGTACAGTATTTCAGATGTCTGGTATCTGTAAAAAAAAAGACATTGCTCACGGCGAGTCATATCTACCATCATTTAGTTGTCCATCTTAGGAGTTAAAAATCCAATTGATTGATTGTTTGCCTTTAATTTTATTCCAAAAAGGGGAAGATTGTGGATTTTATTTCTAATTGCAATTTTCACAACCTTGAATTTGTCTCACTTGTTTCTGGTTTTGATTTGAACTGGTATTCTTACATCAGATAGTTTTGAAACAATGTTTAGAAAACAGTTAATTAATTATACTGAAAATAATTCTGTTCGAAGGCATATAAAACGGGCAAAAGACTTAAGGTGTGTGTGGGGAAAATAAACTAGACATTTATTTATCTTGACCGTATCGGAAGTCCAACGCCTGGTCGAACACTTTCCGTAGAATAATTGTCATAAAAGAGTCTATGTTGCCTGAATCACCCCACTCATATAGTATACATGTGTGTATTATATATTTGACAGGTTGTACAAGATGAGACTGACGTGGCTCTTAGTTCTGTGTCTTGTTGTCACTGTCTCGTGTATCGCTCCACACATATAATATATTATATATTTGACTGGTTGTACAAGATGAGGCTGACGTGGCTCTTAGTACTGTGTCTTGTTGTCACTGTCTCGTGTATCGCTCCACACATATAATATATTATATATTTGACTGGTTGTACAAGATGAGGCTGACGTGGCTCTTAGTACTGTGTCTTGTTGTCACTGTCTCGTGTATCGCTCCACTCATGTAATATATTATATATTTGACAGGTTGTACAAGATGAGACTGACGTGGCTCTTAGTACTGTGTCTTGTTGTCACTGTCTCGTGTATCGCTCCACACATATAATATATTATATATTTGACAGGTTGTACAAGATGAGGCTGACGTGGCTCTTAGTACTGTGTCTTGTTGTCACTGTCTCGTGTATCGCTCCACTCATGTAATATATTATATATTTGACAGGTTGTACAAGATGAGACTGACGTGGCTCTTAGTACTGTGTCTTGTTGTCACTGTCTCGTGTATCGCTCCACTCATGTAATATATTATATATTTGACAGGTTGTACAAGATGAGACTGACATGGCTCTTAGTACTGTGTCTTGTTGTCACTGTCTCGTGTATCGCTCCACACATATAATATATTATATATTTGACAGGTTGTACAAGATGAGACTGACGTGGCTCTTAGTACTGTGTCTTGTTGTCACTGTCTCGTGTATCGCTCCACACATGTAATATATTATATATTTGACAGGTTGTACAAGATGAGGCTGACGTGGCTCTTAGTTCTGTGTCTTGTTGTCACCGCTGCTTTAGCTAAGGTAAGAGAGTCTGACGTGGTGTTTACCTAAAGTTTGATGCCAGAAATATCCTACGACACAAATACCCTCCAGGACAAACCCCATGCCGACAGTTCTGTTGAGATGAATACAATCATATGAACGCTCACCTTGTTTGATACATAGGGTGAGTTTAAGACCTACAAACAATAGTTCAGGCATTTGAGACATTATTAAAACCAATTTTAGAAAAATCGTTTTACTTAGAATCTAAGCGTTAAACAAGGGAGCAACAGCAGTACAACATTTAGCGATTTTGTCACTGCCTGGGATAGACATCATTTGGTTCCCGCGATTAGAAAATGCAAAAACATTACGTATTTCCTTGAAGAGCTATTGACGTGTCAGTTTATTGGAGATGGCTGGCTTTCGGTATGTAGTGGGTTAGAGAAATAGGTTGGTCGCGAGGGATTTGTCTTGGAGGAGTTTATGCATGACCCTAGTTTCAAGCAGCTCTATGGATACGAGTCCGAATACCTCAATTATTTTGTTTAAACGATATACATGTATTCGTGGCGAGTGTGAGCCATTTGATTGCCGCACTTAGTCTGTGAGAACAAATGGCAATACTTTAAGTGTTGTAGATTTGATTTTTTATTTGTTTTGCTATTATTATTTAAATGAATATGTTTATATTGATAGATATTTTACACCCCAACCATGCATTTAATTTTATACCGTTTTATTTTATGCGATATTATTTTTGAATGTGTTGATTTGAATGTTATACACTGCCACCTTGTCTTGTGACACAGTTAGCCTGTCTTGCACATATTAGGTCACGGTAACATACCCTATCTCTATTTAAGTATTCATATATAATAAACAAAATTCTTCGTAGCTGCAAAAACATTTTTGAATGGTCGAAATGTCGTAGTTTGGGACAAAATGACGTAGCATTGACCACAATGAAGGCTTCAAGATGACGTAGAGCTACGCTGTAAAGGATAAATGTCGCACCAAATCGTACAGGTTCAGAAAAGACGAAACATCCTTTTCCCCAAATTTTTGGAGCTACGAGATTTCGAACTGTTGATGATGAAATGTTATAACTTATAATGTAGGTGGGGGATGTTACCGTGCCCTTAACATTTACCTTAAACTGGATGAATGCTGCCAGTATTCCCTCTGCACATACACTTCACATTGAGGCTTGTATATAATGAAATCAGATTAAAAACAAAGGCATCTAAAGATGATACACATTTGCTTGGATGGTAAGATTTCTTTACAGGACAATAATAAATCTAAGAGGAAGGAGAGGAATCGTAATAAACGTGTAAGGGATGAGAAGGATGATGCTGTCGCCGAGGTTTGTTACGGCTGTCGTTTGCTTGCTGTCACTTTCTATGTAGTCCGGAACATTGTCGTTGTATCGTGAAGCAGGTGTTGTAACGTTAGTAATTGACGTAACACG
This sequence comes from Spisula solida, assembly GCA_947247005.1. NCBI lineage: Eukaryota > Metazoa > Mollusca > Bivalvia > Venerida > Mactridae > Spisula > Spisula solida. Next base: position 49,973,704 of record OX365944.1, on the reverse strand, counting down.
TGAAGTACGTGCGTTGCGTGCTGTCTGCGTTTAATTTTGAAGACACTTCACGCTATGCATCATATTGAAGATAAAATGTGTTACTATCTCCAGAAATGAGTAAAAATACTGATACTTAAATTGCAAATGCTTATGTTGACAGTTGGAGAGACATACATTTATAGACTTTTAATACATTTGCATGCACACCTTGCACTTTTGGAATCGCCACACTGCCATCTTCACGCGTACATTGTACGCATGAAAAGCTTTTGACATATAAATATTTCGAAAGGCTCTGCTTTTATTGTGAACATGATTATGTACGAGGTATGTATGTTTTATGTAATGTGCATGTATTTGTCAGCTTAAGTTGAGAGTCTTTAGCCTGAATTCAGCGTACATTCTGGCTAATGATATTGATGTTTATTGAAAATTTACCCAAAACATTTCCTTATGCCAGGGTAATGAATGCATACCGTCTTGAACTTGCATTGGTCTAAAAAAAACTCTAAATGTTTATTTTCTTCAGTGCTGATCATATTTTGACTACATTAATTAGTGAAATAAAATATTCGACCTGCGCGATTTGTCATTTGGCTGTTGGATTGTTTCATGTTGTTTAACTTGAGAGTTATTTTAGTGTGCATGTATATTGGTAGCACGATACACATTTACATTATTAGCTAATTATTGGTTTAGTCCGCGAATTCCGAGATGAGTAGATGTACACTTTCTGTGAACATTTTATTGGACAATACAAAGTCATGTTTGTGTTCCCCTGGTGCATTGGCGATGTTTATAGAAGCTTGAATAACTGAACCGAAACATTATAGCCAAGGAATACACGTGTAACCAAGGAACACTTTATACTTGTATACTGATGACGCATTTCGTTCAACAAAACTTCAATCACCATGCAATCCAGCCCTTTGTAGTATCAAAGAACTAAACTCATTTGAAAGAAATACACATGGTTCGAAAATTTCTGCAAAGCATATATCCTTCTGCTAGTGTAATTTTGTTGACAGAACTTGTAGGCCCTACTTCTTTCAGGTCATTTGTCTATTATTATCTTAATTATCTTAAATTTTAGACAAACAAGGTTCTGAGCTGTTTTTCTATACATATATACTAGTAATGTACATGATGCATGCATTGTAAATTTCACATACTAGTATTTTGTTTTACATAATATAATATGTTTTTCATGTTCTCATGTTCTCGTACCACTTTTTGATATCATAGAACAATTTGATATTTGTGTTTAATACTGAATTAGTTATTATATACTGCTCCTGACAGAATATACACATTTGCTGGATTCCAGGTACTCATATTCGCTGGATTCCAGGTATACATATTTGCTGGATTCCAAGTACATGTAAACATATTTGCTGGATTCCTGTTATACACATTTGTTATTGCAGGATTCAACTAATTGGGTACCAGCGCGTAGAGATCTATCTATATAGTACATGTATATGTATATCTGGTTCCCTACTTCAGGTTGAGGTTGACGACACAGATGATGAGTACAAAACTATTGACGTCATCCAGGAAGGTGGACAACCAACAGAGAGATACTTAAGTAAGCACGCATACTGCTTTACAGTCATAATTCAAGTCATAATTCCAAAGACAAAAACTTCTTAAGCTTTTGAAAAAGCTCTTTCAATCTAAAGACAGTTTCAATATTGAATGTCCAACTTTTCTTCAGAACTTATGATTGTCATATTATGTAGGTTTGTCTCACCGTAAATCTATGACTCAGTTTATCAATGATACAGTTACCTGTGGGTAAATCTATGACTATGTTCTACAGATCCATGTAACAACAAGGAATGTAAGAGAGGAGAGATATGTGTACTGGAGGACGAGACTAAAGCTGTGTGTGTATGTATGTCATGTGGCCAGCCAGATGATGATGATACTGTTGTCAAGGTGCGTACAGCTTTCTGAAATGTGAAATCAACCAATTTACGTCCCCGCGAAATGGTCTTTTTCTACGAAACTAAACAAAACCATGCCATTTCACACAACGAAATTAAATGAGTATTTAGACATTGGTCTTCTAATCAGGTTCAAAAGTAAACATGTATTTATAGAATACCAACACTGTACTTAATTGAGATGTTTTGTAAATTTTACGCCAGTGTCACTACATGTAAAATGAATATATAATTGCGCAGTTGTAAGCTTAGAAATTATGATTAGAAAATATTGAATTAAAACAATCGTAGAAATATCTTGACGAAAAACAACGCTCTAAGTTTGACAGCTGTAATGTGAATTCCGTGTACATGTAATGTGTGGATCATTCCATCGTGAATAAATAAAGTATATTGAGATTATGTTACTTATATTTCGCCTGTAGGTTTGCAGCACAAAGAATGTCACCTATCAGTCTGAATGTCACTTGGACAGGGATCATTGTCTATGTAAGAACAACCAGCCAGGATGTTCTGATAACAGAGAGAACAGAATTAGGTTGGATTACTACGCAGCTTGTAAAGGTATACTCACTACCATAAATTATGTACATAGCAGGAGGTTTCGGTTTCGATTCCAATCCATAGCAAGAGGGTGTGGTTTCGATTCCTAACCGCTACATAGCAGCAGATTCCAAACCGCTACATAGCAGGAGATTCCAAACCGCTACATAGCAGCAGATTCCAAACCGCTACATAACAGGAGGTTGCAGTTTCGATTCCGACCCGTGACACACTAACTGAAACTACAAGTAGTTAATTACTAGTTATATGCTTTTATTTACCCTTACGGGCGATCCATAAGGGCAAGGTCAGATGATACTAGTAAGACATGTTATGCCTGACATTGTGTATAAGGGTATTCCCACCACTGATTAGCGCATTGTCAACTTATAATATAATCGGGTTTATCCATATGATGGAAATACATGTATAGCCAATGTGACTTAAAATATCAAATTAAATTACTACATGTACTAAATATAAATTATAATATACGATGAATATACCAAAGGTATGATTATCATGAGCCAACTATTTTCGTAAAATGGGCAAGTAAGTGTATTAGGTAGATAAATAAATTCCTCGTTTACCGAAAATTTGGTTAGGTCAGCTTCTAGTCTCATACATAAAAACTTTCTTCATGCAGTGATTCACCATGTAAGTTTATTAGGTGCAAATTAGGCCATTATTAAAGCTGAACCCTAACTTAGTACACTTACCCATGGGAATGTCCAATACCGAAATAATATAATGAGTCTGTGTGGGAGTAAAATCAAGGCAAATGTCGAAAGTAGTCAGTACTTCATAATCAGAGAATTTATAAAAGAAAATACGTTATCTACATGTTCGTGTTTGTCGAGTAGCCTTTATTTAACCAAAACCAACACAATTTTAAGCATGGTCTAATTGGTACATATGTTTTCTATCATGTTTAGAGCTGACTAAATGCCCGGAGGAAGAGCTCAAGTTGTTCCCAACCAGAATGAGGCAGTGGCTGTATCAAGTGATGAATGATATGGTAAATTAAACACAACATTTAATCTATTTCATGCACGAGATTTCCGTTTATATGACGTTCGTGATTTCAGACCAAGGTTCAAATGTACAAATGTACTTCAATAAAACCCATTTGCTCGAGAACAGATACTTATGTCAGGAAATTGAATGTATCATTCAATAGTTGAGAGGGTTTTAAGTTCATTTCATTTATATGCCCGAGTTTGCTTCAGAAAAGTAACATTATAATTTTGCAAGCACAGCATTTGCCTGCAGATAATTGTCATAGTGCCTGTATGTAGAGTTCCCTTAACATGGCTTACTTTTCGCGAAATTTAGCTGAATGCAAAATAATTACTTTTGCAGAGAACGAACAGTCTGCAAACAGCTGTAATGGTGTTTTATTTTTACAAAAACAGCAGACAAACTTATACCATGGCTATATAGTGTTGTCAAAACTTTTCTGATTGTCCGATATATTTCATACACGATCGTCAGACCACATTAAAATTAGACTCCGAGTATATGATCGTTCAAGTCTGACCAGTCGTTTAACGTACAATGTAGTTCATTTTAAAATAGCTTCAATGCACAGCATGAGCACAACTCTAGCAATACACTGAGGTATATTTGTAACTGTTACTGAATTATATTTCACATATTGCACCTTCAGACAATGAGAGGTTATGAAGAGATGATTGAATACAGAGAAATGTTGGAGAGTGCACGTGCTGATGAACAACACGTGGATGCTGTCATCTGGAAGTTCTGTGACCTTGATGTCCATCCTACTGATAGGCAAGTAATTTCTATAAGGCCATAGGCGATTGTATGGTGATACAAGTGTTGTTGCTCAATGTTTGGGGTTTATTTGACTAAACCAAAACTAGTAAGATGTTTTGAGTAGTAAAAGGGTTGACAGTGCATGCTGACCCATGAATATTCGTTATAATATGTTTTCTAAGGTTTGACAATTAATCTGGGGTTGGGTTCCTGAATATTTTTGACGCATACATGTAGTCAATGCTATTCCAGGTGAAGTTATGAGCATTTTATACTACAATTTCTTAATAAGTGATTTCTGCAAATACGGTCCTAAGCATTGATTCGTGTAGCTAACACATAATGGTTTCATTTGACCTCTTAGCTTGTAAAGAAAACTTTTTAGGTTCCTCCAACACTTTATATCGATCATCGAGTCCTAAACAAGACTGAGTCAGCTTCGAGATTGGACCAACCCTTCTTTCTCCTTTTGAAATCCACTAATGTACCACTCAAACAAATTACAATCTGATCTAACTCAACAAACTATTATGTCCTCGGTTATAAATGATTTGACTGTTCATAAACTACATATCTATTGTTTTCAGACATGTGACACGTCGTGAATTGATGTACATTATTGCATCTATCAAACCAATGGAACACTGTCTAGTTCCATTCCTCAATAATTGTGATGCTGACAACGATAACACTATCTCACTGGTAGAGTGGGGATCTTGTCTCAATATTGGACATGGTAAGTAATGTAGCGCTGATTGTCACTGGGGTGAGCATACTGTTTAAACTAGATAAGTTTTAGATGCATTAACACTAAACATGTGAAACTGACCATTTATCTATTTTCGTCGGGGATTTAATTTCGTGGATTTGTGGTTCAAATTCAGGAAATGCTGGTTTTAGATCCGAGCACAGGGAAACAAAATCACTCTACCTAGTGGTGTCCGAAGTTGAAAATTCATTAATATTCGTTGTGGATTTAATTTTCGTGGTTCAAATTGCTGATATATGATAAAGGAAATATTGTTCTTAGAGCACATGGAATTAAAACCACCTAATAATGTACCCAGTTGCATAGGTTAATCATGCCCATTTACTTTTGTTTGTTTAATACCATCATCTGATGAGACAGGGGTTGCCATCTCTGGTTCCTCTTGATGACCAAATTCCAAGGACAGTGGGATTATTTAAATATCCAATATAAATAATTTATATTTGTGGTAGTAAGGAGTTCAAATTTGGCGCAGTTTTTGAGTTCTCTCTTAAGAGTAATTTGACTTTGTAAAATAAATGTACCAATTACTCTAGGTTTAAATGAGAATGGTAACGCTTTTGGTACATATACTACTTATCTTATTGGATACGTGGTAATAAAGGTCATTTGGCAGTAGGCAATTGATTAGTCAATAGTGTTAAATGAACCAAGAATCAATGGGAGATAACTTAATGCCTGCATTAAAAGCATCATATTCTTATATTGCTTAGAAGGTAATATCTTATCTTTAACATGTTTTAACTTTCAAATTTCAGAGGCAATCATCGACAAGTGTAAGAATGCTAAACAAGGTTAAATCAAGTAGAGAGCTAAAGTGATCAGAACTAGCAGACTTGTTGAATGTTTCAAAACGTGTCACCTAGACATCAGTGGATATATCAATATATAAACTCTTGTTCAAAATATCAGCACTACGACTTGATTGATTCTGCTGAAAATGATAAAGTTCTGGTCAAGTTATTTTAAATGCTGTTGTGCTATGTATGTCTGTCTGTGTTAATACTTTGCTTAGATAGTTTCAACTCATCTTTTTCATAATTTACTAAATACATGTCAAGCTTTGCTTCTAGCAAGAGAACTATATACTAATACATTATTTTGGAAGTTGAAATTAACCTTAGATGAAACTGTAATCTAGATTAGGGTTTGGACAAGTAAAAGTTGAGACCACCGGGTATATAATTGTCTATTAAAATTTGTGAAATTATACAAGTGTACCAATCAAATATACCCCCTATCAGGCCTCGCCCTAATATTGATGTACATTTGAATATCATTAAAATAATGAAGAAAATTATTGTTTCAAATAATGAATACTTCACATTACATTACCATTGCTATTGTACTCCACCAGGATTCGTATAAAGATGACATTTTTACTGAATTATATAGTTAAGTATGTGTGCATGCAAATACTAAAACGCAAGTTAACTTTATGCAACTTGTTCACGATGTTTTATGTAATAGTTTATGCTTTATTCTGCTTTTATATTCAATACTTTCGTAAAAAGTCTTAATTTTTTCAAATTAATTTTATACAAGATTAAATAAAAGATGGCTCCCGCGGAATGTGGGAAAAATTGCGTAAAAAATTGTAATTGGAACAAAATCAAAATTCATACAATACAAATTTTACACATCTTGAAATGCTTTTATTAAGCTTCTATTGAAAGATTTTAAAATCTCCAAACAACTTATTTCTGTAGCAAAATAAAAAGTTGGAAAATGAAAAATGTGTCCGTTTTTATTTTTTATACCAAATTTATTTCTAGAACAGTCTACACAAATATGTCACAGGGTCCTTCTTGTTTCAGTGGTAATGGACACTGGCTTTGAATCACAACAGATAAAAATACTGTCTGGAAATGTGAAAAGCTATCCTGTTGACTCCCCAGGATAGTGGCTACCTAGATATCTGTCCGAGGTATACCTCCACTGCAGCTGGGAGTTTCTATATGCCATGTTTAGCCTAGGTCATCCACTGCCAAACTCAAATTTGGAAGTCAAAAGACATAAGGCTCACATGTTTGCCAAGTTATCTTTCTCAAGGTAGTGGATGCCAAAATCTGCAAAGGTCATCTCCTGACCAAGGCTCTGAAACAACCAAGTCTGTACATTAGATACAAACACCCATTCCTGTAGATAGGATGATTGACCAACATGAGCACTTAACATGCTGTACAACCATTTATATTCAGAGGGCATGAAGGTTATAGGTTTTGGTAAAACTGCCATTTTGTGTCACAAATTAGAAGTTTTAGATTTCCATAGAAAGATAGAAATTAATTAATCCAGGGAAATTCAGACTTTGTAGTCAAGCTCATTTGCCAAAAATCATCCCCATTGAATACAAGTGGATTTTAGTGTCTCTGTGTCTTGGAAATGGGAGACAAAATATACTCATAAAACTGTGTTACAAAATGTTTATTATATAAATCATGAGCACTATATATGATGACTATTGTACAAAATTAAACCAATACACACGCTGTCAAAATGCACTGTGTACACAGGAGTAATGTACTGTAACGAAACAAGATATGCTTTTTAAAACATGTATGCACCTTACGGACATCCAAATATTCACTGTGACCTTGACCTATTGTTCACCGTGACCTTGACCTACTGATCTAAAGATAGGTTTCATCTGTAGATCAAGACCAAGCTCCACATGGAGCATGAGAACTTAAACTGAAGGGGACTCTAGCTAACAATCCAGGCACATAGCCACACAGAGGCACATGAAGGTGTTAGCCTTGGTGAAAATTTGAGAAACTATCAAAATAACCATGTTTCTGAAGAAACAAAATGCCTCAAATAAACCCAAGAAAACATTTGCCTCGGGGCATTTTTGTCTCGGGATAACGCACTGCAATCAGACAGTGTTTGGCCTACAGCCTGGTCTACTAATATTTCAACATGTGTAATGCAATAATACCCCAACACATTCAAAGAAGGGCATAAATATTAAATACACATAACATACATAGTATCTTTCTTAATTGTACATACATTGTAGTTTTAAAACAAAATATAATGATGAAAATGTTGGCATATCGCTGGCTTAGAATGAGAAAGTGTACTTCCATAAGTAAAGAGTAGTTTTCAGAACGTTTTTCTTGTTTGTTTTAAAATAGCGTTTTGGTACTTACAAACTTCTCATTCTAAGCGAGCGATATATAGGTAAGATAACAAAAGTCATATAACGTGTGTGTAATAATACAAGTAAGGCAACAAAATGTTGTAAATGACACAGAAAACTCTCAGCACACTAAGTATTAAGACTAGTAATAGTATATGTAAAGAAAATTAATGCACAAAACCTACTATACATTAGACAATGCATTGCAACAAAAACAACCATTTTAGTGAGAGACCTTCATGTAACATACTGTTTGGATTACTATGTGAAAACAACAGCTCAACAGATTGTACAGTACCACCTCTCCAGAGTGAAAGTCTGAAGAGCAACAACCTCTCAACAACACCTTCAAAATTCCCCTAAGCTGATACTTACTATACATTTAACCTATGTAGAGCATCAACCTCTTAATGACGGCCAATATTTGCAGCTCCCAAAAAGGGTGTTGCTCCACAGAGGTTGTACTGTATTTCATTTCATGATTTGATAAAATTGATGTGTAATTTCCATTTTTGACTCTTTGGTTTTAAATCTGTCGAATACATCATTCCTTTGTACATTGAGACGTTACATAGACTAAGTTTTACTAAATACACACTTAGTGCACCATACAGAATGCTGCAGACATAACACAATCATACTCATAATCTTGTGACAAGTAAAGAGACAATATGTCAATCTGACTTAGTTAATGAATGGAAGTCGTTTACTTTTAATTTCTGCCTTAGTATGTTACCATAACTTGCAAAAAAGCATACCTAACATACTGTACTAGGTTGTCCTTAACTAATGAACAGAAAATCCAAAATTGAAAATCTGGTTAAATACAATCAAGATCATTTCAAACAATTATACATAATACATTATCATCTACCATAAATTATGTTATCAAAACAATGTCAAGACTTAGTCCTAAATTGATTAAAAATAACATCACACAAGTTATATACAAATACACCTAATATATACACACAGTCACACTTTCATTTCATTGACTATATACAGCAGTCTGTCCATACAAACATCTTTCACATTAAAACCAATGTGATATGTCAATTTTAAAGTCAACTCTCGTTATCTCGAATTTTTCGGGACCGTGAAAAAAAACTTCGACATAACGGAAAATTTGATATAAGCAAGTTTGAGATAATGAGAGTTGACTGTATTTGCACAATGGTGCTATGGTGAATAATGTCCACTTTTTGGACACAGACAGTGCTCAACACTACCTTATCTTCAATGGTGGCATGAAGGACCAGCAGCTTATGGAATTAACTCATCTGTCAAAAATCCAGGGGGTGCTACTTAACTATTGAGCAATTTTAACATAACTTTCACCATATTATGCAATAAATTCTTACAGTGTTTTGTGTCATTTTGAACAGTTTATGTGAATTCCACATTTCCATTAACAGTTTATATGCTCCTTTTGAAAAACAATTAGGTTCTGTTTTAAATTTCATTTTATTGGTAAGATCAGTGGTCAATTGGACCACCTATATTTAATGATTAAGTGGTCCTCCCTTAAAACCACTGGTGCCAGGAGAGTAGATTAGGCAGGGGTTCTACTATTCCGGAATAATCCGGAAATTCGAATTCGCTGCACTAAAATAAAAGAACTTTTCTGCTGACAATAAAAGTTATTTGAAGAAAAATTACCGAATATTGACTGAGTTGTGATCCTTCGAAATATCATACACTGAATTGTGACAATAAAACAACGTTTGAAACAAATTTTTGGTGTAGGGGTGTGTGCTAATGGCACCCAAACAGACTTGCATCCAATTTTCAGGATTGGGCATTATGCCTCAGTTGAACCCCTGATTAGGGTTAAGTGTGGAGCCCAGACAAATTACTGCTGATTTTTGTGTAAGTTTGTGTATTGCACAGTATCTGTATCCAGGATGAAAAATCATTGTTCACACTGTATACTTCTATACACATGTACAAGTTTATTAACATAAAACATACAACATGGAAAAAATTCATATGCCAGGTATATAAATATCCAAAATAGCTTGTAACTCTAAAACACTGCCTATCAAAAGTAAATATACAGAAAGAGGTTATTTCCCCCATTTACTTGTTTGTAATAACCATTATTTGTGACCATCTGCTAAGCCGGTACGGTTATCCCACGATATTGAATAATTAAAACAAGTATTTTGCAACGGTATACTTATTTTTGGTGGGCACTGTAAGAATTGGTTACAGCATAAATCAACCTAAGTGTGTAAGTGATTACTGCTCAAGCAACCTTTTATGACAATACTAAGCTAAAATAGCTTTATAGACCTGACACATAAAATGTAAAAGCCGACCACTCAAAAGTCTGCCGAATTCACCAATCTAAGGAACATCTTTTTGTGTAAGAAAACCAGCTATAGGAAAGCTTTTATTCAGTTTTTGGTCTTGGTTGAGAACGTGATTGGATGGTTCCTATAATCTGTGCGACAGAGAGTGACACAGTCGCCACAGTGATTACGTAAGACACTCTGTATAACATCACCATACCAAATACTAACATCAGTATCACTGATATATGGACGACAAACGATATGGGACGCAGCATCGATCTGGAATAGATACATAATTGTATGTAATGGAAATCGTATCGAAATGAACAAATGAAATACGATTTAGTTGATACCTTGATAAGAATATACTGCATAAGTGGAAACGGTAGCTAGGTTAATGACCGTCATATCAAAAAGGTAATATTAAGTCAGACAGAAATGCAGCACTTAACTTAACCAGCCGAGCACAGAAAACATTAAAAACATACAAGGCACGATGCCAAACTGAACTAACCGAGCACAGAAAACAACTTGTCTTGACATTTTCTATTTCGCAAGCAGGTTCCTCATGGATTAGGTAAAACTGTGACATTTAGAGTATTTTAACAAGATTTATCTTTGATCAGATATTCATACTCATGTGAGCTAAAAAAATCATCCCAACCTGACAATCAAACCAGGATCTTCTACCTGGCATATAATTTGTCACTCTTACCAGTGACCTAGCTCGGTAGGGACTGAAGAGTTCACAGTACATACCTGTTTGTAAATGTTGAGCTACACAAAAGAAGACATAGGAATGCTAGAGTTGTTACAGTGCCGGTCACTCGACTTGGATCACTGCCTAATACTGGAATAACTCCCGAAGATCTGAAAATTCATATAAACATTACATCATGTCCGTTTTTGCAATTTTGATAACTAAAATAACTTGATTTGGCTGAGAACTACTGACCTAATGGCATATCATTAGATTTCACATATATTTACCAGCCACAACACATCAGCTCACACTTACTTAACTAAGTCTATGAATCTTTTTAATTAAGATTTAGTAAAATCGATTTGCATTCAATTCTAGATCTATTAGTTATTTTGACAAATTTGAGAACAGGGTGACAATGGTTTAAGATTGCTTATCTGAGAATTTTATAACAAGTTTCATACATATAGGATCCGTCATGAGTTGTCTTTGGAAATCAACATTTCTTAAACAAGTCTAGAAAACACAAGTTATTAAGCAAGAATTTGAGAAGTTTAAGAAATGAGTGACAGATTATTTTTATTACATTACTATAGTTACCGGTTATAACAATATCAGAAATAACATTGTTATGTTTTTGCGCCAAAAAGCTGGTGACGTCACGTATTTGTTATCACACACCTTGGAGAACATTGTTCTGTCATTTGTTCTCACATGGAAGATCACAGTATTTATGTGATAAATTGAAATTAGCAACATGGTGTGTAACCATGAACTACTTACTGTATAGACTTTCCAAGTACAACTAATGGCGGGGAATTTAGTAGTAATAACCACATCCAGACCATAAATAATGTGGTGAATAAATGGAACTGTGACTGTGTGCCTGGATCTTTGGACTGTCTAGCTTGGTAACATAACCGCAAAATCTGTAATGAAGACAAAATGATGATATAGTCTGGAGAATTGAAATAAATTTTTCAATAAATTCTAAAAGAAGCAAGAAACATGAAATTTACACACACAAAAAAGATTTTTAAACTAGAACTGATGGCATTTGGCAGACTAATATACCCCACCTGAAAGAGCCATAATTCTGGTAAAAATCATCAGAGCACAAATTCCTTCCTTAATGCACATCTACATGTCAAAGTTGTTTGTCTGCAAAAGTTTGATAGAAATCCTGCCAAAACTTTAGGAGTTTGTTCTACAGGCAGACGGACAACAGACAAGCTGAATCCAGCATACCCGCCTTTTGACTCGTTTTTAGGGGTACAACAAGGACCATGACTCTACTGAAACTTGGTACCAGTAAACACTGTACCCCAGGTATTCAATAAACATGTTCATAAATATTCCTGCAACATTGTATAAACATATTAGTTAAAATACTTTGGAGATATGCGCTAAACAATCTTCTTTTTACAGAACTACATACATGTTCTATACGGAACCGATTTTCTTTTCAAAGAGTTAAATTAAACATCAAAACAAGAACTCATATATTATAAACTAACCTGACATAATCCAATAATGTAGCAAACAAATATACCAATGGTACCACAGACAGTTGCTGATAAGCCTACAGACAACAGACATATCACTATAGTAACCAGATTCCATAGTTTATACAATCCTGATGGAAGCCTGAAAATTCAAGAAAATTGGAATCTACTTAAAAATGATTTTCTACAGAAATATTCTTTGAAACTAAATGAGATTAATTAAATCTGGTTAAACATGAAAAAATGAAACAAAAACAGACACATTCATAGTAAAAGGCTGGGGAACCTCAATATAAAGAGTGTATCAAAATTAAGAATACAGTACAACCTCTCCAGATCAGCTCTTTGTCGAGCAACAACCTCTCTTTAATATTACAATGTACAATCAAAACTTCACTAAACTGACATTTACTATAAATTTAAACTCTGAAGAACAACAACCTCTATACAACAACCAATATTTGCAGCTACCAAAGGGTGTTGCTCTAAAGAGGTTGTACTGTGTGAGATAGGAGGGGAGTGAGAGACAAGGTGGAAGAGAGATGGATGGAGACACACTAAGATATTTGCAGACTTGTGAGAATCAGTTGTAAATCAGGTTGCATCAGAAAGGAACTGTTAGAAGTCGTGAATGAAGGACGATTGACAGACAGGCAGATGGGAAATCACAGACGGGATGGAAATACAGAAAGGTTTGTTTATTTGGACTAACCCATATTTATCAACAAGTTGTCTGTTACAAATGATAGCAGATTCATAAAATTTCCTTGACTGTATGATAACCAGTACTTACTTACCCTTCACAAGGAACCAGCAACTTCTCCTCATTTGGAGGAAAATCAACATTTTTGTTTTATTTTCATGGAAGGCTATACCCTGCCAACACAGGGAATCAAACATGTATTGCCAGTAGCAAATCCTGTGCATTAACTACCGGACCACAAGCAAACATGAGATTGGTGATGGAAATGCAGGAGGTTTCATTAAAATGAAGGAGATATTCTTTACTCAAACATTAACCTAGAATTAATGAAGTTTAAATGCAGTTTTCACATATTTTACTTTTATGACAATATCATGCATCCTTTATGGAGCAATTGAAACTAATATTTGTTTTCATGATGCAAACAAAATTTGTCAGGTTCCAGTATGTCTAAGAAATGTGTGAGATATAATCAATTTGCCTCAGAGGTTCACACATGGTATGTATGCCACAAGTGTGGTTAAATACAGAAAGGACTTGTCAAGCATAAAGGAGCTGGTTGATATAAGAGATCATATATGTGAATCAGGAAGATGTGGATCAGGACGATGTGGAAGAAATGTAACTTACCATCCAAAGATTAATCCCAGTAACCTACTGTTGAACTGTACTACAAGGGAGATAACTAAGGCATGAAATGTTGTGATAGCAAGAGCTAGTAAATACAGTGAGAGTTGTGCGCCTTGGAACCAGATTCCCATTTTATCAAGTGTTGCAGAATCAGGGGTTGGTATACCGAGACCAGCAGCCTGCTTCTCCACAACCTTCAGTCTGAAAAGACAAGTAAACAGTAAAATAATTGTTTGTTTTCTTAAGATTTTATGTTGTTTTACAATAATTTTACAATCACTTCATAACATGTAATGGCAGTGACCATGGAACATATGTCACAGAACAAAACCTACGCAACCAAGGATTTTAACTCAGATCTACTGAATATTCCACTTTACTACAGATGTAGCGTGGCAGACTCCTTATAAAATATAAGTTCAAAGTAATACTTCGGTATCACAGATTAGTACAGAAAATTGGGATATTATGACATATGAATAAATCTGTAGGTTCAATATACTCAATAGTATGCTTTTCGCAGGATTCCTGATTGTGTAAGGCCATTTGGTTTTAGCCCTGCCTATATTTTATTATAATCGCGAAGAGACAGAAAGTTTGTGTGATCCAAGGAATCTGAGCGCTGACCTAGCTCTTTCTGGATAGACTCCTTGGTTCTTTAACTTGTCTGGTCTATAGCACCAATACACACAAGACTACCTCTGGGTTTCCAACCATTTCATCACCTGTTGTGTTTCTGAAATTTCCAGCCCCAGCCAACACATTTTATTCTAAACTTGGGAAGAACAAACCAATATGCTTCTAATGTTGTAGAAGTACTATTAACTATAATACATTTTCTACACTACATTAGGAGCATGTATGAATATTTGCTATAAAATCACTGAAAAGGAAGCTGCATCATGAGACATACAAGTTGGCCAAGAAAATTACATTCTCACTTTAAAAACAAGACTGCGTTCAATAAACGCTTATGCCCCCTGTGGAAGCCTTGTCCATAAAGTCTAAGTCCAAAATTAGGTCAAGGTCAAAATGGGGTTAGGTGATACTGGCGTGTGGAGAGTGTTCATACACAACATCCATGCAAGTATGAAAGCTTTGTAGCAAGCCATATTAATGCTAGAAGAAACGGTCAATTTGGGTTAACCAGGACGGACGGACGAACGGATGGATGAACGGACGGACAGGTGAATCACTATATGCCTCCCCATCTATCGATAGGGGGGCATAAAAATTACCACCTGATTTGTATTTATATTACAAGTGCCCCTCAGTACTGGGTAATTTAAGTGTTCAAAAAAGTAATCCATGGAGTAAAACATATCTAGCCCACTTCACACATGGATGATACCCTTACAAGCAGTAAGTGGTCTTAACTACAAGTATTTTATTTTAATATATACATTCAACTTGATTAATCTTATCCGAATCATATACTAAAAAATAAAAAAACTTCGCAGGTATAATATTTTGCGAACTTTGGTAAAATGATAATCGAGTGGTTTCTTAATTTCATGAATTATCTGATCAAAATCTTGTTACATATTTTTGAGGTCAATTATTGGATGGGATTTAATTACACAATCTAATCATCTGCGAAACTAAAGAAAATAAATTTGTGACGAGTATCAATAATTTTACAGTACTTGATAAGCACGCAACTGGAATCATTTAGAGCTAATCCAGTTGTACTGCAGAATTGAGAGTGAACATCAAAGGAAGGTTTTCATTCATTTAATTGAAAGTGTATATAATCCAAGTAATAGAAAATCGCTTCAAACAAATCTGTTAAACAAATTTACATTTTACATATTTTGACACCAACATGCAACTTCAGAAGATTTGATACCGGATTATATTTTATTTGATTTACTGGCAGTGTTTCAGTCTCGAGGAGAGTACTCATTATCCTGAAAATGAGGCAACCAGTCTTGAGGAACTAGTCTACTGCATAAGGGGTCAAAAACTAGCCTAACACACCAAAGGACTAACCAGTCCAATAACTAACCTTACACACAAGGGGCCAACCAGCCCAAGAACTAGCCAAGCACTCCAAAGGACTAACCAGTCCAAGAACTAGCCTTACACACAAGGGGCCAACCAGCCCAAGAACTAGCCAAACACACCAAAGGACTAAACCAGTCCAAGAACTAACCTTACACACAAGGGGCCAACTAATCTAAGAACTAGCCAACTGCACTGAGTGCGAAGCACCGGAGCTTGTCTAGCATTGGTATGTCACAGGCTAGGATCAAACCTACAGCCTCCAGTTATGTCACAATGTTACTGCAGCTATCTACGACTATCTACCACAGTCCCAGTAAATGACCTTGACCTTTTAAGAGACATTGATGGCATGGTTGAGTGTCATTACTTGTTAAACAAATAACTTTTACATGAACCATGACAGTAAACTGAGTCAAACTGATACAGGGTAGCAATACCACGTGGCTTTTGACTACAGTCACAAGTAGAATTTTGTACACATTGGAACACAAATATAGCCATTAGAATTTTATTTCTTCATCGATTTCTGTAAAATATACGCCACACTAAGAGGAAAATTATTTGCTTTCCATGGAATATAAGATCTTTTTCAGCAGCTTTACCGATTTTTCTATTACCCTGTGAAACATACACGTTTTACGGTTTCACAAGGTAATGGACAAAACTGCACAGCCGCTGAAAAAGATTTTATATTTCATGGAAAGCAAATAATTGTCCCCTTAGCGTGGCGTATATTTCATAGATATTGATGAAGAAATAAAATACTTATGGCTATTTTATTTTCCAATGTTTACAAATTTCTACTTGTAACTGTAGTCAAAAGTGGTATTGCTCACCATTGATATCAGCAGAAGATAAATCAGACTGAGAGTCTATGCCATTACAATGTAATATTTGATGAACTTCACACAGTGTATCTAAGCTTCAATAAATGCTACAAAATCTCTGTTTATATCTCAATGATTTATAGATTATTATATTTATTGACATTTGAGGATTTACACCTTATTACTATGACTACGATATATCTCTCTGACCACCATATATATCTCACACTCTATACGTGGGGATGATCAAAAAGAAATGAGACAAACGCTGTCAAATGGCAATAAATACTGATATTAACAAGAGGGCCCAAAGGGCCATAGGTTCTAGTAGTTCATGCAGACCCCCTAATGGTAGCCTCTATTGCATGTACAAGGTATTCATATTGTCTTATAAAGCGACCTTGTAATTTACATCACATAGACCACATGGCATATTGAAGTTTAAGCCAAGTTTTGTCTATGATTTGACCTAATGACCTAGTTTTAGACTCCAGATGACCCAATATCGCATTTGACCTAGATTTTGTTGACATGATTATTGTGACCAAGTTTCATAAAGAGTAGGTCAAAATTGTGACCTCTACAGACTACACAAGGTTATTCTATGATTTGACCCTGTGACCCAGTTTTTGACCCCGGATGACCCAATATCAAACTTGACCTAGATTTAGTTGAGATGATCATAATTAAATTGTGACCAAGTTTCACAATGATTAGGCTAAAACTGTGACCTCTAGTGTCTACCCAAGTAAATTGTGGACAGACGGACAACAGACAAAGAGTGATCACAAAAAGCTCACTCTGTCACTTTGCTGAGATTCATAAATATTCATTTATTACATGCCTATTACAAAATGTATCCTCCCTCCGTCTGCTGAGATTCATAAATATTCATTTATCATTTGTAGAGATATCAGTGGGTTTGCAACCTTGGGTACAGGGACTCGCCGCACACAGTTGACATCAATCATAATGTCATGTACATATTATTAACTATTCAAGCATCATATTGCTCCAATAAATCGCTCTTGTCTCTATAATAATGAATAAATTTACCATTCATTTAGTATTTAGCAACAGAAAGAGTGTTTGTGTAAAAACATTTCAGTTGTAATAAAATATCAAGAATATGTTAAGTAATTCCTCTATCATTCTTATTCTAAAGACAGCTTCCGTGTATGACGTCTGTCTTGGCAAGTGACGTTCAAAATTGATCGCTCATCTAATTCATTTCAGACCTCTGCTTGATATACTAAAGTTTAGTTTCCATCGCAAAACATTCTGTACTAACAATATATAAGTATACTTCTGACAGACTTCTCTCTCGATGCCCGTTTCATTAATTTAAATGTTTGTTTAGACTTCTTTCCTTGTTTCTGATAAAACTGTATATTTTCAAGCTATGATTTTTGTCGAAATATGAAGTGGTTTTAAACCAAAATGTTAGTTTTCATGTCATATATTTAAAACGGACACAGTTTAATCAAAACCGTTTTAATCCATGGTTATTCAAAGTTTTGAAAATCTTGTCAGCGAACCGAAAATGCCGTCCGGAATCCAGAATTATGAGAGTCCGGTATTGCGGGAGCTTTTTAAGTTAACTTTATAAGAAGAAAATACGGGACCTAGGAAATCGTCCGATTTTATGGGGATTCTGTTTAAGGGAGTCCGATTTTGAGGGAGTTTACTGTACATATATTGTACAGGATGTATACACATGGATTGATAGGTATATCCGAGGCTAGGATCAGTAAATGTTATGTTCATTGAACAACCTATAACCTATGGTAGATATGGTGATCAGCTGGTAACATGATATGGGTAGTTTCCACGTGATGTCACAACTTTTGGTAAGAACATGATCTTTGGTCAGAAAGAGGCTGGTTTGTGTAAGATGTATGATTCCGGCGTGCTTTGAGAGTAGGCTTGGAGAGTTAGTATTTGAATGTACAGTAGAGCAGACATATGTTTAAGACAATGGAGTAGTTAACCAAGGCGTCTGCGAGAGCGACTTATGTTTTGAGTGGCTTAAACAATATGTGGAACTATATTTATGTACCAGACTGATCATTGTTAGAAGGATTTTATACATCATGAATTGTACGATATGTGATTGCAGAGAATAAATTATGAACTGGAAGTTGCAAGCTGTTATGGATATTTAATTATATTAAAGTATATTATATTTCGACATGTGCATTTACAAAAGATCCCAGGAAACCTCACAAGCGAGTTGCAACGATGTAACATCCCAGTTACTAGAAACGGCACAATGTAACACTGGGGCAAACGTTCTAAAAGCTGAGCTCAACAAACGTTATAACATCAACACTCAGACGAGATAAAAGGTGACATAACATAACAATGTCACATAGAAAACCACACACAAACATCCAAAGGCTACATCAAAAATCTATAAGGTTATATCACGAATCTATACGGTTACACACCCCACATATATTATTGAAGCACTAAGGAAAGCTTAATACTTACGATCAAATTAATATTCTTTGTAAGGCTTTTACAACTAGAAATAGGGGACAGGCATGACTTATAGAAGTTTGCTTACTGAATACAACTAGAAATAGGGGACAGGCATGACTTATAGAAGTTTGCTTACTGAATACAACTAGAAATAGGGGACAGGCATGACTCATAGAAGTTTGCTTACTGAATACAACTAGAAATAGGGGACAGGCATGACTTATAGAAGTTTGCTTACTGAATACAACTAGAAAAAGGGGACAGGCATGACTCATAGAAGTTTGCTTACTGAATACAACTAGAAATAGGGGACAGGCATGACTTATAGAAGTTTGCTTACTGAATACAACTAGAAATAGGGGACAGGCATGACTCATAGAAGTTTGCTTACTGAATACAACTAGAAATAGGGGACAGGAATGACTTATAGAAGTTTGCTTACTGAATACAACTAGAAATAGGGGACAGGAATGACTTATAGAAGTTTGCTTACTGAATACAACTAGAAATAGGGGACAGGCATGACTCATAGAAGTTTGCTTACTGAATACAACTAGAAATAGGGGACAGGCATGACTTATAGAAGTTTGCTTACTTAATAATTGTTACTATTGCAGAACGCTTTATCACAATTTGTAGTGGTTGAAGAATGTGAAGAATTGAAATTTAGACATAAGTTTAAAGGGGCATGCCCTGGAACTGAAGTGTCTCGAATAGCAATCAAATTGGTATCATTTTAATACCAAAGTCAAATAATGAAAACCCAGTAAAAGTTTTATTCAAATTGATATACAAAAAATCGAAGCGCTAGAGTAAATTTTTGAGTCAAGTTCTTCTTTGACTTTTCAGAAATAGTTGGTTTACAAGTGACTGTGACTAACGATATTTTTTTTTATGCAAACCAAGACACTCCAGTTTCTGGGCATGCCCCTTTCAGATTTTCGTATGTGCTTTGATAAAATAGTACCAAGCGGTCACATCTTTAAAAGACAGACCTGTCATCTAACACTCATTTTGCAATGTAGAAATGGTAATTTTTTGCAATGGGTTGGTAGTAACTTGATACTTTGAAACTTTCAAAATCTCAAAAATAACCTGTTTTCTAGAGCTGATTTATTGAACAGTGTAAATATGTACGAGTAATGTCCATCACATGTTGGTGGAACATAATACATGAGTATTACACTCTACTGTCAACAATATCCCAGGTGACACGGTAGAGTATGACAATAAATATTATCACCGGGCCCTAAATGTAACAATAAATCAGTGGAATGATCAATATTTATCAATATTTATACCATATCTCACACCATTACGGAACAAGGACCCTGGATTAAATCTATGAAGACCGTAAGAATTACGACATCTTAAATCTTGTACAAGTTCAATATAATCACATAATCACATGTTTGTACGATACATCTTACATAAAAGTGTCATCAAGGTTGTCCCCGAGACCTTACCACTAGCGTACTACATATTGATCACGGGCTTGAGGTGGCCAATATTAGTTGCTAAGTGTGCTTAGAGTCTATTGACAAACACGAAATAGGATTATTTACAAACTCGAGAAACTTGAAATAGTTTCTGTGTCAATATCTTTAAAAAACTTTGTTGGAGGCAGATAAATAGGATATAGACTTTAATGTAATATTGATTTAGATAAATTAAAATCTTTTTCAATACCACCGAAATTCCCAGCATGTCCAGAAACACTTGCACTCGCCATGGGCTTCCTTTTTTGTTATTGTTATAAATCCAACTAGTCAAAAGTATTTCTATCATATTGAGACTTAACTCAATCACACTATACTGACACAAGGCAAACCAGCAGTGACTGGAACTAACAAGCCAGGGAGATATACCAGTACCATATTAAATGAAGTGGGCATGTTTAAGTGTGGGATCAAACCAGATACAACCCGATACATCTCGCGGTGCTCTTCCACTAAGCCTAATATTTATGAAACTTGGTCACAATGATCATCTCAACAAAATCTAGGTCAAATGCTAGGTCACTAGGTCAAATCTCAGGACTTGCATGCACTACTACGACAGGTGAGCGACCTAGGGCACTTTGGGCCCTCGTGTATCCTTTTATCAGGTCTTTTAGGCTATAATAATGCAGGCCGTCAGATTGACTTTGAGTAGCAACTACACAGTGCATGTACTTTGTTGCATCATGGCTCATGTCCCCCTATTATCATGAATGCAAAAAACACACAGTCTTTGCACATTTTTTAAAACGTTTTCCAATATAGTAGTATACCCACAATCAATTTCACAGACAAATAATTATCTAATATTATAAATGGGTATATTTAATGACAAGAATGGTGACAGACAAGAACTTCCGCAATGCAATGTCTATGTTACAGATTTATATAGATAGTACAACAATCAAACTGTGAAATATGTATTAAACATAGTTTTTGAAATTTGAAAGTAGATCGCTCTATAGATAACAAGAATCTTTATATTCTGAGATAACTCTAGTGAATTGAAATTGTCTCAACATACAGTAGAACCATTTTAATTTGTTGCAGATTAATTTTCTTTGGTCATTTGGAGTAATATGGGACACGAAACAATGGCAAATCCCCATAATAATAAAGGCCATTACTAACTGACATGCTTAATATTCGTAAAAGGATTTCTCTTATAACTTGAATGTAATTCACAATTGGATTAAATTACCACAAAAATTGCATTCAATCATGTTTCACAAAATTAAATGCCCACTAAAGTATGCTAGATAATTTTACAGTACCATAAGACATTTAATGGCATGAATACAGGTCCAAGCAGGTTTAATACACTCGGGGAAAAGTTCACATCTGATTTAATTAAAACACACAAAGCTTCATTAAATAGACATTGCTAAATTCATAAATTTACATAAATATTTATCCATTATATTACAACATTCCTAGGGACACTATTTGTACATGGATTGTATAATGTTTATATTGAGATCAACCTGTGAGTCGTACCTAGCAGGATAAAACACACAGTACAGACAGTATATTATCCTAGATGGTTACATACTCATATAGAAAACGTTTCAAGATATAATAGAATAGAGTAGCAATATGATGGACTAAGAATACTTTTAAGTCTCATTTTATCAGGTTTTTGGAGCATTGTGACATACTGCATACCAAGTGATCTGTGATATTTGTGTGTGTGTCCCTTTACACAGAGCTTTTGTGCTAGACCTTATTTGTTTCAGTGTTGAATTCTTTTTACATTATTTTTACAACATATTTTCTGTCATAAACTACAATAAATTGACCAACCGGTTTTAATTCTTGACCAATAAAAGTTCATCTGAGACAAGAGGCATACTTTACTGTACTAACCAATATCATGAAAGACCATTACAAGCCCAACCCATAGGGTTCAGTATCAATTAATAAGAACCTTTAACACCCATGGCTTACAAAATATTTAATAAGCAGTCAGTTTTTATCCAATCCTTATAGCCCAACCAGAGAATCACACATGGTTCCACTTATATATAGCCCAACCAGAGAATCACACATGGTTCCACTGGGAAACAGTCTAATGTCCTAGCCATACAGGTGCCAAAATGTTTGGGTTTATAAGTCTTGAAAATAACATGATTGTGTCATTTACAAGAGGTCTACTAAATACTTACTGAAGTATATACTGTGTGAGAAGTGCAAAGGGAACCACAAAGTATGGTTTTATCTGCCATATAGAATCCAGAACACTAGGACATACACCATCTGAAACATGACATAAAATTCTATTTAGTAAACTATCACACTTTACTGGGTTTGTAGACGCACCAAAATATTTTGAGATTTGACGAAAACATATATGAACAAGCAATAAATATTTAACTTCCTGAAAAAAATGTGTTATTACTATTATTGATATTGTCATAATGTTGCCATCACTTGTTTCAAAATACATGTACAGCAATTTAAGATTTGATAAAAGCTTAAAATCAAGCAAAAGGCATCATTAAATGTCCATTCTGCACCACTGTCACTTGTTTTTACTTAGATTCACTCAATATAGAGTGCTCATGCATGCAGTCATGGGCGAACTTATGATATATCATAGTTGAATACTTAAGTTTGTTTAATACAGGGGTGTCAACAAAGCCAAATTAAAAATCCTGAAAATCATATGCGGCCGACCATTTTTGCCAAACAAGAGGCCTTCAATGACTTTGTTTCCATATTTGACTCAGTTTTTATTGAATAAAATACTTCAGTACACATTAAATTGACCATAACTTTGCCATTTATTGACATATTTTCATCAAATAACTTTTATTTTGGTCAGAAATCATTGCTCTTCCAGGATAGACAAATCCGGAATTCCGGATTAATCAGGAATATTGACACCCCTGTTAATAATAATAATAATAATAATAACAAGAGCACCACCCAAGAGTGCTGGACTCTCAACTTTTTTGTACTTGATAGTACCCTTGCTCATAAATTTTGTGAGTGAAAATTCTGAAAGTACCAAGGGCAATGAGTTATTTAACTCATACATATAGGTCACAGGGTTTCCATCCTTGTCAGTATGGACTCAACTTGTGATGGTGAATAAATATGTTGAGTTTCAAGTGGACACCTTTGATAGTCTTTGAGAAAATGACTGTGACAATACACTTAACCAACGCACACGCGGACAATTCGGTCACGACAATAGCTCAATGTTTTTTCTTTTGAAGGCTAAGCTAATAATAATAACAACAAGTGGGCCCAAAGGGCCCTAGGTCGCTCACCTGTTGTAGCAGTACATGCAAGACCTGTGATTTGACCTAGTGACCTAGTTCAATATTGCACTTGACCTAGATTTTGTTGAGATGATCACTCTGACCAAGTTTCATAAAGATTAGGTCAAAATTGTGACCTCTAGTGACTATACAAGGTTAACTATGATTTGACCTTGTGACCTAGTTTTTGACCCTGGATGACCCAATATCGAACTTGACCTAGATTTTGTTGATATGATCATTGTGACTAAGTTTCATAATGATTAGGCCAAAATTGTGACCTCTAGTGTCTACACAAGCAAATTGTTGATGGACGGACGACGGACGAAGAGTGATCACAAAAGCTCACTCTGTCACAGGTGAGCTAATAAAAAGTCAAGATATGGTAGAAACATGTAAATATCTGTCGCTTATCTCTCCACTTACCACTAGCAATAGATCTCATTTGGTGCACCAAGGTTATCAGTAAAACAGCAACACAGAATGCTGGCATCAAGACACCATAAAATCTCACAAACTGAAAATATAAGGCAAATAATGATTATAATAATGAAAGTTCAAAAGTTCTGAATCTATAGCAGTATTTAACTACTGTTTCATAATGCCCAATCCTGAAAATAAGACACATGTCTGTTTCGGGTGCTATTAGCACACATCCCTATACTTAAACCCTGTTCCAAACATGGTTCTACTGATGACATTTCAAATGACCATAACTCAGTTAGTTTTTGGGATTTTATAATCAAATAACATTTATTTTCTGCAGAAAAATGAATTCTTTCTAGTAGACTATTCAACTATTCAATAGTCAACGACCCCTGATAGCATTAACTTCCATTTCTGTAGAAGCTTGTTTGTGA
Source organism: Spisula solida (assembly GCA_947247005.1). Taxonomy (NCBI): domain Eukaryota; kingdom Metazoa; phylum Mollusca; class Bivalvia; order Venerida; family Mactridae; genus Spisula; species Spisula solida. The sequence continues at coordinate 49,948,756 of OX365944.1, read as the reverse complement.
TGATCAGCCATACGGTCACTTTAATCTTCTAGTGTTTTTCTGAAATTTTCCTAGGTCAGAGTTGAGGCGGGTGTGCTTGAGGCGGGTGTGCTATCTTGTAAGTGGGTCCTGTTATTCTTTGTTACACCTTAACCATTCTTTTTTGTTTATTGTTTAGTTCATACTAATTTAGTCGATTGTGAAACTAGTTTTTCCAACTTATATCCAATCATTTTCGACACCTCATTCCTGATGTTATTCATCTCCACAAGGGTAAGAGAGGAGAGAAGCAGTTTCCCATTTATGCAAAGCGTCTAGGTTATTGTTTATTACTGCAAGTAAAACCTAGGGTATTGTGTTAATCGTCTGTCTGTATTTTCATATTTATGTACCAGGAAACCTCTTCCTAGCAACAAACCTTTGGAAGATCAACAAGATGGTTGCCATAGAGAAATTGGTGCTCTAAAGAGGACCATCCTTGTAAGGTTTTATTGTACAATATTTAAGTATAGCCAAATCAATGTGATCCAATGTGATCTATTTTGCTGAAAGTATCATAAGGGTGGACGGGACTCAAAAATAATTTAACATTTATTATGATAGACTACACAACATTGAAATAACATTCAAGCAAAATAATTAATTAATATTTGCTGACCTCAATTGGAGGAAACATTGAAAGTTATTCTTCAAAGACGATAAATTGCTTTTTAATAAGCTTATAGAAATACATTGTTCATTTTATTTGTCCGGTGTTCAGTAAATAGGTATAGTTTTGATTATACTTAATAATCTATACCAAAGTAGTACTTTTTATGAACCTAAAAATTAAGGTTCAAGAACTTCAAATATTTTCCTAAAAAATATAACCATCCCAAAATTCAAAAGACTTAACATTTTTCACACATTTAAATAAATATTATGTGATATTGCCTATTTGCCCCAGATATTTCTCATTCTTCTGTTAAACATATCAAACGTCTTGTTATAATAATACAGAATTTTAGAAAACAATGAATATTTATTAGGGATTCACAAAATCAGAGCTATATATATAACAATAACCAGACTGTGTACAATAAATGCTTAACATAATGCAATCCTTGTCCGTAATTAGTAGCGAGGTCAATCAGGGGGCATAACTCTGCTGAAATGTTGGATAGTGTTACAAAGTGTTGACAATGCGAGGTGCTTATGATGGTACAAGTATGCCAAGTTTGAAAATATTTAGTTTCGGATAACAATTTCAATGGAACAGACTGATGAATGGACGGACTGGCGAACCAATTGCTAGACAGTCAGACAGGACAATAACTATATATCAGGACATAAAAAAACTCATCTACATTAATATTGCCAAAAATAAAATTCATGATTTCCCCGAAACAGTCATTTTTGTTTCCTCAGATGATAATTTTCAAAAATAAATTAAATGTAGAATATAATATAGTCCAAAATAAGTCCATTCAAAATCCAAGAAACATTCTAAATATTTCATTCACTACTAAGTTTTACAAAATTAATGGTCTCAACAATCTCAGTGAACAGTGTACCATGGTTTCAATTTCCTTGATTCCATCAATATGGCCTTAAGTATAAAATTTTGTCCTTAGTTACAAAATTAATGGTCTCAACAATCTCAGAGGACAGTGCTCCATGGTTTCAATTTCCTTGATTCCATCAATAGGGCCTTAAGTATTTGTCCTTAGTAATTTCTAATATCCCTGATCACTAAAAGGACATTGAAAAATATTATCACTGTAACTTCCTTGACTGTGGGAAACCTGTTAATTTGTAAATAATTAATTTAAGTCTGAGCATTGAATAAGCATGTAAATAATTATTTGCAAGCACAAACTTTCAAGGTTAAATTCATTTCCCAATTTAAATTGGTCCAAATTAAATGGCTAAATAATAAATGATTCAGACTTTCAAACCTTGAAAATGTACCAATGCTGTATAATTTAAAGAACAGGGCTTCGTGTAATACAAGGTCATTTGATGATTGATACAATATTAAAATAGTCATATATATATAATTACAAAGTTAAAATCCTCAAAAACATTTTGAGCATGTCAACAGTTGCTTTACAAAACATTTCAATCTGCCACCTCACACTTTTAAACCACTAAAAATGACCATGGTCCGACAAATTTATGTGTTCCAACAATGATTTGTTGGCAACATTATTCCAGCTACCATAACTTAGCAATATACATAGGCAAACCTTAAGAAAGTCTTAAAAAAAGTTTGTATTTACACAACTATGAAATTTCAAGATTTTTAAAAATATTTTTTTGTTATTACACTCATAGTGACTGTAATGATTGAATAGACTAGGCCTCCTTAAAGACAAAACAGTTGAGTTGCAGAGATTTTCTTGAGTTAAGTCAAGGTTAATTACTCCTGAAACTAAGAATTTCTAATTGTCAGCCTTACATGCCTAAGATAAACACACTGAGCAACAGAGCAAAAATATGGAAATCTTAAAATCAGTAATAATTGACAACCTTCAGATCTTTATTTTGTATACAATTAGATTGCTCTATTTTGTAAAGTGTGTGTCTATTAAACACCGATCATATAGTAGGTAAACACGCGGACAATACAAAACCCTCCCATTGTCCGCAAAAATAAACTTTAAAAGTTGAAATGGTAAAAATCACTACAGTTATTTAAGTCAGGTCGCCATACATGTACGTTATCGATAAATATACAAATAGTGATTTTTCACAATTACCAGCAGAAAATAGGAGATTTAAAGCTTTTTATGAAGATTGTAACGCAAATGTCCATAAATCAGATATGGCTGCTATCTTAGTGTACTAAACATGGTCCCCGAGATAGATAAAAATTGGAGTATTTGGGAGATTTAAGTATCTATTGTACCCACGGAGACAAACAAATTGTGACTAAAGCTATGGATTTAAAGATACTGTAAGCTATTCAATGTTTAACTTGGAGGATTTACACTCGAAGAATTGTAACACATTGAGTGAATTTGGTGACATTTCGGAGTTGTCAAAGTGATGTTTATTTCTGCGGACGTTAAACACTAAGGTAGGTTAATTTAATTTTTTACAGCAAACTATAGGTAAGGAATCTGATGGTTGGTTATAAGGCAATTGTTTTGGATGGTCTATAAAGTATTATTGCCAATAACTTGCATTTTATAAAATTTTGGTGTATAATTCTAGGTGACTATATAAGATAAATTTGATGCTATGGTTAAGCGTCAATCTAATGCTCAATTGCCAATAACTTGCATTTTATAAAATTTTGATGTATACTTATAAGTGACTAAGAAAAAATTGATGCTGTGGTAGCGTCTAACTTAAATGCTCAATACAGAGCAAATGTGTAGCATGCAAAAATAATTATTTCTCACACATTAGACATAATAAACAAAGTAGGTTTGATACTGGCTACAATTTGTATTTCTTGAAATAATTGCTTCTGTACTTCTAATCATATAAATGCAACAAAAAGTTTAAACAAAGCTGTAAACAAGTTCTTTTATTGCTTAAAATATTTTAAATTACAAGTCATGCATTGATTATTAGTTCTATTACTGCTAAATATGTTAAAATTACATGCCATGCATTCAATCTGTGATTGTTAACCATTTTCCAGGGTCCTTCACATAGAAAAAAGATCAATTAAAACAATTAAAATTATTGGTATAATAAGAGACAATAACCACTTTATAAATTTCAAATGTCATTCAAATTGAAATGTCAAGTGTTGAAAAAGTCTGAATGTTTAAAGGAATGAGAGGATACAATATCAAATTATAATAGCTATTAGACAGGATTAATTTAAACTGTTACAACAAAAGTACATTTCTGTAAATGGTAATCATATATGTGTTTGCAAGCATTACTGTGTAAATCTTGATAATAAAAATTACAAATTTTATATAAATTAATAATTTGAGTTTTAAATCAGGAAGCGTAAAATTCTGAACACATATTTGAACAAACGGAGGAATGTAAGCTTATTCTCAAATATCAAAATTACGAACAAATAAATTTAAGTACAATTTGCATGGCTTCCGACTGTATTATTAATTTGTATTGAAATTATTTCTCAATAATATTATAAGACTGGATCCCACTTAAATGAAATAAAAAACGTGTAAGAATGATGGGTTTTTAATTTTATATAATAAATGCGTATCTCATTACTGACAATTTTGACTCGTTAATTCATTAAAATTTTATTTAAAACCTAAGTGTTTGGAATGAGGCCAAAAGAAGTTAATTGCTTGAATATTGACCTTTCTCTTCCTTTATTATATGGCCATCAAGATTTTTGCCTTGAAAAAATTAATGGGTTTATTAAGTGACACAATGCAATATCTCTTATTTACCCCTATTTAAGAAAAACATGACATAATAAGGGGCTGCTTAAAAAGGGGATTGGATAGAAAGACAACTCCAAATAAACAATTTACTTTCTTGGCCTTAAACATATAACACCAAATGAACATGCACATAATACAAATCTGAGCTGGTATTTTAACATTAGATTTTATAAATCAGAAACCGTAAGTAAATTTTAATATACATATTGAATACCATGTTTCCACCAGACAAATTATATTAAATAGAAAATTAAATTGCTGAGAGTATTTATGTACAAGCTAACGAAATCAAAGATTTTTAACAGATAGTTTAGGACACAAGATACACCTAGCAAGGTTATCTTAATTCTTAATTTTGCATTTAAAGTCACTGACAATATTTCGGTCAATAACATATTTAAAGTACAGTCACAAATATACTGACACTGCCCTGTTACCTGAGCACTGGAACTCAACTATTATTAATTATATGTCCCTGCATGCCTAAGGAAGGAACAAAGCCAGTAATACCCGAGTCAGAAACACACAGATCCCAGACAATGTATGCCTATCTGAGTATACCAGATGTCTACACATTGTGCGAACAGTCCCCCATGAGTAGCAATGCATATTTTAAAGGAGACTTAGAATTACTCCTGCAATCAAACAATCAGCTGCTGATGTCCTTCTAGGCCATTGAAACCACAGTATGAGACCACAGTATGTTGTCCAATGATCAGAGGGCAATCTGATTGGATTTGTGACCCAGGTGAAACATCGATTCCCGAGGCTGACACTGTTACCACTAAACTACCATAGCCTTGTTGCTGTAACCACTAAACTACCATAGCCTTGTTGCAGTAACCACTAAACTACCATAGCCTTGTTGCTGTAACCACTAAACTACCATAGCCTGGTTGCTGTAACCACTAAACTACCATAGCCTTGTTGCCGTAACCACTAAACTACCATAGCCTTGTTGCCGTAACCACTAAACTACCATAGCCTTGTTGCCGTAACCACTAAACTACCATAGCCTTGTTGCCGTAACCACTAAACTACCATAGCCTTGTTGCCGTAACCACTAAACTACCATAGCCTTGTTGCTGTAACCACTAAACTACCATAGCCTTGTTGCTGTAACCACTAAACTACCATAGCCTTGTTGCTGTAACCACTAAACTACCATAGCCTTGTTGCTGTAACAACTAAACTACTATAGCCTTGTTGCCGTAACCACTAAACTACCATAGCCTTGTTGCTGTAACCACTAAACTACCATAGCCTTCTTGCCGTAACCACTAAACTACCATAGCCTTGTTGCTGTAACCATTAAACTACTATAGCCTTGTTGCTGTAGGTTTCTTTGAGTTTATAAAAACAATCAAGTCAGTGGCTATATACTTACAAAATTTTCAAGACTGAAAAGATATACCGCAAAACCAATATTTGGACTGGTTGAAAGGATCATAGTGCTTATAAACCAGTAATTAAAACCTTTACAAAAACAGATATTACTTGATACTATACATACGGTATTGACCTTACAAAGCTTTAAATAAATGTACAACACTGACTTTTTAACCGAGCAAATTTCTATCAAAACTTAACTAAATCCATTTTATTGTAAATTAAGTGGGTGTAATGGTGCCCAAGTGGTTAGAGCTCTCAACTACCAATCTGGAGGTCCCTGGTTCGAATCTTGGCCGGGATTCCTTGCTTCACACAACATTCTGTCTCTTCCCTCGAAGCCGAAGGCAGGGGTAAAACCAAATGATCACATACTATGACTCTCTCAGTTGAATACAAACAAAATATAACTGCATTGAACTCAATGTAATGTGTATAATTATTCACTTTAAGTAGGGAATAATAATATTAATTATATTTTAATTATAACAGTAACTAGCTAGTACAATGTGTCATGATGGTCCCAGTGTTTCAAGCGCATCCACATCTCTTAGTGCAAGCTAGATCCCTTTGATTTACTAGGTGTGTATATAACAGAATTTGGTAAAGATAACTTGTGGTCTGTGTTGGTTTTTAAGTTTTCTGCACTCAGCTGTTTAAGGTGAGTGCTGCCTTCCCAGTCTGATTTTTGTTATTATCTTTTTGCTTGGCACTCAGGATATAATAATAAGAATACCATAAATTGTTTATTATATAGTAGTCTATAAATACAAATTGACTACATGTATGTGTATATATGAATTATAAACTTAATACAACCAGAAATGGTAGTTGCATTTTAAAAACTATGAGTCAATGAGTATAGATTATGTCGAACCTCTGGCAGTACATATCCTCCGCATCCCAACCCCTGAGCCACTGTCAACTATGATTGCTTGATTGTTTGACATGGTCAGCGGTTAAACAAATTATTTGATTATCTAAAAATTACAAAATAATCAATAATTCATAATTAGGTAAACCAGATCAGTCTTAATAATGATGAATTAACAAATTAAAACATTTACATGCTCCAGATAACACACCTATCAGGTTTAATAATCCATTTATCAATAGAGCAATTATCATTATGACATTACGCAAACAACTTTATCATGAATACGACATTAACCTTGCATGCTATGAGTAGGTCAATGAGTAGGTCAAAGTGGTAGGTAACATTCTGATACCGCAGACATCGAGTGCCAAATACACTGAGCTTCAAGAGCCATTGAATTTATTTAACAAGCACGCCAGATACCTGCGACACTTGTAACTGTTTACCGATATCATTATAACTACGAGAACCAATCGTGTCATGTTGTCGTGTCATTTTGTCATGTCATGTTAGAACTGTAAGCTAAGATGTTCAGGTTCATTCCAATAGAATATTAACATGGAGTATTATAGACACACCATTTGACTGACATACTGTGGATACACCGTTTGACTGATCATGACATGCAGAAGCTTTTAAATAAATCTACCGCATCAATATAATATTATTTAAACCAACAGTCATTGAAATGTCTGAAGCATTTGGATTACCTAGTAGATCAATTAAAATTTGATCAATTTGAACTTTAAAATAAATTGATTATTTAAATTCTAATAAATGGAACTCTACAGAACTAAAAGTGGACTTTAACATGTAGTGAAAACATTTAGCAGGAAATATTGATACAGACAATTATAAGTCGTCTGATAAATAAACTGTGCATAGAAATTCGGGATGAATAATTTAAAAAATTTTTTTTTGCAAAATTAAATGGTGAAATTCCAAGCAAATATCACAATGGAGACAATAAAACAACCCAGGATACTCTTCAATTGGAGGTAAGAATATTGTCTGTATATTCAATATGTCAGCCTTCAATTACATACTTTATTATAGTATGAATGTGGAATATAATTTATGGGGCTTAACAAATAGGTTTCAATAACAGCTAAGAAAACAAGAAGTAATACTAGGAATTACGCTTTTAACACTTTCCTAACAAAATAAGATTTTAGAGGCTCCTGAAATGCGATCTTCAGTATTTAGATCAACATTTAGCTTTATTTTTTTTTGACAATTATTCACCAAATACATGTGGACAAAATACTTTAGTACTTTGCATAACATTTCAGTCTAAGTATTTTATCTACAATAAATAATGTCAACGGGATGCATTATTAAATAAGTCTTAACCCTCGCCCCCCCCCCCCACAAAATGAAGTCATTAATTTTATATTAATCAAAAGTTCAATAAGCTAACGATATGATATGTAATGTTATAATTAAGATATATATGTCCCTTATGATATCTATATCTACCAAACGACAGTATTGCATGTAAAAAATTTCTGTCATAATTTTTATTTTCCAAATTGTTATCGTGAGGGATGTCCCAGAATTTTTTCTCCATAATTGTCTATTGGTTAATTGGGTCCAAAAAGGGATCGACTGGAGACAATTCAGGATGACAATCGAGCCAATCAACTAGTCTGATTGATCTGGCAACAAACAGGTCTAGATCAAGCCGATTGGAAAAATACCTTGGTGAAATAAGGGTAATTAAGCTACACTTATACATTAAAGTTTACTATACCAAAGACAACAAGTCACTAAGAATTGCAAGCAATACAGAAATCCCCTACCGGTTTGAATATTTAGATGGGCATAATCTCCTTATTGGCACCTACCCACATACCAAGTTCCATAAACATAGCCTGGAAACTATTTGAGTTATGGCAGGATCCAGATTTTAGACATATTTTAACTCTTTCTATCTCCATAGCAACCACAATTTATGTCAGAATCAAAATATTTTTAGACGTGTTCAAAACTAGTAGGGGACTGATTAATTTTCAAAAATATGACAAACATGATCAAAATAACTTTACACAATAAAAAAACTAAATGTTATTTAGAATAACCTAATAAACTCAGTCAGAAAAAAAACCTTATAGTAAACCAATGGTCTACCAAGAAACAGAAACAAGTTCAAATATTCACAGTAAATATTATCTATAAGAGATAAAGAACATAGAAATAAAATGATTAAAGCATTATGAATACAAATCTTGTCATTTTTTGTTGTATATTTGTTATGGCATATCCGTGACAGTCATATTGAATAATGATCTAACATACAATAGGAATATACCCACAATATACAAGGCTATCAAATATTTGATCAACTTTTCAAATATTGCTCCCACTTCAGTTTTTGATAAAGTATTTCAAAAGGTGTAAACCAAGATATAGGTAATGATGTTTAAATAAAAAAGACCATTTTAAATACCTTACTAAATGTCTACAGATTAATCAAGTCATACAAAGACTTTAATTAATCAATTTTGATTAAAATCTCATCATTTATGTAAACATACCAGAACACCACTGCATGCAGTTCAAACACCATTAAGTCTGTATTTTTAGGCCGTTTAATACATCACCATAGGTCCTGAAGATTTTATGAACTTAGTCTAACATTTTTATGAACTTACATTTTTGTGAACTGACATTTTTATGAATAATTATTATTCCTCTACTTAAGGTGTCAATCCAGCCTCTCTAGACTGCCTTGGTTCAATCCCCAGGTTTGGCTGGTTCTATTTTTTCATGACATTGGCTATGGTTCACTGGCATGAGACCTTCACAATCAGAGACGTTGTCAATTGCATGATCATTATAAGCTTCAGGAATAGCAAGTTAGATATTGCGCCAATTGCATGATAATTAATTCAATGAAAACTAATGGTTGCCACATATAAAATTTTGTTGAAGAACTGTTTGAGTTCCCCTGAAAACACTAACACTAAGGAACTGCATAGACTACCTGGCTACAATAAATGACTGAAAATTTGTTAAACCCAAAACAAAACTTAAGAAATTTAAACTAAAGATTTCAATCTACAGGAAAGAATGACAAATGACTACAAGACACAAACGATAACTGGCAGAATATTAAACAATTTGTAAAAACTCAAGGATTTTAAATGACACTTATTCAAGTTATTGCCCTTTCTTCTTGACAACAAAAACAATTTTGATCAAAGCGAACGATTCAACCCAAACACGTAATAAATCAAAATGTATCATCCCTGCATTTCAATATCTGTTTAATATATCTTAAATAAATACCAAAGTTTTACTTGATCTATTAAATATGAATCAATCTGTATCAGAATATTAAATTAATGTAAAATTTGGAATGTATGTACGTAAAAGCAAATTCACATAAAACAAACATTTTCTAAAATATGGATAACGGAATACTGAAGACGGGAAATTAATGGATTTCCTTCTGACTATAAATGGAGAGACTAAGTTAACATAGGTCCCGCTTTTAATAAAAGGGTAGCATTTATATATCAAATATGTAGCCAATGGTATAAAAAAACTATTAATTATTATGCAATACCATTATAAACTTGGTCACTGCAGAATACTAACTTCAAATTTTTGTAATCTTTCATTTGATACTTCTGCCAATATATACAAATTAAATAAACATTTACACCTGCCTTGAATTATTAAACGATTATCAATCAGCATTCAAACACAAGTTGAAAGCTGCATCGTTACTTAAGTGCACAGTCAACTGGGCTGCAACAGACTTGGAATTTAGTCTCACAAGTTAGATGGATTCTATAAATCACGTTGGATATATCATTTAGGAATTAGGAATATTTCTTCGTGTATTGAGTGTAGCATTTGAGAGGTAATGTGTTCCTAAATGTTCACAATTGTTACATTTAAGACGGTGTTCACAATATTATATGATAATTATCTATATATTAAATACAAAGTATTTTTTTTTCCGACTTGTCTCAAAACTTTTGTTCTTCTAGCAATGCAATGATATTCACAAAATTAACCTTCATGATCATGAGTAACATACCGTTATCAAAATACAAAACCACCCCTTTAACATATATTTTCATTCACAAAGGAATTACGGAGGGATGTCAATAAACAATTATCGATAGTGGAATTTGCTGCTGCACAAAAATCATACCGTATTGCTTATACTCTTCAAACAGAACAAAACAAATATTTTTCAATGATTCAAATTATTGTTAAAATGGTCAAAGAAAAACATACTGAAATATTTTTTAGAAAAATAATAAATCAGACAGAAAAATGTACATCAAAATATCTAGTTTTCATCACTAATAAGAAAATGTATTTTGACCCTTATGCTCTTGATATCAAAATGTTTGAAAGGATTTGTAAACAAAGAATCAAACGTTGTTTAGTAAACCAGTCAGGAGATGAAATTGGTTTTGGTAGGATTATCGTCAGATTAGCATACTAAGCTCCCATACATATTTCCTATCTAAATGAAGAAACGTCTAAGCTTTCATAGTCCCCGTAACATTTTGATCATTTCAATCAAACACAGAAACCTTTCTTTATTAAAATCATCAGAGAAACCCAACATCTTGTGTGAGATGTTTGAATGTTTTTAATATGTTGACATTCAACTATTTGACGCAATCATTTGACAGAAATATCAACAACTTAATACGCAAAACAAATAGATTTCAATATATTAAATAAGTACAAGAACCTGTATAGGTAAAATAGCATATAAATGATCCACAGTTTAATCAAGCAGCAAATAATGACTACCTATAAAATTTTTCAATGTAGATTTTCTTGCATAACAATATTATGAAAAATAATTTTGTGTTTTTCTATTTAATAGGACATATTTCAGTCATTTAATCAGTCAAGTTATCCTAATCAATACTTGATCGGACTCTGGCTGGACGGGTCTTGGGACTTAATGCAAGTCCGGCAATTTTAATGCGTTTTGAGAGTCCTTTATATGCCCATTTTGTGCACATACCTTTTGACATTAAATGTGAGGCTTTTTGCATGTATACTGTCTACATTTTCAAACTTCACAAATTTCACAATTGAAAGACCAAGAATTTCACTACACAACTGTCACTGAGTGCCTTCATACAGGCAGCTACGCACCTTTAGGTTGGAAAGTCCTGGAACTTGAAAGCTTATCATTTGTATTTTGAGAGAGGCATGTGAGCTACACCAATTTTCGGACACCACAGCCTGGGATTGAGCCCACAACCTCCCCCTCAATGAATTTTGTACACTATATAGCCGCTACCATCTCATGCAACTGAAATATGATTCAGCGGTGGTCTAGACGCAAGTACAGAAATACACGACTATAGTTTAAAGGGTTAAATCTTGGAAGTTCAACTTTAAGTTCATAAAATTAAAATCTATCATCCGATCACAATGACGTTGTATGGTATACTGAAGAAGTCGGTATATATAATGGACTACATGTACCCAGATTAAATTCTACATGCAATAACCTATCAAGTCTCATAATCTACCAGATTAATGGATTATACTAGAATAATACAGCCGAGATTAGATTACATCGGAGTCTATAATATACGTATAAACTTCAGGGGGGTTGGTTTGTATCTAAATATCAACGCCGGCCAGTGCACATAACAACATTACAAATGGACATATTGTGTCTTGTATGCATACTGGATAGTAAAATGCTTGATAAAAATATAAAATAAATGTGAAGAAACACTTATCCTTTCCTGGCATAAAAAGGAACTAAACTATTAAAATCCATCTCTAAGGTGTATTGTTTAAAGGAATTACAGTAAATCATACAAGATTTCGTGTCTGGCATGGAATGGAATTTAGAATCATATACTGACTAGGCATAGGAATTCAAGATGTCGTGCAAAAGCTTACCCGACACAAACGTGTCAGCTGCTCCGACACAAATGTGTTACTCTATTGACGGTAAATATTTGAACTTTATAATTTTAAACATTACAAATAATGGGAAGAGGTCAAGAGGTTATAGACATGCACCTTTAGGATTTGGAGGCTGCAGGTTCGATTCCTGTCTGGGCCACTGCTTTAAAATTTCTCTGGACAAGAAAACCCACAATGCTCCACTTTACCCTGGTGTATCAATGAGTATCGGTCAAAAGCCAATGCACAAAATGGCATCCTAGCGATGCCGTATTAACAGCCAACTTGTGACTCAGTAATCAGGTAGTTTTAAGATGGCTGAGCACAAGCATGTTAGAAAAAGGACTCTACACTGGACAATTATAGCTTATAGATCTATAACAAAATTTTGATGAAATTTTTCTATAATAAAAACCTTCTGCCAAATGTGTACACTAGTTTTTTGCTCGAAACTTAAACAACCAGTTTTATATAACCTGAACACAAACTGCTGACAAATCATATGTGGAGGACGTGAATGTATCCAATATGTTTAAGAGCAGGTACTCGTTATATATGAATATTATAAGTCTTAAATCTAACAACCTAATATATTATATCAAATCTTTCAAATATTTACGCACATTGAGATTGACAAATTATTTCACAATTAACAAGACCAGGGCAAACATTGAATATTTAGCAGTCAAATTTAACCACAGATCTCTAATTTATAATGCTACTTTTACAAGTTTTATTAATGTTCGAGATTTATTGTACATGTTAAACCTAATTTATTGCAGCAGAAGAATGTCCCAGGTGTCTTTAAGAACGTTAAGAACTTAAAACATTTCAAAGCTAGTAAATAAGTTTGGGATGTTAAAATTACTTTTGAGTTATAAAGTTTCAGAATTGAAACATGGTACATTTCTAAGCTACCCAATGGGTTATGAGTTGTTTTACTCAGATTAAATACCAGATTTTCAAGTGAAACATGAATTAATTATACAAACTGAATTAAATACTTCAAAAAAATATCAGTTAAATAATTTATTGAATTATCACATTTTGGAGCAACATGAAAGTTACATAATCTGAACATTTATTGGGATGTCCTGACTTCAAATTATTTTCTATCATTTTAACATAACATCACTTGACTGTCCTCATGGTTAAAAAATATACCTGCAGGACAAGAAACCAAAATCTTCCCTTTGGTGCAACAAGGTTGTATCGCGCCATACAGTATAAATTAAGATACAACCTTGTTGTGCCAAAGGGACGAAATGTCCTTTTATTTAGTAAGGCTTCTGATGTTTGTGTAGAACAAAGACCAGAGCATAATTTCTGAGTCAACATTAAATTGAAAACAAAACCATTAAAAAAGTGTCTTAAGATTTGTTTCCTTAAAGAAATATAAACTAGCGCCAGTTTAACACACGCATAAACTGTTAAGTTCTCATGAAGAACAGGATACTAAACAAAATGCCAGACAGTAATCAAACCTCAATCATTGAACTAAACCCTAATTTTGCACACAAAATGCTGTGCAAATATTACATATTTCTGACATATAGATAGTTATGAGATACAAACAATTACAAGACCAAGGCAGTGTCTGCCAGATCTTAATGAATAAAACATTATCTAAATGAAATCCACAAAATAGAGATAGATATCAAATTAATGTAGCTTTGAATGCAAGAATCTCCAGATCTTGGCGTGTATACATAAACCCATTCAATGCTAAGGTTGATAAAGACGGTCATTAAATAATAGATACATGCTTGGAGTATGTCCTAGTATACTGATCAATCATACAAGTTTATACTGTTAAATCATGTTCAATTTAAGCCTAGGTCCCACTAAGGAATTCCACATTGTCGATGTTCTCCCGATTTCTTACCATATCACCCGATTCATCACAATTTCTTCTGATATCACAAACTGTCTCATGACTTCCCGAAGCTTCCCCTAGACCACAAGGAACCTGTTCCCGATGTCCTGAATGCTCATTAATTTCAATCGGGAGTACATCGCGCGCTGAGGCATAAAATGCTCAGTGGGACCTAGGTTCATGGTTTATACCAATTTATTTAAAGGTTGAACTTATTTTAATCACTTTCAACACCTCATGTCTAATGTTATCTCATTGCCACGAGGATATGAGAGAAGAGAAGCCAGTTTCCCTTTTATGTTGATCGTCTAGCAAGTGAATTGCTTGTATCATTTTTATTTTGTCTTTGGTATGATGCAGCCAGAGTCTCAAACATGGATGGACGAACAAACAAACAAATGAACAGGACAATCACAATATGCCTCCCGCATCAGACTAGATGCAAGGGCATAAAATAAAACATAAACACAAAGGTTTCAAATGCTGCACAATTGGTAACATAAGAATGGTTTTTTCTTCAATGGATCTCAATGCTTGTAAAAGACTGTGCGAAAAACATGTAGCCAGCCAACAGTTCAAAAATGATTCTCAAAGTTCCACTTATAAATGAGTTAATTCGGACTTGGGTAAACAATCATCAAAAGTGAGCACATCTGAAGGATTGTAATCAATCTTAAACATAGAATGTTTACACACGTGACAGCGTTAAAATAAATTACAAACACATCATTCACTATAACATTTTATACAAACAAATTTTATACAAACAAGAAAGGTTTATTGTTCATATTTGATATGATGAGTATACAAGGGAACAATACATGTACGAATTATAATGTAAAAACAAAATTTAGCATTAATTTTAAATTTTATAAAGAATTATCATTTTAGTGTAACATGACATGTATTTCAGTACAAATTGACATAGGGAGATCACAAAGGCTCATGGTCACTGGTCAGTGTGTGCTATAAGCTAACAACATTTAACAAAACAGATTAGTTATGCTATATTGTAACAAATAATCTTAATCTGTAACTGGCCCTCAAAATAGCTTTGATAAATATATGTAACATTATCTAAATTCAACAAGTTTTGTATTTATCATAGAGATGATTTATCATTAGGTCAACAGAACAAAAGGAGATATTATAAACAAATTGTTTGCCAAAATTTTTTTTTTATATTGTTTGAAGTCCCACTGGTTAACAGTATTTCAGTCATTATTGAGACAACCTTGTCATATTATGACTCAATGTTTAATATATTATTATAAAATGATTTTAAAAAATCAAGATCATTGTCATTATCTTGACACTGGCAAAACACCAGTTCAGAGTGGCCACAGAAAATGAAGAATGAAAGTCCCTGATAATTTCCTGATTATTCCCCGACTGAAAAGGAATTTTCCCTGATTGATTGTAGTGTTCGCAACTCCAATATTATGGCATCCAACCTCCCCTTGTATCCATTGTAACCTTCACTACCCAACTCATTGTTTTAAGAGATACATATATTTGATAAATTCATGAAGAGAAGCTACCAGTAGACACATTTTTCCTCCAATTTTTGTAAAATTTCCTGATAATTCCCAGATTTTTGCCCAATTTTGAAATTTACTGATTTTTTCATGCAGATTTTGTTGTTGTTGACATTTTCCCTGTTTTCCAGTCTGTGGCCACCCTGCCAGTTACCTGGAACCCTAGAACCATGTATTCTCCAGTTATAAATCAGAAACCATTTGTAATCTGTTCTCAAGTAATTATTTGTTTGTCTCATTTCAGACATCGACATGAAGGAGCTACATCGGATAGATGATGTCATCTCTTCTGACACTTATCTCGGAACAAAGATGAATAGAAAGGCGCTTGATTTCCACACTCAGCTCCACGAGTGGAGTGAGTCACAGAAATTATCCTCATTGTCAATGAAACATCCCCGACTTTTAACTAACGCCAAAACTAAGGATCTTCACTTGCCTTTCCAAAAACTAGTTCACGTAGATTACTGGGCAAAACAAGTGAATAGATACTACTTGCCTTCGACAGGTGCCAGACCGAGGTCCGGAAGTTTTATGAAAATCGATGTCAGTAAGTATAATATGAAAGTAGATAAGAATGAAAAACCAAGAAGTAAGTCAGCTTTGTATCGACCGGTTAGTGCAGCTAGCAGATTTAACACAAGCGGCAGAAAAAGATTTTTCGGAACTGATGTACATACAGTGAATAACAACTTAATTGAAAGCCAAATGCATTATTCAGCTCAAAGGAGAGACTTGCATTCGGCAACCACAAGGAAATCTACAACACATAAAAGACCCCAAACTGCGGATTTATCTGGAATCAGATATACTGAAGAACCAGAAAAAGAAACAGTTGATGACAGTGTTTCCGAGAAAAAGGAGAGTTCTAAGTCAAGTGAATCTGATCCTCAAAATTCCGGCCATATTGAACCAGATAGTACATTGCAGCCTCAGATAGTGGCTAGGTCCTGGTCCAATCGTATGTTAAATGTCATTTCTATCGATGATTGTAAACTTACCTGTCGGTATAGACCACAAGTTATTAAAGAGAATCATGCTATTCCAGAAGACTATGATGAAATGGACAGAGCTAGAGCTAATAAAGTTAAGAAAGATGTTAAGGAAAGAGTTAAAGTTGATACTAAGGTTGAGGATTTGAATGGACATGAAGCCGACGACGAGGGAGAAAATGGTGAAGATGTGTTCGATGAACATGTAGATAAAGTTGTTGAAAATGGTGTACCTGTCTATGATTCAGTTGTAGACACTAATAATAACACTGAAGCTGATGCTTGCCATGAACTTAAAGTTGACAATAAAACATTAAATGATGTCAATAAAACTGATATTGAAAGTCATCCCAACGAAGCTAGCGTTAATACAAATGGTACAGAGATAAAGAATAACACGAGTTTCGATAAAATAGAAGAAGTTAATGAGTCAGGAACAAATGATAGTTCTAGTAAAGGAAGCAGCGGCAAGGTAGAGGAAAGGCAATCATCCGAATATGATTCAAAAACTAGTTACGGACGTTTAACAACACTTTATTCTAAGTCAGAAACGGTAAAGTCAAGGACTAAAGAAAGGAAGAGAATGTCTAGATCATCAAAGATAAATTATGCAATTGAAGATATGGTTAAAGATAGGAAAGTGATGAATTCTTTAGAGAGAGACTTTGATTCAAGGACTGCAACCTATGGAAGAACTATAGTTGAAAAGTCTGAAGGTAGTGAAATGTTTAAGAAGAGGCATGCTAATCTACGCAAGAAAATAGATAACTTTGTGAATACCCATAGTGCTGTTAAAACACAGGAATTTTATGAAAAGCGTAGATGCAATAGTGCTGCAAGTTCTATAGGAAACTCATGAAATTCAGTAAATTTAGCATAAATTATTTGTAATTAGCAGAAACACTATTAAGACTAATGATGATTTGGATTTTTGATAGTTTTTGGTTTGATTAAAAAATGTTAATATAACTATTCAGTTTTTGTTTTTAGTCCATGTCCAAGTCAACTGCTCTACACTACAACCATGAAAAACATCTCATAAATATGATTTTTTAAATTTTTTAAATGAATTTATAATTCAAAAGGAAATGATTTCTTGTCTTTTTCATTTTCAATGCTAGAAATATTAAACTGGCTTTTGAAAATGTTTTGCCTCAAAAGTTTTAGCATTATTTCAAGGCACTGTCCAATGTAAGGACTTTTCATGTTTAAACCAGTTTTATTGACTTTTAGACCAGTCCGAACCCTGAAGAATGTAGCATCTTACAATTAACCATCAGATATTTTGATAATATCTACAATAGTGACATAGACAAAAGACAAAGTAATATAGAAGACAAAGTGATACTTCCATACGATGAGAGCAATACCAACAGACAAAATTAGATTCACAAACATCTAGATTAATGAGTAAATATTTTATCAATAAACAAACTCTCAATAAACTTAACTTATATCAATAAACATACCATCCATAAACTAACTCATATCAATAAACATACACAAAATTACAAACTTATTTCTAAAAACCAGTTGGAACAGTATCGATTATGTATCCATAAGGGATGGACTATCTCAAACCTATACAGTCATACCAAGGGTTTGCATTATTAATATTGAGCGAGATTGGCAAGAAAGAACACCCCTTATGGCCAGGAGCTGCAAACCTGTGTTTAAGACCACCTGCAGATACCATACCTGTCTGCAAAAACCATCACTTTTTATCTCCCATCAGACCATTATCAATGAGTTTTAACTTGTTAAGAGAGACAACCAGTCAACAAAGACTGTTACCTCAACTTGAGATCTTTTTAAATAATGTTTTGACCCCTTTTTGGGA
Source organism: Spisula solida (assembly GCA_947247005.1). Taxonomy (NCBI): domain Eukaryota; kingdom Metazoa; phylum Mollusca; class Bivalvia; order Venerida; family Mactridae; genus Spisula; species Spisula solida. The sequence goes on along the minus strand of OX365944.1, from coordinate 49,929,988 downwards.
GGCGATTAAGCCTCTCATTACTACCATCGACCATTTCTTAATACAAAATTAACCGCCTTTAGGCTGCTATGTGAATCCGCATTCAAGTAGTTCCAGAAACTGTCAACATTCCCAATACTGCTACATATGTTTCTCCAAATGTTTTAACTGATTTAAGCCAATCAGCAACATTTGTTTATTCTAAGATCAAAAATTATTGTGAAACTGTTCGTTAAATCGATATTTTGGCCAAAAAAATCACTACACCGGCTGATACCGAACTTGTTTTATAGTACGAAAATGACACGTTCATCAAATGTCCCGGCTTTAAAGCTATTTTTAGAAACTTCAGACTACGGTCAAGTGATGGTTTTATCAATGAATCGTATACGGTCTGCAAAGTACTGTTATGCAATCATATGGTGTCGCTGTACTAGCTAGCCGCTTTGGACTGTCTCCCGCTGTGTAAGGAAGTGATTACAAGACGGTACTGTAGAATCTGATAAATAGGCGCGTAGTATTATTTTAAAGCCACTTTTAATAATGCATTCAATACACGTATTACATATAAATTAATATGCACCTTTTAACAATTATTTAGATACCCAACATGCCTATATAGTCACATATGCCTATTTTGACATTCAAGACAAGATCGGCAGTAAGAAAACGAACATTAAACGTGTAAAGTCGGTTTAAGCTTTAGTAGCAGCAACCAGATCGCCTCCTACCAGTACTCTCAGTGCTTTGATTAAATATTGTTTTGACCCCTTTTTAAATATTGTTTTAAGTCCAACAGGTCAACAGTATTTTTGTCATATAAAGACTACCAAAGACTACAAACAAGGGATATACAGCGCCGTGCCAAAAGTGAACGTCATCATGGCGTTTCGGAGTGACGGTTGATATTAAGGGGGAGAACTAAATGACGTCCCATTATCTAAAAAGTGTAGGGATTGTGTCCCTTAGACGATTTAAATATTTTTCTAGGTCATGACGTCATATATGACGCAATTAATGTCAAAACAAGCATCTGGGATATACTTTCGAGGTAAACAAACATGGTAGAGAGGCGTAAATTACTTACACTTGGCATAAAACAAGCTGTAGCTTGGCTATTCTACTCAGGAATCCCACAGACGGATAAATCACATAGCATAGGCATGTCTAGAACTACACTGTCAGGTATTTTTAATAGTGTTAGACGATGTGACCAGACAGAGAATCTTCCGAGAAAGGGCGTTCAACTAAAATTTCGCTAAGCGTGAAGGTCCACAACCTTTGAGGATAGTTAAAGAAAACAGAAAATAGACTTAATCGGCATATTAACTGTTGTAGATTCAAACATAAATACCAAAGGTTAAATTAAAATACTAGGAGATAACCTATGGCCAGTTGTTGTACATTGATTTCATCAGAGAGCTTTTTATGCCAAGGCGTATACCCCTATAGATAGAGCCCGTGTTTTGGGTAAATATAAAGCCAGAAATCGTTTTCATTCCATAGCGTAGCTAGCCAAGACCCCGGACCTTAATATTATTCAGATTGTTTGGTATAGATTGAAGAGGCAAATCAAAATTCGCCCAGAACTAATTGACACTAGAGAGAGACCAAAAACTCGCCCTCTGAGACACTTCGATAAACACTCCTAAAATTACTTCAGAAACCTGAATTCCAACATACCAAAGCGAATTCAGAACATGCTTAAATCAACTGACTACATCACAAAATATTAAGATCAGCCTATTCATATTATTAGCATTACACAGCGTTTAATTTTGAGCATATTTTTACATGACGTCGGCCATGTTGTTTTGTGACGTTCACTTGTGGCACAAGTCTGTATATCAGTACCATTTTAATGACTTTGGTATGTTGTAGCCTGAGATCGAACCCGAGACCTCTCACACTCAAAGCGGAAGTTCCACCACTAGGCTATCAAGGTGGAGGTGAATCACTTGACCCTTAACCTTACAATTGTTTACTTTATACAGTTAACTCACCTGACCAAGCATCTGTTTGAAGGACATGGTGATTCTCAGTTTATATGCACATGTCGGATCTAGATGTACAAATAACTCTACGTAATCACTCTCCACTGGTAGAGTATCAAACTGGAAGTCGGGGTCATAAGGGGTCATTGTGGGAGCTGGAGGCACGTATTGAACCTTCAGCGTGATATTACCAGTCTTTCCATATCTGTAAACAATGAAAATTATCATTATGTCTGTTTGATTAAATTTTGTTCTTCGGCTTTAACATTGGTTTGAACAAATTTCAGCTACCAGTATATATGTGGCAGACTCATCTAACCAGTTTTCCTGGACCCTATCCTTACCAGTACTAACATATCCTTACACAAGGAACCAGCAACTTCTGGTGATGTTATCATTTTGTTAACACCACCGTTGGAGAAATTGTTATCACAAAGAAGGTAAGGGTATTTATGTGATAAATAAAATTGCTGGTGTAAACCAAGAGCTATCAGAGAGACTTGTCAGCACATTTATTACATGATATAGAGAAACCAACTAACACATAAATTCAGTGGTACAAGGGCTGTAACTCTATAATTTTGATATTGCATGGGTGAAAGTTTGAAATTGTGAAAAACCAAAAATCCTCAAAAATCAACAATTTAGGTACACTCAAAAACCTTAAGTTCAAGCTTGTGCCTGAATGCTTTCACCCATGAACATGTCAAACAATGCACAGAAATAGAATTCATAAAGAGGCTTCCAGATAAATGTCTTCTACAATTAAGGTAGTATAACGATTTGCAGAGTAAGAACTTGCACAGATGCTTTCTATAAAGTTTCATGAAAACTCATTATTTTTCTGCAAAACAAGTTAACAGACACTTTCCAAAACTGATCAATCTGCAGTCCGGTGTCCTATCTCCTGACATCCAGGATTACTGCTAGGATTAGCCATTGTTCTCAGTCCTGACATCCAGGACTACGGCTAGGATTAGCCATTGTTCTATCATGAATTGCTATCAACAATCATAAACATCTTACTCAAAATGTTTGTAAACATCTTCATTTTCCCATGGTACGTGGAATCCCAATACACTCCCAAAACTGTCATCTACAATGAAATTAACAATGCTGTAATTATATTGATTAACTTTAGTGATGTTTTAATTTTTCAATTATTCACAACTCTCTCAAATTGTTATAAATCTGCATGAGACATAAATCAGCATAAATATTTTACATGAAAATCTATCTGTGAAAATTATTCTGTAACCAAAATTTTCTAAGTAAAGAGCATGCAAACATCAAATGATTTACAAAATCCGATTCTTTTTTAACAAAGTTCAGAAAAGTAAACAGAAATTTTATCTTCATAAAGAAACAATAATTCAGACTCATATGTACCTATATTTGTATTTAATTATTTAGAACTATCGTACAAAGATAACCCATAAAAGTGCAATAGGGTCCTGTGTTTTGCTGAAGGGACAGCAAGTAGAAGAGACAGTGGTGTGATGTGAGATACACTAACTCTTTCAAAACAGATTCCTTTGAACTTTAAGGTGCACGGTGTATAGCACTGATACCAGTTCATCTCTAGTTGGGTGGGAAACACTGAAGTGTTTCTGAAATTTCCAGTTCCTCGGCTGAGATTCAAACTGGGGACCTCCAGATTGGTAGTCGAGAGTGGTAACCACTCAGGCACCGTGCCACCCGGTACATGTTTGGACAGCGTACATTTTGATGTTAGTACTCACTAGGTATAGACTGTGTACATTTTGTTGTTTCCAATTTCACAGAGTATACTTTAACAACATTCCTGAGATTATACAGTTTAAGTTTGTAGAATGCAGCACGACCAAGGTCAAGGACCATCGTTCCCTTGGACATACTCTCAGGGTAGGACATTATAACCTCCGTCAGTCCAGGTAGAGAGTTACTGAGATGTCTGAAATCCTGACTGTATATCTCCCCGGTCACTTCAATCTGTAAAAGAATCAAAGTTTGTTTGTTTGTTAATTCGGATCAAACATGGCTTCTCAACAATTTTCAGTCCTACAGCGGCTGATTCACCCACACAGTTTTTTGTGACTGTATCCTAAACAGTAACAGGTTACCCCTCCACAAGGAACCAGCAACTTCTCCATATGTGGAGAAAAATTGACATAGTTATCAAATTTTCATGAATCGGTATCACCTGACCAACAAGTTAACCATCTTTGCTGCAAGAGCACTAGCAGGTATGTAGGTATGCTTCAGTAGTGCAAAATGCTTATATCTTGTGCAATAAGGTTACAAAATTGAAGGAAACAAGACTGCGTTCAATAAACGCTTATGCCCCCTGTGGAAGCCTTGTCCATAAATAAGTCTAAGTCCAAAATTAGGTCAAGGTGAAGGTCAAAATGGGGTAAGGTGATACTGGCGTGTGGAGAGTGTTCATACACAACATCCATGCAAGTATGAAAGCTTTGTAGCAAGCCATATTAATGCTAGAAGAAACGGTCAATTTGGGTTAACCAGGACGGACGGACGAACGGACGGACGAACGGACGGACGAACGGACGGACAGGTGAATCACTATATGCCTCCCCATCTATCGATAGGGGGGCATAAAAATGCCTATTACTGCGTCATTTTAAAACAAGTCCTTTATCTTATTTTACAGTAAGACTTTATTTTTGACTATAAAAATTGTACAAATGCAAAAAGTACAAACTATGTCATAGTCACCCAACAAGCAATAATTATAGAATCATTTAAAAATTTGCAATTTTCTGGACCAACATCATGTGCATCTACTAAGCTAGAAATGAGTAACAAAGAAATTATTATATACTATTAACTTATTGACAATATCAAACTGAAAAAACTTTGTAATAAACACCATTAGGCCATGCCGGTCAAAATAATTAGATGTTTAAATTAATCTTACCCTCTGTGGTTCTGTGGTAACCAATGGTGATACTAACACAACAATATGTGTAACAGAAGCCATGTCGTCTGCTTCCAAGTCAATAAACACAACCTGAAAATATTACAATGTTCCATCCATACAAACCATTCTAATCGACAGTACACCATATGTAAATTGAGTTAACCAATGAAAGGACTTAATTTTGGTAATAACAAGACTGCGCTCAATAAGTGATATGTCCGGGTGGAAGCCTCGTTTATAATAGTTAGCTAAATCAATCAGGGGCCATAATTCTGTTGAAAAGTTGGAGAGTGATACATGACTTTGACAAGGTGTATGATGGTAAACAGTTTGCCAAGTTTAAAAAGCAATGCCTTGATGGACTTAAACAAATGTTTGAGTTTCAACAACTTGAAAGTTTTGGATAATGAACATACGAATGGACGAACGAACGGATGAACAAACAGACAGGACAATCACTATATATAATATGTCTCCGCATCAGTATATGCGGGGGCATAAAAACATTAGTAATACTGTTTATGTTAGCGTAATCCAATTATTTTGCTTGATAACCTTTGACAAACAAATGGGCAGAGTGGCCACTACACTGGCATCTTGGTCAATGTCATGATACAGTTTGAAAACATGACAAGAGGACAAAAATGACCAAGGGTTTCTCATATGTCAAGTTATCATTCTAACTATGATTCAAAATAGGTGGGAGGTGAGCCAGACACATACCAGTATTTTTTTTTAATAAAGTTCAAAACAGGTTTAATAATTGCCATAATTAACTTTACAGGAACTTGATACATGAAATCACAATTTGGTAACATAATTAAGAGCTAATATCTAGATCAGTATTCATTCTAAAAGTTTAAACAAATTAAAATCTCTTTTGAGCGGGAATTCAAATCAATATTTACCTTTTTGTTTGAGTATAGTGGTGGCAGTACACGCCCAGTTGAAGACAAATCTTTGCAGCTAGTACTATAACAAACAATACCAATACATGTACTTATTCTAGGAGTTTTAAAAAAGTTATATGCTATTTTAAACAGTGTGGGATTAATGACATTTTTTATAACACAAAGCCAACATAATCAGTGGATGATCGACACTGATTTACCAAAACTAACAACAAGTAAGAGACAAATCTTAGTGTACATAAGGCATCGAGAGAAATTATATTAAATTACAATCAATTTCTATCTCCCATATAATGTAATTGTAAGTGTTAACTTAAATAGCCCTTATTTCACAATGTTTCATTCTTTTGTTTCTTTATTTGTTAATTATGCACCAGATAAAGTTGTTTTTACCATCTGTCCTGTCCTTCCTTCATTTCACAAACACATATCCAGTTATCATGTGGCTGAAATATCATAATATGACAAATATAGACACAACACACCAACATACAGTGGACTGACTTGATTTACTCCCCAATTAAAATCCTGTGATAACAGGGATGCTGATTTTGACATGATCTTTTTCGGGGAGAATGCTTTGGCATTATTTTTCACCAATCAGGATTCTGGAAATAGCCTTCTGAAATTTATCCGGGATTTAGGCAAAACACAGGGTCAAGATGTTAACCCAATGCACAAGATTTGAGAAGACAGAATCAGCGAATAGGTGAGCACCATACCACATGGTCGGGGAAAACACTCTGTGAATTTACAGTAAATCAAGCCAGACCAGAAACTATCTATCTATCTAAATATACTGCCCAACTCCCTTTTCAAGTATTATTTTGAATTTTCTGTACAGTACAAGGAGACTCAGTAGATCAATGAATTTAGACTAGTAGGTGCATGACAATTACACTTGAGATGTAATCATTTACAAATTCAATTTTAACTTTCCAGTGAAGCATGTACATAGGCGTCTCAAATTAAGGTTGTTTAATTATTGTCCGTATGTGTATAACACTTCTTCCTCGATACATTCAAAGCTACAACGATCTCCAGGGAATGATATTCTTGTACTATATTTGGTAAACATGTATGAGGGTTGTCCCAGGATAGTGTATAACTCTTCATTTAGTTAGCCAAACAAAAAGATACAGCTATGAAATTTTGCATGTGCATTTCAACAGATCGTTCAATGACCTATGATAACGAGGGAATATATATCTATAGTGAACAATCACATAATTATATATGAGTCCATTACTTACACTATTGGACGATACGACAGCATGATCCACATTCTCAAAGTCATTGACAGGTATAGCTAGGTAGGCATCTTCTTTCACCTAGAATACATACAGTACATACAGTATTTACATGTACCAACAATTTGTAAACTTGTAACTTTCCATTTAGTTATATTTTTTTTTTCCAAACATTTCCATCAATTCTTCAGTAAAATATTTTGTAAATAAGTGACTGCACACCCTCGTCTATGTGATGAAACTGGTGTTCACAACTAAATAGGAATGTTTATCAGCAAGTGAAGTTGTGCAAATGGGGTTTGACATCCAAGTCCACAAACGATTTGATTTGTTTTGATTGTCCCACTGTTTCTGCACAGTAAGTATTTCAGTAACTTACAACAGTCAGTCAACATAACATGTTCCTGGGTGATCAACAAGTACTAAGCTGCTCCTCCACATACAACCGACAACAGCTATACATTATATATACAATGTATATATCATACATCATTGTTCTAAGGATGAGGGAAAATGATTCAAGAAGCATCATTTTCAAGAAAGAACAGTCATGATAGCAAACCTGCTTTGACCAGGTTTTGAATCAACAAGCTCTAGATCACTGGTAGCAGTTAAGCACACAGTGCACTGAGCAAGAATGAACATTGAGAACACTTACATCATTTTTCTCCCATTTGAAAGTTTGATCTGATATAGTTATCCATGGTGTCTTTTTATTGAGGGTAATCTCCTCTGGCCATTCTGCCTTGTAGCCTACCGGTCCATTATTCTTCAGAAAATGATGTTTGAATACTTCCATACGATATTCTGGATCATCACGTACCTATAGCAACACAATGAGTACAATAATAATACATATATGTGAATGTAGGACTTCAAGGGGAGGTAAGCTTTAAGAAAATAAGACTGAAATCACTAAGTCTCAACAGCAAAAGAGTCATATATGAATAAGAGTAAGGTGTCACTGAAGACCCAAACAGAAACTCGGGGTTTAAAAGATAGCAAATTCTAGTTTTTATCAACAAAATTGTAATATTATGGATCTACTAAATGCACTCATACTAGTTAAACAGCCACCTTAATACTATACATCAACCGCACAACTAAAACAGAATTAATGAGGAATGTAGTTAAGTCTCAGATGACAATGAAATGAAAGATAAATATACTCCTATTAACCACTACAAAATAGGCAATTAATTCTTTATAACTGTACAGACATTTCAAAATCTGTGGATAAATTTCAAAATCTCTAGAGATATCAGCCGATGCCTTTCCCAAGCCCAGACGTGAAAAGAGTTGGAAAAGGGTTGTGCGCAGGGCTAGCGTACCTGCCACACGTAAAAAAGCCAGCTACAGAAACCTTAACAAAAGAACCTACACATGAAAGAAGGGTCAACATACCCCAAGAGGCCAGGTGGCATTCTTTGGTGATGGCCTTAGGAGCAAACCAGTCCAAAGAGGATTAGATAGGTAGGTAGAGATACCAGACATATTTGGTCATAAGGATAAGGTTTCAATGGTTTCTACTGATGGTGCCACTAAGCTACAGACAAATGTAAAGTATATATATCTACGTACCACTTTAGTTTTCTGGTCCATGATATCAAACATAGATCGTACCACACTAAGTACCACTTGCTTACACCATACTATACATCTATGGTCTGTCGGTACCCAGGCTTTAGGTATATGTGTTGTCTTAAACAAAAGGAAACAATTTTAACTTTAATAATTTCATTACAAAATGTAAACGTTTAAATGAAATCACTGCAGCTGAATTTGGTCAAGTTGTATGAATGTACTAACAACTGAAATGCTTGAGAAGGGTATTTAAGAAACTTTTACTATTCAATGACATTTTTCAACACCCAACTTAATTTAGTTTGTTCAGGTTTTTTCCACATTGTTACTGGTTATACCAATTATTGTCAAGAGTATTTTATGACAGAACATTGTCATGATTAAATGAATATAGTGAGGAATACTGTGCAACAGTTTGATAACACATAAGATAGTTAGCACATAATAAATTTAAAGTCCTAAATCAGTGCTTGACACTTATTCTTCATAATGGCACAAAGGACCAGCAGCTCAAGCGGCTGGCTAGACTGAATTCCAGGTGATCCTATTGACTATTGAGCATTTAAAAAATTACTTTCATATACAGAGCAACCATATTCTTACAATGTTTTGGTTAAAAACGTTTATCAACAGATACAAGGTCATACACCAGATGTAAGATAATTAATTTTTGAATTTCCATATAATAACAACAGTTTGTTAAATTTCATGAAATATTCGATATGTATTACATATCAATAATGGAACTAGTTCATATTTATCACTTTCTACAACAGTTTCCTTGGTTACCAATAGTAATCATATGTAGGACACTCAGCCTCTTGACTACCAAACTATTAATCAACTACCATACTGTAACATCAAATAATCAATACTTACAGAGGTACTGACAGCTCGCTCATTTTGTACCAGCTAAAATTAAACAAAGGATAAAAATTATAACCAAGTACACATGTCTAGAACACACATGTTCATAATTAACTTGCACAGAACAGATTTATGGAACAATTGAGAATAGTTTATTCGTTAATTTGATAGACGAAAAGTGAAGCTTTGAAACAGGTGAGCTAAAAGGGTGGAGTGTTCACTTTATAAGACTCACATCATTTAATGGTGTAAGGCCTCCCCTCTAAGACTCACATAATTTAATGGTGTAAGGCCTCCCCTCTAAGACTCACATCATTTAGTAGTGTAAGACCTCCCTATAAGACTCATATCATTTAGTGGTGTAAGACCTCCCATATTTAACTCACAACATTTAATGATGTAAGACCTCTCCTATAAGACTCACTACATTTAGTGGTGTAAGACCTCCCCTATATGACTCACATTATTTAGTGGTGTAAGACCTCCCCTATAAGACTCACATCACTTAATGGTGTAAGACCTCCCCTATAAGACTCACATCATTTAGTGCTGTAAGACCTCCCCTAACTTGTTCATCATTCTCACCACCACCAGTAGACACTAGGGTCACATAGTCACATCATTTAGTGGTGTAAGACCTCTCCTAACTTGTTCATCATTCTCTCCACCACCAGTGGATACTAGGGTCACATACTCACATCATTTAGTGGTGTAAGACCTCCCCTAACTTGTTCATTATTCTCACCACCACCAGTAGACACTAGGGTCACATACTCACATCATTTAGTGGTGTAAGACCTCCCCTAACTTGTTCATCATTCTCACCACCACCAGTAGACACTAGGGTCACATGTCTCAATGTAGAGTTGTTATTGTCACGCCAGTAATCATTCACTCTCCTGTAGAATTCCACCAAGTCAGAATCCAAAGCCACCACTGTAAAATAAATAAGGCAGCGTTCAATAAATGCTTATGCCACCATGAAAGCCTTGTCCATAAAAAAAGCTAAGTCAATCAGGGGCCATAATTCTGTTAAAATGTTGGATTTGACAATGTCAGGGGCTTATGACGATAAACCAGTACTTGCCAAGTTTGAAAGCAATGCCTTGAAGGACTTGATGTAAGTTGAAACAGTCAATCTGGGTTAACCTAGAATCTGGCCCTTCAATAAGTCTAAGTCTAAAATTAGGTCAAGGTGAAGGTTAAAATCGGGTCAGGTGATACAGGCATGTGGAGAGTGTCCAAATATAATATCCATACAAGTATGAAAGCTTTGTAGCAAGCAGTATTAAGGCTAGACGAAACGGTCAATTTGGATAAACCAAGGATATGGACAGGTCAATCAATATATGCCTCCCGATCTATCGATACGGGGGCATACAAATAAATCTCATATTTTGTACATGTATAACAAATAAATGCACACTACATTAACACTCCTTGTCCTGATCTCCGGAAGATCCTCAAGCACTAGTCTCAGCTCAAATTAAGATTTTACTCAAATAATACACTCAAGATACAAATAATAGCATAATATTATACACTCAAAACAATGTTTCTGTGTCGTGATTACAATTTTGAGTTCTATCTCACTTTGAATGAAACTGTTTGGGTCTATAATACAATACAATCATACAGACACACAGACCAAACTGACAAGACATGTGCAAAGCAATATAACCTTGCATCAAAGATGGGGGGGGACATATCAAAGCAAATAAGAGATGTTTGTAAAACATGTATGCCCCATATGGTACCAATAATCATAAATGGTGAAGGTTGCAGTGACCTTGACCTTTGACCTACTGACCTCAAAATCAATAGGGGTCATCTACTGTTGCTAACGGACCTGTATGTAAAGTTTAAAGATCCTAGGTCAAAGCGGTCTTGAGTTATTGAACGGAAACTATTTAAATAGTCAGAAATGGTAAAGGTCACAGTGACATTGACCTTTAACCTACTGACCCCAAAATTCAATAGGGGCTATCTACTATTGATGAACAACCTCCATGTAAAGTATGAAGATTCTAGGTCAAATCATTCTTGAGTTATTGAAGGGAAACCACTTAATAGTCAGAAATGGTAAAGGTCACTGTGACCTTTACCTTTGACCTACTGACCCCAAAATATTTGGGGGTCATCTACTATTGTTACCAACATCCATGTAAAGTATGACTATCCTAGGTCAAAGCGTTCTTGAGTTATTGAACGGGAACCATTTTATACGACTGACCAACAAACCGACCGACAAGACATGTGCAAAGCAATATACCCACTCATCAAAGATTGGGGGCATAACAAGTAAATAGAACATGTCATACCAGGTGCTTGGTTAGGTGTTGCCTGCATGTAGATAGTGTTTACTGACTTAGCATCAAACCCAGGAAGAGTGAACAATGCTCTCGCTATCAAGCCACCCTGAAAATTACAAACAGTATTGTACGAGCGTCAGACTATGTCTCACAATATGGGCAAGAGGTAGTGAAAGCAGCTGGCAGCTCAGTCAGTAGAGCCTTCATTCTGTAAGTGAAGAGTCCAATGTTTGAGCACCAGTTAGGCTGAACAAGTTTTTCACCCTTTGACATAACAAGTCCGAAGTGGGAGACTTTAAGAGTTGTACGAGTGTGGAAGAGTTTGTATGACTGATGACAATATCAGTATGAGTCTATGCCAACAAACTGCGAGAAACGGGTGAGTGGCAGCCAGATTTGCAATTTATGTCTACATACAATAGCCTCTATGACATATAATTGAGAATGCACGAGATACCTCGACACCTCCTTGACACATGTATGAGACGAAAAGTTTGGCGAGAATTTTAAAGCAGCTCCTTGGGAGATTTATGGCGACATAAGAAGACATCACTGCGAAATAGGACAACATGTGTACAAGATCTGCATGACACCAGCCGAGTTGTGACGAGGTACAACTCAATGCAACTCGTAGTTCCAACTCACAACTGTTTGACAGGGGCTTTAGGGAAACTTGGGGCAGTCTTGAAAATAAGGGAGAAAAGTCTCGGAACTTTAGGGAGATAAAGCATGTATGCAGGAAGTCTCCCTTAAGAGAGATATAGCATGATTATATGCAGGAGCACTTACCATGGAATGTCCAACAAGCACTATTGTAGATTGCATAAATTCTGGATTCTTATACAAACTCAATATCTTCTTTATAGCAACATGAACAAATTCTGGAATGTATCACAGTAGCAAATAATAATGATATAACACAGCAAGAAGTCAATCTTGTATAATTCAGTCAGCAAATTGTTTCGTTGATTCAGTACAAAATTCTAAACTTTGTTACCCATGATTAGAACTGTAATCAATAGAAGCGATAAAAATGTATTGAAAATATTTTTTAGCCAATCGCATATCGACCACCCAAAGTCCCTGCACAAAATGTTTCCTTGGTTAAATGAAAGTTACAAATAGCCAAAACGGGTCAGCAGTCTTCAAAGCTCGTAATTTTAGTTTACAGGACCGTTGGGCCAGTGACTCGCCCGAGACCACACACTTGAATTAAAAACCCAATTTTTCTATATTTTCTTCTTTGAATACCGGTAAGTAATCATTTCTAAATCCCAAATCGACGTTACACAGAAATTGTTCGCAATCAAAGTAACCTGTATGAAATTTACAAATGATGTCATTTGACAGAATCGAAGTATACATATACACTATTTAGTTGCACCATTACAACATACTTTTTTGGTTGCTGCATTAGAACAAAGTAGCATTAAATGTCAAATGGTCTCTTAACGATTACTGATCCTAATGGCCTCAGGATTTGTCGGAATATCTCGTCATTTGATGGCAAAAAACAAAAAATATCACTGGAAATGGTCTGATTGTAGGTAAAATTGGTCATTTTCTCATACAGGTCGTGTCATACTAATAGTGGTCTTAAAAACAGGTTTGACTGTAAATCACAAACCCAGCCATTTTTACAAAATAAGCACTTGCATGGTTGTCCAAGACAAGTATTGTTGATTTTGGGCAAGTAACTTCTGCAGTAATTATGCAGGGAGGATATAGGAAAACTATTCGGTTTTGCCGATTCGGGCAAGTAGTTTAAAATCCTAAATTCACAGACTACAAAGACATTAATCAAAACTAAGTACCTGTCTGTTGTTTGAGGTATGCACCATATAACCCTGAGAACTCCTCATTTAGGTCCACGGTAAACACATTGAAATGGAATTTTCTACCTTTGTCGATCACCCTTCTAAAGGCAACGGAACCGACTGATCGAGCTAAACAACAGTAGAAATAAAACAGAAATTCAGTTAATGCAAATATCTAACAAAAATTAAAGATGAAGCATAAAAACACACAATAATTGTGTAAGTATTCTGAAAGAACAAATTATGCAACAAGAAGTACATGTACCTATGCAGAAGCTGTCATTTGCAACAAAATTTGTGGTAAAATTTACAAAATTGCAATTTAACAGCAAATCATTGTTTTGACAAGTTTTTGCTACAAAGGTGTTTTTTATTTCTATTGGGCATTTCAATCATTACCATTGAGAAAAATCTAGTCTGTTTGACATTTGGAATAAGGTCTGACTACACGAAGCTTAATTCAATGTCATCTTTATTGTATCCTAAGCAATATTTTGGCCTGTTAAGAGTGGAAATACTCTTGTTTAGATGAAAAGCAATTAAAGCAATTAAAGGACTGATGATTGAGCTTCAAATATGTTTATGTGACATGTAAAAAATAACATTTATATACTTGGGAAAAATAAATGATACCTCCCATTGAGAATGGGTCTTTCTGCTTCGGGAATGTGTCTAATTTCAAGACAAGAAAACCCCTGCTCTTTGTAAAGTTAAACCATAATTGTATTTCTGATCTTACCTTGTTTGTAGCTACCAGCATTGCCATGGATAAACAAAACAGGAACACCTATCATTTTCATGTCTCTGAAGTAACAAAATGTCAATATTTATTACAGAACATTCAATTTCTTACACAGGTACTTAATTAATTATACCAATTATACCTTAATGATCTTATATTTGACTTAAATAATTGCATGCGTATCTTTTCAATATTGTTTTATTATCATTTATAAATAATGAAGTAGTATCCACACCAACAAACTCAAAGCTAAATATCTGAGTACAGTACAACCTCTTTAGAGTGACCCTCTGTAGAACAACAACATCTCTACAACAGCACCTCAAAACTTCTGTTGGTGATATTTACTCTAAATGTAACCTTTGTAGAGCAACAAGTTGCCAACAACCTCTACACAACGGCCGCCAATATTTGCAGATTGTTACAGAGGTTGTACTGTATTTAAGATGTTTTGAGCCGTATCTCAACAATCTCTAAACAGCATTGTTGTAACAAGACCTGACAGTACATTTTTTTGTATGACCACTGGACCACTAATGTGGCTTTTCTGAAATATACTATTTGCTGCATTGTACACTGTTGTGCATCATGACTTTAATTTTTTACTATTTACAGAAATTCATAGAATACATGAAGTATGTATAAGTTTTGAAAGCTGAAATCAAGTTACGATGTTCCTCAAAATTTCTTGCAGTAAGTAATACTGAAATTTAAATATACTAACCCTAAAATACTTGCATACTTTCTGAAAAAAATGAAAAGGAATACACATTTAATATGACACAATATAAAAGTACATACCGAAGTCAATACATGTTTACAACAGAAAACATTTTATACTGTCAAACCAAGAATGAGTCTTGTAAAATGAGTAACTGTAAAGTTAATTTAATGTACTTGACACATAACCGTAAAACATGAGATGTTTGTAAAACACATAATTTATGCTCCCATGGCAGCCAAAAGTCAGAAATGATTAAGGTCACAGTGACCTTGACCACTGACCTACTGACCTCAAAATCTTTAGAGGTCATCTACTATTGATGATCAATCTCCATGTAAAGTTTGAAGATCTTAGGGCGAAGCGTTCTTGAGTTATTGGACGGAAACCATTTGGTCTACCGACCGATCGACGGACCAAAGCAAAGCAATGTTTAATACCCCCTCATCAAAAATGGGTGGGGGCATAATTATATCGAATCAGGATCATAATATTTCTGATAAAAAATATTGAATGGCTCACCCTTCTCCATAGACGTACAACCCATAGTTTGGAAACTTGTTCTGCACAGCTTTTGACAATGGCACAGGCTAAAATAAATAGAACAATAAATACAATCATATAACATCCAGTTGGTTGTCGGCGACAGTAGTAAAGTCACTAGGTAACTCCGGGTTTCATTAAATAATTATTAACATTTTAATGTGATGAATACCCAAAGATACTGCTGGACACTGACGCAGTATGTGACGTCTAAATTATGATGATATGCATATATGTCTAGTCTAGCTTATATGCACAACTAGACTTTGTGCTGATCAGTTGTGCAAAGTTTCAATCAAATACGACCAATTTGCAGGTCATCATCTTGTTTGTGTTATAAGAAAGTTAAGTACATTATAACGGCCAATCTGTCTGATTGTTCCTCAGCCTGTTTATTAATAAATTCATTTGAAATATTTCCATTTAATAAATCATAGCTCTACAATCAATCTGGGTGTGTCAGACAATATCACTTTGGTGATCATCAGGCCAGGATTACAGCCCATACTCAGTTTGAGTTTCTGAATTAACTAACACCATGCAAGATGCTAACTATCACTGATCTTGTTTGCATTGCCAGTGCTAGTGAAATTGTGATTACTGCTTTACCCTTATATTCCACCAATTATCATACTAGCCATGTTTACTTGTAAACACATTATTTCTTTTAATCTAATTTTTTATGCTAACTCACTATAAAGAACAATCTTTCAATCTGCACTAGCAGACAACCAGTCAATATTGGTTTAAAACACATTAATTTAAATCGTAAATGTTTTTAGATAAAAGGCTAGAATTATCGTGGAGTATTTACACATATGTTAATATTAAAATTAATTGTACATGATTATATAAATTCTTATTTCAATCTCATTTATGTACATTCATTAAATTAACACCATATAAGACAGTTTGTTAATAATTGAGATCTGTCACTTGTCTATATCGCTGGCTTAGAATTAGAAGGTTGTAATTACTACTTACGACCTTATAAGACTCATGCATATTTGAAATCTGCATCTCATGGCACTTTTTATTAGCCTATTTTCGTGAAAATCAGGAAGTTTTGACCAAACTTAAGTTGAACAAGACTGCGTTCAATAAACGCTTATGCCCCCTGTGGAAGCCTTGTCCATAAATAAGTCTAAGTCCAAAATTAGGTCAAGGTGAAGGTCAAAATGGGGTCAGGTGATACAGGCGCGTGGAGAGTGTTCATATACAACATCCATGCAAGTATGAAAGCTTTGTAGCAAGCCATATTAATGCTAGAAGAAACGGTCAATTTGGGTTAACCAGGACGGACGAACAGACGTACTCATGAGACGGTACTTGTGGGGTTTTCTTTTGTTCTTTCTTTTGTTTGGTTGCAACCCACAAGTAGCGTTTTGCACCCCACAAGTGACCGAATGAATGGAATCTAAAAATAGCCTATTGTTCCACACCCCACAACTACCGGTGCATTCGTACGGACAAACGGACAGGTGAATCACTATATGCCTCCCGATCTATCGATACGGGGGCATAAAAAGCTTGTTTTGCCATAAAGTAAAGAGTAGTTTTCGGACAGTTTTTTTCTTCTCAAAATATTGATTTTATACTAATGACCTTCTAATTCTAAGCCAATGATATCTGTCTAATATAATCTATCCAAATATACCGTAGTACATTATTAATGATTATTGCACCTATTCATGTAAGAAATTTATACAGGTAGTCAGTTTACTGTTTTAGTTTTATTGGTATTATCGGCATTATAATGCTTAAGCGATTTATACTCATAACTGTTGTACTTCGTATTTTTGTGTGTGTTTTTCATTTTTTCAAACAAGTGTTATCCTTACTTATATTCTGCATTTCTCAGGTTTAATATTCGATATAATCTGTAGTCTTGTTTTTAATTTGCGCATTCAATCATTTTACTTACTAATAATTCAGCATCTCTCAGGTTAGGATTTGAGTGATAACTTCTCCATAGTAACTTCTTATTGTCTAACAGTTTATTAATTAATAACATGACATACTGTTGCATTTGTAGGCGTACTCTGCATTTTTAAGTGTTTGTTTTTTCAAGTTGCATACATCGGTATTCATATATTATGTAGAAATATTTGTTCCCTTTTTTCTACTGAAAACGTGTCATTGTTTCATTTATTTATACATACATGTACTGTCATAACTGTACTGTTGTTTTTGCGTGTATTTTTCATTGGCACTTCTTCAAACAAGTAATATTCTTACTAATAAATTCAGCATTTATCAGGTTCACTTTTCGGCAATTACTTCATACTAAATTATTTTTCATCCAACGAGTACTACGTAGTCTGTGTTTGTTTTTAATTCGCACAATCAATCATTGTACTTACTAATAATTCAGCATCTTTCAGGTTTGCACTTCTGTAATATCTTTTCCATAGTAACTTCTATTTTTCAAACTATTTTTGTTTTAATTATAAACATGATATACTGTCACAGTTGTAGGTAGACTCTGCATTTTTAAGTTTGTTTCAAGACACAAAATTGTATCATTCTAATTTGTGGATATATTTGTGATATCTTTGTTATTTTTTTCAACTCAAAACTTATAATTGTTTCATTCAATTATATCTATCTTGACTGCCACAAGTGTACTATGCATATTTGTGTTTGTTTTTTATTCCCACTTTTCCAACAAATAAAACATATCACATGTTTGCTTTCTGATGATTAATCATTATTCTAAATAGTAACAACTTATACGTACACAACAATTTCAATATCTAAGTAATCAATTCATTAATTCAATCATTGATTGTTATAGATCTTTTTTTGTATTTTGGGCATACTGGAATAGATTCTATTTTTAAATATAAAATATGATTAAACATATTCTTTTTCATTATCAAGTTCAACAATAAATGAACTAATTCAACCACGCTAACAGAATCTACATAATATACTGTAATGTGAGGTACCCTTGTGGCTGTTCTATTTGACTTGTCCGAGCTGTTATTAATTGTAATTTGCACTTGTTCATGAATTATTAATGTTTGCTTAACTGTTTATGTAGTTATGTATCGGTACTTAGCAATACGGGAACCTCGCATGCACTTCTCAGTAATATTTCCGGGTCGCGGAAATATGTGACAATTCACTAAATAGCCATCAATCCAAATACAAACAATGCAGACGTTACACGGATCGATGCATGTCAACAAACTCTATAAATTGACTTACCTGGCTATGTGTCAAGTATTGTTATACTTGGTAAAAACATTGTTTACATGTGTGATTTAATTTAAACGACCGGCGCGGTCTTTACTACAAACCGTAGCAGTTGTGTACTTTACGTACACGTGTAGAGTACGGCGCCACACCACTAAATGTATGCTTTGCTTGTATAATATGCGGCCCGATACGTATAACTCTACATCTCAATTAATTCAAGTCAGTCTTTTAATTAAGTTCCATTTCGGAACTATTTCCTGCTGCGTATGACATAGAACAGAGTAAAGTTAGTCCTGGTGCTGATTGGTTGAGAAGTACCAGATTCTTTGAATCCAGGATTCTGATTGGTCGATGCTGCCAAAGTAGTACTAACTCTGAAAGTATCAAGGCGCCAGCTATATAAACCAATACAGACAGAAGACAGGAGCTTTCCAAACATTTCCGCCATTGATGAAGGTCAAGTCCTTACAGACATTTTGAACAAGACAAGAACAATGAGCCGTCCAGCAGCAGAAATGTAAATACGATTTGGTTTGATGAATTGATGAATAAATACGGACTCATTTAACATTTATAACTTTTATTAGGAATTAGCTCAAAACGAACATTTAAATAAATACTTAGTCTCTTAAAATCTTGAACGACTGGATTTGCTGTTTGATCTCATTTGCTGTTTGAACTTTGTAACCATTGGTCTACTAGTATAAGGCATTTGTTTATGCAGTTATATTATTACCTTATTAAATACATTCATATTAGCATTTGATTTGTTTGTGGTTGAACCTGTACAGAGCCGACCGTCGCGTATTACAATACTATATACCTGATTAAATCGCTCCTACTTTTCATCATAACTAGAAATACTGTATATAGATTTTTAAATACTTTTCAGCTCTGCCATTGCCGGTCCCAAGCCCGGATGTAAAAAGAGGAGGGTTGTGAGCAGGGCTAGCTCTCCTGTCATGTTAAAAAGATGTAGATAAATAAATTGAAAATTGAACCTCATTAAGGACTTCATGAGGTTAAATCAAAGTATATATTTTTATAAAGGATATATTTTCATATCACCATCATTCAATTGTTACTTGTTTTTCCTCAGCGAATAACGTATATACAACGACAAAAATATAGCAAGTTTTAAATTAATATCAGTGATATATTGGGGATCTAACTACTACATATTCATCGTGGATTTCTTAGCGGATCCGTAGATATGTAGTAACAAAAAAATCAAGTACAGTATAACCTCCGTAGAGCGACATCCGACGGAGACAGAAAAAAATACAGCTCTGCGGAGGTGTCGCTCTGTAGAGGTTGATTGTTTTAGAATGTCGTTCATAGACTATTGTGTGTACAAAATAACGGTAATCTTAAATTGATGTTGTTTGTTTGTGATTAAGTGCATAAAAGTAGATCTACTCGTAGCCGCGTGTTTTGCGATATAATCCTGATGATTATTTAATTAATATCATTGATTAGATACAAAAATGCGTACAATTCACGGGTCTAGTATTTATTGCTATTAAACGCAACTCTCAACATTATAAACCGAATCCATATTATTTTACGCACATGCCGTATTCAATTGAATTGTTTACCTTCAAAGTGTTAAAATCTCTATTATGTCATATCGCTCAGTACACAATTTGCACATGTGATCGGTAATTTGTTTACCTCTCGCGTGTAACTTGGTCAGTGCATATGCTGAAATTGACAGTTTTAGACAACGTGATTAACCATTAACACGACATGTACGTAAATTTCCTTTCTTTTACTGATTGATAAGCGCGTATTGATAATTCATTTAAAATTAAATTAAAAGTTTAATGCATCTCAGCTAGTGCATGGTATGTACGGTGTTACTGTGTCATATTGTCGACCTGATCCCAAAGACAGTCGCTAAACAGTGGCTATCGGCTATAGTTACCTAATGAGCGATAATTATTATAATCCACGAAGGTGCGAAAAATAGAAAACAACATCGTATTGAGTTATGCAAACACGTGTGAATATGCTGTTGTAAAAACACACCTGTCACTTCTCAGAGGTAAACCATACAAAAGGTAAACAATTTTAACGCCCGGTTGCTGCTCTGCGGAGGTGTCGTTCTACGGAGGTTAAAATAAAGAGTGAAAATGAACAGGGGAAAAAAAAGTGCCGCTTCTGGGATGTTGCCGCTTCTCAGAGCCTATCGTTTATACTTAATCACCAATTTCAGAGCCGAAAAGCAAATTATTCTGAACGAGTTTTACACGGTCTTCGTTAGTACAATTGATCATGAATGCTTAAAACTCACTTTCGGTGCAACATTCTATTTTGGTAGAATTACACCTGATCACCGGTTGAGGTATTCCCAGTAGACCCTAAAAGCAAATTAAGCTAATCGAATTTGACTTGTTATTCCATGGATGTATTTTTTCATGTACTAAAATACAAGTATAAGGATTCTAAGTGTATGTACATAAATAACACACATAAGGACCTAGCAATGAAAACTGTTAAAAAGGCATTAATATACATGTTCACCGTCTTTATGCCGGAAAGCATTCAGATACACATATTAGATATTTGTGTAGGTTATAAACTGGGATGCTTTCTAAATCTAATTTATAACCTAAAATTATGGCATACGAGGCTATTAACAAGAAATCTGAGAGGTTTTTGGAAATATTTATGTTTAATCCAACTTAATATAAGTATAGTACCAGTAGAGTAGTTTTATATGACAAAAGGGTCCAATCTGAGGGTATTAAATAAATGCTTTTCTCCAGAATATTTTCTTTGGGTCCAATTAGGAATCTCCTGTTTACAAATTAAAGCGCGTCATTTTCTCACTTACCACGTATTCCGGTCGCTCAAACATCCATGTCATCTCGCATTGATTAGGTTCGAAGTTTAGAATCACGTCAGTGATGCCGACAACCACTAAAAACACTGCAAAAACGGAGAAAAACAAATTCCCCGCACTAGCCATGATGACTTAAAAACACTTGAATTAGTCGCACAATCGTCTGGATGATTCTGATTATCATTCGGATTCCTTGGACATCATCCTTAAAATGGACGAAAAATATGACAACACGCTTCTGGGCATTTTACAAAACGAAGGAAAGATAGACAAGTTTCTTAATGTCATATTCGGGTTCTTGTATCGAAGGTATCATTATTATTCCATATTGATTGTGTCTATATTGTTTTTGTTAGTAGCTATATTCTAAAATGAGAAGTGGCATAGAAATCGGATACAACGGCCATGTCTATTTTCGTTTTGGTAGAAGACCATCTTCTCTTAAGACTTAACCTGTATTTAATGCATGCAGCTTTACCATATTGAAGTGACAAATTGTAGCCGCTATTTTAATCAATTCATTATAAAACATTGTAGCATCTCTTTCAATCTCTACTGTAATATTCTTGTTATTTTCAGGACCGATTTTTATCGGATTATGAAAAGCAAGGAGGATAGACTTGGATTTCCAGCTGGGATTTCTCAGAAAATGCTTCTTAATGTAATACTTTTTATCAATACTATGCATCAGTCAATCGACACCATGCTCCCCATAGGGGCTGACGTTTCCATGTTTTTTCCAATGTTCTTCCCCCCGACGCTTTTGTTTTTCGCCAAAATAGTGGGGAAAAGTAGCTATGACTAAACCTTTGATTTTACGGAGTTTATGCAGGAGTGTAGCAGGGCGATCTTTACAGTTTGACCAACAATAATTCATCAAGTAGCAATACACTTACCCGGCATCGCGAAAACCATCGGTCCTGACCGACAAAAAATACTTTGGTCCAGCAAAGGGTCCGGGTCGGTTCGGATTCTGAATTTTTGCGTCGTGACAACTTGAAATTGGGAATTTCCATGAAGCAGAAAGGCCAAATAAAACAAAAAAAGAGATTACATGTGAATGTTTACTGGTTTCTTTGAACTTTTATGTTTGACCTATTTTCAAAAGTGTTCATAACTATCATTTTATGTCGATTTTGAAAAAAATAATTTAAATTGTTTATGGGGAATTTCTCCATTCAAATTTGGGAAAATTATAGCCTATTTGCAATTGGGAAAGGGTCCGTTTTCCGGACCCTAATAAAGAAGAAAAAAATTCACTGACATTTATCTTCATTTTTTCAGACTGACAAATGTTCATTCGGACTTTTTTGTTTCTGTCAGTCCAAATGACTTACAGGTTTTTAAAGTTTTCGCTTTTACCCATGATCTTTGAAACATCGGTAGTGAACGTAGGCGTCAACCATCCTTTTCTATTCTGGTCTATTGAGGATTTCTCTGTCGTCTATCTACATCTGCTGGTTTACTCCCAACGATCAATTGCTGATCATGACTGGGAGGCGAAGTAACATTGGATTTTCATGATACCAATGTGTGGGGGTTTACCATCTGTATGGCCCTGGGGGAGGGGGGATTGTGGTTTCAATTGGTTGGTGTATTAGTTACATGTACATATCAAAAACAAAACAGCCATAAATAATTTACTGAAAACAAGTAATGTACTATTTTCAACTGATAAGTGATATGCTAATTAATGTAATAGTTGGTTTAATTGGGTTTTTCATTAATTATTTATCAAATATGTGTCACGGTGTGACATTTTAGCGGTAACACCGCACGGTTAATGCGGCAAACTTTAATTATATTTATCACGCATGCGCCGTTTCTTGTAAATACTGTATCGTATCGTCTTGTTTTGTCATCTGCTGATTGACCAAATCGGAGATCTTCGTCATTGTTCGTGGGTTACGGGCAATGACGGAAGTTGCCGAGGAGGGCAATTAGTATGAGTGTCCGTGCGTGTTATGTGAAACCTGTTTGTAAAACCTGTTGTTTGTCCTGTTGTCCAATTGTCTTGTCTGTTTTATATGTTGTATGAAAGGTTTGATCAGATTGGATGAATGAGATGTGAGTTTGCGCGTCCCTAGCGATACGAGTTTGACTGTCATTCCTATGTCAGATCTCTTACGAGACCGACGCAACTTATCTTCTAATAGTAGATACTTAATTAATCAAATCATTTTGATTATGTTATTACTTTGAAGTTTGAGTGATATCAGATGTTTACTACTGTGGTAAGGTTTTATTTATTTGCTTTGGAATTGTATGTATTGAATTAGAACGATTAGAACGCGTGAATTTCTTGGATAATATGAAATACTGTATTGGTTAGAACTTATTGGTATAAATTGCTAAATCATTCTATTCTTTTGTTTTAGGCTTCTTCTTCTACTTCTTTATTCTGCATATTGATCATTAAAACGTAATTCGAACCTACGCCGAAGTGTTGTCTTGAGTATATCCCCAAGAAGCCCTGTAACAATGGTGGCCAGTGTGGTTTTTGCAGTCTAGAAGTCAGAAGCCATGGAGTGAAGAATATGGAGATGATGCATCATACATCAACATAATTCATCTAGATATACCTCATCAGTGAAATAGCTAGCTAGCGCGTTGAGTGTTTTTTTTTCGTAGATCTATTATATATATATTGTGTGCACACAACTTTACGGACGGTATCGGCCTTCCATAGGACCGATTTTCACGACGTTGAGATTATTACGGGAGGACCGGATGATTCATCGCTCAGGAATGTGGCAAGTGTTGACTTTTGAAATTTTAACGACATAAATTCAGGTAACTCCTGCAATTTGTGACTGTGACTGAAATATTGTGTATTTTGAACTTGTGATTGTGAACCGGAGAGTGAGTAGACTTTGTGTTTAACTTGTATTTGAACTGTTATTATTGTATGTTTCTATTGTCATATATTTTCGCGAATGTTTGTTTTTCATAAATTTTGTGTATTGTACTATTGTCGGTTTACGAGTTATGTTATGTGGTAAATTGATATGTATTTTTGATATCACTATACATTATTGTTTTTTTTGAAATCTGAAGGAAATTTTGAGTATTTTGCTAGGATTTTTGGGGGAAATTAAGGTTTAGGATTATAGGAATTTTGTATGCCCTTTTCTCCTAGTTAGAGTATGTGCCGTAACCCGTTGATATACCTCGGAGATGTATGTTTAAAAGAGGGAGTGAGAGAGGTAAGTGAGAATTTATGTTTTGTGTAAATGTATGTTTCACTGTGTTTATGTTTGTGTAAATTGTGTTCCGACGCGTTTAGAAGTTCGCGTTAGGAATATTGTTCACGTACGCTGGGTTATATTATGTGTCATGTAGGAAGAAGTAGATTGTTGTGAAGTCAGTAGTGTAGTAGACTTTGTAACAAGTAATTAGTACATTTACAGTACCCTACTTAGATATATTGTGTGTATATTTACTGCATTTGAAGTTTATTATATATTTTTTCTATAGTTATACAAGTGGTTGAGAAATTCTTCCAGGAGTATATACTATGGTGGTGGCCAGGTCAAATTTAATTATTACTTTATTTCAGCTGCAGTAAATTTTGATTTTCAGCAATTTATATAATCCCAGTTAATTGTGTTACATTGTACATGTATGTTATAACAATGTTTTTATTCAATTATCAATAGTTTTTAATTCCCGAAGAAAGTACATTTGAAATGGCGGCAGGTGGAAAGAATATTGGGGAAACAAAGAGTGAGGCTGACTCATCCTTATCTGAGGAACAGATCAAACAAATTGTGCAAGCATTGAAGACTAGTGGTGAGTATGTTGTTCTTTCTAAAGAAGAATACGAATCATTGCATAAACCTAGCTCGACAAGTACACCATATCCTATTCCTATTGGTCCTAGAGCGAATTTGGTAACTATTATGAAAGAAGAAAAATCCAAGCATGATCATTCCATGAATGCTAGTCAGTTACATGTTCCAAAGTATGAGACCCCCAAGTTGCCCTATTTTTCAGGGGATCAACCTCCTATTAAAGGAGATGAGGCATATGAGGTATGGCGATTCGAAACAAAATGTTTACATTCAGAGAGTTTGCCTGATAATGTTATAGTACAAATAATTAGAAGATCGTTGCGGGGCACTGCCCGGCGCACCCTGATGTCTGTAGGGGAACACGCAACCAGTACTGAGATATTAAATAAACTTGATATCTTGTTTGGGGAAGTTGCAACCACTGAATCTGTAATGCAGATGTTTTACAATGCGTCCCAGAAAGTGTCTGAGAATGTTACGGCATATGGATGTCGATTGGAATCGTTGTTACAGGTAGCAGTGCAGAGCGGACATGTAAGTACTGTTGCCAGAAATGATATGTTGAGATCTAAATTTTGGACCGGTCTTAAAGATGAGAAGTTGAAAATATTAACTAGAAATAAGTATGATACTTTGTTTGATTACAACCAATTATTTAGGGAAGTGCGTACAGTGGAAAAAGAGTTAAGTGCTTCAAATAATGTAACAGTTAATGTTTCTCAACAATCAACAACAGTGGAAAAGAAAACTGTTGATGAGTTAACCAGTAAAATGGATTTACTAATGAATAAATTGCTTTCATTGGAAAAACAGATTCAGGAACAACCCAAGGAAGATACTGGCTACAAGGAAGATACAGGCTACAGAAATTATAATAGGGGCCAGAGAAATAATGGTAACTACAGAAATAGAGGTAAGAGAGGTAATTTTGGTAACAATAATCAGAATAACCCAAATGCCTAGACTCCTCAGTTGCAGGGCAAACTGGGGATGTCCAAATAGGAAAAAGCCCTAACCAACAAGGTAGTTCAGTACTATCCTTAGCAGAAAGAATGGTCGGTAAGATTAATGAGGGTTCAGCAGTGATATGTGGTGTGGTGACCAAGGTACATGTACTTGTTGATAGTGGAGCGATGGTCACATTGGTGTCTGAGTCATTTTTTAATTCATTAGTTCCTAAACCTGAACTATGTAGTATTGATAATTTTAACTTGGATGTAGTTGGTGCATGTGGTACTAGTTTACCATATTTGGGATATATTGAAGGTGATATTATGATACCTTCTGTCCTTGAAACCAGTATTGTGGTGCCTATTTTGGTTGTACCTGATACAGAGTATCGTCAGGCTGTACCTGGTATAATCGGTACTAATGTTTTACGTTTTTGTGATAGTGTTACTGGTTGTAATAGCTCAGTTGAGCCATACAGACTTGCATTAGAGGCAATGAATTGTTCTAATCTAATTGCAGTTAAGTCAACCAACAAATCACCTATTGTAATCCATCCAAATGAAGTTTCTACAATTTCAGGTCTAGTTAGAAAGCCAAAAGGAGTAACTACAGCGCTTACAGAAGCGACTGAAAAACCGCAGTTGGCGGGATTAAATGTTTGTCCAAGGGTTGTATCCCTTGAAGGGGAAGGAACTACTATCAGAGTACCAGTAAGAGTCTGCAACATATCCTGTAAGTCAATTAAAATTCTTCCACATAGTAACATCTGTTCATTGTCAGAAGTAAAAGTAGTTGACTCATGGAAACCAGAATCAGAACCATCTCGTATCAATGAACCTGAGAATTTGCAATCTTTTGCAAGGCTTTAGGAGTTAGGCATCAAACTTGACCAGAACAATATGACAAAAGACCAGTTATTCCGTGCCCAACAGATTCTTGGTAATTGGGAACATATATTTTCAAAGTCTTCTACTGATCTTGGAAAAACAGATCTAGTAAAACATGAAATTAAACTTAATGATGAAAAACCCTTCAAACAGCCTTATCATAGAATACCTCCTGCGATGTACGAGGAAGTGAGACAACATCTGAGAGAAATGGTCGACAGTGGAGCCATCAAAGAAAGTAAGTCGCCATATTGTAGTAATGTTGTACTGGTTAGGAAAAAGGATTCTAGTTTGAGATTTTGTATAGATCTGCGGGAACTGAATAAGCGTACTATCAAAGACGCTTATACATTACCAAGGGTGGATGATATGTTGGATTCGTTAGTACACTCCAAATATTTTTCAAAACTAGATTTGCGAAGCGGTTATTGGCAAGTTGAATTGGCAGAGAATGATAAAGAGAAAACTGCTTTCTCTGTTGGAAGACTAGGGTTCTATCAATGTGAACGCATGCCTTTTGGTTTGACCAATGCCCCTAGTACCTTCCAAAGGTTAATGGAAACCTGTATGGGTGATCTGAATTTGAAAGAATGTTTAATTTTTTTAGATGATGTGTTGATATTTTCTCAAACATTTGATGAACATATTAATCGTTTAGAAGCATGTTTTGAGAGATTAGAAACACATGGTCTAAAATTAAAACCTTCTAAATGTGAATTTTTTAGTAATCATGTGTCTTATTTAGGCTATGTAGTTTCATCTCAAGGAATACACACAGATCCAGAGAAGATTGCTCCTTTGACTACTTGGCCAGTTCCTGTTGGTATTAAGACATTGCGGACCTTTCTGGGATTTACGGGGTATTACAGGAGGATTGTAAAAGATTATGCCAAAATTGTAAAACCCCTGAATGACCTACTTATAGGTCATCCTACCAGCAGGACGGCCAAGAAGTCAAAGAAGAGCAAGACTCCCTGGATCTGGGGTTTAGCCCATCAGATTGCATTTGACACTATTATTAGTATGTTGACCAATCCACCTGTGCTGGGTTATGCAGATTTTACCAAGCCATTTGTGTTGTCGGTAGATGCTTCCACTGAAGGTCTGGGGGCCGTACTCTACCAAGAACAGGATGGTTTGGAAAGAGTTATCAGTTATGCCAGCAGAGGACTGCGTGCCAGTGAGCGCAATTACCCTGCGCACAAGTTGGAGTTCCGGTGTATGAAATGGGCGATATCAGAAAAATTTCATGACTACCTCTATGGTAATACATTTATAGTAAGAACTGATAATAACCCATTAACATATGTATCCTCCACAGCCAAGTTAGATGCGACAGGGCACAGATGGTTGGCTGCGCTTGGAAACTACAATTTCAAGGCAGTGTACAAGCCTGGCAAACTCAACAGTGATGCGGACGGACTGAGTAGAAGACCACCAAAGGACGAAGAAGTTATGTTCACGGAAGTCATAAGAGCCTTGTGTACAGAAGCTCGTGTGAGGACAAATGAACACCCACTTGCGGAATCACTTGTCTTAACAGATGCCGGCAATATTGAAGCTGACCCTACGGAAGAGTTCCAAGCAACAGACCTCAGTACCATTAATTGGAAGGTAGAACAGGTAAAGGATATTTCTATTGCTCGGTTTTATGATATCATTGATAACCGTCTTCACCTCAACAAGGAACAGTTACGACAAGAAAAGAAACCAGTACAGAAGTATTTACGGCAGAGAAGTTCATTCACAATCAAGGATGGAATCCTATACAGGAAACGACAGGTAAGTGATGATATTTTATTACAGTTAGTCTTGCCAGAACACTATATTGACTGGGCACTGAAAGGACTTCATGATGATGTTGGTCACCAAGGGCGAGACCGGACGCTTTGGTTGGTTAAACAGCGTTTCTTTTGGCCAGGACAGGAGAAGGATGTCATCAGGAAAGTACAGACCTGCCCAAACTGCATTAGAAGGAAGTCCTCAACCAAAGCACAAGCTCACCTGGTACCATTTCAGAGTTCGCATCCGATGGAGTTGGTTTGTATAGACTATCTTTCTCTAGAACGATCTCAGGGAGGATATGAGAACATTCTTGTTATTACAGACCACTTCACTAGGTATGCTCAGGCTATTCCCACTAGGAATCAGACAGCGCAGACCACCGCTAGAGTGTTGTTTGAAAACTTCTTCACCCATTATTCGTTTCCAGCAAGACTACATAGTGACCAGGGAAGGAACTTCGAGAGTGGAGTCATCCGGGAGCTATGTAGGATTGCTGGAGTGGAGAAGACTCGAACAACACCGTATCATCCAATGGGGAATGGAATAACAGAGAGGTTTAACTCTACACTGCTTGGTATGCTAGGTACTCTAGATCATGGAGGTAAGTCTAACTGGAAAGATTATGTGAAGCCTCTTGTGCATGCCTACAACTCGACACGACATGAGTCAACTGGATTTTCGCCCCATTATCTTTTGTTTGGGTGGCACCCTCGACTAGCCATAGATGCATTCCTAGGAATGGAGGATTATACATCCACATCCAAAATAAGTAAGTCTAACTATGTCACCAAACTTAAGAAGAGACTCGATTATGCATATCAAGTGGCGAAAGAGAATTCGAACAAACAGGCGGCAAGACACAAGACGAGGTATGACAGTAAGATACGTCATTCCACATTACAGGTAGGTGACCGTGTACTAATCAAAAATGTCACACCAAAAGGTAAGTTGGACGACAAGTGGCAACGAGACCCTTACCTGGTGACGGATATACCAGATCAGAATGTGCCAGTATACAGAGTAAGTAAGGAGAATGGTAAGGGAGCCGTTAAGACACTCCACAGAAATCTTTTACTTCCTTTGAGTTCTATTCCTTATGAGGATAACACTCCAGAATCCAGTCCGGTAATCCAGAAGCCTACTGTAGGTAGAAGGAAATCAATGCCAGTTAGCCGGAAAGCAGAGTCCATACATGTCCCGGTACTATCCGAGACTGAGTCAGACAGTAGTTCTGATACTAGTTCCGAAACAATCCCAAGGTATGTAATACCACCAAGAAGAAGGACGCCAGCGCCCTGTGTCAGTACCCGACCAGGACAACCAAGTAACTTCACTAATGCTACTTGTGACGGTGAGTCTTATTCTTATACTGGTAGATCAAACCTTTCATTTCCAAGGGATGTATCTAGTAATAGAAACTCAAGTTTCACTAGATCGTTAACTGGTAACAATGAATTTACTGTTTCTGAGAGTAATAGTTCTAGTTCCAACCAAGTAGGTCAACGGTCCGAGACTCCTAGTGCAGACACCAGTCGGCAGGTTTTGCAACCGTCAGAACAGTCTGAGTCTCGACCAACTCCAAGACCTAGGAGAATCAGAAAAGCACCTGACCGGTATGGAGAATGGGTAAATCCTATCATGGCCCAAGGGAATTTTAGTCAGGAAATATATTATGTTTAAATTCTGTATAGTAAATACAGTGACTGTTTTAAGTAAAAAGTTAATTTCTTTCAAGTGCTGTGCATCGTGGTTGGGATCGGTAAACTTATGTTGTTCCGTTAAACTATATGTATTGTTTCGTAGAATTCACATTTCTTCGGATGGAATTAGTACAGACACTTTTAAGGAAATTAGTGTATTGAATTTTTTTTACACATACATGTGAGTAAGTGGAGTAGTATGTTATAATGTTTTTAATCATGTTGTTTCATGCTATTGTACATAATAGCAGTGTTCCCTGGTTATGTGGAACAGTAACTTGAATGAATATATGTTTTATGTATTATAATAAAGTACCTTTATTTCAGTATCATGGAGTGTGCAAACTGGTTGTGTACAAATTTTTTTTTGAATTTCATGTAAGGGAGGTAACTCTTACATATATAGCAATCATGACCATATTTGTTATCTATCTTTAACTGCAGGATATACAATGTATTCATTGAATGTTGAAATTGGAGATTACAGTTACAGCGGAAATGTATTTGGAAACTAGTGTGGTACATAACTAGTTGTGATCTTTTAGTAAGTATTAGATAAGGGATTGACATGTTGATACATTGATTGTGTATTATATTATTTCAATTGATTCTATATTCTAACAGTTGAATATTGTTGAGTTTATGCAGTGTTTATTAAAGGGTACTGTATTATGGTAGTAGTGTAGTAGAAAGTAGTAGAATTTTAGTTGTATAGTTGTTATAATAGTGAAATGTCAGGAGACATTTTTCTCCTAGCAGGGAAGAATGTCACGGTGTGACATTTTAGCGGTAACACCGCACGGTTAATGCGGCAAACTTTAATTATATTTATCACGCATGCGCCGTTTCTTGTAAATACTGTATTGTATTGTCTTGTTTTGTCATCTGCTGATTGACCAAATCGGAGATCTTCGTCATTGTTCGTGGGTTACGGGCAATGACGGAAGTTGCCGAGGAGGGCAATTAGTATGAGTGTCCGTGCGTGTTATGTGAAACCTGTTTGTAAAACCTGTTGTTTGTCCTGTTGTCCAATTGTCTTGTCTGTTTTATATCATGTTGTATGAAAGGTTTGATCAGATTGGATGAATGAGATGTGAGTTTGCGCGTCCCTAGCGATACGAGTTTGACTGTCATTCCTATGTCAGATCTCTTACGAGACCGACGCAACTTATCTTCTAATAGTAGATACTTAATTAATCAAATCATTTTGATTATGTTATTACTTTGAAGTTTGAGTGATATCAGATGTTTACTACTGTGGTAAGGTTTTATTTATTTGCTTTGGAATTGTATGTATTGAATTAGAACGATTAGAACGCGTGAATTTCTTGGATAATATGAAATACTGTATTGGTTAGAACTTATTGGTATAAATTGCTAAATCATTCTATTCTTTTGTTTTAGGCTTCTTCTTCTACTTCTTTATTCTGCATATTGATCATTAAAACGTAATTCGAACCTACGCCGAAGTGTTGTCTTGAGTATATCCCCAAGAAGCCCTATGTTTCATATGTCACGGTCTGAACCTGTTCACAGTATGGGTGAGAAAAATGTGCAACCAGACCGGGGCTCGAACCCGGGACCCTTCGCTTACAGGGCGAATGCTCTACCGACTGAGCTAGCCGGCTGCCTACACACTCCCTCACCCATACTGTGAACAGGTTCAGACCGTGACATATGAAACATTTTGATATATTGGTGTCAATATTCATATTTCAATAATTTACATATTTGAGTTTTTGATAAATATATTATTGTCATTTTCTCAGCAGCTAAATTAATTGTTTTTCCAGTTTCGTGGACTTATAAGTGTTCCTCTGTCATTCTCTTCTACCAGCATATTCTTCTTACACCAGAATCACTGGTGTCTAGACTTTTGACTTACTACTGATGTATGTTCTGTCAGTTGGTGCTCTTCTTGTGATGGCGTGTGAAAGAAAATGATATGGAGGAACAATTACATCCCAAGCCTATGAAAGTCATAGCCCTCTGAGTTGGTAGTGTTTCTTGCACATCCTGATATTGATCTTTATTTAAATATTACAGGTCTTTCAGCAGTATGATAACTTAACACGTCAAGATGACAATATCAGGGAAACAAGAAAAGAAGAGGCTGAAAAACCAAAGCAGAAGATAGAGCAAACTGCAGGTATTTTTCATAAATGTATGAATTTCTTTATTTTGATTCTGACAAAATGTTCTTCAGGAATAGATTTAGAGGTTGTTTCTTTTTCAGAAATTTTGGAATAAATGCTTCCTCTTTTATGAAGTGTATCATTTCTACAGACTACTCATAATATAGCAAAGAATTCCTCCCAATCAATCACATTCAAGAAGTTTAGAATACTAAAATGATAATTTAAGTTCAAGAATTTTGAAATAACTCATAAAACTGAACTTAATTTGCAACAAATCTCCTTCTGCCTTGTTCTCGGCCAAAAAACCAGACTTCTCTTCTCTCAACCCATGAGGTTGGATGGATAAGTGATTTTTCTATGGTAACATAGAATTCTAGATTGTGTGTCAAGTGGTTGTTTAGGTGTTGATATGTATTTTTGTGACAAAATAGTCAATAAACAACACTTTAAATAAATTAAATATTACATGTCATTATAGAAGTACAACTATATACTTGTGTTATGTTTATCCTACTATTTTATCAAAAGCTGAAGGGGGAGCAACTCCTGCTGAGAAAAGACCAAAAACATCACCAGCACAAACATGCAATGTGAAGACAAAAGATTCAACAAAACAAGAACAACCTGTGTCTAAATCAGAACAAACTTTGAAACAAAATGTCAGTGACAAGAAATCAGACAGTGAAAATGTTGGCGATTCTCAGGCTTCTGAAGGGATTTCTAACGTACAAAGTGCAGTGAATCAAAGTGCTGGAGCTAACAAAGACAATACTGAATCTTCAACAGAAGAGCAGGAAGATACAGAAATTACACGGTAAGAAAAATTAAACAAGACCAGGCTCCATGATTCATAAAGTTGTTTTCATGTTAAACTCAATGTGAGTATGAAACTTGATGAGCTCCTAGAAAGTCCAATATTAAATAATCTTTACTATACACAAACGATATTACTAGGCTATCCATGTAATATAAAAGTTTCAGTAATTTATAAGACATTTTACTGTTTGAAACATTTAATGTGTTTGAGTCTGGAATTAAGTTGAGCATGAAAAAAACTTAATAATTATGGTGCCAGCTTATTTGGTAGACCATAAGTTTAACTGTCTGATACCTGCTAGATTTTGGCTCGATATCCAGTACTGGAAGTTTATGTTCTTCCATTATATTGGCTACTATCATGTCATCCACAGTTGCTTGCAGGACAGCAAATTAACACTAGTTCACTGTTGATACTTTTATTCTGGGCAAACTGATTAAATAAGAACAACTGAACACCATCTAACCATACTAAAACCATATTAAAATTGTTAGAAAATAGCATAAAACACACATGAACCCCAATCACGCCGAATGAGGGTTCATATGAGATTTTTAAAACACACTAAACAAAGTATACTGGTTTAGAATGGTA
This sequence comes from Spisula solida, assembly GCA_947247005.1. Lineage (NCBI taxonomy): Eukaryota > Metazoa > Mollusca > Bivalvia > Venerida > Mactridae > Spisula > Spisula solida. Next base: position 49,895,630 of record OX365944.1, on the reverse strand, counting down.
AGCATATATTGGCAGAGAAATTAGAAGTCGGCTCTAATACTGTTTATAATTGTAAATAATCGATTTATAGGGCAGAATATTTTCTTAAGAATGGTACATTTTATTGCAGACAGCAACAACAATTTCAAGAAAATCCAGAAAGTTATAACGGTGCAGTTCGAGACAATTACAGCTGGTCACAAAGTATAACAGATCTTGATCTCCGAATTAAGGTTTGTATCATACTCTAGTTAATGAGAGACACGCTTGACATATATATCAGGCCCTTCCCCAGGGTCGGACGTCCAGAATTTGCTTTCCCCCAGCGCCTTAGTTCATGTATGGTGTCTTTAAATCACATTGGGTGTTCATATTGTTGGTCAGTAATTGTGTTTTGCAAGATTATGACTTGTATTTCTTTGGAAGGACCTTGATATGATCTCCCTAAATTTATTTCTGCCATTGTTTAATTCGAGCAGTTGCTTATTTCAAGATGTTAATGAATTATGTACCACTGTAATTTATCATCTGGCATGAATTAATTTGATTGGTTAGATGTACAAAGTTTTGTCGGGTTTTTGTCGAGCCCGCTTGCGGTGAGCAGGACATTGTCGCCACTTTTGGTGTATGTGCTTTGTCATGCTTCGACCAATCTTGCTTATATTTGGCATGAATGTTACCCTCAATGAGGAGGAGTGTCATACCAACCTATCTCAAAGGTTAAGGTCACAGTTGGAGGTCAAAGGTCAAATCGAGCTTGTCGGGACCATAACTTTGTCATGCATTGACCACTGTATATAACTGGAAAATTTATGAGAAATAGCGTTAAACCCAAATAAACAAACATATGTTTCAGTAACATACAATGCTGCTTTTTTTAGGTGCCTCAAAATATTCGTAAAGGCCGCGATGTAAAGGTGGATATAGGAAAGAAACATCTCAAAGTCTCACATAAAGACGTCACTGGACAATGGATAGTAGTTATGGATGGAGATCTGACTTGGGAAGTACAGAAAGATGAATGTATGTGGACTCTAAATCCTGGGGAAAATGTTCATGTAAGTTTTCTCAACAAAAAAAGGATTCGCATTGAATTGGGAATTGACATAAACAAAACTCATTCCTTAAAATAAGATTAAAGAAGCAAGTCTGTTTCAGGTGCCATTAACATACATCCCTATACCTAAAGCCTAGGTCCCACTGAGGAATTCAACGTGTGATTTCTATTCATCACAATTCCTTCCGATATCACAATTGTCTCACAACTTCCACGAAGCTTCTCCTAGACCACGAGGAACCTGTTCCCGATGTCCTGATAACTTTAATTAATAGAATTTATTTAAATCGGGAGTACATTGCCGAGGAAAAAAATGCTCAGTGGGACCTAGGTTTAAACTATGCTTCAGCCTTTGTTCTAATTTGTTACAATTCAGATATGAAATTTCAAATGGCCATAATTTAGTCAAGACTATGATTATTTTCATCAAATTTCACCATTTTCCGCAGAAAGTTCCTTCTTTCCAATGTAGCATTTATATCCAGAATCAGGATTATTCTGGATCACAGATTTGTATCACACGTATCTCCAAACGATTTGGTCTTCAGTTTATGCATTATTTTAAAGTTTCTAGTAGGAATGTTCATTAGCTTGTAAATTGTGTGCCTGGTCTTTTGTTTTTGCTAGAACTTGGTTTCAGTTATGGTCCTTGTGTGGAATTTCCATATTTCTTGTTAATCGTTATATAGTGCAAAGATATTAACGTGATCCTCTTACCTTCTATTAGCATAATATGACAGCTGGTTTCTAGTCTGTATTTTAAGTGCAGTTAATGTTTTCATAAACGGAAAGCAAATTAAAATATGAATGTGCTTGAGGTGTAATACATATCTAAAGGACTGATAATGCACAATTTCTGCAAATGCACGATTTCTTGCAGAAATTGATATATTCAACAGAAGAACGTTGTAATATATTCATGCATAAAGGTCTGGATCAGGTAAATATCTCTATACTTTACTTACCATGTGTTCAGATAAACTTTGAGAAGAAAGATGAGAGATGGTGGGAAGCTGTGTTAACTGATGAACCAAAGATCAATGTACGAAAGATTGATGCAAGTCGTCCAATGACTGACCTCGACGATGAGGCTCAAGCTAAAATTGAGGAAATGATGTACAATGACAGAATGAAGAAAATGGGAAAACCTACATCTCAGGAACAGGTCAGGCATAATGTTTGAGTAGAAGCTCAGATTTAACAATTGTGACTCGGGAAGCTTTTGTGATCACTTAGTCTGTCCGTCCAAAATTGCTTGTCATAAGTTGCGAACACGCTAGAGGTAACTAGCATTGGTCACAATAACCATCTGTACAAAGGTTCCTTTAGATATTGGGTTATCCTAGCCATTCCTGGTCACTAGGTCAAATTAATGGAAAACCTTATGAACACCTAGGTCACAGTCATTATATTTGTCAGATTGACCATCTATATCACATCTGGTTTTCTATTTGTCCTCGTGGCCCAATATAAGTACACTTGAGGTCACAATTTTTATCTCGTCTGATTTTTCAGAAAAAGTACTTGTCATCCTTTGATCGTTGTCAGCGTTGCTTGGTTAATATTTATGTTTAGGGTTTTAACTATGCAACACTAGTACAATATCAATACCCAAATGTGTCAAGAAAGATCCACATCTCCGATCTGCATTTTGCAAGAATTATTGCCCAGTTTTCGGATTTCAAAACTATCTTGGTCAAGTTTTTGTTTTATGATAGGTAAGCCGTTCTCCTCAACTATCCGAAATTGCTTTTAAACTTGTTCCCCATCAGTACCTGACCCTGTAAAGCAAGACCCTTGACTCTGATATGCATTTTGCAAGAGTTAGGCACTCCTTTTTGGACTTGAAAAATAGTTTGATTTAATGTTTAAGATGGGCGTTTGTACCCGCAAGGCAGTGCTCTTTTATTAAATATCTACATGAATCATGGTCACATTAGTCATCTGTATAAAATCTAGGTGTAGCTATTTTACTCACCTTTACTTGTGTTTCGTCTGCTTTAATAGTCAGTGGTAGTGCCTGCTTCGAGTGAGAGATGTCTCAGGTTCGATCATAGGTTGTGACAAGACACAACAATGATACTGCTAAATCTTGCTTGCTCAATGCTAAACACAGCTACAGTAGTTCCAGGCACCCAGTTTGAGTGTTAGGTTAATGTCAACACAACTTTACTACAGATTAATGCAAGTAACTTCTCCCAGACGGTACTGGTCGAAACTTTACATTAGGTTCCCAGACAAGTTTAGATAACATAAAGAACCCTGGACATATTTCTTGTATGCAAGTGATTGTCAAGGATTTATCACTGCATTATTGTATCCGGTTCAAATTTTTTGTACGAGGGGTTTTCCATAAACACTTGATCTAAATCATCAGTAAGACTAGTCTTTCTCACAGAAATTAGTAGATTCCACGCAAGAAGCTTGCAATATATGGATGCATAAAGTTAGAGGGCCACGTTTATTTGTTAATGCTATACAACCTTTATGTATCTATTAGAGTTGTCAACCGGAGTCCGGACATCCGAACGTTCGGATCCCTTTCCGAAGTTCGGATCCAATTTTCGTATTCGGACGTTCGTATAAAAACATGATTTTTTTTGCTGAAATCGATAATCATAAAATATTATCTTAGTGTCGAACATATGGGGCGCAATATAGACTACGTCGTCAAGGTGATGACACATTATACAGTTACTACGCTTACAATATACTAGTACAAAGTGTCACTGCATACGACTTACATAGTGTATGTATAATGGGATTAAATCATTAAAAGTCAAAGCTGAATAGATCACTTGATCATTAACAATAATTTTCGCACCTTCGTGGATTATAATAATTATCGCTCATCTAGGTAACTAAACCTGTGCCGCGGGCGCTAGTAAATTAGCGACTGTCTATGGGATCAGTTCGACACAGTATCTCAGTACATACCATGCACTTGATGAGATGCATAAAATTCGATTTTTTTAATTCAAAGTCGTTATTAATAGTTTTAAATGACATAAACACGCTTATGAATCAGTACACGTAAAGGTCGTGTTAATGGTTAATCGAGTCATCTAAAACATAATTTATGCACTGACCAAGTTACACGCGAGAGGTAAACCAATTACTGATCACGTGTACAAATTGTGTAGTGAGCGATATGACGTAATAGAGATTTTAACACTTAAATATGAAGGTAAACAATTCAATTTAATACGGCATGTGCATAAAATAATGTGGATTCGGTTTGAGTCGTGTTTAATAGCAATAAATACTAGACTCGTGGATTGTACGCATTTTTGTATCTAATCGACAATCTTAATTAAAAAATCGTATTAAAGTATTATATCGAAAAAAACGCGCGGCTCCGAGTAGATCTAATTTTATGCGTCAAACGACATCAATTTAAGATTACCGTGATTATGTACACTCAAAAGTCTATGAACGACATTCTAAATCAATCGACCTCCACAAAGGGGCAGTTTTTTCTGTCTCCGCCGGATGCACGACGCTCTACGGAGGATATACTAAAGTCGCGAAAACTGGTTACGATGGAAAAGTAATTATCAAAAAGCAATGTTACGATTGATCCGAACGTTCAGATCTATCCGGATGTCTGATTCGGACATCCGGATGCTTGATTCGGTCAATTTTGACAACCCTAGTATCTATGTAAAGTATACATTCTTTGTGTTTGCTGCTGCTTTGTACATCAAAGTCAGAATGATACATGAATAACAAGTCATTAAGAATTGCAAGCAATACAGAAGTCCCCTACCGGTTTGAACTTTGAAGCCATTTTCAATGTTTATGTTGCCATAGCAACCACAATTTTGTCAGAATCAAAATATTTTTAGACGTGCATAATCCCCATATTGCCCCCTATCCACATACTAAGTTTCATTAACCAAGCTTGAAAACTGTTTCAGTTATGTTATGATCCAGATATTTTGACGGACGGACAGCAAACCTATAGTCCCCGCTGTCAAAAACCGGTAGGGGACTAACAAATAAATTTGAAGGTGTCGAATTTCTATTCACTAGTAACTTTGCTGTTTCTTACAGAAAATGCAAGATATGTTGAAGAATGCTTGGGATGCAGAAGGTTCACCATTTAAAGGACAGGCATTTGATCCTTCCAAGTTTGCAATGGATTCTAGCGGAGTTCTTCAAATGAAACCAAGCTGATATTGATTGTATTGTTGAAACATTGCGTTGAAACTACTGAAGATTCTTCATTCTTCTATTTATTAGAACTATACTTGAAAAGTTGTGTTCATGTCAATGGCACTTAAAATGCTTGCTTTGTAGACTTTGGCTCAAGTACATTATGAAGCTTCCAATGAACCATACTCACTTTATTGCAAGTTTTTGTTATACTGTTTGTTGCCATGTATATTAAACTGCTTGTTTAACCGATCTAGTATTTCTTTCAAAATTCAAATAGATAATAGTCCAGTTAGGATATTGTGACAGCGACGTTGCAGTTATGTGTACGCAAAAAATCACAACCATTGTCTAAACAGGTAGAGCGAAGTTTAGTATGTTAGTTTAGCATTGAAAACAGTATACGCTTTTACAATTGGTTTTACACCATTATAGTGGACTCGACCGCGTGTTGCTGGATTTTTATCCTGACTGGACTATACAATCTATAGCACCATGGTACTGTTTTATCAAAGCACTTGAGGAAATCCTTAACTCTAGTTCAAATTTAAATTCTTAACAGCTGCACTTTGGGGACAGATGGTTAACGTTCATTAACTGAATTATAATTAGTAATGCAAATCCATTTACCATACTAGGGAGTTGTAAAGTAATCGAAATGGATTTATATTCAAACAGAAGTCTCAAGACTTTGCAAGTGCTTTATCATGCAGTACAAAGCTCTTACGGACATCTTTAAACTTGCCTTCTAATTATATATTATTTATAATTTCCAACAATGTGGGGTTCTGTACAAGGAGTTGCAATACATACACTTAAATGGATATAGTTAATGAACTTCTCCAAACCACATCTGCTCCCAATTTGCTGTTAAAGAATGATGGAGAATTTAAATATGAATGCAAGATCACAATTTCTGTAAATGTTGTGATAATATCAAACAATACCCAGATGATTAACATCCTACCCAATTTTGCACAGGCAGTTGGAATCTCGCACACCATGTGAAATTTTTATGGAAACCTGTGCCGATTTTGGCTTCTAACTTGTGCCAAGAATAATGCTAAGGGTGTCCAAGGTCTTCCCTACCTAGCAGAACAAAACGATAGAACTTCACGACTGTTTGTACAGCCTAAAAGTCACATTACTTAAAATGTACTCTCACCCACCACATTTTGCTAACACATGCTTAGTGCAGCTCAAACAGTGGGACTGGGCTTATCAGCTCTTAGACATCAAATTTGAAACAATCAGAACATTTGTTTACAATTCTGAAAATTCCATCAGCCCCATTCACTTTTTAAAAATATATATACGGAATCTGTCTAGTAGTTGATCCTCATCACATTTAAATGATTTACCAGGTTCATGAAGATTCTCAGCCCACATTCATAAGTTTGCATTAGTTGACACAAAGAATTGCGTTACAATGGAGATATGGCCATGTCTTACTACTTGTTGGAGACATTTTCAAAGGAATCTATTGGATCATCATGCAAGCATGCGCAATATTTTACAATCACATACAAGCACTAGGGTAGAAAATGACCGAAACATCAACACTTTTACTCTTAATGAAATCAGGAGCACGTTTCCATGGGTGAAAGTTGAGAAATATGAAAATACTGAAAAATACGCTGGGGGCTGTTATAAAAAATAAAAGGCCTCCAAAAAAGCTTGTTTACATGGTGATTTTGTTTTCACTTTCAACCAAAAACCTTTGAATTACTATTTGACTTCTACTGAGTAGAGGTTGGGGTTCTAATAGTGAACAAGTGTCCGTGCAAATTATACAAAAGTAATAGTCAAGTTAAGGTTGTACCTTGTCAAGAAGTGCAGATAATTTGGACAAAAATGCTTGATAGTTGCCTATTCTTGTCAAATAATACAATTTGTGTATGATCTTTGTTCTTGTGTAGAGGTTGGGGTCACATTAATAGTGAACAGTATCATCCAGTAAAGTATAAATCCAGGGGTATGTGATTTTGGTTGCCAATAAACAGCTTAACCCCAGCATCATGAGGTTGCCAAAAACCGACCTACTGCCATGTAAAATGTCTGATAATCTGATAATGCACTAAAAAACAAGTTTTTGTTGTAGATTAATTAAGTAAGTACTGTATCACTAAGGGCTATATTTGGTTTAAATTGTTCTTTGTAAATATATTTTTGTAAGCAAGACAATGACTCTGCTTCAGGTAAATCACAATTTTCATTAAAACTTAAAAGTAAACATGAGATGTTTGTAAAACATGCATGCCCCATGACAGCCAAATAGTCACAAGAGGGCCCAAAGGGCCCTAGGTCGCTCACCTGTCGTACTAGTGCATGCACACCCTATGGTGATCCTACACATTTTCTGAATAAAATTTAAGGAAATTCAGCCTCTATTGCAAGTTTTTGTATGATTTGACCATGCGACCTAGCGTTTGACCCCAGATGACTTAATTAATATCAAACTTAACCTAGATTGTGTTGAGATGATTATTAGGACCAAATTTCATAAAGATTAAGTCGAAATTGTAACCTCTGGCGACTACACAGGGTTTTTCTATGATCTGACCTATAATTTAAACAAAATATTTCCTCCATATAACTGTACAAAAACATGCTATAAAGACAGAACAATACCTAAACACTTAAAAAAAATTATGGTTCCAGTGGGGTTTGAACCCATGACCCTCAGGAAAATGTCAATTGACATTGTGACCTTGTTTTTGACGCCAGATGACCCAAAATCGAACTTGGCCTCATAAGTTTCATAAAGATTAAGTTGAAATTGTAACCTCTGGTGACTGACTACACAAGGTTTTTCTATGATTTGACCTATATTTTAAACAAAATATTTTGAAATATTTTTCCTCCATATAACTGTACAAATACATGCTATAAAGACAAAACAATACCTAAACACTTAAAAAAATAAAAATTAAAAAATAAAAATTATGGTTCCAGTGGGGGTTGAACCCACGACCATCAGGAAAATGTACAAATACATGCTATAAAGACAAAACAATACCTAAACACTTAAAAAAATAAAAAAAAAAATTATGGTTCCAGTGGGGGTTGAACCCACGACCATCAGGAAAATGTACAAATACATGCTATAAAGACAAAACAATACCTAAACACTTAAAAAAAAAAAAAAAAAAAAAATTATGGTTCCAGTGGGGGTTGAACCCACGACCATCAAGAAGTACAAATACATGCTATAAAGACAAAACAATACCTAAACACTAAAAAAAAATAAATAAAAAAAAAAAATTATGGTTCCAGTGGGGGTTGAACCCACGACCATCAAGAAGTACAAATACATGCTATAAAGACAAAACAATACCTAAACACTAAAAAAAAAAAAAAAAAAAAAAAAAAATTATGGTTCCAGTGGGGGTTGAACCCACGAACATCAGGAAAATGTACAGATACATGCTATTAAGACAAAACAATACCTAAACACCTAAAACAATAAAAATAAAAAAATAAAAATTATGGTTCCAGTGGGGGTTGAACCCACGACCATCAAGAAGTACAAATACATGCTATAAAGACAAAACAATACCTAAACACTAAAAAAACAAAAAAAAACAAAAAATTATGGTTCCAGTGGGGGTTGAACCCACGACCATCAGGAAAATGTACAAATACATGTTATAAAGACAAAACAATACCTAAACATTTAAAAAAATAAAAATTATGGTTCCAGTGGGGATTGAACCCACGACCATCAGGAAAATGTACAAATAAATGCTTTACAGACAAAACAATTATACCTAAACACTCAAAAAAAATAAAAATAAAAATTATGGTTCCAGTGGGGGTTGAACCCACGACCATCAGGAAAATGTACAAATACATGCTATAAAGACAAAACAATACCTAAAACACTCAAAAAAAATAAAAAATAAAAATTATGGTTCCAGTGGGGTTTGAACCCACGACCCTCAAAAAAATGTCTATGCTCCCTACAGCGCTTTGATTTCCACTTGACCATTACAATTCACACCCTCTAGGAATATTTTGATATTTGACCTTTACAAAACTGCTGTGAACCCTGATACACATTTTCATTGGTTGATGAAAGTTTACTTGTATGTATAGAGTGTAGAGAGTTACAGCAGAGAGTTAAGTGACCATGAAGACTACATGTTGAAAGGTTTAAAACAAGGTTTTTCTATAATTTGACCTAGTGAGCTAGTTTTTGACCTCAGATGACCCAATATCGAACTTGACCTAGATTTTGTTGAGATGATCATTGTGACCAAGTTTCATAAAGATTAGGCCAAAATTGTGACCTCTAGAGAGGACACAACCCAATTGTTGACGGACAGACGGACGGACGGACAGACGACGGACGAAGTGTGATCACAAAAGCTCACTCTGTCACTTTGTGACAGGTGAGCTAAAAATAGTAAAGGTCAGAGACCTTGATCTTTAACCTACTGACCTCAAAATCAATAGGCAGCATCTACTACTGATGACCAACCTCTATGTAAAGTTTGAAGATCCTAGGGCAAAGCGTCCTTGGGTTATTGAACCGAAACCATTTGAATAGTCAGAAATGGTAAAGATCACAGTGACCTTGACCTTTGACCTACTGACATCAAAATCCATAGGGTTCGTCTACTGTTGATAACCAACCCCCATTAAAGTTTGAAGATCCTAGGGCAAAGCGTAAGATTCAGTTATTAAATATACCGCCGGTAAGAAAGAAAATAAAGTTTTTGTTTAATTTCTGAATTGTGCTGTGTCCCGCCGTCTTAAACCTCTTTAACTCTTCCCTGTAAATACTTGTGCGGCGCTCACACGATCTTGTAAATATAAAGTACAAGATTGTCCCAGATTGGGACCTGTACTGAACTGGAAGAAGAAGGTCCCTGTTCAGCAAGTAGGCCTTCTGAATCATGTTGACAAAATACATTTTTTCTCAAGATTCCAGGGATCTAAAGAGGATATTGTTTGTCATAATATTACTCATATTGACATTAAATGAATTGGTTTCTTTGAATCATCATGACATGGAAGTATAAAATATCAAAATGTCTGTGAGTGTACCTCTATAGATTCAGAGTACTGACTGACTATTTATTATCATGCTTGTAACTGCTACAAATAACACTGTGTGTTCACCAACACCACAGACACACATACAATGCGGTGTGAACTTAAAATTCCCATTTATATTGTCAAGAGGCTTTTATTGAACTTATTTGCAGCAACAAAATATTACAATTTCCCGAGTTTTTGACGGAAAGAACGGCGCTGGACTTTACCTAATTTCTTTTTAATTCAACCATTCAAAGCTTTGTCACGCTCGTATCCGATTCGCCAATGTATTTCAATCGTTTCCCGATCGCCAATTGTGCCTGACATACTTTTCTCACGCACTTAATTGCGTTTGAAAAATATGAAATTCCACTTTCGATTCGATGGCTAATGTCGTACAAACAGGTACTGAATACCCGAATAGCGGAAAGATCGAGTGCCGTGATTGGTTCAAAGAATTAACAGGATACATGTAGAGGTAACTTCATCGGCCAATCAGAACGGTCGTTTCATTTGTGCACTGGAAAACCAATACGGTCTAAAACAATTACGAATACCGCGGTCGCGCTAGCAAAAGTCGGCATATCCCCCCCCCCCTCAATTTTTTACGACGGATTTACGCGATTTGGAAAAACGGTCTTGGGACATGTTAAAAATACGGAAATCCGTCATAAAACGGAAAACTTTCACCCATGCGTTTCTATTTTAAATCAGAAATAGACACACACTTCACTGCTCCAGAAAGAAAAATTATGATTTTTTTTCAACTATTTATGAATATGAATAAATTATCAAACCTGATTTGCTTTTAAATATTATGGTTTTCAAGCACTAAAGTACAAGAAAACTTTTAACCAAAATTAGATCCTTTGGTACATGTAGTCAACTGAATTCTCAATTAACATTGTCATAAAGCCACTCGTCTGTTGATCCAAATTACTAGTAGAACATACTTCTGTAAACAATAAATATGCACCATCCCAAAAAAACTGAATAACAATAGCATCTCTTTGAACCACCCTTTATTTGTACATGTGTATGAACAGTTCATAGAAGCATATAAATAATTAACCATAGATTTTGGTCATACGTTGCTTCCATGCTTTAAGAGGGCCTTTGTCTGGTTTGTATTGTACACTGACACCATCGGGTATCAAATGATGGCTAAGTCTCATTTCACCATACTGTTCACGGGGCCACTTGGTAAATCCCCATTTCTTGGATACGAAGATCTGAAATGCACAACAGATACATACATGTAATAAAAGGTCTGTGAAAGTCAGTATTTCTAAAAGAGGCACTATCAAAGAGCAGTTTTCCCTTATCAGGCCACAAAAGCATTGTCTCATTTTGGCAAAATATTGCAACAACAGTACCCTAGGTTGCTCAACAGCGACCTGTCTTTGAAGTGCAGGCCCCTGGCCCCTATGTTACCCGAGTAATCCTTTTCTATTTCTGACAAAGACTGATGAAAATCATCAAATTCTAGGGGGTTCATGTTACAGTTTAACAGCAATTGTGTAGTTAGATTAACGTATCTCGTTATCTAGTGATATAAAGACATAGCGTAATCTACAATTTACTATACCAGGTTAGAAACGCCAGACAATCTATACAACAACAATCTGGAGCTGGGACTGGATAACACAACCAAAGCCAAGTAACAGAAAGGCCGATATTGTTTTATAATGGAGAAGCCATGCTTCCAAAATATTACTATTCATTCCGGACAACTCTCAAGACATATTTGTATATTTTCTTACATACTAATGCTTGATACACTTCCTATACAACACAAGTCAAAACATTAATAAAATACTGTCAGTGTAGTAAGATCAACGTATCTCAGTATCTAGCGATAAAAAGACATAGCGAGATCAACAATTTAGTCTACCAGGTTAGAAACGCCAGACAATCTATACAACAACAATCTGGAGCTGGGACTGGATAATAAGAAACGTGGGACAAGGTACAAGATCTTATTTATTGCATCCCCAATAATTTAGAATTATTCCTGACAACAAGACCAACTGAACTTTCCCACATTAATTTACACTGTTTCTGAAATACTAATGCTTATATCACGTCCTATAGAACAGAACTCAGAAAACATTTATGAACTACTGTCATGTACAGGTACACCGATATGTGTAGTTAAATCAACGTATCTCAGTAACTAATGAAAGTCAAACAAAGACATAGCGTGATCAACAAGTTACTATACCAGGTTAGAAACGCCAGACAATCTATACAACAATTATCTGGAGCTGGGACTGGATTTATGACGAGGCTATGTTAATGAAGTAACAGATTCTGTACACAATAATTAAGAATAATTCCAGAAAACACCCCGGTGTATATGGATATTGGACCCCTTGCTGCGCAAAATGAGAAAACAAACCCCTCTGTATGCTTGTGGAAAACGATGGATTTTTTCAGTCTGATCTGGGCCACTTTGTCATATTTGTTGGCACAAGATCAAAGACAATGGAATGTAGACAAGAGGTAGGGGGGTACTTGACAAATAATTTTTCGTATCTTGCATATATAAAGAATTAAACACTTTCTGATTCTAAACCCCAAGTTCAGACTGAAATGCTTAACACTGATTTAAAACAGAATTTAAGTCATGAACTGCTAAAATGAACAGCACACTACAACTGTGATACATGTAGTTAGACCAACGTGTCCTAGTACTATAAAATACAAAGACATAGCGAGGTCAACCATTTACTATACCAGGTTAGAAACGCCAGACAATCTATACATCAATTATCTGGAGCTGGGACTGGATCCAATACATTTTACTGAGGACACATTTTACACCTATCATTGAAAGACATTTGTATTCAATTAGACTGAACAACTATCAAGAATACTTAAAACAATTCAGCGACAGTCAGCATATATACAAACACAACACCATGCTAATAATGTCTTTCCCAATGAAGTTAAATGACTTTGAGAACTGAGAAATGGTGATATGAGGATCCTTATACAGGGCTACATATTAAACAATGTCCATAAAATGCAATATTTTGCATTGATATTTGAAATGCCCAACATTTCTGAGTTGCTATATCACATACAAAATTACATATATGCCAATTGATCTTAACATGTTTTATGTAGTTAGATCAACGTATCTGAGTATCTTATGATATAAAGACATAGCGAGATCTACCATTTACTATACCAGGTTAGAAACGCCAGACAATCTATACAACAATTATCTGGAGCTGGGACTGGATCGTAGAATAGCTGATCTACAAAAATTTCGTACTTTTGTGTAAGAAACGATGCAAAACAATCTCTAGCCCACCTTCGCTCATTCTCATTTAACACTTACTAATCATAAATACTGTTCAACAATTCCATTGAGTTCAAAATAAGGTAGAATGTAATACGATTCCATCAAAATAAGAAACGTATGTATCAGTGTGATACATGTAGTTAGACCAACGTGTCCTAGTACTATAAAATACAAAGACATAGCGAGGTCAACCATTTAGTCTACCAGGTTAGAAACGCCAGACAATCTATACAACAATTATCTGGAGCTGGGACTGGATCGTAGAATAGCCGATCTACAAAAATTTCGTACTTTTGTGTAAGAAATGATGCAAAACAATCTCTAGCCCACCTTCGCTCATTCTAATTTAACACTTACTAATCATAAATACTGTTCAACAATTCCATTGAGTTCAAAATAAGGTAGAATGTAATAAGATTCCATCAAAATAAGAAACGTATGTATCAGTGCGATACATGTAGTTAGACCAAGGTGTCCTAGTACTATTAAATACAAAGACATAGCGAGGTCAACCATTTAGTCTACCAGGTTAGAAACGCCAGACAATCTATGCAACAATTATCTGGAGCTGGGACTGGCTATAACACTCAATTCATAGCTGTTAACACAGGGCTCGACACTAACACTGGTCCGCTGGTCCGAGACCAGTGAAAATCCAGAAGGACCAGTGAAAGTTCTGGAGGACCAGTAACTGTCCTATTTACAAATTTGGCACATTTGCCCTGTCGGACCAGTGGCCAAAATAGTGTCTAGGCCTGTAACAGCATTAATTAATAAGTAATACTTTCATAAGTGTATGAAGTTTATACCTTTTGTCTTCCTGGGAACTTGAACTTGGCACGACGAAGTGCTTCAATAATGTTTGCCAAATGAGCATCTCTGCCTCGGACTGACATGATTGGCTGTCCGATGTTTACACGGGCAACAGTTCCCTGCGGTTTTCCCCAAGCTCCTCTCATCCCAGTCTGGAGCCTGCAACAGTGAGAAATACGTCTTAATGCAATTCTTTTGTTAAGGAAGAAATATTGTGACTATAAATTATAACAAGTAATATTTCAAGATATGTATCAGCAACTAGTTTTATCTTGTCATGGTTCATCTGACAATGTAGGTAAAACACATCATATGACACATCATTCAATATTATACATGACAGTTGGATGTATTTTGGGAAATATACGTCACTGTGAATATGTATAAATGACACATGAGTATACAGATTAACAGAATACAATACAACATAATAAACATAACCCAGTCATGGTAAACGTATAACGGAAATCCTAACATATGTTAACAATATGTATGGCTCACTTGTATTATTATTATTATCTAATGGAATTAATTATAATTATTTTTTATGTGATGAAATTAAAACGCAAAAATAAAGTTATAACATATAAAGAGAGTAGGCCTACACAGTACTTACTAGGCGAATTGAATATTATTTGAAATAGTGTGTCGAAACATAGTCTAAATAAATAGAGTGTAGAATATTTATGGAAACATTGTCTGGTAATAATATCATCGTAATATGTCCCGTCAAATAATGCAAAGATATAATATTGAAGGCAACCATCAGCTATAGTGTTATCCTGTCATGGTTTATCTGACAATGTAGGTAAAACATCATGTGATTGCAATGGGTAATTTAGTTTTTACTCTTACCAGGTATGACCCACAAGATAACCTTGGGCTAAGATTAATTATTAACATGGTCATGATTCCAATAATAATGAATATTGTTTTCATGCTAGTATCAGCAATATTAAATGTAGAATACTTCTAACAACATCTACCTCAGACACGTCTCTACATTTTTTCTAACAAAATTATGCACGTTTTGGAGATATTAAAGCACTTGACTGAAACAAGAGAATATATTTTTTTGAAAATCACCAGTAACATATGCAGGAATTATGTGGAGTATGAAGGAAAACGATTTATTTGACAAGTCAAAAAGTAGAGTTCCTAACCTCATAAAACATGAATACAATATTGTAACATGTAGTTAGACCAACGTGTCCTAGTACTATGAAATACAAAGACATAGCGAGGTCAACCATTTACTTTACCAGGTTAGAAACGCCAGACAATCTATACAACAATTATCTGGAGCTGGGACTGGATTGTAGAATTAACTAGGTATCTAATACAGCTGTGTATAACTCCAGCCATAGTGAAATCCTATATACAAGTCAATTGTACAAATTGAAATGGGCTGACCACATAAAAGATTTGATAATCCTACAATAAAGCATTCTCATTTGATAGACAAGGTTGAAGTATTGTGACAGACAAACTTAGATTTAGTATATCTTGGTTTAATGAAGTGCATTCAAGGACTTCTACTAGCTTCTTAACTTCAAGGGTAATTTTGATCTTTTGACACAGTTTTACCATTTTTGAGACAAAATGTCCATGATGTAAGAAAGATTGACCCTTCAACTAAATCTCGAGGATCAAAATGAAGCTTTTAGGAAATTTCAAGGGTCCAAACCCCAACTCCCTAGTCGAATGGATCCCCTGCATTGTATAACTAACCATGTAATATGTCCCATCAAATAAGGAATACCAAGATAAAAATTATTGAAGGCAATCATCAGCTATAGTGTTATCCTGTCATGGTTTATCTGACAATGTAGGTAAAAACATCATGTGATTGCCACGGGTATTATAGTTTTGTTTGTTATTTACTCTTACCAGGTTAGAAACACTAGAATCTAGTGTTTCTAACCTGGTAAGAGTAAATAAACAAATCTAGTCTAGATAACAATAATCTGGGGCTGGGATTAATTAATTATTAAGATGAACAACTTCACAAAGTAATTTGATTATTTGTATCCAACATTTTTTCACAAGTTGCATCAATAGTTTAGAAATACTCCCCAACAACGTCAACCTCAGACAAATCTCAACATTTTTTTCCAACAAATTTATATGCACGTTAAACTTTATGAAATTTTGAAGCACTTAACTGAAGCAGTTAAATATTGTTTTGAACATCACCAGTAACATATATGCAGGAATCAGGTGATGAAGGAAAACAAGTTAATTTTGACAAGTCGAAAAGTTCCAAACCTCATAAAAGATTAATATATTGTAACATGTAGTTAGACCAACGTGTCCTAGTACTATTAAATACAAAGACATAGCAAGGTCAACACTTTTCTATACCAGGTTAGAAACGCCAGACAATCTATACAACAATTATCTGGAGCTGGGACTGGATCATAGAATGATTTAAGTATCTAATACAGCTTCAAATAATCCCAGCTAAGTCATCATTAGTGAAACCTTAAAATATCCCAGAAAAATTGTTCAACAGAGGTCAGTGACCTTGTCCTCATAATGGTAAGTCTTAAAACTGAAACTTTGTAATGAGCCAAGTTAAGCTAACCACATACGAGATTTGATGAACCTACAATGTAGCATTCTTGTTTGATAGACAAGCTTGAAGGTTAAGTTTTGTGACAGACAGACCTAGATTTAGTATGTCCCCAAACAAATACATTGGCAGGGAGGAAGATAAACACATCGTTCACAGCTAAATCATTCCAGACTTCAATTTAACCTTGTTTGACCTAACTGTTGTAGCAAATTATGTTGAGCACATATATTTTGCTTTATTGAAGTACAAGTTGTTTACCTATTGTAATATGTCCCATCAAATAAAGAATACCACAATATATATTATTGAAGGCAATCATCAGCTATAGTGTTATCCTGTCATGGTTTATCTGACAATGTAGGTAAAAACATCATGTGATTGCCATGCACATTATAGCTTTTGTTTTTGGTTTCATGAAGTTTAATATTTTCCCAACCATTTAATGTTGCCTAATAGTTGTCAACCAGTACAGTTCTAACTTGCACTTCACTAAGTAACTCGACTTCACCTGTGATGGATATATAGCCAAACATCTATATCACTATTCCTCAAACTCAAGAGATTCTCATAATCAAACACTATATAAATATAATTCAACAATATACCTATCAGCTCCAGCACACGACAACATCTTGTTGATTCGGATGACGTGGAAGGGGTGGACCCTAATTCTCATATGGAAGGATTCCTTACCACAGAATTTGACCAGGTATTTGTTGGCGCAAATTCTTGCAGCCTCAAGAGCTTCAGATGAAAGCTGTTCATACTCGTCGGATACAAGATGTACACACAGAGGGAAGTCCTCTACTGATGCCTTCTTACGTCCCAAGTCATAAATACGGATCTTTGGGTCTGAAGAGAATGAAATAAATTAGTAAAGACTATCTTGCCAAGCACAATTTACATAATATTCACATGAAATCGGGCGTTCCATTTGATATGGGAGTAGGGGTTTTTACCCTCAAATTTCCAATAAGCCACATTTTGACCTTCGAGATTTTGGTTTGAAGGGTCATTTTTCTCTTAAAATCATGGGTATTTTGCCAATAAAATGGTTAACTGTAGTCAAATGTATCAAAACTCAAGCTAGTGGACCCCTGTAAAATATTAAAAGTTTTATTGATCTTAAAAAATTCCCTCTGGAAAAAACTTATTTGTGCAATTACATTTCTCTTGACTACTTAGGGGCAGCCAAGATAATCTGATTAATTTATCAGGCAATTACAAATCAAATTGTGAAAATATACTGGCAATTTGTCAAAATGATCAATTGATGCAAATGATCAGGAGTGAAAAAGCAAACACAGTACCTGGGACACCACGACAGAACCGTGACTTTGGGTAAGGCTTATTCTTGCAGTATCTGTAACTAAAGAAATATAACACAATTAACTGCTGCTCAAACATTTGACGCTGCAAAATGAAAGAAACATGTGTTGAAAAGACCGTCTCAAAAATTTGCTCTTCAACTTTTTTAAGAACCTAGCTTTGTTCCAGTGAAATTGAAATTTATTACCTAATACCTGGATTCTTTAGTGTATACAAGTATTTGGTTGGAGGACGTTTGCCAGTTCCAACCCCACAATCGTTATTCATATACAATTGGACTTTGCTAGAAAAATGGTTTGCTACCAAGATGCTGGAGCCTGTTGCCTAACCAAGGTGCTACTGAGCACCTAGCGCTTATTTTAAGCCTTTACTACGTCTATGTTAATGACACGCCACCAGCACACTGATGGGCGAGCACCATGGAGCTCTTTCTTGAAGACAGCAGTTTCCTAGCATAGGACTTCCAGGCGATTGATAGCTATTTGGTTAGGCAAGGTACAAGCTCCATGTCATAGCGTAATATTTATTGACAACCTCAAAGCACTCACCGAATAAAAAGCGACATGAAGCATAAAATTTCTGAGGCGGACCATTGGACTAGAATTGAATAAATCATGGTACAGTATTGGCAGATGACAGAGTTACGGGACAGACATTGTACCAGCAATAGGCACTCACAGCAAGTCGAGGTTGATACAACAAAACGTTGGTAAAAATGATCAGACATTCATTTAGGGACTCAACTCTCGTCACAAAATCTTCACAAGCTAATTTCTCTACAAACTAATGTCTTTCATACATCAATATCCAAATGTTAAACCAAGTAACTAACAATGACAATATAAGATAGTGTCGAAAAACAAGATGTTCAATGAATGACACGACAGTGTAATGAAAACGTTTACTTACCACCGAGCTGGTCGGCGCCCCATGTTGACGTCTAAAAAGATATCAATAAAATAATTACACTTAAAGTCGTATAATATATAATAGAACAACTTGCTTCAACGACAAAAACTAGAACTCGTCGATTACTTCAGATTACACGAGATACTTTTTAACAGTACAAATTTCAGAACACTTCCATGGCTTACCTTAGTAGAAAAAGAACGATTTCCGGTTCCGGTCGGTCACGTGACCTGTGGGTAGAACCAAAATATTTATTTTTCTCGATCTGTCAGTTATTGTAATGTCAACTTACAAAACTGTCAAGTTTAAATTGTTATAGTGTTATGTTTGTTATGTGATAGACAACATGAATGGTAAGTTGTTCTCAATTATCCCCTCGAAAGTTCTTTAGACGACATTTTAATAAGTGATCATAATTCGGCTAGTTGACAGTTCGGATACAGTTTTACTGTATGTACACTTTTAGAAGTGGACAAGATATATTCATGTACGTATCACGTATACAAACTTAGGTCCATAAACCATCAAATAAAGTTGGTCTATAACTCGATGATCTGTGACAATTGTCAGTCCCCCTTCCAAACAAAAAACAAAGACATATCGTATAAGTACCTGATCTCGAACCGTACCTATTCTCGAACCTTTTGCTTATTTGTTTGTAGTTTTGTTGTAAACATACGTATGACGTCATCACTAAGTGAGTTCCGGTGATCTGCCTATTGATCTGTCAATACACAAGACACTCGCAACCGTCGAAGAAGAAAAATGCGTTTAAAAAACGTAAACCGATGCATGTTTATTCCAAATACGAAAAAAATCATGAAACTGCTATTACTTTAACTCCTCTATCAATCCCGGTCGTTCTTTTACCCAGAACATGCCTTTTAAAAAAAAATATCTGGGGACAGGCAGCCGATCAGACAGCTGTCAAAAAGTCACGTGACAATCATGTGTCGTTTATTTATAGCACATTAGCGTGTCTACATTCCAGCTCATTTCTTACGTTCTACCAAATACGTTATGTAGCGCATTTCTTGTGTACTTATAGTTTTCTACTTATTCTTGCCTAAAATAAAAAAGTTTTTAAAAATATTTTTGCGCCTAAACCAACCAAAAGGGTCTTGAAGAATGGTAGCTACTCATTCACTAAATTACTGCACTGATTAACGCTTATTTTCTTGAAAGTTTGTTGTGCCTAGAATGTTACCATTCTGGGAGATGAATTTGTATGCCCTTATGATGATAATAACTCACTTACTGAAGAATTGGAAATGAACTGTTAAGACTTTTGGGTATTTGTTTATAATTTACTTTGTTAAAGTGTTCGGCATTTATTTTCATTGTTGAAGAAAGATTTTGAACATACATGTACTGTATGAACTGAACTGTAAATTTGCAAGCGGTTCGAGATTACGTCATACAAATAAAAGATGGCGGGCATTGTTTGTGTATTGTGTTGCATTTTATTTTGACGATTGCGGGAATTGTTATTGATATTATGCAGAGCTACAGATAAGCTGCGTATTGGGGTAATTACCCAATTGATTTTCTTAAAAACCCAATTGATTTTGAGAGGAGGGAGTAAGAAAAAACAAAGGCAATCTGAAATACCATAATAGAAAAGGGTGTCATAGTGAAAAATAGTACATAAAAGCGTATTTACCCTTTGAGTTTTATTAAATACCCAATTAAAATTTGTCAAAACCCAATCAAAATTGAAACCCCGGGGTAAAATACCCAATTGATTAAAACCTTATCTGTAGCTCTGTATTATGTAGTTAAATTTTTTCAAGGTGAGCAAAATTGACTTCTAAACAATCAGCCTTTCGTTTCATATTCCATAGTTTGTGAACACATAAAAACAAACCCAAAACTAAAGCCGAGTGCTTAGAGGTTTGAGAACTGGTACGTTGACGCTAAATATACACAGATTGGACACTTAATTGAAAACGGGGAGAAAATGCAAAAATGCATGCAGCAGATGCTGATATTTTGCATGAACGCTTTTTTTTGTCATCCTTTTTTAATGACCAATATCTCATTTTGAAGAGCTAGATTTCGTCTACTGCAAGATGTTACTTAATTTTTTCTACCTCTTATAAATAGAATTCAGAAAATTATTATTTGAATGAGGCAAACTGGGTAATGGTATTTTCTGATAAAATTGAGTTTCCATTAAAATGAGAGTAGGTCGTGCTCTTTGAGGGCTAATGTTTTATTTCTTGACTGATTTCAATAAATTAGGTTTCATCTTAAAGCAGAATAATAAATCTACTGCATAAACTTATTAGTTTTTTCCTATGTACATGAAAACAGGAGATATAAGGAATTAAAAGTAAACGAGATTTCGCGAGATTTCAGAAGACTGCCGCGAGACTTGGCAGATTTTTCCAATCTTTGTATATTTAGGTCTTTGCAAAAAAGAACCACACAGGAGCGCATTATTGTAATGTAAACATGTACATTGTAGCTGAGCATGGGAACGCCTAAGACAGATAAGCCGTCTCCATGTGGCTGCTTTTTAAGTCTGACAGTCCAGTCACTGGGACGCTACACTTGTACTGTAACACGTCAAGTTGGTTTGACTTGGGAATCTCTGAATCAGAGTTAAAGTGACTGAAATTTAAACTGTCTGTCTTCCTGTCCTGACCCATAATATCATGATCGTGAAGAATAGACTAAATTGGACGAAATGTTGGTCTTGTTGAACATTCTAAAACTAAGACTTTGGTGCTAATATACCTGCTTGATTTCAAAATAATTGAAATTGTCTTATTACTTACTTATTTATTCCTCTTCATCCCCGGTGGGACATAAGGCTGCAATGGCCTCTCTCCACTTTGGTCTGTTTTGGGCCATTCTCTGTGCTTCTCCCAGCAAAAGTCCCATCTCTGCGAGTTCTGTCATCATAGTTCTGCGCCAGGTTTCCTTTTTATGCCCCCCTATCGATAGATGGGGAGGCATATTGTGATTCACCTGTCCGTCCGTTCGTCCGTTCGTCTGTTCGTCCGTCCGTCCTGGTTAACCCAAATTGACCGTTTCTTCTAGCATTAATATGGCTTGCTACAAAGCTTTCATACTTGCATGGATGTTGTGTATGAACACTCTCCACACGCCAGTATCACCTAACCCCATTTTGACCTTCACCTTGACCTAATTTTGGACTTAGACTTATTTATGGACAAGGCTTCCACAGGGGGCATAAGCGTTTATTGAACGCAGTCTTGTTTTGAAGAGCAACCATGGTAATCTGGATTTGTCTAATCTCAAAGCATGACCTAGCCACTTTAGTCTTCTCTGCTTGATTTTGGTAGTGATGTTGTAGCAACGTCTACTTGAAGAGGTCTGTGTTCCTTATCTTGTTAGGCCAAAAGATTCTACATATTTTATGGAGGCAACTATTATAAAATCCTTCTATTTTCTTCATGTCGCTTTTGATGACTTGTCAACACTCAGATCCGTATAGTAGAACAGATTTTATGTTGCTGTTGAAAAGTTTTAGTTTGGTCTTCAGCGAGTTTGGTTAGATTTCCATATTGGTCGGCGGATAAGAAAGGAGTTTCTGGCTTGCCCAGTCTTGCCTTGATTTCCTCATGGGCTGCATTGTCTTTGCTTATCAAGCTGTCAAGATTGGTGAAGTCTTCAACAGATTCTAGAGGTGTGTTGTCAATCGTTACTTGTGTCTCGAGGTTAGTGTTGATGCACATAACTTTTGTCTTAGCTGAGTTTATATGTAGGCCTGTTTAAGCAGCAGATGTGTTGAGTCTGTTGGTTTTGTCGTGAATGTTTGTTAAATTTGAAGATAATGTGGCTAGGTCATCTGCAAAGTCGAGGTCTTCCAGATGTGAAAGGAGGGTCCATTGTATTCCTCGTAGTTTGTTGGCAGTTGTTTGTTTCATTATCCAGTCCACAGTAATAAGAAAGAGGATACACAAGATGATACAGCATTATAAGTTGTCTTATTAGCAGAACTTTACTGATTTATTTCTTGTGAGTGATTATATTAATTAAATAATTATTCATTTTCAACATGACAATATTTGCGGGTACAACATAAGTGCACTTTATGGGTATTTATAATTATGCATGCACACCAATATTCAATCTGATTTTTAGAGGCAGATTCGCATGGTAATGAAAGACAGAGCCTTCAAACCAAGTTACTGGATGCTGTGAAACAGGTATATACATTGGCTTCGTTCATTTTTCATAAAATAGTGAAATATCTTTTGAACATTTTCAACATAGTACTACGATGTAAAAGAGAAATAATTGAATACTCTACAATATTCTACTAGTTCTTGACTCATAATTGCACTAAAAACACTTGAATATTTCACTTGCCCAATCGGGCATTTAGTACCTGTCAAATTTTACTAACTTTGCCAACATTTACTTGCTACAGACATAGGGCTATGCCTAAATATTAAAGTTCAACATTATTGTCACAAATTTAATCAGTGCTTGAAACTTGTCTACATGTATATATATATTAAATTTGTTCAATATGTAAAGTTTAAACTTGTAATGCAAAGTTTTGTATGTATTTTCAGTGCCAGGTGAGATTTGGGGGAAGAACTGAATTAGCCACTGATTCAGATGCTAGGTATTATACACATTTTAACTCTGATTTTTCAAAATTGTAAATTACAATAATAAAAATGAGTAACATCATTAGTTGACCCTTATCAAATTTTGAGTAGTGCTAATTTTTTAGTTAGTTGTGGTCATATGATTTTCAATTTAATTTCGAAGTTATTGGTTTTTTAATACATATGAGCCAGTCTCCAGGAAAACCTGCTATATTGACATTATGTAATTACTGCATGAAACAAGCTTTTAAAAAAGCTTTCAAATAAGAAAAAATGACATATCAATAGATACAATTTTAAGTCATTTATCCATAGATTACTATATCTTAGCTTTAAAATTTCTCATGAATAATGTCGAAATCATTTACTTCGTTGCCATGGTGACCAATTTCAGATAAGTACTCTGGTTGAGAAAATCGAGGATTTAGTTGTTTAAAACAGTAGTAGTCTTTCTCTAAATGTGAGCATTTATAATTTGGATGTATATTTCAAACTTAAAACATCATTCTAAAACTTGATACCATTTTGACCAGTTTATGTCAAGAGTTGATCAAATGCAGTATTTATAAAGTACTTGTTACAATGACGTCGAATAACGTTTGAATGACGCTTGCGACGTCACGCGAAAAGGGTCTGAATTGGGCCTCAACTAAACAGCTTTAACTTCCTAAAAAATCATGATATTAACAAACTTTTTTTTGCATTTTGCTTCATTAAGATTACTCTTGTAGATAATAAAAAATCTCAAAATCAAATGTTTTGTCAAAAAAGCAGGTTTTCCTGGAGACTGGCTCATATATAACTGTACTGTACATTGGATATAATTTGCAGTGTTAATAGTATAATTTTCACTATTATTTCCTTGCGACTGCATCAATGCTAGATTCATTCATTTGCGTAAAAATACTTTCATGGCATGAAGACCTATACTGGAACCTTTGACCACAAATTCATAAATCCCCTATAAAGTCTGATATCAAATTTTGTAAAACATAGATCACTTGGACAAAAGTGATTAACAGTAACATAACTTTGCCATTTTCAAATTCATAAGATGATGTTCTACATATGGTATGAATTTTAAGACTCTAGTCAATGTTTAACTAATTTTTGGAGGGAATGTCCAGAAACTTTATGGACGACCCTTGTATATGTACCAGTAGGCTTTTTGTGTACAATCTAATTGCTGATAAAATTCTTCAGAGTTTCCTGTTTATGTGCTGCATGGGAGAGTGTACTACAACATGGGTTGAGAAGTGAAACCAAGGCAATAGCTGCCCTCAAGTGAGTTTAAAGATTGTGTATATATTTGCATTATGCACCGTAAAACATCCTTAAAAATATGTCCTATCTTTGATGAGGTGGTATATTGCATTGCACATGTTGGTAGGTGTATCTGTCGGTTGATCAGTAGACCAAAGGTTTTTGTTCAATAACTGTAAAACACTTAAACCCAATAACTCTCAAACTTTAAATGAAGGTTGATCAGCAATGGTTGATGATCCCTATTGATTTTGATGTCAGTAGGTTAAAGGTCACGTAGGTTTAAGGTCACCTTCAACATTTCTGACTATTGGGTTGCCATGGGGTGTACATGTTATACAAACATCTTGTTAGGATAATTTTAAACTTGCATTAACACAGCTTTCTAGTCAGTGTTCACTGTTTTGCTGTATTCAGCCTCAATATTCACTGGTGATCTTGTTACAACAATATATTTTGCTTGCGAATACATGTTTGTAATCTTAACATTGAATGTTCTCTTTCTGTCGGAAGATAGATACTCGTTAAAAAGTTACCACCCTATTGACTCTTATATTTTAAAATTCACTTTACACTGTGTTTTGACCTTACTGTATAGTCACAGCTATCCTTTTTAACAACATTCAAATGCACACACTATAAAACTGTTGTACCGATAAGTCATATTGTATACAAAATACAGAGGTTTATATAAGTAGAAACTTTTCAGTGACGCCCAGTATATATTCACTTTTAAGGTCATAGTTTTACATTTCACACAAATTTGTGTCATATTTGCACTTACCGGTACTTGCTTAATAATTATTTTCTTGTCTTATTCAAACAGACAGGTGACCGAAATCACAGGTTTGAATAAAGTGGCTGGAATATTTGGTGATAAACCTCTGGAGAAAGATGTTGGTGAGTGAAGAATTGCATAAAACAAGAACATTGCTTGTAACTTCATTATTGTATGTCATATACTCAGTATCCCCAAGTTCTTTAATCGTGCAGTCCTTTTCGAAGTAAATTTCTATAACTTGTGTAAAATAAGTCAATGTCTAATCGATTGACATCTTGTGATGGATCCTCTAAAAACAGACATGTTTACAAGGGATGAATGCAAAATGACACATTAATCATTGAGTGTGTAAATTGATAATATCCATATTTTCCTTAAGCTGAACAATAATAGTTCATGAGCATTAACATATTATAAACTTATAGACATGCCAATAAGTTGCCTTATCCCTTGCAGTGTTTTGGTGCTATGTCAAGGAAGTCTTAACACGCCATGAAGCAGAAAGATTTACAAACTTGAAGAATATTAACTCGGACTCGGGACGTGGGAGATCATGGTTAAGAGCTGCTTTAAATGAACATGCTCTGGAGAGATACATGCATATGCTCGTGGAGAATGATACTTTGCTCAGGTATGGTTAAACACACACATTGTTTATAACATTAACAACTGTGTAAGTGGTTAACTCACAGCGTATAAGCCAAATCACTGTAGAACTTATTGGATTACTATATAATTCAACTTTTATGACTTAAAAGCATCTGTGATTTCTGATCACTGTATGACTTATTGGAAGAATATGCAATTAAACATGTATGCCTTATTGCAATCATTGGAAGTTGACTCGTTTATACACTGTGTAACTGGTTAAGTGTGCGAATGTGTAATGCCATAGACATGTTCGCTCCTGCAAGGAAATTGTTAACTTTGTGTTGGATTCTGGGTAAAGCTTATCTGAAATCCGAGATATAAAACAACTTGCCTGAATCAGACAAAGTGAATAGTTTTCCTTTATACTCTTTTCATATTTCTCAGAAGTTACTTCCCTAAATCAATAATCAATCACTTGTCCCTAACGGCCAGACAAGTGCTAATTTCACAGTCTGCTGTTGTAATGTATTTATTCCAGAATTAGTAAAATTAGTATACATGTATTTAGAAGTATGTTACATATGTTTCAGCCAATTCTATGAATGCTGGGCATTTTTTCGGGACCAGGAGAGAAGCAGCATGCTGCCTATGATGGCCAGAGGTTGGTTTCTGTAATTAATATACATACTAATTTCCTAGATCACTGTAAAAACAGGTATCCTTTCACATTGTGCCAGGGTACCTGCACGTTGTACATTAATATATTATAATATATCATTATAATGGCTACTATCAATTTATTCAGTATTGTATGGTTTTAAGTTTGTACAACTGTTCTATTTAAATTTGTAATACATATGTGAAACACACGAATCCCTTTACTTAAAATTTGCTTTGTCACACTCTGGTATTTCAGTTGGTAGTGTGTTAGACCTATTGTAGGTCTGGGGTACAATTCCTAGAAAGGTTAATATAATAATGCACTTCGGTGATATTAGCTAGGATCATGTAGAGATTTTGTAAAATACTTGTTGAAAGGCAAATTAATACTGATTCTCCATATATCCGGGAACACTGGCTTGGTCAACTGGCTACAGCATATGACTGAAAATTGTTGAAAAATGGCGCAAAACCAATAAAAACACAACTTTCATATTTTTTTGAAAACGTTACTTGTTAAATTTTCAGGATTAGATTCCATTTTATTTGCTATCACTGTGGACAACCCTGAACTGAACTCAGTGAGACAAGTAGGTGTAACAGTGGTGAATCTAGGTAACAGTTCTGTGGGCACAGTGATCAAGTCTGATGAAGAATTACGTCCTGTAATAGCTGGGGAAAGTCCGCCAAGTAAGTGGTGATCCTTCTTCCCTTTTCCATCAGGGCTTTCACTACACTCCGAAAGTGAAGAGTTAAAATGACTCTTGACTGTTAATTTTCAAGAGTCAGCAAAATATTGCAAGAAGACTTATATTATATAAGTATAACAAATTTGACTCTTGAGCTTGTCAAATTCGAAAGTCAAATTAAATAGTCAAATAAAAGCCCTCTCAGTGTCACTTAAATACTTTTTTTAGCACTTTCGAAGAATAAGAGGAGCTATTGCAGTCACCCAAGTGTCGACGTTGGTATCGGTGTAATTCTTATGTTAAAGTTTAGGTACAACATCAAACATTTTCAAAGTTCATTCTTATATTGTCTTGATACGTTGCGTACTTGTTCACCATCATTACCCCAACCCCTACACAGAAGTAGGTACTTCTTACAAAAGTTTACTTTTGTTGATTTGATTAAACTATCCAAGCATGCCACTGTGAATAGTGGAGCGCATTGTTCAGGACAGCTCTTGATTACCTTTAAGTAATCAAAATTGGGTTAGGCAAAAAACATTTTATTAAAGTCACATGATTCCTAGTACCAACATTCAGTGATTGGAATGATTGTTGGTGGTTACAGCTTTCAAAGGGTAGTATACAGTACTTGATCATAACAACTTCCGTACAGTGTATATATATGATAATGTTGCATGTGACTTGAAAAGATAACAGTTTGTTTTACTGTCAGATAAGTTGGTCACTGTAATGCGAACAGGTAGGACAATTGATAACACATACGTTATCAGTTGGTCATATTGTGACTTAGGTCGTGTTAACAATTATTATGATAACAAATTATCATTCAATTTCATCACAAACCTTTCACAGATAAAATGAAATTTACTTTTTAATAGGACATTTGTTGATTTTTTTACTTGCATGGATAGTAGTGAAGTAATATTGAAGAATAAATTACGAAATTTGTTGTACATGCTGATGAAGTTTTATTAAGGATTTCGTGTTTACAGTGATATTATTGTTTAGTAAACTTCAGTTTTGGAACATAAGCAATATTTACCTATCTTGGAAAAAATAGTTAAGTGTTCTTTAGAGATTATGATAGAAGCCTGCACAAACTCTATGCAAGAAATAAGGTAGTGTACAAACGGATCTGCTTTTATATGGACAATGGTTTTACTCTTTATTTTTCACTTTTAATACATGTAGTTTATTGAATACAATGATATTATACTTTAAGTACTTAAATATGTTTTGCTACATCTTCATCAAGACCCTCTCGCACACCCCTCGCACACCCCTCGCATATACCACACATTTTAAACGCACACTTTTAGGCAAGCAGGTATAAAATATAAGATGTATTCACTAATATGTGCAATAGAAAGAATGAACATTTCTGCACAAAATTAAAGTTATTTGTTGAAAATACAGTAGAACTTCGATGCCTCGAACAGTACTTGCCTCGAACACCCTAGATGCCTCGAACTAGTTCTTCGGTCCCGTCAAAATTCCTTCTTTATTCATATGGTAAACAGTAGATGACTCGAACAGTATCTAGGTCGAACACTCGAACCGATTGGACGGTCCCTTGCTACGATTTACCCGTAAATGAGTCGAACAATACAAGTTTTCGCACCTTTCATTGACTGTTGAAATCCATTGTCCGAACGCGGGTAGTCGGCGACAAGTTGTGATAATTACTGTACCAAACAATTGTTTGTGTTCAACTTCATTGTATAACACGTTTTTAAACATTTATACATCGATTAAATGGTTAAATGAAGGCCGTCCAGGAAATTGTAACTTATTTATTTTTAAATAAATCGGAATAAAATATCATTTTTCAACGTGTGTCAAAAGAATCTGTTACATTTCCATTTATTGATTTGTAGTCGAACTTGACTCAGGACAAGCTGATATTATGTGGCTCGCAGCTTAATTTTTATACTCGTATATAAATATGCTGTTTAACGAGAAACCTTACACGCGTGAACACTCTAAGAGCTTGTAGGAGATAAGTCAGATTTCATGTCAATTTGGTCAAACTATATTGTTCTATTATTGTTATGAATAAAATTACAAAACAAATATAGACCTATATTAGTTATACACATAAATTATGCAATATACACACACGATTTGTAAATTTACACGTACCGACATCAGTTCGAACTTATACACATGCATATTCTTGGATACCATAGATGCCTCGAACACCCTAGATGCCTCGAACTATTTTACCGGTCCGAAGGTAGTTCGAGGCATCGAAGTTCTACTGTATACTAAGTATTGACTAAGTTATGGTCATTTGTCAAATTGATATTTCATAAGCTGACTCTTACAATAGAACTATGTTTGAAACATAGATTTGGTGTTGGGATGTGTGCTAATGACACCAGGAACAGACTGGCATCTTATTTTCAGGATTGGGCATTTTATAATGCCTCAGTAGACATCTGATATAGCTTAGCTTATTGCCCGGTATGCCCTCTGGCATGTAGGGCAACTTTGTTGTTTCCGTAACAAGTTTTGGTTTTTATTATACTGGGTTGTTAGCCCTGTGATAAACCCCCAACCTGGAGGACCAGGGAAGTTTTGTTCGAGGTTTCCTTCCTCTAGATTGGATGCCGACCAAGGCTAACGAGTCAGAATCTCCCCGGATTTTGTATCAGAGTTTTCATCTCCTAGATGAGTAACCAACCAAAGTTGACGACCCTCATCTAGCCGACTATTTTCCCATTGCTGGGGCAAGGTTGGTGAGCGCTAGGGCATATCCACTCGCCGGTGGGCCTACACACTGCACCTCTAGGGCCCTTGCTGCTCCGAGATCCCACACAGTTTAACCTGGAAACGAGTGTAACCAGTATCCGTGCGCTGCCACTGGGAGGCACTGTGTAAGTCTTTGTAGTGTAGAGGCTATGTACTGACAGGAGAGACTTACGCACTCGGCTCTCTTTTCGCTAGATGCTAGTCAGCGGCAGAAGACATGATTGTCAACCACACTAGACGCTTTTCACTACCCTTGTGATACAATCACACAACACACAATCTGATATAGGCTCTGTTTCATTACTACAACATTTGGCTGATTCTGTACTCTACAGTGTCCGATAAATCCATTGCCCAGAGCCCGTGGGCTACCAGAAATTTTTGTCGGGCTACCAAATAATTCTTACGTAAGCCCTTCGGGCAACCATAAAATCAGTTTAATGTGCCATTAATGCATTCTTGGGATATGACTCAAATTTGTATAATTCAAACTGATTGTCTTATCATTAAAACCTGAATTTGTTTCTTTTAGCTCGGGAGAAGAAGAAAGAAAAAAGGAAAAAGAAGAAAGTGACTCATATTGTTAGTTTTGATGAGGATGACTCAGGCTCAGGAAGGTTTTCACGTGTTGGACAATCAGAGAAAACTGGCAGTTTTTCTTACGGATCACACTTGCAAAGTAAACCAGGCTCCGAGGAGACATTGAATTCTAATACATTAAACTCTTCCATAAGTGCTAACATAGAAAGTGCTGGATTTAAAACTATTGACAGTTCTGCAGAAACTACTGCTGCAGCAAGTGCAATTCAAATCGACCAATCAGTGTCAAGGTTGCAAACTAGCCAATCAGATACAATGTTACAAACTAGCCAACCAGATGATGTTTTTCAAAATGGTACCACTGTGCAATCTATTCCTAGTGGGTATAGAACAAGTCGGGATCCAAGTATTGCCTCAGGTAGGTCTGAGGCAAGGCCACAAAGTCAGGGATCATTCAGTTCAGCTGACTTTGAATTAAGGTAAGACCTGATCATTCATTATTTCTCTTGAAGTTTTGAATGTTCAAAGAGTAGTCTTCTCTTCTATTACAAACTTACATGCATGTGAAAACTCCACTCCAAGAATATTTCAATATTTCATCTAATATGCTGTCAATAAGCAATGTCTTTGTGCCAAGCTTTTTCCAGTAAATGAGTGTATGTATATATGTTATCAAGAGAGACATAATGTACCATACAATGGTATCAGTTTATAGCTGAACACTTTTCATATCTATAGTTGATATTTCATGTCTTGTATTTTATTGGAAACAATGTGTATGAGTATTTGTGTTACCTTAATCACTGCTGGGTATTCCCTTATACTAATTTTGGTCAAATATTGGGTAATTCTGCTATGTTTATATTTACATGTATTGTGTATGTTTTTATATTTGTGTATACAGTATGGAGATGAGTGGTTCTATAATGACCCCTGTGACACCGAGTGGACGACCAGCTATTGAAGATGATGACACAGGCTTAGGCCGATCTTGTGAGTAAAACCAGTTTATTTGATCAACATTCATTGTCAGAATATAACCTCTACAAATTTTTCTCCTGTTTATGTTGACAACCATTCAGCATGTTAGATTTTTCCAATAACTAAAATCCATCGAAAAAATATAGAGTAAAAACTAAAAAGTGATTGGTAGGATAAATTATAAAATCCGGTTGATAAAATCCAGTTTTTCACATTTTTCATCATTTTCCTAACAACAGACCTTTGCATTCCTTGTTCAGAACAGACATATTTTTTTAATAAAAAAAAGGTGTGTAATCTAGGGAAAAATGAGAGGACTTTGAAATTATTATTCTGGTCTTATGGTGTTTATAAATGCTGTTGTTTATATTATAATTGTACAGATGATTCTAACACACTATCAGCATATAATGGTGAAGATATTCAATCAGCAACATATGCTCTACAACAAGCTCAAATAGGCTTCAATGAAAGGTTGGTGCACTGTGTTATTTATTTGTTAGCTCACCTGAAAACTATCCTCAAATTATGTCCCTATGATCAAACTATACCTACATTAGGCTGTGGTACTGAGATGAAGTATTTAGGACCATCTACTTGCTTCGTGGTACCAAAATGAGCTATTTACTGTGTCTTTGATGCAGTATTATTCAATTGGTTTTGTTTCCAGTAGTTATGAATACTTTTAATGAACAAACACTGACATTTCTACAAACAGTGAAAATGTTAACATTTTACATAAATTTTGACATAAAAATGTTTTCGCAGAAATTTCTTTGGGTAGGTGGAGATACAATCATACCGTACGAAAACCAAAACAACAAATAAACATATTCAATTTATTATATTTCAGTCACAGAACACAAGGTGATGGTGGTAACATGGTGGAAGATATACATAGTGATAGAATGTCCACAGGTAAAATAATCAACTTACCAAATTAGGCAAAGAAATGCTTTTTGTTTCTTTGGCACCTTTTCTTAATAAATTAGGCAGCGTTAACTCGTTTTTGGATTCATTAGGTTCAATAGGAATAGCAATAATCCATTTATAAATTATTTAAGTGAAAAAATATTGATGTTGTAAACTGTAAAAACTTATATGTCAAAATAAATTAGGCAGCATGAATTCATTTTTAGATTCATATGGCTCATTGCGAATAGCAATAATCTACTTTATAATTTATAAAAATTATCCAAGTTGTAAATTGTAAAAACTTATATGTTGGTTTTACAGAGGAATTGAAGAAAGCTGTTGTATCAATGATGCTGAGGAAAGATGAAGTGGAGGAACAGAATAAGTAAGTCATGGTACAACCTCTGTTGAGCATCACCCTAAAGGCAGCTGCACATAATGGACATTGTTTACAGGTTGTTGTTCTACAGTGGTTAAATTTATAATAAATATTGGCTTATGGAAATTTGGAAGGTGTTGTTGTAGAGAGGTTGTTGCTCTACTGAGGGATACTCTTGAGAGGTTGTACTGTAATAGTATCATTTTCACAATTATATGCACATAGATTGTCATCTTGGTAGCTCAATTTACATTTCTGTTAATAAGTTTTTGTCATCACTTGATCAGCATTGACATTGCCTGGTTAAGTTTTGTGTTTATGTCAATTTTCTCCTACACTATCAAAGCGACTGCTTTGAAACGTGCAACACTTGTTTACTGTTAATACCTAACTGTAAAGCTAGACTGCTTGACACATAATCACATAATTACATCCTGCTTTGTTCAAGAATTATGGCCCTTTTAAACTGATAAAATGAGATTTGATTGTTGAGTTTCGTGTTTAGGTAAAGTAATGTTATGTCATATTATGACCATATTTCATTTTCTTTTGGAACAAATGATCAGGTGAGTGCCTACACCTGCTATGCAATTTCCATGTTAGTTATCACAGATAGGGATTGTTTGGAATGGTCAGTTACCTCCCTTGAGAGTATAAATAGGCTATCTGGGTACTGTTTTATCAAAATCATAAACTTGCACTCAAATTTGAATTCTTTATAATTCTTAGAAAACTATAAGTTGTGGTTAAGGGA
Source organism: Spisula solida (assembly GCA_947247005.1). NCBI lineage: Eukaryota > Metazoa > Mollusca > Bivalvia > Venerida > Mactridae > Spisula > Spisula solida. The sequence continues at coordinate 49,861,549 of OX365944.1, read as the reverse complement.
TATGCAATCATGTTAGCAATGATTCAACTGACAAGCTCCTACAAACTATATTGTCTCCCATTTGTAGTTGTAAACAGTGTAATACTATAAAGAATTTAGATATGAGTGTAAGTTTAAGATTTCTGTAAGTGCTTTGATAAAACAGTACCCTGGTGTAGAATAAACCTACCTTATATTTGTAGAACATTAAAACAGATGTTAGAGCAAGAAATGGATTCATCGTCTGTATTACGTGCTGAGATAGAGGACATGAAACACTCGTCTGCTAACAAACTGGAGAAAGAGCAAGCAAAAAATGTTACTCTTCAGAAGTAAGTTGTCCCTCCATTTTGTTCTGTTGTAGTGTTTGCCAGCCGAGATTGTTTCTGTGGATTAAGATTTTTCAGAAGTAAGTTGTCCATGTTTAGTGTTTGCTAGATACTGTCTATCAAATAATGGGTGGGTACATTTTTTTGTACTATCAGAATTTTCCAGTTCAGCATTTACATTTTGTATGTACAGTACGTCTCCAGAAGTATTTTACTCATAGTCATAAATGTTAACTGAACTGCTAAAAAGAAAGTCAATAGTTGTGTTTAAGTATCATTAGACTATGTGGTAAGCCATCAGTGATCATTATAGTTTATGTCAGACTCCTAAGCTTAATGCAAGTGACCGTTTAATATGATAAATCACTGATTTGTTTTGAAAAATATTGACTGCTCTATATGGGCAAAATGTTGTCTTATTCAAGTGACCACTTACACAGGTTTGGCTGTATTTGTTTATGTGGGATTTTTTTTCAGGGAGAATGAGCTGTTGAAACATCAGCTGAGAAAATATGTGAATGCTGTACAAATGTTACGTACAGAAGGAACTACTGTAGATGGTAAAAATCTTATCTTTTTCTACCTAAAAATAAATCTATAAAACTTGCAAATTAGAGTGATTTCCCCTTTAGACAAAATTTAATGTCTGAGACCTATGCTAGAACAATGGCATGTATGCAAATATTACTGTAGTAAAATTGTTCTGAGTTAAATTCAAAATGCTAGAAATTGCAACTCTTCTATACAACTACAAATGACTTGTGAACAAGTGCACATTTTGGACAAAATATTTCAGATAATAAAACTCATATGTAATGAGCACAAATGTAAGATTCTATTTATCACATAACCTTAGGAAACGCTCACTATTGGTCAAAAGAATGATGTGCACTGCATTTGTTTCAGCCCAAATTCAGCGGTACAATTAGCGCGACGTCATGGCGACGTTGATATTATCCTGACGTCATTGACGGATCAATGCATGGATTGGCTAACGTCGCGTCAAGCTAATTTAAATATTTATTGCACGGTCTGGGAGTGCCGAACGGTTTTTACGGCATGGCTTTACGGCACTCCTGGACCGCAGGTTATGTGATAAATGGTATTCAGACACACACTTCCATCTTCATTTACAAAAATAAAAACTCACAAAATAATAAATGATTTACGGTATTTATTTATTCTGGTTCCCTCTCTTTTAGTGATATTGTGGCCCGGCCTACCGTCAACATTTTTACATATAAATGAATGCAACAACTTGCGATCAATTATTAAAAGGCACTTTTGAATTTGTGTGAGAGAAAAATGTAAAGTTTAACATAGATTTTATGTGACATTTACGCAATGTTAGTAAAACAGTACCGAGGTACACATCGAATATTGTCTGCTGTCTGGTAATTTATGACCCATGTAGATATATGCTGTTAAATTGATGCACAAAGAAACATTGTACATGTCAGAATGTGGACTAAATTATTTGTTTTGTTGTGTTTGTTTGCGCGTGACTGTCATAAGTGTTATATCATGTGCAGTTTCCCTTCCTGATTGACCAATGACCTCTGACCTTGAGGGAGACTGAATTGCCTTTCAGTGGAATCATTCTCTATTCACAGTTAACCTTGGGATACACATGGAAGATCCCCAGCCTGTCATACCACCAGAGAAACCTAAGGCAGATTATAGTCACGAAGCTGAAGAATATGAGAAAAAACTAATACAGGTTAGTTATGATAGTTTATTGACCTCTAATGAGACACATCGGTGACACACAAATTATCTCCCTTGTAAGATAAAGCCCAAGGTAGACCAACACTTGGTTGGAAGTCTTAATATTCAATCAAAAGCTGGCACAGGTACTCTAGTGAGTGATATAGGGCCGCTAAGCACTCTTGTTAAATAAAACATCTTCACCAAGAAGTTATTGGAATCCATTATTTTTTGTTTTTAACGCAATAGTAGGCCTACATTTACATTTAGCTTGAGTATAAAGTTAATGATCAAATGTGTAGCTAATTTTCAGAATGTTTCCAGTCATTATGGTGTGCAGTAGTACAAATTGACCTTTTTGAAACTGATCATAATCGTCTATGGCTTAATATACAGTTACCAAATTTCAGGCAAGATAAGTTAAATGGTTACTCATGCTCAAGAACTCAATTTACTGGTTGTAATATGCATGATATATGCGAGAAATTGTATCAGTTGCATTAATTATTAAACATCCCTCATAACTGTTCTTCGAATTCTGTTTTACTTTATCATACTATAAGCCTTTAAACACATTAATGCTGACCAAATCCTGTAAAACATAACCAACGGAAACAGGTTTTGTACGATAACAAACCAAGCCACATAACCAAATGTGTCATCAGTTTGTATGTCATCAGCATACCTTAACGCTATTGGTGGCATAAAGCTGTCATTCAGCCAGCGTTCAATATTACAAAATCCAAGAAATATGATAATCCCTTTGATGTGCACTTTGTAGTTTTGGCAACGCCCATTTCTGCCAGGTAGACACATTGCTTTCAGGATTAGCTTGATTTGAAAATATGTTCCTGCATAGTAGAATAAAAGTTTGATAAAGGTCATGACATCTTCTGTCAAGTGACTTGTCGAATGATTGCTTAAGACCACAATGCTGTCGACAGTTTGGAATACATCTAAAAACACAAGCACAAAACCACCCACAAACAGTAGAACTGTATCGATTACGCTACGCCACATGGTTAGACTTTGTTTTTGTCTCGCTATGAAGTAACCAATGAAAGGTACTGAAGAAATGATGTAGACATATACAGTCTCCAAGTTATAATATGCAACTTCGTACCAGGACAGCTTGTGATGTGAGGTGTCGGTACTGTGATTGGTATTGCCAATTTTAACTAACATATTGAGTACCAAGACCGTTATTGCAAAAACTGAGCTGAATATGATGGAATACTGAGAGACGAAACGAATGGCATGCTTCAATGAATTGACAATCTTTTCCTTGAATATGTAATGACCGAATGCACTAGTCTGCAAAAGAGGTTGTGATTCAGTTTGGTTCAGCACTTGTTCGGTGTTTTCATCTGGTGATGAGATGTCTACATTTACAAGTTCGTTATCTGGAGGTAAATGTCTGACGATAACTATATTCCATAGCGGCACTAACAGAGTTACATTAAACAGTAGGTATTCCATCAAAAATGGGTATGTGTGCTCATGAACCTTATGGGTTGTTCTGGATCGATCTATAAATTCTGTATCATTCTTGCACACCGAGTACACGACCGTATGCTTGAAATAATTGAGGCGTTCAGCATCTGTAGTGTTCTTATTGAAGGGGTTTTGACTTGGCTGTGTATTTAATGCACGACTTGTGTTCCATACACAACAGCTCAACAATGAAGCATTGGCTGAGATTATGACAACAGTAAGTACCCTGGTAAGAAAACTTCGACACCTATAATTGTAGCACAGAAGTCCAAACATGCTTTGACAAATGGTATAGATACCCACACACACAAACGTAATGAACTCTAGCCTATGCTGGTGTTTGTCTGCCACATCTAAACATGTTAAAACTTGCCTACTCTCATAAAATGGTAAAATCGATGCAGCTACTCCGAAAATGGCTGTCAGACACGGGTTAACATATTGCCTTCTGCTTGTATCTCCTTGGGTATCCTTCTTCAGATGATTATTGTATTTTCTTAATATAATTATCAAAACCATGGCAATGAGTGCGCTAACCAAGAGAACAGTTTGCAAGATGGTCACTGTAACAAATGAAAGTTTGTATTTGACGTCATTTGACAGAAATGGTATAGTCTTTATGACAATGGTTCCGAAGACGAGAAGTGCTAGTAGAAGTATAGATGTTGTTCGACCACGTGGAACCTCGACAGCGTTATCCATTGCTAACTATGTCTGGTAGTTTGATTATTCAACAATAAAGAGAAGAAAATCTATGCTGATACATGTAGTGTCTTCATTATTGCTGTAACAGAATAAATAAGGAGTATCTGAAAATAATTTATACTAAAAACATTTCTCATCAACCTGATTCTTGTCATGGACCCATCTGTACCTTTCTGAAACATAATTATGCAAGTTAGCTGGCGGACTATTTTCTGTCGCTGAGCCAAACAATTGCAAAAATAACAATATTTACAACAACATAGAATTCATATTACTCAAGACTTGGTACAAATATGCAGATCGATTCTGAAATCAGATGATGTTTAAAAAGTTCTTGCATATAAGAAACATTTATTATGTTTTTTACCTTTCAAAGGCTCTCTTCCCAATTGACAAAAACGAATTTCCCAATTTTAAAGAAAAAATACTCAACAAAAACATCACAATCACAAGCAGTATTTTTTCCACTTTCAATTCAGTTGTATTCTTATGTTTACCAATCAGGAAGAACTCATGATTTACTGAGTATTATCATGCACATGATTGTGCATTTAATTGTTTTGCAAGATGCTCTGCAAATGCATGCTTACTGTGCCTGGATACACAACATATGGTTGTTGTACAGAGGTTGCCACTATACAAGGGGTTATCTCAAATTACCTGAACTGTAGCTTTAAAAAGTTTATTTTAGGCCTATTCGGTATGAAATTTACCCAAATGCAACGTTTAATTCGATACTCAACAAAAAAAGAAACTTTACATTATTTAGGCAAGATTTTCATTGACGCAACTTTAATTGACTCTGTATTCACCTAAAGGTCCTGTGCATTGATAAAATTAGTGGTATGGTATGCAGTGGACTACAGCCAACACATTGTTTTAAACAAATTAACAGTTTATGCTTACAGTTTACCAAAAATGCGACAGTAAATAAGCTCTTATTTTTATTGAAAGGGAGGTAATTTGAAAATATCAATATTTGACTCAAACTGCATTTATCAGCGTTAGACACTTTCAGTATCAAACTTGTTTTTCTTAACAACAATATGTGTATTGATGTTTACAACATTAAAACAGGTCAACAGCCCATGAACGGATAGTCTGAACACGCAAAATGCTGTTTTAATAAAATGAGTTATTCACCTTTCCGTTCAGTACTTCTGTGTTGTTTTCACTACAATTCTTCAACGATGCGGGCAGTTAAAAGGTCACAATGTCTGAACTTGGTTATTTCTTTAGTGAGCATTGAAATAACAATATTTGAATAATGTAAAAAAAAATTTGTTGAGTATATTACCAGCATAAATATTTGTGAGCTGCGCCGCTATTGGTTATTACACCTTCTTCCAAATGTTATATTATAAATTTATGTTATTTATAGTCCCACCCTTATAATATTTAGTGTACTTGTGAAGTAAGTACAAATTTTACAGGGTCCATGAATTTGTAACTTTAACTCGAACGATTTTGAATAAGAGCAAAAGTGCATGTAATTTTGGATAACCCCTTGCACATATATATAATATAGTGTTACCTGTTTCAAACATTCACCTGTTATGAGCAGTCATTAAAACAGGGTTGATTATTAAAAATGCATTTAATAGTCCAGTTTTTAATCATTGAATGATAATTCCTATCACAAATAAAGCTGAAACATATGGCTAACTAACACTGAAAGCATACCAGATAATTATATGATTTGTGTAAACTGAATGCATCTTTAAGAAAACATAGTTACCTTGTATAAACAAGTATCCTTTATATTTCATGATACGTAAAAAACTGTGTGAGAAATACAATTCTTCCTGTGTTCTAGATTTTGGAAGTTGGACTTTAATGAGGCGATGTATTTATTAGTCAACTCTTTGTATAATATAACTATATGTATGTAATTTAGGCTATTTATAATATTATCCATGTGCTTTGTAAAAAGGGGCACCATTGGGGATTTAAAGGTGCTGCCTCACGTTTTGGTGTATTGCAAAAACGAAAAATAAAATTGTCAAATATTCATGTAATTTTGATATTGTTTAAACAACCACACTGACATTTAAAATAACTTGCGAAACATAGGCATTTTGTAGTAATTTAATATTTTTAGATCCAAAATTTTTTTAATACATTTTTGTACCCTATAATACGGTATAGAACTAACACAACTATCACTTAAATTGCCTGAAATTTGTTTGCATTCGATGAAAACGATTGGTAAAACGAACAGAATACCTCGCTGATATTTAAGCTGTAGTTTGTTGATGTTACAGTTCGATCACATGTGAATTACATTATTCACAAAGCATGATGGAAGGAAACTGTATGCTATTTTTAAAAGGAAAAATACCAAATGCGCGATATCAAGAGTGGTTTAAATTGCTCATTTCCCTAAATCTTTTATAAAGCAACCGTCAGTGGCTTTCTATTACATAAATACTTGGTTAGGTAGGAAAATTATGTAATATAAAAATTTAAGCCCGATCTGTGAGGCAACACCTTTAATTCTTATTTTCATATTTTTTGTTTCAATCTATTTTTTGTTTCTGGTCTAGACAAAGGGTTTCTTTGTTTTTTAACAAGTCAAAGCTGTCATTAAAGGTCACCCATGGGAACAGTAAACAGTGGTCTTTGTTGACAGGGAGTCTCTCTTAACAGGTTAAACACCATCTAATATGGAATGTTGGGAGGTAAAATGTGTGGTTAAACACCATCTAATATGGAATGTTGTGAGGTAAAATGTGTGGTTAAACACCATCTAATATGAAATGTTGTGAGGTAAAATGTGGGGTTAAACACCATCTAATATGGAATGTTGTGAGGTAAAATGTGTGGTTAAACACCATCTAATATGGAATGTTGTGAGGTAAAATGTGTGGTTAAACACCATCTAATATGGAATGTTGTGAGGTAAAATGTGGGGTTAAACACCATCTTATATGGAATGTTGGGAGGTAAAATGTCTGGTATTTTCAGACAGGGGTTGAAATAGAGTTATTTGTTTGAAGGTTGTCCTTAACACAGGTTTCACTGTAGATGTAGATTGACACAGGTTTCACTGTAGATGTAGATTGACACAGGTTTCACTGTAGATGTAGATTGACACAGGTGTCACTGTAGATGTAGATTGACACAGGTTTTACTGTAGATGTAGATTGACACAGGTTTCACTGTAGATGTAGATTGACACAGGTTACACTGTAGATGTAGATTGACACAGGTTACACTGTAGATGTAGATTCTGAACAGTTTATGATTTCTCTTGCTAGTTTATGCACCAAATTGATGGATTCATACTGAGTGAATCAAAACACATGGATATGCAGGCTACGACTATCAATTGTTTGAGAAATTAAAAAAGTCTGGGAATGAAATTTATCCTAGTCTCTCAGGGAAATTCCCTTCCCATTCCATTACACATATTTCATGATTCAATCATATAGAGACAATACAGAGTTTGTTATATTCCTTAAGTGATACACTTAAAGCACTTGGTTACTTCAACCAATACATAAGTTGTCAACACCATATGAATCATTTCCGCTGATTATTCATTTAATTTCCCATGACATGCAACATACATGAAGTTAAATTTGGCTACTGTAATATCAGTATATTATGTGGGGGTTAAAGTTTCATTGCTTTTGTACTCATCCACGAAATATAATACCCACGATATTCAAATTCAAGCAATGGCATTATTATATGATGAAATCTAACTCTAAATATTATTTAGAAATCAAAAGCAACATGATACAATGACAATTTGTTTTAGCTGATCAGTGGTACTGCTAAAATCAATCAATTGCTCCGAGTTGGGGACTTCTGTAATTAGAATAAATCGCTGACTTAGAATTAGAAGTAAGTACAAAATCAATATTTTGAGAGAAAAAACTGTCTGAAATCTGCTTTTTATCTGTGGGAAAACAAGATTTTTCAACATCAGTTTGGTCAACATGACCGTTTCCGGTTTTCATGAAAATAGGCTCATAAGAAGTGCCATGAGATGCGGATTTAAAACATGCATGAGTTTTTTAAGGTCGTAAGTAGCACTTTCGACTTTCTAATTCTAAGCCAGCGAAATGTGTTTTCTACTCTTATGTAAAAATAAGTAGGCCTACATGTATACAGTTGCAAAATAAAACTGTGTTAAATTATTCAATACCTGCTCACAATTATACTTGCTTCTGAAACTTCAGTTACTAAGTGAGTCAAAAATGAGATGGAAGTAAAGATAAAGATATTTTGAATTAAAATAACCATCTGATCCAATAGCCTGAATTGTTCCATCCTTTTACCTTGTTCTCTGGTTCTATTACACATAATTAATACATGGAAATACAAAAGAGAATTTCATGTTTTGTAATGAAGGTTTTATTATGTATTTTCAGGTTGCAGAAATGCACGGTGAATTGATGGAATTTAATGAATTATTACATAGACAGTTACATCTACGTGAAACCATGCTGAAACGTTTACAGAATGAACTCATAGATCTTAGAGGACCTGTAAGTTCATAGTGTTAATTCTCAGTTTATTTAAAGCCTAGGTCCCACTGAGGAATTCCTCATAGGCGATGTTCTCCTGATTTCTTCTGATACTACCCCATTTATCACTGATATCACAAACTGTCTTATGACTTCCATGAAGCTTCCCCTAGACCAGGAGGAACTAATGTTCCTGGTGTCCTGAATGCTCATTAATTTCAATTGGGAGTACATCGCCAAGGCTAAAAATGCTCGGTGGGACCTAGGTTCAAATTCCATCAATTTTGATGTCATGTGGTATTCACCTAAAAGTTAAAAATTTATTCCCTATGAAATCGAAGATGTATAGTTGCTTGATAGTTGCTTAATGCTTGGGATTATATTTTATTTTTTGTTTTATATGACAAGGTTTATGACTGTTGGAATGTGATTTAAAAACCTTTATAATAGTAATATGGGAAGCCGTGGCGTAGAGGTAGGGATTGCGCTTTTGGATCTAGAGGTTCCAGGTTCGATTCCCGTCTGTGCCACTGCTTAATTTCTCTGAGCAGGAATAACCCCGGATGCTCCACTCAACCAAAGTGTGAATTGGTACCTGTGAGGATAGTGTGTGTATATGTTCGATATTCCTGGGCATCCTATCTCAATATTGGCTGCTCACAAACCATTAGAGAAATAGTCTAATGACCAGGGAAGTTAAAATGTCAAAAGGTGGCTGAATTGTGGAAAGCGGACCTCAAAAACTGATAACTTAACTTAATACTTACCACTCAAATTGTAAAAAGGTCATTGAATAGATTTGTAGTTTGTTACTGTAAGCTATGAAAATACATCTGTATTCCAGTTACCTAATGATATTAACTTCACTGACGACTTACTGGCTATGGGAAAAGACACGTAAGTGCTCACTTGTTTTACTGTCCCACTGAGAGTAGAAACCATGTATATTATATAACATTTGTTTTCACAATAATAGCTTTAAATTACGCTTTTTTCTTCGTCCGCAAAAAGTGACATTTTTTTCTTTGTCAACAACATAGTGAGAGGCTTTATATTCTTCAGTTCCTCATATAATAAGTTTCCTGTTTATTCTGAAATGTTAATTTATATAAATGATATTATTCTCATGAAATTATCACTTTTAATTTTTGTGCCCCAACATTTGTTTATAACTGGGTGGCATATATAGCACTGGTACTGTCCGTATGTACCTAACAGGAATCTTGTCAGTTGAACTCATCACAAACTGTTTGTTGGAATTTCTTCAGACTTGCACAGATTAACAACCTAAATGTGCAGGGTAATATTTCACCACTATACTGTAGTTTACTGTTACCACCAAAATGTATGATATAAATTGTTTTACATTTACAGATTAAGTATTCAACAAACTCGTCTCATCAATGTATGGATTCCTTCAGCATTTCTCCGTGGTTCAGCATCAGACAGCCATCATGTTTATCAGGTAAAATGTTGATACATAGATAGTATAGACAAAGCAGATGTGAAATCACTTGGATGTCTATGCCCCCTGGATTACATGCCATATTGCATTAGTTTTGAAACAAATTTTAGTTCGTTAATTAGCATTAATACTGTAGTTAACTGGGATGGTATTTCCGAGGCACACGCATATCAGTGTGTTTCCGCCCGTGTGAGACAAAAATGCCTTTTCAACACAACTTGAAATTTTCTTCGTTTTTATAAAAATTGATCATGTTTTTAGTGTGATTTGGCAGTGTGGACAAAATTACTGTTTGTACTATACGTGTTACTAGTGTTTGCCAGTTTACTGCCATGTTGTATGTTGCTGACATTATAACGCATGTATTGATCTATTGTAGGTGTATATTAGGATTAAAGATGAAGAATGGAATGTGTATAAAAGATACAAACAATTCAATGATCTACACTCAGATATGAGGAAAAAATATCCATTAACAGGAAAATATGATTTTCCACCTAAGAAATCATTTGGTAAAAAGGTATAAACATTTTCTCATTGCTGCTTGAAGTACAAATGTTCCACTGCTACAATATTGATAAAGCATTGCAGTGAAATCAACAAAATGCTGTATAAGTTGTATTAATGGTATCAAGCTGGTGACCAAAGTTTCACATCTTTACTTCAATATTTGGCCTGTTGTTGCTGGCACAAAACTTTTATAGCAACTTATAAAATCAGGGTTTTCATTGACATTGAAACGATTCTTTGATCCCTAAAATTTCTAAAAACCCACATTTTGAACCCACGATTTAAACTTAAATCTTGAAGGGTAATTTTTCTTGAAGTTAAATATTTGGCTATAATATGGAAAAATCCAGTACACAATTATCAAAACAATACTTGAGATTCACTCCCTTGTACCTGCCCCCCCCCCACCCCAAGTTGTATCAGCTTTGTAATGTACAAATTCTTATAAATACAGTACAACCTCTCAAAATTGACCCTCTATAGAGCAAATCCTATTGATAACAACACCTTAAAATATCTCTTGTAAAATATATCAAAGAGTGGTCCATATAAAATATATCAAGAGTGGTCCTCAGTAGAGCAACAACCTCTCCACTATAATACCTTCGAAATTTCCCTAAGCTGATATTTACTATGAATTGTACCTCTGTAGAGCAAAAACCTCTGTACAATGGCCAGTATTTGCAGCTCCCTAAGGGTGTTGCTCTACAGAGGTTGTACGGTATATGTTATCTTACAGGATGCCAAAGTGGTTGAAAGTCGACGTCTTGTGCTGCAAGCATATCTGAGGAACTTAATCAATCATATTCTTGAGAAGGAACAAAAGTTGTCGAATAATCCATGTAAAGAAACGTTACTAGATGCCTTACAATTCTTTAGGTGAGATCACCACACTTGCATTCTACTTCCAGACAGAGAATATTCAGGTACCTGGGTATAGAAGGAGAGAAGTGTTGTATCAATGATATTAATTCTGTTTACTTACAAACACTTTGTTGTTTGCCCAGTGTTGGAATAATGTACATGGGTAGTCTCCAGATGTTTGCCCAGTGTTGGAATAATGTACATGGGTAGTCTCCAGATGTTTGCCCAGTGTTGGAATAATGTACATGGGTAGTCTCCAGATGTTTGCCCAGTGTCAGAATAATGTACATGGGTAGTCTCCAGATGTTTGCCCAGTGTCAGAATAATGTACCTGGGTAGTCTCTAGATGTTTGCCTAGTGTTGGAATAATGTACCTGGGTAGTCTCCAGATGTTTGCCTAGTGTTGGAATAATGTACATGGGTAGTTTCCAGATGTTTGCCTAGTGTTGGAATAATGTACATGGGTAGTCTCCAGATGTTTGCCCAGTATCGGAATAATGTACCTGGGTAGTCTCCAGATGTTTGCCCAGTATCGGAATAATGTACATGGGTAGTCTCCAGATGTTTGCCCAGTGTCGGAATAATGTACATGGTGAAATACTGTTGACTAGTGTCACTGTAAACTATATGGCAATATCAAGTCTCCTTCCCCTATCAGGAAAACATAATATTCATTCTGTGAACACATCCTATTGGTTTTGGCATATTTTAGTCAACAAACACCAGATAATCGGCTACATTAAGCATATTTAAGGTAATTGATTACATGACATATACATAAAAGCATGTGTTCACAGAAAGATCACACCGTAGTTACAATAGGGGAAGATGACAGGATATTGCCAACAATATTTGATTAAAATGAATTGAAGTTTCAGTGGTTTCATTTAAATTTCTATTACAAATGTAATATGTTTTGTTTCTTACTTTTCTAGTGATAAAACAACAGAGAAGGAGAAGAAGAAAGCGAAGAAAGGGAAGAATGACGGACAGAGGACACCATTATCATCCAGTCCTAGACAACAAGCTCCAGAACCTGAACAGTATGGTGGATTGTAGCAGCCACCATTATCATCCAGTCCTCAACAACAAGCGACTGTACCTGAACAGTATGGTGGATTGTAGCAGCCACCATTATCATCCAGTCCTAGACAACAAGCTCCAGAACCTGAACAGTATGGTGGATTGTAGCAGCCACCATTATCATCAAGTCCTTGACAACAAGCTCCAGTACCTGAACAGTATGGTGGATTGTAGCAGCCACCATTATCATCCAGTCCTCAACAACAAGCACCTGTACCTGAACAGTATGGTGGATTATAGCAGCCACCATTATCATCCAGTCCTCAACAACAAGCACCTGTACCTGAACAGTATGGTGGATTATAGCAGCCACCATTATCATCCAGTCCTCGACAACAAGCTCAAGAACCTGAACAGTATGGTGGATTGTAGCAGTGTATCACAACAGTGTGCAAATTGAGATTTAAATAAAGTCAACCCTTATTACACCGATGTTCTTTGGATCAACATCACCAGCCGAGTGTAAATGAACACATGCACTGTATTATTGTCAAACTTGCTGCTTATAATGATGCCTCGTTAAAACGTCAGTCCACTAATGAAACATGGTCATTATAACGAGAGTTGACTATATATTGACTATAACTGACAATTTGTGGAATGTATGTGTTCAATGGAAATGTTTCAGTCTTATTGTCTACGGCCTACGTTTACTGGATGATGGAAGATATACAAAGTGTTTATGTATTATATACATACATACTGACCATACATCATACAGTATGCTTACTGATTGAATAATACTTGATATGTTTATCTTGAATAATCAATGTACATGAAATTTACTGGTTAATTCATAGTTGAATTTAATTAACATGCATGTGTTTGTCTGATGGTGCAATATAATACCTATGGGATAGTATAATTATATACTGTAGAACTTGGATGCCTTCAACTGCCTTCCGACCAGGAAAATAGATTGAGCAATCTACCAGTTTGAGGCATGTACTGTTTACTAGTGCATCATTATTTGACTGAAGAAACTCTACAAGGTTTCGAAGGTGTTCAAGGCATAATTGTTCGAGGCATTGAAGCTCTATTGTAATTACTGTATGAACATACACTTTTGTGGCTATCCAATTTCATGGATGTTTGGTACAACTATTTCATGAGGTCACAAATTTGTGGCTTAAAATATTTGATGAGTGGTTCCGAAGGTTGATTTTATTGCAGGACATTGATTCTGTGGTGAAGGTCATCTATGGAATCAAGGCAATGAATATGAATGATAAATTATTGGGCAATGTTTTTATATGCTGTAAAAATGCTTTTACTATCATTTACTTGTAGATATAATATGAGCTTCATCAAAAAGAATATTTTTATATTTGAACGTAATGATCATAATTTTAGTATCTTAAGGTTGTCACTCATTGTCATACATAAATCAGTATTTTACCTGATGGTGCACCAGATTGACCCATGGAACGATTTTGACAAATTCCCCAAAATAGGGTCTGGTACTAACAGTGAAAGATGAAGTTGTTAACTGTATCAAACCACAGGTAATATTATAAATCATTGAGAAATAATTTTTTGACAGAAATGTATATATTCTTATGTAAAAGATGTAAATGTATAAATTTTACAAAACAATTTTTTTTCAATGATACAGATACCTGTGTATCAATCGTCCACTGAGACAATTGTGTTGGTAGAAACAACCCTAAGAATCATCATACGAGATTTTCATGGTGCAGTAGTTATAGTCACATTTATCAATGGCATTGTTCTTTCATGATATTTCTTTATTGTTATAGTAGGTTTAGGGTTACTTGGGACCAGTGCAATCATAATAATTATCCACATGCATATTTTTATATCTGTACATAAATGAAGTTTTTTTAATCATCACCATTGATAAATTGTTAAGGGGTTAATGCTAGACTTTTTAAACTTTGTATGAACTTAAAATACTGTAATAATTGACTGACATGTATACATACACAATACAATACACTTACTGTATAGGATTTATACCCTCCATGAAAATACCGCCATGCAGATTGCCCTCAAAATGTGGAGAAGTTGCTGGTTCTTTTTAGTAGGGTTAGCTAGAACTACTAGTATTAAGATACAATCCAGGAAAACTAGTTAGGTGAATCTGCCACTGTATATAACAGTTACTGACAATTATTGACATACAGCATACAGCATTTAACTTGAATAAACAGACATTAAAACATTTCAGCTAACAGATTTTTTATGCTAAATCCATTTTGTTTATGATGAGTGCTCATTTGTGCATGTCTTAGATAACATTGACAGCGATTGCCTAGAGAAACATGACTATTACATTGTTCTTGAGGGAAGCCAATAAGCTGCAAATGTCTGTCTTTCCCTCAACATCTGTTTTCTTGTTGTCTCCAGTCATGTCTGGCACAAGTAATTAACACTAATGTCTCTTTATTTTGGGGTATGGTGAGGTTATTTAGGGATTGGCGTGACATTCTAACATCGTACCAATTATAAACTTGGTATGACTAATCAATGAAATATTAATCAATGAAATTATTACTCAATAAAAATATTAATCAATGAAAATATTATTCAATGAAATATTGATATTTTATTGCATATAGTGATACAGTCCTACCAGTCATTGTCACACGTGGCATAGTACTAGTATGGTAGTTTTGATTGCATATCGAGTTACATTGGTCTAGCATCCCTCTCTGGTGAGGTGCTAATAATAATGTTTTATATTGTTGTTTTATGTGGTATAATGTAATCAAAGATTTTGCACTTTGGTATAAATACTCATTATGCCCCCCATCTGTGATGAGGGGGTATATTGCTTTGCACATGTCTGTCGGTAGGTCGGTAGGTCGGTCTGTCGGTCGTATAAAATGGTTTCCGTTCAATAACTCGAGAATGCTTTGACCTATGATCTTCAAACGGGGGGTTGGTCATCAATAGAAGATGACCCCTATTGATTTTGGGGTCAGTAGGTCAAAGGTTAAGGTCACTGTGACCTTTACCATTTCAGACTATTTAAATGGTTTCCGTTCAATAACTTAAGAACGCTTTGACCTAGGATCTTTAAATTTTACATACAGGTTGGTAAGCAACAGTAAATAACTCCTATGGACTTTAAGGTCAAAGGTCAAGGTCCCTGCCACCTTCACCTTTATGACTATTGGGCTGCCATGCCATGGGGGCATACGTGTTTTACAAACATCTCTTGTTTATTTGGTATAAATAATCGTAGTAAAATAGTACATAACTTCATAGTCTAGTGCAATGTAGGGGACTTGGTCACATAGTCTAGTGCAATGTAGGGGACTTGGTCACATAGTTTTGTACTATTTTGTTTTTGCCTTCAAGGTGTACTATCCCTATCTGTTCAACCCCAGACTGCATTATACCAAAGATGAACTTAAAAAGGGTACAAGTAATGCACAGAATGATTAATTTAAGTTGTAAGAACTTCTTTCACAATCAACCTAGAAGAAATTGGTTAAAATAATGAAAAATGGGTTTCAAAATCCTTCCATTTATTTTTCAAACTATTTTATGTGATTCCTGGTCACTTAGTTAGATTTTCAAAAAAGTGCATGTGAGCAATCACACTATACTAGGATTGCAGGGGTACCAACCACCTTCTGTAATAGCTCCCTAGTGTTCCAATGTGGTAATTGTATTTTTTATTTGTTTCTGTGTTATATAATTCCTCTTTACTATATGATCATGTTAATGGTACGTTTTACCTTTGTATTTATCAGTAAATGTATAAGTCTTTGTATCATAAATCATTGATTCCCTGTGTTTTAACAGGTTTGACTTGTTCATGTATTATGATATTTGAGTCATATTTATGACAATGTGCCACTTTTTAATTGGGATGTTTCCAGGATTAAAGGTTTGTGTCTGGACAAGAACGAGTTCAACCTCCCCCCCCCCTTCTTCTCCAAACTCCCACTGACTCATTATTAAAATTCTTTTGACAGTCACACTCACATAATTTTATTCATTTTATTTCCAACTCTCCAGTCTTATTTTTCCTTGAACAACTAGTCTTTAGCAGATATTTGTTGAGACATTTTGTACCTATGGGGTTCCATAAGATGATTTACCTTGACAACAGTAACTTTGCTACTTTATGTTTGTAATGTTTAAACGTCATCTTTAATGATGTCATAACTGACATTGTTTATTCATTTCTTAAATTTTTGATAAAGACTTGAAAACTACTTGGAGATTGTCTTGTTTCAGCTACTGTATAGAAAATCATTGAAATAAGAAATATGATTTACTTGTTTTGATGTTCACTTGTAGGTAAGTATATGCTTCTAAAAATGTTTTAACTTAAATTGATTCATTTATTTTGTATAATTATCTATGTAAAACAGGACAGGAATTACTAATGTTACTAATTATTCATTACTGTGTATTGTTCATACATACGTACATGTATAAATAAAATTGTTATAATAAATAGTAAATATTTCGATTGTTTTTGTTATTTCTTATTACAAACGTTTCATCACACACAGCACATTATACAACGGTACATGATTTGACAAAACACCAGTGTAAGATTAACTAATTGTCTGGCAGTTAAATAATTGTTATAGCGTCAACAAAATAAGTATCAATGGAATAAGACCTGGATGAAAAGCAATCATTAACAAATGTTTAAAGAAATAAGACCTGGATGAAAAGCTATCATATACAAATGTACAAAGAAATAAGACCTGGATGAAAAGCTATCATATACAAATGTACAAAGAAATAAGACCTGGATGAAAAGCTATCATATACAAATGTACAAAGAAATAAGACCTGGATGAAAAGCTATCATATACAAATGTACAAAGAAATAAGACCTGGATGAAAAGCAGTCATATACAAATGTACAAAGAGATAAGAACAGGATGAAAAGCTATCACATACATGACCCCATGACGTATGATGTGACATATTCGCGTGAAGTTTAGCTATATAGAAGACTTTAAAAATGGCATTATTTCAGGACAACGATTGACGAAAAATATAGCAATTTTGGTGGGCGGCAACGAGGTGTTGCAGCGTTGCCAAGGATACCGTTAATTGTTGCATACATTTACGGACTTTAATTCCGTTTTATAAATCAGCTAAAATCAAGTCGATCGTCTGGGTAGTGAAATTTCACCAATATTTAACTGGAAATAAATAATTTATAAGCAAATTATATGAACTACGCGATCACCCCTCTTTTAAGTTTTTTTTCGGGCCCCAGAAGGGTACATGTAGCCCCATTTATTTTCCCCGTCCAATGGTTTTGTGGGGGTCGGAGAATCATCCCCCACAAACCTTACAACATTGCATATTATATATATATACATATAACACTATTTGTACAGAAATGAACAAAGCAAATAGAATCATACTATAAATGAATATACTTTTCTACATAAATTTGATATTTGGGGGTAATAAAAGGGATCGGGACCTTTTTTCGTCAAAGAGTGACGAGTAGAGAGAAGAAAAAAAAATGTTGTCAGAGATGTTGATTCTTTTGTTTTGTTATTATTTGTATGTCACAGAAGTCGTCAGGTATTCATAAATTGTTCCCATGTTTTATTAAAATTGTCTAGGTTTCCTTGATTTAGGGCTAGCTTCCGTTATAGTTCTAATCTACTCTCAAATTTAATTTTGAAAGAGGTAAATGAAGGTAATTTATTTTTATATTTACTTGTAAAGATAAATTGTTTTCCATATAGAAAGATATGTGATAAGATAGGATTCCTTGAAATACACATGAAAGAGTTGGTTTTATTTATCTCACCATTTATATGCTTTGTATCGTAGTATTGTTTTATTTTGTTCCAGAAAATTTGTGTATAATGGCATTCCCAAAAAAGATGATCTATTGTTTCTATCGATGCATTGCAGAAGTTGCACAGGCTAGATTCAATTATCTTACATTTGAATAAATATGCATTTGTAGCTATGTTTCTATGAATAAATTTATATTGAAAGTTTTGAATTTTACTGTCTTTCGTCAATTTAAAATGAGTTATATTGATCTGTTCCCAATCAAAGTTATTTTCGGGATTAAGATTTTCTGCCCACTTTATTTGGTATTTCTCGTTATGACAAGGTATATGTTTTATTTGGGTTTTGGATAGAATTTTGGTTATGCTTCTTCCTTTTATATTGTTTATTTTGTGATATAATGTATAATTATCAGCATTTATTATTTTGTACTGTCTATTAATTACGTCTTTTATGAAGTATTTTATTTTCTGATGATAAATAAAATCTTTTGCAGTCAGATTATGTCGTATTTTGAGTGTTGTAAACGTTATAAATTTTCTATATCATATATGTCAGAGAGTGTCATAATACCGTTATTCATCCATGTATTATTGTTTAGAATTTCGTTTTTGAATTTTAGGTCACTGTTATTCCAGATAATAGTGTTTGAGTATAGTGTATTTTCTTTTTTGTAATTTAATTTACACCACGATTCTAATATATCTTTAAGGAATTTATTTTGTTATGCGCATCTTTTGTAGATCATTTTTGCTTAGATTCGATAAAAATATTGTCGTATTTCCAAAATGGTTTTAGTTGTTCTGTATAGATATGTTTCCATTCTCCTTGATTAGTATTGTCTATAATTAGTTTTCGTACCCATGCTGCTTTTAATGAGTTTATGTATATTTCTAAATCTACCATGTTTAAACCTCCATCTTTATATTCTTGAATGACAATGTTTCTTTTAACCTTTTCTTGTTTGCATCCCCATATAAATTCAAAGGTTTTTTGTTTTAGTATTTTGATCGTTTGTATTGATGGATTTGGGAGTACCGAAAATAAGTATGTAAGTTTTGGAAGAATAAGCGATTTTAAAACAGTTATATTACCGATTGTTGATATTTTCTTGTTTTCCATCTATTTAGATTACAATAAAAATCTTTTATTTTTCTTTCAAAATTTAGTTCGATCATCTTTATTGGTTTGCATGGAATATAACTCCCAGAGATTTTGCTTCTGAACTGTTCCAATTAATGTCTTTTTTTCGCGAATACATTAAATCATGGTTATTACGCAATGATCCTATCTTTAAAACAATGCATTTTTGAAAGTTTAATTTTAAGCCTGATACATCTCCAAATACCTCAAACAATTCCAAAGTATTTTCAAAACTTTGCCGTGAGCCATCCAATAAAACCGTTGTGTCGTCTGCAAACATTGCATTTTTTATGTCCTTTCCGCTTATAGTTATACCTCTAATATTTGTGTTATTTCTAAGAGCATATGATAGTAGCTCGATACTTATAGTAAATATATAAGGTCTTAGTGGACATCCTTGTCTGACCCCTCTTTCTATTTTGAAGAATTCTGTATTAAAACCATTGTTTGTTATTGAACAGGTAGGTGATTTGTAGAATTATTTTACACATTGCCTAAGGTCGTTTCCAAAATTGAAAAAACCAAGTAGTTTGTGCATAAAGGCATGGTTTAAGCTGTCGAAAGCTTTTTCAAAATCCTTGAAAAGAAGCATGCCTGACGAAACCAGTTTGACTTTTATGAATTATATTATTTAAAACTTCCTTAATTCTCGACGCAATTGATTTAGTGGCTATTTTGTAATCTACATTCAGTAAACTAATTGGTCTCCAGTTTCCTAAATTTGTTAAATCTTTATTTGGTTTTGGAAGTAAATTAATTAAGCTTTGGTTTTGTAGTTCTGATAAATTTCCTGTTTGAAATGCAAAATTAAGAGCATTTTAAAGATCGGATTTAATATCATTCCAAAACAGTTTGTAGAATTCTATATTTATTCCGTCGGTTCCTGGGCTTTTGCCATTTTTCATATTTTTCACCGCTTGTGTAATTTCTTCTATAGTTAATATGCCTTCGCAGTATTGCTTTCTTTCTTGATTCAACTTTGGGATATTGTTTAATTCTAAATGTTCCAATGTTTGTTTTTCGAGTATTCTTTTTGTATAAATTCCTTTATAATAATTAAATGTTTCTTCAAGAATTTCCTCTTGATTTGTTATTTGTTTATCATTTACATTAATCACTTTTATGGTTTTGCTCTCTCCTTTGTGTTCCTCTAACACTTTAAGCAGTTTTATGTTTTTATCTTCATTTATTAAATGATTGTATTTCAGCCTAGTAATATACCCTTCTGCTTTTCTTTGGTATAATTCATCCAGTTTAGCGCGCTCGACATTTAATTCTTCCTCTAAGTTTGGGTCATTGGTGTCTTGTTGCTTTTCTAACAGATTTTTTATGTTTGAGTTTAATTTATCAGTTTCTTCCGATTGTAGTTTTTTCATTTCTATAGAGAATTTTATACTTTCGTTTCTAATTGTTCCTTTAATAAGTTCCCATAGTATTTGAGGGTTTGAGTTTTTATTGTAATCTTTGATTTCATTAATTGCTTTCTTTATTCGCTCTTGGTAGTCTTTGTTAAGTAAAATAGTATTGTTCATTTTGTAGCTTCCTTTGCCACGTTTAGTACAGCTTGTCTGTATGTATATGTTAGGGATTAAATGGTCGGATTTTAAACTGTTTATTATTTCTGCCTTTGTTATTGAATTTGTTACACTGTCGCATGTACTTGATTTCCATGTATATCTAGTTTGCTTAGGGTTTAGGATCCTTCATATGTCTACAAGATCATTTTCGTCCATTATTTTAGTAAGTTTTTATCTACATAAGGTATGGGTATTGATATTTCCTCCCCGTTTATCAATGCATGGATTAAGTGTGAGGTTCCAATCTCCTCCTATGATTAGTTGTTCGTTATTTATTTTTTTAATAGAGTTTTCTAATTTAATAAGTAGTTTTGTATCATCCTTGTTTGGTCCATAATAGTTTATAATATCATATACATGACTATTTATTTCTATTTTCAATAGCAGGATTCTCCCTAATGCTATTTCTTCTGTTTTAATGACTTTGATATCTTTTGTTTTGCTGACTAGAAATCCTACACCCGCACTATTCCGTATTTGTGTCACTTTTCCAAATATTTGCATACTTGCTAGTAAAATGTGCTTCTTGAATGAGGCATATATCAATGTTTTGATCTTGGATAAACTTAAACTAAAGTATGGCTAAACGTTTTATTTTATTTCCTAGCCCTCTAACATTGTAGGATATTCTAAGACTCATCTATGGAAAATTGGAAAAACCACGACTTTTAAGACAACATATATCTTTTAAGTTTAGCACAAGTGAAAATTGCAATAATTTAAAATCGGGCATAACCTTTTGTGAAAAGAATACAATATTCTATTTAATTAATTTTGGTATTTCAATCACTGCAGGGATATTTATAAACATTTGATTGGCTTTTAAACTAGGTCAATATTCAAGCAAGACAGCTAACGCTGAAAAACAGAAATTCTAACAAAAAAGTCGACCCGACGTTTTCAGCAAAGTTTGGTTTAAGTTATAACATACATGTACGTGGTTATGTGAGTTTTACATTTATGTTTTATATATATGTAAGCGTGAATATGTTGAATGTGTGTTTAGTCTGCAGAGTCCCTCGAGAACGTTGGACAACAACCGTCCCTCGGGACTCTGCAGATGTTATAGCCCAAAACAGCATAAAAAACCATCAACAAATGGTCGTTTAATCCTATAATGATTTCATTCCTGTACTACACTGAGCCACACAAGTGAAGTGTTGGTTAGAATCGCACATATTTTCCGGATTTTACATCGAACATCTGGGCGAGAATTCATACCATTAAACGTTGGTATTTGAGAATGCCTCGGTAACTGACGGCACAAACATTCGTATGGTTTCCTTCAAGTAGATGTTCCAAGACGTTTCTCAATGCAGACTTTTCACATTGCAGGCGGTATGGGTAGGGGATAGGTAGATTAGTATAATTAGGTGTGAATTAATAACACGGTTGTATTGTAATTAGTATACATGTCATCACAGGTAACTGTATCATTTTTTATAAAGGGGGAATCAGACAATATCGTTTTGTTGATGTCTAAATCCCCACCCTTGAGACAATGCTTACTGTCTAAATCCCCACCGTGGGACGTAGTTTTTCATCCAAGTACTTTAATAAAAAACACGTATAAAAATATCGATGTCGTCTTTCGTGGTGTCGAAATTCCCGGACCAAAGTCTATTTCCCGGGACTCGGAGTCGATAAGGTCATCACATTCCCGTCTGTCTAATTATTAGACATTTGGCTTACCATAAATGTCTGCATTGATTTTCTGTTGTTGCTATAACCATTTCTTTGCATCTTTCAAAACTAAACTACAGTTATCCTGGCCATAGTCTTTCTTATCCTGTCTGCTTCCATACGTCTTGGGCTTAAACACAGGCACATTCTCAAACCACAAAGATTGGAAAAATGTACCAAATTTTCTCTCAGATTTCCATTGAGTGTCCAATCTGTGTTTTTAGATCTTTGCCCGGAATGACATGTTACTCTAAATCATGGAACATCCATGAAATGTAACCGGGTATTTGGATTAATAATAACATGTTAATAAGTTACCAGTAATCACAATTACATTGTTTGAACATTTGTGGTTTGAGTAAATGTTTCAGCTCCATAATTATAGGAACTAGCAGGACAATTAAAGGAAGACAATTGATGTATATATCTGTTGTGGGTTATCCTTGTGAAGTGTGTCGTCCGTTTGTAATATTCTCGTCATCCGGCTCTTACGCAGGTTGAGTTTGACTGACTGCGGTGGCATACTTTCGGTGTACGATGTGATTTTGTAGTTACGTCGGGCATCGTCTGTGCGATTTTGTTATAAAGTAGTCTATTTGTAGTGTTGGGAAATGTGCCTTGTAGTTGTGATATGTAATGTTTTAGCTCACCTGTCACAAAGTGACAGAGTGAGCTTTTTTATCACTCTTCGTCCGTCGTCCGTCCGTCGTCCGTCAACAATTTACTTGTGTAGACACTAGAGGTCACGGTTTTACCCTAATCATTATGAAACTTGGTCACAATGATCATCTCAACAAAATCTAGGTCAAGTTCGAAATTGGGTCATCTTGGGTCAAAAACTAGGTCACAAGGTCAAATCATAGAAAAACCTTGTGTTGTCACTAGAGGTCACCATTTTGGCCTAATTTTTATGAAACTATGTCACAATAATCATCTCGACCAAATCTAGGTCAAATTCGATATTGGGTCATCCGGGGTCAAAAATTAGGTCACAAGGTCAAATCATAGAAAACCCTTGTGCAGTCACTAGAGGTCACACTTTACACTTAATCTATATGAAACTAGGTCACAATGATTATCTCGACAAAAACTAGGTCAAATTCGATATTGGGTGATCCGGGGTCAAAAACTAGGTTACAAGGTCAAATCATAGAAAAACCTTGTGTAGTCTCGTGAGGTCTCATTGTTGGCCTTATCTTTATGAAAGTTGATCACAATGATCATCGTAAAATAATCTAGGTCAAGTTCGATATTGGGTCATCTAGGGTCAAGAACTAGGTCATTAGGTCAAATCATAGACAAAACTTGGCTTAAACTTTAATATGCCATTGGGTCTATATGATGTAAATATTACAAAGTCGCTTTATAAGACAATATGAAAACCTTGTACATGCAATAGAGGCTACCATTAGGGGGTCTGCATGAACTACTAGGACAGGTCAGCGACCTATGGCCCTTTGGGCCCTCTTGTAATGTTTTCTTAGCTCGGCTGTTAAGTATTAGTGCTGCCCCTGTCCGATTATCTATGATCTTCATTTTGGTATTATATCGATTTGAGGCTTTCATTTTTAGCTCCACTATTCAAAGAATAAGAGCAGCTATTGCAGTCATCCGAGCGTCGGCGGTGGCGTTATGCTGATGTTGAAGTCTTGGTACAATTTTTAACCTCTTAATATTATTAAAGTCCATTGACATATTACTTTGATACTTTGCATACTTGTTCACCATCATGACCCCAACCAAGCATTTTCAACGTAGAAATCCATGGTAAGGTTAAGGTACACGTTATTTGACCTCTAATATCTTCAATGTCCATTGAACTACTAACTATTGCGCTTACTTGTTCACTATCATGACCCCAACCCCTACACAGGAGTAGGCAACATTCTCAAGCATTTTGTCTTAAATAATCTGCCCTTTTCGACATTCGACGCTGTCCGTACCAAGGCGGAAGCCCTTTAGTCAACCTTCCTCTATGTATGTATTGTCCTCTTAATAGTAAAAATACAAAAATATTTCGCCATTGTGCCTTTTTGTTAAACTTTGTCCAATTTGTATGTGCCATTCTGCAATTTCGTTGTCCAGCACAAGGCTGCTCCGTATCTTTCAAAATTGCATGCACATTATATATGTCTTGTAGATTGTCGTTGTGGTGTGTAATGTCTAGTTGTTATTTTCTCGTCACTTGGCTCTCGTTCCGTTTTAGTTTGACTGACTGAGGCGACAGACTTTCGGGACGGAATGCCGTGTTTTCAGTTAGGTATTGTGCTTTGTGTGTTTTTAATGTTTTCAGTGCTCGGCTGATTAAGTTGGTAGCTGCCTTCCCTGTCTGACTTAATATAATCTTTTTAGAAATCCATTTTAAAGTGAAGGACTAGGTACAACCTTAAATATTTTACAAGCATTTTGTTCAATTATCTACCGTTTTCAAAGTACGTTGCCATGTTGCTCTTATATGTTGCATTCTTGTTCACTATGATGACACCAACCTACACTAGAGTAGGTAACACTGTCAAGCATCTTGTCCTAATAATTTGCCCTTTTCGACTTAGAAATCAATGTTAAAGTTTAGGTACAACTTCAAGTAATTTCAAGGTCCGTTGACATATTGCTTTGATAGCTTGCACACTTTTCCACCTACATGAATCCACCTCAACACTAGATAAGGCAACTTTGTCAAGCATTTTGTCTACATTATGTGCCCTTTTCGACTTGGAAATCTATGTTAAAATTTATAGGTACAACCTCAAATATTTTTCCATTGCATTGCCATATTGCTTTGATACTTTGCATGCTTGTTCACCATCATAATCCAAATCATTACACATAAGTTTGTAACACTCTAGCATTTGTTTTCAAAATTGTCTGCCACTTTGGACTTACAAGCCCCAACATCTACAAAAAAGACGGTAATGCTGCAAATATGAAGCGTAATACTAGTATGACACTGAAAATAGTGGAGCGTTTGGTTCGTTGACAGCTCTAACCGAAACACTCTGCATATTGTGTACTTTTTCACGGTTATTTGGGCAACGGCGCATTTCGTAAACCGCAATATGTTATGCTACGGTTCGGAGCAATTCACTAAAACATGTCCTTAACAAATTACAGCTTCATTAAAAGTTACAATTTAATAGCGATAATGTGGGTCGCAAAATTTAAGACCGACAAGCAAAATATTTCTGATAAATATGAGCAACAGACGAAATGAGACGACATAAACAAAAATGCTACAGTTCGGAGCTGAACTTGAATGAAAATGCTACATTCAGAAAATGCTACGGTTCGGAGCTATTTTCAGAAAATGCTACGGCGCAGAGCTAAGACAATGTGTTATAAGCCTTTTTGAATATCAATACTATTAAGATCATCGACCAAGAATGAACATTCAATTTTTTAACAGTTTCGCGGCACACAAAAATAATAACACACACGTCAAGTCGATGCCGGACACCCCTTATACATGTAAAATGTATTCGTGTAGGCATCTTCCGCACCATTTTGTAATGTGGTGACAAATGTTGAGGCACACAAACAACGCGTTTATTGCAGTTTGAACTATGCTCAGTACATCTAGAAACGCAACGTTTTTATCCTCGATTTTTTTCTTTTATTGTAAATTCCGTTTTCCTGAGGCGTCTAATCATTTGTAAAGTTGTTATAGTGCGCCTAGGATAAGGAAAGGCGGTGAAATTTGGTACATTCCACATAGGTGGATTAAACAGACGTGTACGATTTATCACTGATTTTTTAGTACAATACTGACCTTATCTGTTTACTTTAGTAATTTGTAAAACTAATTGTGCAACAGTTGACCAAACCAATTTATATTTGTAAATATTACATTATCCTGGGCGCACTATAATGGAAAGAAAGTCACAACAGACGAGTCACGTGTTTCGGAATAAAAATGCCATGATTGCCCAAACCTGTGCATATTTACACCATTGGGATGCTTGTACAAAGAAGCTCGGTGACCTATCTTTTTTCATTAACACTATTTGGAAAAATAAAAAATTCTTGGACCAGATTATTTTATTGGCCTCTAGACTGAGTCTAGACTACTATTTTGGGTCAGTTTCATGCCATTTTCTTTGAAAAGGGAAACAATTCTGGTTAAATAGCGCAAAAAGAAGCACGGTTTCCTATGGGTTTTTTCTAAATATTCCGATGGAGCACACTTTCATCAACATCATTTGCAAAATAAAAAAAAT
This sequence comes from Spisula solida, assembly GCA_947247005.1. Classification (NCBI taxonomy): domain Eukaryota; kingdom Metazoa; phylum Mollusca; class Bivalvia; order Venerida; family Mactridae; genus Spisula; species Spisula solida. The sequence continues at coordinate 49,834,558 of OX365944.1, read as the reverse complement.
TCTTGGCCAGATTTTTTTATTGGCCTCTAGATTACTATTTGGGGAATTTTCATGTCATTTTCTTTAAAAAGGGACACAATTCTGGTTAAATAGCACAAAAAGAAATACTGTGACCTATGTTTTTTTCCTTAATATTCTGATGGATCACACTTTCATCAACATCATTTGCAAAAATAAAAAAAATCTAGGACCAGATTTGTTTTAATTAGTCAATAATGTATCTTTTTCGAGCCTTAATTTTGGGCAAATTTTGAAAATTCATTTGTTGTCAAAAATGTGTGAATGTTATTAAAGATTAAAAATTTGCATATGTATATTTAAATAATATGTATGTTTTTGTACATCTGAACTAAAAAAATCTGATGAAAAAAATGTGATTTTTATTAAAAAATAAAAATATTTGAAAATTCATGATTTTTGTAATTTTTATAGAAAAGTGATGTTGCAAAATCTCATTTTCTGAGAAAACGAGTTCGGTGACCCTGTTTTGCTTTAGCTTTTGTTTCAGAATACAATTTCCCATAAAATAAAGTGAGTTAAAAAAACTATAGAAAATGTCCTTAATTGTCATGGTTTGGCAACGTTGCGTCTTGAGTCACGCTACTAGCACACTGACACCTTTCGCGACCGTCCCTGTTCAGGTCATCCACGTTTAAAAACTGCCCGACAGGACCAATAACCCCGCGTGAACAGCCTACGAAACTGGTTCACAACAGCTTCAGGCATTGCGAGACAACATGTTGGTCGTCATAGGAAAGTAATCAATCCATCATTAATCGATATATTGCATATTCACTTAGAACGACCATTCTGAAAAATGAGAATTTTTTTTGCTTGAAATTAAAGTTGTTAGTAGACTCAGGGTTGCGTTTCTAGATGCACTCAGTATACTTTTGGTGGAGCATAAATGTTTCACGTCACATGATTCAAAAATTTAACGTGTGGAACTATTGGTCACACACAGCATGTTTAAAACGAACAGTGCTAGTTGTCTTGGTAAAATATTTATTTTAGTATTTTAAATATACATGTAATTATAATCAATTCAATATAATGTTTCTGAAAATATTTATAACCTTTACATCATGGTGTATATGCATATCGGACACCTCTGTGCTGACACTGTGCACTTTTGTGCAAAACGATGGTTTAACAGTCGACTCTTGATCAGAGATGTTAGAAAACGTTTTGTCCGAATCATAGTTTGTTGCTTATAGCTGTATTGATCACGAGTTGACGCAGGGTTTTGGTGTTCTATTAATTTTGTTTCAATGGCTGACACAAGTTCAAACTAAGATTGAATGTATGCCGTGCTACTTCCTCGGATGAACATCGGGTCGTGTTTACGAAACTTGGAGATGTGTCGTTGTGTGTACATGGTTCTGTTAAAATGTGTTCGGCTTTCATGTTATATTCCTTTTCATTCATTCCCATACCTTGATATAATAGCATATTATACGCTATAGCATGTGACACTTGTCATACTGCATAGAGCCCTGTTTCTTGCGGTGCTACTAAAAGTAGTCGAATGTAGTCTAAGGCAGTCGAATGCCGTCGAAGTAGTAAAAAAGGGTTTTGAGGCATGTAAACGTTGTATCTAGGGTCATTTATGTGCATGTATGTATGTGTGTGACTAATTAAAAAAATATGTAAATTGATAACTTTATAACCCAAAAACTATACGATGACCTATCCACGAGAGAGAATTTGGGTTGGAATAAATAAGAGTCGAATCTAGTCCAAAGCCGTCGAAGCGCAAAATAAATGTTTCAAAACATATTAACGATATATTATTGAAATATATGTCAGGATATAAGTATAAACAACTAATAAAAACCGAAATACCTTGAAAAATATGTAAAATGATGACATTATAACGCCAAATCTGAACGGTGACAAATCCACGGGAGAGAACTTGGGTTGGATTAAACAAGAGTTGAATCTAGTCCAAAGCCGTCGAATCGCGATATAACAGTTTTTAAACATATTAACAATTTATTATTGACATCGATTTCAGGATTCATGTATATACATCTAATAAAACTCAAAAGACGCTAAAATTAGGTAAAAGTGTGACTTTATAACCCCATAACTATACGATGAAGAATCCACGGGAGAGAACTTGGGATGGATTATACAAGAGTCGAATCTAGAGAAAAGCCGTCGAATCGCGATATAACGGTTTTAAAACATATTAAAGGTACATTTTTGTAATTTATGTCTGAACATATGTATAAACAACTAATATACACCAAATTAACTTAAAATTATGTAAAATGGTGACTTTATAACCCCATAACTATACGATGAACAATCCCCGGGAGAGAACTTGGGATGGATTATACTTGAGTCGAATCAAGAGAAAAGCCGTCTAATCGCGATATAACAGTTTTAAAACAATGTATTAATGTCATATACATGTATGTCTAGATAAAGTAACATAGCAACGATAGTTTATTGTCACATATATCTAAGCATCTTTACACTTTACATATGATTAGAAACATTTATTTTATCTATACATTAATTTATTCAGATTTTTCTCTCATTTCAGGCCGTGATCAGTTGAACATGAAGAAAAAATCGACACATCTGATATTAAGTTATTGACTTTTTTCATACCACGAATTTACCTTAGTAGATAAAATATTTAATTTTGTGTCTGATAAATATGGCTCTGTAATTTATGTGAATACTATCATTTTATCGTGTACACGAGGAACGTAAATAGGCCGTAATAATTAATAAACATGATATGCCATATGTAGTACAATGTTCCATGTTCTAACAAGACAAATTTGTGATGCAATGCATCAAAGTAGCCGCAATTTTGTGGTTTACATGGCATGAATACTGTTATATCAAGCAACGGTGTTATAAATTATTCTAAACGACTGAAATCTCTAACGTTTCATTCAGATAGAATGAAATTGAGCGGGAAATATTCCAATATACACAGGTATTTGACATTATAAACTGGGAGTCACTGAAAAGTTACCACTTATATATATCTCTGTATTTTGTAAATGCCGAGCATAGCCTTTATTTGCCAGTCAGCTTTATGCTGAAATATGGCAGGCATATATGTGTGCCCCCACCCGGATATGAACCCGGATCGCCAGATTAGACGGCAAGCGCGCTAACCATTGAGCTACGAAGGCCTATACAATATGACCTATCGGTACAAAAGTTTTCTAGTGTGTGCATCTGAATATTGTTAAAGCTGTGACTTCTCAGTAAGGTCAAAACATAGTTGTGTTCGGCTTTTAACACAGTGTAACGTGAATTTTAGATATAAGAGTCAATTGATAGGATGGTACCTAACTTTTCATTGAGTATAAGTAACGTTATTGTATAACAGATCTAGATCTTTTAATTTCTACTTATTGTTTAACAGCAATTTCGTTTACAAATGCATTTCTATATGGATGAACAAAACGTTCTTATATACACATGCTGCACGATATGAAGTAAAAACACGTAAATACATGTAGCATGCAACCCTGGCATATATACAATTACAAGCACATTATAAATCACTGAAACATTATTATGTGACCATTCTAAATAGCTTACTGGTATTGGAAACTAGTCATCATTCATTTGACCAATTGGATGTGCAGTGTTGCAATGTCACCAGATTATTAACATAATTCAAAATAAATTTAAAGTACTTGATAGTTCCACATATTTATTGGATTAAAGTAAATGTAGAATACAATGAATCGGTAAAACCGAAATATGCTTCCCGAAGCAAGTGTTTGTTCCAAAATTGGAAATAACATATTACAGATACAGGTAAATAAAGAAAATAATGTAGAATTTTGGTTCTTTGACACCGCACTTCCTCTATCATTATGTTAAGTTCCAATCAAATGCCATCAATACTGTTCAAGTGAGGGACCTGCCAAGCATTAATTTGTATGAAAAAGGGAGATAATTAAAAAACAATAAAGGTGCAGTTCTCCTGAATGAGATTAATTCACCTATAAAGTTTCAAATCAATACCTCCCATAATGAAGGAGTTATGACCTGGACAAGAAGTAGGCCCTAAGTATAAAAGTACAAAAGGCCATAACTCCAAAAATTTACAATAAAGAGTTATGTTTCTTGTGCACCGCACTTCCTCTCAATGAGATCTATTCACATATGAAGTTTCAAATTGATATCTCTAATACTGTATGAGTTCTGGCCCAGAGAAGAATTAAGTATAAAAAATTACAAAGGGAAATAACTCAAAAATCTATAATGTAGGGTTATGGTTCTTTCACACTGCAATTCCTATCAATGAGGTCTATTCACCTATGAAGTTTCAAATTGATATCTTTAATACTGTATAAGTTATGGCCTGGACAAGAATGAAGTATGAAAAAAAAAATAGAGAGGGGAGTAACTAAAAAAATGTGCAATCAAGAGTTATGGTTCTTGTGCACTGCACTTCCCCTCAATGAGGTCTAGTCACCGATAAACTTTCAAATTGATATCTCTAATACTGTTTAAGTTATGGCCCGGACAAGAATGAAGTATGAAAAATTACAAAGGGGAATAACTAAAAACATATGCAATCAAGAGTTATGGTTCTTGTGCACTGCACTTCCCCTCAATGAGGCCTATTCACCTAAGAAGTTTCAAATTGATATCTCTAATACTCTTCAAGTTATGGCCCGGACAAAAGTGTGACGGATGGACAGACGGACGGACAAAGCGGCGACTATATGCTCACCCTTCAGGGAGCATAGAAAATACACAATTAGGCCCTCCTGCATTTTAAATGCGGACTTGGGATTCGATGACGGTGCAGTTACATTGTACCTAGGGTTTTTCTACTTCACTCTCAGTCTCTGGGAGCTGAAAATATTGGCTGTCATTTTGAGGTATTTCAGCTCTACAGAGGTTAAATTTATAGCTATGCTCATTCAGGTTATTGTAAAAAGGTAAACAACAAATTAGGTCCTTTGGCAATCACTTATTAAATATGTTAAAAGCTAAACATGCATTTCTAAATTATTTAGCTCTCAATAAAGCAATTAAAAATTTTAAAAGGTACAAAGGTCTATTTTCATTTTAATATTTTTTTCGAACTGACAAATATTCATTCATACTGACAAATATTCATTCGGACTGACAACATTTTGACCGTCGTGTGGATAAGGAAAATTATTTGCTGAACTGTCGTGCGGATAAGGAAAATAATCGGCACAACCGACGTGCGGATAAGAAAATTAATCAGTATAATCATCGTGCAAACAAGGAAAATAATTTACGAGACTGTCGTGCGGATAAGGAAAACAATTCAATTATTGGCACAACTGTCTTGCGCATCAGGAAAATAATTGGCATGACCATCATGCGCATAAGGAAAATAATTGGTACGACTGTCGTGCGGCGGATAATGAAAATAATTGGCACGACCATCATGCGCATAAGAAAAATAATTGGTACGACTGTCGTTCGGATAACCAAAGTAATCGGGACGACTGTCAGACGCACAAGGAAAATAATAATTGGCATGACTGTCAATCATGTGGGAAAGAAAAAAAAATGGCCCGACCATCATGCAGATAAGGAAGATAATCGACAACATACTGTTAAAAAGGATTTCACGAGCATATGATTAACGATGCTCATCCAAGACTGCCCAGCTCGACTGAATCAATCTAATGTCATAAGTCTGTGATATTTATTCATTTTGGTTACTGAACTTTTATAAGATTTCAGATTTTATTTAACAGTTTTCTTTAGTGTTAAATTCGTACAGTCACAGTGTAGCACACGATGCCTTGTACTGATGTAAACAATTGGTGTGCAAAACGAAATAGCAATGCACAATAGATGCATAACATTGTTCAAAAGTTGTTTACATTTTTTAACATTTTGGGTCGAATCGGTACGAGTACGACAGTGACTTACTTCAAGGTCTGTATCGGATGTTGATGAAATTGCATATCTACGTTCGTTATGAGTATTAAAGAAGATTTTCCTTGTTCAACAAGTACTCGCGTCTTGTAATCAGTTATATTCGCGGCTATTTTTGATAAGTAAAGTTTTATCAAAACAATGCTATATCTACTTCCGCCGTCATGTTTAAAACGCGGCCAAACTGCGGGCACGTGCGGCCAAATCAAGCAACTTTAAAATCATCAAGATATTGTTCATATTATATGAAAACTACTTATATAATCACAATAAACAGCACAATATCACAATAATTGCTAAAATATTCATATGTTACCGTTAAACTTTTGGAAGCAAGTACCCGGGCCAACCCATTCTGTAGTCTGGTTCCCTGTCGTTCTATATTTGTTTAGCAGTGATAGGGGAGGTAATCCAGACTACCCATTCTGTGACCGCAGATTCGGTAGTTTTACCGCGTTTTAAACAAGTCTATTTATAGTACAGAATTTATGAATAGACTAATTCCGGCGACTCAACATTTTTGTTATCAAATTAATTTATAAATTTCAGCAATTTCTTTTCTTTTCATTATCTATAATTGATAAATAAGAAAAGTTATATGAAACTCTATATTATTGTTTTCATGCGAAAACATCAGAATCATTGGTAAACGAATACAACTATCGATAAAATTAGCGATCAGTTCAGTAGTAGAAAAAAATAGACACCTCAGCTAGTCTACGCAAAAAGGGATCAGCAATTAAATTATTAATACGGAAACATTTTTTATCTTAATTACGAACATTATCCATCCAAAAAATGTCATTTATGGTGGGATCAATGAGAATTTAAATGTGTTTGTATAGGTATCAATTAATAGCTTCAATATTCACGCAAACAAATTTATTCATTTTAATAACTATCAGTAACTTGTCCTTTCACGTCCAGGGGAGAAATTGGGTTGGTATTCCATAAGATAGCCGCCTCAAGGGCGGCTATCAATTGAGGCGGCTATCAATAAAGTTTTCTGCTAAGAATATACCGATTGTCGGTATGTTCGATAGTGTTGTTGTTTCTTTCACAAGGTATTTGTATTATATTATAACAATTTAAAGTGCATATAGTATCCACTAGTTAGAATATGCTGAAATTGGGATGAAACGTATTTCACGCATTTTTAAAATAACCTGTCACATTGAGTTATTAATACTACAAACACACATTATATATAATATTTATTTAATTCTGTCTAATTATATTATCTACATATAAAACACAATTGTATTATATTATCTATATAAGAAACATCTAATTATGCAAACAAACATACATTTAAACTCTGGGTAATTTTTGTAAAACTACATGTGCGAAATACCAAATTGACCTGTAAATTACACCACGCATGTTATTTTATGCGTGATTTCACACAATAAATTACATCCTGTGTATAGATTTTTATTGCCCTACGGCATTAGCTAATCATGTTCTCGACAGGACCCACTGCTGTGATTTGCCTCTGGTTGAATAAAGATTATGGGACAATCAGATATTACATAATGGTGTTAATTGTCACCAACATTTATGGCATGACAAACAAATAAATGAAGTTAATGTCAATCATACATCGTTAATATGATTTAAAACAAGTTCAAGTTCAAGAAATTTTAATGGCATAAACATATATACATGTTTGTCGCCACAAACAACTGGCGTTGAAAATATACAAATTAAATACAAAGAAATACAGTAGAAATTGGAAATACAGAAAAGCATGAGTAATATTATTCATACATACACAATTATGTAATATCTTACACACATACATTAAAATATGCATACATTATTTACAAATATAACATGGCAATTTCATTATGGATTATGATACATATATAGTTACAAAGGAAAGATTAAGGATTAATTGTTATTCTAGACATAGATTCTGTCCTTAATTTATCTGCGTGATACAAATAGGCAGCCAGATTAACTGTACTTTTTTTCGAGGTGTTTTTCATTATATTGCAAAATTTATTCATTTTAGGCCAGGTACTGTAATATCGTTTTATATATTTAGTTCTCAGATCCTGATAATGGGGACACACAAGGAGAAAGTGAAAAACAGTAAGTCTGCGCTTAACAAATGGCCAAAACATTTTGCTGTCAAACAAATTGAGGCTCCACACGGGAAATTGTTTATGAACTTCATACAAGTTGAGGCTCACCACGGGGGAATTGTCTTCCAGCTGATTATAATAAAAGTTCTACAATAAATAGCCAATCAATAGCCCTGCGTATACAGGTACTGTATAAAATAAATGGAAAAAAAATCCAAGAAGAAAAATAACAATTTGATCAATATAAAAATATTTATTTAAAGTATATTTTTACATTAAACAAAGAAAAAAGAAATATCACTGAATGTGATGAATACCCCCAGATACTACTTGACGCAGTCACTTCAATGTGCTTTGACAATATGCACCACTAGACTTCGTAATGCTAAATAATGCAAGCTCTCATTGGAAGCCAACAATAGTTACGGAGAAAAAGTGCAGACCAAACTTATAAGTGTAAAAAACTAATGTCCATAACTCTCTTACAATTAATCCAAGCATCTGGCGTTAAAGATATGCACAACTATACTTTGTACTCAACAGTCATGCGAAGTTTCGTAGAAATCTGACCATTGGTAACAGAGAAATAGCGCGGACAAACTTTATAAATGTAAAAACCAAAGTGCAATAACTCCATTAAAACAATAGAACATAGTGACACTATGCGCAGAAAGATGTTAACATAATTCAAAATCCTCGTCACCAGTCTTGAATCCTACATGTATTCGCTATTGGAGATATAATGACTTCCCAAACATTTCACAAAACAAAACCACTGTAACGAATCGGACAAGGAAAAGAAAAATTAACAAAAACAGCAGCAGTACACATAACTCACGAAAAAGAAAACACAATAAAGAAAATTCACAGATAAACGTGACAAGGACAAACATAAACACGAATAAGACAACAGTGCAACATCAAACAGCTACAAAGCATGACACCCTACTCCGACAGCCTGTGGCCTCAGTCAGTCAAACATAACCGGTGTAAGAGCCACTTCTTACATTTATACCATATACAATGTTTTTCTATATTTTGGTTTGCAATAGGGTGTTGACTTTTGTTCCCTATAAAATTTGTTCTCCCTTAATTTGTCTTCATATAAATAGTTCTCATCTACTTGTTGACTTCGTAATCATAGATAATGTTTGAAAATTGCACAGTCTCTGATGCTTGGGCACCATCACTGTCAGTAGATAATGGACGACGATTGTACATAACACTGTGGTCAGAATGTTTCTTTTGTCTTTTCTTTGACTTCCTGCACAGTACCACGATTGTCACTATTATAATCAAGGCAATTAAACCTCCGCCAACTGCCACAAATATCAGCTGAATAGTATGGCCTGAAATACGTTGAAACATGATAAAAACTCACTTTATGTCATACATTGTAACATGATCACAAATTACTTTTGCTAAAATGTGTAACATGATTAGAACTGATCTAATACCATTCACTATAACATTATCAGAACTTACCTAATGACATACATTGTAACATTATCAGAACTTATCTGATACCATTATTTGTAAGTTGATCAGAACTTATCCAATGTAACTTGATTCAATCTTATATTATGTCATACATTGTAACATGATCATAACTTATCCAATGTAACCTGATTTAACCATATGTTATACATAGTAACATGGTCAGAAATTTCAACGTGATTAGATCATATCTAATAACATACATTGTACTTGTAACATAATCAGAAATTACATAAAGCCATTACGTGCATTATTACTTTGGTAATTTGCGTGTAAATATTTAGATTTAGGTTTAACAGACTAGCATCTAATAATAGCAATACAGTCACATTGTTAAAAAAGGCTGGCTCATCTTGTGTACTTGTGTACTAGGTAGATACACGAGACAAGCACAAATAAAACTTACACATCTATGTATACACAATACATGTTCTGGTAATTTAACATGTATGGAAATGCCTAAATAAGTATAATGTCCATTATACACAAAAAAACGAGTATCTACAGGCTAACGAGATAAAACAGAATACCAAGTATACGAACATCTATAAAATATCAGATTAAATTTTATTGCAATGTTAGCGTATAAAACCCAAGTGTTCTTATACATGTATACATACCACTGTCGTCTTTTTCTGTTGGTGGACTGTAAATGTAGAAAAATATTCATTAAACGCAACAGTTAAAGTTGCAGAGCTCATTTGAAACAAATTGGATATACTTTTGCATAATGCATAGTATCACAGTTTTATGGCCATAGATCTGTATCAATCCTGTTTTTTGTGTAAGATAAAGCATTCTTTAAAATTATAAGGGTGACTGTATTGAATATTACAAAATAAGGACAATGGTTTATAACAACAGTGTCTTCACACAGCTATATTGAAAGGCCTATAATAAGCATTGGGTATTAAATCATGGAAGTTTGATATTCAGTAAGAAATTATGGTTAAAATTATACATGACGGGAAGTGTAATATTATGTAATTACCGGCATTCTGGCTTATTTCCTTCAACCTCACAAACCAAATTGTCACATGAATTTATTGTTGTGAACGCTTTACAAACACCTGTCACTGAAATTAAAGTTGTAATGTAGTCAATAGATGCTGAAACAGATTAACACATGTCACATACTGCACGAAAGTATCTAATCACTTGACATAATATTTACTATGTGCTTTAGTTTTGCTTAACGTTTAAGATTCATTAGTAGTTTGATATATCCGACGATGGAAAAACATTGCAGCATCACATACAGACAACTATCTACCGCAAGTTCTTTTTATCATAATACTGCATTAAATACCAATGTTCAAGTGCAACGAAACAAACAATTTGTTCAAGCAAAGCAGTAGTCATTATGCTTAATAAAACACAATAAAATAGTTGATTCATTCAATACAATTCACTTGCGTGTTAGTAAATTCGTTCATTCAGGGTTCAATTTTACCCTTACGTGCTTCTTTACCTCCTTTATGAATGGCTACCTCCTTTGCTTCATTGATTCCTTCTTTCTTTACTTTATTCATGTTTGCACATTTACAGTTGTTTGTTAGCACATTTTATTCTATTATCAATGACTATTCATTTAACGCTTCTGTGTTTATTCACTCATTCAAATAAATGTGTACCTGTCTTATTGTCCAGACTGACTTGTGTTACTGCTGCAGTCTGACCATCAAACGTAAGCAAAGATTGTCCAGCGTGTGTGGTTAACTGTGCAAGTCCTACAGACATTGACTGTGCTGTAGATGTGTTGTTCTCCATTACAACTTCATGATCAATAATCAGACTTCCACGTCTGAAACAAATTATTTAAAATATTATTTTAACTTATTTATAACAATAAATTACCGGTGTATCTCGATACTTTTGTTTTATTCTTTGTATACATCTGCTTTGACAACAGTTAAGAGTACATTTTGTTTGTATGCTCCTTATAAGAGAAATACGTACAGTACATTTTTAAGTTAGTCATGTTGTTGGTTTTATTACCCAAGCACTGGCTAAAACTTCACTTGCGAACTTAATAATATGAACAAACTACAAAACATATGAACAACACATACACGTACAAGTTTGAATACTGTCATATATTAATTTGTCATAAACCGATATGTATATAATTTACCTCAAACCTGTGACTCTCAGGCTAACAAAACCATCACCGAGAAATTGTGTGTAAAATGTCTGTAGCTGAAATAAAACCATATAATCAAGAATCATTGTTGAATATCTACTAATGTTTTTGTCACCAAGTTTCATCAAAATATTCAAATGTTTAATCATGTTTGGTAATCATTTAATACATGTTGCGTTTCTTAAGTCTCTCATTGTACATTTGTATTTGCATTTAAAACTGTAATGATTCCATTGCCTTGCATCAACCTGTTTTCATCGTGTGGTGTGCCTTTTTCAACGACGTTTCAGTTGCATGTATGACAGACAGTTGTCATTTAGCATGTTTAGAAAAAAATCAAGGAAACGATTATCATGATGCTCTTCGACGAGCAACTAACAACATTGGACATGTCGATGGTATTACTCTAGACAATATCACATGGCAACATGTATTGTCAAATCTGGGTTCAAACCTGGGCGATTAGTACTTGAACAGCCTTGTGGACTTTTTGAAATGATGTGAGACTTTCCTCAATATTGTATTACATTACTTAATCTGTGTATTGTGAAAAGTGGAAAGTCCACCATCACTCATCAATGAAAACCGGAAAGTTTTGAAGATTATCAAGATTATCAAGAACTATTAACAGTCAACTGAAAGGACGGGCCGGGGAGAAACATAAAATTGAATGTGCTTACCATTTTGAATGCCAGCTGGCTATAAAATTCGAATGCTTGGGCAACTTGTAGGTTAACATTTGGAGGCAAGTCGATATTGATTCCAATGGATACTCTGACTTTCTTATCTAAATAACAATAGTGTAAAACAGTGAGCGTTTTATTGATGTGCCTTTAAATCAGATAAATCATACACATTAAACAAAATGGCAAATGTTGTTCTAAAATCGGCATATCAAAGCCCTTTATAAGCATATCTTTGACCCAATGAACATACTTTGTAAGGTAACAAACCACCAAATGCCTACGCGGACCAAAATCAGATACACTCAAGTAGTCCTGTAAAAAACTTCGATTTGGCTGGAAATGGTGGTATGTCTTGACAAATCAGCATTAGAATCATGTAATTGGGTTTAAATGCTTTGTACACAAGTATGTGATGTAGTGAAACTGTTTTATTTAGAAAAATTTGATATTCTGGCTTAAATATGAAAGTGAAAGTAGGGTTTGGGCTAACGGACTTCGGACCATTCCGCGCGTGTGAGAAAATATGTTCACCGCGTTGACGAACCAAATTTTTCTTATATGATACGCAACCCCCTGATTTATATTCATTTTCTTGAGGCTATATGCTATTGCTATTAATTGGTGGATTATGAGAGATCCCCATGGACAAAAGTTTGACATTTTTTGGGTCAGCAATTTGTCACTTTTCATTGAGTTAAAGAACAAATTTATTTGGTGGTTTGAAATTGGAAGCATGCATGGCCTACTACATTGGCCATTTTTTTCTACTTCATGTAATAAATACAATTAAACTTTTTACAATTTTGAAAGAGGACTATCCATCAAAATCCATTAAGTAGTTTCGAAGGGGATGTTAAAAAAATGCTGACGGACAATGGTCATCCAACGAATACCAATAACTCTCCATGTGCACTTCGTTTATTTCATCATAAGAAATGTGTGAATTATGGTAATATACCACTGTTATACTATTGGCACTCAAGCTAGACCGTTCCTAGATACCAAGAAAGAATTCCAATCTGCTGTTATAAGAAGTCAATGGTTTGAATGCTTTCACCAGGCACTTGGTTAAAAGTTAGCAGAAAGTATGCAATGGCAGACTGAATGAATCCACCATTTACTTACGATTTGGAGCCACTGTTTCATTAATCTTGATCACATCAGCTGAAATTTAATTTTTAAAACTTGATTAAAACAATCATAAATATAAAGTATACTGAAACACTAAAGAATGACTAAAACATGATTCGTTTAGATTCTGATTGTATGAAGACGCCTCCGCAAAGTACAAAGTAAGAATCAGTGAACTATATTATGTTGTTAAGAAATATGAACAGCCAAGCGAGGGGCAAGTGACTGAAGTCAACACCAATAGTAACTTTGAAATAAAAAATATGGCCAAAGTCTGTTTTGACTAATTCCACTCACCTACACAGCCACTTTTTGTTGTATTATAACCAATGCGACATAAGCAGTCATAACCATTGTTTTTGTTTTGACACACAGTATAAGCTTGATTCTTGCAGATAGCTTTGTTCTCACATTCGTCCACATCACTAGCACACCTAACCCCAGTCCATCCAACCTTGCAGACGCACAAGTTAGAGGCAGACTTACAAAACTTTGTATTTTCCTTCACACAGTCGCATGTTGAAACTTAAATGTAAACAATAGAATCAGTTAGTGTATAAACAAGTGAAATTAATATGATTCTGAAATCATGTATGCATTACATCGTTCGGTTGGCTTGTGTGTTAGGCATTGTGCCTTGTATGTTTTCTGTGCTCAGCTGGTGAAGTTAAGTGGTGCCCTCCCTGTCTATAGTGGAAGAAGCAAAAAATAATACCGAAAGTAAAATTGTCACCGTGCCTTTCTGTCAAGGTGTGTTTATTTTGTATGTGCCTTGTTGAAAGTTGGAAAGTCCAGTATAAGGCTGATTCGTTTCTTTCAAAAATGCATGTACCATTTTCCTATTTACATGGAATATGGCTTGTGGGTTGTCCTTGTGCTCGCTTTGTCTGCTAGCTCGTTCTCCGAATATGTTTCACCAACACCAAGGTAGAACAAGTTTACAATTCGAATAGAACCAGTAGCAGTGAGGTCCATATCATTTTGTATCATGACAATTACATCTCAACCTTAATTGACACTCCCTTATATTGCTAGTATAAAACGTGTACATACCTTTACTGCAAAATGTAGATATTTCTTCAACCTGTCTGATCTCCAACGTTGGAAGACCGGGATATTGTAATTTAACAACAACAGTTACGTTAAATGTTTTAACTGGAGCATTTAGATTAACAATATAATCTACCAGTTCATCATTTATATCATATACATGCTCCACATTATACTCTCCAACAGGCTGAATCCAGGATGGAACTATTAACACATTATTATGTGATAAAAGATCTGACGAATTTGCTGAAGATCCAATGTCTACCGATGAATTCAATCGAGCCTGGACAAATCCATCGGTTCCGTTAAAGAAACATCCATTCACATGGATATTGACATTTTTTGGTCGCTTATAAACCATAAATATGAGAACCCCGGATCGGGTCAAAGTTGAATCTGTTGCCCCTTGCCGTGCAAAAACATTTAGCTTAATCTGTCCTTCATATTTAGTTTTCATAGTAAGTGAACCAAAGTCTGAACTTCTAAGTACAAGGGAGCCGTCAGGATTGTTGGTGCCCTTGGAGAATGTTGTTTCATCAGGGAACCCTGATAATATGATGGTTATATCCTCCAGACTTCCAGACATATTCCTCGCCGATATCTTAAGTTTGATTTCTTCATTCGTAAATCCTGCAACAGCTTTCATGTCCAAAACTGGCGGTTCAAGTGGTTTTGTGGCTGAAACAGAAATCAGTTCATAGTGATACTTTATTTGTCAAAAAGTCTTACTTACCGATTATTACTGAGATGGATACTGACACTGTCACCCAAACACTGTCACCCAACCTATAACTTACATTGTATATACAATACGAGTTCCAAGCAAGGTAAGAACACAAACACTAACCGGGCAAAACTGGACAACCTCAAGTTCTCAAGGCGAACGCAATAATCTCTGCACACATGAGTATGTCGTTCATGAATGTAGAATGTAAAACCCTCTTTCGTAATCATGTAAGGCTAGACTACACAATAACCAAGCATTAAGGTTTTGTGCAGAATATGTTAACAAAATCCTGGGACAGATACTTAATATAAGAGATGTTATATCCTTTAGACAGGTGGATATTAAGTATGAAATGTCTATATGAGATGTGTCCAATGTGGTAAAAGTATAGCAGTTGAATGGATGGAGAAATTATAACAAAATAATAAGAACACTTGAAAAGTTTAAAGTAGTTTTAATACTTACTGGAGGAGCACGTCGGACCATAATACCCCTCATTACATATACAAACATTTGTCCAGGAACAGTTTCCATGATCGGAGCAACTGCAGTTACCTAAAAGTAGAAATTTTTCATAGTGGCATAATTGGGCTTAAAGTCTCACAAAAGTCGATGTAATGCAGTCACATACGAGATGCCCCTTGTGACATGCAAATTGTCCGTTGTCATGTACGAGGTCATAAACTCATCACAACCAATGGCAGCTTCATGTTGCACTAACCAATAATTACACCTAACATACTATATAGTTTTACTTTAAGCCACGAAACTCTGCCAATTATAGTTTTTACATATGACATTTTGCTAAGGAGTCAGGTGTTCTTTAACCGTCAATAACTTCCGGGTATGCCTCTATGATAAACCATTGTAACATTATAACCTATTATATTTGCAATGACAGAGATAATCAATAATACGAACTTTTATGGACATTCATATCTTTAGGAGTTAATTCATTATATACTATACATGTATCATATGTGTTAGAATCTGTAGTTCTTTAGGTTTGTGACTCTAGCTTTGGGACTTGTAGAAATGAATGTCTGTCAAATAAAACTAGGAACCAGTAAAAGTAACATGATTACCTGGTTCCCCTGTAGCTTCAACATTAAGGAACTCTACAGAATCTAGTTCCTGTACAACCTGCCGATTCCCAACATGGTCCACAGAAATTGGAAGTAGATTGTATGATGCACCTTGACTCAATGGTAGCACAAGTATATCCTCTGTAACACCTTCCATAAACAGCACTAAACTATTGTCTGCCAATAACAAATAATATTACATGTATGAGCCTATCTAACGTTATGTTGTACGATACAGATATTAAGCAGGGCTCTTATTCACCAATAAGTCGAGTTATAAGTCCAAGTCTAAAGCTAAGTTAAAGTCAATATTATACTAGTATATTGGCGAATATGGACACATGACAAGAATTAAGCTATGTAAGCATACATAATGAGTCACTTGTGTTGAAAAGGGGTTGATATACGGTCCAAAGTAAAATATGATATAACCTCCAATAGTTATGACATTTTTTCTACTAGTATATTGCTTAGTCCCAGGTGGTTATTTAAACGGTTATTCCTCAGATACCTGTAGTAATTGACAATGAAACGGTTAGATCATTCTGAAATTACATAAATTGGAAAAAAATATGTGGTTACAAAGGAACCATGCTGATTGGGTAAATCATATTTTACAGCAGTTTTTTGTTTCATGTTTTCTTTCTAGATTTAAGCATGTCAGAGGCGTTACAAATCATACATGTAAAAGTGTCCCGATAAAGATTAGACGATAAAAATTAGAGAGTAATTCGTGTCTAATGGTATACCTTGTTTTTGGAATATATCCACGAAGGCAGGACCTGATCCTGAATCTGTAGGTCGCATTGAGATTGTGACAGAATCTACAGACAGTGTCTCTGATATAATAGAACTGTTCATCACTGGAGGTATATCGTCTATCTGTATCCGTATAAAAATCAATAGTAACATTGTTTGGCTAGAAGTAAAGAGGAATGTGGTAATTCCATCACATCAAGAGCTACACGTACATGTAATATATACATGTACAGTAATGTATACACTTTTAGAGACACGTGGAATTAGGACGTTGTAGTTGTTTAGTTTCAATCTTTCTTGTGTCCATTCCTCCCTTATCCGTCTACTTATTTCCTTTTTGTATACAACCGTCAAAAACCATTTACTAGTGTATGCAGCTGCAGGGTTAGACCATCTGTCTGTGCCTTTTTGTTTTCATGTCGTGTTTTGGTAGTGGCTATTTTTTTGCGTTTGGTATTGTCTGTGACTTTTTGTGTTCATGTCATGTTTTGGTAGTTGCTGTTTTTTGCGTTGGGTATTGTTTGTGCCTTTTTGTGTTCATGTCATGTTTTGGTAGTTGCTGTTTTTTTGCGTTGGGTATTGTCTGTCCCTTTTTGTGTTCATGTCATGTTTTGGTAGTTGCTGTTTTTTGCGTTGGGTATTGTTTGTGCCTTTTTTGTTTTCATGTCGTGTTTTGGTAGTTGCTGTTTTTTTGCGTTGGGTAATGTCTGTGCCTTTTTGTGTTCATGTCATGTTTTGGTAGTTGCTGGTTTTTTTGCGTTGGGTATTGTCTGTGCCTTTTTGTGTTCATGTCATGTTTTGGTAGTTGCTGTTTTTTGCGTTGGGTATTGTCTGTGCCTTTTTGTGTTCATGTCATGTTTTGGTAGTTGCTGTTTTTTTGCGTTGGGTATTGTCTGTGCCTTTTTGTGTTCATGTCATGTTTTGGTAGTTGCTGTTTTTTGCGTTGGGTAATGTCTGTGCCTTTTTGTGTTCTTGTCATGTTTTGGTAGTTGCTGTTTTTTTGCGTTGGGTAATGTCTGTGCCTTTTTGTGTTCATGTCATGTTTTGGTAGTTGCTGGTTTTTTTTGCGTTGGGTATTGTCTGTGCCTTTTTGTGTTCATGTCATGTTTTGGTAGTTGCTGTTTTTTGCGTTGGGTATTGTCTGTGCCTTTTTGTGTTCATGTCATGTTTTGGTAGTTGCTGTTTTTTTGCGTTGGGTATTGTCTGTGCCTTTTTGTGTTCATGTCATGTTTTGGTAGTTGCTGTTTTTTGCGTTGGGTATTGTCTGTGCCTTTTTGTTTTCATGCCGTGTTTTGGTAGTTGTTGGGGTTTTTTGCGTTGGGTAATGTCTGTGCCTTTTTGTGTTCATGTCATGTTTTGGTAGTTGCTGTTTTTTGCTTTTGGTATTGTCGGTGCCTTTTTTGTTTTCATGTCGTGTTTTGGTAGTTGCTGGGTTTTTTTGCGTTGGGTATTGTCTGTGTGTTTCATGTGTCATTTTTGTGAGCTGCTTTTTCTGTTGGGTGCATCTGCCCTAAATTTCGTGTTTTTATATATTACTTAAAAATGGTGATAGGTTTTATTTTCATTCGCGCTATTCGTATCCTATCCGGTTCGTTTATAATTTCATATGCAGCTGCACAGCAAGGATTATGTATTATTTTATTATTTCGCCCTTTCTTTCCCTATCGAGTTAGGGAGACTTGGACTTTCGAGATTTGAAAGCTGAAACTTGGACTCTGCTGTTAATTTCATTTTCACGTTTATTAATGTGTTGGCCATTGTGCCGTGTAATTGTGGTTTGTGATGTTTTTATGTTTTTTGTGCTCGACTTTTTAAGTTGAGTGCTGCCTTCCCTATCAGAATTTCTATTATATTTTGATTTATTGTTACGTATGCTTGTTGTCTGTGTTCTTGTCTTTTATTTGTTCCTGTTTGTGCATTGTGTGCTCTGCTGTTTCTACGGATTATGGGCATTGTGCCTTGTAATTTGTTTTTATGTTTTCTGTGCTCGGCTGTTTCTGTTGGTCATTGTGCTTGAATATTGTTTTTTCTGTGCTTGGCTGGTTAAGTGGAGTGCTGCCTTCTCTGTCTGACTTAATATTATCTTTCTGATGAATGTTGCTTTCATTGTCCGATCTGTTATTACCTTTTCTAAACTAGGCGGGTACAACCCTAACATGTGATCAATACCATCTGTGAGCAAATACATGTAACTAGTACAAAACATGCAAAGACCATCAAATCTATTTCCCATCTGACCAGTTTCAATGATATTTAGCCTGCCAACAAAGATCACTGTTTGTTGTTCAAGTGGGTGTTTTTCCCTCGTAGGTTTGTGGATATGTACAATGTTTGTGTTTGAATAGGCAAAATAAAGTAAGGAAATAAATACAGACTAAAAAACAAACATACATTGTATGTACATCATAAAAATAACATGTATGATAATTGATCACTCATTGTCTTTCTACCATCTACGGTAATGTTAAAACTAATTTCAAATATCCATACCGTGTTGAATATATTTGGAGCATCAATAGGTTCATTCTCATCAAAGTAAATAGACGCATTAGCATTGATTGTAGCTAAGTGGGCAACATCTCTGCGAGGTTTCATGGAGAACGAAACAAATCCCTGCCCTGTTGTTCCGTTATTTGGAGGAAGAAATCCAACACCTGGATCAATGGGCGCTTCTCCTGTGTTATTAGATAAAGCATGTAATTATTTTCTGTTTATAGGATTATGTCTAGTTAGGCAGCTATACTGCTTATGCTTATTCATGTATACAAAATTATGTTAATCTAATGCTAAATACATATACATTTGTAATTTAAAATTATTAACATTTATGGGCATCAGATCAAGAATGCAAGTTTTGTAGAAAGGCAATTATATGGGTACATGTGTATGTAAATACATGGATTCCAATTTCGGAACAAAACCTAGAACAGAATAAGCTTATCGTGGAACAGAATTGATTTAAGTAACTCATGAAGAATTGTATACTACAAATAGAAGTGGCTCTAGCGCAAATATTTCTTGTGATGCGTGCCACTGTTTGAAAAGACAGTACATTCATTTAAATACATACTGAATGGAAAAGCAGGGGGCAAAAATGTTTTGATTATTAAACTTGAATTGCAAGCATACCTGTTTGTGGGTCTATTGTCTGAAACTCCCAAGTCAAGGTTTTCTTGACAATATCTAGTCCTGCAAACACCCGTACAACAAATCCCATCTCAGCTGTCATATTGATCGTACCCTGTTGTTATAAATTTTAATTATAGTCATAAATAAGAGAGTACAGTTTTGGTTCTATTCAGGAAAAAAACCGGAAAACTTTCGACTACAAAACATTTTTTTACCAACGCGGTCATTTATATAAATTCTTCAAATGTGTACATCAATATTTAAAAAAATAACATTTACTTGAAAAAACTTCTGTCTGTCTGGAATTTCTTGCGTGAAATTTCCGAAACCAAATTCTCCCATCTGCATGGTGCGTGGATCTAGATGTTCACTGTAGCTGTGTACAATATAAACATGTTGGGCTGGAGCTGTCGCATTCTCCTCATTTTCAAACCTGATCATATATTTCATCACCATATCCTTAGCAATAAAGCGAGCAGGACCATACCCAGCTGGTCCTAACATATCATTCTGAAATACATCATAGACCATTCTCAGAACCACATACTCGTGTACTGATACTTTCTCTCAAGACTTAGAAATTATTTTAACCTTCACGAAAGTCACAAACATTTTATTTTGATTAGTCTAAAAACATTTCCGATATTAAAATGAAACAGCGACGGAAATAGATTTTTTCAATACGAAAACTATAAACCTTGTCAACTTGTGCCATAGTAAAGACATTCTCAGACCCTGACTTATTTAAATATTTAGGTGTTAGGTCAGAAGTTATTTCACCAGGCAGTGTACGGATTTTCTGTGTTCTCAATGTTATAAGGTAAGTTAAAGTGATATCATTAATGCTCATTCACCTCATACATTAAAACAGGTGTTTTACTTACAGGATCCATGGATCTAACCCAGTCAATCAAACCATCTATCAAATCTTTGATTGCATCTTTAACTTTATCCGGCCAATCACACAACTAACAAGAAGAAATAAACACATTTCATAATGAGGTGCAGCATATTCAAACTCAACAAAAGTAAAACAAACAATATTTAAAATGTCCAACTAACCGACATTTACCTGTATTCATTGGTATATATGTAATTCTTTATTATTAGTTCCAAACTAGTTTAATGCGTTTGTTTACAACCTATTTAAGGTACATAAGCACAAACATTGGTGAGGCATAAACATTCGATAGATACTGATCAAATTATGATAAACCCTAGTTTAATGATCTAATCGCTACTTTAATACTTTTCTTAGCACTAATCTATAGTTACCCCTGGTCGAACACCCGTTAATGCTTCCACATCGCCACATGCGTCACTGAGACCATCAACAATATCTTTAAAAAGGTCGTATTTGTCTTTCAAAGCATCAATAGTGTCATCAACAGCTGAATCAATAAAATCTTTTTCAGCATCATCAAATGAGTAAGGTTCTTTGTCAATCGCATGTTGAGCCCAGTTTCCTGCCACAGTAGCCCCTGCATCGAGCAAGATCTCTATTGGTTTAGGTATTCTCTTCCTCCAAGGGTCTAATGCTCCCTTCAGTCCTCCAGTCAGTGTGGATCCAGCGGCTCCTTAATCAGAAATGTATGATATTTCAGACACTTGAGTTATTATATCAGAATATACAGCAATCTAATTGTTTCAACACTACGAATGGCATCATCATTGTAAATTTTCTCTATTCATTGAAGCAACTGTCACTTATATCTAATTACACATACTGGTACATTTGTACCATGAATTTGTATCTCTTGTATTGCAGGGAACCACCCAGACATTCCGTACTTTAAATAGATGGTTGTAGGTGTTTAATAAATTAGGAAGAAAAAACGTAATGGTAACAAAGTCAGTTCGTTTTTGTATTGTTCATTTGATGTTGATCTTGTGACTGTTTTTTATATTTGAGTGTCTGTCGTGCTTTTTTTGTGTGCTTTTTCTTCTGCTGTTTCTGCAGAATAATGCTTTCCAGTCTGATTTAGTTGTTATCTTTTTGTATTGGTAAAATGGCCTTACCTCCCCAGCTCCAGTCTGAAGTAGGGGTGTTTTTCAAGTAGTCATATAAACCAGTCACTGCTCCTTTTCCTGCAGCTCCAAGTGTTATCCAGCACCATGGACATGTGCCTTCTGGGTCATTGAAATGGACTGGATCGTTAGAACAGTAAGCATAGAAGTTTTTACTATGAGCCTTTATTCCTACGGGATCAGTACTCATAAATCTTCCCGTGTGACTGTCATATAGACGTGCTCGCATTAAGTATGTTCCAGGTATTTCTTGCATGTCCACCACGCCCCATTGTCCGATATAGGTAAACATGGATGATTGAGCCCCACTCCTGGCAGACAAGATCTCGCCAAATGGATTTCTTTCAAATTTACTCAACAAGTCTCCATTTTCATCTAAGATACTAACCACAGAACTGCGAAGTAAAACAAATTGCTTTAAATATTTTGAGAAATACTAAACTCCAGTTTTTAAACAGTTGTGTTGTTGAAATTTCTTGAATTTGAATATCGCATAGTAGTGAAAAAATATTAGGCAATGCAACTATATACACCATACATGCTTCAAACGAAGTTTAATCAAAATTCGCGGAAAAGTTTGGAGGATGAAACAAATAGACGAAAAATGAACAATCCAGTCGTCAGACTGTAAGATTATGTACATTTATACTGAACTACATATATATGTTGTTAGTATGTGGGGTGTATATATGTTTATGTCACCTACCCTAATGGATCAAACATGAAGTAGTTTATCACATCATTGTCATGTTTTTGTCCAATCAAACCTATCAATCCGTCACCATGGTAATATGACATCCTACTCGTCCGACCATTCTCTGTTCTCATCTATTTACGACAAAGAAAAAAAACTCATGATGTTAATATAATCCAACAATAGTGTCGTGGTAATGATCTGTATACATGAATACTTTACAAAAATATTGCATAAAATTCTTAATATCCTTGGGCAGGCAAAATATCCTTTAGATATGTGTGAACAGAAAACCTTGGGCATTGTTACTGTGTATAATCAAGAAAACCAATCAAGTTAAATAATGACAACTTGACAAGCAACCAACCGTTGAGGTAGAGCAACCGCATCTCAATAAAAGCACTATAAAAATTCCCTAAGCCAATAGTCGATATAAATTTAACCTCGGTAGCGCAAGCCCCTCTAAACAACAGCCAATTTTTACAGCTCCCAAAGGTGTTACGCTGCAGAGCTTTTCTTGTACTGGTAGAGGTCATGATCAATACACATACACTTGTACTCTATCCAAACTCCTTTCAAGCATATTACAAGGGTTTAACATTACGATAATAGAAAAAAGTTTTAGTAAATGTTGCGTTTATGATTTTAACGAATAGTTTCAGTGATACTTGTCCACAAACTTTAGGGATGACCGTCGTATATTGGAACAGCGGTAAAGCTATAATTATAATAATTTCAAATGTTCAATTACTCACCTGTTCTAAAATGTCCAAGCCATAGTTACCTCCCATGTTGACCACATATTGTGTTGCAACATCACTACAGTTCTTAGAGTAGAGAAATCCGAAGGCATCATACCGATACGTACAATTATTTATTGCTGACTCATACCGGATCAACATGTTGTCGTCATCATACACAAAACGTTCTATTTCACCAGTTTCAGATTCTCTCTCTACCAGGTTTCCATTTTTATCGTGTTTATACTTCATTTTTCCATATTCAAGGTATTGGTTCAGTTCGTTAACAGTATTTCTAATTTCCACACCGTTCACGGACACAGTTTTACGATTCTTTGTCTCGTCGTACGTATACTCCGTGATATTTCCATGTGGATCAATCATAGATATAACTTGACCAGCTCGATCGTATCGAAATTTCCACATTCCTTCAATCGTATCAACAGATATTCTTCTGTTTTTGGATGAGTAAGTATAATTGAAAAATGACGACAAAGTTCCATTGGGATAATAGTTCAACAATTTTGTTAGCAGTCCAGTGGTAGGATCGTACTTATACTCAGTCCTTGCTTTATTTCCTAGTGTCTTCTTTACGATCCTTCCACCTTTGTTATATTTAGCATCAGCAAGAACCTTCCCGTCTTCGTCAGTGACTTGTGTCATTTGTCCTAGACGATTGTATGTATAGCCAACTTTATAACCACTAGTTGTTTCTATGGCAGTAACTCGTTGCTTGTTATCATACTTGTAGTCTACTGTGTGATTCGGATACCGGACACGAGTAGGTAAATTGTCCGTCTGTTGTATGCTGATTTCACCGATGTCGTTAGTAGCGGTTACAACATTTCCAGTTTCATCATAATCATATGATGTTATCCCACCGACACTATCGGTCTTTTTAATCAGTTGTTGATGATCATCGAACTCATAACTTTGAACACCTCCTGATTGCAGAGTAGTCACATGTCCATTTTTAAAATAATTGTATGATTTGTTTGTACCATCAGGATAGACTACGGTGTTCAATGTTCCATTTTTATTTATGTCCACTTCATACTTGTTTCCACGACCATCAACGAACTCACTTAACTGACCTTTGTCGTTAAATACAGTCTTTATGTTATCACCGTTGCCATCTTCAATGACGACATGGTTGCTGTCTCTGCCAAATGTTTTCTTCAAAATCAACTGTGAAAAAAACAAACACTGTACAACAGGGGAGTATGACCTGAAATCCCGGATTACATTATACAGTGACGAAAACCTTTGTTACATTTCAGGGGACCAATTTTAGTCCCTGATAAAAATAATTTCCCTGAATTGATAATAACAAAATGTGTTATAATGATGACCAAGATGACGTATGTTTTGTGATAGAACCCTCTTGTAAAGATATGTCATATAAGTACGCATACTAAATCTTAGTCTTATATAAAGTCAGATGACAAATGTATTAAGGCAATGTATTAAATTAATTTTATATAAAATAAGCTGGAATATTGGGGTACACTTTAACATCATAGAGATGGTCATTAGGAGGGGTACCGTTTTCATAGTCAATACTCACTACATCTCCCAGATATGTGGCTTGAGAGAACATAGTTGATACAGTCTTTTCTGGCAAGCTGTTGTTGGTTTGAATGCGTATAAGCTCTCCATCTTCACCAAACGTGTATGTTGTGATCTTTTCTTCTGGCAGTTCATGTATATGAACCATCCCTCCGTCACTGTATGTATATTCAAGTCCTTTCACTTGATCTCCGGCAGCAATGAAACGTCGAGCAGACAAGTGTCCGAAAGAATTATACTCAAATACGACCATAGTTTCGCGGTCATACATAACATATTTCAAGGAAGAGTCTTTACTATTGTAGCGGAATTTTGTTGTTGTGGAATCAGAACGGACACTCCTTATCAACCCAGATTCGAAATCGTACTGAAATCTGCAAACAGATTTGAAGAAACATGTATTGGTATATACCGCAGGCAAAATGCAGACGACATCAAAATCAAGTACATTCATGTCATAGTTAGAATAGAGCCTTAAAGATTCACGATGTTTCCATTACATAAAATACTGTTGTTGTTTCTAGACTGGGGGGGAAAGTGTACCTTCTGCTCCAATGCCCTCAGTGGGGTGTAAACTATTATACGTGAGGCGTCAAGAGTGATATACTACGATGTACAATTGCAATATACTGTCTTTGTAGAAGTAATATAATATTTAATTGTATTCAAATTGAGTACAATTAAGGTTTTTACATCCTTACGTTTTCTTCTTTTGTTTAGTGAGTGTAGAATTCATCAATTCCATCGATAGCACATTTCCACGGTCATTGTAGACAATGGATACAAATGGTCCACTTGAATGTTTAATTCGTGTCAATAGATTGTTGTTATATTGTAGACTCAAGCTGCTGTTATCAACCAATGAGTCTATCGATTTCAGTAGTAGTGTGGATGCATCAAAATGAAATTCTTTATCATCTCGTCTTCGGCGAAGAACCATATCTACACAGAAAGCAAGAGTGTCAAAATGTCGCAAAATACACCCTTGATGTGGACATAAATGAGTGTCATGTAAATGGTAATTATTTTTATGCATAATCCATGCATGCACTGACCTATTTGATAGATGATCAAACTCCTTATTAATATATTATTCTTACAATCTTTCTATGAAGTTGATCTTGAGTATTGATGATTATTTTCAAGATCTGATTTAATGAGGAGTGCGTATTATCAGACGTTATAGACGTTATATACAGTCTTTGCATTGATTATACAAATATAGTGGTCAAATGGTTTATTAATATATCGGCCTCTTGAATGGGATGTTGCTTGTTGCAGGATCCAAGGTCATAAATAACAAGGTCACTACAAATGGTACTAGGACAGCTTCTCGGCTTGGCACCAAGCGTATAATGGACGGGTCCTATAATGGATAGTGCTAGGACTGGTTGGTCCAGTGTAGGGATAATGTGACTGGGTCCGCACAGAATAACTGAAATACTGTACTTAATTCCAAAAATTCATTTACCTGAGCCTACTTTGGATATGGTTCCCAACTTGTAATGAATAAAAACGTTGTCACCGACCTTGGTGAAATTGTAATCTTCCTTTTCCAATATCAGGGTTAATCTTGATTCACCAATATACTTGATCTTTGTATCCCTTTACATATAGAGGAACAAGTGTTAAATAAGTTTTGATTTCCACTCAAGCATGGCTGGCTAGTTTTAGTAAAAAGGCTTTTGGTAGATGGTTAATCTGTCACTTTGCAGATGTGGGTTCGATTGCCTCGTTTAGCAGTTACAAACATGTTCTTCGATGACATTAACGACCACGTGTTGAGAAGTTGTCATTTACTTGCTAAAGAGAATATTAGTATTGACTGATATTTAAGTCCAGTTAAACCGGTTACTATAGGTTATATATCGGTGTTACTACTTCGTGTTGTTTTGACTGATAAAACCTCTGTGTTTTGATAATTCAAGGCCCGTAAGTAGAACATTAATACATTCATGCAGCAAATAACTAGTCTACACATTCTGAATTAAAGCCAAAATCTCAAATTATTCATAATAAACACCTAAGCTGAACTTGGGCGAAGAAGGAATAAAATATATAATTATAAAATGTAACATATTACCATAATGGTAGAATCCAACCCTTCCCAAGGAAACCATGTTGTTCTCTAGCTCCTATCCTAGCAGGTAATGTATAGTCTATCGCAAGTGCAATGGTTGAGTCTGTTGCTACATTGAATACGCTCCCACGCAGTATTACTCTGTCTCCGTATGGAGCATCAGCAAACTCGATTAAATAATTTGTAATATCGTCTAGTTTCTGAACTCTTCTACCTGCCACACTCATGTCACTCAAAACTTCTGATACCTTTCTCGATAAAGATAAGGTGCTGTTTCCGGTTAGTTTGATAAAGTTTGTCCATACTTTGTTCCATTCCATTTCATTATAGTGTGAAGGGTGTAATTCTGCCTTAAGATCTAAGAAAGGATTTCGAATTTCATTGCTCACTTTTAATGATGTTACTTTAAATTTCATAGAACTGGTAGCAGTTGCTACAGTTTGTTTTGCCTCAAACTTAAGTACTCCTTCTGATCCTGGCCGGAATATTCCACTAGGGCCTTCTCTTGGTTTGGCAATCATCAGGTGTTGATGTTTATATATCTCTTCTTCATCGCTTTCTAGCAGTCGAAGTGCACCGCCTCCAACAGCTTGCACAGTCAGTAAAGGAGCAAGGAGGTCGGAGTTACCCCTGTTTTGTAGGTTGACAGTAATAACAGTCGTTTCTCCCATTCTAACTCGACCAACATTTTCAACAGTTGTTGCTAAATATCCTTCTGTTCCTGTCCTGATACTAACCGTATTGTCAGTCGTTTTAGTTTCCCGTCCAGTGTTGTACCTCAAGACAAGAATAGCTTGAGTTAAAGGAATGCTACTAGGCACAGAAAATGTAGCATATGCATTGATAGAAGAAAAGACTCGAGTGACGGCAACAAGGGGTTTAATGGTAGAGTCATTGAAGTGTAGTTCGGCTTGCATATCGGGTGGGAATAGAGTACCTGATATATGTATTGTAGTTTGTGTTCCAACCAGCAATATTCCTGGTGATATTTTCATTACTTCAAACTCGGCATACTTAATAGATATTTCCAACGTCTGTGTAACACTTTTAGATATAAAGCCAGTATTTTCTATCAGAACATAATAGTCTTCATTCAGAGTGTCAGGAACAGTCATCATGTGATTTGCACTACTCGGATCTTCAGATATTACATCAAAATCGTACAGGGTAGCAGGACGATTAGCTTTAATATATACCGAGTTAAAGGCATCTTGGTTAAGGGATGTAACATTTACAACTAGCGTCTTATCTTCCAGGACATTTGCAATGCGGAATGAAATAGACTGATGAGGTTCTAACTGAACATTCTTCAGCTTATCAAATTCTAGCAGTTTGTATGATATTTCTGTTATTTTCTTACTAATCCCAACATTATTCTCTGGAAGAACGTCAATAATATTTGATCTTGTCTTTACTAGTGTAGAGTAATTCTGGGCTTTCACATGAGGAACAGTGTTTTTCACTGTCCCTTGGACAACTCCTGTCTGATTAGCATCCAGTGTAAAGCTGGTACAAGAAGGTTGTCCTAGCTGATAATCATTGATATCCCAGTCTGTATCATCCGACAGATAAACTGAATCACATTTATACCCTCGAGCTTGTTTCGTCCCATTGTTTGCAACTTCCCAAGTAACACTCAGAGTACTACCATATTCTGCAGATTCGGGAGCAATGACTTGTTTCACAAATAGGTCTGTGCTTGCCTTCGCTAGCATATCAAATGTAAGTCTTTGAATATTATCATCTTCATTTTCCTCAAATACATCATTTCTTGAATCACATACAATAGCTAGAAAGTAACTTTTTGTTGCTAAGTCTAATGGAAGAAGAAATGATATGTTAAATGACATAGTTTGTCCAGCACCCAGTTGCACAGGTCTCAGCTCTGATTTCAATTTCTTATCAAACGCATCTATGATATAATCCTCACTTATAAACACACTATCATACCAAACTTGGAAGGTCGTAATATTGCCTGTGTTTGTGATGTTGTATTCCAAGGTTACCGGTTGTCCCCCTTCCATAGCATCCAAGACAATACTGCTATTCACAACCAGATTTGGCATCAGGAAAGTAATTTGTTCTTTTGGTAAATATGATGTCACTGTTCCAACGGATGTGCTTGAGTTATCTGTTCCACCTTGTGTACTTTGATGACTAATGTCAATGTCATCTGGTATGACATAAAACTTAGGATGGCCACTAAACCCATGAGGAATCATAAACTTTGTAGAAAAATCGTAATCATCATTCGGCGGTAAAGATCCTAAATGGACAACATCCTTGACACGGAGACCAATATTTCTAAGTTGTGCTAATGTGGAAACCTGCACATCCGCAATATACACAGAATCGATCCAAGAGGACTTAGTGGTAGTCCTATCGCCGACATTCAATACATTATATCCTATTTCCATCTCTGAGCCAGGAACCATTATACCATCCTGACTGGTAACTGTAACATTTCTTATAGTCCCAAGTAACCTTGCTCCTTGGCTAGGCTTTACAAAGATAGGTGCACTTATGCATTTCTTGTTATTATCAATAGAATTAGATTCATACACAGACTGTGTTGCATCAACCAGAACACAGACAAAAAGGTTACCAGAAACCTTTAATGGCAGAATAATGTTCCTCTGTAGCTCATAAGACGACTGTGAAAGAAGCCGGTTTTCAACAGTGAATGTTCCAAGGTATTTATTGGAAACGTTTGTCATGGGATCAGTTGTTACAAATATTTTATCTGTCCACACCTGCTGTTCATTCATCGAGTTCCCGATATTTTGTACCTCCCATACTACAGAAAATAATTTGTCACCTTCGACTTCCCCTTTATCAGTAACTGTCAAGGACTGAGCGATCAGATCTGCTGCAGGGGATATATCAACATTCACAAGTTTAACTATTCTATTATTTGCCACTTTACCACCTTCAAATACTTCATTATTAGCATTGATATCTACTACCACAAAATGAGGCCCAGAAATATCATAAGGTAGTTTGATTTTGGCAGTCTTTGTGTAAGAGGATCCAACAGTCAATGTTTCATTCTGTTCAATTACAGCAAGGATATCTCGGAAGGGAACCGTGTCTTTTTCATTTTCAGTGAAGTAAATTCTATCCAACCAGGTAGTATTTGTGACGTCTTTGTTTCCCTCATTTAGAACAGCATACGATACACTTATGTCATTCCCTCCTTGAACATTGTCGCTAACTTCTACGTTGTTTTGAAGAACCATATCTGCAGCTCTGAGTTCAATATTTATAAAAGGTAGTGTGTAAAAATTGTTTGTTTTTATATTATCTCCACTGAATTGCTCAGACCCTACTTCGATCTTGACAGAAATTTGACCAAATACTGATAATGGCAAATGTATGGTTGCATTATTAGTGTATGTTTGTCCGTGTTCCAGAGCGTGTTCAATTGACATTGGATACTCTCCAATTGTGTCAAAATAATTACCATTTGGAAGCTTGATGTACAGAGTGTCTGACCAGCTCAATTCTAATGTTTTACCATTTCCAATATTTTCAACGTTCCAGAAAGCATCTATCCTTGTCCAGTTAAACTCATTAGTCGTGGTAACATTAAGATCATTGACATTAAGATCAGGCAATGCTTGGTGGATTTGAACTGATGCTGTTCGCATGTTATTGTTATCATGAGTGAATTCAAATACGTTATTCCAAGTGTCGGTATGGACAGAAATATTATAATTCCCCGACACCATGCTCGCTGCAACGTAGAACGAAACGGATGACGTATAGATGTCATAACTTCTTAGCATACCATAATGTGATCTAGTGCCAATATTCTGATGCCATTTACCATCATCAGACTTGATATCCTGTAAACAGTACACAGTAAAAACACAATTCAGTCTAACATTGTGATAGAGGAACTTGTTTGTTCAATATCAGAATTGTTACATACTCAGGTCATTACAAGTAGATAAGTCGTGATATTCACATTGAGTCTAAGAAAACTTAAATATTCTCATTCTTAAAGCGTCTAAAATTAAGCACCCTTAAATTACTCATTGCTTGACCCTTAAGCATACAATAGCAATTCAAGGATTTGTGGACCCAGTGTCAGACTTTATACGTTTATAGTGACTGAGTGGTCTACATTGAACTGATATAATGTCTTAAATGACCGAACCTAAGTAGCCGGATGCTTAGGCAAAATAATATATTTATCTTAGTTATTTGAACTGAATGCCACCAATATGACATTTGACTAAATAATACAAAAGTAAATTAAGTATTTCGAGAAATACAACAGACTGTTGTCGACCTGAATAGCCCACCATTCATTTCAAGATAAAAAAATAATAAGTGTAAGAATTTGAACATACAATTGAATCCCTCCAATATGACTGTGACCTTGGGCTATCATCTCCTGTATTTTCGACTGTCCATTTGATAAGGACAGTATCTCCAGTTGTCCATGATACAGGCATATCTATCGACTTTACTATAAGATCAGGTGGTGGCATCAAGAGAACACGTATAGGTTGCTAAAATATGGACAGACACAAGGCATAACTTAGTCATTGTAAACAGTATCACCATGCTTACACAAAATTATATAGACTAATATAGGCTAACCTATGTTAGGCAGCAAACCAGAGGTACATGAAATGTGACTGTTAGGCGACTATTTGCGACTACACGTATTTAATACTTGTGATTTATTATAAAAAGCAAAATTGTCAATTTAGGATTGAGTCACATTAGATGCCTAAGGTAGGACCATGTGGCGGCTTTACACAATTCATTGCTTTATTATAGTGAATACAAGCATGGCTATGCTGACTGCAATTATCTACACAAGCTACCGGATAAAATAGCGACTGAGTACATTATATTGCCGACTGGAAGATGTCTTATATTGAATTAGCAGAAACATCAAGGATTTATCTTTGTTAAAATTACCGCAATTTCTTATTAATAAATCGACAAATCAAGACAAATGAATAAACACTAGTACCGATTGTACCGATTAACATGGAACGTAAACGGTGCAATGCAAATATGTATACAATGCACCGAGCAAAAAAAACTTTACATAGTAATTGCACGTGTTTTTACTCTAGTGTAATGATGCGTGGTTTGAACATCGTCTGTCTTCTCTATTTAAGAAATAATTTACTGCCATATACATTCTGGAAACATCTTGACAACAGAGTCAATGCATTTGATTACACATTTTGAGTATTCTATTACATACTTGAGTGGAATACAAGTTATTATTCTCTCCCATATTTTCAAACACATAGTTGTTAACGTCAACTTCTGCTAGGAAGAAGAAATCTCCAAACTGGAATTCAGGAAGTGTAACTTCTTCTATCATATCAACTGTACTGTCTTTATCTAAATTACCATAATGCCAAACAGTCTTCAACAGCTGTGCTTCGTTTGCTGAAAATAAGAACAGAAGTCGTATAATAGGGTTATGCTGAGTACTGTTTCATTGGTCCCACAATATTAAATAGGATGCGTTGTTGTTTTTATTTGGTTTAAGACAAATTGCAATGGTATTATTTTAACTAATTTGCATCTAAGTTCAGTAAAAACGGGGCAACTTTTCTCAATAAGTCAGCCAAGCGATACAAGGTTGGTTTAAGCATACAGCTATTTTAAGATAACAATGGCCATTCAATAATAGTGCACGCTAAAACAGGAGGTTGTTAATTTAGATGACTAGTATCGCAGGTCCAACTGTTCTTACAGTATTACTTACTTAGTGTCTGATTTGGAGAAAGCCATATTCTATCTGCCCATGATCCACGTCTTGTAGAACCCTGTCCCAAATTAGCTACAGTCCATGACACGGACAGTTGTTTCCCTAGAAAATTAATAAGTGAACTATGAAATGTTATTCCTCGGGAACATATTGTACGCAAATAAAAATACTTAATGAAGATATTCAAACAGTTTACTAAATATCTAAAATAAGCTGCGCTACAAACACACATGTACATAACTTATTTTAGACTTATTTTAGAGATGGCAGTTACTCTAGCACTTGATAATGAACTAACTCTTCAGCTTAAGTATTTGATCTCTGATGCCACGTAATTAGTTACACATGTGATGATACTGGTATTCAACATTTCCTTAATGCTTATCACATAAGGACAGTTTCATAACTAAGTCCAGAATGTTAGGGAATAGTGACTGGATTATTTCATCAAATGAGTAAAACACACTCATATAATTAAATTTGATTACCAGAATAGAATGTTGATCCAGGGAGACGTATAGATGTCACTTGTAGATCAGGAGGCGGTGTCAGTATTACCTCCATCGTTGAAGAGCTCTGCATGAGATTGTTTGTAACGTTATATTCATCTAGGTACTGACTATAGTCGGCCTTCACATAAAACCGTGCATTTCCTACATGTGTTTCATCGAGAGTAAATTTAGCAGAAGATGAATATCCATCGTTAGATAGAATAACATTATTCTGTCTCACGTAGGCTATCCGAGTGGCTCGCTGAAAATCGTCGGTCCATGACATATACACAGCATCGTACCAATAATACGACTGTGTTTCAATGCCTTTATTAACAACTGTCCATCGGATTTCATATGTTTGACCAGTGTAACCCTGTGAAGGGATTTCAATATTCTCCAAAACAAGATCAGCAAAACGTCTGGTTTCAAATGCCCAGACAGGACTTAGATAAGTATCGTTGTCTTGGACATAATGGAACACAACTTGCCACAAATACTTTGTCCCAGGCTCTAAACTGCTGACTGTGTAGACCGTATCTTCAACAACAGAATTAGCCTTGTTCGGTCGGTCTGTCCCATATAGCCATAGATACATGCCATACTGTACACCAGATGTTGGTCCTAACCACCGCAGCTGTGTGTCTAAATCTATTCCTCTTTGTCCATCTTCGGGGTAAACAGGAACTTGTGCCAGACGGACTCGTATGAATTGTTTGACTTGTACTTCTCTCTTACAGTCATCTGTTATGGTCCAAGTTCTTTCAATCAAGACATCGCATGATTCTTTTACATTGTCTACGAACGTATATGCTACATCGAGACCACAGGGGTGATTAATGGAAAACATAGAGATAAATATATCAGTCATATTTGTCAATGAACCACAAGCAATGGACATTGGAGATGGGGAACGCAAAACTGTCATACTCTCATTTGACACTATTTCAAAATGTTGAACTGTTGTAACATTGTTTCCAGCGTTGTCCTGAGAGGACCAAGTTCTTGTAAAACCACACGATCCAGTGGACGAGTCCTTATATGTAAGACTGGGGGTTTTATCCATGTTATCTGACACACTTACGTTACACACGGTTTCCGGTCGGAAATCTCGTTTGCAATCTACGGTCATCAATTGACCTTGATTACACAGCTTGATATCTGGATGCATGAAATCTGGAAGATGAATACAATATAAAATGTTAGTTTCAGTTGTCACTAATGTTAACTTGCCGAAGTGACTGATTCCTTGTTTCTTTGAATTACATTTTTCCGATAAAATAAACACGAGATCCATAACATTTCTTGAATAGCTCTAGACTGAAACAGATCACTTCAATATATTAAGATGGTGCCCTGAACAAACGTGGTACAGAAAGACGGTAAGACACGCCATAACCTGGACGACAATGATATCACTGACAGACGGTCAGACACCCGCCATGTCCTGAACAACAAGGATATTTCTGACAGCCGGTCGGACACACGCCATGTCCTGAACATCAAGGATATTTCTGACAGACGGTCGGACACATATCATTACAACAGGTGTTATACTGACATATTGACAAACGTCATTACCCGGGCAAGGTGTTACGGACAGACAGACAAACATCATTACAACTAACCAGTGATCCAAGTGTAGTTTATAGCAGCCATGTTCCAAACATTATCTCGGACGTCAAGACGGAATGTGTACGTCTGATTTGAATCTGCATTTGAAAGTGAATAACTGACATCTTTTCCACTGCAGTCAATAGATCTCGAGCTGCTAGGTCCAATGAGAGTACAATCTGGTATACATGAACCTGGACAGGTCCATGAAAAATACACCGGATTGTTGTTACTCATATACTCTGGTTTCTTGGAAAACCATGCCACTGGTGGTGTTGTGTCTAAAACATAAATGTATGTTGTTATTTATAGCTAACTATATGAATGTGACTATATTTACCATTCCTCTCCTTTCCGATTTGTTATTATCTCTTTGCTTATAATAATTAAAAGCGTGTATGCAGCTGCATGTTTATATAATGTATTGTAATTTAGCGTTTGGTCTTTTGACTTGATACCAGTCATTCACCTTCCGGCAGCCGGAACTTGGACTTTCGACTTTTTGACAGCCGGAACTTGGACTTTCGACTTTTTGACAACTGAAACTTATTGAAGTTAGGTCGTTCTTGTTGAGGCTGTGTCATTCAACTAAGTCTTTATAGTTCACCGGAGCACGAAGTGCTCAAGGTGAGCTATTGTGATCACCCTTTTGTCCGTCGTCCGTCGAGCGCCGTGCGCCGTCCATCGTCAACAATTACTGAATTAGACTGTTAACACTCTAGAGGTCATAATTTTCATTTAATCTTTATTAAACTTAGTCACAATGTTTGTCTCTATGAACTTTAGGTCAAGTTTGTAACTGGGTCATCTGGGGTCAAAATCTAGGTCACCAGGTCACATCAAAGAAAAACTTTGTTAACACTCTAGGGGTCACATACTTGACATAATCTTAATGAAACTTGGTAACAATGTATGTCTCTATAGAATCTAGGTCAAGTTCGTAATTGGGTCATCTGGGGTCAAAAACTAGGTCACAAGGTCACATCAAAGAAAAACCTTGTTAATATTTAAAAGGTCATGTTTTTTGCCTAATATTTACGAAACTTGGTCACAATGCGTATATCTATAAAATCTAGGTCAAGTTCGAAAAACTTTGTTAACACTCTAGAGGTCACTTTTTTACATAATCTTAATGAAACTTGCCCACAATGTATGTTTCTATACAAATTTAGGTCAAGTTCTCAACTTAGTCATCTGGGGTCAAACATTAGGTCATCGGGTCACATTGAAGAAAAACTTTGTAAACACTCTAGAGGTCACAATTTTTACCGAATCTTTATGAAATTTAGTCACAATGTTTGTCTCTGTAGAATCTATACCAAGTTTGAAATTAAGTCATCTGGAGTAAAAAAACCTAGGTCACCAGTTCACATCAAAGAAAAACCTTGTTTATACTCTAGAGGTCCCATTTTTTACCCAATCTTTATTAAACCTGGCCACAAAATGTGTCACTTTAACATTTAAATCAAATATTAAGGTCATATCATAAGGAATAAGGATTCTGCCTAAATTGCTAGTCATCAGATGAGCGCGTTAGGACCAATGGCCCTCTTGTTTCTTATTGGGAATAGGTCATCCGGCTTGGGCTTTCAGCGTTTTTATTGCTGATACTAGGTCATTCAGCCGAAACCATGGCATTTAGCGTTTTGATACTGTTATTTAACTTTTTAGGACTTAAGACAGCTAAAACTATGTATTTCAGCAGTTTTACTGTTGTAACTAGGTCATTCAGCGTGGACATTGAGCCTTTTGTTTGCAGAAACTATTTCATTGAGCTTTTTGACAACTGGGACTACGGCGGATCATTTTCTCGTTCGGCAATGTGTTGGTCATTGGGCCTTGTATGTGTTTTATATTATCTGTGCTCGGTTGGTTCAGTTTAGCATTGTGCCTTGTATGTTTTTAATGTTTTCTGTGGTCGGCTGGTTAAGTTGAGTGCTGCATTCCCTGTCTGTCTTAACAATATCGTTTGGTCTTTCAGCGATCAAGTTTATATTTTCGTTTAATTGTGTTGGGCTTTGTACCGTACAATTGTGGTATGTGATGTTTTTTTACGTTTTCTGTGCTCGGTTGTTTAAGTTAAGTGCTACCTTTCCTGTCGATTTTCTATAATATTTTACTACTTGTAACTTGTGCCCTTCGTGCTCTGCTGTTTCTGTTGAATGCTGCTTTCCCAGGCCGATATGTAATTATTTTTTTGTATACTGAGTCAATGACAAAATGTTGTTTACAAACAATTGCGTTACGTAATCAAGTTCATCCAATGAAAGCATGTTTCACATGTCTTACTATGATTGCTCAAAATGCTTTAGTTTAACCAATGCGGTATTGTATTACAAAAGTGTACCACTTGTGTATAGACCAATGACTTCCAACGGTGTCTGTCCTTGGCTTACTTCTCCACTGTTCTCCAAAGAAGTTAGACAAAGACAAACTACCTCTGGTGAATAGTGTAGACGTTATTAAGGCCGTCCTGTAAGATAATAACAGGACAGCCTCAAAATTAAGAACACGAATTTCAAGTAAAATTTCAGGGTTTTTTATTACTGTTATTCTTTAACTTTTTAGGACTTCAGACAGCTTAAACTAGGTATTTCAGCATTTTTACTGTTGAAACTAGGTCATTCAGCTTTTTGACAGCTGGGGCTTGTATAGTTTTCTTGTTCATTTTTGAGTTGGGCATTGTGATGTGTAGTTGTGGGGTGTGATGTTTTTTATATTTTCTCTGCTCGGCTGGTTAAGTTGAGTGCTGCCTTCACTGTCCGACTTTCTATTATCTTCTTGCTCTTTCTTAAACTTCAAAGTAAAAAGTATCCCCGTACTTCACTCCAGTGTAGTAATCATTCATAATTACTTCCTCTTAATGGCCAGTTATGCACGAAATTCAAAGTCCACAGTATACTATTCATTGCAGGGTGAGTATATAGGCTTGCTTGAAGTATCCTTTTTGGGTGTTTGGATGGTTCGTTCTAAGTCTGACTCTTGTGTGGGTGACTAGGCGCTGCCGTCGGTTCAGTGTGGCTTTGGATGGTCTGTACGCTACAGTATTCTATCTTACGACCGCCTCAATGGGAATGTGCTTGCTAATTTTCAAGAGTTGCAAAAGTCGCTTATTATTGGGGTATTTTAGGGTAAATAGTTTTTTTAAAAGGTATGACCAGTATAACAAATATTAATCACTAACATAAATGTAAAAGTCTCCAATGGTTTAAGTTAAAACTGCTTAATATGGGACTAAGTATACGATAATTAATATGCTTGGGTCAAGTTTCGCTGTATATCACTTTAAACGAGTAGAAATGATATGAAACAAATACAAGAAGGCTACTTACCGACTGACCAAGAATGAGACACTCGAGCAGTATTGTCTTCCAAATCGGTGACTGTTATGGTCAGTGAATACACACCTTCTTCTAAATCACTAGCGGACCATTGACCATCACACACAAATGTTTCCATGGGTTGATTGGGTTGTGTTAAAGTACAAGTAGTGTTTACCACTGGTTCGTTCAATATCCATTCTATTTCTGCTGTGGAGTTAGATGTCAGTGGATTCTTTTTGAAGGAGATGGTGGGTGGCGTTACATCACCTACCAATACAAGCGTCTTGTTTGTTTCAGATGTATTAATAATTAAAACAACATTTAAGAAATATACAGTAAACGTATTAATCGAATTCTTAAATTTAATTCAAGTCATCAAATTTCCACGGATAAGTAATAAGTGATTAATAGAAGGATGAACTTGGCCATTGCACCAAACACTGTTGTACATGTAGGGAAAGATGAAAGTAAATCAACCAACACCATCTGAATAGCTCTATACCACTAATTCTGAGTTTTAGCAAAGTGTCATCGTTCTTCGTTGTGTTTAAATGATTCTACTAGTTTAAGAAGCCCGTCACATATGGTGCAAATTATCGATAATCCGTTTTACATTTTAGCATTAATTTCTAATTAAAAGCAATTAGAAACTTGAACGTTTGTTACAACGATGTTTTAACATAAGGTAGAACAAAATTAAGTTCTGTTCATTTCAGTTTATGTTCCACGACTTTAATATTATAATTATTTGTCCTTAAAAAAGCGGTACTATAACCCATGTAAGCAGACACTTTTGATATAAAACGAGTATTGTATCTATTACAAAACAAAGGTTATAATTCCTTAGTAGTCTTATCTTATATGTATATTGATCGAGATAATACTTACGGACACGAAATCTCCAAAACAAGGGATCAGTGATTGCTGCAGATTCTGCTCCACAATAGCTGGTCCCTCTTATCACACCTAGAAATAAACAGCTTTTATAGAATACATGCAATGAAATGTGAATATCATGAGAATTATGTACATGCACCCATAAAACATTTTCTCTATAAACACATATGTATGGAATATGTATAAAGTTTTCCTGGGTCAAAATGCATACCTTATCACCCTTAAAGTGAAGGGTTAACTTTATTGTACTTGGGAATGATTAAATTTACCGTGTTATAAGTTTATCGTTTACTTATTTCCAAGCAGCCAGACCTGACACACAATCCATATATAGCATTCGTGGGATGGATTGATGAACATTTTCAGTAGGTAACAATACATGTATTATTCAAAAACAGTAAATGATTAAGTGATTCCATAAATGTTTAAAACAAACTAGATAAAGTAAAATTGTTCATTAGACCAGAATGTTTAAACTACTAGTGTATATTATTGTCGAAGAAACAAAAAGGTGAGTCAATAACCAGTCGTACAGGGAATGCAGCCCTGAACAAAAACAGCAGAGCATGAAAGGCACACAAAAGACAAATCACAGTCCACATGTTCAAATCCTAAAGACAAACTTTAACATGAACAAGGAAACACAATGAAACTTAACTGTTGCAAAACCACGACTTCCTATTCCGACAACCTGTCGCGACAGTCAGTCAAAGATGTGACAGGATAAATCATATGTAATAGTATCTTGATATGGATTAGAAAATTGATATGGATTAGTATCTTGATATGGATTAGTATCTTGATATGGATTAGTATCTTGATATGGATTAGAACATTGATATGGATTAGTATCTTGATATGGATTAGTACCTTGATATGGATTAGTATCTTGATATGGATTAGTATCTCGATATGGATTAGTACCTTGATATGGATTAGTATCTTGATATGGATTAGTATCTTGATATGGATTAGAACATTGATATGGATTAGTATCTTGATATGGATTAGTATCATGATATGGATTAGTATCTTGATATGGATTAGTTTCTTGATATGGATTAGTATCTTGATATGGATTAGTATCTTGATATGGATTAGTACCTTGATATGGATAAGTACCTTGATATGGATTAGTATCTTGATATGGATTAGTACCTTGATATGGATTAGTACCTTGATATGGATTAGTATCTTGATATGGATTAGTATCTTAATATGGATTAGTACCTTGATATGGATTAGAACATTGATATGGATTAGTATCTTGATATGGATTAGTATCTTGATATGGATTAGTATCTTGATATGGATTAGTATCTTGATATGGATTAGTATCTTGATATGGATTAATATCTTGATATGGATTAGTACCTTGATATGGATTAGTATCTTGATATGGATTAGTATCTTGATATGGATTAGTACCTTGATATGGATTAGAACATTGATATGGATTAGTATCTTGATATGGATTAGTATCTTGATATGGATTAGTATCTTGATATGGATTAGTATCTTGATATGGATTAGTATCATGATATGGATTAATATCTTGATATGGATTAGTATCTTGATATGGATTAGTATCTTGATATGGATTAGTACCTTGATATGGAAAAGTACCTTGATATGGATTAGTATCTTGATATGGATTAGTACCTTGATATGGATTAGTACCTTGATATGGATTAGTATCTTGATATGGATTAGTATCTTGATATGGATTAGTATCTTGATATGGATTAATATCTTGATATGGATTAGTATCTTGATATGGATTAGTATCTTAATATGGATAAGTATCTTGAGTCTACAATTCTGTGTGATGCGCATAAAAAACTTACCAAAGTCAAACAGGAAGTAGTAAAACTGTTTTTCCAGCAATGGAGAGGAAGTTTGAAATGTCAGCAAACGGTTACTTGTATCTACAGAGACCCTGTGTCTATCTGATGCATCAACTGCCTCTACCACAGCATCATTGTCATTGTATATGCGAATATATGTTTCTCTATCAGTCTGTCGGAAGACCTGTCAAAAATAATACCAAAGCATATAATGTATTTTTGTTTGGGGCAGGACTAATTTTCGCTGACCTTGCGGGGTGAACTCTACCACAAAATTGGTCATAATTCATGTTCCTTCTTTGAGTTAAAATATCATTTATTATGCCCGCCGAGAACAGTTTGTTTTTCCCAATATCAACGCATTTCGTTTCCACAAATATATACAGTAATGTTATTTGAAAGTATTGCATTACCATGTGTCTTGATTTTTAATTAGGAGAAAAGTTATTCGACACGGATATATTATTTCAGAGACAGGGATCTTACTTTACAACCGTCCCTCGAATACCCAACTAAACATTATGTCCGCTACTATCAACAAGCCGAATGATATCAGTTAATTCGAATTGCCTTTGGTTAGAAGTCATAAACAGTCAAGACATGGATTCTAAGTGTAACCTTGACTTTTGATCCAGTGACCAAAGAAAATCGAGTTTGCTGGTTTTATTTTTATTTCATTATATGATCCTGTGACGATACATACGTATTGTGACAACAAGTCGCAGGAAATCCTGTCATGTATGTGTCATGTATGTGTTTCAGCTCGTCAAATTCATTTTCTCGTTCACTTGTGTGTGGGGCATTGTGTCGTGTCATTGTGGTATGTGATGTTTTTTATGTTTTCTGTGATCGGCAGGTTAAGTTGAGTGCTGCCTTCCCTGTCCGACTTTTTATCGTGCAGAAACATTGTCTACTAAACTGATTTACATACATTATAGCATAAAAACGGTGGTTTTGCCCATACGTTAACGGGACGAAAACATGCGTAAACATAAAGATTCACGCGCTGTTAACGTCCAGTTTTACGTATGCTTATTTCAGGGCCGCGTCGGCGACTATAAACGTTATACGGCGTCAAATGAACAGTAATTCCCATTTTATTTCTAACCACTAATAAGCCTTCTATAATATTTAAATTATAAATTGAAACCAACCCGCAGTATCCATGTTTTCTTGGTATTTGTCGATCCCGGAAGTCGACGTGCATAACAATAACTGGTATGACGTAACGTTTGTTTTCGCGACGTAGCCACAAAATCTCCCGCCAAAATATAATTATTTTGAAATACAAACACATTGATTGATGTTTTGTATGCTATAATAGCGTTTACGCATGTTTTTTCAGGCTATAACATATGCAGAGTCCCTCGGGAGCGTTGGTGCCCTCGCCCTGGCGGGCTTGGGCACCAACCGTCCCTCGGGACTCTGCAGATGTTATAGCCCGAAAAAACATTTATATTTTTTTCGAAAGAAGATATAACAAATGCTTAGTAGATATAATTACAAATGATTGGCAAACATAATTTACCGAGGTATCGACAGAGACAGACCATAGTGTCTGTGATGGGACGACTTCTCCAGATGGTGTCCGTGTTGTATTCACAATCGCAGGAGCTGTGACTGTTCGATAGTTAAATGTACATGTTACAGTAAACTATCACTATGTTAACATTCAGAATCACAATCAAATTTTCGTTTAACAGCAACGATCCGATAAGGACATACATGCACATTGCCATTGACAAAGTACACACCAATTTTAACTCTAAATATGTTGACACTTAAAATGCAATCAAATGTTCGTTTAACACTACAAGTCTGACAGGGGCGTATATATTCAATATGTCATTGACAATTTCGTTACATGAATACAAATCAAGGAAACAAATATAAGACATTACATCAGGAGATAAATGCGTTGTACTTTCAAGTTTTTAAATTTAATCTGCCCGGTATTTCAAATAAAACAGTGTCAACTTAACTAATCTAATCATTGTTGAAAGTGCACTCTGTTTGAAACAAAGTACAGACAAGAACTAACATCTATAGATATGCACATACCCCGCTATTTATCTGAATCAGACAGAACTCTTTAGCCCTGACAAACACCTCGAGAAGTACATGATATCAAATTTGGCCAAATACCCGAAGACATGACTCTACAAATATATACGCTCGTATATCGTTGTCTAGGGTGTAATAAACAATCCTACTATATCACGTTTTCTTTGATATTTATTTACATAATTACATAATGAAATGTAATTTAAAGTTATTTTTGTATTGCAAAGGAAATAATATAAAATGCACATACCACCCGCTAGCATGGTAATGCATCTCTTTTCACTTTCACGTCTGAAGAACAAAAATAATCAATGTTTTAACGGCAAATAGAGGACACACACTTATATCAAATGGCTGTTTTAACAGATGGTAAACACGGGCTGCAACATCATTAATATTCGTGGATTTTGTGGATGACCTCAACCACGCAATTTAAGTCCCAATGAATAATTACCAGTAAATATACTGTGGCTGCAATATTTGCTTTCCAGTTCAGTTAGGTATACATAAGACTGGGTTTTTGGGAAGTTTACTTGTAAGTACCAACGTGTAATAAAACAATAATTATATCTGTTTGATTTGTGAATGATTTCTGATAGTTTTTGTAAGTTTTGAGCTTGTCATTTTTCATAAATTCCGAAATCCTCGAAATTAGGTCACCACGAAATGGTCTCTTTCACCAAAACAACGAAATTTTGTCCCATTAAAATGAAATGATTTTACAGTATTGTTGTGAGTTTCATTTACCTGTAAACTGGTTTACCAGGAATTATTTATCAACCAGTTCAACTGACAATTTCTATATAATTGAATAGAGACTGGAATTTGTTTTGTATTAACCAATATATCCATAATTGGAGGACATGGACAATGTCATATTGGAACAACATGTTTGACCCAGGTTTCGAACCCGGTTTGTTTAGGCCATAAGTTTGTGCTCTATCCACAGCATGCAAGCTCTCTTGACTAAGATATGTTGAGAATGACTAAGAAACCTAGCCACTTTTATTCACCATGCCTTCATCGAAAGAAGACAACTTCATGCCATGTTATCGTAATTGTATTGATTGATCATTCACATGTTTAACATGTACATATACCGTATCTTAAATGTTTGTTTATTGTCATTTGTCGATTATCATTTATTTTATTGTTATTTTGTCATGTGCATTGTTACATGTATTGCATTTTTGTTTCAAATATGTTATTTAAATCATTTATAAATGTAACCTTACACCATTAAGTACGCCTTGTATTTCGTTTCGACAAGGTAATCTTTATAATGGAAACACTATACATTTGTAATTCATAAAACATGTTTCTTTTGTACAATTATATCGTATGTAATGTACAATCTCTCGGATAATAAGAGAGGATGTGCTTAACATATAATATCAGTACATAAGCTTCTGCATCTGTACATTTTCTAAAAATACTGTCTCTCCCGAATCTGGGCCTAAATTCGTCTCATACATATATACATCTGTTACATATATAAAATATTTTTCTAATTTGGTATAACATCATATCGCATACTTTCTCGCCGATATATCACAATGCTGTTTATTTAATTGTATATATTACTGCTTTGTAAAAAGTCCTTTTCAAGACTTAATATGCAAATAAAGTATTTTCT
Source organism: Spisula solida (assembly GCA_947247005.1). NCBI lineage: Eukaryota > Metazoa > Mollusca > Bivalvia > Venerida > Mactridae > Spisula > Spisula solida. Next base: position 49,789,613 of record OX365944.1, on the reverse strand, counting down.
ATGTATGTTCGTAAGTTTGACTGATTAATTTTGAATGATACTGAAATAATACATGTACAAAAGCAGTAAAATTTATTTTTAAAAATATGGATGTATACCCCGATGATTCTACAGCAGAGAAACAGAAGGCGTGGCTAACTGAGGATCCGGCGAGACCAGGAGACCATGTGAAATTCATCCTCCAATCAATCGTTGATGTACTATAAAGAGCACTTTTCCACATCCCTAATGGCGATATAGTTTTGATCTCTGTCAATCTGAAATATGATCAAAGAATTACAACTCAACAATACGCAAGTGTTACCTTAGAGTTAAAATGGGCTTTAGGTAAATGGAGTTAAGGGGCAATGATGGTGATCGGTCAGTAAAGCTTATTTGAGACGTCGTGTTGTCCTATTCAATATTCATTGACAAAAATGTCACCTGTCAATGACCGTAAAATCGATCTGTTAGTTACGCAGAGAAATTATTGCATCTTTTCCAATTTGAAGGTAATGTATGTGTTCAATTGAGTGGGATTTGACCATGCATGAACTTCACATATCTTCAATTTCGTCAAAAGAAAGAATAGATAAAACAGCAGCAATGCAATCAAATAAATCATGTCCAAATGCACAGTATTGCAAGAATTCAGACAGCTAGTTCACTAGTATGCGAATTATTTATTATTATTTAAAGCGAAATTATCAATTTAGAGTTTGCATGACAAATATTCAGTATTGAAATTTTAACTCTTACTTTATGTTTTCATTGGCCACTCTTGTGACAATGGCAGACTCAAACGTTGTGTTATCTGGGACCCCAATACAAGCATCATCTGGAGGGGTAGGATATACAAACTCGGATGATTTACCACAAAAATCTCCCCCAGAAAACACCTGTACCAAGAATTGGACCGGTACACTGCTCAAAGGTACCACAGAGTCAATGTCTGTGAAGTCTTCAACTTGAATGGCAACTGCAAACCATCCTGTCCCGTGCACAGCACTATATGATAATCTGCACTTGTCCTGTATAACACGTAAATACACAACCAATGACATTTGTTTTAATTGTATTCTGCCACTCCAATGATGCGGCTATTATATCTGATTTTGAGCATAAGGATAAAAATGAGTTTCAACAACATAATACATTACGAATCCAGAGCATGAACATTCAGCAAATAACAGAAGCAAATAAGCATGACGTTAACAAAGGTCAACATATAGCAAAACATGTACAACATTAAAACTATTCCGGTTACCTTTGAGTTATTGCTCAAGTTTCAAAAGAATATTGAATATTGGACTCTCAAAATGCATTTAAATTGCCTGATTGACTATAGGAATTCAAAATAAGACTACCCTTTTTCTCGTTCCCTCCTCGGCGCACGGCGCATAGGGATTCTGTCTACGGCACCTATCTACGTGCCTTGATATAAAGCTGTTTTAATTCTTACCTCGTCTAGCACCGAGTTTGGAAGACCATTACACACATCACCACATTCATCTACAGGTGTTGCTTTTGCCCACCTACACTTGATAACGTCATTGTCAACATCGTTAACTAAATCAAGAACCAAATTTAGAATTTTGATGACTTACGCAAAGCAAATTTGATTAGTTTTGATGAATTGGTATTATTTGTGCATATGTATACGAGGGTCATTCTATAAATAATGAAAAGGTTGCTCAGTGACATTTGGCGTTTAGGATATCAGTGATGATTTGACATTTGGAACATCAGTTACAACTGACTTTTAAAATGTCTGAGTGACAATGGACTTTAGATGAATAATTATATTGGGCACATTACCAACTTAAGTTAGTCGGCAAGGCTACAAGAATTAAAGACTATGTAAATAATCGTACCTGGTATGACAATGGTATGATTGCAATCACTCTGAAGACGAACGATTGGAGTAATCTCGGCAGTTGGAGATGTATTTATTTTGCCAGTGTCAGATCTGACTGTTAAATTAGCAAATACTCTAAGCAGCCAGTCACCACCGCCACCAACTTTCAGAGCGTCAATCCATGCTTCTCCTTGGAATCTAGGGGAATTAAAAGAGACATTCAACTCAGTGTTTTTATATCTTCGAAGCATATATTTCAAGTTTTCTAAAACACGTTTATCATAGTTGCGACATTTTGTCTTTGAATTTTACATCATATACTAGTAACTTAAGAGGTAGAACTAAATGCAGGGATAAAAAGGATAAAAAGGATAAAAAGGAAATAATAAATCGGACATGGAAAGAAGCACTGAGCAAAGCAACAGTGTACAGAAAAGCACATATCAATGGTAAGAAGAAAAACTACATATCATAGCTATAAAAACAGACCAAACCTATTATTTGCATCTAATTTTACTTTACAAAATACCATACTGTTTGTAAACTTGTTTAGAATCTATACTCAAACTTTGATAAGGGTCTACACATTTTCTTTGCTGATATTTTTTTAAATCTACAAAAATAACTTAAGTATTTTATTTCTTCATCGATTTCTATGAAATATACGCCAGTCTAAGGAAAATATTATATGCTTCCCAAGATATATAAGATCTTTTTCAGCAACTGGTTTGTTTTTTGAACACCCTGTAAACCTGTATACGATCAGACTACAGTTTCAAGTCGTCTTTTTTCAAAGGTTTCACTGAGTTGCTAGGAATCCCACATTTCGTAGAAAGCTTGCATTTTCCTCTTGGACTGGCGCATGTTTTATTGAAATCGGTATAGAAATAAAATACTTACGTTTATTTTATTTTTGTTTTCCAGTGTTGACAAATTTGTATTGGACTTGTAGACGTTAGTGATGTCAACATCACGTGGTATTTCTAATCTGAAATGTGATGCCTAACTGCTTATAAGGGCATTTAATACTTGACGCGGCTGGTAAAAGGTCAAAGGTTTAAAAGATATATTAAAATAAGATAGATTGAATGGTATTGTATTGGTTACATATCTAGCAACATACCCAAAATAAAGTGTTTCTGGTTGAGACGCAGGAAGTTCGTATGTTATACTCCCTCTACCAGACGACCAATCTTCATCCACACTATAATCAGTACATTGGTAATATAAGTCCCCGATGCTTCCAAAGCAACCTGAACCAGTGAAACATTCTATTTCACCAGTTCCACCAATGCGTGTACCCTGCTGTATGATACTGTCATCACACGAGAAATCAGCTCCAGCATATCTATACGACATTCTCCACGATATTCTATAATCTATCTCGATATGATTCTGAAATAAATTCGGAATTAAATGTTTTTTTGCAAATGTATTACTTCCCATCCATTGACTCACACAATAAATTAATATTTTCGACCAGACCTGATGTAATTGATTTACATGTTATTACTACGGAAATGCATGTAGGAACGATAACCTATTCGTATGCAAAGTTTCCACCGGTGGTCTATTGGTTGAATGAACAATGCATACATGTTATTCTAACACGATCCGCGGATTAATCCATTAAACAAAGAGCGGACCTAACTATTATTTATTACCCCCATAAAACATGGTAACAAATTGGCTGTTACAATTTACGCCCCGTATCACATGACCTATTTATGAATGAATGAACGTAAACATTATAGTAAAAAAAATTAACGGACCGCGAGTTTCACGAGAATCCAGTGTTACAGCTATGACGCATCTATTTTTAGAAACTCCAATATACTCTACAAATTAAGATTCATAAAAATTTCTGATAATCAATTCATTTATATTTTTCATTTCATGACATAGATACACTATACTCGTGTTATTAAAATTGTTTCAATGTTTAAAATGTGTTTTTTTCCTTCAGAAAATTACGAAGGTCGGTTTTATTAACGAGGGCGGTAATTGTACCAGCTAATAAGCCACTCAATTTCAGCGTGGAATCATGTTCAGTGTCAAATGGGTGAAAATGGAATGCGCGCAGTTAAATAGTGCGGGATATTATCGTATTTAGAATCGAAATAAAAACTCTGTTCTTGTATTTTGTCGGTGAATAAAACACGGGCACTCGTTCGGATGCGGAAAATTAAATCACTCGTGCTACGCACTCGTGATTTAATTTTTCCGCATCCGAACTCCTGCCCATGTTTTATTCACCGACAAAATACGCGAACAGAGTTTTATTTCTTAATTCACCTTTAGCTAGCTGGTGGGCACGTTTGCACATGAAAACAAAATGTACCCCTGTATTCCAATATAATCTCTCCTAAAGTATATACAATCAAGGACGTTTAAAGGATACGGATATGATAAGATTTGCCAATATTATAGAAATAAACTAAAACGTGGTGATTTTGAATGTCTTTCTAAATTCGTGGACATTCTTTTGTTATTGACTTTGGTCATGCTTATTGTTAAATGCGACATGAGATTGTTGTATTTGAACATGTTTACACATTATGTGTGAACATCTTATTAGTGACTCGATATTTTGTGAGGACTTCGTAGGCGAATGTCATCCCGCATATTAGGATTAATTGCGCCAATAGCCGGTATTAAAAATCCAATACTTTTGCCTGTGGTGAGTGTGCTTGCGGCATCCTCAGTTTACAACGAGATATATTTTTTTACAAACTAAATTGAATTGTATGCTAGTACAGGGAGGAAATAGTTGTTCATTAAAATGAATAATTTAAGCGGTATTCGGCTTTGAGTCAGGTGAGTCCTCGAGTGTACATGTATGTATATATTCAGGGCGAGGTTCGCCCTCAGCTATTTACTTATCTCTAATATATCTATTACTGCCCTGAGTGTAGGGTAACATGTAGCCAGTAACATGCCAGCAAGGGATGTACCTTGAAGTGTAAGGCACCCAATAGTGTCAGCAATGAGTTTACTCTACAGGATAAGTCACATTGTACGATGCCAAAAGTGAGCGTGGCATACAGTGTAAGGTGTCTCATACATAAGTGAATTACTGTGGTACGCATCCCATAGTGCAAGGACCTCGGTGAAATGCTACATAATATCTACATAATATCTAGAGCCAGGAATGGATTAACCTTGTTGAGTTAGATATCACGCATGCCGAGGACTGGCAAAGCCACACAGTATGAGACACATTAGCGCATCAGAGTGATATATCAAACAGTATTTAAGTGTTCCCGTGGAACCAAGAATGGTTGAACTGGACTAAGCTAGGTATCCATAGATCCATCGTTGACTTGGCTTGTGGTAGTAGATAACTTTATTTGCAAAGGAAAACTAGGTCCCTGATTAAGCTAGGCGGGAAATGCTGTTAAATGGATTGCAAGATATTCCGTGAGATCAGGAATGGCTATGTCAAACAGTCTACAATAGATGTTCCCCAACAGTTAGATATGTCCTCATAGAGTCATGAAAAGCTTAAGAATACCGAGCTATGTATCATAATAAAGTCAAGAATGGCTGTGCCAGACAGTTTAGATACCCCATAGATATGTGAAGATCTCGACACTGCAAGAATATGTAGGTGTCCTATAGAGCCAGGAACGATTGGGCTAGTCCAAAATAGGGTCACGAAGGGCTGAATTTGATGTTGGGGAGCACCTAATACAAATGTAGGATCACATATGTGAACACTTGATTACGATACTTAGTCAGGAACACAGGTTTATTTCTAGAGATCAACTGGTCCTATATGTGTCTGGACTTACGATAGATGGCCATATGATTGATTGCAAACCATGTTGTTATGTTTTCTGTTTTGATAGAGTGTTGTTTATGAGTTCTCGAGGAATATACGTAGTCCGAGTGATCGGACTAAATCATGTCATGGTACATTTAAAGGGACTGCCTCACGTATTGGTGTAATGCAAAAATAAAATAAAATTGTCAATTATTCGCGTTATTTTGGTGTAGTTGCCTGTATATCACGTAAACAACCACACTGACATCTAAAATAACTTGAGAAACTTCGACATTTTGTAGTTATTTAGTATTTTTACTTAAAAAATTCTATAGGGTATTAATACCCTATAGAATTAACACTGCTATTACCTAAATTGCCTGAAATTTGTTCGCATTTGGTGAAAACGAATCGAAAAACGAACCAAATACCTCACTGATGTTTACGCTGTAGTTTGTTGAAGTTACAGTTCAATCATGTGTGAATTACATAATTCACAAAGCATGTTGGAAGGAAACTTAGCGATTTTTTTCAAGAAAAAAATACTCAGTGGGCGATATCGAGAGTGGTTAGAATTGCTTATCTGCTCCAAATATTTCATAAAGCAACCGTCAGTGGCTTTCTATAACATCAATACTTGGTTAGGTTGGAAAATTTTAGCCCAATCTGTGAGGCAGCACCTTTAATGGTAATGGCTTGTCACTACGAGTAATTCGGGCATTTTTAGTTTGCATGAGGGCGAAGGTGTATTTAGTTTCGTCTCTCATTTTTAGGTGTCATGTTTAAAATAACGAGGCATAAATCATACATAATGTTATATATACAGGCGTAACAACTAAGGCAGTGATATTCGCATTTCATTAAGACAAAAACAAAAAAAGGCAGTCAGACAGTGTAGGATCGAATGTCGTATTTGTCAATGCTTATATAATTGTACTATTGGAGTATTGTTAATAACTTACACACTGACTTATTAAGTCATATTTGTTAACAAATTACAAGTTTGGTTATTTGTATAATGAAGGTGCACACAATGTGAATCGATTACCAAAGTTATAAGTTACCAAAGTTATAAGTTACCAAAGTTTACATTTTATAAAACCTTAAAGTATTAGCTTTTAAAACAAGTTTTAATGAACAAAATCGATCGAAAATTAAATTCATATTTGATGATTTTCGACCGTTGGTTGTATTTTTATTTGGTAAAAAAAGGGGTATTTTAAACTTACTTTTACGCGGAACGGATTCTTACTCGTCGCCGTGGATTTAATAATTAGGGTATCGTAATGAATATGAATGTTGTATTAAAAGACAGACATATATCTCTGCTTCATTACAAGCTGTAAATATTTAAAATTGGACAATAGATACGAAAATTATGAGGTCTTACATAAAGCAGGGTAGAATTTGACTAGTGCGTTTTACGCTTAACGCGGTAACATTGTTAATCGGCCTATCGATATGTGTAAGCGACAGCACATTTACGTTGCTATAGAGTGTCATATACATTTAATTAACATGCGTGGTAAAACTGGACGTTAACAGCGCGTTCTCGCGTGAATCTTTATGTTTACGCATGGGTTTCGTCCCGTTAACATATGGGCAAAATCATCGTTTTTATGCTATAATAGTCTTCAATGACGGAAAGTTTAAAGAAAAGGCTTCATTCAATGGTCGCAATAAAGGAAATTTTAAGAGCGTTTTAAGTGGTGTTACATAATAGCACATTAAAGGACTCATCAAACCGGAAGGCAGGCTGATAAAATCTAGTAACAACTACAATATAACATGACACTAAAATGACTTGCAATCACGATGCATGTCCATATGCAATTAATATGCATATTAAACTGTAAGTATCAGTTAAAATACCAGAAAGGAAATTATTTCGTGATGGGTTCAAAATATTAACGCAAATACGTAAGTTGAAGCCAGTGTTGACGACCTCCGTAATTAAAGATTTAAACAGTTTAGCAATAGGTTCCTCTGCAGTAGTTTTTCATAAGAAAATACATAAGTAATGAATTTAAAATACAATCGCAATTATAAGAATAATAATAAGTTTATAAAGATAAAGTTACAACCTCTTTAAGATTACAATCGACAATGTAAATAGCGTTTCCGTATCTCATCATCCGGCATGTTCGTACTATTTTTGTTTACATTTGTGATTATATAGTCCGCTTGTGATAACACTAGCCTTTGTTTACAAACGAAAATGGAAATCAAATGCATTTTCGATGTTCATTTTTGTTCAATGCTGTGCATATGTCGTAGGGTAGAACTGAATGCTGAAGAATCTAGATCCCACAACGAATATGTCAGAAAGCTAAGACGACGTCTTTCAACAGCATATGAAAAGACCAAGGCTACTGCTGCGAAAACATCATGTTGGAACAAGAAGCAGTACGACCGCGATGCACACGCCGCGTCCATTCAACCAGGGGATCTCGTTCTTGTCCGCAATGTTACGTTACGCGGCAAGCACAAGTTGGCTGACAGTTGGGAGGAGGAACCATATGTCGTTATCTCTCAGGCCTACCAAGATCAACCAGTGTTTGATGTAAGAAAGAACACTACTGGTGCGAGACGGATACGGCGATTACACCGGAATTTACTGCTTCCGCTTGGGATGGCATCAACAGAGCAACGCAACAGATACGTTATTCCACAGCGCAGGGAACACAACCAAGTAACTACCTCGCTTCATATCAACGACCAAGACGAAGATTCTGATTCAGATGAACCAACCAACATACGTCCTAAGAGGCTTAGACGGCAACCAAAGTGGCTGGAATCAGACGACTGGAGAAGGTAAAATTTTCAAGTTTTACGGTAACGTATGGTACTATAGAGTAGTATGTACTCATTATAGGTCAGTAAGCTATGTTCGAGTGAAGCGTAACACGATCATATCTTTGTACAGAGCAATACTTACTATTTTATTCGTTACATATACTCAATTAAATTAGCAAACTTAATCGAGAATGAGTAACATTGCTTTTTATGTAATTATTGCTAATTACTACTTTGATGTTTTTTTTTTGTAACCGGGTTATTGTATTATGCTTTGCATGATGATGTTTAGATTACATGTATATTATATTACATATTATGGTAATAACGCTTTGCGACGTTGTGCAGTGATTATTGGTTTGCTGCTTTTGATATTTATAGTACAAGTACTTGTATTCAATTGTGTTGTAACGGATCACGTATATACTGCATAGCTTCATCTAGAAGTGTATAACTTGAACCTTTTTGTAGTTGTCATGGTGTTTTTGTTCATTATGTGAAGGCACATTTAATTTGATGATAACGTTATAGGGTATTATGCAGATTAGGGTTACAGTACTGGGTATTGCATTTAACTGCCATGACGGTAAGTTGAATTTGGTGACGAAGCAGATATAAAGTTGTTACAGAGGAGTGTATCAGATTACGTCCATATATTCTTTATATGTACATTTTATTTTAATACGTTATATGCGTATATTATGTATACGTATGTGGGTAAACATTTGTATGTTTGGTAACGAGTGATTGTGTGTATGTGTGTAAGGTTTAGTAAGTGTAGTAAGATTTGTACAAATGTGTAATATGTTCTATGGTTTTAATTATGTTTGAAGTGTCGGGACGCCACTTTCCTAAGTGGGGGTATATGTCGTAGGGTAGAATTCTATTAGTAGGTAGCCTTTGTAGTTTGAATAGTTTTAGAAGTAAAAGTAACATTTAGTAACATCTTACCTAATATTTAGTAACATCTAACCTTAATTAATATTCATATTCAACTTTAACCTTTCCATATATATAACACGTCACTGACCATTTCCGGCCGCAGTAGCCATCCGCCATTACGCCATAGAAGTAAACATTTGTTGATGAAATCCAATTTTGTAGGTTTTTATTTAAAACCTGCAGGTAACTAGTTTGTTTTTATATTGTTTTGTAACGTTGTTATTATTGTTTCTAATGCATTATTTCATGTAATAGATCTCCTTTATATTCATACCAAGTAACAGTAACGATTGATTATTCTTTTGTCCTTTGTCCGTCCGCGCGCCTTCAATCAATCGAAATCCTTAGATCAATATACGATACTTTAACGATACACATATTTGGTAAACTTTATATACTTTAATGTCGTTATATTATACATGATTTACATACATAGATTAGTGTTTAATATCAATTATTACACGATATTCATACTTTAATGTCGTTATATATATTACATGAATTGCATACATAGATTAGTGTTTTATATCAATTATTACAGGTAGAGGTAGATGTAAGTCTACGATATACAATATACGACTAAAGGAGGTATTATAGATCACACAGAAACTCATTGGTGTTGTTGTTATATTAGACCCTCAGAGCTCTACCCCACCAAGGTGGAAGAGAACAGCCCCGACACATATTCACGTTTAATTATATACGATAACAAGCGGTCAGTCGACCGTGTAGTTATATAATATGCATGTTCTGTTTATTCTTATCTCCGGCGAACTATTCAAGGACATCGCTGTATCATAGATATTTTCTTAAAAAAAGATTATTCATATTGAAATAAAAAAACTGTTCTTTTTTGGTAAAACAATATCAATACATCAATATAAAGCATACGAAGCCAAGTGCAAAGTCGTATGGCAAATTGGGATCTTATAAGTGCGGTTGAATAATGAGCAAACGTGACAAATGTATCGAACATTAGTGCGCTCATTATTGAGGATTTTCTTAACTAAAAGTGGAAGAATTTTACATTTCATAATTATACTTCATTGTATTTATTCATTATTATCATTGTTATTGGCCGTATATTTTAATTTCATATTGGCAATTAACATGTTATATCTTTTTGTCAAATAAATTATTGAAGTTGTATAAGCCTTTAAAATTGGGTTTACACGTCCACTGCGTCACTGTCTTATTGTCCTAAATAGACTGTTCATGTAAAAAAGATGCATATCTGACCACCTTGAACTGAGACTCCAATCCTATGCTCGTTCTAGTCTGACGAATCTCAGTTTAATGTTGCTAAAAGATTCTGTAATGCTATATAATTAATATTTAACGAAAATTAAAATGTAATTTTACAAATTCTTACCGCAGTGGTACCCGGTTTCCATGTTATTATTGCTCCACGGAAATGGGAACCATGGGTTCCACCAAGCGCCAACAGAAACACGAGATAAAGCTGAATGCTATCACCCATCCACATAGTTTACATGTGTTAACTCATATAACCCACTTTAGAATAGCCGCAATGTAATATATTTAACAACTTAAGTTAACAACTTTCACAGTTTAGCAATTTTCTACGAAGTTGAACGGAAGAAGTGATTTTAGCAGACGACTTTACCGGGTCACTGGTCACATTTTTACTTCCGGGTGGGACAACTATTCATCTGGGGAATAGCACGGAGAATTTGACGTGATCCTGACCTTTATGCATGAATAAATTACAAGGTCCTTGTTTTGAATATATGATTCGTGCAATATTGGTCCTTTAGATTTGTGTTTGTATTACGCCTCAAGCGCCTACGTGATACACCGCTTATGAAAATATACATGCGGGTTATAAATGTAGACAATAAATCAGCTGTTAAATTAGGCTAATACAAGGTCAAGGATTATGTCAAATTCTCTGAACTACGCATGTTTGAGTAACTAAAACAGACCAAATGAGGATGATCTGAAAAGCTAACACCAGCAACCTTTATTATAGTACATGTATGAGTCATTACATTTCAAAATACAGACGCGTCATTTCATTTTATACTACTAACTAGAATGTACGTAAATTATATGAAACTGTTGGAAAACTGAGATGAATTGGAAGAATTTTTACCGTTTTAATCTAGCTGTATGCATAATCTCACTTTAAGGTTTTGTTCTTATCAAATATTTACTTAAACAATGTCCTCAAAATTTAAACATTGTACTTAAATACAGTTAAGAAGAATATTCATATATTCTACACTACTAGATCTATAACATCGGGATTTTCACCCACTATGTAACGAGGTTATTAGTCCTTTACGTCGACACGCCCCTGACACCATTCAAAAAGTGTCTCATGTACCTATCAATATTTTGCCCGTGAAAGGGGGGCATACACGGGACTTAAGACAGAAACGATTCCCGACAGGCGGGAATTTGACAAGCCGATTGATTCCTGGTTGCGGGAAATATACTTTGGTCGATATCCTACGATACTTTTGCTGTTCATATGAGGGACTGAAAATACGACAATATAGTTAAAAACCTTGGTTGCTTATCTGCAATGGTGTCAACGACATATGGCCCAAAGGGTCTCTTGACATAAGGGTCAAATTGCTATTATACTTTTTTCATTTTATGTACTTGTGTTCTTGTTCCAATGTTTATTGTTGAGGATCTCATGGAAGATTGCCATTTAATTTATTCTGTGTCAAATGGGTTTCCTCGTTAAATTAAGTCTTTATCATTATTATAATTATATATTTCCATCCCTCATTGCCCCTTTCGACAACAAAATTATCGAAACTCAATCCCCTAAACCTTAAAATAAAACTACTGTTAACGTTCAGTGCATATAAATTATTTAATCACAGATAAAGATTCACTACCGTACAGTAGGATTGAACTTTGGAATGAGGATTCACGTATTTTGTCCAGAGCAACATGTCTATCTCAGAAACATGTACTGTCGATCCTTGTTTTTTTTTGTTTTCTCAAAATACAGATTTTGTACTTACGGCCTTCTAATTTTGAGCCAGCGATTTGGAATAACACAAGATGGTTGTTTTGCAAGATGTGTAAATTTAAAAAATAAGTACCGGAGTATACAGCTATGGTCTTAAATTTTAAAGACGCTTTGACTGATTTAGCAAACTACTAGATGTAGCATTTTACATACCATGGTAACATATGGGACTTGGGCTTTTAATCTATTGACCAACGAATTGTGAAGTGTCTTTATTCAGTTACATCAATTTCAAATAAATACAAGTCAAATAGTTCCTGCGAGCAAATGATGTACCGACTTTATTTGACAGAGAATTTACAGGATCCTCGACCTTGTATCTGCATAATTCAACAGCTGATGTGTATAAAATTAAGCATGAAAATCTCAAAATTGTGAAAAAAATAAGCGCGGTAGGCCGGTAGCTTTCAAATTAAAATTAAAAAACTATATGCACGATAATTTGATATACGAAATTTATCAACAAATTGTTAAAAAATTCCATGTATAACAAACAAATTTTCAAGACACATAATTGCATATTATGACTCCCTTGTTCCTTATAATATTTATATGCTTATAAATAAAACCTCGTATTAGTCCATTAAAGGTATTATCATGTTCAACAATATAAAAGATCATAAACCAATTCCGATAATTCCATGACAATAGACAAGAAACATTTAGAATCTTAAGTCTCTGAATAGACATCAACACTGAATAGTAATTCTCCTAATATGACTCTGGAGACCAAAAGAAACTGTACGAAAAAAAAATCGAAAATAATTTACGGAGCGAAGTGCCGGGTACGAATTGTGTTGAGTACGAACAAAATATTCAGGACGAACGGTGGGAAGTGGTACGAAAGTGTTGAGTATGAAACGTTAGCGAAGAATTTATCCAACGATAAAACGATCTAAACTCGTGTTTTATACTCTTTTAATCGAGTTGCGTGTACATTTTTTTGTAGGGAGGGTTTTGAGGATAATGTTGTAGTTCTTTCTAAGAATTTCGACTTGCCCGGGCCGACATACGTCAGCCATCTTTTTGCGTAAAAAATACCGATCAGGTGTTGGTTTACACCCGAAATTCCGTAATCCTGACACATTTACCCTAGAACTAACATATTTTCGTTCAAGAAAAATTTGAAATCTTGTAACGACCGGTTTGATTAGTCTGGTTCACGACATTCTTACAAAATGCATATTTTTTCTATATTTTTTTGAAATCGTAAACCATCGAGAACAGGTCACGTGCCCCTCCATGGACTTTTTGCTTTGAGCTATTCAATATACCTGCGAGACTCGCAGGTAATAGTGGACATGGATAACATCCTGTGGAGAGCGCTACACAGCGCTTTTCTAGGTTAACGGACTGTCGATATGGATGTACACTAGATACGATTACAAATATCCGAATATGTAATGGCCTAGTGATTTACGTATTTATTTTTATGTGTTGACATGGGTTGTATCGGGGGATTTTAGTAAAAAAAGTTCCGAAGTGAAACCACATATTTATAATTCTGTTCTACCCTGTAACATGTACTATAATCTTGATAATATTTGGTATCCTGTTCAACATATAGGGTGCATACTAGAGGACATTTTGCACAAAATGTGAAATACTGACGAAGTGTTTATATTTGTCCCTAAATTGGACTTTATTCTGAGAGAAGAGTTTATAGTCAGCACTTGTACATTAATAAAAGTTCATATAGAGCTGTGTGGTCAGCTGGGCTCAAACGTAAGACTCTGCCCTAGAGGCAGACGCTGCGCTCCATTATGCGTCCAATAAGCCTCTTCATTTATAATATTTCCCTATAAGTGCACTATACTCTAAGTCCCTTACTGTGGTTGAAGCGAATGTCTAGACGTACAGTACGCACTTTTGTGGTCGCGATGTCCATGGTTCGATCTCTGTTTGTACCACGGCTTAATTTTACTAAAACCCTGGTGAATAAATGAGTATCTGGGACGGTACAATGTCGATGCTATGTGGCTGTCAACTGAAAACAGTGTTACAACATGATTGGGTCTCAATGATCAATATAAATACACAGTCGGCTGATCGGATGCATGTCTGAAAATACGCATTAAAGGTAGCTAGTTTTGTCTGGACTGACATGGTACATAATCAATGAACTAATAATAACGACTTTTTTAGAGAGGCAACATGGTTGGGCAAACCCAGTCTTCCTTGGAAGTGGACCATTATATTTGAATTGTAAGGCTGACCAACACACATGGGAACCCTTGCGGTTCGTACCTATATTCGACTGAAACAAACAAATACGCTCTACTAGAAGGATAAGGTCGATGAGAGTCAAGTATACATGTTATATCGCGTCTTATTGGAACTAATAATTTGGTTCCACATATTTGTTTAATTACGGCCCGGTCACAACCCAATGTGTGTGTTTTTAGCACGTTCTTCTGTTTGGTATAGTCTGGTACCACGTGTCTCAAATTTTCGACTACCAGTCTAGTTTGGAAGGCTACGACAGCTACGTGGTTTCCGAAAACGTAGGAAGGCAATACGGATGGGGTGCGTCGACGCACGTCACACGCACGATTTCGACTGGTCGTCAGTGATTATATGCTTTGTTAGCTGCTCTCGTGTGAGTTTTACGTGCCCACAATGTGCTTACAGCGTACGATCTCCGTGCGTTTGTCGAGTTATCGTACGGAGAACGTACTTACATGTGCTGCTCACGTACGTTCTACTTACTTGCACATTGTAAGTACGTCGGGTTGTGAACGCCGCTATGTACAGCTTGAATCAAGAGTTGCACAAACGGGAAGTGACCAGATCCATTGAGTCGAATTAAAGCGGGTCACATTATAAGACTTTCCTATGCATGTATGCTATCCTATCCTAGAGATGAGTAAATATTGTTTTCTGATTCATATTTTCCGTGACGACGAGAATTGAAACGTCTTAAAACGAATGCGGGAGTATCGTAAATCGACACGATACATCAGTGTGAACAAATAAACGTGGTCCTCGGACCTTCTGTTTCTGAAAATCGACTTTTCGTTTTCATAAGCGTAGTAACTATTAACGGTAATCTCAATAATCGACAGGGCACGACTTTCTCGCGAAAATGGATACAGGAAATGCTTGTATTACATTATTGCATGAAGGTCGAGGATCATGTTCATTTATTTGTACATTAAGTTTAAAACATTCGTGCAAATTTAATTATATATATTCATGGTTTACAACTCATGTTTGGATCCAGTTGTTATGCGTAATCTAATACAACGTGTCTGTGTGTTGTTTGATCATTGAAAACTTGTGTAGCATAAGTGGTACCACAGGAATTTGAAGTTTTACCAATAAAATATTATACAAGGTTAATATATTACTATACCTGCTACGAAATGTTCGTTACTTTGTTACACGTCTTAAAAACATTGAATAAATCTATAATGAGCCAAATGTTTCACATAACTTGTCATCCGTAGCTGTTTTAAATTTCTCTTGTTTTTCACAAACGATTTAAGTAGTGTTAATTTCACTCGAGAACAAGGCAATTAACATTGAAACATTTGAGATCCTTTAACAATTCACCAAGTTTAAGCTGTTGTATCAAGAGCAAAGTTTGTTGCATGATTATTTGGTAAATAATACTTCCTGTCAAAGTCATATTATGCAGAATAGATGTCTTATCAGCTTAAACTATGTAGTGTATGGTAATTAATAGCAACACATGATCTTTAAACTAGTTTGACGACAGGAGATATCATATAACGAACATTTAAA
This sequence comes from Spisula solida, assembly GCA_947247005.1. Taxonomy (NCBI): domain Eukaryota; kingdom Metazoa; phylum Mollusca; class Bivalvia; order Venerida; family Mactridae; genus Spisula; species Spisula solida. The sequence continues at coordinate 49,773,512 of OX365944.1, read as the reverse complement.
ATTGAAATATACATGACCATACTAGCTTTTTTCAAACACTCGAACCAATGAAACATAATGTCCTCTTGATAAAGCCATCGTGTTTTTCTTGCTGCCGAAGGTTGGAAGTTTAACATTATTTGTATAACAAAGCTTATCGAACACATCGAAAATTCACGTCTTTAAACCACTGATGTGCACCCGCTTATTGAGAACGACTGTACATATAAATATAGCACACAATGCATATACACCGAATGGGAGCTGCAAAACGTGATCGTTATTTAAAGGTTCTTGCTCTAAAAATGTAAGATTTTAGGAAATATTGGTGTTGTGAAAAAAGTGGAAAGTGTTATTATAGAGGGAAAGTTGCTACACAGAGGGCCGCTATGGAGAGGTTGTTCAATACAGCAGTTATCCGGACCATACATGATGCACAAAAGTTCATATTGGTTAGATGTACAAATGAATACAAATAAAACAACATTTTTTCTAATTTCGTAGTGAATTCAAGTGCTATAACTCCTATCAAGAGCTAACTTGATCGCTTGTATATTTTATTTTGATAGCACTGGCTACGGGAATCCATTTAGAGGGGGGGGGGAGGCGTTGCGTTCCTTGTATTATAAAGGGTGTAAAGAAAATTTGTTCCGGTCAGAAAGTATTACGTATTTTTATTTTTACCAAGCGAAATATTACGAAAATTGGAACAAATGTATAGTACTAAATTTAGGAACTGTGTGTTATTTTTGCTTGGATTTCATTCCCGATTGGCACCGTTGCCATGGATTTATAGAACACAGAAGTAAGCTTACGCTAACGTTACGTCGACTGCCATTTTGAAGATGAGTCGACAAACAGATATAATTGCAAAAAATGAAACAGCCAGATTTAGACATTTTAGACATTCATATTATTAAACAATTCATTATGCGTAATGTTATCGATGGCTTAAAGACGGGTACTCATATAATTGGAGCACAACTATGAATTTGCAAGTACATGGTATCGATTTCGTCGAACGTGACGTGGCGTAAACGTCATGCGAAAATTGAGAGTAGGGTAAAGAAAATGACCGATTGTGTAAAAAATAACGACAGGAAATAACAGGAACAACTTCCACGAATACCTATAGGCATTGGGGAAGACATGCCTCATTTTTCAAGTAAAAGGTAACTAAATAACTATAAAAGTACAGGAACGTCTGAATAGACAAAAAAACGCTTCATTTTTTAATAAAACACGTATATAGGAAAACAAAAGGCATTTATTTGAAAAACGAAAACTCTTACAGCCTCATATCGTGGATGATGTTTTGTTCTTATATAAGGTTAAATATTAGTTTAGTTCATTTTAAGTTTAAAACATATACAACGATACAGTGAGTGGACAACAAAGAGAGTATTTCGAACCCGGCCACGACGTCGTTAACGTCATCTTCGAAACATGATCAACAAATGTATTCATTGTATTGAAAAATATTCTCAGCCAAATCAGCTAAAACTGTTACACGTATTGATGTTATTGTATCAGGAGACTGCATGCAAAATTTGGTGCAAATATATTTAATTGTTTTGTGTACCAAAGCTTTTCAAAAACCGGAACGAACTTTCTTTACACCCTTTACATGTATATATATACGACTTGTATAATATTTTAATGGTAAAACTTCAAATTCCTGTGGTGGTACGCACAAGCAAGTTCTTTACTTGTAAGTGAACACATGGCAACCGTTTTTGCTATACCCGTTCGGTGTTTTCATACATTTTGCCATGAATCATTGGAAAGTACTACTTTTAGAGCAAGTTAAGGTTAATTAATGTTTGACGCCATTTCGCAATACTTATGATTAACATAACCGATTGTATGTACTAACTTACCCTCCAACAAGAAACAAACTTCTCCACATGTGGGGAAAATCATAGTGTCATGGAAGTGTATAGGAAAGATCACCACCAGTGCCCACCACTAGTCTATTAGATGAATAAATAATAAAAACCTGGTGGGCACATTTTCTGATGAAATACCCCTGTACACAAACATGAGCTCTCCTAAAACATGTCGCTGCTGATGTGGCTCCCACGTGTGCGATTCCAATCACGTTATACATTGGAACATGTCCGTTACACAAGAATGTGTATTTTAGTTAATAGTAATTTGTCATTACAAAAGTTAATCTCAATCGGTGAGTTTTTTTTAATAATTGTAATTTATCTCACAGTCGTTGATGACAAAAGGAGGATATCCATGAATTCCGTGATCTAGTCAGTATCACCGGTAACAGAGGGATGGAAATGTCGGTACATCATATAGATTAGTAGTCAGACCAAGTTGTTAAACTGACGATGTTTACGCAGATAGTTTGACACCATTTAGCGACAACAAACAAATGTTTAAGGAATTTCAAAAGATTAAAAAAATAAAAGTTTTTATGTTTAAAAATCGCATATCATCTTGTACGCTGCCTATTAAAACTCATTATAATTATATCCAGCCCTGACATGGTTGTCAACGCATAGTCTCAGATTTTCAAAATAGTTTGCCACTTTTTTAGTATTCACCTACAGGGTGTCCCAAAAAACGGGGACCTGCCTAAAACGCTTATAACTTATTTAATTTTTAATGAATTTGACTAATTTTTTGTGAGAGTGTGTAAAAGTGATATCTTCTTCTAAAATAGGTACTTTTTAATATGTTGTGCTTTAAAACAGGAAGTGACGTCATCATTTTACATATGGTGTTATTTCCTGTTTTTGCGGACTTACGTCGAAAATTGCATCATTTGACAAGACATTGTTGTATATAGTTACATGCCGACCCCAAATGACATCTCAGGTGTCCCATATTCAAGGATAATGGATATGCATGCACTAATGTTCATCATGTATAGGAAACAGATTGACCAAAAGGCTCATGTTCGAGCTATATCTAGGACACGTGCCCTTAGGGTTGAGTTCAAATGTCAGTACTGTGAAGTATCATGATTTTGCTGCTGATTTGTTGTAATAAGTGGTTTCTGCTTTCTTATAAATGCTGACACAGTAAATGACTATGATATATATCTATGATATAAGTTATAAGGGTTTTAGGCAGGTCCCCGTTTTTTTTGGGACACCCTGTATATACATGATTTCTGGGGTCAAAACTTGACTTTCACTACCGTTGCTATGGCAACAGAGGAAATTAAATTTTTTGCTATTTTTCACTTTTTCGATGCCATTTTTAGGCTTTTTAAAGATGAAATCGCGACAAAAATTATCATGATGCACCCTTATATGTCACGAATTATGTTACATAAACTATTATGGAACTATTGCTCTACAAAAGATATGCTCCAAGTGAATTGAGATTTTCATTATACTAATTCTCTTGGGACCACCTCTCTCAAATCCGTGGTTTACTAAAAAAATGAAAAAGTATGGTGTCTCAAAATTTATTTAAATGAGCCATGGAGCGGATCCAGATATCACATTCATATATTTGAAAACAGTTATAGGTGTTCATTGTCTGAATGTTTTCGCCATGGTGCAAACAAAATATTTTTTGTAAGAAAATGCCAAATCGCTCAAATCAGAGTCTGAATTTATGATAAATCTGAAGTTTGAGCTCTTTCTTAGTTTTGTGATACGATTTTTGAGTCCAGCCTCCTATGGATATTATCTAAAAGTGACATGGCAATATTTGAGATGAGATTTAGCTCGGATTGAGATGTTTCGGGGGATCGGGACCAGAAGTAATTCCTAGCGGGATAGGGTACCAACTACTGCGCCTGGTGCTGCTTTTGATTTAATACCGGTAACTGTTTCGGGTACTCGACACTAGGAAAAAGTCATTCATGGCTCTATTAAAATATATCACTGCCTTGCACAACATCATTTCCTAGTCTATATAGTCCATGTGACAGACCGAATTTTATTACCAAAAAGGTGAACAGATCCAACAATGATTTTCGGTTAGCTTGATATCTCAGCAGTCTGAAAATGGTTTTGGCGGCCATCTTTAAAGATGGCTGCCATTATTTTAAGCAATCATAAGCTTTGGGAAAACTTAAATTATTCCTCACTCAATAGGGCTATCGGCTTGCAATATGTCTTAAAATGTTCGTATTTCAACCCAACATATGTTGATATATACATAATTATATCATAATAATGTGATAAGTTCGAATTTATTGATATTCTAAAAAAATCTTGATATTTTTCACTTTTTGTCATTATTTTTTGTCTTGTAATTCTGATTGGGATTTTTATTTAGCCATTTTTTGTTTGTTACATTCTGAGAATATTTCTAGTCATCCATTATGTACATTACATTGATAGATTTTAACTTCGAAGTCCAAAATAGGTCAGGACTATATGACAACTGATGCCTAAATTAAATAGATATTTTAGGGCATATAATTGACCGTTTCAAACAATCTCGGGAAAAAAGAATTTGTTTTTTTTATTCCATGTCTACTTTGTTGATACGATGCGTATATAAATGCGTAGGTGTCCAGTACCGTGCCACAAGGGTGTTAGTGTGGTACTTGACCCCTAGCTGGATGGTTTGGAGGCTCGGATCCGGCCAGTTGTATGAGTTCACATGACATTATTTTCAAAACAATGGTTATTGGCAGGAAAACTTAAATAACTATTCAGCGAAATGGAAAATCTACATAAAGGTGACTCCAAATGATTCGAAAATAATTTGATATGAGTTTATACATTTTTATTTTTGTTTATAAAGTTCCAAATATTACAGTGAAATACTGTTATTTTCATAAATTCTTCTTTAATAGTGGAGCTTGTTAGGATTCATACCTCCCACTGTTAAATTCTGTTTGTTTCGCGCATTCACTTAGACATGAAAATGTGAAAGCAGGAACGTACTCGAAGGGAAACAATACAGTAAGGGATAAAGGGGATACAAAATAAACAACATTATATATTGAATCAGTTGATCTTTGTCTAGTGCCTAGCTTACTACTTTTCTGACTCAGGTGGACCTTAGTAACCTTTAAATAACCGTTCTGGATAGAATTTGTAAAAAATATAGACACACACTTAAAGCCTCCACAACTCTACCACAACTATAAGGTTGTAATTGGTGACACGATGGTGGCTGAGGGGTTAGTGCTCTTGACTACCAATCCGGAGGTCTCTGGCTCGAAATTTCATTGACCAGTGTTCAGTATAATATTTCCCACCCAACTACAGATGAACTGGTTGTTAACCGTGTGATAGTCTCACGAGTATCGGTGCTATACACTGGGCACGATAAAGAACCAAAAATGACACCTAGCCCTGTAATCAAGGGGTATGACTTAATATAAACACCGGCCATGAATGTAGGAACAAATGACTTGAATCTTCGACATTAAAATTATATTGTATGTAAAAAGCACCCAGTTAAAGTCAATTTTAAGACATTCGACCTTTCGACCGACTGTACATGTACTCATTGAGTCTCACGTCAGCTGTTACACTCGCTCGGCGCTGTTAGCTGCTGACTGCTGACAGGCTTTTAACCACCTCAAGTACCTAGTTATACATTTGGCAAGTCCGGCATGTGAATTATTCTTGCTCAGAGAAATTAAGCAGTGGTCCAGAAGGGGATTGAACCGGGTACCTCTCGATCCCGACGCGCGCACCCTACACATAGGCTCCCCACAGGTATCGTTATAATTCACGCAGCAGTATTTAATATTTTAACTTAAACATAACGTCAGTGATGGCAATTATATAGACCAAGATCGTCAGTCTGGTGATGCAAGATTCAGAACCCTTCGCTTGAAACAATGATAAATTTCATTATGACCTCTGTAAAACGTCATCAAAACATACTTTTCAGACAACATAAAACTTAGGAACCTAAAATTTTGCATACATTCGTGTTGAAAAATAAGAATACAATTCGCTAATGATTCACTATTTGGGAAAGAAAGAATCAAAGATTAAGTTATACTGAATCATAGGCTTATGACATGTATGATCCTGTACTAATAGCCGGACCCTCGCCTGCAAGACTTCTAGCTGGGGTCCTGTATCATACTCACAGCCTATTAGGCATAGGATTCGATTTTCGGATATGTACACATCTTCTCAAAAGATTGCGTATTTCTATAAAGTATAGAATATTAATACACAGAGTTTGTATAGAAATTAATAAGGGTTAATTTTTAATATTAATCTAGGTTATTTTGCTCAGTCAATTAGTGTCTCGGGTCGGGTAAATTGTCGGTGGTTAATATCCACCATACTATCCATGCTGGCCTGTATTTACAAATTACTCAACCGGTGATTAGGTGACGTAGGAATGCTTGGCTATATAAGGAATCGTTCAGTTCTCGTCCGGTGTCGTTAAACACAGCAAAAGTATACACGAATCTATTATGCCTGTACGTGGTAGAGGTCACAAACGGAGGAGACCGGCAGTAGTGGAACCTCGTGGCAGACCGGCAGTGGAAGAACCTCAGGATAGAATAAGAACAAGAAACGCTGCCAAACGCCAACGGGCAAGAGAAACGTGTGACAATGAGTTACATGAAGTTATTGACTTTGAGAATGTCATGTTGAACGAAAATGTGTTGCCAAGTGGCGACCCCGTGCCTGCCGACATTTCTATTGCTGACCGCATAAACAGACTCGAGAGTCAAGTCGATAATAATATCAGGCAGCAAGACAATTATGGCACGGAAACCAATGCTTTATTTCATATGCCAGAGGTATTGAATGTTGATAGACTGGCTAATGACGATATTTCTATGCATGTACCTTCGGCGCTAAAGCAACGCATATGCAAGGGAGAATTTATTAATCTGTCATTATTGCTAAAGGGGGCGGTGGAACTGGCCGAATTTGATAGTGGTGGTACTCTAGCTACAATGTATATCTAACTCTGGAAAGCTAGAATGCCGTCCTAAAGAATGCAAGGACGATATCGGGACTGTGGAAAGGTGGACCGACGCCTTCATTATCTTTATGGATATTTATTTGACAGCTTTTCCGCACAAAATACATTAAATTATTACATTATTCGTTCATTATAAGGGAATGTGCTGCCGTTCACGGGGGCACATCATGGAAAACATATGATCACCAATTTAGGACGAGACAGGCTTTAGTTCCGTCGTCTTGGGGCAGTATTAACCATGACCTGTGGCTTAGGTATGTGCACAATCGTGCCGAGCAGAAGTACCCAAATAGTAACAGAAATTCAAATGTGTGTACGGCCTTTAATAAAAGCCAATGTAACTGGCCTAACTGTAAGTTTAGTCATGCATGTATTAGATGTGGCGAGGGCCACCCATTTATTTATTGCATGCCTGGTCACAATAGGTCTCACACGAGACCTTACACCGACAATAATACGTATGAGAACGCGTATAATAGTCAAACTCTCTCGAGCTACCCAAGTAGAAACTTTGGGCAAAATTCTTTTCGAGGCCAACCACGTGGTTCATTTCCAAGTTCGAGACCATATGGACGACCAAACAGGGGATTCTTTAATAAGTAATGACATAAATACGCATGGTTTAGCACCAACACCAGTTAACTTAACAGTACTAAAACAGTGGTTTCGTCTTTATAATTCATCAGATAGCACTTTATTATTGTCCGGCTTCACTTACGGTTTTAGAATTAATTTTGAAGGAATCAGGCAGGCGCGTAGCTCTAAGAATCTCAAATCAATTTTACAACATTCAAATATTGCCAAACAAAAAATTGATAAGGAAATAGAGGCTGGCAAGGTTGCAGGCCCGTTTAAATACATTTGTACCCTCCATTCGCAAATATTCAATGTTCGCCTATTGGCATAGTGGCTAAGAAAACACCAAGGGAATATAGACTTATTCATCACCTGTCATACCCTTTAGGGTCTTCAATTAACGACTTCATAGATCCAAAACTCTGTTCAGTCAAGTATACAGAATTTGACGAGGCTATACATATGGTACAAGACCTAGGACGTAACTGCTACTTATTTAAAATGGACATAAAAAGTGCGTTTAGGCTATTGCCGATACATCCCGAAGACTTTCAGTTGTTAGGGTTTTCTCTTGATAATAATTTCTATTTTGATAAGTGCTTACCGTTTGGTTGCTGTATACCACCTAGCCTGTTTGAAAAATCAAAGTTTCCACATTCCTAGAATACATTATTAAAGACCGCTTGCTTAACAAGAAGCTAATACACTATTTAGACGATTTTTTGGGGGGTCATAAAACACGGCCGGGATGTAAACAAAACATGCAATTATTTAAGAACAGTATGCAAGAAATCAGGGTACCTCTAGCAGATGAAAAAACCGAAGGCCCGTGTACATCATTAGTTTACTTAGGGTTGGAGCTTGATTCGCGAGAAATGGTCGTACGTATTCCTAAGGATAAAGTCATAGAAGTCGCGAATAAAATTAGAGACATTTTTTCAAAGGATAAGGTAAAACTCAACGTAATACAATCGTTGATAGGTTCGCTCAACTTTTGTTGCCGCGCGGTCGCTATAGGCAGACCGTTCTGTAGGCGCCTCATTAACGCAACTTGCGGTGTAAAATGCTTCTTCCATCACGTGAGAATAACGAAAGAAATAAAGCGGGACCTAAAAGTATGGCTAGATTTCTTTCAGCATTTTAATGGAATATCAGAATTCCACGATAGGTACTGGACATCTAACGATGACGAGCAATTTGTTACAGATAGCGCCGGCGGCATAGGGTTCGGTATCTGGTTTAAAGGTCACTGGTGCCAAGAAAAATGGCATCCAGACTGGATCAATCAAAATCTAGTTAATTAAAGACATCACGCTGTTGGAATTATTTCCCATAGTAGTTGCTGCGGTGGTATTCGGTGAACAAATGCGAAATAAGAAAATTCGTTTCAATTGTGACAATATAGCAGTAGTCCATATTTTGAATTCGATGACTTTGAAGTCGTCCAGATCGTTAGCATTGTTAAGGATATTAACCATGCAATGTATCAAACATAACTGTATTGTTAAAGCATCTCACATAGCGGGAGAAAAGAACGAAATTTCTGATGCCCTCTCACGTTTTCAGAACTCGAGATTCCGTACACTAGCACCGTCGGCAGACCCGAATACAACCCAGGTCCCAAATTACCTATGGAACATATTCAATGCCGATCTGGAGAACTGGTATTTGCAGGAATTGCGACAAACCCAAAACTAGCGTATGATACGGGGGTCAAGGCCTTCAGCATATTTAGAAAGTTATATAAGTTACCAGAAATCTGGCCTATTCAAATACAACAAGTCGCCTGGTTCATTACGTATTTATTCGAGAGAGCGTATTCATCCAAAACCTTTCATACTTACGTGGCGGGATTGTCTTTCTATCATAAGATAAACAATTGGTATAACATAACAGACATATTTTTAATTCGTAAAATACTGGAAGGTTGTTGAGGACTAGACCGTCAGTTGATAAGAGAGCTCCAATTACAGCTAATATGCTCATTGGCATTTGTAGAATACTACCATACAATACCTTTAGCAAATTCGAAGCCATGCTATTTAAGGCACTATTCACGTTAGCTTATTTTGGTTTGTTTAGAGTGAGCGAATTGGTACATTCAGTAGTAAATAGAGCAATCGTAGTCAATGACTTAAAGTTAGAACCACAGTCATTAACCAAGAACAACCAGTATGGTACGCCCATCTCCTTAAAATACCTTGTGAGTCCAACGCTTTGATATGTCCAGTCTGTGAATATGAAAGCTTACATGGACATCAGACCTATAGTTCCTGGACAACTATTTGTCCATGCAAATACAAAACCCGTCACTCGATACCAATTCAGCGGTACTTAGGAAATGCTTATCACAAAGTAAATACAAATTACTCAACCGGTGATTCGATGACGTAGCAATGCTAGGCTATATAAGGAATCGTTCGGTTCTCGTCCGGTGTCGTTAAATTCATAACACAGCAAAAGCCCACCCACCGCTCCCTATTGGTAATTATGTTTATTTTTGCATGATGTATTTAATAACATTACTGCCGTGTCTAACGTTATATTTTTGCAGTTTGTTATCATATATGTGTACGAATTGGCATCCTCAATGATACATGGTTTACAAACATCGTCATACGACATGGAACAAATTACGTGACAGACTTGTCAACAACCCTCCTTCAAAGAGAAATGAATAACAACGGTTTCAGAGGTACATTCGTTCTACGTTAACTGATGATCGTACAAGATATTCATTATAAATCAACGAAGTGTAGTGAGTGATCCTTGTGATAAGCGAACGTTGGAATTCATATGTAATGTTGTGCCTAAACTGTAGATTCTACGACGGGAGGATTGTAGTGCATGTACGGCAGTGGTCGATGTAAATTTGTGACTATTTGTACATTCAGCTGTGTACCTTTTATAAGGTTTGAATTGTAAACCTGTGACTTTTCATATATTTATGATAAAGGGATGCATATTTACTACAATGTTTACCATGTAAAATTGTGATTATAGTTAACGAATTTGTCGTGACAGCAGTTTTTATTAGAGCTAGGAGTGACCAGGGGTACTGAAGCGTTAGGATTTTATCCTTATAAAAACGGGGTAATGGTGATGTTAAAGATATAAAATATGACAGCCTGTGATCGTTTACCGCTACCTGTTTTAACTGTTGGTGTACGATTATAGGCTTGCTTCCAAAAAATATTATTTGGGTTAAATGAGCGGTTACTGATGTGCTCGATAGATTAGCGTCTTAGGCGGTCTCTAATTAGTTCACAGTTTTAGTTAGGATCTTGTTTAGTTAAGCTGTATAATACATTATGTTGCACTGGTAGTGGAATAATAAGGTACAGCGGAGTACCATGCGGATTTATTGTCGCCATGCGGCGATAGCTTAAAATTATATGGCATCAGCGGTGCCTTCCCAGGGTCTAAACGCATCAGGCGATGCGCTTGCTTATATACGCCAGCGTCGTTAGCATAAATTATAAACGCCAGCGGCGTTTGCATAAATTATATACGCCAGCGGCGTTTGCATAAATTATATACGCCAGCGGCGTTTGCATAAATTATATACGCCAGCGGCGTTTGCATAAATTATATACGTCGGCGGCGTTTGCAATATGGCTACATAGTCGAAATAGTGCTACTGGGCGGGTGATTTCCGGGTTATGTTCATGTTTGCTCCTGGTCGCTCCTTCTCATGTCTGGTCGGCAGTAAATTCAACTCCACTCTGGCGTTTAACCAATGGAGTTTTCCTCCTCTGCTGTCATTGCCGTATCCGCCAACTCCTTAATAAATTACTTCTCAGAAAGAATTACACTTACATTTATTGAATAATATATATATATATATTGATATAGAATACCTTTCGTTAAGAATATGAGATAATAGATTATCAAACTCAAACAGCTTTTGTTGTGTTGTCAGGACTGAGTCCTAAAATAACTGCAAAACGGACACAATAAGCCAATACTCAGCTCGATCTCTTCATCATGTATCGGTATGCGAAATTTCTGGTGAATACATGCATTTTTTACTAAACGGGAATGAAATATAAACTGGCGGTTTAGAACTTTTGGGGAATGTATAAAGAGGTTTCTATACATTGAATTTATCAAGACCTGAGATTTATTTCGGATGATTGCGCCCAATGTCAAGTGGAGGCATGTTATAAATTGTATGTGTATTCATTCAATTTATTACATGCCTCCACTTTACATTTGGCGCAATCATCCGAAATAAATCTCAGGTCTTGATCATTTCAATGTAAAACAAGTTGACCGTATACCGAATGCATGTTCAAGCACTTAATTTAATTCGAATCAAATGTCAAACATGTAGTAGTCATTTCTATGACCCGGGATACTTGAAATTGAACCTTTAGGGTACATTTATACGGCTGAGAACAGTGTTCCTACTGAGATTTTGTGTTCACCCACCATCCAACGTATTTTTTAAAAATGTTATTCCTCAAAATAATTATTGTAAACTTGCTTCACACGACAGTAACTATTTTGCATTAGGATTCTTTGCCTTTTCTACTCATAAGTTAATATTTATTTATCAGAGTGAGTTACTATCAAATAAATATCTAAGGGCAATGAAGTTTACGGATTCCATAAATCAAACTCATCGTTAATATTTTATGACATTTTACCCTTATACATCACATTGATCTCATAACATTTCACATAGGTTTGATATCTTAAACTTTACATGTAAATAAGAATATGTCGCATGGAATTACGATGAAATTAAACGATAAATGACTGTGTTGTCTACCATCTCGAACAATTCGCCCTTTTCCTTTATATTTCAAGTTATTCCCCAAAATAGCACATTTGCACAATAGCCAAGCTTAGAACGTTTGATATCAAAACTGTTAAGGGTATTAATACAATTCATATTGATTAATCACCAAAGAAAAGACACATGGCATTGTATAGGTCTGCATTGGCACAAAATAAAAAAAATACAATTTTCCTTCATAATTTTGAATATTTTACCCCAAAAATACCACATTTTGTACTATAGCCTAGCTTTAGGTGTTTGATATCTTAATGACAAGTCACTATACAACTATCACAGCGATTATTGACCAAATTTAATGGCCAATGATGTTAAATTCCACCGATTCCGAAAATTCGCACTTTTCCATGTAATTTTTATATTAAATGTTTAACCAAAAAAAACTCCCTTTGCATTAATGCACGTCATTAAAATTGTGCAAGCTTCAACTTCAACTTAATAACTACTTATAAGTGTGATTTATTCTAACATTTGATAATAAATGACATTGTAGTTCACCGATTCCAAAAATTCGTAGTTTCGTTTATGTTTTGGAACGTTTACCCCAATTTTCTCAAAATGCTCAAGGGTGACAGAATGACACCCGTCAGAAATTCCATTAGAAAGGTCATGTCTACTGAAATCAGCAAAGAAAAAAACGTTATACTCCAATGCAAGGTATCTTGGGTTTGGGGTCGGGCTATAATGGCGTCTTCCATCAATCGTATTAAACTTTCAACTGATAACAAGATAGTAGTTCGGCATCGTTTATGTACATCGGCAACCTTTCAGCATTCTATCGGCATCGATTCGTAAACACTTCCGCATATTCTGCAATGTAACCGCAACCTTTCCGCACGATCGGGAAACATTCGGGACCAAATCCTGAACTTTCGGCATTTATTCGCGTTGCGTTCGACTACTTCGGATAGGTTTCGGCGTTCATACTGCAACATTTCGTATAACGATCCCCGAATACATCCCGAACGATACCGATGGCAAAGATCCACCCATTTGTATTGATAAATGATCCCGAAAGGTTCCCGAAACAAGCAAACTGTAATCGGCTACCCTTCCGCATATTATCGGCGTCTAGTTGTCGACAGGTCTTATATAAGCCTTAAAATGGCAAAATTCTTTTTTTGAAAAAGTGAAAAATAGCGAAAAATTTAATTTCCTCGGTTGCCATAGCAACGATGGTGAAAATAAAGTTTCGACCCCAGAAATCATTTCTAAAGGTGAATACTAAAAAAGGGGCAAACTATTTTCAAAATCTGAGACTATGCGTGGACAACCATGTCTGACATTGCCTGGTTCAATTGTAGAATTACAATTAAATCATTGAATGGGACATTATGTTCACCTCGGCCTTGATGCATTGCATTTGTATCGTCAATTGCCCTGTTTCAGTGACTGACCTGTTTCGGTGACCTGTTTTTCCTTGTGCTATACTCTGTTTTGAAGAGTTCTATGATGTCAAAAATTTATGCAAACTCAACTGTAAACAAACAGCTGTCCATGCGGTTATCAAAAACTAAAAAAAAGGATTCTAAAAAATTATTGCCCCTGGTTTTTATTATCCTATGGTATTTTTGAACTTTTTCTTATTACTTTTTATACCTATCCTTGTAAGTGCCCTAAAATGATCCCAAATGCAAAAAATTATATTTTCCCTGTGGTCAGTCATTTTTTGTCCTCTGTTGAGCAAAGTCATGTGATCTAAACAAGTCCTGCCTATTTTTTCATGTACAAGGTGCGCCCAAAAGTTAGTACCCTTCTTACAGTGTTGCTTGATATTCTTTATAGTCATCCAAGAACTATCATGGCGTCTTTTGGCGAGAAAAAAAACATGGCGCCATTAAAATATAACCTTAGCATTTACATTTCCTAAAACTTCATAATGTTAGCTTTAATATGGTATCAAAATCATTAACATGCAACCAGAAATAAAAAAGTTATAGGAGGGACCACTTTTTCTCCTAATTTTGCACTAAAAGCTGGTGTGGTGCCATGTTTTATACTGCCCACCTTTATCTACTTCTTCAGGCATAGCCAAGAAAGATGAAGAAATATTATAAATTCATTTATTTGATAGGTAATAGTTTCAACTTCAGTTGCATATTAAATTTTGTTTTGGAATTTTTATTTACAGACTGTATTTTTGGATAATGTCAAAGGTCACTGAAACAGGTCCCATCCATTTCCAGTAACATAATTCAATCGATGCCATTAAATGGCAGCTTCCTGTGTTTATCTAAAATTCTCTGAAGGAATTTTGGTATAGATCAAAGCATAATGACGTAAAGTTAAAGTTAGGACTAAGCATGAATTTATTTTCAATATATTAAACCAGTATGAAGGGATTAGACCTTAGGGTCACTGAAACTGGTCAATCCACGATATATTTAGGCCGTCCGGAGAAAAGCGGAAATTGCCAACCTTTCACAATCACAATTGTGAATGAGGTTGCTTCTAAAAACATTCAATGTCAGTATTGCTGTAACACTGACAGGTTATGAGAGTTCACGAATAGATGGCATAGAAGCATGCACAAACACTCCAAGCTCGTGAACAATCTTAAATAACCCAAAGATGTTATGGATGTGTTGTTTATTCAATTCAAATATTAAACTTGTGAAATTGTTTCACACCACACCATGTGTAACAATTGTTGATGTGAGGCAAAGGGACGTCACTAAAACTTAAGTAATATCCTATGCCATACTACATGAAGTTGTCTTTCTTTAAGACACGCATGTCCTGTACTGGTTGTACTCTACATGTATTGTAGAAAATTTACCGGTCAAAATCCATTATTACACGGTAACCAACCAATAGGTACTGTTTTATCAATGCACTTCCGGAAATCTTACAGTTACGTCCAATTTAAACTTCTTAATAATTGTTTAACAACTACAAACTGTGGTTAAAGGAATCTGCAATATGGACAATGATTCGGTGAACATATCTAACATTATCAGCTTCAGTGATAGCACCAGCTTTAACATCTGTATTTAGTTGTAGTATAAAATCAAACAAATTTCCATTCGCATGTAAAACAGCAAAAGTCATTCCAATCTTCAAGAAGGGTGATAGACATTATAAAAAAAGTTATAGACCTATTTCCATTTTACCAGTTATTTCCTGAATACTTGAAAGACATGTTAGCAAGTGCTTAAAGTCTTATCTTTCTGACAACAAACTTGTGTATGACAGGCAATCAGGATTCCGTAAAAATCACTCTTGTCAAACAGCTTTAATTAAAATGCTTGATGACTGGATATCAGCTGTTGATAATAATGAAATAGTTTGAACATTGTTCATTGATTTAAGTAAAGCATTTGACTTGGTAAACCATGATATTTTATTACAAAATACTATCACAATATGGTATGCATTTTACCACACTAAATTGGTTTAACTCCTTTCTCAATTCAAGAACTCAAAATACATTTATATCTGGCAAATATTCTTGTCCTGGCAAAGTTCTAGCAGGTGTTCCACAGGGCTCAGTTCTCGGTCCATTGTTATTTTTAATATTTATTAATGACTTGCCTCTTTCTCTTTCTCTTTCACATTCCATTGCTGACATATTTGCTGACGATACCACATTATCAACCCACAGCAAGACATTAGCTGATGTTGTTTTTCACTTACTAGAGATTTATTGCATGCTAATCAATGGTGTAAACTAAATCAAATGGCCATTAATTCTGAAAAAATCCAAGTCTTTATTTATAACAAGTAAACGTAATAAACATCATATTGTTGGATCTAATCTCAACTTTCCTTTTCATGATTATTCTATTGAAGTTACTTCAACAGCAAAGTTATTAGGTATCACAATTAATGATAGCCTATCTTGGGCAGATAATATCAATAATGTGATAAAGAAATGTAATTCCTATTTGCACCTCTTATCTAGAATTAAATATTTTCTTTCCATTGAAACTCGGAAGCGCTTTTATAACGCACATATTCTTCCACATTTTGACATTTGCTGTGTTGTATGGGGAAATTGTACCAGCAGTCTTGAAGATAAACTTTTCAGATAAAATTTCAGAAAAGAGCAGCTAGAGTAATTCTTGATTGTGATTATTCAACTCCTTCAAGTATTCTATTTACAAAACTCAAATGGATGACATTTCATGAACGCGTTATTTATCAGAAAGCTATTCAAATGTACAAAACTCTCAGAGGTGATGCAGATACAGATACATTTTCACTAGTAATTAACTGTATAAATTTAAACATATTTGGAATTCTCCAATAATAAGGTTTAAGTAATTTTTCACGAATCTCTAAATAAATTGGACATTGAATTATAAAATGATATTCGTCCTCTAACAAATTGCATGCAATACATAAACGTTCATTAAAAGGTACCGGTAGAGGTTTTTTCCATCTCCCTGTTTCTACATAGAGCCTATGCGAAGACATTCTTAATTGTGACATAGATATTCTATACTTTTTAATGTTGATAATCTCAAGATATTTATTGTGAGTACAGTTAGAAAATGTTTTAAAGAACAACGCCCTTGATGAGTTTTCTAATCTTGAATTAAAATCCTGAATCCAGGTATCACGAATCCTCTGTTTCACCAATGCCAGAAAATATTTATCATTGACTACGCTGGGTGAAGCCGTCTTATTTTGAAACACCCCATGTTTCTGCTACTTAAATATCTAATGACTGGCTAGTCATAATCATTACTTCAATATACATGTATAGCCATATACATGTATATATATGTCTGCAGAATGGCATGCAGTGTGTTTTATGTTTCAATTCCGTACCATGCTTTTAAAAATCTCATTGTTTTAATTTACATGTTGTTATATGATATGCTGGCTCTTATGATGTCCCTATATCTAATTAAGCTTTATAGTGATTAATTATAAATTTAATTGATTGGCATTTTGATTTATACCTTCCTTTTATTGTAGATTCCATACATATCGGTTTCGCACATCCTTTCACTGAAACTATTTTATGAAATTCCCCAATTATATATAAAATTATATATTGTGGACGTCATATGGGCCAAATTTCCATTATGCTTTTTTCATTTTATGTACTAGTGTTCTTGTTCAACTGTTTATTGTAAGATTGCCATTTAATTTAATTGTCAAATGAGTTTCCTCGTAAAATAAAGTCTTTATCGTCGCCTCCACTGAAGTTGAGGCTACTATTGGAATGCTTTTTCTTTTTTGCCATGGAGCTTCTTTTTTCTGTTCAGTTAAAAGCCGTACATACCGTCACAGCAGTTAGTCGTTGAAAAAAGTAGTGCGTCGTTTGTTTAACATTAACATTTTTAATAGATGAAACCATGTCATGATAATTGTTCACTAAAACTCATTTTATAAACATTTTAAAAAGTAATAACGACAACTAGTGTAAATCAATAATTACGTATTTATTATCGTAGTAGCGTATTAATTTTCTTACGTATTGTTTACTTTGAACGTGTTCCATGTTCTATATATAGCACAACAATTACCGTTTGATTTTCACGGCCCATGCTTTGAGAATGAAATATTTTAAGCAGCATCGCAGCATTTAGCGTCCCAAATGCATTTATTTACGATAAATGTAACCAAAGAATACGATAGATGTGTGTATGATCTTTGATATAATGTAGCAGACGAAATTTCATCGTGTATTTTCGAAAGTGACTCCACGTGAATGTTTACGCACGCGTTAAACGTTGACATTAAAGTCCGTTCCGTCCGGTCCGGACCCGGATTATGAACAAAAAACGATGTACAACCAATTTCTTTTTAAAAACGTATTCAGGTGACGGATGTGTTCAAGAATGATAGTTTGTGAAATATTTATGTTGAATTGATATGTTTAAATCATAAATGATGAGAGAAATAATGTCAATTATGAATGTAAATGTATCCACCACCGGGCCTATATACAGTCAGTCAATCAGTTTAGATTAACCCAGCAAATTTGTCTTAATCTGAATAATTTCCTTTGGGGTTTGGCGTCAATATCAGCACATGTAAAAATTAAGAGTACAATTTCATTCTTATGGTAACAGTTTAAGCCAGACAGCCTATCAGTTTTTTGGTAAACATTGTCAATTAAAGTTCACCTGTGGAAAAATTGTACATAACCATAAAAAAACTGAATGAATATTTCAAAACATAGCCTTTATTTTAATATTGAAATCGATTATTTTAAAATAATAAAGCCTGCTACTTCCATTAGGATAGTACAATACTCGAGTTGTTCAACCAGTTCAGGTTAACTTTTTTCAGCAATTATTGCCCCTAAAAGAATAAAACGACAGCTATCTTGCTAAAACTTAGAGAAATAATTCCTTTGTCTTTAGAGTACCTTACAAACACTTTAGTTTGTTTTTATTGTTGCATAGTGTTAAATAAAGAAAAAAATAATCGGAACTGTCGACAAACTGTATAAAAGGATGAACAACACATTCATGAATTACATCTTTTTACTGATACATGTACACATGAATCAACATCTATTTGATACAATTGCCTATTATGGCATGTTTAATGGCATAATAATACCTGTGATTAATTGAAGGCCAGCACTGGCATAATTAGTGAAAATTTTGGGTTGATATTGCCTCAAAAACTGTCTTTTTTCAGTATCATTTAAGTTCCTCAGGACACCTAGAATGCTCCAGATTGATCGATTTTTTAAAATAAAATTCTGGGGGAGCATACCTCAAAACCCCCCTAACTTTTCTTCACCCTGCCCTTTTTTCACAGCACCCTGGTCTTTTTGTGGTTCTAGAATAATCACTAATCTTATATGCAGAAAATGAGAAGTTACTTGATGAAAACATACCAAGTATTGACTAAGTTATTGTCATTTGAAATTACACAGATGAATTTTAACAATAGAACAATGTTCGAAACAGATCAAAGCTTGGCATGTACAGCGCAACTGCTATTGGTTTGATTTCCAAGGCTGTAGTGAGGTTCCATACAATTGTACATAAATATGTATATTTATTTGGTTAATACCTAAACTTAAGATGGTCTTGGAATTTTTATAGTACAGTTGGATACAACCAGTAGATGACTCATTTATTTTGAAGTCAGAAGTAACATTTAACATTAAAGATTAATTGTGGGTCTACAGACATACATGTGTTGACTACATCTAATGTTATGCATTAAAGAGTATTAACATATTTTGAAGTCAGAAGTAACATTTAACATTAAAGATTTATTGTTGGTCTACAGACATACATGTGGTATCGACATCTAATGTTATGCATTAAAGAGTATTAACGTAATTGTATTGGCAAATACAATTCAAATTCTAGCAGTTATCATTATTGGAACAATAAATAAAATCATTTCAGATACATTTGTATAATTACACCATTCAGAGGCGACCTTTGATGCTTTGCATCAATGGTTTTCTTGTTATTATTATTATTATAACATCCATATCTTTCCCTACTGTGTATTGCAAAAGCATTATTAAGAATTGAATTTGAGAGTAAGTTTAAAATTTCCGTAAGTGCTTTGATAAAACAGTTGCCAAGCAGATTAGTAATATCTCCTTTCCGGAGAAATAATACCGGGTACATGTATATAGGAATAATCATTTTACTTGACATCAGTTGGACATTGGACATTTAGCAAATTATTATGTAAAAACCGGGACTACATACAATTATAAAGACATACTTTAAACGGAATATTTCCGTTTTGTGCATGTAAAACCTGAATACAAATTAGCACGCTGCTTACGGCCCTCACACAAGAGGGTCAACTTAATTAGTTGTCTCCCTTTGGTGGTATAAAGTCAGTAAAAGGGAAAACCATCATTGTATCGCAGTTAATAGTAAACCACAATAAAACATTTTTTCTTGCATTCAGTCCTTCATTCTAACAGAAATAATCACTATAAAATGTTGTGACGGTATGAACGGCGTTTAACTGAACAGAACAAAGAAGCTCCATGAGAAAAACAAAAAAGCATTCCAGTAGTAGCCTCCACTTCAGTGGAGGCGACGAAAAGATGGTTTTGGTCTTATGTTTCAATGGCATGGTAGCAACGACTACAGTGCATGAACATATCTCTTTGTCCCATTTAATACTAATGTATTCTAAAATTATTCCAGACTGGACACTGTGTCATCACCTGTAGAAGGCTAATGTTGTCACATCTACATGTTACATCATCAGTCAAACTTGACTAGTATTCATATCGCAGACATACACATGCATTATTATACGCATACTATATATCGCTGGCTTAGAACGAGAACGTAATCTTTAGAAAACAAGAATGAAAGTACTGAAGTACTCTTACTGGGGGAAATCGCAATTCTGGGTACTATAGGGTTTCACATAAAATGGTACTGAATTTCAAAACAAATGTTAATATTGTGACAAGGTTTCTGAGACGCGATAGCAGCTGAATCATTCAAATCACACCACAACTGACACATCACAATACTAGAGCTCATAAAGGCAATACACCTGCTGTAGTTCTAAGTAATATGTCACAAGGTGTGTTCGATTCCAACGTGTTTCACCGTGTTTTTCGTTTTTCACATACATAACTTCATAAGATGCTCGTTAAATGAATTATCAAACATCGAATGTACCTGCGGACATCAAGATTTACCATTCCTGGTATATATTTTGGCAGGTAAGACTCGCGTAATAAATATAATAAAACACATTTGCTTAAACGTTTCCGCGCAAATTATTTTGATGGTAGTAAACCAAAAGAATGCAAGAAAATGGGATAGTTCATCAATGGGCGCAAGAAAATATAAGCTAGCGTCTAAAAACTACACAAAGTCATAATTCCACAACTCTTCAGCTGCATAATTATGTAAATTATAAACCATCCGGATACGGTACGATTCGCGAGAACGAATAAGATAGGGGTCGAAACACATAAGACGATATGGTCTGGATTTTCGACGGGAAATTGTTTACACAGCAGCGCACGGACAAGGGTTGGCCTAACGACAGACGCAAACTATTCAAGTTAGCTGATGATCTATGGCAATTCAATGGACCAAACTTCGATCAATACTATTATTACGGGCGCAAGAAAATGGAAAGAAAAGAAACTAAAAGCTGGAGAAGAGTCCTTATTCCATATTTATACCTGCGTACGAACAGGATATGGTACGAATAGCGCGAACATAAATAATTAATATGGTCTCGACTTTCGGCGGGAAAATTTATGTAACAGCGCTTGGAAAAGGGTTGTTCTAACGGTAGATCCAAACTATTTAGCTGAAGATCTCTGGTGAGTTAAAGGACGAAACGTGGATTAATACTATCAACAAATGCAAAATAGTGTAAATAAAAAAGAACAAGCACACGTTAGATTAGGAGTTTCTAGCTAATCTGTAATATGAATGTTATTACCACGAATTGTGTTAAGTTCGTCTGCTCAACGGGTTACTTCTTACAGTGACATTTTTATCGCCCCTCAAAAATCATTAGTCATTTTACAGCGCGTAGGAATTTATTCGCACAAATACATTTTCTCATCTAAATAAGCTTTCAAAAAGTTCACCAATACAAACAAATAAAAACATATTAAATTGTTGTAAACAAAGTGTCTCGTAAATGGTCGAAAATTACGATATTGGTTGAGTTTTGCAGGCACTTCTTTCTTGCTCGGATGAATTTGTCGTGGAGAAATTACATCGTTAAAATCGTAGTGATTTCAGAATTGTATGTAAAACAAATACTGGGGTTCCCCCAGTAAAAACTGTCTGAACATTACTCTTTACTGATGGAAAAACAAGCTTTTTCATCTTCAGTTTGTTCAACATGGCGTTTCATGAAAATAGGCTCATAAGAAGCGCCTTGTGATGCAGATTTCCGATATGTATGCGTCTTATAAGGTCGTAAGTCGCACTTTACGATCTTCTCATTCTAAGTCAGCGATATATTCCTGATCGGTTTAATGTTAACTGGCCTGGGATAATTGGTGAATTGCAATGGTTGAAGTGTGATGGGGGTCTTCATTTTTGGGAGGCGATTAAGCCTCTCATTACTACCATTGCCCATTTCTTAATACAAAATTAACCGCCTTTAGGCTGCTATGTGAATCCGCATTCAAGTAGTTCCAGAAACTGTCAACATTCCCAATACTGCTTCATATGTTTCTCCACATTTTTAACTGATTTAAGCCAATCAGCAACATTTGTTTATTCTAAGAAGAAAAAGTATTGTGAAACTGTTCGTTAAATCGATATTTTGGCCAAAAAAATCACTACACCGGCTGATACCGAACTTGTTTTATAGTACGAAAATGACGTGTTCATCAAATGTCCCGGCTGTAAAGCTATTTTTAGAAACTTCAGACTACGGTCAAGTGATGGTTTTATCAATGAATCGTATACGGTCTACAAAGTACTGTTATGCAATCATATGGTGTCGCTGTACTAGCTAGCCATTTGGACTGTCTCCCGCTGTGTAAGGAAGTGATTACAAGACGGTACTGTAGAATCTGATAAATAGGCGCGTATTATTATTTTAAAGCCACTTTTAATAACGCATTCAATACACGTATTACATATAAATTAATATGCACCTTTTAACAATTATTTAGATACCAAACATGCCTATATAGTCACATATGCCTATTTTGAACATTCAAAACAAGATCGGCAATAAGAAAACGAACATTAAACGTGTAAAGTCGGTTTAAGCTTTAGTAGCAGCAACCAGATCGCCTCCCACCAATACTCTCAGTGCTTTGATTAAATCAAGAGACCGTGTTACAGAAACTATAAATGTTTATTGTTTGCGCAATTTCAGGATTAAATATGTGCAATGCCTAGTCATGTGATCAATAAAACACACATTAGAGTCTATGATAAAAATGTACAACTATAGGGCGCTTTTGTTGAAAATATCCGGTTAGGGTTAGGGTTTTAGGTTTGGATACAGGTTGGACAGTAAACTAAAACAGGTTTCGACTTAAACTGAGTGGCGAACAAACGGACAGTTTGATGAAGCATTTTAATCTCCAAGGCGACAGAAAAGAGCTTTACTACGTTTATGATGAATTAACAGGAACACACGCTTACAAGGAAAATAATAAAAAAAGAATGAAGATATTATCTCTTTTTTATTCCCTGAGTTGGATGTCATGTTAAGAAATTTGGTTGATATATTGAATAGGCTAGGTTTTTGGTTGAATTTGCTCTCTTTGCAGTAAAAAGATATAAAAAAAACGTTAGACTAAAAGATTGTCACTTGATAATTATAAGGTAGAAATCTGACCATAGCTAACAGATCAGATAAGAAACTGTGTACTGAGAATTTTAGTAATGGTCAATATGGTGGGCCATTTTCCCGCGCTCAACTGTATGTAATTTCGGACGCATCAAACCGACCAAACCGCCTTCGGGGTAGTTATGTAGATTTGACAAATCGGTTCGAGTTTATTTCTAAACAAATGGCAAAAACTTGTTTTCGTTTTAAACCAGTTTTACTGAAAAAACGAACAGTTTGACAAACTAGTTGGAAACCAAACCTGGTTGGTTGCAAACAAAAGCATCGTGTATACAAAAATGTATATAGCGAAATATATATATACAAAATAATATAACTTCATGTTTTCGTTTTCAATCAATAATTTATTAGATCTATGTCAATCTGACAAAAGTGCATACACATATACGTAACATAAGGCAATATCTTGTTTATACTTAACAAATCTTATAAGTGTGCACGTGTTTATATCGTAAAACGATTTTATTTATTAATATTTCTGCACAAAATTGTTTGTGTTTATTATTGAGCTATTTTAAAACGATCGTAAAACAAATTTTTCACCAAGCAACATGGTGGTCGTTTACTTTTAAAAATGCATAATAGCACTTTTTCAAAAGTATGGTTATTTTATGGTCAAGTGGGGATAATCCGTTGGTAATTGCTATTTAATGGGGGAAAATGAGTGTTTCTAAATCGAAATTCGCATTATTGTCTTTATATCTGTCTCTGTGATAAGCACAATTATACGAACTATATAAGCAAAGCAGGTACACAGATGAATTAGCAACCTGACAAACGCCCGAAGGACACATGCCATTAACATTACCTTTTGTTGTTTTCATTATCTTTTTATTCTGTTTGAGAGATTTGTATTCAGATTGTAATAAAACCAATTGAGTTGTTATTCCACATATCCTAGCTACATATGTTGAATATTTCAGCAAGATCAAACTCGTTTTGACCGAGCGATGGGTAAATATGTACATGCACACTTGTTAAGTGTATGCAAGTGTACGTCGACCAAACGATGGGCTCGAATTTCTTATCTATGGAACACGTTCTTTTTTAGGTAAGGGTAACAACATAACAAACATGAACACATTCTTGTATTTAATATCCGTTTGTTCAACATGTTAGTTTCAGGTCAACAGAAATATTTAGGACCAACTGTGTATTCATGTTTATATTCCCTGTAAAAATGTCTTGAGACAACGAATGATTAAATCTTCGAAGATTTGGAAAGGTTCATAACCTGTCGATTGGTACTGATTAAGTGCTTGTTGGTCCTGCATTGTTGGTATTAATAACATAAGAATAATTTAGACTCTGAAGAGTCAATACTAAAAACATTCAGGAGCTATTCCTTGATTATGATTATTGAACTTTGGCCTGCGTAACTCGCTCAATTCTTAATTCGCTGTTTTACACATCTAGATATAGCATCCCAATTAGTTACCAGAAGTTGAAGGTTTGAATCCCGGTAGGGTTTGTATCGACACTACAAGTTGGTTTCATAGCAATTGATGCTAACGAGTCATGTCCAACAATTTGTTTCACGGCAATATTCCCATTTTCTTTAACTAACAAGTAACAACAGTTATCTTCCTTATTTGGGGCTATACCAGTTTTAATCTGATCGCTCTTATCTTGATTGCGTAATCACGCTGTGCAAACTCCACGGGAAGTCGGAATATAAGTAATGCCTATCATTTGCCTAAGGGGTTTTTGCCCTCACAGCAATAATTATTATACATTTTATATTTTTGACATTTTGTACATGCGAAGGGTACTTGTCTCTGTCTATATGAAATAATTTAGTTTTTAGAACATGCATGATTAAGACTTCGTTGATTGTGTGTGTTGTTACTATGTACATGGGGGAAAATATACTTAATTATGCATTTGTATGATGACATGTGTATCGTCTATGTTACGTGGGTTATGAAATTAACTGTATAAATGTTATGTTATGTATAATCAAAGAATACGAGAGTGTATAGTGTATATCCGTGGTATAATAGGTGTAAGCCGAAATGTCACACCACACAAATAGGCATTTTGACATTTAACTGACTTTCCAGCGATTTTAATACGAGGAAAACCTTTCATTGTATGATAATGGCTGTTCAAAACAGGTGGTTGTTCAGTCCAAATCAATAAAAAAACTGCAACGTGATTCTGAGTTTAGAATTAGTCTCAGTTGTAAAAGTCTCCTTTTTGTATACGTTTTCTGTTTTTGCTATCAGCATCGGGAAAGTATTCAAACCGGTTTAAGATGTACGACTCACTAAAATTACGAATATTATTGTATTGTCTTTACTCATAACACGCATGTTAATTAACATGCGTGCTCATAATCATTATAATACAGATGGTGAGACAGAATAAATGTGTGCAAATTGTCAACTTTTTTTACATAATGATATATAATTAAATAGCATTTTTATAATAGAAACAGTAAACTCAGGAATAGAGTTTAAACATAACGTAGACTTATTTCTATCAAGTTAAATTCATCAATTGCAGATAGAAATCAAGCCCGGTATATCCAACATATACTGTTCAACATTCCCTTGTTAAAACATACCGCAACCAGCATGGATTCGCAATCAGTGTAATGTGATATACATAGTGCCGACAGTCTATTGGATGAATTAACAATAAAAACTTTTCATTCACCAATTGCTCGCTGGTGGGCATACGTGTGTATGACTAACACTGTATACAAGCATGATCTCTCATAATGTGCCCACCGGCAGTCTATTGGATGAATGAACAATAAATACCTTTCATTCAACAATTGGTCGCTGGTGGGCACATTTGTGTATGAATAACCCTGGTCTCTATTATACTAGTATTTAACAAAGATCTAAATATATTAAGCTCAAATTATAGTCAATTTAATTATATCTAGTTGTTCTAAAGGCTGTATTAAAAGTTTCTAGTTTCTTATAATTTTCAATTTCTAGTGAGAATGACCTCAGGTGTATCTGTTTTAATTTTATGATGATGTTATATAGATGAGGCATATAAAATAATGAAACAGCCGCTTTAAATCAGGAACGCTAAATAGTTGCATGTTAAAAAAAGAATTTTTAATCAAATTTCGTGGATTTAACATCCCGGGTTAAAATTATAACAATTATTTCAGTTAGTTATCACGCACGTTAATTTTTTTTTATAAAACTTGCGTGGTTATGAAGGAAATTAATTTACACAACATAAACATACATTTATGAAGGAAATTCTTCATAAATGTATGTTTATGTTGTGTAAATTAACTTCACACTTCAAATTCAAATTGTTATAAAAACAAATCCCTGTATGTAACAACATAAAAGCATCATTGCCTAAGGGTACAAATAAAGATAAGATAAGTTATGTTTTATTGTAGGCTATATAATCCGATCAGTTAAATTGGACGCCATGCTGTGCGCAGATAATTAGCTCGGTAAATTCCGGCAGCTAACGAACTTTACCGAATTAATAAGCGCTAAACAAATTTAAGTAATGATTAATTTCAATGTTACAAACGCCCATAAAATTTTCAAAATCTTTTATTTATTTTTACATGTTGCGAAAGTAAAATAAATTTACTATCTAATGTGGTAAATACATTTTAGATATTGTATGTGATAAACTTGATATAGAGTATTAAACACCAAGTTTAACGGACAATTTCTGCCAAAGTCGCTAATTTTACAAAGAATATAGAGTAATTCAAGAATGATAATTTTCAAAGTTAAATTCGCCCATAATGTTTTAGATTTAAGAATAATTAAAAATAACGATAGTAATGTGTAAAGATGAAATAAACTTTTGTGCTAAATACAAATTTGATATTTTAATTCGTTAAGGAATTATAAGCGTTAAACTAAATTTCCCCTTCTACTTTTAATGTAAATTTTATCGACGCGCGGATTATCAGTACAATAATGAAAGTTGGGTATGTTTATAATGTGAGCAGTGTACCTACCTGTCAAGCTCATTCAAATCATTTGCTCAAAATATACGCGACGCTGCGATGTGAATTTACGCCAGATCGTGTAATTTAGTCTGATTGTCTACCTGCCTAATGATTGGCAATAGTTGGCAAAATTGTTAAGAAAAGTACGTGTCTCACTAGTCAACTTGGCTCTCTCTTTAATTAAATAGGGAAAACTGTGACACTACAAAACATACACAATCATCACTATCAATATAAGTTAAATAGTTGAAGTTGAATATTTGATAAAAACGAGATAAACATACAGCCAGATAAATGTAAAAAATTCTCCGTAATCACCACATTTTCCAACAATTTCATATCATGCACATTGAGTAGTATCTTACTCAGCTGGAGATTACGTTTGTTACACAGAGGTGATTACACCCGGACTCAATTGGCCTTTTCGACTGGGCTGTTTTCTTCCCTCAAAGTCTGAAGCCATTATCCAATCTGGCAGGGAAAAAACCGATTGTCTCGGTCAAACGCAAACAAATATAAGGGAAAAGTTGTTGAAATGCACATTCAAATACGAGATACGTTTGTACACGTACTTTCTAAAATTTGCACTATATACGAGGGGTGTTCCAGAAACAATAGGACTTTTATCATAACTTCGTTCTCAACATTTACATTTTAATGAAATTTAGCTAATATGTGTAGTATTTCATGCTCTATATACTGGCAGCAACAGATAATTGTTGTTGCTGGCGATACTCATATAAAGCGTTGTCATAGAAACCATGCAACGCACAGGCGGGATCACACTGTAAATTTTCATTAGTAATCATATAAAAAAACGTGAATAGCTCAGAAACCACTTGATAAATAATGTTGGGAAATTATGTGGCATTTTCTTGATGTCACTGACATGTGTAAATAAAGGGAATATATCCAAGCGCGTCATGGACACTTGGCGACGTCAACGTCAAAAACTAGAAACCGCGCGGTTGTTAAATCATGTTATTAATTGGAAAAATCAATAATGCAAACCGTTGAAATAATTAAATAGGCAGAATGAAATGTCATCAAGCATCCATTCGTGTTCCGTTGGCATAAACTGTTCACAGGTTGCTGGTTTATGATCTAACGAGCGAACACAGGTCAAGTCACAGAAAAAGTAGTTTGACGTTGATAGACACCGTTCGTACACTGACATATGCTTCAATGATAAACCAATTTCTAACATCACTGTAACCCACTTTTGGGTACAGAGACACATTTAAACAATGGGGACAGTAACATCAGATTTGTTTTGTAAGTCAGGGTATCTTTTAGTAAAAACACTGTGCTTGAAAGGCGACGTCATCACAACGTCACGGCCCGACCCGCCTCCGTGGTACATGGTATATTTAATGATACATATATGTTTTATTGTTCAATCAATTGCTTTGATATGTCGCATATTTGTCAGTAATAGATGAAATATTATTTACAGCAAATTAGTTTTCTAAATTTCTGATTTACCGCGCTGCTATGAAAAAAGTCCTATTATTTCTGGAACACCCTACGTACATGTATTATAAATTCGATTTTTGAACTTCTGAGATACATGAATAAGTCTGAAATTAATAAATTTGGATGATAATTGGAATGTTGTTTTTTATGATATATGCCCTTTTCAGGTCCGTCAAAATTCACAAAATGCATCCGACGGATTCATTGTTGTTCTCTCCAGAAATACATGTCCCAAAGTCCCTACCGTGTGGTGGACTATAAATAGCTTCGCCCCTTAACACATTCTGTCGTAACCGCCGCTGTTGCAGGTATATAAACCGTGTGTTTATTCCGAAGCGGGTTATATAAGATAATAATGTGGCCGGGTGATCGCATTCAGCTTTGTCTAATATTTCTGTCGGTGCTTTGTGGAACACATGGTTCACATTTCCGTGGAGCAATAATAACATGGAAACCGGGTACCACTTCGGTAAGAATGTCTTACTTATTTATTCAGTCAACATTTGGTAAAATAAACAATATAATTTTGTTACATAATTCGTATATTAAACTTCCGCTTATCTGATCAGTCATAACGGTGGTCGTAATAGACAATCGGTCATTTTTGTTCTAAAATTAAGACATTTATTAATTAAAGTTTCGAAATGTTGCATGAATTTAAACTACTTGGGCTGCGGCTGTGGTCAAGTGATACGTGCGCTGTATTTGCAACATGGCGATCCTGGTTCGATTATCAGTCGCGGCTGGTCATACCCTTTTATGCCAGCAATGTCGATAGTGGCCGGTTTCTTGCGGAAGGTTGAGTGAGTTTAAGTAGTTGGTGAGGATACAGTCCAGGAAAACTGGTTAGATGAATCTTCAAACAAAGAAAGAAAGAAACAAACAAAGTGGTCTTATTTAGCGGTTTGGTAACATTTCAGTTGGTTGACATTGCCGCTTACTTGCTCTGGATAAACTTACGCGACTTTTGAACAGCGTAACGTACGTACGTCGCGGTTTTAACGTAGATCGCTGTTCTTGTAATGAATCACGATTTTGATGCTCCCAGGATACGAGACTTAAAACAGTAGTGGTTTTTCCTGTACCCTTCTCCAAAAAGCGAGCAAAACCCGGGTTAAACGCGGGTTAAAACCATGTTAAACCCTGCGGTATTGGCACCGTGCTAAAAGTGCGTCTTTTAGCTTACCGACTGGGTTTTTTTCTGAGCAAAACCCGGGAAAAACACGTTTTAAACACAGTTTTAACTCGCTTAAGTTGGTTTATGTGGGTTTTAAAACCCACTTATTTTTAGAAAGTGGGTTTATAGTGTGTTTTTTCAATAAGTTGGTTTTAAGTGTGTTTTTTCTGTGTTAAAAAACTCGCTTATGTGGGTTTTAAAACCCACTTTTAGCTCACTTATTTCTAGAAAGTGGGTTTATAGTGCGTTTTTTCAATAAGTTGGTTTTAAGTGTGTTTTTTCTGTGCTGAAAAACTCGCTTATGTGGGTTTTAAAACTCACTTTTAGCTCACTTATTTCAAGTAAGTGTGTTTTTTTCTCAATAAGTTGGTTTTAAGTGGGTTTTAAAACCCACTTTAGCCAACTTTTTCGCAGCAAGTGATTTTTTATGCGACAAAAAACTCGCTTTAACACACTTCTACTAGATGGGAAGTTGGTTTCTTAGTGAGCTAAAAGTGAGTTTAAAGCGAGTTAAAAGCGAGTTTTAGCTGTGAAAAAACACGCTTTAAACTCGCATTAAACACGGTTTTAACCCGCATTTAACTCGCTTTAGACTCATGTTTAACTCACTAAGAAACCAACTTTCCACCCAGTAAAAGAGATAAAAGCGAGTTTTAGCTGTGAAAAAACACACTTTAAACACGCCTTAAACACGGTTTTAACCCGCATTTAGCCAGCTTTAGCTCGGTTTAAACACGCTTTTAACTCACTTTTATTCAATTTAAACTAGAGCTGTCGCCATTCCGCAGACTAATATACCCCCACCGGCAAAGGGCCACAATTATGCCAAAATTCATGGCAGCGCAAATTCATTTCTTCATGCACATCTATATGTTGAGGTTGTGCATCTGTGAAAGTTTGAGCAAAATCCTGCCAAAACTGAATGGAGGAGTTGCGTCCACAAGATTGCGTCTACGGACAGACAGACCGACAGGGAAACTGAATCCAGTACACCCCCCTTACAACTCGTTGTGCGGGGGTATAATTAAATGGAATACCTTTTCAAAGCAATGTGAGGAGTCCAGGTTTAAATGCTGTTTTAGTTGTGTAAACTCACTTTGATCAATTAAAATGAAATGACATACCTTTTCAAATTTGATAAAGAATACAACAATAAATATCAATTAATAAAATATTTACTTGAAAAAATATAGATGTTCTTACTGATATACAACAATACAATCAAAACACAAAACAATGTTTTACATATAAACAATATGAAAGACCTGGTGAACAATAATGTAGATACATACAGAAAGACATTGCATTAATAGAACGATATAGCATAAATAGATAAATATAATAACTTTTTTGACATAAATAAGCAAATTAAATTCATTGTTATAAACATCACAGCTTGCTACATTTTGACTTAACTACAGAACAAACTGTCCAGAGCAACTCCCGGTTGTAAACACAAAGTTTTGTTGTTGTACAGAGGTTGTGTCTGGTGAGGTATAATATATAGTAAAATGTTACTATTTTACAAAATGATTACCGGGCATGTGGTTTTAAGCAGGTTGTTGCTGAATGGAATACCGCTCTGGAGAGGTTGCAATAGGTAACATAGTTAGACGGACATTAAAATTAACAAGAGATGTTTGCAAAACATGTATGCCCCCATGGCATCCTAATAGTCAGAAATGGCAAAGGTCACAGGGGTTATCTGCTGTTGATGATCAACCTCCATACAAAATTTGAATGTCCTAGGGCAAAGTGTCCTCAAGTTATTGAACAAAAACTATTTGAATAGTCAGAAATGGTTAAGGTCAAAATCGATAGGGGTCATCTACTGTTGATGACCAACCATCATATAAAGTTTGAAGATCCTAGGGCAAAGCGTTCTCAAGTAATTTAATGGAAGCCATTCTGTCTACCGACAGACTGACCGACATGTGCCAAGCAATATATACCCCCTCATCGAAGATTGGGAGCATAATGAGAGTTCCCTTCATGACAGTAAGTTATAAAGTATGTGCATGATAAAAATAAATTGCAAACAACTTTATAATCAAACATATATAGAGCTGATATAATGTAGTCAGGAAAAACATAAAATGTATAGATAAAATAAAAGTAAGTAGACATTTTTGACCCCTAATTTAATTAAGAAACCAGAGATGTTATAAAACACATATGCCCCCATGGCAGCCCAATAGTCAGAAATGGTGAAGGTCGCAGTGACCTTCACCTGTGACCTACTGACCTCGAAATCAATAGGGGTCAACAGCTGTTGCTGACCAATCTCCATGTAAAGTATGAAGATCCTAGGTCAAAGTGTTCTTTAGTTATTGAACGGAAACCATTTAAATAGTCAGAAATGGTAAAGCTCACAGTCACCTCGACCTTTGACCTACTGATCTCAAAATCAATAGGGTTCAACTACTGTTGCTGACCAACCTCCATGTAATGTATGAAGATCCTAGGTCAAAGCGTTCTTGAGTTATTGAACGGAAACCATTTAAATAGTCAGAAATGGTGAAGGTCGCAGTGACCTTCACCTTTGACCTACTGACCTCAAAATCAATAGGGGTCAACTACTGTTGCTGACCAACCTCCATGTAAAGTATAAAGATCCTAGGTCACAGAGTTCTTTAGTTATTGAACGGAAACCATTTAAATAGTCAGAAATGGTAAAGGTCAGAGTGACCTTTGACCTACTGACCTCAAAATCAATAGGTGTCATCTACTCTTGATGACTAATCTCCATGTAAAGTTTGAAGATCCTTGGCAAAGCGTTCTTGAGTTATTGAACGGAAACCATTTAATACGACCGACAGACAGACCGACCTACCAACATGTGCAAAGCAACATACCCCCTCATCAAAGATGGGGGGCATAATAATGAACATGTACCTGTGTTTTATCATAGAATAAAGCACAGTCACAAGTTCGGATGAGTAGTAATTAAATCATGAGTGCGTAGCACGAGTGATTTAATGTATGCATTCGAACAAGTGTCTGTGCTTTATTATAGATAAAACACAGACATGTACATATTCATTATTTTGATTCTAATAAAGCCAATATTCCGCATTTAACAACAGATCAATGCATTATCCACTGCACTATTTTCTTCGTCGGAAGGCTTATTTGCAGTTTGAAGTTATTCAGCCGTACCTGTGTTTTATTGGTAGTTCATGTGCACCGTGATTTCCTCTATGTGTATATAGCTGAATCCGCTGGTTGTTTTAGAATAGATAAAAAGCCTTAAGTTAGAGATAATATTCTACTACATGTGTTTTAATTGTTGTACGACAGGGCGACACTTATTTAGCTAGTAACCACTGCACTTGTGACTCTCCTGTTGGTAACATGTGGTTCCTTCTATAACATTCTGGTCCAGAAAAAAGAAGGACGAAAGCAGGTCTTTACCGAAACATGATCCTAAGTCGTCTTAGCTATCCCCGCATCTTCTCCTTGACATCAGGCGATGTCAAACTTGTCAGAAATAACATCTGCAATAATATAATACACATATTTTAGTTTTGAAATAACCAGTACAAAACCGGATTTTATCATGTAACGGTAACTTAATCATTCATGATTGAACGTTATCAAGTAGAGATCGAGTTTGTGTGGTAGGCCTATATTGCTATTGAAGAAAAACCATGCATTTTTCTAGCTCGCTTCGCTCCACAATAACTTTCTCAATATCATCAAGCAGAGAATGACTTTGTGCGACATGCTGCTCAGAAAATCAACGCGTTTTACCTCGCTCCCACAATAATTTTATCAGTGAATATCATTATGCCAAGTAGACAACAAGATTGTGCGATATGCTGCTCAGATAGAAAAGCAATCTTTATCACTTTGACACTTAACTATAGTTAAGTAACCAGGCCAAAACAACATCAGAAATAACATATTTAAGCCAGCGACTTTACGTTTTGGCATCTAAAATCTTGAGATGTCACACACATTTGTTATCACTAGGGGTGTAACGATACGCTCACCTCGCGATACGATACGTATCACGGTACGGAGTATACCATACAATACGTATCGCGATACAAATAGTTTAACATGAAGACAGGATAATGAGCATCTGTTCTGTTTAAACTTTATAACATCACAGGATTATCCCCTAATTATCAAGCAGAGGCGTTATAATACCTTTTCTCCAAGGAAAATGTGTTTTTCCTAAACAAAATCAGTTCCCCATATAACATGTATCAGTCAGTTCTTTTTCCTAATTAAGGTCACAAATAAAGGTTAAAAGACACTTCTCATGAATGCCTACAATAGCCCCATTTTAGCCATCAACTGTCACCTTTAGTTCCCTTAGTCATTTATCTTCCTTTAAAGTTATTTTTAAACAAAAATAACGTATTCGTCGTATGAGCTATCAAGGAGTCCACGTTTTTTGTCTGTCGTATTTCGTATTTTCAGTCCGGATACGTACGGTCCCGATCGGACTTTAGTCATTCCGCATAAATACAAATGGCATTATTGCTTCTGTGATGTCGCATTCGGAGTTAATCAATAACAATTAGCGACGTCCGCACGTTCGATATATTAATAATGTCAAGCAAATGATACTTAATATTACCTCATTTTAACTAGAGAATGGGTAGAGGCCGTATCGTAGCCTTACCGTTCTGGAACATCGTCGTACCGTGAGACGTACCGAGACCAAACAAATTCGGTATACCGTCTAACGGTATATCGTTACACCCTTAGTTATCAAACACAAAAAAACATTGTTCCATAATTTGCTGTCACATAAAATAACGTGGATATGATTATAAGAGCAAAAAACAAACAGAAATAACACCCTTAAAAATTGGGTTAAAATGGATTTGTGATAAAATCCTTCATCATAATAATTGACACACACACCAGACCAAATTAGCCAATTCCTGGCCCCTTAAAGGGTCGTTTCTATGTAAGCCATTATGGGATACACCCAGTTCAAGAAACTTGGCAAGTTCAGTTAAAATCACATTATTAATAAACTGTAAATTACCTATGATAGCTGTTCTTTCTGCAGCAGGGATTTTTCGTTCAACTTTTATATCTATAGCAGGTCCTGTCTATAGGATTCACATTTCATGGAGCAGACCACTAGTTGCCAGACGTAAACAGCATCCCCAATAATGTCATGATACATGGCTTTTTTAGTCTCACCTGATGCTGTTATCTATTAAAGCTTGAATGATGTGCTGCAAGAATAAGAGGAAATGATTTACAGTCAACTCACCCCCCTACCAACTCACCCCCTGACCAACTCACCCTGGATTTGGATAACTCGCCCTACGCAATGACCAACTCATCCCCCCTTAAAAAAAATAACATACCAACTTACCCCCCTAAAGATATTTTTATTAAATTTAATAGATTTGTTGGAAAAAATCACTTTGAATTGGTAATAGTTTATTATGAAATTATTAATATGTTCAATTATGTGATATTTGAGGCATTGTTTTGTAAAATTAACAGTATTTTCAAACAGTGGCCATTTTGAAAACGCTGTAATGACAGTGAAAAAAGCGAAAAACAAAGGAAAAAAATAAAACAATTTGTCAAAAAACATTATGATTGAAAACATTAGGACTATAATTAGATCTATTATATCAATTGTCAATAGTCAAATACCTTGTTTAAAAAGATATGAAAATTAGATAACTTGCATAGAAAATCATAGTTTCCGAACGATCAAGTTTTGAAAATAACGAAGGTAAATAACTAACAAACTCGCAAGTATTCGAGAAAGCAGAGATCTGTTAATTTATTTGTGTATAAATACACTTTATTATCATGAATTAACACTAAGTTTAAAAATAAATATAATATTCTACATATAAAATTGATGGGGGGGTGAGTTGGACATTTCGCAATTGACATCGGGCGAGTTGTCCAAATCCAGGATGAGTTGGTAGGGGGGTGAGTTGGTAGGGGGGTGAGTTGGTCGGATACCGAGGAAATGATTAGACATGTACAAGCATATGTCCAGGGTTCTCGGTAGGATTTTAAAGTATACATGTCATCACAGGTAACTGTATCATTTTTTATAAAGGGGGGATTAGACAATATCGTTTTGTTGATGTCTAAATCCCCACCCTTGAGACAATGCTTACTGTCTAAATCCCCACCGTGGGACGTAGTTTTTCATCCAAGTACTTTAATAAAAAACACGTATAAAAATATCGATGTCGTCTTTCGTGGTGTCGAAATTCCCTGACCAAAGTCTATTTCCCGGGACTCGGAGTCGATAAGGTCATCACATTCCCGTCTGTCTAATTATTAGACATTTGGCTTACCATAAATGTCTGCATTGATTTTCTGTTGTTGCTATAACCATTTCTTTGCATCTTTCAAAACTAAACTACAGATATCCTGGCCATAGTCTTTCTTATCCTGTCTGCTTCCATACGTCTGGGGCTTAAACAAAGGCACATTCTCAAACCACAAAGATTGGAAAAATGTACCAAATTTTCTCTCAGATTTCCATTGAGTGTCCAATCTGTGTTTTTAGATCTTTGCCCGGAATGACATGTTACTCTAAATCATCATGGAACATCCATGAAATGTAACCGGGTATTTGGATTAATAATAACATGTTAATAAGTTACCAGTAATCACAATTACATTGTTTGAACATTTGTGGTTTGAGTAAATGTTTCAGCTCCATAATTATAGGAACTAGCAGGACAATTAAAGGAAGACAATTGATGTACTGTTGTGGGTTATCCTTGTGAAGTGTGTCGTCCGTTTGTAATATTCTCGTCATCCGGCTCTTACGCAGGTTGAGTTGGACTGACTGCGGTGGCATACTTTCGGTGTACGATGTGATTTTGTAGTTACGTCGGGCATCGTCTGTGCGATTTTGTTATAAAGTAGTCTATTTGTAGTGTTGGGAAATGTGCCTTGTAGTTGTGTTATGTAATGTTTTAGCTAACCTGTCACAAAGTGACAGAGTGAGCTTTTTTATCACTCTTCGTCCGTCCGTCGTCCGTCAACAATTTACTTGTGTAGACACTAGAGGTCACGGTTTTACCCTAATCATTATGAAACTTGGTCGCAATGATCATCTCAACAAAATCTAGGTCAAGTTCGAAATTGGGTCATCTTGGGTCAAAAACTAGGTCACAAGGTCAAATCATAGAAAAACCTTGTGTAGTCACTAGAGGTCACCATTTTGGCCTAATTTTTATGAAACTATGTCACAATAATCATCTCGACCAAATCTAGGTCAAATTCGATATTGGGTCATCCGGGGTCAAAAATTAGGTCACAAGGTCAAATCATAGAAAACCCTTGTGCAGTCACTAGAGGTCACACTTTAAACTTAATCTATATGAAACTAGGTCACAATGATTATCTCGACAAAAACTAGGTCAAATTCGATATTGGGTGATCCGGGGTCAAAAACTAGGTCACCAGGTCAAATCATAGAAAAACCTTGTGTAGACTCGTGAGGTCTCATTGTTGGCCTTATCTTTATGAAAGTGAATCACAATGATCATCGTAAAATAATCTAGGTCAAGTTCGATATTGGGTCATCTAGGGTCAAGAACTAGGTCATTAGGTCAAATCATAGACAAAACTTGGCTTAAACTTTAATATGCCATTGGGTCTATATGATGTAAATATTACAAAGTCGCTTTATAAGACAATATGAAAACCTTGTACATGCAATAGAGGCTACCATTAGGGGGTCTGCATGAACTACTAGGACAGGTCAGCGACCTATGGCCCTTTGGGCCCTCTTGTAATGTTTTCTTAGCTCGGCTGTTAAGTATTAGTGCTGCCCCTGTCCGATTATCTATGATCTTCATTTTGGTATTATATCGATTTGAGGCTTTTATTTTTAGCTCCACTATTCAAAGAATAAGAGCAGCTATTGCAGTCATCCGAGCGTCGGCGGTGGCGTAATGCTCATGTTGAAGTCTTGGTACAATTTTTAACCTCTTAATATTATTAAAGTCCATTGACATATTACTTTGATACTTTGCATACTTGTTCACCATCATGACCCCAACCAAGCATTTTCAACGTAGAAATCCATGGTAAGGTTAAGGTACACGTTATTTGACCTCTAATATCTTCATGTCCATTGAACTACTAACTATTGCGCTTACTTGTTCACTATCATGACCCCAACCCCTACACAGGAGTAGGCAATATTCTCAAGCATTTTGTCTAAAATTATCTGCCCTTTTCGACATTCGACGCTGTCCGTACCAAGGCGGAAGCCCTTTAGTCAACCTTCCTCTATGTATGTATTGTCCTCTTTATAGTAAAAATACAAAAATATTTCGCCATTGTGCCTTTTTGTTAAACTTTGTCCAATTTGTATGTGCCATTCTGCAATTTCGTTGTCCAGCACAAGGCTGCTTCGTATCTTTCAAAATTGCATGCACATTATATGTGTTGTAGATTGTCGTTGTGGTGTGTAATGTCTAGTTGTTATTTTCTCGTCACTTGGCTCTCGTTCCGTTTTAGTTTGACTGACTGAGGCGGCAGACTTTCGGGACGGAATGCCGTGTTTTCAGTTGGGTATTGTGCTTTGTGTGTTTTTAATGTTTTCAGTGCTCGGCTGGTTAAGTTGGGTGCTGCCTTCCCTGTCTGACTTAATATAATCTTTTTAGAAATCCATTTTAAAGTGAAGGACTAGGTACAACCTAAAATATTTTTACAAGCATTTTGTCCAATTATCTACCCTTTTCAAAGTACGTTGCCATGTTGCTCTTATATGTTGCATTCTTGTTCACTATGATGACACCAACCTACACTGAAGTAGGTAACACTGTCAAGCATCTTGTCCTAATAATTTGCCCTTTTCGACTTAGAAATCCATGTTAAAGTTTAGGTACAACTTCAAGTAATTTCAAGGTCCGTTGACATATTGCTTTGATAGCTTGCACACTTTTCCACCTACATAAATCCACCTCAACACTAGATAAGGCAACTTTGTCAAGCATTTTGTCTACATTATGTGCCCTTTTCGACTTGAAAATCTATGTTAAAATTTATAGGTACAACCTCAAATATTTTTCCATTGCATTGCCATATTGCTTTGGTTACTTTGCATGCTAGTTCACCATCATAATCCAAATCATTACACATAAGTTTGTAACACTCTAGCATTTGTTTTCAAAATTGTCTGCCACTTTGGACTTACAAGCCCCAACATCTACAAAAAAGACGGTAATGCTGCAAATATGAAGCGTAATATGACACTGAGAATAGCGGAGCGTTTGGTTCGTTGACAGCTCTAACCGAAACACTCTGCATATTGTGTACTTTTTGTTATTTGGGCAACGGCGCATTTCGTAAACCGCAATATGCTATGCTACGGTTAGGAGCAATTCACTAAAACATGTCCTTAACAAATTACAGCTTCATTAAAAGTTACAATTTAATAGCGATAATGTGGGTCGCAAAATTTAATACCGACAAGCAAAATATTTCTGATAAATATGAGCAACAGACGAAATGAGACGACATAAACAAAAATGCTACAGTTCGGAGCTGAAATGAAAATGCTACATTCAGAAAATGCTACGGTTCGGAGCTATTTTCAGAAAATGCTACGGCTCAGAGCTTAGACAATGTGTTATAAGCCTTTTTGAATATCAATACTATTAAGATCATCGACCAAGAATGAACATTCAATTTTTTAACAGTTTCGCGGTACACAAAAATAATAACACACACGTCAAGTCGATGCCGGACACCCCTTATACATGTAAAATGTATTCGTGTAGGCATCTTCCGCACCATTTTGTAATGTGGTGACAAATGTTGAGGCACACAAACAACGCGTTTATTGCAGTTTGAACTATGCTCAGTCCATCTAGAAACGCAACGTTTTTATCCTCGATTTTTTTCTTTTATTGTAAATTCCGTTTTCCTGAGGCGTCTAATCATTTGTAAAGTTGTTATAGTGCGCCTAGGATAAGGAAAGGCGGTGAAATTTGGTACATTCCACATAGGTGGATTAAACAGACGTGTACGATTTATCACTGATTTTTTAGTACAATACAGACCTTATCTGTTTACTTTAGTAATTTGTAAAACTAACTGTGCAACAGTTGACCAAACCGATTTATATTTGTAAATATTACATTATCCTGGGCGCACTATAATGGAAAGAAAGTCACAACAGACGAGTCACGTGTTTCGGAATAAAAATGCCATGATTGCCCAAACCTGTGCATATTTACACCATTGGGATGCTTGTACAAAGAAGCTCGGTGACCTAT
The DNA here is from genome assembly GCA_947247005.1 of Spisula solida. Lineage (NCBI taxonomy): Eukaryota > Metazoa > Mollusca > Bivalvia > Venerida > Mactridae > Spisula > Spisula solida. Next base: position 49,733,154 of record OX365944.1, on the reverse strand, counting down.
CTTTTTTCTTAATATTCTAATAGAGTACACTTTCATTAACACTATTTGGAAAAATAAAAAATTCTTGGACCAGATTATTTTATTGGCCTCTAGACTGAGTCTAGACTACTATTTTGGGTCATTTTCGTGCCATTTTCTTTGAAAAGGGAAACCATTCTGGTTAAATAGCGCAAAAAGAAGCACGGTTTCCTATGGTTTTTTCTAAATATTCCGATGGAGCACACTTTCATCAACATCATTTGCAAAATAAAAAAAATTCTTGGCCAGATTTTTTTATTGGCCTCTAGATTACTATTTGGGGAATTTTCATGTCATTTTCTTTAAAAAGGGACACAATTCTGGTTAAATAGCACAAAAAGAAATACGGTGACCTATGTTTTTTCCTTAATATTCTGATGGATCACACTTTCATCAAGATCATTTGCAAAAATAAAAAAAATCTAGGACCAGATTTGTTTTAATTAGTCAATAATGTATCTTTTTCGAGCCTTAATTTTGGGCAAATTTTGAAAATTCATTTGTTGTCAAAAATGTGTGTATGTTATTAAAGATTAAAAATGTGCATATGTATATTTAAATAATATGTATGTTTTTGTACATCTGAACTAAAAAAATCTGATGAAAAAAATGTGATTTTTATTAAAAAATAAAAATATTTGAAAATTCATGATTTTTGTCATTTTTATAGAAAAGTGATGTTGCAAAATTTCATTTTCTGAGAAAACGAGTTCGGTGACCCTGTTTTGCTTTAGCTTATTGTTTCAGAATACAATTTCCCATAAAATAAAGTGAGTTAAAAAAAACTATAGAAAATGTCCTTAATTGTCATGGTTTGGCAACGTTGCGTCTTGAGTCACGCTACTAGCACACTGACACCTTTCGCGACCGTCCCTGTTCAGGTCATCCACGTTTAAAAACTGCCCGACAGGACCAGTAACCCCGCGTGAACAGCCTCCGAAACTGGTTCACAACTGCTTCAGGCATTGTGAGACAACATGTTGGTCGTCATAGGAAAGTAATCAATCCATCATTAATCGATATATTGCATATTCACTTAGAACGACCATTCTGAAAAATGAGATTTTTTTTTGCTTGAAATTAAAGTGGTTAGTAGACTCAGGGTTGCGTTTCTAGATGCACTCAGTATACTTTTGGTGGAGCATAAATATATGTAGTCACATGATTCAAAAATTTAACGTGTGAAACTATTGGTCACACACAGCATGTTTAAAACGAACAGTGCTAGTTGTCTTGGTAAAATATTAATTTTAGTATTTTAAATATAATTATAATCAATTCAATATAATGTTTCTGAAAATATTTATAACCTTTACATCATGGTGTATATGCATATCGGACACCTCTGTGCTGACACTGCGCACTTTTGTGCAAAACGATGGTTTAACAGTCGACTCTTGATCAGAAATGTTAGAAAACGTTTTGTCCGAATCATAGTTTGTTGCTTATAGCTGCATTGATCACGAGTTGACGCAGGGTTTTGGTGTTCTATTAATTTTGTTTCAATGGCTGACACAAGTTCAAACTAAGATTGAATGTATGCCGTGCTACTTCCTCGGATGAACATCGGGTCGTGTTTACGAAGCTTGGAGATGTGTCGTTGTGTGTACATGGTTCTGTTGAAATGTGTTCGGCTTTCATGTTATATTCCTTCTCATTCATTCCCATACCTTGATATAATAGCATATTATACGCTATAGCATGTGACACTTGTCATACTGCATAGAGTCCTGTTTCTTGCGGTGCTACTAAAAGTAGTCGAATGCAGTCTAAGGCAGTCGAATGCCGTCGAAGTAGAAAAAAGGGTTTTGAGGCATGTAAACGTTGTATCTAGGGTCATTTATGTGCATGTATGTATGTGTGTGACTAATTAAAACCGAAATACTTAAAATAATATGTAAATTGATGACTTTATAACCCAAAAACTATACGATGACCTATCCACGGGAGAGAACTTGGGTTGGAATAAATAAGAGTCGAATCTAGTCCAAAGCCGTCGAAGCGCAAAATAAATGTTTCAAAACATATTAACGATATATTATTGAAATGTATGTCAGAATATAAGTATAAACAACTAATAAAAACCGAAATACCTTGAAAAATATGTAAAATGATGACATTATAACGCCAAAACTGAACGGTGACAAATCCACGGGAGAGAACTTGGGTTGGATTAAACAAGAGTTGAATCTAGTCCAAAGCCGTCGAATCGCGATATAACAGTTTTTAAACATATTAACAATTTATTATTGACATCGATTTCAGTATTCCTGTACATTGTATATACATCTAATAAAACTCAAAAGACGCTAAAAATTAGGTAAAAGTGTGACTTTATAACCCCATAACTATACGATCAAGAATCCACGGGAGAGAACTTGGGATGGATTATACAAGAGTCGAATCTAGAGAAAAGCCGTCGAATCGCGATATAACGGTTTTAAAACATATGAAAGGTATATTTTTGTAATTTATGTCTGAACATATGTATAAACAACTAATATACACCAAATTAACTTAAAAATTATGTAAAATGGTGACTTTATAACCCCATAACTATACGATGAACAATCCCCGGGAGAGAACTTGGGTTGGATTATACTAGAGTCGAATCTACAGAAAAGCCGTCGAATCGCGATATAACAGTTTTAAAACAATGTATTAATGTCATGTACATGTATGTCTAGATAAAGTAACATAGCAACGATAGTTTATTGTCACATATATCTAAGCATCTTTACACTTTGTCACGTGCCCCTCCATGGTCATTTTACTTTTGGCAATCCAATATAACCTGGCCGCAGGTTAACAATGTTCCATGTTCTAATAAAGTTTTCTGCTAAGAATATACTGATTGTCGGTATGTTCGATAGAGTTGTTGTTTCTTTCACAAGGTATTTGTATTATATTATAACAATTTAAAGTGCATATAGTATCCACTAGTTAGAATATGCTGAAATTGAGATGAAACGTATTTCACGCATTTTTAAAATAACCTGTCACATTGAGTTATTAATACTACAAACACACATTATATATAATATTTATTTAATTCTGTCTAATTATATTATCTACATATAAAACACATTTGTATTATATTATCTATATAAGAAACATCTAATTATGCAGACAAACATACATTTAAACTCTAGGTTAATTTTTGTAAAACTACATGTGCGAAATACCAAATTGACCTGTAAATTTCACCACGCATGTTATTTTATGCGTGATTTCACACAATAAATTACATCTTGTGTATAGATTTTTATTGCCCTACGGCATTAGCTAATCATGTTCTCGACAGGACCCACTGCTGTGATTAGCCTCTGGTTGAATAAAGATTATGGGACAATCAGATATTACATAATGGTGTTAATTGTTACCAACATTTATGGCATGACAAACAAATAAATGAAGTTAATGTCAATCATACATGTTAATATGATTTAAAACAAGTTCAAGTTCAAGAAATTTTAATGGCATAAACATATATACATGTTTGTCGCCACAAACAACTGGCGTTGAAAATATACAAATCAAATACAAAGAAATACAGTAGAAATTGGAAATACAGAAAAGCATGAGTAATATTATTCATACATACACAATTATGTAATATCTTACACACATACATCAAAATATGCATACATTATTTACAAATATAACATGGCAATTTCATTATGGATTATGATATATATATAGTTACAAAGGAAAGATTAAGGATTAATTGTTATTCTAGACATAGATTCTGTCCTTAATTTATCTGCGTGATACAAATAGGCAGCCAGATTAACTGTACTTTTTTTCGAGGTGTTTTTCATTATATTGCAAAATTTATTTATTGTAGGCCAGGTACTGTAATATCGTTTTATATATTTAGTTCTCAGATCCTGATAATGGGGACACACAAGAAGAAAGTGAAAAACAGTAAGTCTGCGCTTAACAAGTGGCCAAAACATTTTGCTGTCAAACAAATTGAGGCTCCACACGGGAAATTGTTTATGAACTTCATACAAGTTGAGGCTCACCACGGGGGAATTGTCTTCCAGCTGATTATAATAAAAGTCCTACAATAAATAGCCAATCAATAACCCTGCGTATACAGGTACTGTATAAAATAAATGAAAAAAAATCCAAGAAGAAAAATAACAATTTGATCAATATAAAAATATTTATTTAAAGTATATTTTTACATTAAACAAGAAAAAAAGAAATATCACTGAATGTGATGAATACCCCCAGATACTACTTGACGCAGTCACTTCAATGTGCTTTGACAATATGCACCACTAGACTTCGTAATGCTAAATAATGCAAGCTCTCATTGGAAGCCAACAATAGCTACGGAGAAAAAGTGCAGACCAAACTTATAAGTGTAAAAAACTAATGTCCATAACTCTCTTACAATTAATCCAAGCATCTGGCGTTAAAGATATGCACAACTATACTTTGTACTCAACAGTCATGCGAAGTTTCGTAGACATCTGACCATTGGTAACAGAGAAATAGCGCGGACAAACTTTATAAATGTAAAAACCAAAGTGCAATAACTCCATTAAAACAATAGAACATAGTGACACTATGCACAGAAAGATGTTAACATAATTCAAAATCCTCGTCACCAGTCTTGAATCCTACATGTATTCGCTATTGGAGATATAATGACTTCCCAAACATTTCACAAAACAAAACCTCGTCACTGTAACGAATCGGACAAGGAAAAGAAAAATTAACAAAAAGAGCAGCAGTACACATAACTCACAAAAAAGAAAACACAATAAAGAAAATTCACTGATAACACGTGACAAGGACAAACATAAACACGAATAAGACAACAGTGCAACATCAAACAGCTACAAAGCATGACACCCTACTCTGACAGCATGCGGCCTCAGTCAGTCAAACATAACCGGTGTAAGAGCCACTTCTTACATTTATACCATATACAATGTTTTTCTATATTTTGGTTTGCAATAAGGTGTTGACTTTTGTTCCCTATAAAATTTGTTCTCCCTTAATTTGTCTTCATATAAATAGTTCTCATCTACTTGTTGACTTCTGAATCATAGATAATGTTTGAAAATTGCACAGTCTCTGATGCGTGGGCACCATCACTGTCAGTAGATAATTGACGACGATTGTACATAACACTGTGGCCAGAATGTTTCTTTTGTCTTTTCTTTGACTTCCTGCACAGTACCACGATTGTCACTATTATGATCAAGGCAATTAAACCTCCGCCAACTGCCACAAATATCAGCTGAATAGTATGGCCTGAAATACGTTGTAACATGATTAAAACTCACTTTATGTCATACATTGTAACATGATCACAAATTACTTTTGCTAAAATTTGTAACATGATTAGAACTGATCTAATACCATTCACTATAACATTATCAGAACTTACCTAATGACATACATTGTAACATTATCAGAACTTATCTGATACCATTATTTGTAAGTTGATCAGAACTTATCCAATGTAACTTGATTCAATCTTATATTATGTCATACATTGTAACATGATCATAACTTATCCAATGTAACCTGATTTAACCTTATGTTATACATAGTAACATGGTCAGAAGTTACCTATTGCAAAACATTTCAACGTGATTAGATCATATCTAATAACATACATTGTACTTGTAACATAATCAGAAATTACATAAAGCCATTACGTGCATTATTACTTTGGTAATTTGCGTGTAAATATTTAGATTTAGGTTTAACAGACTAGCATCTAATAATAGCAATACAGTCACATTGTTAAAAAGGCTGGATCATCTTGTGGAAACTAAGGCAACGACCAGAGATGCTAACTTATGCTGTGGTTTCAAAAGCAAATGGCACCTATGACTTTTAAAAAGTGATAACTTTTGACTTCGGCAAGCTAAGCCTGATCAGTACTTGGTACTAGGTAGATACACGAGACAAGCACAAATAAAACTTACACATCTATGTATACACAATACATGTTCTGGTAATTTAACATGTATGGAAATGCTTAAATAAGTACAATGTCAATTATACACAAAAAAAACGAGTATCTACAGGCTAACGAGATAAAACAGAATACCAAGTATACGAACATCTATAAAATATCAGATTAAATTTTATTGCAATGTTAGCGTATAAAACCCAAGTGTTCATATACATGTATACATACCACTGTCGTCTTTTTCTGTTGGTGGACTGTAAATGTAGAAAAATATTCATTAAACGCAACAGTTAAAGTTGCAGAGCTCATTTGAAACAAATTGGATATACTTTTGCATTATGCATAGTATCACAGTTTTATGGCCATAGATCTGTATCAATCCTGTTTTTTGTGTAAGATAAAGCATTCTTTAAAATTATAAGGGTGACTGTATTGAATATTACAAAGTAAGGACAATGGTTTATAACAACAGTGTCTTCACACAGCTATATTGAAAGGCCTATAATAAACATTGGGTATTAAATCATGGAAGTTTGATATTCAGTAAGAAATTATGGTTAAAATTATACATGACGGGAAGTGTAATATTATGTAATTACCGGCATTCTGGCTTATTTCCTTCAACCTCACAAACCAAATTGTCACATGAATTTATTGTTGTGAACGCTTTACAAACACCTGTCACTGAAATTAAAGTTGTAATGTAGTCAATAGATGCTGAAACAGATTAACACATGTCACATACTGCACGAAAGTATCTAATCACTTGACAGAATATTTACTTTGTGCTTCAGTTTTGCTTAACGTTTAAGATTCATTAGTAGTTTGATATATCCGACGATGGAAAAACCTTGCAGCATCACATACAGACAACTATCTACCGCAAGTTCTTTTTATCATAATACTGCATTAAATACCAATGTTCAAGTGCAACAAAACAAACAATTTGTTCAAGCAAAGCAGTAGTCATTATGCTTGATAAAACACAATAAAATAGTTGATTCATTCAATACAATTCACTTGCGTGTTAGTAAATTCGTTCATTCAGGGTTCAATTTTACCCTTACGTGCTTCTTTACCTCCCTTATGAATGGCTACCTCCCTTGCTTCATTGAATCCTTCTTTCTTTACTTTATTCATGTTTGCACATTTACAGTTGTTTGTTAGCACATTTTATTCTATTATCAATGACTATTCATTTAACGCTTCTGTGTTTATTCACTCATTCAAATAAATGTTTACCTGTCTTATTGTCCAGACTGACTTGTGTTACTGCTGCAGTCTGACCATCAAACGTAAGCAAAGATTGTCCATCGTGTGTGGTTAACTGTGCAAGTCCTACAGACATTGACTGTGATGTAGATGTGTTGTTCTCCATGACAACTTCATGATCAATAATCAGACTTCCACGTCTGAAACAAATTATTTAAAATATTATTTTATAACAATAAATTACCGTTGTATCTCGATACTTTTGTTTTATTCTTTGTATACATCTGTTTTGACAACAGTTAAGAGTACATTTTGTTTGTATGCTCCTTATAAGAGAAATACGTACAGTACATTTTTAAGTTAGTCATGTTGTTGGTTATATTACCCAAGCACTGGCTAAAACTTCACTTGCGAACTTAATAATATGAACAAACTACAAAACATATGAACAACACATACACGTACAAGTTTGAATACTGTCATATATTAATTTGTGATAAACAGATATGTATATAATTTACCTCAAACCTGTGACTCTCAGGCTAACAAAACCATCACCGAGAAATTGTGTGTAAAATGTCTGTAGCTGAAATAAAACCATAAAATCAAGAATCATTGTTGAATATCTACTAATGTTTTTGTCACCAAGTTTCATCAAAATATTCAAATGTTTGATAATGTTTGGTAATCATTTAATACATGTTGCGTTTCTAAAGTCTCTCACTGTATTTGAATTTAAAACTGTAATGATTCCATTGCCTTGCATCAACCTGTTTTCATCGTGTGGTGTGCCTTTTTCAACGACGTTTCAGTTGCATGTATGACAGGCAGTTGTCATTTAGCATTTTTAGAAAAAAATCAAGGAAACGATTATCATGATGCTCTTCCACGAGCAACTAACAACATTGGACATGTCGATGGTATTACTATAGACAATATCACATGGCAACATATATTGTCAAATTTCGGTTAAAACCTGGGCATTAGTACTTGAACAGTCTCGTGGACTTTTTGAAATGATGCGAGACTTTCCTCAAGATTGTATTACAGTACTTAGTCTGTGTATTGTGAAAAGTAGAAAGTCCACCATCACTCATCAATGAAAACCGGAAAGTTTTCAAGATGATCGAGAACTATTAACAGTCAACTAAAAGGACGAGCAGGGAAGAAACATAAAACTGAATGTGCTTACCATTTTGAATGCCAGCTGGCTATAAAATTCGAAGGCTTGGGCAACTTGTAGGTTAATATTTGGAGGCAAGTCGATATTGATTCCAATAGATACTCTGACTTTCTGATCTAAATAACAATAGTGTAAAACAATGAACGTTTTATTGATGTGCCTTTAAATCAGATAAATCATACACATTAAACAAGATGGCAAACGTGGTTCTAAAATCTGCATATCAAAGCCCTATATAAGCATATCTTTGACCCAAGGAACATACTTTGAAATTGGAAGAATGCATGGCCTACTATATGTAATAAATACAATTAAACTTTATACAATTTTGAAAGAGGACCATCCATCAAAATCCATTAAGTAGTTTCGAAGGGGATGTTAAACAAATGCTGACGGACAATTGTCATCCAACAAATACCAATAACTCTCCATGTGCACTTCATTTATTTCATCATAAGAAATGTGTGAATTATGGTATTATACCACTGTTATACTATTGGCACTCAAGCTAGACCGTTCCTAGATACCAAGAAAGATTTCCAATCTGCTGTTATAAGAAGTCAATGGTTTGAATGCTTTCACCAGGCACTTGGTTGAAAGTAAGCAGAAAGTATGCAATAGCAGACTGAATGAATCCACCATTTACTTACGATTTGGAGCCACTGTTTCATTAATCTTGATCACATCAGCTGAAATTTAATTTTTAAAACTTGATAAAACAATCATAAATATAAAGTATACTGAAACACTAAAGAATGACTAAAACATGATTTGTTTAGATTCTGATTGTATGAAGACGCCTCCGCAAAGTACAAAGTAAGAATCAGTGAACTATATTTGGTTGTTAAGAAATACGAACAGCCAAGCGAGGGGCAAGTGACTGAAGTCAACACCAATAGCCACTGAACACATTAAACTTGAAAATAAAAAAATATGGCCAAAGTCTGTTTCGACAAATTCCACTCACCTACACAGCCACTTTTTGTTGTATTATAACCAATGCGACATAAGCAGTCATAACCATTGTTTTTGTTTTGACACACAGTATAAGCTTGATTATTGCAGGTAACTTTGCTCTCACATTCGTCCACATCAGTAGCACACCTAACCCCAGTCCATCCAACCTTGCAGACGCACAAGTTAGAAGCAGACTTACAAAACTTTGTATTTTCCTTCACACAGTCGCATGTTGAAACTTAAATGTAAACAATAGAATCAGTTAGTGTATAAACAAGAGAAATAATATGATTCTGAAATGATGTATGCATTACATCGTTCGGTTGGCTTGTGTGTTAGGCATTGTGCCTTGTATGTTTTCTGTGTTCAGCTGAAGAAGTTAAGTGCTGCCTTCCCTGTCCGACTTAATATTTTCTTTTTGTCCACTTTATAGTGGAAGAAGCAAAAAATAATACCGAAAGTAAAATTGTCACCGTGCCTTTTTGTCAAGTGTGTTTATTTTGTATGTGCCTTGTTGAAAGTTGGAAAGTCCAGTATGAGGCTGATTCGTTTCTTTCAAAAATGCATGTACCATTTTCCTATTTACATGGAATATGGCTTGTGGGTTGTCCTGGTGCTCGCTTTGTCTGCTAGCTCGTTCTCCGAATATGTTTCACCAACACCAAGGTAGAACAAGTTTACAATTCGAATAGAACCAGTAGCAGTGAGGTCCATATCATTTTGTATCATGACAATAACATCTCAACCTTAATTGACACTCCCTTATATTGCTAGTATAAAACGTGTACATACCTTTATTGCAAAATGTAGATATTTCTTCCACCTGTCTGATCTCCAACGTTGGAAGACCGGGATAATGTAATTTAACAACAACAGTTACGTTAAATGTTTTAACTGGAGCATTTAGATTAACAATATAATCTACCAGTTCATCATTTATATCATATACATGCTCCACATTATACTCTCCAACAGGCTGAATCCAGGATGGAACTATTAACACATTATTATGTGATAAAAGATCTGACGAATTTGCTGAAGATCCAATGTCTACCGATGAATTCAATCGAGCCTGGACAAATCCATCGGTTCCGTTAAAGAAACATCCATTCACATGGATATTGACATTTTTTGGTCGCTTATAAACCATAAATGTGAGAACCCCGGATCGGGTCAAAGTTGAATCGGTTGCCCCTTGTCGTGCTAAAACATTTAGCTTAATCTGTCCTTCATATTTAGTTTTCATAGTAAGTGAACCAAAGTCTGAACTTCTAAGTACAAGGGAGCCGTCAGGATTGTTGGTGCCCTTGGAGAATGTTGTTTCATCAGGGAACCCTGATAATATGATGGTTATATCCTCCAGACTTCCAGACATATTCCTCGCAGATATCTTAAGTTTGATTTCTTCATTCGTAAATCCTGCAACAGCTTTCATGTCCAAAACTGGCGGTTCAAGTGGTTTTGTGGCTGAAACAGAAATAAGTTCATAGTGAAACTTTATTGGTCAAAAAGTTTTACTTACCGATTATTACTGAGATGGATACTGACACTGTCACCCAAACACTGTCACCCAACCTTTAAACTACATTGTATATACAATACGAGTTCCAAGCAAGGTAAGAACTCAAACACTAACCGGGCAAAACTGGACAACCTCAAGTTCCCAAGGCGAACGCAATAATCTCTACACACATGAGTATGTCGTTCATGAATGTAGAATGTAAAACCCTCTTTCGTAATCATGTAAGGCTAGACTACACAATAACCAAGCATTAAGGTTTTGTGCAGAATCTGTTAACAAAATCCTGGGACAGATGCTTAATATAAGAGATGTTATATCCTTTAGACAGGTGGATATTAAGTATGAAATGTCTATATGAGATGTGTCCAATGTGGTAAAAGTATAGCAGTTGAATGGATGGAGAAATTATAACAAAATAATAAGAAAACTTGAAAAGTTTAAAGTAGTTTTAATACTTACTGGAGGAGCACGTCGGACCATAATACCCCTCATTACATATACAAACATTTGTCCAGGAACAGTTTCCATGATCGGAGCAACTGCAGTTACCTAAAAGTACAAAATGTTCATAGTTGCATAATTGGGCTTAAAGTCTCACAAAAGTCGATGTAATGCAGTCACATACGAGGTGCCCCTTGTGACATGCGAATTGTCCGTTGTCATGTACGAGGTCATAAACTCATCACAACCAATGGCAGCTTCATGTTGCACTAACCAATAATTACACCTAACATACTATATAGTTTTACTTTAAGCCACGATCCCTGCCAATTATAGTTTTTACATATGACATTTTGCTAAGGAGTCAGGTGTTCTTTAACCGTCAATAACTTCCGGGTATGCCTCTATGATAAACCATTATATTTGCAATGACAGATATGATCAATAACACGAACTTTTATGGACATTCATATCTTTAGGAGTTAATTCATTATATACTATACATGTATCGTATGTGTTAGAATCTGTAGTTCTTTAGGTTTGTGACTCTAGCTTTGGGACTTGTAAAAATGAATGTCTGTCAAATAAAACTAGAAACCAGTAAAAGTAACATGATTACCTGGTTCCCCTGTAGCTTCAACATTAAGGAACTCTACAGAATCTAGTTCCTGTACAACCTGCCGATTCCCAACATGGTCCACAGAAATTGGAAGTAGATTGTATGATGCACCTTGACTCAATGGTAGCACAAGTATATCCTCTGTAACACCTTCCATAAACAGCACTAAACTATTGTCTGCCAATAACAAAGAATATTACATGTATGAGCTTATCTAACGTTATGTTGTACGATACAGATATTAAGCAGGGCTCTTATTCACCAATAAGTCGAGTTATAAGTCCAAGTCTAAAGCTAAGTCAAAGTCAATATTATACTAGTATATTGGCGAACATGGACACATGACAAGAATTAAGCTATGTAAGCATACATAATGAGTTACTTGTGTTGAAAAGGGGTTGATATACGGTCCAAAGTAAAATATGATATAACCTCCAATAGTTATGACATTTTTTCTATATTGCTTAGTCCCAGGTGGTTATTTAAACGGTTATTCCTCAGATACTTGTAGTAATTGACAATGAAACGGTTAGATCATTCTGAAATTACATTAATTGGAAAAGAAATATGTGGTTACAAAGGAACCATGCTGATTGGGTAAATCATATTTTACAGCAGTTTTTTGTTTCATGTTTTCTTTCTAAATTTAAGCATGTCAGAGGCGTTACAAATCATACATGTAAAAGTGTCCCGATAAAGATTAGACGATAAAAATTAGAGAGTAATTCGTGTCTAATGGAATACCTTGTTTTTGGAATATATCCACGAAGGCAGGACCTGATCCTGAATCTGTAGGTCGCATTGAGATTGTGACAGAATCTACAGACAGTGTCTCTGATATAATGGAACTGTTCATCACTGGAGGTATATCGTCTATCTGTATCCGTATAAACACCAATAGTAACATTGATTGGCTAGAAGTAACGAGGAATGTAGTAATTCCATCACATCAAGAGCTACACGTACATGTAATATATACATGTACAGTAATGTATACACTTTTAGAGACACGTGGAATTAGGACGTTGTAGTTGTTTAGTTTCAATCTTTCTATGTTTTATGTGTCATTTTTGTGAGCTGCTTTTTCTGTTGGGTGCATCTGCCCTAAGTTTCGTGTTTTTATATATTACTTAAAAATGGTGCTAGGTTTTATATAGCCTGCCAACAAAGATCACTGTTTGTTGTTCAAGTGGGTGTTTTTCCCTCGTAGGTTTGTGGATATGTACAATGTTTGTGTTTGAATAGGCGAAATAAAATAAGGAAATAAATACAGACTAAAAAACAAACATATGTACATCATAAAAATAACATGTATGAGAATTGATCACTTATTGTCTTTCTACCATCTACGGTAATGCTAAAACTAATTTCAAATATCCATACCGTGTTGAATATATTCGGAGCATCGATAGGTTCATTCTCATCAAAGTAAATAGACGCATTAGCATTGATTGTAGCTAAGTGGGCAACATCTCTGCGAGGTTTCATGGAGAACGAAACAAATCCTTGCCCTGTTGTTCCGTTATTTGGAGGAAGAAATCCAACACCTGGATCAATGGGCGCTTCTCCTGTGTTATTAGATACAGCATGTAATTATTTTATGTTTATAGGTTTATGTCTAGTTAGGCAGCTATACTGCTTATGCTTATTCATGTATACAAAATTATGTTAATCTAATGCTAAATACATATAATTTAAAATTAGTAACATTTATGGGCATCAGATCAAGAATGCAAGTTTTGTAGAAAGGCAATTATATGGGTACATGTGTATGTAAATACATGGATTCCAATTTCGGAACAAAACCTAGAACAGAATAAGCTTAACGTGGGCAGAATTGATTTAAGTAACTCAAGAAGAATTGTATACTACAAATAGAAGTAGCTCCATCGCAAATATTTCTTGTGATGCATGCCACTGTTTGAATAGACAGTACATTCATTTAAATCCATACTGAATGGAAAAGCAGGTGGCAAAAATGTTTTGATTATTAAACTTGAATTGCTAGCATACCTGTTTGTGGGTCTATTGTCTGAAACTCCCAAGTCAAGGTTTTCTTGACAATATCTAGTCCTGCAAACACCCGTACAAGAAATCCCATCTCTGCTGTCATGTTGATCGTACCCTGTTGTTATAAATTTAAATTACAGTCATAAATAAGTGAGTACCGTTTTGCTTCTATTCAGGAAAAAATCCGGAAAACTTTCGTCTTACAAAACATTTTTAACAACGCGGTCAATAAGATCGCGCATTTATATAAATTCTTCATTTTTGTACATCAATATTTAAAAAAAATAACATTTACTTGAAAAAACTTCTGTCTGTCTGGAATTTCTTGCGTGAAATTTCCGAAACCAAATTCTCCCATCTGCATGGTGCGTGAATCTAGATGTTCACTGTAGCTGTGTACAATATAAACATGTTGGGCTGGAGCTGTCGCATTCTCCTCATTTTCAAACCTGATCATATATTTCATCACCATATCCTTAGCAATAAAGCGAGCAGGACCATACCCAGCTGGTCCTAACATATCATTCTGAAATACATCATAGACCATTCTCAGAACCACAAACTCGTGTACTGATACTTTCTCTCAAGACTTAGAAATTATTTTAACCTTCACGAAAGTCACAAACATTTGTATTTTGATTAGTCTAAAAACATTTCCGATATTAAAACGAAACAGCGACGGATATAGAATTTTTCAATACGAAAACTATAAACCTTGTCAACTTGTGCCAAAGTAAAGACATTCTCAGACCCTGACTTATTTAAATATTTAGGTGTTAGGTCAGAAGTTATTTCACCAGGCAGTGTACGGATTTTCTGTGTTCTCAATGTTATAAGGTAAGATAAAGTAATATCATTAATGCTCATTCACATCATACATTTAAACAGGTGTTTTACTTACAGGATCCATGGATCTAACCCAGTCAATCAAACCATCTATCAAATCTTTGATTGAATCTTTAACTTTATCCGGCCAATCACACAACTAACAAGAAGAAATAAACACATTTCATAATGAGGTGCAGCATATTCAAACTCAACAAAAGTAAAACAAACAATATTTAAAATGTCCAACTAACCTACATTTACATGTATTCATTGGTATATATGTAATTTTCAAAGTAGTTTAATGCGTTTGTTTACAACCTATTTATGGTACATAAGCACAAACATTGGTGAGGCATAAACATTCGATAGATACTGATCAAATTATGATAAACCCTAGTTTAATGATCTAATCTCTACTTTAATACTTTTCTTAGCACTAGTCTATAGTTACCCCTGGTCGAACACCCGTTAATGCTTCCACATCGCCACATGCGTCACTGAGACCATCAACACTATCTTTAAAAAGGTCGTATGTGTCTTTCAAAGCACCAATAGTGTCATCAACAGCTGAATCAATAAAATCTTTTTCAGGATCATCAAATGAGTAAGGTTCTTTGTTAATCGCATGTTGAGCCCAGTTTCCTGCCACAGTAGCCCCTGCATCGAGCAAGATCTGTATTGGTTTAGGTATTCTCTTTCTCCAAGGGTCTAATGCTCCCTTCAGTCCTCCAGTCAGTGTGGATCCAGCGGCTCCTTAATCAGAAATGTATGATATTTCAGACACTTGAGTTATTATATCAGAATATACAGCAATCTAATTGTTTCAACACTACGAATGGCATCATCATTGTAAATTTTCACTATTCATTGAAGCAACTGACACTTATATCTAATTACATATACTTGTACATTAATTTGTACCATGAATTTGTATCTCTTGTATTGCAGGGAACCACCCAGACATTCCGTACTTTAAATAGATGGTTGTAGGTGTTTAATAAATTAGGAAGAAAAAACGTAATGGTAACAAAGTCAGTTCGTTTTTGTATTGTTCATTTGATGTTGATCTTG
The DNA here is from genome assembly GCA_947247005.1 of Spisula solida. Lineage (NCBI taxonomy): Eukaryota > Metazoa > Mollusca > Bivalvia > Venerida > Mactridae > Spisula > Spisula solida. Next base: position 49,717,349 of record OX365944.1, on the reverse strand, counting down.
TGACTGTTTTTTATATTTGAGTGTCTGTCGTGCTATTTTTGTGTGCTTTTTCTTCTGCTGTTTCTGCTGAATAATGCTTTCCAGTCTGATTTAGTTGTTATCTTTTTGTATTGGTAAAATGGCCTTACCTCCCCAGCTCCAGTCTGAAGTAGGGGTGTTTTTCAAGTAGTCATATAAACCAGTCACTGCTCCTTTTCCTGCAGCTCCAAGTGTTATCCAGCACCATGGACATGTGCCTTCTGGGTCATTGAAATGGACTGGATCGTTAGAACAGTAAGCATAGAAGTTTTTACTATGAGCCTTTATTCCTACGGGATCAGTACTCATAAATCTTCCGGTGTGACTGTCATATAGACGTGCTCGCATTAAGTATGTTCCAGGTATTTCTTGCATGTCCACCACGCCCCATTGTCCGATATAGGTAAACATGGATGATTGAGCTCCACTCCTGGCAGGCAGGACCTCGCCAAACGGATTTCTTTCAAATTTACTCAACAAGTCTCCATTTTCATCTAAGATACTAACCACAGAACTGCGAAGTAAAACAAATTGCTTTAAATATTTTGAGAAATACTAAACTCCAGTTTTTAAACAGTTGTGTTGTTGAAATTTCTTGAATTTGAATATCGCATAGTAGTGTAAAATATGAGGCAATGCAACTATATACACCATACATGCTTCAAACGAAGTTTAATCAAAATTCGCGGAAAAGTTTGGAGGATGAAACAAATAGACGAAAAATGAACAATCCAGTCGTCAGACTGTAAGATTATGTACATTTATACTGAACTACATATATATGTTGTTAGTATGTGGGGTGTATATAGGTTTATGTCACCTACCCTAATGGATCAAACATGAAGTAGTTTATCTCATTATTGTTATGTTTTTGTCCAATCAAACCTATCAATCCGTCACCATGGTAATATGACATCCTACTCGTCCGACCATTCTCTGTTCTCATCTATTTACGACAAAGAAAAAAAAACTCATGATGTTAATATAATCAAACAATATTGACGTTGTAATGATCTGTATACATGAAAACTTTACAAAAATATTGCATAAATTCTTAATATCCTTGGGCAGGCAAAAAATCCTTTAGATGTGTGTGAACAGAAAACCTTGGACATTGTTACTGTGTATAATCAAGAAACCAATCAAGTTAAATAATGACAACTTGACAAGCCATCAATCGTTGAGGTTGAGCAACCGCATCTCAATAAAAGCTCTATAAAAATTCCCTAAGCCAATAGTCGATATAAATTTAACCTCGGTAGAGCAAGCACCTCTAAACAACAGCCAATATTTACAGCTCCCAAAGGTGTTACTCTGCAGAGCTTTTCTGGTACTGGTAGAGTTCATGATCAATACACATACACTTGTACTCTATCCAAACTCCTTTCAAGCATATTACAAGGGTTTAACATTACGATAATAGAAAAAGTTTTCGAAAATGTTGCGTTTATGATTTTAACGAATATTTTCAGTGATACTTGTCCACAAACTTTACGGACGACCCTCGTATATTGGAACAGCGGTAAAGCTATAATTATAATAATTTTCAAATGTTCAATTACTCACCTGTTCTAAAATATCCAAGCCATAGTTACCTCCCATGTTGACCACATATTGTGTTGCAACATCACTACAGTTCTTAGAGTAGAGAAATCCGAAGGCATCATACCGATACGTACAGTTATTTATTGCTGACTCATACCGGATCAACATGTTGTCGTCATCATACACAAAACGTTCTATTTCACCAGTTTCAGATTCTCTCTCTATCAGGTTTCCATTTTTATCATGTTTATACTTCATTTTTCCTAATTCAACGTATTGGTTCAGTTCGTTAACAGTATTTCTAATTTCCACACCGTTCACGGACACAGTTTTGCGATTCTTTGTCTCGTCGTACGTATACTTCGTGATATTTCCATGTGGATCAATCATAGATATAACTTGACCAGCTCGATCGTATCGAAATTTCCACATTCCTTCAATCGTATCAACAGATATTCTTCTGTTTTTGGATGAGTAAGTATAATTAAAGAATGACGACAAAGTTCCATTGGGATAATAGTTCAACAATTTTGTTAGCAGTCCAGTAGTAGGATCGTACTTATACTCAGTCCTTGCTTTATTTCCTAGTGTCTTCTTTACGATCCTTCCACCATTGTTATATTTAGCATCAGCAAGAACATTCCCGTCTTCGTCAGTGACTTGTGTCATTTGTCCTAGACGATTGTATGTATAGCCAACTTTATAACCACTAGTAGTTTCTATGGCAGTAACTCGTTGCTTGTTATCATACTTGTAGTCTACTGTGTGATTAGGATACCGGACACGAGTCGGTAAATTGTCAGACTGTTGTATGCTGATTTCACCAATGTCGTTAGTAGCGGTTACAACATTTCCAGTTTCATCATAATCATATGATGTTATCCCACCGACACTATCGGTCTTTTTAATCAGTTGTTGATGATCATCGAACTCATAACATTTAACACCTCCTGATTGCAGAGTAGTCACATGTCCATTTTTAAAATAATTGTATGATTTGTTTGTACCATCAGGATAGATTACGGTGTTCAATGTTCCATTTTTATTTATGTCCACTTCATACTTGTTTCCACGACCATCAACGAACTCACTTAACTGACCTTTGTCGTTAAATACAGTCTTTATGTTATCACCGTTGCCATCTTCAATGACAACATGGTTGCTGTCTCTGCCAAATGTTTTCTTCAAAATCAACTGTGAAAAAAAAACAGGAGAGTATGATCTGAAATCCTGGTATACATTATACAGTGACGAAAACCATTGCTTTATTTCAGGGGACCTGTTTTAGTCCCTGATAAAAATAATTTCCCTGAATTGATAATAACAAAATGTGTTATAATGATGACCAAGATGACGTATGTTTGGTGATAAAACCCTCTTGTAAAGATATGTCATATAAGTACACATACTAAATCTTAGTCTTATATAAAGTCAGATGACAAATGTATTAAGGCAATGTATTAAATTAATTTTATATAAAATAAGCCGGAATATTGTGGTTCACTTTAACATCATAGAGATGGTCATTAGGAGGGGTACCGTTTTCATAGTCAATACTCACTACATCTCCCAGATATGTGGCTTGAGAGAACATAGTTGATACAGTCTTTTCTGGCAAGCTGTTGTTGGTTTGAATGCGTATAAGCTCTCCATTTTCACCAAACGTGTATGTTGTGATCTTTTCTTCTGGTAGTTCATGTATATGAACCATCCCTCCGTCACTGTATGTATATTCAAGTCCTTTCACTTGATCTCCGGCAGCAATGAAACGTCGAGCAGACAAGTGTCCGAAAGAATTATACTCAAATACGACCATAGTTTCGCGGTCATACATAACATATTTCAAGGAAGAGTCTTTACTATTGTAGCGGAATTTTGTTGTTGCGGAATCAGAACGGACACTTCTTATCAACCCAGACTCGAAATCGTACTGAAATCTGCAAACAGATTAGAAGAAACATGTATTGGTATATACCGCAGGCAAAATGCAGACGACAATCAAAATCAAGTACATTCATGTCATAGTTAGAATAGAGCCTTAAAGATTCACGATGTTTCCATTACATAAAATACTGTTGTTGTTTCTAGACTGGGGGGGGGGGAAGTGTACCTTCTGCTCCAATGCCCTCAGTGGGGTGTAAACTATTATACGTGGGGCGTCAAGAGTGATATACTACGATGTACAATTGCAATATACTGTCTTTATAGAAGTAATATAATATTTAATTGTAATCAAATTGAGTACAATTAAGGTTTTTACATCCTTACGTTTTCTTCTTTTGTTTAGTGAGAGTAGAATTCATCAATTCCATCGATAGCACATTTCCACGGTCATTGTAGGCAATGGATACAAATGGTCCACTTGAATGTTTAATTCGTGTCAATAGATTGTTGTTATATTGTAGACTCAAGCTGCTGTTATCAACCAAAGAATCTATCGATTTCAGTAGTAGTGTGGATGCATCAAAATGAAATTCTTTATCATCTCGTCTTCGGCGAAGAACCATATCTACACAGAAAGCAAGAGTGTCAAAATGTCGCAAAATACACCCTTGATGTGGACATAAATGAGTGTCATGTAAATGGTAATTATTTTTATTCATAATCCATGCATGCACTGACCTATTTGATAGATGATCAAACTCCTTATTAATATATTATTCTTACAATCTTTCCATGAAGTTGATCTTGAGTATTGATGATTATTTTCAAGATCTGATTTAATGAGGAGTGAGTATTATCAGACGTTATAGACGTTATATATAGTCTTTGCATTGATTATACAAATATAGTGGTCAAATGGTTTATTAATATATCGGCCTCTTGAATGGGATGTTGCTTGTTGCAGGATCCAAGGTCATAAATAACAAGGTCACTACAAATGGTACTAGGACAGCTTCTCGGCTTGGCACCAAGCGTATAATGGACGGGTCCTATAATGGATAGTGCTAGGACTGGTTGGTCCAGTGTAGGGATAATGTGACTGGGTCCACACAGAATAACTGAAATACTGTACTTAATTCCAAAAATCCATTTACCTGAGCCTACTTTGGATATGGTTCCCAACTTGTAATGAATAAAAACGTTGTCACCGACCTTGGTGAAATTGTAATCTTCCTTTTCCAATATCAGGGTTAATCTTGATTCACCAATATACTTGATCTTTGTATCCCTTTACGTATAGAGGAACAAGTGTTAAATAAGTTTTGATTTCCACTCAAGCATGGCTGGCTAGTTTTAGTAAAAAGGCTTTTGGTAGATGGTTAATCTGTCACTTTGCAGATGTGGGTTCGATTGCCTCGTTTAGCAGTTACAAACATGTTCTTCGATGACATTAACGACCACGTGTTGAGAAGTTGTCATTTACTTGCTAAAGAGAATATTAGTATTGACTGATATTTAAGTCCAGTTAAACCGGTTACTATAGGTTATATATCGGTGTTACTACTTCGTGTTGTTTTGACTGATAAAACCTCTGTGTTTTGATAATTCAAGGCCCGTAAGTAGAACATTAATACATTCATGCAGCAAATAACTAGTCTACACATTCTGAATTAAAGCCAAAATCTCAAATTATTCATAATAAACACCTAAGCTGAACTTGGGCGAAGAAGGAATAAAATATATAATTATAAAATGTAACATATTACCATAATGGTAGAATCCAACCCTTCCCAAGGAAACCATGTTGTTCTCTAGCTCCTATCCTAGCAGGTAATGTATAGTCTATCGCAAGTGCAATGGTTGAGTCTGTTGCTACATTGAATACGCTCCCACGCAGTATTACCCTGTCTCCGTATGGAGCATCAGCAAACTCGATTAAATAATTTGTAATATCGTCTAGTTTCTGAACTCTTCTACCTGCCACACTCATGTCACTCAAAACTTCTGATACCTTTCTCGATAAAGATAAGGTGCTGTTTCCGGTTAGTTTGATAAAGTTTGTCCATACTTTGTTCCATTCCATTTCATTATAGTGTGAAGGGTGTAATTCTGCCTTAAGATCTAAGAAAGGATTTCGAATTTCATTGCTCACTTTTAATGATGTTACTTTAAATTTCATAGAACTGGTAGCAGTTGCTACAGTTTGTTTTGCCTCAAACTTAAGTACTCCTTCTGATCCTGGCCGGAATATTCCACTAGGGCCTTCTCTTGGTTTGGCAATCATCAGGTGTTGATGTTTATATATCTCTTCTTTATCGCTTTCTAGCAGTCGAAGTGCACCGCCTCCAACAGCTTGCACAGTCAGTAAAGGAGCAAGGAGGTCGGAGTTACCCCTGTTTTGTAGGTTGACAGTAATAACAGTCGTTTCTCCCATTCTAACTCGACCAACATTTTCAACAGTTGTTGCTAAATATCCTTCTGTTCCTGTCCTGATACTAACCGTATTGTCAGTCGTTTTAGTTTCCCGTCCAGTGTTGTACCTCAAGACAAGAATAGCTTGAGTTAAAGGAATGCTACTAGGCACAGAAAATGTAGCATATGCATTGATAGAAGAAAAGACTCGAGTGACGGCAACAAGGGGTTTAATGGTAGAGTCATTGAAGTGTAGTTCGGCTTGCATATCGGGTGGGAATAGAGTACCTGATATATGTATTGTAGTTTGTGTTCCAACCAGCAATATTCCTGGTGATATTTTCATTACTTCAAACTCGGCATACTTAATAGATATTTCCAACGTCTGTGTAACACTTTTAGATATAAAGCCAGTATTTTCTATCAGAACATAATAGTCTTCATTCAGAGTGTCAGGAACAGTCATCATGTGATTTGCACTACTCGGATCTTCAGATATTACATCAAAATCGTACAGGGTAGCAGGACGATTAGCTTTAATATATACCGAGTTAAAGGCATCTTGGTTAAGGGATGTAACATTTACAACTAGCGTCTTATCTTCCAGGACATTTGCAATGCGGAATGAAATAGACTGATGAGGTTCTAACTGAACATTCTTCAGCTTATCAAATTCTAGCAGTTTGTATGATATTTCTGTTATTTTCTTACTAATCCCAACATTATTCTCTGGAAGAACGTCAATAATATTTGATCTTGTCTTTACTAGTGTAGAGTAATTCTGGGCTTTCACATGAGGAACAGTGTTTCTCACTGTCCCTTGAACAACTCCTGTCTGATTAGCATCCAGTGTAAAGCTGGTACAAAAAGGTTGTCCTAGCTGATAATCATTGATATCCCAGTCTGTATCATCCGACAGATAAACTGAATCACATTTATACCCTCGAGCTTGTTTCGTCCCATTGTTTGCAACTTCCCAAGTGACACTCAGAGTACTACCATATTCTGCAGATTCGGGAGCAATGACTTGTTTCACAAATAGGTCTGTGCTTGCCTTCGCTAGCATATCAAATGTAAGTCTTTGAATATTATCATCTTCATTTTCCTCAAATACATCATTTCTTGAATCACATACAATAGCTAGAAAGTAACTTTTTGTTGCTAAGTCTAATGGAAGAAGAAATGATATGTTAAATGACATAGTTTGTCCAGCACCCAGTTGCACAGGTCTCAGCTCTGATTTCAATTTCTTATCAAACGCATCTATGATATAATCCTCACTTATAAACACACTATCATACCAAACTTGGAAGGTCGTAATATTGCCTGTGTTTGTGATGTTGTATTCCAAGGTTACCGGTTGTCCCCCTTCCATAGCATCCAAGACAACACTGCTATTCACAACCAGATTTGGCATCAGGAATGTAATTTGTTCTTTTGGTAAATATGATGTCACTGTTCCAACGGATGTGCTTGAGTTATCTGTTCCACCTTGTGTACCTTGATGACTAATGTCAATGTCATCTGGTATGACATAAAACTTTGGATGGCCACTAAACCCATGAGGAATCATAAAATTTGTAGAAAAATCGTAATCATCATTCGGCGGTAAAGATCCTAAATGGACAACATCCTTGACACGGAGACCAATATTTCTAAGTTGTGCTAATGTGGAAACCTGCACATCCGCAATATACACAGAATCGATCCAAGAGGACTTAGTGGTAGTCCTATCGCCGACATTCAATACATTATATCCTATTTCCATCTCTGAGCCAGGAACCATTATACCATCCTGACTGGTAACTGTAACATTTCTTATAGTCCCAAGTAACCTTGCTCCTTGGCTAGGCTTTACAAAGATAGGTGCACTTATGCATTTCTTGTTATTATCAATAGAATTAGATTCATACACAGACTGTGTTGCATCAACCAGAACACAGACAAAAAGGTTACCAGAAACCTTTAATGGCAGAATAATGTTCCTCTGTAGCTCATAAGACGACTGTGAAAGAAGCCGGTTTTCAACAGTGAATGTTCCAAGGTATTTATTGGAAACGTTTGTCATGGGATCAGTTGTTACGAATATTTTATCTGTCCACACCTGCTGTTCATTCATCGAGTTCCCGATATTTTGTACCTCCCATATTACAGAAAATAATTTGTCACCTTCGACTTCCCCTTTATCGGTAACTGTCAATGACTGAGCGATCAGATCTGCTGCAGGGGATATATCAACATTCACAAGTTTAACTATTCTATTATTTGCCACTTTACCACCTTCAAATACTTCATTATTAGCATTGATATCTACTACCACAAAATGAGGCCCAGAAATATCATAAGGTAGTTTGATTTTGGCAGTCTTTGTGTAAGAGGATCCAACAGTCAATGTTTCATTCTGTTCAATTACAGCAACGATATCTCGGAAGGGAACCGTGTCTTTTTCATTTTCAGTGAAGTAAATTCTATCCAACCAGGTAGTATTTGTGACGTCTTTGTTTCCCTCATTTAGAACAGCATACGATACACTTATGTCATTCCCTCCTTGAACATTGTCGCTAACTTCTACGTTGTTTTGAAGAACCATATCTGCAGCTCTGAGTTCAATATTTATAAAAGGTAGTGTGTAAAAATTGTTTGTTTTTATATTATCTCCTCTGAATTGCTCAGACCCTACTTCGATCTTGACAGAAATTTGACCAAATACTGATAATGGCAAATGTATGGTTGCATTATTAGTGTATGTTTGTCCGTGTTCCAGAGCGTGTTCAATTGACACTGGATACTCTCCAATTGTGTCAAAATAATTACCATTTGGAAGCTTGATGTACAGAGTGTCTGACCAACTCAATTCTAATGTTTTACCATTTCCAATATTTTCAACGTTCCAGAAAGCATCTATCCTTGTCCAGTTAAACTCATTAGTCGTGGTAACATTAAGATCATTGACATTAAGATCAGGCAATGCTTGGTGGATTTGAACTGATGCTGTTCGCATGTTATTGTTATCATGAGTGAATTCAAATACGTTATTCCAAGTGTCGGTATGGACAGAAATATTATAATTCCCCGACACCATGCTCGCTGCAACGTAGAACGAAACGGATGACGTATAGCTGTCATAACTTCTTAGCATACCATAATGTGATCTAGTGCCAATATTCTGATGCCATTTACCATCATCAGACTTGATATCCTGTAAACAGTACACAGTAAAAACACAATTCAGTCTAACATTGTGATAGAGGAACTTGTTTGTTCAATATCAGAATTGTTACATACTCAGGTCATTACAAGTAGATAAGTCGTGATATTCACATTGAGTCTAAGAAAACTTAAATATTCTCATTCTTAAAGCGTCTAAAATTAAGCACCCTTAAATTACTCATTGCTTGACCCTTAAGCATACAATAGCAATTCAAGGATTTGTGGACCCAGTGTCAGACTTTATACGTTTATAGTGACTGAGTGGTCTACATTGAACTGATATAATGTCTTAAATGACCGAACCTAAGTAGCCGGATGCTTTGGCAAAATAATATATTTATCTTAGTTATTTGAACTGAATGCCACCAATATGACATTTGACTAAATAATACAAAAGTAAATTAAGTATTTCGAGAAATACAACAGACTGTTGTCGACCTGAATAGCCCACCATTCATTTCAAGATAAAAAATAATAAGTGTAAGAATTTGAACATACAATTGAATCCCTCCAATATGACTGTGAACTTGGGCTATCATCTCCTGTATTTTCGACTGTCCATTTGATAAGGACAGTATCTCCAGTTGTCCATGATACAGACATATCTATCGACTTTACTATAAGATCAGGTGGTGGCATCAAGAGAACACGTATAGGTTGCTGAAATATGGACAGACACAAGGCATAACTTAGTCATTGTAAACATCACCATGCTTACACAAAATTATATAGACTAATATAGACTAACCTATGTTAGGCAGCAAACCAGACGTACATGAAATGTGACTGTTAGGCGACTACTTGCGACTACACGTATTTAATACTTGTGCATTTATTATAAAAAGCAAAATTGTCAATTTAGGATTGAGTCACATTAGATGCCTAAGGTAGGATCATGTGGCTGCTTTACACAATTAATTGCTTAATTATAGTGAATACAAGCATGGCTATGCTGACTGCAATTATCTACACAAGCTACCGGATAAAAAAGCGACTGAGTACATTATATTGCCGACTGGAAGATGTCTTATATTGAATTAGCAGAAACATCAAGGATTTATCTTTGTTAAAATTACCGCAATTTCTTAATTAATAAATCGACAAATCAAGACAAATAAATAAAACACTAGTACATGTACCGATTGTTTACATGGAACGTAAACGGTGCAATGCAAATATGTATATAATGTACCGAGCAAAAAAAAACTTTACATAGCAATTGCACGTGTTTTTTCTCTAGTGTAATGATGCGTGGTTTGAAAATCGTCTGTCTTCTCTATTTTAGAAATAATTTACTGCCATATACATTCTGGAAACATCTTGACAACAGAGTCAGTGCATTTGATGATATAAATTGAGGCTCCTATCAGATGTGATGATGCTACTGAAAACTAAAAAAAAATTGTAACTTTTACACTTTTTGAGTATTCTATTACATACTTGAGTGGAATACAAGTTATTATTCTCTCCCATATTTTCAAACACATAATTGTAAACGTCAACTTCTGCTAGGAAGAAGAAATCTCCAAACTGGAATTCAGGAAGTGTAACTTCTTCTATCATATCAACTGTACTGTCTTTATCTAAATTACCATAATGCCAAACAGTCTTCAACCGCTGTGCTTCGTTTGCTGAAAATAAGAACAGAAGTCGTATAATAAGGTTATGCTGAGTACTGTTTCATTGGTCCCACAATATTAAATAACTAATTTGCATCTAAGTTTAGTAAAAACGGGGCAACTTTTCTCAATAAGTCAGCCAAGCGATACAAGGTTGGTTAAAGCATACAGCTATTTTAAGATAACAATGGCCATTCAATAATAGTGCACGCTAAAACAGGAGGTTGTTAATTTAGATGACTAGTATCGCAGGTCCAACTGTTCTTACAGTATTACTTACTTAGTGTCTGATTTGGACACAGCCATATTCTATCTGCCCATGATCCACGTCTTGTAGAACCCTGTCCCAAATTAGCTACAGTCCATGACACGGACAGTTTTTTCCCTAGAAAAATAATAAGTGAACTATGAAATGTTATTCCTCGGGAACATATTGTACGCAAATAAAAATACTTAATGAAGATATTCAAACAGTTTACTATATATCTAAAATAAGCTGCGCTACAAACACACATGTACATAACTTATTTTAGGCTTATTTTAGAGATGACAGTTACTCTAGCACTTGATAATGAACTAACTCTTCAGCTTAAGTGTTTGATCTCTGATGCCACGTAATTAGTTATACATGTGATGATACTGGTATTCAACATTTCCTTAATGCTTATCACATAAGGACAGTTTCATAACTAAGTCCAGAATGTTAGGGAATAGTGACTGGATTATTTCATCAAATGAGTAAAAGATCTGGCACCAAAAACAAAACACACTCATATAATTAAATTTGATTACCAGAATAGAATGTTGATCCAGGGAGACGTATAGATGTCACTTGTAGATCAGGAGGCGGTGTCAGTATTACCTCCATCGTTGAAGAGCTCTGCATGAGATTGTTTGTAACGTTATATTCATCTAGGTACTGACTATAGTCGGCCTTCACATAAAACCGTGCATTTCCTACATGTGTTTCATCGAGAGTAAATTTAGCAGAAGATGAATATCCATCGTTAGATAGAATAACATTATTCTGTCTCACGTAGGCTATCCGAGTGGCTCGCTGAAAATCGTCGGTCCATGACATATACACAGCATCATACCAATAATACGACTGTGTTTCAATGCCTTTATTAACAACTGTCCATCGGATTTCATATGTTTGACCAGTGTAACCCTGTGAAGGGATTTCAATATTCTCCAAAACAAGATCAGCAAAACGTCTGGTTTCAAATGCCCAGACAGGACTTAGATAAGTATCGTTGTCTTGGACATAATGGAACACAACTTGCCACAAATACTTTGTCCCAGGCTTTAAACTGCTGACTGTGTAGACCGTATCTTCAACAACAGAATTAGCCTTGTTCGGTCGGTCTGTCCCATATAGCCATAGATACATGTCATACTGTACACCAGATGTTGGTCCTAACCACCGCAGCTGTGTGTCTAAATCTATTCCTCTTTGTCCATCTTCGGGGTAAACAGGAACTTGTGCCAGACGGACTCGTATGAATTGTTTGACTTGTACTTCTCTCTTACAGTCATCTGTTATGGTCCAAGTTCTTTCAATCAAGACATCGCATGATTCTTTTACATTGTCTACGAACGTATATGCTACATCGAGACCACAGGGGTGATTAATGGAAAACATAGAGATAAATATATCAGTCATATTTGTCAATGAACCACAAGCAATGGACATTGGAGATGGGGAACGCAAAACTGTCATGCTCTCATTTGACACTATTTCAAAATGTTGAACTGTTGTAACATTGTTTCCAGCGTTGTCATGAGAGGACCAAGTTCTTGTAAAACCACACGATCCAGTGGACGAGTCCTTATATGTAAGACTGGGGGTTTTATCCATGTTATCTGACACACTTACGTTACACACGGTTTCCGGTCGGAAATCTCGTTTGCAATCTACGGTCATCATTTGACCTTGATTACACAGCTTGATCTCTGGATGCATGAAATCTGGAAGATGAATACAATATAAAATGTTAGTTTCAGTTGTCACTAATGTTAACTTGCCGAAGTGACTGATTCCTTGTTTCTTTGAATTACATTTTTCCGATAAAATAAACACGAGATCCATAACATTTCTTGAATAGCTCTAGACTGAAACAGATCACTTCAATATATTAAGATGGTGCCCTGAACAAGCGTGGTACAGAAAGACGGTAAGACACGCCATAACCTGGACGACAATGATATCACTGACAGACGGTCGGACACCCGCCATGTCCTGAACAACAAGGATATTTCTGACAGCCGGTCGGACACACGCCATGTCCTGAACATCAAGGATATTTCTGACAGATGGTCGGACACATATCATTACAACAGGTGTTATACTGACATATTGACAAACGTCATTACCCGGGCAAGGTGTTACGGACAGACAGACAAACATCATTACAACTAACCAGTGATCCAAGTGTAGTTTATAGCAGCCATGTTCCAAACATTATCTCGGACGTCAAGACGGAATGTGTACGTCTGATTTGAATCTGCATTTGAAAGTGAATAACTGACATCTTTGCCACTGCAGTCAATAGATCTCGAGCTGCTAGGTCCAATGAGAGTACAATCTGGTATACATGAACCTGGACAGGTCCATGAAAAATACACCGGATTGTTGTTACTCATATACTCTGGTTTCTTGGAAAACCATGCCACTGGTGGTGTTGTGTCTAAAACATAAATGTATGTTGTTATTTATAGCTAACTATATGAATGTGACTATATTTACCATTCCTCTCCTTTCCGATTTGTTATTATCTCTTTGCTTATACCCCAATCACACGACTCTCGAATCAGCCGGAATGGGCCCGAATGAGTCGGAATGAAGAAAGAATAAACATTCGAAACACATTCCGAATGATAACTCGAATTGACCAAAATTATTACAGCTTTGTCAAAATGCCGTAGGAATACTTCAAATACCATTCAAATACAATTCTTATATACTTCGAGTATAACTCGAATACACTTCGAGTCCGCCTGGAATGATAGCGGATATCGTGCACGCATATGTTTTCAAAATACGGTAAACACAAGCATCGGACCGTTTTGCACGGGATTATGCACGGGTTGTGCACGGGTAGTGTGTTTAATATTAGTACCTATAATGGCTTTAAGTAATGTTTCGAATATAGGCAGAATGCCGTAAGAATATTTAAAATGTAATCAGAATGTCGGAAGAATACACTTCGGTAGCCGTTCGATATTCCACCCGACTTCGAATGTATCTCGAAAGTTTTGAACATGCGCAAAACATTCGAAGTGGACACAGGAATGGGCCGGAATATATCGAATGCACTACGAATTGACTCAGCATGCAGACAGAATGTTTCGAATGCATTTCGATCATGAAGGAATACACCTCGAATTGCTATTCCTACGGCATTCCGGCTTATTCCGACGCCGTGTGATCTGGACAGTATCAATAAATACAGAGAGTTTTGAATAACAGTTTATTCATATTTAGTTTAATATGTATTTTATTTCAAACGAAATAGGTTTAGAGCATGTTAAAACATTCAAACTGGCCCGAACATATGGAATGTACTCGGAATGCAGTCGGAATACATTTCGAACATACAAGAATGTACCACGAATTGCTATTCCTACGGCATTCCGACTCATTCCGACTCTCGTGTGATTGGGGTATTATAATCATTAAAAGCGTGTATGCAGCTGCATGTTTCTATAATGTATTGTAATTTAGCGTTTGGTCTTTTGACTTGAAACCAGGTCATTCACCTTCCGGCAGCCGGAACTTAGACTTTCGACTTTTTGACAGCCGGAACTTGGACTTTCGACTTTTTGACAACTGAAACTTATTGAAGTTAGGTCGTTCTTGTTGAGGCTGTGTCATTCAACTAAGTCTTTATAGCTCACCTGAGCACGAAGTGCTCAAGGTGAGCTATTGCGATCACCCTTTTGTCCGTCGTCCGTCGAGCGCCGTGCGCCGTCCATCGTCAACAATTACTGAATTAGACTGTTAACACTCTAGAGGTCATAATTTTCAATTAATCTTTATTAAACTTAGTCACAATGTTTGTCTCTATGAACTTTAGGTCAAGTTTGTAACTGGGTCATCTGGGGTCAAAATCTAGGTCACCAGGTCACATCAAAGAAAAACTTTGTTAACACTCTAGGGGTCACATTCTTGACATAATCTTAATGAAACTTGGTAACAATGTATGTCTTTATAGAATCTAGGTCAAGTTCGTAATTGTGTCATATGGGGTCAAAAACTAGGTCACAAGGTCACATCAAAGAAAAATCTTGTTAATATTTAAAAGGTCATGTTTTTTGCCTAATATTTACAAAACTTGGTCACAATGCGTATATCTATAAAATCTAGGTCAAGTTCGAAAAACTTTGTTAACACTCTAGAGGTCACTTTTTTACATAATCTTAATGAAACTTGCCCACAATGTATATTTCTATACAAATTTAGGTCAAGTTCTCAACTTAGTCATCTGGTGTCAAACATTAGGTCATCGGGTCACATTGAAGAAAAACTTTGTAAACACTCTAGGGGTCACAATGTTTACCGAATCTTTATGAAATTTAGTCACAATGTTTGTCTCTGTAGAATCTAGACCAAGTTTGAAATTAAGTCATCTGGAGTAAAAAAAACTAGGTCACCAATTCACATCAAAGAAAAACCTTGTTTATACTCTAGAGGTCCCATTTTTTACCCAATCTTTATTAAACCTGGCCACAAAATGTGTCACTTTAACATTTAAATCAAACATTAAGGTCATATCATAAGGAATAAGGATTCTGCCTAAAATGCTAGTCATCAGATGAGCGCGTTAGGACCAATGGCCCTCTTGTTTCTTATTGGGAATAGGTCATCCGGCTTGGGCTTTCAGCGTTTTTATTGCTGATACTAGGTCATTCAGCCGAAACCATGGCATTTAGCGTTTTTATACTGTTATTTAACTTTTTAGGACTTAAGACAGCTAAAACTATGTATTTCAGCAGTTTTACTGTTGTAACTAGGTCATTCAGCGTGGACATTGAGCCTTTTGTTTGCAGAAACTATTTCATTGAGGTTTTTGACAACTGGGACTACGGCGGATCATTTTCTCGTTCGGCAATGTGTTGGTCATTGGGCCTTGTATGTGTTTTATATTATCTGTGCTCGGTTGGTTCAGTTTAGCATTGTGTCTTGTATGTTTTTAATGTTTTCTGTGCTCGGCTGGTTAAGTTGAGTGCTGCATTCTCTGTCTGTCGTAACATTATCGTTTGGTCTTTCAGCGATCAAGTTTATATTTTCGTTTAATTGTGTTTGGCTTTGTACCGTACAATTGTGGTATGTGATGTTTTTTTACGTTTTCTGAGTTAAGTGCTACCTTCCCTGTCGATTTTCTATTATATTTTACTACATGTACTTGTAACTTGTGCCCTTCGTGCTCTGCTGTTTCTGTTGAATGCTGCTTTCCCAGGCCGATATGTAATTATTTTTTTGCAAACTGAGTCAATGACAAAATGTTGTTTACAAACCATTGACCTTTCTGCCGATTTTGATTGACAGGTGGCGTTAGCCAATCAGATTGCAGCATTTTGGGCAACGATTTATCGCCGCCATATTGTTAGACAACCTGGACATTAGACAAGCTAAAATCAATGTAAATTGCGCAATATTCAATTAAGCCTTATTTCATTAATATTGAACACATTTTTCAAATTCTGGTATGTTTAAAAACTAGAGAACTTCAACTTTAATTTGGTAGCAATGTCATGAAAGTGAATTAATTTATTAAATCCATAAGGCCTCGGAAGTAGTAGCTATATATGTATATTTTGTCTCAAATATAGTCTGATTTAAAAGTTATATCATTGATATTTACATTAATCTAATTTGAAATAATTACATGTTGTGAAACTAGAAAGCTTCGTCTTTAATTTGATATGAATGTTGTTAAAAAATATATACCATAGAGTCGTGAAATTATTTTATCATTTGATATCATGCATGTTAATAGAATAATGACACATAACCCCCAAATAACGAGAATGTGTGTATTTCCCATCAAAGCTGATTGTGAAGTGTTTTAATAATATTGAACATTATGTTGTTTTGGGCTATGTAATAGTTAAAGCACTTTTCAGTTGATACCCTTGTGGTGCTTAATGCATTCAATCTCCAAAGCTTATAAAAATATTTTTTTAAACATATGTACGCTACTGTATGGTCCGGACAGCTATTGTAAATCATGATAGATATATACATGTACAAGTTTATTTCAAAGTATCTATAGGTCAGAGACCTGTCGGATATATACACATTACTACAAAACATTTATAGCAATTAACTGACCCCATATTGTTCCCCTGTCCTGGCGGAAACCGCTATGTGTCACATTGATTATTGACAATTAACAAGACACCGCGGTATATCACTGGTCCCCGACTGATGTCCGAGATACGAATCTAAACGAGATCATCAAAGTATATAACACATTGGAATTTTAACTAACTTATAATCTAGGGCTTATTTATTTCTTGTATAATGGTGCATATGAAATCTGTGTAGCACTTATTGCACTTGACCCCACAGTTTTAACGTTATGTTAGAAAACGATATTTTGTTACTTAATAACGCGTGATTGTACATTTTTTGTTGATATGCTGACTGTTAATGACAAATCATGTATTACGTAGCGATGTGGGATTTGAAAGATTCACATTCATCTCTGTTAACGTAGCGCTAATTTTTTGCGGAAGTTGCAATCAAATACAGCCTCAGTCGTAAGTCATCAACAAAATGTATGTCCCCGCCATAAGCGGTAGATCACACGGAAGACATCAATAAAAACCCGACGCAGAAAATCTTGCAGAGGTCTTGTAACTTTACTTAAATAATTTTGTACGCACATTTGATTTCGATTATTTATTAAACACACTATCATACGAACGTATACGGAAGATGAAATGCTATAGTGTATGGAAGATTCCATTATACCGTGTATATGTAAATATATGTATTAACCCTTAATGATTTCTTTGTTACAATAAAGGGTGTATCTTTCAAGCCAGGTCATTCCCGATTGGCGCAAAAACTATACATAAATAGCTATTTAGATAAAAAGAAACATTCTGATTGAGCGTGTGAGTGTCTGCTTATTCGGACACTGCTTGGCTCTGATTTAGTAACTGTTTACGTAAAATTCTTCGATTTGCAAGTTTTAAGTAGGCACATAATTATGGTTCACAAAATTTTCAAAACTGTTATGATGATGATTGACTAAAAGCGAAATATTTAACGGAATTGTATCAAGAGCATCACACGACATCTCCGTATTAGACGCCATTTTAATGCAAGCTTGTCTTGCGTAGCAACAACGAATACCCGTAACTATAGGGGGCGTGGCTACGAAGCGTCTGCAGAAAGGTCAATTGCGTTACGTAATCAAGTTCATCCAATGAAAGCATGTTTCACATGTCTTACTATGATTGCTCAAAATGCTTTAGTTTAACCAATGCGGTATTGTTTTACAAAAGTGTACCACTTGTGTATAGACCAATCACAATCACTTATTTTGGTGCTACTAGTTTGTCAGAAGTGGAAAGGGTAATGTAAGGTAATCGTAAGTGCATGTATTTTATATTATTCTATCATTTTGTTAATATGGATAAATATTTGTTTCCAGAACTCGACTAATGTTACACACGAAGTACAATCTCATAATTGAAAAGTCACTTAAATTTTTTTACAGCTCGTTATGCCGCCTGACATGTAGGGCAGCAATAAATGACTTCCAACGGTGTCTGTCCTTGGCTTACTTCTCCACTGTTCTCCAAAAGAAGTTAGACAAAGACAAACTACCTCTGGTGAATAGTGTAGACGTTATTAAGGCCGTCCTGTAAGATAATAACAGGACAGCCTCAAAATTAAGAACACGAATTTCAAGTAAAATTTCAGGGTTTTTTATTACTGTTATTCTTTAACTTTTTAGGACTTCAGACAGCTCAAACTAGGTATTTCAGCAGTTTTACTGTTGAAACTAGGTCATTCAGCTTTTTGACAGCTGGGGCTTGTATAGTTTTCTTGTTCATTTTTGAGTTGGGCATTGTGATGTGTAGTTGTGGTGTGTGATGTTTTTTATATTTTCTCTGCTCGGCTGGTTAAGTTGAGTGCTGCCTTCCCTGTCCGACTTTCTATTATCTTTTTGTTCTTTATTCAACTTCAAAGTAAAAAGTATCCCCGTACTCCACCCCAGTGTAGTAATCATTCATAATTACTTCCCCTTAATGGCCAGTTATACACAAAATTCATAGTCCACAGTATATTATTCAATGCGGGGTGAATATATATAGGCTTGCTTGAAGTTTTTTGGGGGGATATGGATGATTCGTTCTATGTCTCTTGTGTGGGTGACTATAGGCGCTGCCGTCGGTTCCGTGTGACTTTGGATGGTCTGTACGCTACAGTATTCTATCTTACGACCGCCTCAATGGGAATGTGCTTGCTAATTTTCAAGAGTTGAAAAGTCGCTTTATTATTTAGGTATTTAGGGTAAATAGTTTTTTTTAAGGCATGACCAGTATAATAAATATTAATCACTAACAAGCATGCAGAAGTCCCCAATGGTTTAAGTCAAAACTGCTTAATATGGGAATAATTATATGATATTTAATAATCTGAGGTCAAGTTTTCGCTGTATAGGGAAATTTCCGCTGCATATACCTTTTATACGATTAGAAATTTTATAAAACAAATAAAAGAAGGATACTTACCGACTGACCAAGAATGAGACACTCGAGCAGTATTGTCTTCCAAATCGGTGACTGTTATGGTCAGTGAATACACACCTTCTTCTAAATCACTAGCGGACCATTGACCATCACACACAAATGTTTCCATGGGTTGATTGGGTTGTGTTAAAGTACAAGTAGTGTTTACCACTGGTTCGTTCAATATCCATTCTATTTCTGCTGTGGAGTTAGATGTCAGTGGATTCTTTTTGAAGGAGATGGTGGGTGGCGTGACATCACCTACCAATACAAGCGTCTTGTTTGTTTCACATGTATTAATAATTTAAACAACATTTAAGAAATATACAGTAAACGTATTAATGGAATTCTTAAATTTAATTCAAGTCATCAACTTTCCACGGATAAGTAATAAGTGATTAATAGAAGAATGAACTTGGCCATTGCACCAAACACTGTTGTACATGTAGGGAAAGATGAAAGGAAATCAACCAACACCATCTGAATAGCTCTATACCACTAATTCTGAGTTTTAGCAAAGTGTCATAGTTCTTCGTTGTGTTTAAATGATTCTACTAGTTTAAGAAGCCCGTGCAAACTATCGATAATCCATTTTACATTTTAGCATTAAATTTTAATTAAAAGCAATTAGAAACTTGAACGTTTGTTACAACGATGTTTTAACATAAGGTAGAACAAAATTAAGTTCTGTTCATTTCAGTTTATGTTCCACGACTTTAATATTATAATTATTTGTCCTTAAAAAAGCGGTACTATAACCCATGTAAGCAGACACTTTTGATAAAAAACGAGTATTGTATCTATTACAAAACAAAGGTTATAATTCCTTAGTAGTCTTATCTTATATGTATATTGATCGAGATAATACTTACGGACACGAAATCTCCAAAACAAGGGATCAGTGATTGCTGCAGATTCTGCTCCACAATAGCTGGTCCCTCTTATCACACCTAGAAATAAACAGTTTTTATAGAATACATTTTTGTACATGCAATTTAATGGGAATATCATGAGAATTATGTACATGCACCCATTAAACATTTTCTCTATAAACACATATGTATGGAATATGTATAAAGTTTTCCTGGGTCAAAATGCATACCTAATCACCCTTAAAGTGAAGGGTTAACTTTATTGTACTTGGGAATGATTAAATTCACCATGTTATAAGTTAATCGTTTACTTATTTCCAAGCAGCCTTACCTGACACACAATCCATAATTATATAGCATTCGTGGGATGGATTGATGAACATTTTCAGTAGGTAATAATACATGTATTATTCAAAAACAGTAAATGATTAAGTGATTCCATAAATGTTTAAAACAAACTAGATAAAGTAAAATTGTTCATTAGACCAGAATGTTTAAACTACTAGTGTATATTATTGTCGAAGAAACAAAAAGGTGAGTCAATAACCAGTCGTACAGGGAATGCAGCCCTGAACAAAAACAGCAGAGCATGAAAGGCACACAAAAGACAAATCACAGTCCTCATGTTCAAATCCTAAAGACAAACTTTAACAAGAACAAGGAAACACAATGAAACTTAACAGTTGCAAAACCACAACTTCCTCTTCCGACAACCTGTCGCGACAGTCAGTCAAAAATGTGAAAGGATAAATCATATGTAATAGTATCTTGATATGGAATAGTATCTTGATATGGATTAGTATCTTGATATGGATTAGTATCTTGATATGGATTAGTATCTTGATATGGATTAGTATCTTGATATGGATTAATATCTTGATATGGATTAATATCTTAATATGGATTAGTATCTCGATATGGATTAGTATCTTGATATGTAATAGTATCTTGATATGGATTAGTATCTTGATATGGATTAGTATCTTAATATGGATAAGTATCTTGATATGGATTAGTATCTTGATATGTAATAGTATCTTGATATGGATTAGTATCTTGATATGGATTAGTATCTTGATATGGATTAGTATCTTGATATGGATTAGTGTCTTGATATGGATTAATATCTTGATATGGATTAGTATCTTAATATGGATTAGTATCTTGATATGGATTAGTATCTTGATATGTAATAGTATCTTGATATGGATTAGTATCTTGATATGGATTAGTATCTTAATATGGATAAGTATCTTGATATGGATTAGTATCTTGGTATGTAATAGTATCTTAATATGGATTAGTATCTTGATATGGATTAGTATCTTGATATGGATTAGTATCTTGATATGGATTAGTATCTTGATATGTAATAGTATCTTAATATGGATTAGTATCTTGATATGTAATAGTATCTTAATATGGATTAGTATCATGATATGGATTAGTACCTTGATATGGATTAATATCTTGATATGGATTAGTATCTTAATATGGATTAGTATCTTGATATGGATTAGTATCTTGATATGTAATAGTATCTTGATATGGATTAGTATCTTGATATGGATTAGTATCTTAATATGGATAAGTATCTTGATATGGATTAGTATCTTGATATGTAATAGTATCTTAATATGGATTAGTATCTTGATATGGATTAGTATCTTGATATGGATTAGTATCTTGATATGGATTAGTATCTTGATATGTAATAGTATCTTAATATGGATTAGTATCTTGATATGTAATAGTATCTTAATATGGATTAGTATCATGATATGGATTAGTACCTTGATATGGATTAATATCTTGATATGGATTAGTATCTTAATATGGATAAGTATCTTGAGTCTACAATTATGTGTGATGCGCATCAAAAAACTTACCAAAGTCAAACAGGAAGTAGTAAAACTGTTTTTCCAGCAATGGAGAGGAAGTTTGAAATGTCAGCAAACGGTCACTTGTATCTACAGAGACCCTGTGTCTATCTGATGCATCAACTGCCTCTACCACAGCATCATTGTCATTGTATAAGCGAATATATGTTTCTCTATCAGTCTGTCGGAAGACCTGTCAAAAATAATACCAAAGCATATAATGTATTTTTGTTAGGGGCACGACTAATTTTCGCTGACCTTGCGGGGTGAACTCTACCACAAAATTGGTCATAATTCATGTTCCTTCTTTGAGTTAAAATATCATTTATTATGCCCGCCGAGAACAGTATGTTTTTCCCAATATCAACGCATTTCGTTTCCACAAATATATACAGTAGTGTTATTTAATAGTATTGCATTACCATGTGTCTTGGTTTTTAATTAGGAGAAAAGTTATTCGACAGGGATATATTATTTCAGAGACAGGGATCTTACTTTACAACCGTCCCTCGAATACCCAACTAAACATTATGTCCGCTACTATCAACAAGCCGAATGATATCAGTTAATTCGAATTGCCTTTGGTTAGAAGTCATAAACAGTCAAGACATGGATTCTAAGTGTGACCTTGACTTTTGATCCAGTGACCAAAGAAAATCGAGTTTGCTGGTTTTATTTTTATTTATTATATGATTCTGTGACGATACATGCGTATTGTGACAACAAGTCGCAGGAAATCCTGTCATGTATGTGTTTCAGCTCGTCAAATTCATTTTCTCGCTCACTTGTGTGTGGGGCATTGTGTCGTGTCATTGTGGTATGTGATGTTTTTATGTTTTCTGTGATCGGCAGGTTAAGTTGAGTGCTGCCTTCCCTGTCCGATTTTTTATCGTGCAGAAACATTGTCTAATAAACTGACTTACATACATTTATATTTTTTCGAAAGGAGATATAACAAATGATTGGTAGATATAATTACAAATGATTGGCAAACATAATTTACCGAGGTATCGACAGAGACAGACCATAGTGTCTGTGATGGGACGACTTCTCCAGATGGTGTCCGTGTTGTATTCACAATCGCAGGAGCTGTGACTGTTCGATAGTAAAATGTACATGTTACAGTAAACTTTCACTATGTTGACATTCAGAATCACAATCAAATTTTCGTTTAACAGCAACGATCCGATAAGGACATACATGCACATTGACAAAGTACACACCAATTTTAACTCTAAATATGTTGACACTTAAAATGCAATCAAATGTTCGTTTAACACTACAAGTCTGACAGGGGCGTATATATACAATATGTCATTGACAATTTCGTTACATGAATACAAATCAAGGAAACAAATATAAGACATTACATCAGGAGATAAATGCGTTGTACTTTTAAGTTTTTAAATTTAATCTGCCCGGTATTTCAAATAAAACAGTGTCAACTTAACTAATCTAATCATTGTTGAAAGTGCACTCTGTTTGAAACAAAGTACAGACAAGAACTAACATCTATAGATATGCACATACCCCGCTATTTATCTGAATCAGACAGAACTCTTTAGCCCTGACAAACACCTCGAGTGGTACATGATATCAAATTTGGCCAAATACCCTAAGACATGACTCTATAAATATATACGCTCGTATATCGTTGTCTAGGGTGTAATAAACAATCCTACTATATCACATTTTTTTTTATATTTATTTACATATTTACATAATGAAATGTAATTTAAAGTTATTTTTTGTATTGCAAAGGAAATAATATAAAATGCACATACCACCCGCTAGCATGGTAATACATCTCTTTTCACTTTCATGTCTGAAGAATAAAAAGACGCAATCAATGTTTTAACGACAAATAAAGGACATGTAGTTATATAAATCAAATGGCTGTTTTAAACAGATGGTAAACAAGTATTGTAAAATCATTAATATTCGTGGATTTTGTGGATGACCTCAACCACGCAATTTAAGTCCCAATGAATAATTACCAGTAAATATACTATGGCTGCAATATTTGCTTTCCAGTTCAGTTAGGTAAACATAAGACTGGGTTTTTGGGAAGTTTACTTGTATGTACCAACGTGTAATAAAACAATAATTATATCTGTTTGATTTGTGAATGATTTCTGATAATTTTTGTAAGTTTTGAGCTTGTCATTTTTCATAAATTCCGAAATCCTTGAAATTAGGTCACCACGAAATGGTCTTTTTCACCAAAACAACGAAATTTTGTCCCATTAAAATGAATTGATTTTACAGTATTGTTGTGAGTTTTATTTACCTGTAAACTGGTTTACCAGGAATTATTTATCAACCAGTTCAACTGACAATTTCTATATAATTGAATAGAGACTGGAATTTGTTTTGTATTAACCAATATATCCATAATTGGAGGACATGGACAATGTCATATTGGAACAACCAGGTTTCGAACCCGGTTTGTTTAGGCCATAAGTTTGTGCTCTATCCACAGCATGCAAGCTCTCTTGACTAAGATATGTTGAGAATGACTAAGAAACCTAGCCACTTTTATTCACCATGCTTTCATCGAAAGAAGACAACTTCATGCCATGTTATCGTAATTGTATTGTTTGTTCATTCACACGTTTAACATGTACATATACCGTATCTTAAATGTTTGTTTATTGTCATTTGTCGATTATCATTTATTTTATTGTTATTTTGTCATGTGCATTGTTACATGTATTGCATTTTTGTTTCAAATATGTTATTTAAATCATTTATAAATGTAACCTTACACCATTAAGTATGCTTTGTATTTCGTTTCGACAAGGTAAACTTGATAATGGAAACACTATACATTTGTTATTCATAAAACATGTTTCTTTTGTACAATTATATCGTATGTAATGTACAATCTCTCGGATAATAAGAGAGGGTTTGCTTAACATATAATATCAGTACATAAGTACATACGTACATTTTCTAAAACAACTGTCTCTCCCGAATCCGGGCCTAAATTCGTCTCACACATATAACATTTTATGGACACATAAAAGTCTTTATGTCATTGGAAAGCAGTTTACTACATTCATGACAAAGTACGGTCAGGTTCGACCAGTACGGGATTTTAGCGCTACGCTATTTTTTGAGACCGCTATGTCACATGACCTAGCCTAACCAATCAATGAACTTTAAAATCATCGCTTTCATTATGTGTCGCATGGGTAGAACCCCGGCGAATACATCTGTTACATATATAAAAGATTTTTCTAATTTGGTATAATATCATATCGCATACTTTCTCGCCATATATCACCATGCTGTTTATTTAATTGTATTATTATTGCTTCGTACAAAGTCCTTTTCAAGACTAAATATGCAAATAAACTACATTTGTATATTCTATGTTCGTAAGTTTGACTGAGTAATTTTGAATGATACTGAAATAATACATGTAGTAAACAAAAGCAGCAAAATTTATTTTTAAAAATATGGATGTATACCCCGATGATTCTACAGCAGAGAAACAGAAGGTGTGGCTGATTGAGGATCCGGCGAGACCAGGAGACCATGTGAAATTCATTCTCCAATCAATCGTTGATGTACTATAAAGAGCACTTTTCCACATCCCTAATGGCGATATAGTTTTGATCTCTTTCAATCTGAAATATGATCAAAGAATTACAATTTAACAATACGTGAGTTAAGGATCATTTAATATTACTTAATAAAATCTAGATCACATTTCAGAATCCCTTAATATAAAAATGTACAAACCTAAGAGTTGAAATGGGGCTTTAGGTAACTGGAGTTAAGGGACAATAATTGTGATTAATGAGTATAACTTATTTGAGACGTCGCGTTGTCCTATTCAATGACAAAAATGTCACCTGTCAGTGACCGTAATAAAGATTGTTATATTTGTTACATAAAGACATGGTTGGATCTTTTCCAATTTGAAGGTCATGTATGTGTTCAATTGAGTGGGATTTGACCATGCATGAACTTCACATATCTTCAATTTCGTCAAAAGAAAGAGTAAATAAAACAGCAGCAATACAATCAAATAAATCATGTCCAAAGGTACGGGTATTCAATGAATTCAGACCGCTAGTTCAATAGTATGCTAATTAATAATTATTATTTAAAGCGAAATTATCAATTTAGAGTTTGTATGACAGATATTAAGTAATGAAGTTTTAACTCTTACTTTATGTTTTCATTGGCCACTCTTGTGACAATGGCAGACTCAAACGTTGTGTTATCTTGGACCCCAATACAGGCATCATCTGAAGGGGTAGGGTATATAAACTCCGATGATTTCCCACAAAAATCACCTCCAGCAAACACTTCTACCAGAAACTGGATTGGTACACTGCTCAAAGGTACCACAGAGTCAATGTCTGTGAAGTCTTCAACTTGTATGGCCACTGCAAACCAACCTGTTCCATGCACAGCACTGTATGTCAATCTGCAACTTTCCTGTTTGAATTAAAATGCGTGTACAGAATTGAAATGTTTTACGCTAGCTATTTTAAACAATTTTTGTAGTCATACGAGCAGCATGTGTCGACCTAACCAGTTTTCCTGTTTGAACCTGGGTCTTTCAAGTACCTGTTGGAACTAACAACTGCATTCAAACTTTCTCCTTCCCTTACAACTGTTTGCTCTTCCTTTTGTTGCATCAGAATGTAAATGACAGATAATTTGGTAGTTTTTATCAAACAATCTACCAACATTCAATTACAGTATATTAGCAAGATCGACATTATAGACTATTCACTAATATGATATAACTATAACTAAATGATAAAGACATGAACACATAAATAGAAATTGATTGTAATTAATTAATTGGTTGTATATTTTCCACAATCAAATTAAATGGTTTATTGATACAAATTAAAATAGTTCTTACCTGATCAAGCACCGAGTTGGGCAGACCGTTACAAACACCTGCACATTCATCATCAGGATTCGGCTTTGCCCAGCGACATTTGATGACGTCATTGTCAACATCGTTGACTAAAACAAAAAATAACCTTTAATTTCATTTGAATTTTAGTTCATTGATTGCAGAAATATACAATACTTTCTAAAATAATATGTTGAATATACACAACAACTATGAAAGCACAGTCATGTCTACTGTTCATAAATATCACAATCATGGCAGTGAACGTATTGCTAGACTTA
This sequence comes from Spisula solida, assembly GCA_947247005.1. Taxonomy (NCBI): domain Eukaryota; kingdom Metazoa; phylum Mollusca; class Bivalvia; order Venerida; family Mactridae; genus Spisula; species Spisula solida. The sequence goes on along the minus strand of OX365944.1, from coordinate 49,689,986 downwards.
TTATATTATTCGGTATAATAAAATAAATAGCATATGCCAGCGTGTATGATATTAACAGTGTCAATCCCCGAAACATAATGTTACCCTCGGCTTTCGCCTCGGGTTGACATTCTGCCCTCGGGTCGACAATACCAATGTATGACTTACTTGACGTCATTTGGAATAACAATGACATTTCAACTTTGGAACAACAGTGAAATATAATTTTAAATGACTTTTGCAACAATAGTTCGGTTTTAAGAAAACCTTTGTCATTCGACTTTTTGACTTCAGTGTTTTTTATCAATAACATTTGAAGCATGACGTTTTTGTTTTTCAAACATCAGTGAAAATTTAGAAAATTGGTGATAGTGGACTTTTAGAACACCAATGAGACTTAGTTTTTAGAAAATTAAAGACATTTGACTTTTGAAACATCAATGGTATTTTTGAAGATCGGTGATATTTGGCTTTTTGAACACCAATGGTATGTTTGAAGATAGGTAATATTTTCTATTTTCTGCGAAGGAACGACTAAGAGATCAATTTATACAAGGATGGAATGGGAGAATTCAAGAATCAAGTCGCTCATCATTATATAAACATTTAGCATCATTTAAATTTCAACCATATTTAAACATATGTACTATTGCAAAATTTCGCTCGAATCTGACTCGATTACGTGTAGCCTCACATCGATTATATATTGAAAGTGGTAGATGGACAAGACCTAATCCTACACCTATATCTGATAGAAAATGTTTAATTTGTGATATATTAGAAGATGAATACTATTTTGTGCTTGAGTGCAGTTTATACAGTGATATTAGAAATCAATACATCTCCTACTATTATAGACATAGACCAAATGTACACAAATTTATAGAACTGTTATCGAATGAAACAGAAAAGATAGTCAGAAAATTAAGCATTTATATATATAAAGCATTTTTAATACGCCATAATAATAACTACATATAAGGTATTTTTTCAAATTTGTATAATGATGTTATGAACCTAAATTTGTACATATTGTGCTGTAACATGTGTATTTGTACGTATGTACATGGTGTATGTGTGCGCATGGGTGGGTGGGTGTGAGTGTGTGTGTGTGTTGTGCGTGTGTGTGGTGTGTTCGGTGTGTGTGATGTGTGAACGTGTGTGTACACTTTAATATTTGCATTGTATATATGTTATGTATGTCCACATGGGTCTGTGACCTTCTGGAAATTCAAATAAATTATCTATCTTATCTTATTTGGATTTTTGAACACCAATGGTATGTTAGAAGATAGGTAATATTTGGCTTTTTGAACACCAATGGTATGTTTGAAGATAGGTAATATTTGGCTTTTTGAACACCAATGGTATGTTTGAAGATAGGTAATATTTGGCTTTTTGAACACCGATGGTATGTTTGAAGATAGGTAATATTTGGATTTTTGAACACCAATACCATTTAGACTTTTAGAACATCATTTGAGTTTCAATCACTCGAAACAAAGTAGCGATACTTTGATTTATAGTGATATTTAAATACTATAACGCACATACAACCCAAAGCCACACAGAAACGACGGCAGCGCCTAGCCATCCACGCAAGAGTCAGACATAGAACGAACCATCCTCATCCCCAAAAATGGATATTTCAAGCAAGCCTATATACTCACTCCGCAATGAATGACACACTGTGGACTTCGAATTATGTGCATAACTAGCCATAAAGGGAGGTAATTATAAATGATAACTATACTGAAGTGAAGTACGGGGATACTTTTTACAACCGCCACATGACACTTAACACCTGCTGTAGTGATAAGTAATACTGTAGCGCACATACAACCCAAAGCCACACAGAAACGACGGCAGCGCCTAGCCATCCACGCAAGAGTCAGACATAGAACGAACCATCCACATCACCAAAAAAACACCCTTTTCTTCATTTTTAGAACAGCAGTGACATTCAGCTTTTTGAACCTCAGTAAAATTTGATTTTTGGAACATCATTGACTACTGGCTTTCGGAATACTATTATCATTAGGATGAAGGAACATGCTCTAAACGTTGGCTTATCGAAAAATCAATGGCATCAGGATTAAGGAACATGCGATGCTCGGCATTTGGCTTTTGGAATATAGTAGCATGTGTCATTTGAAACATCAGCTCAGCCAATGAAGCTAGTCGGTAGAACTGAAATAATTGTAAATGTACGTACCTGGTATGACAATGGTATGATTGCAATCACTCTGAAGCCGAACGATTGGAGTTATTTCGGCAGTCGGGGATGTATTTATCATGCCTGTGTCAGATCTGACTGTAAGATTGGCAAGTACTCTAAGTGTCCATGAACTACCACCACCAACTGTTAGAGCGTTGATCCATGCCGCCCCTGTAAATCTAATCAAAACTAATATCTGTGAAAAGCACACAACAAAGGACATTCAATATATTTACTTAAGGTGTCAGATACATGAATGTCATAGTTTGTAAACAAGACATGGTGTGTTCTATTAGCATCCTTTCGAAAAGGAAAGAATAAATAATTGCCAAGGATCAGACTATGAGCCCAAACTAATAAATTGTCGTAAATATATATTAAATATCTTCAATTTATTTTAAAAACTGATAATAAATAGCAATTTTTTGTTATGTTTGTTTTATTCGACTGTTTGATAAAAACAATACAAAAGTTGTGGATTATTTGCAACAGTAAGTTAGGGCATAATTATGCATGAAACGACCAGTCCCCTACCACCAATGCAAGTTGTGTTTGGTGCAGTCCGTGCAATATGAAATACCAATTGCTTTAGTAACACACCCAAAATACAGTATTTCTGGTTGAGATGCAGGAAGTTCATATGTTATACTCCCTCTACCGGATGACCAATCTTCTTCATCGCTGTAATCTGTACATTGGTAAGATAAGTCTCCGATGTTTCCATAGCAACCTCTGAAACATTCTACTGTACCCTGATTTCCACCGATAGTTGTACCCTCTTGTATGGCATGGTCATTACAGAAGAATTGACTGTCATAAGACATTCTCCATGATATTCGATAGTCTATCTCAATCTGACTCTGAAATTAATTTTAAAACACATGCTTTGAGATTAAATGCCAGATAATACACAAATGTGCGATTACGGTCACCAACTTGCCGCAATCTGATTAAAATCATATCGCCAAACCTGCTACGCATGAGAATCTGACGATGACCTATAGAAGGTCACCCCAGGCGAACTTTCCCATTAGCAAATCGGCGCCTTGCTTTCAGAATTCTGAAAGCGGTTCGATTCGAGCAGGTGTAAAACTCGGAATACCCGCTATCTCGAAAATTTACCGAAATCACGGAACCCTTAATAACTGTTTTATTTATGCATATATTTTAAATATTGTAGTATCATATTAAAAATTACCCTATCCCTTTACAAATATATAAAGAATATATTATTAAAATGAAGATATATTGTTACAATATAGCCATGAAATGTCATCATTTTCACTCATAATTTACACTAATCGGAACTCAACGTTACCCATGGAACCCTCAATAAAGTTTTTATTTGTCTATTGAAAATTGTAGTCTCATAATAAAGCTTATCATAACCACTTTCAGAATATATATATAACTTTGTAATAATATGGAATATAATGTTTTAAATATAGTCTGAAAATATTAGCATTTTTCATTAGAAATTGTTTTTCAAGTAATTCCACGGACCCCACGGAACTCTAAATAAAATCATTATTATGACATACATGTTAATAGTTTTGGTCTTATATTGAAGATAAGCCTTAGCACTTTCCGAATGTATAAAAAATATGTTAATAATGCGGAGTAACAGTGTTAAAACAAGCCAATGATTGATCACATTTTCAGACTACCGTAAATCGGATACCTCGAGGTTTAATGAAAGTAGCAGTAATAAATAACTAGATCTTGACTGGAAGTGAGCGAGCTTTATCCTTTTTAGTATGTATTACAAAGGGGTAGGTTCACTAAGGGGCAAAATTGGCCCAATCGACGAAATTAATAATAATTTGCTAAGTTACAAGTAACAATGTAAAATGATGAAAAATGACAGTTTTATCCAAAAAATACATGCTTTATGACTTGCTTAACATTCAAGATATAAACACAAATTCTTCTGTATTTTGTTTCATTACTCGTTTAAATTATGAATAATCTTAATATCAAGGTTTTTTGGAGACTGGCTCATGAGTATTTTGAATGGATCGATTGTTGTGATATTGTATGGATTTAATTTAAAATTCTGTAGTAGTATGTTCTCATAGACTGTAAAGAATAAAGCATTGAAATAAACGATAAATATACAGATAATTATATTCGTATGTATACCTAAAAACTTACGTGACTTTACTCAAGTTCGAGTTTTAGAACCTTGCAGTGTAGCATCATTTACGAAATTATAACATAGCTATACGTGTGCATTTGGCAACACATCAAGACATACGGTAACCATACACTATTTTCTTCCTCGGAAGCTTATTTGCAGTTATTGCGTAGTGTTAGCACAGCTTGGTTTCCCCTGTGTGTATATAGCTAAAACTACTATTTGTGTTATAATATGTGATAATATAAAACTTAAGATAATCTGTAATGATATAAAATTAATATTTAACAAAAATTAGAATATAATTTTACAAATTCTTACCGCAGTGGTACCCGGTTTCCATGTTATTATCGCTCCACGGAAATGGGAACCATGGGTTCCACCAAGCGCCAACAGAAACACGAGATAAAGCTGAATGCTATCACCCATCCACATAGTTTACATGCGTTAACTCATATAACCCACCTTAGGATAGCCGCAATGTAATATATTTAACAACTTTCAAAGTTTAGCAATTTTCTACGAAGTTGAACGGATGTAGTGATTTTAGCAGACGATTTTACCGGGTCACTGGTCACATTTTTACTTCCGGGTGGGACAACTATTCATCCGCGGTTTAGCACGGAGAATTTGACGTGATCCTGACCTTTATGCATGAATAAATTACAAGGTCCTTGTTTTGAATATATAAATCGTGCAATATTGGTCCTTTAGATTTGTGTTTGTATTACATCTCAAGCGCCTTCGTGATACACCGCTTATGAAAATATACAACCGTGGTTATAAATATAGACAATATATCAGCTATTAAATTAGGCTAATAGAAGGTCGAGGATCATGTCAAATACTCTGGACTACGCATGTTTGAGTAACTAAAACAGACCAAATGAGGATGATCTGAAAAGCTAACACCAGCAACATTTATTATAGTATGAGTCATTACATTTCAAAATACAGACGCGTCATTTTATTTTATTATATGAAACTGTTGGAAAACTGAGGTGATTACGAAGAATTGTTACCATTTTAATCTGGCTGTATGCATAATCTCACTTTAAGGGTTTGTTCTTATAAAATATTTACTTAAACCATGCCCTCAACATTTAAACATTGTACTTGAATACAGTTAAGAAGAATATTTATATATTCTACACTAGAAGAATATTTATATAATCTACACTTCTATAGCATCGGGGTTTTCACCCACTATGTAACGAGTTTATTAGTCCTTCACGCCGACAAGCCCCTGACACCATTCAAAAAGTGTCTCATGTACCTATCAATATTTTGCCCGTGGGAGGGGGGAGGCATACACGGGACTTAAGACAGAAGACGATTCCCGACAGGCGGGAATTTGACACAACGATCAGTGTATATAAACTATTTAAGGAGGTACGAGCTGCCTTGTGCGCATGCGCGAAATTTCAAAATCGTATTTGATAAGAACAAACATGAATTTTAGTTTCAATGATTGCATATAAATGTTGATTAATGAAAATAAACAAAATATTATCGCAAAAATTTTTAACTTTTTATTTTTTGCCTGTATGAAAAAGTGGGTGGGGAACGGCAAAATTGTGAATAATATGGGTTCACAATAAGTCCCTACAATTGTTCAAATGCATATGCTTATATATAATATGTAGTGCATGGTTTAGTTATAAGAGGAAGCCAAACTTTGAAATATTTTTAAGAAAAAATTAATTCATTACAATATGCAAATTAGGTTAATTTTATGCTAATTTATTCATAATTAGTGCTTTTTTATGCACAGCTCCCACAAAAGGCTGGTGACCCCTATTTTTTATTTGACTAAACTGGTGTTCTATTTGATACTAAACTTAGGGCCAATTCTAAATCATTTTCGATCGTTAGGTATTTTTTGACGTTCATTTGAAATCGTTTGAAAATCACACTTTTTTGCAAGTGGGTAGGGTAACTATTTATCATGTTCAAATACTGAATTTGTTCACCAGGCAGCTGGAATTGTGACTAATGTCAATAGGAATGACCATTGAACACACAAAATATCATGCATTGCTTAAAAGTGGTTTCATACAGTAATAATCTTAAAAAGAACATAATGGTGCCATAAATGCAGGAAATAGATAAAATGACCAAAATACAATGGTAGGTCATTAGAAAGCCATGTATGTCGAAAACGAGCCTGGTGACATATCATTTTTATGATTTCAATGTTGTTCTAGAAGACTGTTCTGTCATTTTAAGATGTTTCAAGGAAAATTCGATCGTTAGATAAAAGGTGCGCGTACCTCCTTAATCACATATAAAGATGTGACTTCACTACCGTACATTAGGATTGAACTTTGGAATGAGGATGCACGTATTCTGTTCAGAGCAACATGACTATCTCAGAGACATGTACTGTCGATCCTAGATATTTCTGTACATCAGTGTAAATTGACAGAAATCTATTGAAGAACAATATGAGTGAAAGTTTGTCACCTATTCCACGAAGCGTACCTGGATTGTCAAGGAAAGTAGCAAACACTAGGCGCGGTCTGAAAAAAGATACTCATTGTACATTAATTCAGCACATTAGGTTAAAGGCATTCATTGGTCTAATGAACATTTGTATCTAGTGAAGTTAATCATAGGAGATTGTAGATTAAATAAGTTTATCCTACCACATGGGCCTTGGCATGTAGTACTTTTAGATATACTATCCTTATACTGTACATGTTGTTAATGATAAACCAAATGTTTCACATAACTTGTCATCCGTAGCTATTTTAAATATCTCTTGTTTTTCACAAACGATTTTAGTAGTGTTAATTTCACTCGAGAACAAGGCAATTTACATTGAAACATTTAAGATCCTTTAAGTTTAAGCTGTTGTATCAAGAGCAAAGTTTGTTGCATGATTATTTGGTAAATAATACTTCCTGTCAAAGTCATATTATGCAGAATAGATGTCTTATCAGCTTAAACTATGTATTGTATGGTAATTAATAGCAACACATGATCTTTAAACTAGTTTGACGACAGGAGATATCATATAACGAACATTTAAAATTGAAATATACATGATCATACTAGCTTTTTTCAAACACTCGAACCAATGAAACATAATGTCCTCTTGATAAAGCCATATACACCGAATGGGAGCTGCAAAACGTGATCGTTATTTAAAGGTTCTTGCTCTAAAAATGTAAGATTTTAGGAAATATAGGTGTTGTGAAAAAAGTGGAAAGTGTTATTATAGAGGGAAAGTTGCTACACAGAGGGCCGCTATGGAGAGGTTGTTCAATACAGCAGTTATCCGGACCATACATGATGCACAAAAGTTCATATTGGTTAGATGTACAAATGAATACAAATAAAACAACATTTTTTCTAATTTCGTAGTGAATTCAAGTGCTATAACTCCTATCAAGAGCTAACTTGATCGCTTGTATATTTTATTTTGATAGCACTGGCTACGGGAATCCATTTAGAGGGGGAGGCGTTGCGTTCCTTGTATTATAAAGGGTGTAAAGAAAGTTCGTTCCGGTCAGAAAGTATTACGTATTTTTATTTTTACCAAGCGAAATATTACGAAAATTGGAACAAATGTATAGTACTAAATTTAGGAACTGTGTGTTATTTTTGCTTGGATTTCATTCCCGATTGGCACCGTTGCCATGGATTTATAGAACGCAGAAGTAAGCTTACACTAACGTTACGTCGACTGCCATTTTGAAGATGAGTCGACAAACAGATATAATTGCAAAAAATGAAACATAGCCAGATTTAGACATTTTAGACATTCATATTATTAAACAATTCATTATGCGTAATGTTATCGATGGCTTAAAGACGGGTACTCATATAATTGGAGCACAACTATGAATTTGCAAGTACATGGTATCGATTTCGTCGAACGTGACGTGGCGTAAACGTCATGCGAAAATTGAGAGTAGGGTAAAGAAAATGACCGACTGTGTAAAAAATAACGACAGGAAATAACAGGAACAACTTCTACGAATACCTATAGGCATTGGGGAAGACATGCCTCATTTTTCAAGTAAAAGGTAACTAAATAACTATAAAAGTACAGGAACGTCTGAATAGACAAAAAACGTGTCATTTTTTAATAAAACACGTATATAGGAAAACAAAAGGCATTTATTTGAAAAACGAAAACTCTTACAGCCTCATATCGTGGATGATGTTTTGTTCTTATATAAGGTTAAATATAACTTTAGTTCATTTCAAGTTTAAAACATATACAACGATACAGTGAGTGGACAACAAAGAGAGTATTTCGAACCCGGCCACGACGTCGTTAACGTCATCTTCGAAACATGATCAACAAATGTATTCATTGTATTGAAAAATATTCTCAGCCAAATCAGCTAAAACTGTTACACGTATTGATGTTATTGTATCAGGAGACTGCATGCAAAATTTGGTGCAAATATATTTAATTGTTTTGTGTACAAAAGCTTTTCAAAAACCGGAACGAACTTTCTTTACACCCTTTACATGTATATTATACGACTTGTATAATATTTTATTGGTAAAACTTCAAATTCCTGTGGTGGTACGCACAATCAAGTACTTTACTTGTAAGTGAACACATGGCAACCGTTTTTGCTATACCCGTTCGGTGTTTTCATACATATTGTCATGAATCATTGGAAAGTACTACTTTTAGAGCAAGTTAAGGTTAATTAACGTTTGACGCCATTTCGCAATACTTATGATTAATATAACCGATTGTATGTACTAACTTACCCTCCAACAAGAAACAAACAACTTCTCCACATGTGGGGAAAATCAGTGTCATGGAAGTGTATAGGAAAGATCACCACCAGTGCCCACCACTAGTCTATTAGATGAATAAATAATAAAAACCTGGTGGGCACATTTTCTTATGAAATACCCCTGTACACAAACATGAGCTCTCCTAAAACATGACGCTGCTGATGTGGCTCCCACGTGTGCGATTCCAATAACGTTATACATGGGAACATGTCCGTTACACAAGAATGTGTATTTTAGTTAATAGTAATTTGTCATTACAAAAGTTAATCTCAATCGGTGAGTTTTTTTTAATAATTGTAATTTATCTCACAGTCGTTGATGACAAAAGGAGGATATCCATGAATTCCGTAATCTAGTCAGTATCACCGGTAACAGAGGGATGGAAATGTCGGTACATCATAAAGATTAGTAGTCAGACCAAGTTGTTAAACTGACGATGTATACGCAGATAGTTTGACACCATTTAGCGACAACAAACAAATGTTTAAGGAATTTCAAAAGATTAAAAAAAATAAAAGTTTTTATGTTTAAAAATCGCATATCATCTTGTACGCTGCCAATTAAAACTCATTATAATTATATCCAGCCCTGACATGGTTGTCAACGCATAGTCTCAGATTTTCAAAATAGTTTGCCACTTTTTTAGTATTCACCTACAGGGTGTCCCAAAAAAACGGGGACCTGCCTAAAACGCTTATAACTTATTTAATTTTTAATGAATTTGACTAATTTTTTGTGAGAGTGTGTAAAAGTGATATCTTCTTCTAAAATAGGAACTTTTTAATACTGCTTTAAAACAGGAAGTGACGTCATCATTTTACATATGGTGTTATTTCCTGTTTTTGCGGACTTACGTCGAAAATTGCATCATTTGACAAAACATTGTTGTATATAGTTACATGCCGACCCCAAATGACATCTCAGGTGTCCCATATTCAAGGATAATGGATATGCATGCACTAATGTTCATCATGTATAGGAAACAGATTAACCAAAAGGCTCATGTCCGAGCTATATCTAGGACACGTGCCCTTAGGGTTGAGTTCAAATGTCAGTACTTTTTGTGAAGTATCATGTTTTTGCTGCTGATTTGTTGTAATAAGTGGTTTCTGCTTTCTTATAAATGCTGACACAGTAAATGACTATGATATATATCTATGATATAAGTTATAAGGGTTTTAGGCAGGTCCCCGTTTTTTTGGGACACCCTGTATATACATGATTTCTGGGGTCAAAACTTGACTTTCACTACCGTTGCTATGGCAACAGAGGAAATTCAATTTTTTGCTATTTTTCACTTTTTCGATGCCATTTTTAGGCTTTTTAAAGATGGAATCGCGACAAAAATTATCATGATGCACCCTTATATGTCACGTATTATGTTACATAAACTATTATGGAACTATTGCTCTACAAAAGATATGCTCCAAGTGAATTGAGATTTTCATTATACTAATTCTCTTGGGACCACCTCTCTCAAATCCGTGGTTAACTAAAAAAATGAAAAAGTATGGTGTCTCAAAATTTATTTAAATGAGCCATGGAGCGGATCCAGATATCACATCCATATATTTGAAAACAGTTATAGGTGTTCATTGTCTGAATGTTTTCGCCATGGTGCAAACAAAATATTTTTTGTAAGAAAATGCCAAATCGCTCAAATCAGAGTCTGAATTTATGATAAATCTGAAGTTTGAGCTCTTTCTCAGTTTTGTGATACGATTTTTGAGTCCAGCCTCCCATGGATATTATCTAAAAGGCACATGGCAATATTTGAGATGAGATTTGGCTCGGATTGAGATGTTTCGGGGAATCGGGACCAGAAGAAATTCCTAGCGGGATAGGGTACCAACTACTGCGCCTGATGCTGCTTTTGATTTAATACCGGTAACTGTTTCGGGTACTCAACACTAGGAAAAAGTCATTCATGGCTCTATTAAAATATATCACTGCCTTGCACAACATCATTTCCTAGTCTATATAGTCCATGTGACAGACCGAATTTTATTACCAAAAAGGTTAACAGATCCAACAATGATTTTCGGTTAGCTTGATATCTCAGCAGTCTGAAAATGGTTTTGGCGGCCATCTTTAAAGATGGCTGCCATTATTTTAAGCAATCATAAGCTTTGGGAAAACTTAAATTATTCCTCACTCAATAGGGCTATCGGCTTGCAATATGTCTTAAAATGTTCGTATTTCAACCCAACATATGTTGATATATACATAATTATATCATAATAATGTGATAAGTTCGAATTTATTGATATTCTAAAAAAATCTTGATATTTTTCACTTTTTGTCATTATTTTTTGTCTTGTAATTCTGATTGGGATTTTTATTTAGCCATTTTTTGTTTGTTACATTCTGAGAATATTTCTAGTCATCCATTATGTACATTACATTGATAGATTTTAACTTCGAAGTCCAAAATAGGTCAGGACTATATGACAACTGATGCCTAAATTAAATAGATATTTTAGGGCATATAATTGACCGTTTCAAACAATCTCAGGAAAAAAGAATTTGTTTTTTTTATTCCATGGCTACTTTGTTGATACGATGCGTATATATATGCGTAGGTGTCCAGTACCGTGCCACAAGGGTGTTAGTGTGGTACTTGACCCCTAGCTGGATGGTTTGGAGGCTCGGATCCGGCCAGTTGTATGAGTTCACATGACATTATTTTCAAAACAATGGTTATTGGCAGGAAAACTTAAATAACTATTCAGCGAAACGGAAAATCTACATAAAGGTGACTCCAAATGATTCGAAAATATTTTGATATGAGTTTATACATTTTTATTTTTGTTTATAAAGTTCCAAATATTACAGTAAAATACTGTTATTTTCATAAATTCTTCTTTAATAGTGGAGCATGTTAGGATTCATACCTCCCACTGTTAAATTCTGTTTGTTTCGCGCATTCACTTAGACATGAAAATGTGAAAGCAGGAACGTACTCGAAGGGAAACAATACAGTAAGGGATAAAGGGGATACAAAATAAACAACATTATATATTGAATCAGTTGATCTTTGTCTAGTGCCTAGCTTACTACTTTTCTGACTCAGGTGGACCTTAGTAACCTTTAAATAACCGTTCTGGATAGAATTTGTAAAACATATAGACACACACTTAAAGCCTCCACAACTCTACCACAACTAAGGTTGTAATTGGTGACACGATGGTGGCTGAGGGGTTAGTGCTCTTGACTACCAATCCGGAGGTCTCTGGTTCGAAATTTCATTGACCAGTGTTCAGTATAATATTTCCCACCCAACTACAGATGAACTGGTTGTTAACCGTGTGATAGTCTCACGAGTATCGGTGCTATACGCTGGGCACGATAAAGAACCAAAAATGACACCTAGCCCTGTAATCAAGGGGTATGACTTAATATAAACACCGGCCATGAATGTAGGAACAAATGACTTGAATCTTCGACATTAAAATTATATTGTATGTAAAAAGCACCCAGTTAAAGTCAATTTTAAGACATTCGACCTTTCGACCGACTGTACATGTACTCATTGAGTCTCACGTCAGCTGTTACACTCGCTCGGCGCCGTTAGCTGCTGACTGCTGACAGGCTTTTAACCACCTCAAGTACCTAGTTATACATTTGGCAAGTCCGGCATGTGGATTATTCTTGCTCAGAGAAATTAAGCAGTGGTCCAGAAGGGGATTGAACCGGGTACCTCTCGATCCCGACGCGCGCACCCTACACATAGGCTCCCCACAGGTATCGTTATAATTCACGCAGCAGTATTTAATATTTTAACTTAAACATAACGTCAGTGATGGCAATTATATAGACCAAGATCGTCAGTCTGGTGATGCAAGATTCAGAACCCTTCGCTTGAAACAATGATAAATTTCATTATGACCTCTGTAAAACGTCACCAAAACATACTTTTCAGACAACATAAAACTTAGGAACCTAAAATTTGGCATACATTCGTGTTGAAAAATAAGAATACAATTCGCTAATGATTCACTATTTGGGAAAGAAAGAATCAAAGATTAAGTTATACTGAATCAAAGGCTTATGACGTGTATGATCCTGTACTAATAGCCGGACCCTCGCCTACAAGACTTCTAGCTGGGGTCCGGTATCATACTCACAGCCTATTAGGCATAGGATTCGATTTTCGGATATGTACACATCTTCTCAAAAGATTGCGTATTTCTATAAAGTATAGAATATTAATACACAGAGTTTGTATAGAAATTAATAAGGGTTAATTTTTAATATTAATCTAGGTTATTTTGCTCAGTCAACTAGTGTCTCGGGTCGGGTAAATTGTCGGTGGTTAATATCCACCATACTATCCATGCTGGCCTGTATTTACAAATTACTCAACCGGTGATTCGGTGACGTAGCAATGCTTGGCTATATAAGGAATCGTTCGGTTCTCGTCCGGTGTCGTTAAACACAGCAAAAGTATACACGAATCTATTATGCCTGGACGTGGTAGAGGTCACAAACGGAGGAGACCGGCAGTAGTGGAACCTCGTGGCAGACCGGCAGTGGAAGAACCTCAGGGTAGAATAAGAACAAGAAACGCTGCCAAACGCCAACGGGCAAGAGAAACGAGTGACAATGGCCAAGACGAAGATAGGGGTGAGTTACATGAAGTTATTGACTTTGAGAATGTCATGTTGAACGAAAATGTGTTGCCAAGTAGCGACCCTGTGACCGCATAAACAGACTCGAGAGTCAAGTCGATAATAATATCAGGCAGCAAGACAATTATGGCACGGAAACCAATGCTTTATTTCATATGCCAGAGGTATTGAATGTTGATAGACTGGCTAATGACGATATTTCTATGCATGTACCTTCGGCGTTAAAGCAACGCATATGCAAGGGAGAATTTATTAATCTGTCATTATTGCTAAAGGGGGCGGTGGAACTGGCCGAATTTGATAGTGGTGGTACTCTATCTACAATGTATATCTAACTCTGGAAAGCTAGAATGCCGTCCTAAAGAATGCAAGGACGATATCGGGACTGTGGAAAGGTGGACCGACGCCTTCATTATCTTTATGGATATTTATTTGACAGCTTTTCCGCACAAAATACATTAAATTATTACATTATTCGTTCATTATAAGGGAATGTGCTGCCGTTCACGGGGGCACATAATGGAAAACATATGATCACCAATTTAGGACGAGACAGGCTTTAGTTCCGTCGTCTCGGGGCAGTATTAACCATGACCTGTGGCTTAGGTATGTGCACAATCGTGCCGAGCAGAAGTACCCAAATAGTAACAGAAATTCAAATGTGTGTACGGCCTTTAATAAAAGCCAATGTAACTGGCCTAACTGTAAGTTTAGTCATGCATGTATTAGTTGTGGCGAGGGCCACCCATTTATTTATTGCATGCCTGGTCACAATAGGTCTCACACGAGACCTTACACCGACAATAATACGTATGAGAACGCGTATAATAGTCAAACTCTCTCGAGCTACCCAAGTAGAAACTTTGGGCAAAATTCTTTTCGAGGCCAACCACGTGGTTCATTTCCAAGGTCGAGACCATATGGACGACCAAACAGGGGTTTCTTTAATAAGTAATGACATAAATACGCATGGTTTAGCACTAACACCAGTTAACTTAACAGTACTAAAACAGTGGTTTCGTCTTTATAATTCATCAGATAGCACTTTATTATTGTCCGGCTTCACTTACGGTTTTAGAATTAATTTTGAAGGAATCAGGCAGGCGCGTAGCTCTAAGAATCTCAAATCAATTTTACAACATTCAAATATTGCCAAACAAAAAATTGATAAGGAAATAGAGGCTGGCAGGGTTGCAGGCCCGTTTAAATACCCTCCATTCGCAAATATTCAATGTTCGCCTATTGGCATAGTGGCTAAGAAAACACCAAGGGAATATAGACTTATTCATCACCTGTCATACCCTTTAGGGTCTTCAATTAACGACTTCATAGATCCAAAACTCTGTTCAGTCAAGTATACAGAATTTGACGAGGCTATACATATGGTACAAGACCTAGGACGTAACTGCTACTTATTTAAAATGGACATAAAAAGTGCGTTTAGGCTATTGCCGATACATCCCGAAGACTTTGAGTTGTTAGGGTTTTCTCTTGATAATAATTTCTATTTTGATAAGTGCTTACCGTTTGGTTGCTGTATATCACCTAGCCTGTTTGAAAAAATTTCCACATTCCTAGAATACATTATTAAAGACCGCTTGCTTAACAAGAAGCTAATACACTATTTAGACGATTTTTTGGGGGTCATAAAACACGGCTGGGATGTAAACAAAACATGCAATTATTTAAGAACAGTATGCAAGAAATCAGGGTACCTCTAGCAGATAAAAAAACCGAAGGCCCGTGTACATCATTAGTTTACTTAGGATTGGAGCTTGATTCGCGAGAAATGGTCGTACGTATTCCCAAGGATAAAGTCATAGAAGTCGCGAATAAAATTAGAGACATTTTTTCAAAGGATAAGGTAAAACTCAACGTAATGCAATCGTTGATAGGTTCGCTCAACTTTTGTTGCCGCGCGGTCGCTATAGGTAGACCGTTCTGTAGGCGCCTCATTAACGCAACTTGCGGTGTAAAATGCTTCTTCCATCACGTGAGAATAACGAAAGAAATAAAGCGGGACCTAAAAGTATGGCTAGATTTCTTTCAGCATT
The DNA here is from genome assembly GCA_947247005.1 of Spisula solida. Taxonomy (NCBI): domain Eukaryota; kingdom Metazoa; phylum Mollusca; class Bivalvia; order Venerida; family Mactridae; genus Spisula; species Spisula solida. Next base: position 49,674,197 of record OX365944.1, on the reverse strand, counting down.
TTAATGGAATATCAGAATTCCACGATAGGTACTGGACATCTAACGATGACGAGCAATTTGTTACAGATAGCGCCGGTGGCATAGGGTTCGGTATCTGGTTTAAAGGTCACTGGTGCCAAGAAAAATGGCATCCAGACTGGATCAATCAAAATCTAGTTAATTAAAGACATCACGCTGTTGGAATTATTTCCCATAGTAGTTGCTGCGGTGGTATTCGGTGAACAAATGCGAAATAAGAAAATTCGTTTCAATTGTGACAATAATTATAGCAGTAGTCCATATTGTGAATTCGATGACTTTGAAGTCGTCCAGATCGTTAGCATTGTTAAGGATATTAACCATGCAATGTATCAAACATAACTGTATTGTTAAAGCATCTCACAAAGCGGGAGAAAAGAACGAAATTTCTGATGCCCTCTCACGTTTTCAGAACTCGAGATTCCGTACACTAGCACCGTCGGCAGACCCGAATACAACCCAGGTCCCAAATTACCTATGGAACATATTCAACGCCGATCTGGAGAACTGGTATTTGCAGGAATTGCGACAAACACAAAACTAGCGTATGATACGGGGGTCAAGGCCTTCAGCATATTTAGAAAGTTATTTAAGTTACCAGAAATCTGGCCTATTCAAATACAACAAGTCGCCTGGTTCATTACGTATTTATTCGAGAGAGGGTATTCATCCAAAACCTTTCATACTTACGTGGCGGGATTGTCTTTCTATCATAAGATAAACAACTGGTATAACATAACAGACATATTTTTAATTCGTAAAATACTGGAAGGTTGTTGTAGGAGTAGACCGTCAGTTGATAAGAGAGCTCCAATTACAGCTAATATGCTCATTGACATTTGTAGAATACTACCATACAATACCTTTAGCAAATTCGAAGCCATGCTATTTAAGGTACTATTCACATTAGCTTATTTTGGTTTGTTTAGAGTGAGCGAATTGGTACATTCAGTAGTAAAAAGAGCAATCGTGGTCAATGACTTAAAGTTAGAACCACAGTCATTAACCAAGAACAACCAGTATGGTACGCCCATCTCCTTAAAAATACCTTGTGAGTCCAACGCTTTGATATGTCCAGTCTGTAATATAAAAGCTTACATGGACATCAGACCTATAGTTCCTGGACAACTATTTGTCCATGCAAATACAAAACCCGTCACTCGATACCAATTCAGCGGTACTTAGGAAATGCTTATCACAAAGTAAATACAAATTACTCAACCGGTGATTCGATGACGTAGCAATGCTAGGCCTATAAGGAATCGTTCGGTTCTCGTCCGGTGTCGTTAAATTCATAACACAGCAAAAGGCCACCCACCGCTCCCTATTGGTAATTATGTTTATTTTTGCATGATGTATTTAATAACATTACTGCCGTGTCTAACGTTATATTTTTGCAGTTTGTTATCATATATGTGTACGAATTGGCATCCTCAATGATACATGGTTTACAAACATCGTCATACGACATGGAACAAATTACGTGACAGACTTGTCAACAACCCTCCTTCAAAGAGAAATGAATAACAACGGTTTCAGAGGTACATTCGTTCTACGTTAACTGATGATCGTACAAGATATTCATTATAAATCAGCGAAGTGTAGTGAGTGATCCTTGTGATAAGCGAACGTTGGAATTCATATGGAATGTTGTGCCTAAACTGTAGATTCTACGACGGGAGGATTGCAGTGCATGTACGGCAGTGGTCGATGTAAATTTGTGACTATTTGTACATTCAGCTGTGTACCTTTTATAAGGTTTGACTTGTAAACCTGTGACTTTTCATATATTTATGATAAAGGGATGCATATTTACTACAATGTTTACCATGTAAAATTGTGATTATAGTTAACGAATTTGTCGTGACAGCAGTTTTTATTAGAGCTAGGAGTGACCAGGGGTACTGAAGCGTTAGGATTTTATCCTTATAAAAACGGGGTAATGGTGATGTTAAAGATATAAAATATGGCAGCCTGTGATCGTTTACCGCTACCTGTTTTAACTGTTGGTGTACGATTATAGGCTTGCTTCCAAAAAATATTATTTGGGTTAAATGAGCGGTTACTGATGTGCTTGATAGATTAGCGTCTTAGGCGGTCTCTAATTAGTTAACAGTTTTAGTTAGGATCTTGTTTAGTTAAGCTGTATAATACATTATGTTGCACTGGTAGTGGAATAATAAGGTACAGCGGAGTACCATGCGGACTTATTGTCGCCATGCGGCGATAGCTTAAAATTATATGGCATCAGCGGTGCCTTCCCAGGGTCTAAACGCATCAGGCGATGCGCTTGCTTATATACGCCAGCGGCGTTTGCATAAATTATAAACGCCAGCGGCGTTTGCATAAATTATATACGCCAGCGGCGTTTGCATAAATTATATACGCCAGCGGCGTTTGAATAAATTATATATGTCGGCGGCGTTTGCAATATGGCTACAAAGTCGAAATAGTGCTACTGGGTGGGTGATTTCCGGGTTATGTTCATGTTTGCTCCTGGTCGCTCCTTCTCATGTCTGGTCGACAGTAAATTCAACTCCACTCTGGCGTTTAACCAATGGAGTTTTCCTCCTCTGCTGTCATTGCCGTATCCGCCAACTCCTTAATAAATTACTTCTGAGAAAGAATTACACTTACATTTATTGAATAATATATATATATATATTGATATAGAATACCTTTCGTTAAGAATATGAGATAATAGATTATCAAACTCAAACAGCTTTTGTTGTGTTGTCAGGACTGAGTCCTAAAATAACTGCAAAACGGACACAATAAGCCAATACTCAGCCCGATCTCTTAATCATGTATCGGTATGCGAAATTTCTGGTGAATACATGCATTTTTTACTAAACGGGAATGAAATATAAACTGGCGGTTTAGAACTTTTGGGGAATGTATAAAGAGGTTTCTATACATTGAATTTATCAAGACCTGAGATTTATTTCGGATGATTGCGCCCAATGTCAAGTGGAGGCATGTTATAAATTGTATGTGTATTCATTCAATTTATTACATGCCTCCACTTTACATTTGGCGCAATCATCCGAAATAAATCTCAGGTCTTGATCATTTCAATGTAAAACAAGTTGACCGTATACCGAATGCATGTTCAAGCACTTAATTTAATTCGAATCAAATGTCAAACATGTAGTAGTCATTTCTATGACCCGGGATACTTGAAATTGAACCTTTAGGGTACATTTATACGGCTGAGAACAGTGTTCCTACTGAGATTTTGTGTTCACCCACCGTCCAACGTATTTTTTAAAAATGTTATTCCTCAAAATAATTATTGTAAACTTGCTTCACACGACAGTAACTGTTTTGCATTAGGATTCTTTGCCTTTTCTACTCATAAGTTAATATTTATTTATCAGAGTGAGTTACTATCAAATAAATATCTAAGGGCAATGAAGTTTACGGATTCCATAAATCAAACTCATCGTTAATATTTTATGACATTTTACCCTTATACATCGCATTGATCTCATAACATTTCACATAGGTTTGATATCTTAAACTCTACATGTAAATAAGAATATGTCGCATGGACTTACGATGAAATTAAACGATAAATGACTGTGTTGTCTACCATCTCGAACAATTCGCCCTTTTCCTTTATATTTCAAGTTATTCCCCAAAATAGCCCATTTGCACAATAGCCAAGCTTAGAACGTTTGATATCAAAACTGTTAAGGGTATTAATACAATTCATTTTGATTAATCACCAAAGAAAAGACACATGGCATTGTATAGGTCTGCATTGGTACAAAATAAAAAAAATACAATTTTCCTTCATAATTTTGAATATTTTACCCCAAAAATACCACATTTTGTACTATAGCCTAGCTTTAGGTGTTTGATATTTTAAGGTAATCCATCCATCATTGGCAAAATTTAGATTCCCAATGAAACTAACTTTTTCATTAAGGGTATCACATGGCTTGTCTAAATATAATTTTTTAAAAACTTTTACCGCGCCGTTTTGGAGAAATTCCATTTTAACTATGGTAACCATCCATATCAAAATAGAGCAAATTTCAGAAAAGGTCCTAACAGTATTTTTCTATTTTTTGTGTCAATAAAATCAATAAATTGTGCAAAGTTTTATGTTTTTACACAGCCAATGGAATGTGTTTGTAAATGATATGTAACAGAAATTTGTAAATTACTTCATATATTTTTCTTTCACCTCTATCTTTCAATTTCAGTGTTTTGAATGAGTAGATTTATCAAAATATTTAAATTTCCCTTTCAAAGAATGGTATAAAATCATCTTATAAAATGATTGGCATGCTACAATAGTAACATACAAATTTTAAGTAATCAATATTGTATAAGAAAATAACAAAATAAAAAAAGTTTACCACAGATTTATTTCAGAAAATGTACTTTTCTTTGCATACTCTTATTTCTGTACTCGCTGGAGAATGAGTTCTCATTTACTAAAAACACAGAAACTTTTTCATTATTGACTGAAAACATGCCATGTGTGTATTCATTTTGTTAGTTAGATCATTTGCTACAAGTTGATGTATGTTCTGACATAAAATTCAGAAATTTTTTTTTAGTCCCCTATCGGTTTTCAACCAGAGGGGACATAGGTTTACCCTTCGTCCGTTCCTCAAAAGTCAGGATCCTGACATAGCTCAAACAGTTTTCAAACTAGGTTTATGAAACTTGGTATGTGGATAGGGGGCAATAAGGGAATTATGCACGTCCAAAAATATTTTGAATCTAACAAAAATTGTGGTTGCTATGGAGACAAAAATAATGAAAAAATGTATAAATCTGGATCCTGCCATAACAGTTTCTAAGTTAGGATTACAAAACTTGGTATGTGGGTAGGTGCCAATAAGGAGATTATGCACATCTAAATATGTTTTGATTATAACAAAAAGTGTGGTTGCTATGGAAACGGAAATAGAAAAAAATCTATAAAATCTGGAATCCTGGCATAACTAAAACAGTTTCCAAGCTAGACCTATGAAACTTGGTATACAGAAAGGAGTTTAAAAGGAGATTGTGTAAACTTGAATATTTGTATTATTCTGATTGAAACTGTGGTTGCTATGGATACAGAAATAGTTAAATTCCTTCCCTTTGGCTGGACCATTGTATAACCCCAAAAATAAGAAAACGCATTAAAACATCCATTGGCTTATAGCTAATGATCTAACTAAGAAAATGAATATACACACGTCATGTTTTCATTCAAAAGCAAATATGTTTTAGACATTAGTGAACTGACAGCCATCCATTTGTCACAATCAACACAGCTTTAGCCACATGCCCTAAAAGACAACTTAGCTTTATCGATTATTTAACACAGTGGCCTAGTTTTTAACCCCAGATGACCCTGAGTTGATCATCGTGACCAAAGTCACAAAGTTTCATAAAGATTAGACTAAAATTGTGGCCTCTAGTGACTACTCAATGTGTACATGTATGCATGGTTGGATCTATAGTGACCTAGCTTTTTTTTATCCCAGATGACCCAATGTAGAACTTGACATGGACTTTGTTTAGGGATCATTGTCATCAAGTTTCATGAAGATTAAACCAAAATGGAGACCTTTAGAGACTGCACAAGGTTTATGTATGATTTCACATAATGATATTGACCTATGTTTTGACCACTTATGACCCAATATAGAACTTGAGCCAGATTTTGTTGAGATGATCAGTCATAAAAATTGGACCAAAATAGTGAACTCCTGTGACTTCACAAGATTCATGTATGATTTGACCAAGTAACACCTTTTTAACCCCAAATGACCCAATATAAAATAAATATTTGTTGAGATGGTCGTTGTGTCTATGTTTCATAAAGATTATAGTAAAATTGTGATTTCTACTGCCTATGCAAGCAAAAAGGGTGGAAATGACGGACATCGAGTGATCACAAAAGCTCACATTGTGACTATATGACAGGTGTGCTAAACTCAATATACCCAAGCATACTTTACAAGTATAATCATACCCTTATAAAGTTTATATGTCCTGTCTCATACTTATAAATGTTCAAGTTGTATATCTATGGAGTAATGGGTGAAAATTAACTCATACACTCTGTATCCCAAGTTCTTAATTGACACTCAATTATTATTTATACAATAGAATGCACTTTATGACACAGGAAAACTGTCACATGGAATCAAAGTAAAGGAACTTTGTCTGCCAATCCAAATTTGGCAGACAAAGACGGTATGGACACTGACACTAATCTTGAACAATACAACCATTTCTGAGTGAAAGTATAAAAGTAGCATTAGTGACTGCCGGCAAAGACTGGAACAACTGCGCGATATATTCCTCTATGAATATGTAAATATTTAACAATCTTTCAGAAAAAAGTTCCATGGTCCGATCTGGGTTATATGCAAAATCTTGTTCCCGTGCTGCATTCCGGGTAATATGCTATGTCTGATTCCACTGTTGCAATCTGTGTAGTATTCAGCAACAGTATTTCACAACCTGCAAATAATATTATAACATTATAATTACATGTATATACTAATATGATCCTGGTGGTCCTGCACAAAACATTTTCTTTGTTAAAAAAATGAAAGTTCAGAAATTGTCAAATTATATCAAATCTAAACTAAAACCAAAGGTGCTATTTTCAAAAGCTGAATCTATACCCAGTATTAAACATATAGAGTGTAGAATTCAAATTAAGTGACTGCTACATGACTGATAGGTCTGTTTCTTGTTCACCTTTACTTGAAAATCAATATATCAATGTATCAACGATAAATCAGAATCGTCAATGACAGCTCCAATAAAGACAGATATTATAAGAACAGATCTATGACTGAACTGCAATACAATTTGAATTTATTTGGAATATTGTCATGGTAACTACAACCAAAAACAATTTTAGCAACCAAACTGAATTATGTATACAATTATAAGACAGAAAGTTCAAATCGTTGAATTAGGGATAGGTGCTTAATTATAACCTAAATTTTGCATTAGGAACAATGTATTTGCAAAACATGGACGCGCATTACTTCTGCTTATGCAACAAACTGTAACAATACAATCATGCATTACCTCACAGTTACACTACACTTTTACATTTTCTCAATTCTGCACACATTTCTTCAGCATCTCTAGTTTTGAAGTCAACTGTTTCAAGTGAAACATACCATTCTCGATTCCCTGCAAATATAAATAATAATTATTATCACCTTGTTGTTTATTATGTTGACACTAAGTGACTTGGCAGATTTATAGTGTCATGTCGCATACTTAGTGCAGAAATGCTTAAGGTAAACTACTTTTATAAGAATCTGTAGCAGTTCAAATATATTTCAAATATATTTGTTTTGTTTTTCTATCAAATAGACAGATGTTGCAACAAGTATTATGTGAACTCAGGGCTTTTTTTCACTATATACGAGGGGCCTTCATCAGCCCCTTTCACAATTTATAAAGGCCCCTTCACAACTTCACCACAAAGCATCAAACAAACCAAACATAGATAAAAAGTCATATATTCCTGTACAGGACTTGATATGAAGTATTATATCATAACATGCATGTTTGGGACAAGTGGACAAAAATTGAGAGCTAACATCTGAAAAAATTATTTCACAATTTGATAATTTATCGCGCTTAGTTTATAACAATTTGAAAAGTTTCTGCGCCAACTTTTTCACAATTTTGAGGATTTTCGTGCTAAATTTTCACAAAACAAAAGGGCCTGGGCCTCTACAAAATTCAGCAAAAAAAAGGCCTGGACCTTGAACCCGGCTTTCCCGGTTACAAGTCGAGTACACTAAACAATAGACCTGCGGCTACTACAAGGCTATTTCGGTACATGTAGTCCAGTTCTTTCACAAATATGTACATGTAGATACATGGGCTATTCCTTGTAGGCCTACATCTTTTACAAAAAAACAAGCGAGACTTCCACTGAGCTTTTTAAACTAAATTATCCATTTGATCTAGTTAAAATAACACAATGCTTACACGAAGATCACAAAAATAACCATTCAAAATCAGAATAGTTCTGAATTGAAAATGACCAAGTACAGTCGAGCTGACAACAACAAGATGTAAAATGGAGCCTATAACGCTCATCTGATACAAGAATATTTGATCAAGAACACAATGTTTTAGCAAGTTTTACCTCCATAGTGTTGAGAAGCATCGTGATGAACATCAACATAGGCTGGTTTGCACTATTGAGTCTCTTCTCGACGAAATGGTGCAACAGAAATATTTCTACTTTCGTTTTCTCAACAGCTCAATGTTTGTTTCCGAGATTTCCATCGTTCTCAACCGAAAATTCATAAGACTAACGGTATTCGTCCTCACAACGGTGTTTACCAATGTAATTTAGACTGATAATAGTCCTCAACCCTTCCGAATAACACAGTTTTGGTGACAAAATAGACCTCACGTCGAGAATAAGTCTGCTCGCCATGTCATTTCGGCGCTTGATTTCGCGAGCGTTTCTATGACTTCGAATATCAAAGGGAAGTAACTCGTCACTATTTTTTTTATTTTAAATTTATTTTTTTAAAGATCGTCAAATATAATTACCAAGACATAATTTATTAAGCAGATTTATTGATATGAATACCGTAAAATAAAAATATTTAATGTTTACGGATGTTTATAAAAATTTTCCGGACGGTACCGAAGTTTCCCGTAATAACACGAAATTACGTCGAAATGACGTCGGCTAATGATGGACGGATTACGTTAATGACAAGTCACTATACAACTATCACAGCGATTATTGACCAAATTTAATGGCCAATGATGTTAAATTCCACCGATTCCGAAAATTCGCACTTTTCCATGTAATTTTTATATCAAATGTTTAACCAAAAAAAACTCCCTTTGCATTAATGCACGTCACTAAAATTGTGCAAGCTTCAACTTCAACTTAATAACTAATTATAAGTGTGATTTATTATAACATTTGATAATAAATGACATTGTAGTTCATCGATTCCAAAAATTCGTAGTTTCGTTTATGTTTTGGAACGTTTACCCCAATTTTCTCAAAATGCTCAAGGGTGACAGAATGACACCCGTCAGAAATTCCATAAGAAAGGTCATGTCTACTGAAATCAGCAAAGAAAAAAACGTTATACTCCAATGCAAGGTATCTTGGGTTTGGGGTCGGACTATAATGGCGTATCGTATTTAACTTTCAACTGATAACAAGATAGTAGTTCGGCATCGTTTATGTACATCGGCAACCTTTCAGCATTCTATCGGCATCGATTCGTAAACACTTCCGCATATTCTGCAATGTAACCACAACCTTTCCGCACGATCGGGAAACATTCGGGACCAAATCCTGAACTTTCGGCATTCATTCGCGTTGCGTTCGACTACTTCGGATAGGTTTCGGCGTTCATACTGCAACATTTCGTATAACGATTCCCGAATACATCCCGAACGATACCGATGGCAAAGATCCGCCCATTTGTATTGATAATAGATCCCGAAAGGTTCCCGGAACAAGCAAACTGTAATCGGCTACCCTTCCGCATATTATCGGCGTCTAGTTGTCGACAGGTCTTAAATAAGCCTTAAAATGGCAAAATTCTTTTTTTGAAAAAGTGAAAATAGCGAAAAATTTAATTTCCTCGGTTGCCATAGCAACGATGGTGAAAATAAAGTTTCGACCCAAGAAATCATTTCTATAGGTGAATACTAAAAAAGGGGCAAACTATTTTCAAAATATGAGACTACGCGTGGACAACCAAGTCTGACATTGCCTGGTTCAATTGTAGAATTACAATTAAATCATTGAATGGGACATTATGTTCACCTCGGCCTTGATGCATTGCATTTGTATATTTAGGCCGTCCGGAGAAAAGCGGAAATTGCCAACCTTTCACAATCACAATTGTGAATGAGGTTGCTTCTAAAAACATTCAATGTCAGTATTGCTGTAACACTGACAGGTTATGAGAGTTCACGAATAGATGGCATAGAAGCATGCACAAACACTCCAAGCTCGTGAACAATCTTAAATAACCCAAAGATGTTATGGATGTGTTGTTTATTCAATTCAAATATTAAACTTGTGAAATTGTTTCACACCACACCATGTGTAACAATTGTTGATGTGAGACAAAGGGACGTCACTAAAACTTAAGTAATATCCTATGTCATACTACATGAAGTTGTCTTTCTTTAAGACACGCATGTCCTGTACTGGTTGTACTCTACATGTATTGTAGAAAATTTACCGGTCAAAATCCATTATTACACGGTAACCAACCAATAGGTACTGTTTTATCAATGCACTTCCGGAAATCTTACAGTTACGTCCAATTTAAACTTCTTAATAATTGTTTTACAACTACAAATTGTGGTTAAAGGAATCTGCAATATGGACAATGATTCGGTGAACATATCTAACATTATCAGCTTCAGTGATAGCACCAGCTTTAACATCTGTATTTATTTGTAGTATAAAATCAAACAAATTTCCATTCGCATGTAAAACAGCAAAAGTCATTCCAATCTTCAAGAAGGGTGATAGACATTATAAAAAAAATTATAGACCTATTTCCATTTTACCAGTTATTTCCTGAATACTTGAAAGACACGCTAGCAAGTGCTTAAAGTCTTATCTTTCTGACAACAAACTTCTGTATGACAGGCAATCAGGATTCCGTAAAAATCACTCTTGTCAAACAGCTTTAATTAAAATGCTTGATGACTTGATATCAGCTGTTGATAATAATGAAATAGTTTGAACATTGTTCATTGATTTAGGTAAAGCATTTGACTTGGTAAACCATGATATTTTATTACAAAATACTATCACAATATGGTATGCATTTTACCACACTAAATTGGTTTAACTCCTTTCTCAATTCAAGAACTCAAAAAACATTTATATCTGGCAAATATTCTTGTCCTGGCAAAGTTCTAGCAGGTGTTTCACAGGGCTCAGTTCTCGGTCCATTGTTATTTTTAATATTTATTAATGACTAGCCTCTTTCTCTTTCACATTCCATTGCTGACATATTTGCTGACGATACCACATTATCAACACACAGCAAGACATTAGCTGATGTTGTTTTCACTTACTAGAGATTTATTGCATGCTAATCAATGGTGTAAACTAAATCAAATGGCCATTAATTCTGAAAAAATCCAAGTCTTTATTTATAACAAGTAAACGTAATAAACATCATATTGTTGGATCTAATCTCAACTTTCCTTTTCATGATTATTCTATTGAAGTTACTTCAACAGCAAAGTTATTAGGTATCACAATTAATGATAGCCTATCTTGGGCAGATCATATCAATAATGTGATAAAGAAATGTAATTCCTATTTGCACCTCTTATCTAGAATTAAATATTTTCTTTCCATTGAAACTCGGAAGCGCTTTTATAACGCACATATTCTTCCACATTTTGACATTTGCTGTGTTGTATGGGGAAATTGTACCAGCAGTCTTGAAGATAAACTTTTCAGATAAAATTTCAGAAAAGAGCAGCTAGAGTAATTCTTGATTGTGATTATTCAACTCCTTCAAGTATTCTATTTACAAAACTCAAATGGATGACATTTCATGAACGCGTTATTTATCAGAAAGCTATTCAAATGTACAAAACTCTCAGAGGTGATGCAGATACAGATACAGATACATTTTCACTAGTAATTAACTGTATAAATTTAAACATATTTGGAATTCTCCAATAATAAGGTTTAAGTAATTTTTCACGAATCTCTAAATAAATTGGACATTGAATTATAAAATGATATTCGTCCTCTAACAAATTGCATGCAATACATAAACGTTCATTAAAAGGTACCGGTAGAGGTTTTTTCCATCTCCTTGTTTCTACATAGAGCCTATGCGAAGACATTCTTAATTGTGACATAGATACTCTATACTTTTTAATGTTGATAATCTCAAGATATTTATTGTGAGTACAGTTAGAAAATGTTTTAAAGAACAACGCCCTTGATGAGTTTTCTAATCTTGAATTAAAATCCTGAATCCAGGTATCACGAATCCTCTGTTTCACCAATGCCAGAAAATATTTATCATTGACTACGCTGGGTGAAGCCGTCTTATTTTGAAACACCCCATGTTTCTGCTACTTAAATATCTAATGACTGGCTAGTCATAATCATTACTTCAATATACATGTATAGCCATATATATATATGTCTGCAGAATGGCATGCAGTGTGTTTTATGTTTCAATTCCGTACCATGCTTTTAAAAATCTCATTGTTTTAATTTACATGTTGTTATATGATATGCTGGCTCTTATGATGTCCCTACATCTAATTAAGCTTTATAGTGATTAATTATAAATTTAATTGATTGGCATTTTGATTTATACCTTCCTTTTATTGTAGATTCCATACATATCGGTTTCGCACATCCTTTCACTGAAACTATTTTATGAAATTCCCCAATTATATATAAAATTATATTATATATTGTGGACGTCATATGGGCCAAATTACCATTATGCTTTTTTCATTTTATGTACTAGTGTTCTTGTTCAACTGTTTATTGTTGAGGATCTCATGGAAGATTGCCATTTAATTTAATTGTCAAATGAGTTTCCTCGTAAAATAAAGTCTTTATCGTCGCCTCCACTGAAGTTGAGGCTACTATTGGAATGCTTTTTCTTTTTTGCCATGGAGCTTCTTTTTTCTGTTCAGTTAAAAGCCGTACATACCGTCACAGCAGTTAGTCGTTGAAAAAAGTAGTGCGTCGTTTGTTTAACATTAACATTTTTAATAGATGAAACCATGTCATGATAATTGTTCACTAAAACTCATTTTATAAACATTTTAAAAAGTAATAACGACAACTAGTGTAAATCAATAATTACGTATTTATTATCGTAGTAGCGTATTAATTTTCTTACGTATTGTTTACTTTGAACGTGTTCCATGTTCTATATATAGCACAACAATTACCGTTTGATTTTCACGGCCCATGCTTTGAGAATGAAATATTTTAAGCAGCATCGCAGCATTTAGCGTCCCAAATGCATTTATTTACGATAAATATAACCAAAGAATACGATAGATGTGTGTATGATCTTTGATATAATGTAGCAGACGAAATTTCATCGTGTATTTTCGAAAAATCGAAAACGAAAGTGACTCCACGTGAATGTTTACGCACGCGTTAAACGTTGACATTAAAGTCCGTTCCGTCCGGTCCGGACCCGGATTATGAACAAAAAACGATGTACAACCAATTTCTTTTTAAAAACGTATTCAGGTGACGGATGTGTTCAAGAATGATAGTTTGTGAAATATTTATGTTGAATTAATATGTTTAAATCATAAATGATGAGAGAAATAATGTCAATTATGAATGTAAATGTATCCACCACCGGGCCTATATACAGTCAGTCAATCAGTTTAGATTAACCCAGCAAATTTGTCTTAATCTGAATAATTTCCTTTGGGGTTTGGCGTCAATATCAGCACATGTAAAAATTAAGAGTACAATTTCATTCTTATGGTAACAGTTTAAGCCAGACGGCCTATCAGTTTTTTGGTAAACATTGTCAATTAAAGTTCACCTGTGGAAAAATTGTACATAACCATAAAAAAAATGAATGAATATTTCAAAACATAGCCTTTATTTTAATATTGAAAAAGATTATTTTAAAATAATAAAGCCTGCTACTTCCATTAGGATAGTACAATACTCGAGTTGTTCAACCAGTTCAGGTTAACTTTTTTCAGCAATTATTGCCCCTAAAAGAATAAAACGACAGCTATCTTGCTAAAACTTAGAGAAATAATTCCTTTGTCTTAAGAGTACCTTACAAACACTTTAGTTTGTTTTTATTGTTGCATAGTTTAAAATAAAGAAAAAAATAATCGGAACTGTCGACAAACTGTATAAAAGGATGAACAACACATTCATGAATTACATCTTTTTACTGATACATGTACACATGAATCAACATCTATTTGATACAATTGCCTGTTATGGCATTTTTATTGGCATAATAATACCTGTGATTAATTGAAGGCCAGCACTGGCATAATTAGTGAAAATTTTGGGTTGATATTGCCTCAAAAACTGTCTTTTTTCAGTATCATTTAAGTTCCTCTGGACACCTAGAATGCTCCAGATTGATCGATTTTTTAAAATAAAATTCTGGGGGAGCATACCTCAAAATCCCCCTAACTTTTCTTCACCCTGCCCTTTTTTCACAGCACCCTGGCCTTTTTGTGGTTCTAGAATAATCACTAATCTTATATGCAGAAAATGAGAAGTTACTTGATGAAAACATACCAAGTATTGACTAAGTTATTGTCATTTGAAATTACACAGATGAATTTTAACAATAGAACAATGTTCGAAACAGATCAAAGCTTGGCATGTACAGCGCAACTGCTATTGGTTTGATTTCCAAGGCTGTAGTGAGGTTCCATACAATTGTACATAAATATGTATATTTATTTGGTTAATACCTAAACTTAAGATGGTCTTGGAATTTTTTATAGTACAGTTGGATACAACCAGTAGATGACTCATTTATTTTGAAGTCAGAAGTAACATTTAACATTAAAGATTAATTGTGGGTCTACAGACATACATGTGTTGACTACATCTAATGTTATGCATTAAAGAGTATTAACATATTTTGAAGTCAGAAGTAACATTTAACATTAAAGATTTATTGTTGGTCTACAGACATACATGTGGTATCGACATCTAATGTTATGCATTAAAGAGTATTAACGTAATTGTATTGGCAAATACAATTCAAATTCTAGCAGTTAACATTATTGGAACAATAAATAAAATCATTTTCAGATACATTTGTATAATTACACCATTCAGAGGCGACCTTTGATGCTTTGCATCAATGGTTTTCTTGTTATTATTATTATTATAACATCCATATCTTTCCCTACTGTGTATTGCAAAAGCATTATTAAGAATTGAATTTGAGAGTAAGTTTAAAATTTCCGTAAGTGCTTTGATAAAACAGTTGCCAAGCAGATTAGTAATATCTCCTTTCCGGAGAAATAATACCGGGTACATGTATATAGGAATAATCATTTTACTTGACATCAGTTGGACATTGGACATTTAGCAAATTATTATGTAAAAACCGGGACTACATACAATTATAAAGACATGCTTTAAACGGAATATTTCCGTTTTGTGCATGTAAAACCTGAATACAAATTAGCACGCTGCTTACGGCCCTCACACAAGAGGGTCAACTTAATTAGTTGTCTCCCTTTGGTGGTATAAAGTCAGTAAAAGGGAAAACCATCATTGTATCGCAGTTAATAGTAAACCACAATAAAACATTTTTTCTTGCACTCAGTCCTTCATTCTAACGGAAATAATCACTATAAAATGTTGTGACGGTATGAACGGCGTTTAACTGAACAGAAAAAAGAAGCTCCATGAGAAAAACAAAAAAGCATTCCAGTAGTAGCCTCCACTTCAGTTGAGGCGACGAAAAGATGGTTTTGGTCTTATGTTTCAATGACATGGTAGCAACGACTACAGTGCATGAACATATCTCTTTGTCCCATTTAATACTAATGTATTCTAAAATTATTCCAGACTGGACACTGTGTCATCACCTGTAGAAGGCTAATGTTGTCACATCTACATGTTACATCATCAGTCAAACTTGACTAGTATTCATATCGCAGACATACACATGCATTATTATACGCATACTATATATCGCTGGCTTAGAACGAGAACGTAATCTTAAGAAAACAAGAATGAAAGTACTGAAGTACTCTTACTGGGGGAAATCGCAATTCTGGGTACTATAGGGTTTCACATAA
The DNA here is from genome assembly GCA_947247005.1 of Spisula solida. NCBI lineage: Eukaryota > Metazoa > Mollusca > Bivalvia > Venerida > Mactridae > Spisula > Spisula solida. Next base: position 49,658,369 of record OX365944.1, on the reverse strand, counting down.
AATGGTACTGAATTTCAAAACAAATGTTAATATTGTGACAAGGTTTCTGAGACGCGATAGCAGCTGAATCATTCAAATCACACCACAACTGACACATCACAATACTAGAGCTCATAAAGGCAATACACCTGCTGTAGTTCTAAGTAATATGTCACAAGGTGTGTTCGATTCCAACGTGTTTCACCGTGTTTTTCGTTTTTCACATACATAACTTCATAAGATGCTCGTTAAATGAATTATCAAACATCGAATGTACCTGCGGACATCAAGATTTACCATTCCTGGTATATATTTTGGCAGGTAAGACTCGCGTAATAAATATAATAAAACACATTTGCTTAAACGTTTCCGCGCAAATTATTTTGATGGTAGTAAACCAAAAGAATGCAAGAAAATGGGATAGTGCATCAATGGGCGCAAGAAAATATAAGCTAGCGTCTAAAAACTACACAAAGTCATAATTCCACAACTCTTAAGCTGCATAATTATGTAAATTATAAACCATCCGGATACGGTACGATTCGCGAGAACGAATAAGATAGGGGTCGAAACACATAAGACGATATGGTCTGGATTTTCGACGGGAAATTGTTTACACAGCAGCGCACGGACAAGGGTTGGCCTAACGACAGACGCAAACTATTCAAGTTAGCTGATGATCTATGGCAATTCAATGGACCAAACGTCGATCAATACTATTATCACGGGCGCAAGAAAATGGAAAGAAAAGAAACTAAAAGCTGGAGAAGAGTCCTTATTCCATATTTATACCTGCGTACGAACAGGATATGGTACGAATAGCGCGAACATAAATAATTAATATGGTCTCGACTTTCGGCGGGAAAATTTATGTAACAGCGCTTGGAAAAGGGTTGTTCTAACGGTAGACCCAAACTATTTAGCTGAAGATCTCTGGTGAGTTAAAGGACGAAACGTGGATTAATACTATCAACAAATGCAAAATAGTGTAAATAAAAAAGAACAAGCACACGTTAGATTAGGAGTTTCTAGCTAATCTGTAATATGAATGTTATAACCACGAATTGTGTTAAGTTCGTCTGCTCAACGGGTTACTTCTAACAGTGACATTTTTATCGCCCCTCAAAAATCATTAGTCATTTTACAGCGCGTAGGAATTTATTCGCACAAATACATTTTCTCATCTAAATAAGCTTTCAAAAAGTTCACCAATACAAACAAATAAAAACATATTAAATTGTTGTAAACAAAGTGTCTCGTAAATGGTCGAAAATTACGATATTGGTTGAGTTTTGCAGGCCCTTCTTTCTTGCTCGGATGAATTGGTCGTGGAGAAATTACATCGTTAAAATCGTAGTGATTTCAGGATTGTATGTAAAACAAATACTGGGGTTCCCCCAGTAAAAACTGTCTGAAAATTACTCTTTACTGATGGAAAAACAAGCTTTTTCATCTTCAGTTTGTTCAACATGGCCTGTCATGAAAATAGGCTCATAAGAAGCGCCTTGTGATGCAGATTTCCGATATGTATGCGTCTTATAAGGTCGTAAGTCGCACTTTACGATCTTCTCATTCTAAGTCAGCGATATATTCCTGATCGGTTTAATGTTTACTGGCCTGGGATAATTGGTGAATTGCAATGGTTGAAGTGTGATGGGGGTCTTCATTTTTGGGAGGCGATTAAGCCTCTCATTACTACCATTGCCCATTTCTTAATACAAAATTAACCGCCTTTAGGCTGCTATGTGAATCCGCATTCAAGTAGTTCCAGAAACTGTCAACATTCCCAATACTGCTACATATGTTTCTCCACATTTTTAACTGATTTAAGCCAATCAGCAACATTTGTTTATTCTAAGAAGAAAAAGTATTGTGAAACTGTTCGTTAAATCGATATTTTGGCCAAAAAAATCACTACACCGGCTGATACCGAACTTGTTTTATAGTACAAAAATGACGTGTTCATCAAATGTCCCGGCTGTAAAGCTATTTTTAGAAACTTCAGACTACGGTCAAGTGATGGTTTTATCAATGAATCGTATACGGTCTACAAAGTACTGTTATGCAATCATATGGTGTCGCTGTACTAGCTAGCCGCTTTGGACTGTCTCCCGCTGTGTAAGGAAGTGATAACAAGACGGTACTGTAGAATCTGATAAACAGGCGCGTAGTATTATTTTAAAGCCACTTTTAATAACGCATTCATTACACGTATTACATATAAATTAATATGCACCTTTTAACAATTATTTAGATACGAAACATGCCTATATAGTCACATATGCCTATTTTGACATTCAAGACAAGATCGGCAGTAAGAAAACGAACATTAAACGTGTAAAGTCGGTTTAAGCTTTAGTAGCAGCAACCAGATCGCCTCCCACCAATACTCTCAGTGCTTTGATTAAATCAAGAGACCGTGTTACAGAAACTATAAATGTTTATTGTTTGCGCAATTTCAGCATTAAATATGTGCAATGCCTAGTCATGTGATCAAAAAACACACATGAGAGTCTATGATAAAAATGTACAACTGTAGGGCGCTTTTGTTGAAAATATCCGGTTAAGGTTTTAGGTTTGGTAACAGGTTGGACAGTAAACTAAAACAGGTTTCGACTTAAACTGAGTGGCGAACAAACGGACAGTTTGATGAAGCATTTTAATCTCCAAGGCGACAGAAAAGAGCTATACTACGTTCATGATGAATTAACAGGAACACACGCTTACGAAGAAAATAATAAAAAAGAATGAAGATATTATCTCTTTTTTATTCCCTGAGTTGGATGTCATGTTAAGAAATTTGGTTGATATATTGAATAGGCTAGGTTTTTGGTTGAATTTGCTCTCTTTGCAGTAAAAAGATATACAAAAACGTTAGTCTAAAAGATTGTCACTTGATAATTATAAGGTAGAAATCTGACCATAGCTAACAGATCAGATAAGAAACTGTGTACTGAGAATTTTAGTAATTGTCAATATGGTGGGCCATTTTCCCGCGCTCAACTGTATGTAATTTCGGACGCATCAAACCGACCAAACCGCCTTCGGGGTAGTTATGTAGATTTGACAAATCGGTTCGAGTTTATTTCTAAACAAATGGCAAAAACTTTTTATCGTTTTAAACCAGTTTTACTGAAAAAACGAACAGTTTGACAAACTAGTTTGAAACCAAACCTGGTTGGTTGCAAACAAAAGCATCGTGTATACAAAAATGTATATAGCGAAATATATATATATACAATATAAGACAACTTCATGTTTTCGTTTTCAATCAATAATTTATTAGATCTATGTCAATCTGACAAAAGTGCATACACATATACGTAACATAAGGCAATATCTTGTTTATACTTAACAAATCTTATAAGTGTGCACGTGTTTATATCGTAAAACGTTTTTATTTATTAATATTTCTGCACAAAATTGTTTGTGTTTGTTATTGAGCTATTTTAAAACGATCGTAAAACAAATTTTTCACCAAGCAACATGGTGGTCGTTAACTTTTAAAAATGCATAATAGCACTTTTTCAAAAGTATGGTTATTTTATGGTCAAGTGGGGATAATCCGTTGGTAATTGCTATTTAATGGGGGAAAATGAGTGTTTCTAAATCGAAATTCGCATTATTGTCTTTATATCTGTCTCTGTGATAAGCACAATTATACGAACTATATAAGCAAAGCAGGTACACAGATGAATTAGCAACCTGACAAACGTCCGAATGACACATGCCATTAACATTACCTTTTGTTGTTTTCATTATCTTTTTATTCTGTTTGAGAGATTTGTAATCAGATTGTAATAAAACCAATTGAGTTGTTATTCCACATATCCTAGCTACATATGTTGAATATTTCAGCAAGATCAAACTCGTTTTGACCGAGCGATGGGTAAATATGTACATGCACACGTGTTAAGTGTATGCAAGTGTACGTCGACCAAACGATGGGCTCGAATTTCTTATCTATGGAACACGTTCTTTTTTAGGTAAGGGTAACAACATAACAAACATGAACACATTCTTGTATTTAATATCCGTTTGTTCAACATGTTAGTTTCAGGTCAACAGAAATATTTAGGACCAACTGTGTATTCATGTTTATATTCCCTGTAAAAATGTCTTGAGACAACGAATGATTAAATCTTCGAAGATTTGGAAAGGTTCATAACCTGTCGATTGGTACTGATTAAGAGCTTGTTGGTCCTGCATTGTTGGTATTAATAACATAAGAATAATTTAGACTCTGAAGAGTCAATACTAAAAACATTCAGGAGCTATTCCTTGATTATGATTATTGAACTTTGGCCTGCGTAACTCGCTCAATTCTTAATTCGCTGTTTTACACATCTAGATATAGCATCCCAATTAGTAAACAGAAGTTGAAGGTTTGAATCCCGGTAGGGTTTGTATCGACACTACAAGTTGGTTTTATAGCAATTGATGCTAACGAGTCATGTCCAACAATTTGTTTCACGGCAATATTCCCATTTTCTTTAACTAACAAGTAACAACAGTTATCTTCCTTATTTGGGGCTATACCAGTTTTAATCTGATCGCTCTTATCTTGATTGCGTAATCACGCTGTGCAAACTCCACGGGAAGTCGGAATATAAGTAATGCCTATCATTTGCCTAAGGGGTTTTTGCCCTCACAGCAATAATTATTATACATTTTATATTTTTGACATTTTGTACATGCGAAGGGTACTTGTCTCTGTCTATATGAAATAATTTAGTTTTTAGAACATGCATGATTAAGACTTCGTTGATTGTGTGTGTTGTTACTATGTACATGGAGGAAAATATACTTAATTATGCATTTGTATGATGACATGTGTATCGTCTATGTTACGTGGGTTATGAAATTAACTGTATAAATGTTATGTTATGTATAATCAAAGAATACGAGAGTGTATAGTGTATATCCGTGGTATAATAGGTGTAAGCCGAAATGTCACACCACACAAATAGGCATTTTGACATTTAACTGACTTTCCAGCGATTTTAATACGAGGAAAACCTTTCATTGTATGATAATGGCTGTTCAAAACAGGTGGTTGTTCTGTCCAAATCAATAAAAAAAACTGCAACGTGATTCTGAGTTTAGAATTTGTCTCAGTTGTAAAAGTCTCCTTTTTGTATACGTTTTCTGTTTTTGCTATCAGCATCGGGAAAGTATTCAAACCGGTTTAAGATGTACGACTCACTAAAATTACGAATATTATTGTATTGTCTTTACTCATAACACGCATGTTAATTAACATGCGTGCTCATAATCATTATAATACAGATGGTGAGACAGAATAAATGTGTGCAAATTGTCAACTTTTTTTACATAATGATATATAATTAAATAGCATTTTTATAATAGAAACAGTAAACTCAGGAATAGAGTTTAAACATAACGTAGACTTATTTCTATCAAGTTAAATTCATCAATTGCAGATAGAAATCAAGCCCGGTATATCCAACATATACTGTTCAACATTCCCTTGTTAAAACATACCGCAACCAGCATGGATTCGCAATCAGTGTAATGTGATATACATAGTGCCGACAGTCTATTGGATGAATTAACAATAAAAACTTTACATTCACCAATTGCTCGCTGGTGGGCATACGTGTGTATGACTAACACTGTATACAAGCATGATCTCTCATAATGTGCCCACCGGCAGTCTATTGGATGAATGAACAATAAATACCTTTCATTCAACAATTGGTCGCTGGTGGGCACATTTGTGTATGAATAACCCTGATCTCTATTATACTAGTATTTAACAAAGATCTAAATATATTAAGCTCAAATTATAGTCAATTTAATTATATCTAGTTGTTCTAAAGGCTGTATTAAAAGTTTCTAGTTTCTTATAATTTTCAATTTCTAGTGAGAATGACCTCAGGTGTATCTGTTTTAATTTTATGATGATGTTATATAGATGAGGCATATAAAATAATGAAACAGCCGCTTTAAATCAGGAACGCTTAATAGTTGCATGTTAAAAAAAGAATTTTTAATCAAATTTCGTGGATTTAACATCCCGGGTTAAAATTATAACAATTATTTCAGTTAGTTATCACGCACGTTAATTTTTTTTTATAAAACTTGCGTGGTTATGAAGGAAATTAATTTACACAACATAAACATACATTTATGAAGGAAATTCTTCATAAATGTATGTTTATGTTGTGTAAATTAACTTCACACTTCAAATTCAAATTGTTATAAAAACAAATCCCTGTATGTAACAACATAAAAGCATCATTGCCTAAGGGTACAAATAAAGATAAGATAAGTTATGTTTTATTGCAGGCTATATAATCCGATCAATTAAATTGGACGCCATGCTGTGCGCAGATAATTAGCTCGGTAAATTCCGGCAGCTAACGAACTTTACCGAATTAATAAGCGCTAAACAAATTAAGTAATGATTAATTTCAATGTTACAAACGCCCATAAAATTTTCAAAATCTTTTATTTATTTTTACATGTTGCGAAAGTAAAATAAATTTACTATCTAATGTGGTAAATACATTTTAGATATTGTATGTGATAAACTTGATATAGAGTATTAAACACCAAGTTTAACGGACAATTTCTGCCAAAGTCGCTAATTTTACAAAGAATATAGAGTAATTCAAGAATGATAATTTTCAAAGTTAAATTCGCCCATAATGTTTTAGATTTAAGAATAATTAAAAATAACGATAGTAATGTGTAAAGATGAAATAAACTTTTGTGCTAAATACAAATTTGATATTTTAATTCGTTAAGGAATTATAAGCGTTAAACTAAATTTCCCCTTCTACTTTTAATGTAAATTTTATCGACGCGCGGATTATCAGTACAATAATGAAAGTTGGGTATGTTTATAATGTGAGCAGTGTACCTACCTGTCAAGCTCATTCAAATCATTTGCTCAAAATATACGCGACGCTGCGATGTGAATTTACGCCAGATCGTGTAATTTAGTCAGATTGTCTACCTGCCTAATGATTGGCAATAGTTGGCAAAATTGTTAAGAAAAGTACGTGTCTCACTAGTCAACTTGGCTCTCTCTTTAATTAAATAGGGAAAACTGTGACACTACAAAACATACACAATCATCACTATCAATATAAGTTAAATGGTTGAAGTTGAATATTTGATAAAAACGAGATAAACATACAGCCAGATAAATGTAGAAATTCTCCGTAATCACCACATTTTCCAACAATTTCATATCATGCACATTGAGTAGTATCTTACTCAGCTGGAGATTACGTTTGTTACACAGAGGTGATTACACCCGGACTCAATTGGCCTTTTCGACTGGGCTGTTTTCTTCCCTCAAAGTCTGAAGCCATTATCCAATCTGGCAGGGAAAAAACCGATTGTCTCGGTCAAACGCAAACAAATATAAGGGAAAAGTTGTTGAAATGCACATTCAAATACGAGATACGTTTGTACACGTACTTACTAAAATCTGCACTATATACGAGGGGTGTTCCAGAAACAATAGGACTTTTATCATAACTTCGTACTCAACATTTACATTTTAATGAAATTTAACTAATATGTGTAGTATTTCATGCTCTATATACTGGCAGCAACAGATAATTGTTGTTGGTGACGATACTCATATAAAGCGTTGTCATAGAAACCATGCAACGCACAGGCGGGATCACACTGTAAATTTTCATTAGTAATCATATAAAAAAAACGTGAATAGCTCAGAAACCACTTGATAAATAATGTTGGGAAATTATATGGCATTTTCTTGATGTCACTGACATGTGTAAATAAAGGGAATATATCCAAGCGCGTCATGGACACTTGGCGACGTCAACGTCAAAAACTAGAAACCGCGCGGTTGTTAAATCATGTTATAAATTGGAAAAATCAATAATGCAAACCGTTGAAATAATTAAATAGGCAGAATGAAATGTCATCAAGCATCCATTCGTGTTCCGTTGGCATAAACTGTTCACAGGTTGCTGGTTTATGATCTAACGAGCGAACACAGGTCAAGTCACAGAAAAAGTAGTTTGACGTTGATAGACACCGTTCGTACACTGACAGATGCTTCAATGTTAAACCAATTTCTAACATCACTGTAACCCACTTTTGGGTACAGAGACACATTTAAACAATGGGGACAGTAACATCAGATTTGTTTTGTAAGTCAGGGTATCTTTTAGTAAAAATACTGTGCTTGAAAGGCGACGTCATCATAACGTCACGACCCGACCCGCCTCCGTGGTACATGGTATGTTTAATGATACATATATGTTTTATTGTTCAATCAATTGCTTTGATATTTCGCATATTTGTCAGTAATAGATGAAATATTATTTACAGCAAATTAGTTTTCTAAATTTCTGATTTACCGCGCTGCTGTGAAAAAGTCCTATTATTTGTGGAACACCCTACGTACATGTAGTATAAATTCGATTTTTGGACTTCTGAGTTACATGAATAAGTCTGAAATTAATAAATTTGGATGATAATTGGAATGTTGTTTTTTATGATATATGCCCTTTTCAGGTCCGTCAAAATTCACAAAATGCATCCGACGGATTCATTGTTTTTCTCTCCAGAAATGCATGTCCCGAAGTCCCTACCGTGTGCTGGACTATAAATAGCTTCGCCCCTTAACACATTCCGTCATAACCGCCGCTGTTGCAGGTATATAAACCGTGTGTTTATTCCGAAGCGGGTTATATAAGATAATAATGTGGCCGGGTGATCGCATTCAGCTTTGTCTAATATTTCTGTCGGTGCTTTGTGGAACACATGGTTCACATTTCCGTGGAGCAATAATAACATGGAAACCGGGTACCACTTCGGTAAGAATGTCTTACTTATTTATTCAGTCAACATTTGGTAAAATAAACAATATAATTTTGTTACATAATTCGTATATTAAACTTCCGCTTATCTGATCAGTCATAACGGTGGTCGTAATAGACAATCGGCCATTTTTGTTCTAAAATTAAGACATTTATTAATTAAAGTTTCGAAATGTTGCATGAATTTAAACTACTTGGGCTGCGGCTGTGGTCAAGTGATACGTGCGCTGTATTTGCAACATGGCGATCCTGGTTCGATTATCAGTCGCGGCAGGTCATACCCTTTTATGCCAGTAATGTCGATAGTGGCCGGTTTCGTGCGGAAGGGTGAGTGAGTTAAAGTAGTTGGTCAGGAAAACTGGTTAGATGAATCTTCAAACAAAGAAAGAAACAAACAAACAAAGTGGTCTTATTTAGCGGTTTGGTAACATTTCAGTTGGTTGACATTGCCGCTTACTTGCTCTGGATAAACTTACGCGACTTTTGAACAGCGTAACGTACGTACGTCGCGGTTTTAACGTAGATCGCTGTTCTTGTAATGAATCACGATTTTGATGCTCGCAGGATACGAGACTTAAAACAGTAGAGGTTTTTCCTGTACCCTTCTCCAAAAAGCGAGCAAAACCCGGGTTAAACGCGGGTTAAAACCATGTTAAACCCTGCGGTATTGGCACCGTGCTAAAAGTGTGTCTTTTAGCTTACCGACTGGGTTTTTTCTGAGCAAAACCCGGGAAAAACACGTTTTAAACACAGTTTTAACTCGCTTTAACTCACTTAAGTTGGTTTATGTGGGTTTTAAAACCCACTTATTTTTAGAAAGTAGGTTTATAGTGTGTTTTTTCAATAAGTTGGTTTTAAGTGTGTTTTTTCTGTGTTAAAAAACTCGCTTATGTGGGTTTTAAAACCCACTTTTAGCTCACTTATTTCTAAAAAGGGGTTTATAGTGCGTTTTTTCAATAAGTTGGTTTTAAGTGTGTTTTTTCTGTGCTGAAAAACTCGCTTATGTGGGTTTTAAAACTCACTTTTAGCTCACTTATTTCAAGTAAGTGTGTTTTTTTCTCAATAAGTTGGTTTTAAGTGGGTTTTAAAACCCACTTTAGCCAACTTTTTCGCAGCAAGTGATTTTTTATGCGACAAAAAACTCGCTTTAACACACTTCTACTAGATGGGAAGTTGGTTTCTTAGTGAGCTAAAAGTGAGTTTAAAGCGAGTTAAAAGCGAGTTTTAGCTGTGAAAAAACACGCTTTAAACTCGCATTAAACACGGTTTTAACCCGCATTTAACTCGCTTTAGACTCATGTTTAACTCACTAAGAAACCAACTTTCCACCCAGTAAAAGAGATAAAAGCGAGTTTTAGCTGTGAAAAAACACACTTTAAACTCGCCTTAAACACGGTTTTAACCCGCATTTAGCCAGCTTTAGCTCGGTTTAAACACGCTTTTAACTCACTTTTATTCAATTTAAACTAGAGCTGTCGCCATTCCGCAGACTAATATACCCCCACCGGCAAAGTGCCACAATTATGCCAAAATGCATGGCAGCGCAAATTCCTTTCTTCATGCACATCTATATGTTGAGGTTGTGCATCTGTGAAAGTTTGAGCAAAATCCTGCCAAAACTGAATGGAGGAGTTGCGTCCACAAGATTGCGTCTACGGACAGACAGACCGACAGGGAAACTGAATCCAGTACACCCCCTTACAACTCGTTGTGCGGGGGTATAATTAAATGGAATACCTTTTCAAAGCAATGTGGGGAGTCCAGGTTTAAATGCTGTTTTAGTTGTGTAAACTCACTTTGATCAATTAAAATGAAATGACATACCTTTTCAAATTTGATAAAGAATACAACAATAAATATCAATTAATAAAATATTTACTTGAAAAAATATAGATGTTCATACTGATATACAACAATACAATCAAAACACAAAACAATGTTTTACATATAAACAATATAAAAGACCTGGTGAACAATAATGTAGATACATACAGAAAGACATTGCATTAATAGAAAGATATAGCATAAATAGATAAATATAATAACTTTTTTGACATAAATAAGCAAATTAAATTCATTGTTATAAACATCACAGCTTGCTACATTTTGACTTAACTACAGAACAAACTGTCCAGAGCAACTCCCGGTTGTAAACACAAAGTTTTGTTGTTGTACAGAGGTTGTGTCTGGTGAGGTATAATATATAGTAAAATGTTACTATTTTACAAAATGATTACCGAGCATGTGGTTTTAAGCAGGTTGTTGCTGAATGGAATACCGCTCTGGAGAGGTTGCAATAGGTAACATAGTTAGACGGACATTAAAATCAACATGGGTTATCTGCTGTTGATGATCAACCTCCATACAAAATTTGAATGTCCTAGGGCAAAGTGTCCTCGAGTTATTGAACAAAAACTATTTGAATAGTCAGAAATGGTTAAGGTCAAAATCGATAGGGGTCATCTACTGTTGATGACCAACCATCATATAAAGTTTGAAGATCCTAGGGCAAAGCGTTCTCAAGTAATTTAATGGAAGCCATTCTGTCTACCGACAGACTGACCGACATGTGCCAAGCAATATATACCCCCTCATCGAAGATTGGGAGCATAATGAGAGTTCCCTTCATGACAGTAAGTTATAAAGTATGTGCATGATAAAAATAAATTGCAAACAACTTTATAATCAAACATATATAGAGCTGATATAATGTAATCAGGAAAAACATAAAATGTATAGATAAAATAAAAGTAAGTAGACATTTTTGGCCCCTAATTTAATTAAGAAACCAGAGATGTTATAAAACACATATGCCCCCATGGCAGCCCAATAGTCAGAAATGGTGAAGGTCGCAGTGACCTTCACCTGTGACCTACTGACCTCGAAATCAATAGGGGTCAACAACTGTTGCTGACCAATCTCCATGTAAAGTATGAAGATCCTAGGTCAAAGTGTTCTTTAGTTATTGAACGGAAACCATTTAAATAGTCAGAAATGGTAAAGCTCACAGTCACCTCGACCTTTGACCTACTGATCTCAAAATCAAAAGGGGTCAACTACTGTTGCTGACCAACCTCCATGTAATGTATGAAGATCCTAGGTCAAAGCGTTCTTGAGTTATTGAACGGAAACCATTTAAATAGTCAGAAATGGTGAAGGTCGCAGTGACCTTCACCTTTGACCTACTGACCTCAAAATCAATAGGGGTCAACTACTGTTGCTGACCAACCTCCATGTAAAGTATAAAGATCCTAGGTCACAGAGTTCTTTAGTTATTGAAGTTGAACGGAGACCATTTAAATAGTCAGAAATGGTAAAGGTCAGAGTGACCTTTGACCTACTGACCTCAAAATCAATAGGTGTCATCTACTCTTGATGACTAATCTCCATGTAAAGTTTGAAGATCCTTGGCAAAGCGTTCTTGAGTTATTGAACGGAAACCATTTAATACGACCGACAGACAGACCGACCGACCAACATGTGCAAAGCAACATACCCCCTCATCAAAGATGGGGGGCATAATAATGAACATGTACCTGTGTTTTATCATAGAATAAAGCACAGTCACAAGTTCGGATGAGTAGTAATTAAATCATGAGTGCGTAGCACGAGTGATTTAATGTATGCATTCGAACAAGTGTCTGTGCTTTATTATAGATAAAACACAGACATGTACATATTCATTATTTTGATTCTAATAAAGCCAATATTCCGCATTTGACAACAGATCAATGCATTATCCACTGCACTATTTTCTTCGTCGGAAGGCTTATTTGCAGTTTGAAGTTATTCAGCCGTACCTGTGTTTTATTGGTAGTTCATGCGCACCGTGATTTCCTCTATGTGTATATAGCTGAATCCGCTGGTTGTATTAGAATAGATAAAAAGCCTTAAGTTAGAGATAATATTCTACTACATGTGTTTTAATTGTTGTACGACAGGGCGACACTTATTTAGCTAGTAACCACTGCACTTGTGACTCTCCTGTTGGTAACATGTGGTTCCTTCTATAACATTCTGGTTCAGAAAAAAGAAGGACGAAAGCAGGTCTTTACCGAAACATGATCCTAAGTCGTCTTAGCTATCCCCGCATCTTCTCCTTGACATCGGGCGATGTCAAACTTGTCAGAAATAACATCTGCAATAATATAATACACATATTTTAGTTTTGAAATAACCAGTACAAAACCGGATTTAATCATGTAACGGTAACTTAATCATTCATGATTGAACGTTATCAAGTAGAGATCGAGTTTGTGTGGTAGGCCTATATTGCTATTGAAGAAAAACCATGCATTTTTTCTAGCTCGCTTCGCTCCACAATAACTTTCTCAATATCATCAAGCAGAGAATGACTTTGTGCGACATGCTGCTCAGAAAATCAACGCGTTTTACCTCGCTCCCACAATAATTTTATCAGTGAATATCATTATGCCAAGTAGACAACAAGATTGTGCGATATGCTGCTCAGATAGAAAAGCAATCTTTATCACTTTGACACTTAACTATAGTTAAGTAACCAGGCCAAAACAACATCAGAAATAACATATTTAAGCCAGCGACTTTACGTTTTGGCATCTAAAATCTTGAGATGTCACACACATTTGTTATCACTAGGGGTGTAACGATACACTCACCTCGAGATACGATACGTATCACGGTACGGAGTATACCATACAATACGTATCGCGATACAAATAGTTTAACATGAAGACAGGATAATGAGCATCTGTTCTGTTTAAACTTTATAACATCACAGGATTATCCCCTAATTATCAAGCAGAGGCGTTATAATACCTTTTCTCCAAGGAAAATGTGTTTTTCCTAAACAAAATCAGTTCCCCATATAACATGTGTCAGTGATTTTTTGGGCTATTTTTAAGGCTGAATACAGGTACTTTCCTCCAGGAAAATAACCTCCATTTTCCCCAAAAAGAATGCACACATTCCCCATTTGGTTCCCGCTGGTATAAAAGCAACTTATTGGTATGGTTGTTTTTAAGTCAAGACAATAGATTTTTAAATCTAGTTAAAGTCTTTGCTACATATAAGCTGAGTATTATCAGAAGAAAAAGCAAGCATGAACAGTTACTACTCAAAACAATATTTTTTAATAATTCCCAATTTTCGACGCTAAATTTTCCCAACTTTAAAGGCACAGGCAGTTAAATTTTTTTCAAGAATAAAAGCTCTGCGAGTCGCATGTGTCGCCTGACGACATGCACATTTGTAAATGTAAAATTTTCAGGTTAAATTCCAGAAGGTTTTACATTGCTCTAATCTTTCGAGCATTAAATGAAGCTATGAGTGTAAGAAATTAAAATTGTACACTGTGTACATGGCTGAGATAAAACTCAGTATGAATTTAAATTTTGAGAACAAACTTTTTTAACACCCTGTATATACAATGATTTTACATGTATGCTGAATGAAGTCAGAACCCACCTATACTGAGCCACAAGCACCATCCTGTAAGGGTCACTCTATCTACATTATCTGCATATATCTCCAATTCCTTGCATGACCTCTTAACTGGAAAAGATGGTACAGCTTGTCATATTCCTAATTGATTCTAAACAATCATCATTAAATTTTCGAAATATTGAGTCTGACCTGTTGCCAGTCAGGTCTGTTGGTTCAACAGATTTTCAGGAGCTCCCACTGCCTAACCAAACCGCTCAATAGCACTGCTTGGAAACAGCTTGCTTCATAATAGCGAACAAAATGGAAAATACATATATATGCTACTGGCTAGCGTTTGCAGATATCGGACTGTTGCACAGCAAAGCGCTATCGAGCGTTACCGATGCAGTGAACTATATAAAAATGAATTTATAAGAAACTTAAAGCAATGGTCTGGAGCAGTGCTGAGAGGAGTTAGATATATTTGATATTCAATACAAAAATCTACGTAATTCCTCTACTGCTTAAAAAACACAAAGATAAAAATGTTTCGCTGAACTTTCTCGCACACTGACCTAGAAAAATTAATTGTGTAAAACTTGTTTTGCAACTTTCCCGTATATTTCTGGTATCTTTCGTCAATAACAAACTAATCTTTACGATGACTATACTGACAATACTCCATCGGCACTCTTGTCTTCAAAATATGCGAAAAAGTTTACAATTGTCAACTAATTTTTCGTCGCGCACATTATCTTTCGACAAATTGAACGATGGTTCCCACCCCATTACATAAGAATTACATCGCTCGTGGAACATTGGACCCAAACGAGGTATTCCAAAAGGTTTATTTAAATATCTGGTTCCAACGTTCAACGCCATACTTTCGTATTGATCAGACGGGAAACCATTGTCGAAAGTTTATACATGTGCATGGCGCATTTTTAGTTGAAAATTGCGAACTTTCTCGCAAAATGTGGAGGCATGGGCGAATATCGGTTTCTGTCACTATCATCGTCGTTTAGAGTAATGTGTGCTTGACTGAAGGACACCAAATATAGGCGGGACAGTTGCACAGTCAGTTAAACACGACGCGATACTCAAGGAATGTTTGAGAGAAATTTCAGTCAAACATTTTTATCTTTGTGTTATTTAAGCTAGAGAGGCATTCACATATATTTTTTATATGTCCTAGATACGTTTAATAATGTTTGTGTGATTAATGTATGAGTCTGGGTATACAATGATGATGATAAAAATATATCCAGCTTCGTATCTGGGGGGGGGGGGGGGAACAGACCCAAAAGTGTATGTGGTCTAAAAAATAAAATTTAATTTATTATCACTATTAGTGAATGTTCAAACCCAATGTATAGACAACAAAACCACAGAAGTTAGTATTTTATACAAGCATGTGATTGCTCAGAGCATAAACTTTGATAAGTCTGGAAAACATTACCCCACCCACTTGAAAAAATAATTACTTCGGAGCAGGCCACATTGTAGTGAAACCACCTCGACGTGTTAAAGTACACTTGCTCGACTGTCAGAAATAAAAATGCAGCACACTTGGAAACAGTTTCGCTGTCTCACGGAAATACATTAGTTCTCCGTGGCTGTCTGGTCACACTGAAAGTCTGAATCTGAACCATTTTGTTTCGCAGATTTGAGACAAAAACTTTGAAAATAAAATCAGTCTGAAGGAGAAAGAATCACAGGCCTGTTTATAGTTGGAGGGTGCCAAAATATGTGTAGTTCTTAATTTGTGATAAAACAATACATAAATACCACAACAGATTGATTATTACCTGATAAAACATTGAATTTCGATTTGTTCGATTCAAATTTTCCGCCGGAAACGATAACAAAACAAGTGGAGATAATCCATGTTCGAGATGCTAAAACCCGTAATTCCGGACCGTGTATCGCTACTTCGGTTCCAGCATCATAGATAAAATCTCCGATCGGTATTCGCGAATGCTTATGAAAATTTTAAAATAGTTATTCTGTTTTCCCCTAGGTTATTTATGTGAGTGAGTTATATATTGTATACAAATTCTAGTTTCGGTATTTAGTGTAGGTTAGTCAGAGTAGGCTATTACAATACTTCTTTTAATTCTCTGGCCAAGTAAGTTTTTATCAAATACATTTTATATCATCCATAATGAATAAGGAGACGCCAACACATATTGAAAATGTAGCACACTGCATAAATCATAATATAAACCGCGTAGTCGAAAAAAATAACGTGCGAGAATAAACCAGAATAAATAGGCCTACTTCGTGACTTTAAATGTCAATTTGTGAACACTTAGCTACCAAATAATACTTTATAGCTACCAAGTAACAAAACTATGTTGTGTAGATATCAAACTCAATCATAAAAAAGCGTGTCTTTAAATCTTAAATCGAAGATATATTTACATAGATATTTAATACATATACATTTTTGTATAATTATACATGTATATGTGTCAGCTCATAATTAGCGCTTAAAAATAATGTTACCGAACTAAAATTACGTCAACTATGTAGCCTAAGTGCATGACAAAAAATTGACGGGAAGTCATATCGTGTATTGTAAAAAAAATATTTCCAGATTATTTTCAACGTAGCTTTCATTGATTACAGTCAATTTACTCGATCAATTTAAGTCAAAGGGTTGTGTACAGGACCGCTCGCTGTTTTTTGTATTGTCGCAAGTGACCAACAAGCTATATCATATGAATACAAACATGTCACGTGGTCATTTTTTTAATCTAGCTACCACCCTTATCTATATTTTAATTGGACAGTTGATTAAGCCTGGACCGATTATTGTGTAATTATCTTAATGTTTTATCTATAGCCCCACGTGACATACAGTTCGGAATGTGTAAATCACTGTTCAAAGATGCCGTGTTTTATAGCCATAGGCAAATTAAACAGACCGCACGCTGGGAAATTGTCTGGATTTTCTGCAACACGTGATCAATTTTATCATAATGTATATATTACACATACCACGTTGTCAAAAATATAATCTACCATCCATATCTATTTTACCTGGACCGCTTACTGTGTAATATATCAGTGTTTTATTTATTTATTTATGTAGTACCGCGTGAAATACAGTTGTGACTGTAACATAGGCAGATAAGAAAGCCTATGTAATACATTCGGATTCAGCCCAATCAGTTTAAACTGAGTAAAACATTATAAATGCGTTTGCAGGACTTTGCATTTATATGAATAAGCTAAACCAGGGACAGTACAAGAATTTATTCTTCCCAGGCTAAACTGAAGCTTATTGATAAGCTTTTCACCCTCGGTAATCATATACGTATAGTTCGATATGTTGCATTCAGCATTACCAATATAATTTATATTAATTTTAATGTTATTATTGGTTGTTGTATATTTACATGATGCTGTCAAATACACTAGACAATGAATTTGGCGACCGGGTTCAAATCCGGGTGGAGGCACACATATGACAGCCATATTTCAACTGGCAAATAAAGGCTATGCGCGCGGCGGCATTAAAAAAATAAAGTCCGATGTTTTTAGCACAGGATATTTTATTTACATGAAGGACTTTAAATAACATGTCCTTTGTGAAAATTAAAAAAACATATTACCATGCATAAACACCAATTGAAATACCAAATGAGAATATACGTGATAGATCATGCGTTACATTCGAACTATGAGTAGATCTAAGATCTTGTGTTCAGTGAATGTCAACATTTCAAAACAAAAGACCAACTTCCTTCAGAAGTGGGTTTTAAGTGAGTCTTTTTAATGCGAAGCTCAACTAACGAAAAATTATCAAAAATGTAAAAGACCAACTTAAAACCCACTTTAACCCACTTCTGAGAATACCATTATTCAAAAGACCCACTTTAACCAACTTCATTTATGAAAAGACCAATAAAAACACACTTCCTGTACTAAAAGACGCACTTAAACCAACTTATTTGATAAAAAGACCCACTTTAGTCAACAAAAAACTCACTTATTGTCAAAAACCCAAGAAAAACTCGCTTTTAGCATACTTTTGTCAAAAAACGCAGGAAAAACCCACTAATAAGTTGGTTTTAAGTGAGTTTTTGGTAAAAGTGTGTTTTTCTTCGGGAAGGGCAACACACGTATTTTTACATGTATATAATGGTTCTACGTTGGATAACATAGTTACCAGCGTTATATTTATGACATTGGTGCGCAGGTCAATGTACACCAAACTACTTGTTGTACGGTAGTATGTGGTGTAACATAATGGGCTGGGTAATAGGTCACTTGGTACGTCCCAGAATGGTCTACCATCCGTTATAATTATGCACCTGTAAAAACTCGTACTGGATTCACAATATAACATGTGATATCTGAGACAGGTCAGTTGATGCACATCTATACTGTTATTATCCCCCGCCGAAGGCGAAGGGGATATGGTAATGTTAGGCGTCATTCCGTCCGTCCGTCCGTCGGAGCTTCTGTGTGCAACTCCTCCTACATTTCTAAAAGGATTTTGACGAAACTTTTACAGAATAACTGATATGATGTCCCCCAGCGCATATTGTCAGGATTTTTTTATTCGACCATTTTTTACAGAGTTATTGCCCTTTGTTGATTTTTACTTATAAATCCTTCTGTGTGCAACTCCTCCTACATTTCTTAAGGGAATTTGACAAAACTTTCACAGAATAACTGCTATGATGTCCCCCAGTGCATATTGTCAGGATTTTTATTCGACTGTTTTTGACAGAGTTATTGCCCTTTGTTGATTTTTTACATTTAAACTCTTCTGTGTGCAACTTCTCCTGCATTTCTCAAGGAATTTTGTCAAAACTTTTACAGAAGTTATGATGTGCCCTACTGTATATCATCAGGGATTTTCATTTCGGCCATTTTTGACAGAATTATGGCCCTTTGTTTTGTACCTTTGTGGGATATAGAAAAAATGATAAACTCTTCTATGTGCAACTCCTCCATTTCTTATGGAATTTTGATGAAGCCTTCATAGATGTACCCACATGAGATGCAATGGCGCATATTGTCATGGTTTTTAATTTCAGCCATTTTTGACAGAATTATGGCCCTTTTTATACATGTGTAAGCTATAGAGAAAACAATTTGTTTCTGATGGGTAACTTTGGGATGAGATATCACAATGAAACTTGATGTGTGGGTTGTTTGTGTGCAGTCGGCACTTGCAATGTGAAATGGGGCCGGTGGGGGTCAAGGTCACCGTTACTAAAAATAGAAAAAAATATTTATGCTCATATTTTTGTTTCTGATGGATAACTTAAGTTTGGGATAAAATATCACAACGGAACTTGCTGTGTAGGTAGTTTGTCTGCAGACAGCACTTTCAATGGGAGGTGGGGCCGGTGGGGGTCAAGGTCATCGTTACTAAAAGTAAAAAAAAACGTTTATACTCATTTTTTTGTGAGGATTGAGATAACATGGTGAAACTTGCTAGCTTTGAAGGTAGCTTGGGTGAAGAGTCACATGGGATTGAAAGTGGGGGTCAAGGTCACCATTACTAAAAATAGAAAAAAACTTTTCACTCAATAACTTTGTTAGGAATGAGATACCATTGTGAAACTTGCAGTTTATATAGCTTATGTGAAGATGTCACTTGCAATTGACCGTGGGCTGAAGGGCAACAAGGTCGCATTTAACTTGGTTTTCTTGTAATGTGACTGCTTCTTGTTGACAGTGTTTATTTTGTATGTAATAAAATTAGATATAGTAAAAAATCTTTTGTGCATCTCAAACATTTCTCTTGGGATTAAAAACAAACTTTCACATAATTTATATTTTAAATAAAAGCTCCGCGAGTCGCATGTGTCGCCTGACGACATGCACATTTGTCATGGAAAACTATCCACTATTGGGCTACATATCGACTCACAAGAGTTCTCTAGTCATCTGAACTAAAAACAACAAAGTGATGCTCTGGACAAAAAAATGTCACAGCAAGAAACATGCATACCTATCTTGGAGTCATTAATACTTATGGTGACAAAGTTATGCCACGGACAAGAAATGCTTATAAAATCAATCAAAGGGACAAAAACAAAAAATGGCACAAGGTAGAGTTACGATTCTTGTGCACCGCACTTGGACTTTTGGTAAGAAACATGCTTACCAAATTTCAAGTCATTCAACCTCTTGGTGACAAAGTTATCCGCCGGACAAGAAATGCTCAAATTAAATCAATCTAAGGGAAATAATTCAAAAACTATGACAGGTAGAGTTATGGTTCTTGCGCACTGCACTTCGGCTTATTGTAAGAAACATGCATACCATTTGAGTCATTTGAACTTAAGGTCACAAAGTTAT
This sequence comes from Spisula solida, assembly GCA_947247005.1. Classification (NCBI taxonomy): domain Eukaryota; kingdom Metazoa; phylum Mollusca; class Bivalvia; order Venerida; family Mactridae; genus Spisula; species Spisula solida. The sequence goes on along the minus strand of OX365944.1, from coordinate 49,637,829 downwards.
GCTCCGGACAAGCAATTTGTGACGCCGCAGCCGCAGCCACAGCCGCAGCCGCAGCCGCAGCCGCCGCCGCCAAAGCGACACAAAAATGATTGTATTCAATAATATTTGGTACAATTATTTTCCCTTCGGCGGGGAATAGGGCTGTCTATGACTGCTTCTTGTTTAGATTGTATTGCATAATACAAACATTACTATTTTTCCTTGTATTCTCTATTTGATAACGTGTCTCTAACAATTAGTGACAAATTGAAGCTATTTAACTCTATGGTTTTACCCATTCTTCAATATGGTTCTGAAATATGGGGTTTTCATAAAGCACCAGATATTGAAAAAATAGATACGAGGAGTGATCAACAAATACGCTGAAAAGTGCTCTGAAATCTTTGTTACGTGACCAATATTTATGAAAATCGGTCTGGTAATAGATTGGAGTATTATAAATACATATCGTGAAAACATTAAGCCCAAGGAAATATTTGGTGCAAAAAAAACATAGAAACCGTAGCGTCACTATGGCTACACCGGCTCAACGTCATCGCGACGTCGTTACATATATCAATATCAATACTCTGCATGGCACAATTCATACTGTATAACGCATAGAATGGTTCTCAAAACTTGCTGTACAACCAGATAGACTTCATAGACCTGTCAACCAAAAATCATTTTTTTTCTTTGAAACTTGCATCTATATTATGAGAATTAGCTGCGGGGGGAACATTAATACTGATGACGTAATTTGACGTTATTGACGTCGATGTTGGCGTTGATTTCACATGTCTACATATGAGAGAATATGAGATAGAAACCTGTTGTGTATGCTATTACATATTAGTTGCATTTTGCAATATTGTCATTGGTATTTTATGACATTTCATTCGCAACACAAATTTTCGCCGCCGATTTCTGTATCACACTCATTTTCCGACAATGACTTCGAAGCAAATAGCTCTAAAACGGAATGTTGACGTTAACACATTTCTTTTTAATAATGAATGTATTATTCATTGCATATTCATAACCCTCCATTTAGAAAATTATAATATTACAAACGCACCAATGATACGTCATCGTTTGCTACGTGTAACGTTAGAAAATATGAAAATTTGGGCCGCATGACGTCGGGTGACGTTGCCATAGGTAACCGCGTTCGTTCTGACTGTGGTTAATATTGATGGTCAGCGGTAAATCAATTTGAAATAATTTTATCTACATGTTTAGAAAGTTTCAACGACTTACAATGACGAATAAAGAAATAACAGCACTTTTCCGCGTATTTGTTGATCACCACTCGGATTTCCTTTTTAAAAGACTTTTGAACACCAAATATTATTACATATAGTGAATTGGGGTTGTTTCCCTTACACATTTTGAGAAAAGTAAAAATTATTAAATATTGGTGTAAAACAGTTAATTCTCCAGATACATTATTGCACCAAGTGTATTTATGCTGCAAAGATACAGACATATTAGACTCTTGGTACTGTAATGTGAAACAGTTATTAAATACATTAGTATTTAGATATCTGTGGGACAAATAAATAGTGTTTTAACAGGCTAAACAAAACATGTATAGTGAAATAAATAACATGTCTAGACTATCTCTATATAAACAGTTTAAAACAACATTCGAATGGGAAAATATCTTACTGTTGTAAATAATGACAAAACATCGTGTATCTCTAACTAAACTACGTTGTTCTTCCCATAAATTAGCTATTGAAGATTTTGATAAGCTTAATCGTATATAGATGATCGGTAGTAATGTACACCCCGTGTACCCTGATAAGACGTGCTAGCCTGAATACTGCTGTGTTAGCCTACCGCAAAATATTCAACATTCAAGAGATTAGGTATTTTGTTTCATTTATTTCGTGTCTACACCAGTAAAACGAAGAACGTGTACATGTGCAGTGGTTCTTCCTCGACCCAAAGATGTGTTATTTTCGATCACAAACGTCACATTATATTTTAAACTTAATAAATGTGTCAAAAAGTCAGCAGTTTGGTCTTTAAAAAATAATTAAAAATACTTATAGACCGCGGAGAACGCTCAAATTTCATGAACATGTAGTGAAATAATAGTAGCATATTTCATCATATTGATGTATGCACTGGCATCGGTATCTTTCTAAAAAATGACAGGTTTTCCGCGCTTGGTGGCATAAAATGGATAGTGCACGAGTTATACCGTAGATACTGCACATGTCCACTGTAAAACAATTATTATACTGCCTGTGTTGTCTGTTTCAATACTTGTTTCATGGATCAATGCAGGCCTGGAATAGATAATTTAACATTTTCATGGGATGAAATCTACATAGTTCTTACTAGAGATAATAATATAATAATATTGTTCGGCATCATTTTTACCTGTAAAATCACAGGTGCCAGTCTACTGTCTACTTACGAGTAGAATCTACGAGTAGAATCTACAAGCAATTACATAAATCGAGTAAAGAGCGCATTGAGCTACATGTTATCACCATGAGAGTTGAAGACATGAGAAGCCAGATTGTTCATTCTATACAGAGCGTCTGCTTGATCCGCTCATGCGAACCCAATATATCACTTTTCGTTAATTACTTTCCACGTCACTTTACTTGCGAGTAGGTCCATATGTGTATTTTTAAACCACTAGTCCCCTAGACATAATAACCCCTACTAACAATGCTCTCCCAAAATGTAAAAGAGAAGCCCCGCTGTATGTTGTCTTGAAGTACTAACAAGCCCGGTCATGATTGAACGATGCCTATCGGTCTACCATCTACACATTTATTCGCATAACTATTGATAATATTATAACAAAACATTGAATATATGTGTCCGGCCTATTCCGTCAACAAGAATGCGGAAACACTGCGGTATACAGTACACCGGCTATTGCTAGTAAGGTGGGTACTGTTATCCATTTTCGCAACCTTCAAGTGCACAACAGGGTATTTTTTTTACTAAGTTCAGAGACGCTGTTTTGTCTTTCTGTGTGTGTTGAATGTAAATTATATACAAAAGTATCTACCGGCAAACGACCAGGGATTGCTTAAAAGGGCATTTAGAAGACCAAACTCGTATCGTTCCTCACGCAAAACATATGCTCGGGCTGTCAAATAAAGATGTTTTTGTTTATATTCCTCGTTAAGCTACACAATTTGAATCGAGCAAAAGAACATCCCAGTGACCAAGCATAATGTGTTGTTAATGTTTTACCAGGAACGGAGTCATAAATAACGGTGCATTTTGAGAATTTTAGTATTGCATTAGTATTGCTCACTGTTGTACAGAGTATTGCTGTTCAGTGCACGGAGTATTGCTCACGGAAATTTAGTAAATGCTAGGTATAACCAGATATATTACATTTTTGTCTACATAATTATGTTGAAAATTGTGTAAAAACTACATGTACATAACACATGCTGGAATGACGAATTCTGAGGTGGGTCCCTCGAGATTTTAAATGTAATACTGTATATGTACACAAGTTTGAGATATACTTATTTTAACTATGATATGTACGCTTTTTTGTATTGTTCAAAATTACAATCAATACTTACACTCAGCACTCAAATATTCGAATTCACTCTTCTGAGGTTCATAAAAATATTTATAATGTTAAATTGGTACTAAGTATTATTTTTGGTTGATTTCCTAGTTTAATAAGAGTGAGCTAATGTGCAATACTATCTATGTAGTAAATATCAATACGCTGTTCACGCACTTATCTGCATTTGTATTTTGGTTTGTATCTTTGTTGAAGTTCAATCATTTTTTTCTGAAATTTGGACTTAAGACATTAAAGTTCAGTATAACTAGAATGCCCAGTTCAAACGCATTTAAAGTGTTGTGGGCAAAGTTTGCGAGTGAGCAGCGGACAATAACTGAGTAATTTGAACACTTCTATGAAAAATACCTGTTATAATATGGCGTACTATAAAGTTATAAATATATCCGAATACATTAAAACCTAGTTGAGATGAAGAAAGTAGTCAGTAATTTGGAAATTATCGTCTCTGAACTTATCCCAGTGAACACTATAATGTCGCGAAAATCGATAACATTACTCCCATTCACTAGCAATATCCGGATTACGGTATACCGCAGTGGAAATACATGATGTATAATTATATAATAGCACTCACGTTACATTTGTCTCATAATCAGACATTTTTGCAAATGGCAGATTTCATACAAACAGAGATGACATGAGGCGTTAAACAAGAGGATAATTGAAAGGATAAATCCCGTTTGTTGCGTGTTTTGTTGTTGTCTGTTATGTTACGTTTAGTTTCCAGTTTTCGAGGGCCTCCTTCAGCAATCAAGCTACCCTTCGACATTTAACGTCCCCTAGGCATTAGGCTACCTAAGGAAACCTGCGCTCGAGTCCTAATATGGAGACTACTTCTCTCCTGGTTTGTGTGAAGACAACATCGAGATGCGACGACCAAGACTATCGAACATGAACAAACACCACCCTCACAGGTACCAATTCACAGCTTGGTCGAGTTGAACATTATTGGTTAATTTTGCTCCGAGAAAATGAGCAGTGGCGCAGACGGAAATTGAACCCGGACCTATATATACCTCCAAGCGCGTGTCCTACCTGTAGGCACCCACAGTGAGTTTCGTGCCCAGCTGTTTCCGTTTAGTCCTGCATTCCCTGTCCGATCTGTCATTATCTTATCGAAAATCCGCTGAGTAGCTGCAGTACACTGAAAGTAGCCTTGCGGCATTTGTTTTCCGGATTCAAGTTTGATGTATAGTGGAAGACAAACATTAAATAATTTTGGGAAAAAATAATGGAAAAAACGTCACTAGCGAGTTGTTAAATTGAGTGTCAGTGACTTCACTGTGAAATATTAAGCGTTTACGACTTTCTCATAAACGCTTTAAGAGATAAGCTGCGATCTAACCCACGATAATGGTTTCTTTATATTTGTTAATTCAGAGTACTGAAAACTCATAGTACTTATTGGATACTAATTCGTGAAACGGTGCGTCTATGTGATTATAAGATGTAAGGTTCAAACTGCAAACCACTTGTGATCAAGCGACGTACTAACATATTAGACCGCTCAGCCATTGCAACAACCCCTAAAAAGGTTGCGTAACCAGGATCAATGTGACTGCATTACACCACACCGGTAATTGGTTGATATAGACAAGATCTTTATACTCTTATTGACAATTTTGCTATATGTATGTGTACGTCTATATTACCTAGGCCATATTTTTCTGATTTATAAGAATGGTTAAAGGTATCTTTACATGCCGATTTGCTTTAAATAAATGGTAAATTGATAAAAATAACACTCGTTACATAAACGGAAAACGCACAAATAGCGCTTCTGTGAAATAAAAAGCAAAGAACGAACGCATTAGATATATACGTCCATGCGAAGATACCTTGGTATATGTGTGGTGTAACTAAGAAAATGGTACACGGGATTTAGACAGTATATTATATGGGGATTTTATTATATGGGGATTTATATTAAATTCAGCAGATCAATGCAATTAAAACTAAATACATGAATTGTTGTATGAAAATTGTGTCGTGAAAATGTTGTTTTTAGTCCTAAAACATTAAAACTGTGAGCAAAAAGGGCAGTATTCATCTACGACTCGGGCAGTATCTAGACAATTTCACCATATAACTCGTGCACTATCCATTTTATGGCACCAAGTGCGGAAAACCTGTCATTTTCAAGAAAGATAATAATACCAGTGCATACATCAATGCGAATAAATATGCTACTATTATTTCACTACATATTCAAGAAATTTGAGCTTTCTCCGCGGTCTATAAGTATTTTTAATTATTTTTTAAAGACCAAACTGCTGACTTTTTGACACATTTATTAAGTTTAAAATATAATGTGACGTTTGAGATCGAAAAAAAACACATCTTCGTGTCGAGGAAGAACCACTGCACATGTACACGTTCTTCGTTTTACTGGTGTAGACACGAAATAAATGAAACACGCAAAAAAAAACTTAACCTCTTGAATGTTGAAATTTTTGCGGTAGGCTAACACAGCAGTATTCAGGCTAGCACGTCTTATCGGGGTACACGGGGTGATGTATGTACTCTTTAATTTATATATTTTTACATGAGTAGTTACATTCTGTGTATAACTCTAGCGCGATAAATTGCAGTACAAAAACAAACACAATATTGCCTATATTTTTGTTATGGATTAAAATCAAGGACCGTAACACTTACCAATGAAAGCATTCACATATTTAGCACAACATGTGAAGTTTTCATGCTCCTTAATATTCAGAAACGATAAATATAGCGGATTTTGTGTTTGTTTTTGTACTGCAATTTATCGCGTTGGAGTTATACATAGTGGGGTTTTGCGTAATGATATTTTGTTTACCTTGTTTATTGTATTTTGTACATGCTCTTCTGTAAATGTACCTGCCGCCTATTGTTTAAGGCGACGAACATAAATAATGTTCTTATGCTAATAAAATAAACTGAAACTGAACTGAAACTATCGGTCAGTCAACAAGTACTATCAATACACTATTTTGATCAGCATTATAGCCTTCGGCACATACAATAGTATGGTGCAATTGAACCAATTAATCTGTCTTGGCTGGTGGATATACCATGCGAGAATGTAAGAATTAAGGGAGTCGAGTCGAGGCAGCGACAGGAGTAAGACGTGTAAGTCAGGACTCCGGGCGGCCGTTAACAAGCGAGTTAGCATGGGCCATAAGCCTTGCCATTATGTTTAGAGTATTAAAAGATGACTTATGCTGTTGAACCTGCGAAGTACATATGTGCTATGTTTATGAACTGTGCAATTAATTATATGAATGACATTAAAGCCACTATACGAACACGAGCGTTACGTTCTTTACCAACCTCATAAGGACTACGTGACAGTGGGATGATCTCGACCTACATCTTCCTATTGACGAGAACAATAAAATTATATCCCCTTGAAATAATTAAAGAAACCTTCACCAAGCATTATTGTTACCCGACAAACAACCTTAATATGTGACGTCCTTAGTTACAGAACATACTAGTAAATAAAGGCTTTTCATCATTCCAAGTGTCCCCTAACCAATCTCAGTGGCAGGTTGTATAAAGAGAATGTAAAACATGGATCACTACTGTTTATAAACAGTACCAATAGATAGCACAAGTACTCAATGACCTTTCAGAAGTCAGAGCAACAAGATTTACCAATTACATTTAAGGGCACGAGCACACAATCCAATTGACAAACATCAACACATGCAACCCCGAAATGCTTTCAGTAAGGCATATTCATAGAGTCTAAAATCATTTGAAATTTGTAAAGTACACCACCTTAAAATTCAGGTTGACACATACACTGTCTCAGAAGAGACTTTAACTTAATGTCATATTTTGAAATAAGATCCGTATTTCACAGATAATAAAATTCAAAGGTTTACGATTCGGGAAAGGCCTATATAGCTCATCACGAGCACAAAGTGCTCATTCGAGGATCATTCAATATATAATGCGAACTATCATTTATCTCTAAAACCCGTCAAGATAATTAAACGAAATTTTGCATAATAAATATTTGAGTCATTTTCGTTTAGTTCAGAAAATTAAAGGACCTTTGCGTCTATGACGTTATCAGCGCGCGCCTTCCTTCGATGTCACTAAACATAGCATGGACGCGGTAACATCACAAGACCGACGTAGTTAACATAACAATCGAGCGCAGTCGAAACAAAAGTTCACCGATTTATTTTTGCCTTACCAGAGGCTGGTGTTAAAATGTCCTCTTTCATATTCCGAAATGGCGAGACTATGAAATGAAAATACGATCGGCAGAATAGCAATCCCAGAATACCAGTGTTCAGGGCAGGATATCTATAAAACGGCCCGTACTAAACAGACAAAATGGGAGAATTTGTAAAAGCTGAAAGAATATTCACATGCAAAGAGAAAGTCCAGGAAAAGGACAGTAGTTTTTGCTCGGTTCATTGGATTTTGCGGAACAGGTTAAACATGTCCAAGGATTGCGCTCGATGGGTGCCCAAACTTTTGACGTCAGAAAAGATAGAACGTCGCTCCAAACGAGTTACTGGCTTGCGTTAGCGCCTTATTGTGGAAGGACAAAACCTTCTGTCCATACTATTAGCTATATGAGATGTAGATATGTTCATACCAGCCGGAAATGAGAGGACAGTAACCTGGGGATTCGAAATCCTGATTTACATTACAATGAGTAGGCCGCGGCCATGTAGTGTAAAGTGTATGTGCGCAGTTGCCTAGCAACGCGAATAGAAGATCTGTCGAAATGATTAAAGTCGGTCATTGATTACATAGAAGGTTACTTTGAATGAATATGTCCATGTTTGAATGATTAATATGGTATGTAAGAATTTATGTGCTAGTTCGCATTATATATTGAATGACCCTTGTATGAGCTAAAATATGCACCGGATGACAACAGAAGAATCTTGGGGTGACATTCTTTCATAAAGGTGAAACATTCGATGTATCTCATTGTATGTCCGAAAATATACTTTTACTTTCCACATGTGAAATTTATTTCAGGATCAGATTGAGATAGACTATCGAATATCATGGAGAATGTCTTATGCCAGTCAATTCTTCTGTAATGACAATACCATACAAAAGGGTACAAATATCGGTGGTACAGGTGAAATAGAATGTTTCAACGGTTGCTATGGAATCATCGGGGGCTTATATTACCAATGTACAGATTATAGCGTGGATGAAGATTGGTCATCTGGTAGAGGGAGTATACAATATCGCCTTCCATCATCTAAACCAGACATACTTTACTTTGGGTACGTTGCTTCAATACACTTACATACTTATTTGCCGGAGACAAACGGAAATGGCCGAGCTTTCACGATTGATACACTTACTGACTTTAAAAACACAGTCCTTATTTACGGACTTTAAAAACGCAGTCTGATTTACGGACTTTGAAAACGCAGTCCCTATTTATTTCGTAGTTAAATATCTTTTTTTTTCGCCCATGGATCTCGCGTGAATGAAAATACACTCATTGTTGAAATGTAGATGTGTACACGGTACTTTTACATGTCAAAAAGTCACGTTTCCAGTTATCCAAAAGCCTTGATAAGCATGCCACGTTTACCCATACATGACAGGAAGTAGCAGCCATGTCGATGTCATATTGCGAGATATTGGTCTACAAGAATGTATTGTGCAAACTGATTCCATGACTGATCGCCCAAGGCGGATTCAGTTGCCGGAAACGACACATAGACCAGATACATTAATCACCGGACTTTACCATTAACTGTTATTCTTAAACTTTTAGGACTTTTGACAGCTAAAACCAGGTAGCTCAGTCTTAATACAGCTCAAACTATGTAATTCAGCTTTTTATTGCTGAAAATAGGCCATTCAGCTTTTTAAAGCCCTTTAGGCCCTTGTTGGTGACTCAATGAACATTCCCTAGCACTGCATTAGGAAATGTGATGATCATTTTGAGTAGCCGTTTTCGTGAATGTTTCAGGGACAAAGGGTTATATACACACATATGAAATTTGGCAGTTGAGACTGAACACCTTTGGTGTCACGTAACTTTGCAATCTTGTTAACTTTTGTTACGAAAATTTGCTAGTTGTTTATACAAATGTTCATGAAATGAAGTTTTTATAGACAAAACTTTGTTACCAATAAATATTTTTTCCACATATTTTTTAGGTTTAGATACGTGGTGTATACCTTTTTAAGAGTAAACTAAATTCCACTTTAGACAGACAATACCTCAAAATTTCCTTCGTTCCTGGGCGACTGGTCGTGTCATGCAAAACTATTTGTTTCAAATAACACGAACCTGTCACCTTAACAAATATGTCTTAAAATAACCCGTTTTCGTGTAAGTTTTCACAAATAGTTGTTTTGACTAGATTTACAGGACAAGCATGGATTGGCACTCTTAGAGTTGGTGGTGGTAACTGGAAGTTTAGAGTATTTGCCAATCTTACAGTCAGATCAGATACTAGCAGGATAAATACATCTCCAACTGCCGAAATTTCTCCAATCGTTCGTCTTCAGAGTGATTGCAATCATACCATTGTCATACCAGGTACGAGTATTTACATGTTTAACTAGTCAACAATCTGTGCAGTTTCATGATTTGCTGAACTCGTAATGCCGCTGTTACAAATATTATATGTTACTAATGTTCCAAAACCCAAAAGTTACCGATTTTTCTAATATCATGTTCATGAATCCGAATTTAACTGAATTGCAAAAAGCTTAATGTCAATGACATTCTCAATTCAAATGTCAGTGATGTTTCAAAAGCCAAATGTTACTGGTCTCCAAATACCACAGTTCACTGATGTGAAATGTCATTGATGTTTCAAATGCGTTAGGGCTTCGTGTTTTGAAATTGTGGTCTTTGTTGTTTCTTTATGTTTCCTATGTTCGGTTGTTTAAGTAGAGTGGTGCCTTCCGTGTCAGATTTTTATGATCTTTTTTACAAATATGAAAAAGGTCAAATATGTCCCTCAATACCACTGATTTTACTGAAAACCAATGTCACTGGAGTAAAAGCGAGTGCCACCGATATTCTAGATATCAAGTTAAGCCAATTGCCACCGTTATTAAGTCAATTGCACTGTTCTACATTACACTTGTCACTGATCATTTTAAGTCAATTAATACTGGGGTTTAAAGTGTCAAATAATTTGATCTTCCACAAATTGCTACTGGTGCTCCAAAAGTCGTTTGTTTACTGACATCCAAACTGGTGTCCATAACCAAGTTCCCTGTCGTATCAAAAGCATAACTGTCCCTGATGTTCCAAAAGGCCAATATAACTGATCGCCATTGATATGTCCAAAGCCGAATAACAATCACGTTCCTTTGGCAATTTTTTTAAATGTCACTAATCGTCTAGAAGCAAAATGACAAATATACGTAAGTAAATATCATGGATGTTTCAAACTACAAATTCTTTATTGCGATTGGGCAGACAAAGGCAAAATGATACACTTGACATGAGTCACTGACATTCAATAAGTCAAATTTCTTTGGTCTTTCAAATGTCTATTATGATCCACTGTTCATTGTGTTCTAAAAACAAAATGTCACTATAATTTCAAAGTTCTAATGACCAAGTGATTTGGCATGTTATTGATGTTCTGCTATCCATAGTAACTAAAGTAAAATGTTGAATGTCACAGGTACAAGTATTCTAAAAGTCATTTGTCAATATCAATGCTCATGTAAAATGCACCGATTCTCTAAAACTTGGCATTGGTCATGCTAAAACATATTACATATGATAACAAAGCCAAATGTCATTCGTGTCCCAAAGCCAAACAAAATGTGTCTTTGATATTACATAGCTCGGATGCAGTCATATGCCATTGATGTTCCTGGGCATATGTCGTTGTTGTTTTTTTCAAATATTATACTGTCACTAATGTTCGAAAGGCAATATCACTAATATTCCAAAGCGCCAAAATGTAACACTTCACATATTACAAGCACCGCATGTCACAGACGTTCAAAAACATTGTCATTGATGTTCCAAAAGTCAAATTATGCTAATCGTGTTCCAAAAGCTTATTGTCAATGATGTTCTAAAACGCCAAATGTCACTTTTGTTTCAAAAGCAAATGTCACTTTTGTAAAAGCCAAATTACACTAGTGTTACATCAGCCAAATGTTACCGGTATTCCAAGTGGTAAAATATCTCTGGCGTCCATACCAGAAAATGTCACTAATGTTCACAACAAAAGTCAAATACTTTACTCTCACTGATCAAGCTACGAAAGTCAAATGTTACTAATGCTAACAATGCCAGAGTTCATCGGTGTTCCAAGCCAACAACTACTTAACAATAAAGTGGTCAATACATACAAAAAGGAGCTTGGACAAGTTCGAACTGGTTGATAATTAATGCTGTGAAAAATTGCAATGTCAACTAACTAGATCACACCTTATTAATAAAGCAACGGGGTCTTAATACTAGTTAATTATTTTGTTTAATGAGCTCATGGTACATTGGTGAATCGTTTCTAAAATACATGATCATTGTCTGACTACCGATATTTCTCAAGTGAATATAGACGTATAATGATATGAACTCGTTATACCACGGAGTTGTCAAAACCGGTATGTTGACTTCTTGTTTTAGTAAACGATGTTGACAATGACGTCATCAAGTGTAGATGGGCAAAGGCGGTTCCAGTGAATGAATGTGGAGGTGTGTGTAATGGTCTTCCTAACTCGGTAATAGACAAAGTAAGACAACAGTTTCATTTATATTTATATCATTGCCTTCTAGGCTTATCTGTTTATGATGTGTGCTACCAATACGAAATGTACATGGAAAGTCAGTTATATGAGTAAAAGAAAAGTTTAGCAGTGGTTGTTAGTTACATGTCAATTTGTGCTGCTGTGTTCTAGTATTTGTAATATAAATAAATAAATATAGGGTCCATCATGAGCTGTCTGAGAGAAATTAAGAATAGACTAGTAAGAACATTTGATCAGTATAGCTATACTAGCATGAAACATGATTATAATTCATACAGGACAAGTGCAGATTATCATATAGTGCTGTGCACGGGACAGGATGGTTTGCAGTTGCCATTCAAGTTGAAGACTTCACAGACATTGACTCTGTGGAACCTTTGAGCAGCATACCGGTCCAATTCTTGGTACAGGTGTTTTCTGGGGGAGATTTTTGTGGGAAATCATCCGAGTTTGTATACCCTACCCCTCCAGATGATGCTTGTATTGGGGTCCAAGATAACACAACGTTTGAGTCTGCCATTGTCACAAGAGTGTTCAATGAAAGCATCAGGTAACAGATGAAATTACATTACTGAATATTACAAACTCTAAAGTGGTGAGTACGTTGCATACTAGTGAACTAACCAGCTGTCTAGTTGTTTAAAGTATTGTCACACTGAACATTCATTTTTGTTTTGCTGGGTTGCTTTGTTTATTATTCCTGTAGTCGAAATGTAAGGTGTGTGCAGTGACCCAATCATATTAATATTCCGACAGATAAATAGCAAATGTCTCGTTAAGTGGGAAATGTCTTCTATACAAAATGTCAGACTGTGTAATGCACGAATATGCATGATGACACCTTGTCATATTTGGGCAACTCTCACAATGAGGCCCCGAAGCGGTCATGTTTTTACACAAACTAATCAGTACAGACACTTTATTATAGTTGGACAAACATAGATTGGCCGGGCTAAATTTAGCAACAGTAAATAAACACAACGATGCCCTTCACATCTAATTCACCGGTATGTTTGGTAGATATGATAAGTGTGCAAACATTTTGTCTATAACACCAGTGGTTCAGTGGTAACGCCTCATCCTATAGATGATCTACCATGTATGCTTATATTGTCTGCTGGTTCGAATCCATGTTTTGTCTTTTTTTTATTATAACTTTATCTGGTTTTTTTCTGTTTTTGTTCAATACTTTTAAATTACAAAGTCTAGAAAAGATCAAATGAAAAAATAAACAGAACAAACAAATTATTTTCCAATAGCAAAGTCATGAGTTTGATTCGAACATTTCCGAACGGAATAAAACATTACCTACGTTTGTTGCTATTGGACCTTGTGCTTTACCTACTGAGCTATATCCTCAATGCTTATTGAGATGTAATTATTACGTCGTATAAGTTTACTTCGGGTGCAAAGGTATACAACAATGTTTATGATCTGGTACTATTTATAGCCCGGCCATTTTATCTTTGTCCGATTATATTCCCTCACATTTCAGTCAAAACACCGTAACTGTTATGCCCAAATGTTATGTAACAAATTTTGCCCAAGGACGTAAGTAAAAATATGTAAACACAAAGATTAAAACAACGGTAAGTGTTTTATTCTTTGGCCGATTTCAACGAGACATCCTCGGTACTCAAGCCGAGAATAAGTCATATTCACGCACCTTAATAATTTTCTACAAAAGGTCAACAAGTTTGCGGGCAAAAACTTTGACCTCTTACATTAAGATATTAAGTATATCAAGTTCTCCAACACTGAATCTAACAGACTACTCCCACTCACCATTACCGAGAACAGCCATTTTAAGTTATAATTGGTACTTCGTTATCGGTAGTAGTAAGTATTACCATAGAGGCTGGAATAATTGTAAATTGTGGTGTTTCAAAAGTACCCGATGCGGCTATACATTGCACTTGGCATATTTTAACCGGGTGATGGAGAGTCGATGTACCACGGCAAGCCTGGAATGGCTGAACGTGTATTCTGTGTTAGGGTAGTATCCTAAAGGAACTGAGATTGTTGCACTCGGAGTTGTACTTTTGATAGTAAATACCCCCAAAGGTACCAGAAAGGTTGTAGTCTGTAGTAGCGTGTGCCTCTTTGGACTCCATTGTGGGAGTGACCCAAGTAAGACAACGAGTCATCATCAAGATTATGTTATGGTATTCTCTTGACAACAATAAAACGCAACAACGTTTTGTTTAGAAGGCATTTTACCGGTTCGTCGCAAGTTCTGCCAAACTATTAATTGAGTTAAGACACACGACGTTCCAATACGGAATGAGACAAGCAAGCCCAGCATTTAACGGATTTCACCATTCAGGGGGCTGAGTTCTCGTCTCAAAACTGTTTTATCTCAACGCTACCGTCCTTGTTTCTATTTACTTGAGGTTTCATGTCAAGTTATTCTGAAACGTGATATAATTTACTATTGAATGACACTGTTAATTTGACGTATGTATACATGCAAGTACTTTTTAATTATACATGCATTTGTATTACAATTCAGAATAACACAGATAAAAACTATATCGCCATTAGGAATGTGGAAAAGTGCACTTTATAATACATCACAATTTGATTGGAGGATGAACATCACATGGTCTCCTGGAAGCTCAGTCAGCAACGCCTTTTGTTTTTCCGCTGTAGGATCTTCTGGGTATATATTTATTTTCTTTAAAAGCCTTTTTCAAAGAAAGTATACTTGTTCTGTTTATTTCTGTATTTTTACAACTTGTGTATGACATTATGAATGACAAAATGATTGAAAAAACATGTTGGACAATTTAATTTGTTTGAATTCTGTTCTCGGTCAATTGGAATAACATATTTTTTTACAAACTTGACAAGTTGTATGGTTGTCGCAGTTGATAGACAAAGCGTGACCCAGGTGATCCAGTTTCGACAACTGTGTTGTATTCTTAAATGACATTGGTTACGGTCAAGTTCTCCACATGTAGAGAACAGAGATGTTGTCACTTGACCTAACTGATAAATACGTTCAGGGATACTGGATAAATGAACTATACATGTTACTGTAACTTCATAATTGTTGACAAATAGGACTAAGCATGACAAACAAACGCACACAAGACTTCAGTATCAACTGATTATAAACTAGCATCGTGTTTGAATAATTATGTCAACAAGTTTGTAATTTTAGCTGGTAGCATCCTTTTTCGGCGTTAGCTATTTTTTTACCAACTTAACTGACCAATAACAGGCTTGTTAATCGAATCCAATTGCTTAAAATATAGTACACGTTTCACAGAAGGTTGTGTACAATTTCTGTCATGCGATAAACGTACATTTACGTACTCGTGCAGTTTCTAAGCGATAGCGTTTCACAAAATTAATACTGTCTCGACAAGTAGCCACGTGCTTCAGAGACTGAGTTAACTCCGGGCGCCAGCACTTTGTTCTTATAACGTAAATGAAATTGGATGGGTCTTGAATATCAGCAGGTTCCACCCTGTTTCCATTTTCTAAGGGAATTCCGAGTATTAAGACGGAACCAAGTCCAAACAGCTCAGTTCATCTTTTTTATCTATAATAAGCTCACTCTAGTTTATAATTCCGTTAACATTTCGCTGTTTTTTAAGGATATTTCTGGTTTTTATTTATTACAGGCGTGAAAGTGAAAGGAGATGCATTACTTTGTTAGCGGGTGGTATGTATTCATAGACTATACTATCTATTATGCCATGAGGTAAATATAATTTTAGTTTCTCATAGTCAAATGGTCATAGTAGAATATGATTAGGAGTACCTTGTATACATATCTTCAAAACATTTTAAGTATTTAGTATGATTTCCTTGTAGAGCAGGATGTTGACCTTGTACTGATTCTTCCCCTCCCTCCCCAAAAGTTTTACAAAATATGATTATCTTATAAAACAAGACATGTTTGTCAGTGCATAGAATTCGGTCGGAGTGAGAAAGATAGCTGGGTCTGCACATGTAAATATGATTTCAGTCTTGCACATTGCTTCATATAGAGTGCCCTTGAAATGATAATAGGTTGAGTCGAGAGGGTCATGTTTTATCTGAAATACCTGGTAGACGAG
Source organism: Spisula solida (assembly GCA_947247005.1). Classification (NCBI taxonomy): domain Eukaryota; kingdom Metazoa; phylum Mollusca; class Bivalvia; order Venerida; family Mactridae; genus Spisula; species Spisula solida. The sequence continues at coordinate 49,621,485 of OX365944.1, read as the reverse complement.
ATTTATTATTCGCACGTTATCTTCCTCGTAAAGGCTTCATATTTGTATTCTGGATTTATTTTGCTGTGTTGAAATTTGCGCATCCTTTTCTGTTTGCAAATATGCCCCTGTCAGACTTGAATTGTTAAATGAAAATTTGATTTTATGTATGTCAAGAGTTGACAGTACAGGGTGTTAAAATGTTCGCAATGTCTAAACACTGATTTTTCCATATGATATATAAAAAGGGTCCTCCAATGTTCTAAATATTCTGGCATTTTTTAAATTAGAACTGTATACTGTGAACCTAGCTAAAAGAGCTGAAGCTCAGACTGAACTAAACTGTTTGTGTGGCGTACTTTCCTACCTTACCAAATATTTATGTAAAAGAAAGCCGATGATGGTTGCCTTATGAAAGATTTATGTGCATAAGCAACTAAACTACTTTCGAAATCGTCCTCTCTCTATTTTGTTTTCGTTTAAGGTATATCAAAATTACGCGAAGTTTCTTTTAATTTGCAATACGCCAATGCAATATGTGTTTTAGCACCTTTATGATTTAATTTCATATCAATTCACATTTTGTGAACGAACTTTCCAAAACCTTTTATATATAGACATAATAATATACATGTATACGTTATAATGTAATATTGAACAGTCACAGCTCCAGCATTGGTGAATACAACTCGAACACCGTCTGGAAAAGTCACCCCATCACAGACACTATGGTCTGTCAAAGTCGATACCTCTGTAAGTTTTTGCTATCAGCATTTTATCATAACTCTTTTTAAAAAGAGAAACGGGTCCATATACGTCAGTTGAGATATTTGTCCGGTCGATATTTTCTGTAAGATAACACAAACGTGTAAAAGTTTAAGATTACGATTAGTGTCAAAGGATTAAAGGTCAATGTCATACAATAATATTGTGTCACTTGCTTTATCGTACATAGTCAGCGCTGGTTAACCCAAAACACAATATTCTCAACGAAATAAATCAATTCTAAATCGAGATGTTGCGCAACTTAAATAAGGAATTAAAACAAGTCGATTCATTTACTAATTATTATCTGTAATAAAAAATAATTGAAGAATTTGACCAAAGTTCATGGTAATGAGATACTATGAACTATTAACGTTAGCATTACATGTAAATTCATATCTAGACACTAAGGACATCTGGGAAATCTGATTTTGTGGGGCCATTAATTATATAATTTAAAAAAAGAAGGAAACTAAATTGTGAAGATTTAAATGTAGTTTTTTGATCTGGTAAACCACTAGATCCTTTACAAATTTAGTGATAGTACTAAACTTTTTTGACAGGACTTCCGACAGAGCGATAGAGACTCATATATTGGGTTATACAATGACAATGATGCTCTGGTAGAGAAAGTTGATGCATCAGATAGATACTGGGTCTCCGTAGATACAAGTTCCCGATTGCTTACATTCAAAACATCCTCTCCATTGCTGGAAAAACAGTTTTACTACTTCCTGTTTGACTTCGGTAAGTTTTTGAACGAACATCACACATACTTATACACGAGGTTTTCTCGCGTTTTAACGTTTCACTGTCGGATTTTCTGTTTTGTTTAAAGGTATACCTTTATTTATACTGATATAATGATATGAGCTAAGAACGTATATTTTCTGGATGCGTGAACAGCCTAATTGAGTTTTTCAATCATAACTTGCTTATGTTGAATATTATGGCCTGCTGAAAATGTGCTGTAATCCATCTCATGCACTAGGTCAGGCTGTATGGAAATATGTTGACAATAAACAGGTAACATACTAAATCTTGTCGCAGTCAAATTATAGGCTTGACACTTTATTCTATGATTATTCTATATCTACATGCATACAAATGCGTTTCGTTGAATTTCCTGGATTACAATACAGATACATTATGGTTGTCACTCACCTATAATACACAAATAACATGTACATGTAAGGAGATCGTTAACTTTATATCAGAATATTATTGATAGATTACGAGTCTATCGAACATTGATTAAAAATATGGTTTTATAAACCAGTAGAAATTGTAAAATATGCGATTAATAACTTATAGGCTTTCTATTCTATTCACATGTGTATGTACAGTTAATGTTTTCTAGTTAAATTAAAAATGTTTATTTCTACACTAAGTCGCAAAAGAAAGTATACATTGTTCATACTTTGAAATTGTATCCTTTGGCGTTGACAGAACTAAACGAAATTTTGTTTTAACAGAACTGTATGTTTATCTGACATTTAAAGATCAAACAATTACACGTCAATAAATACAATATCCCACAAATAAAGTGAACAGCGTCGTTACCTGGAAAATCAAATTAACAAAAATGTTCAATACTTTTTATGTCCGCCTCCGACGAAAAATGTACGAGACATTTACGAAGTGGTGCAAATTATGGTGATGTATGTTAAATTTTACTAGATATATCGTCAAATTAAACAAAAACACTCAAAATAATGCGAATTTTCACTGAACAGCATGATGGTTGTGAGTTTTGTGTAAAACTATTCATTTTGCTTGGTCAAGGAGAGGTAACCATGTGTAAAAAGTCGTTGTTATGATGTGATAAGTTCTAAACCTGAATTGGGCTTTGTTGTAAACCTTTTTTTTCTTATTTATGTCTCCGTGATAAGTACATGCATTTGCAAACGAACCTAATCAGCAAATCGGGCATCTAGCTGCATTAAAAAATTGACAAACGCCCGATGAACACACCGTGACAAATGTGTGACATTAGCTCACGTTGATGTAATCATTTTTATTCTGTTTGTTACAATTGCAATCAGATGTAACAAATTCGATTGAATTGTAATGCCACATATCCAAGCTACTTATGTTGAACATTTCAGCAACATCCAGTTCCTATTGACCGAGCTATGGGTAAATGTATCCATGTACACATTTGTGTTAAGTGTATGACCATTTGTGTGAATTTGATTTTTTAAGTCCCAAAGCTTTGACTCTGTTTGTGCAGTAGTGTATTTGTTGACATGTTGTCGCTTGATCTTAAAATGTCAGATAAACATACTATTTAGTAAATATTAACGTTATGACTGTTTCGGTAACCCCCCCCCCCCCCCCCCCGGCGATATAATTTCATTTATGCACAATGTATACTTTCTTTTGCGACTGAGTGTAGGTGTGATAAGAGGGACCAGCTATTGTGGAGCAGAATCGGCTGCAATCACTGATCCCTTGTTTTGGAGATTTCGTGTCCGTAAGTATTATCTTGATCAATACTAAATATTTAGCTAAAAACGATGAGTTTTTTATTATGGAGTTTTCTGGTTTAATTCGCATAATTAGTCGTAGTTTTATTTTTTGTTGTAATAATGTATTATGGAACTTTGTTTTGTTTCTGATTAAAGTCCTACAATAGTTTAACAGTATTTCATGTAGTGACCAGTTAACACAATCGGGTCCCCAAGCAGTACCAACATGATCCTCACCAATATGCTGACATTTAGTACAGAAATTGTACCATTACCATTATATGATTCATTCAAAATTATCAAGGAGAATTTAACTTAACCTAATATGTGAACGAGAGGACAATTAATTTGTACACAATAAAGACCGTGTCAAGTAGATTCACCAAACATCTTTATTTTTGTTCACCTGTCACATGACTAGGTGAGCTTTTGTAATCGGTCTTTCTCCGTCGTTCGTCTGTCCGTCCGTTCGTGCGTCAACAATTCATTTATATGACTTCCTCCTAAACCACTAGTCAATTTCAACCAAACTTTACAGATTCTTTCTAAAAAAGATAAATCAATTAATTAATTGAAATTTATAAATAACTATGGTTGCTATGGCAACCGATTGAAAAAACTTTTAAAAATACTTTTATAAATCAACCACTGACCAGATTGCGTTTACTTTACAGAAAAAGTTGTAAGCCTTTTTTACTTGATTCGTCAAAAAAACATGACCAACAGTGGGTGGGTGGTAGTAAAGGCTTCAAAAGATTTCTCTGAAAGTACTGTTTGCATTTTATTATAAATGGGCAACAATTATCTTTTCTAAAGTAGCTAAAAGAATTGTAATCCATGCGGAACTCCGGTTGTCATTTGAAAACCTTAAAACAGTCATAAAATGTTCCATATATATTCATTGTTGAATCAATTATCTGTAAGTACAAACCGGAGTTCATTCCAAATTGGTAATAATGATATTTGAGTGGTCCATTTTAAAAATAGCTAAGTAATTAAATTCCATGCAGAACTCTGTTTACCTATCAACTGGAACCAAGGTCCAGTTTAAATATGGTTCTTAACTAGATAAATATGCAAAGGTGAGCGAGACAGGGCCATCTATTTTGGTATTGAGGTATTCAGTTTGGTGTTTGCTTTCTTTCAGTTTTGCTCTAATTGTACGGAAGGGCTTCACGCTATGCCATTTGATAACTTAAAGTGAAGAGGTCCCTGCTCATGTAAACCTAGATTACAGCTTATTTATAAATGCAACATACGTGTATTTGTAGGTGATGTCACACCACCTATCATCTCCTTCAAAAAGAATCCAATGACATCTAACTCCACAGCAGAACTAGAATGGACATTGAACGAACAAGTGGTAAACACAACTTGTACTTTAACACAACCCAATCAGCACATGAAAACATTTTTGTGTGATGATCAATGGTCCGCTAGTGATTTAGACGAAGGTGTGTATTCACTGACCATAACAGCTACCGATTTGGAAGACAATACTGCTCGAGTGTCTCATTTTTGGTCAGTAGGTAAGTAGCCTTTTTTATTTGTTACATTGTAATGGTATTTACATTCAGGGTTTTATTTCATTCATATAAGGCGAACAATTTGCAAACAAAACAGTGATAATAAGTTTGAAAATTGTGCTCTTGATTGTATGATGGTTAGATCAAGTTTGACTGCTGATTAGGGGTTGGTTCTTATCCAGTTTAAAATGATAATATAAAGGATAGGGAAGGCAGCACTCAACTTAACCAGCCGAGCACAGAAAACATAAAAACATACAAAGGACAATGCCCAACACATAACTCAACGAGAAACAGTCTCAGCTGTCAAACAGCTAAAATAACTAGTTTCAGCAATCAAAAAGCTGAATGCCCAAGCTTAATGACCTAGTTTCAACAGTACAACGGCTGAAATACCTAGTTTTAGCTGTCTGAAATCCTTAAAAGTTAAAGAATAACAGTATTAACAAGAGCACCGCCTTGCGGGTGCAGACGCTCACTTGATCATTGTCACTGTAAAAAAGGCCCATTACCTTGCATAAAGTAGAGCAGTGTTATGAGTATTGCTTTATAAAAGTAAGGTATTGATAGTGAAAAGAGGGGCAATAAACTTTGCAAAATGCTGATCAGAGGTATTGGTCATGCTTGACATGGCCAGGTGTTGATGGTGAATAAGTGTTGAAAGTGTCATAGCAATAGCGCACATAGTGTATGAGAAAGGTGGGCCTTAACACAAAACTTAACCAAGGAATGTTCTAAGTCCAAAAAGGGACAATAACTCTTGTCAAATGCATATCAGAGTTATTGGTCTTGCTTAACATGGTCAGGTATTGATGGTGAACAGGTATTGATGGTGAACAGGTATTGAACGTTTCAAAGCAAAAACTCAGATAGTTTTGAAGAAAAGTGGATCTAAACACAAACCTTTACCAAGGAATTAACTAAGTCTAAAAGGGGGCAATAACTCATGCAAAATGCAGATCAGAGTTAAGGATCTTGCTTGACATGGTCAGGTATTAATGGTGAAAAAGTGTTGAAAGTTTCAAAGCAATAGCCCACATAGTGTGAGAAAAGTGGACCTAAACACAAAACTTAACCAAGGAATTAACTAAGTCTAAAAGGGGCAATAACTCTCACAAAATGCAGATCAGAGTTATGGTTCTTGTTTGACATGGTCAGGTATTCATGGTGAACAAGTGTTGAAAGTTTCAAAGCAATAACTCTGATAGTTTAGGAGAAAAGTGGACCAAACCACAAAGCCCCAGCTGAATGACCGAAGTCAGGTTATCAAGGTCAATTAGTAGTTATCTATACCCTAGATTATTAGGGTTGCTTGCTTGATTGTAGAGTGCTGCCCTGGAGCAATTGCACTATTAACATGCGCTACTCAATTACTATCACTGATTTTGCTACAAGTAATGAAGGGTGGTTGTAAGTACATGCATTTCTTTCAATGATTTTGTAAGGACATATTAAAAATATTCTTTAGATGCTCTGCAATCAAAGATGCAACATTTGTAGTTTATTCACACTTAAGGAATAAATTAACAACACAGATTGTTGCTCTGAAGATGCTGTATACACATGCGAACCTTCTAAGAAATAACAATCACGTTGCATGCAGAAAAAACATCAAGTAAATACTAACTGTACTCAACAATCATAATAACTACCATGCTATGAGGTGCGGTTTCTGTCTTAGCAGTTATTCAATGTGAATTGAGAATTTGACGTAGTGTGTACCCATAGGCAATCTTTATTTATGCATGGTTTCATTGGCCGAACTTTAGTGTGTTGAGCAATCATTTGTCAGGTCTGATTTCATTGGCAGAACTAAAGCGATTAACGCAATAGTTTTCATTGGTTTAACTCAGATTACAATTTTGTAATTTTATGTTTTAGACACAACACCACCAGCGGCATGGTTTTCCAAGACACCAGGTTATGTGAGTAACAAAACTCCGGTGTATTTTTCATGGACCTGTCCAGATGCATGTATACCAGATTGTACTCTCATTGGACCTAGCAGCTCGAGATCTATTGACTGCATTGGAAAAGATGTCAGGTTTTCACTTTCAAATGCGGAATCAAATCAGTCGTACACATTTCATCTAGAAGTCCGAGATAATGTTTGGAATATGGCTGCTATAAACTACACTTGGATCACTGGTTAGTTAATGCATTTATCGGTCATGATTTGGCGTGTTGATGATTTACTATTGAAAGTGATGGGTGTATTGTAATGGTATGTGTCAGTCTGTAACACCCTTGTCCATGTTATGACATTCTAGTATGTCTGTCCGTCTGCCTGCCTGCTGCCTGCAGTATTCATATTATCCAAGCCGAATGCGAAGGGATATAGTAATGGCATGCGTCCGTCCGTCCTTCCGCCCGTCCCATATTTTGTCCGGAGCATAACTCTTCAACTATTTGAGGTATTAACTTGATACTTGGAATGTGAATAGATCGCAACTAGGAGAAGTGCAGTGGCCAAGAACCATAACTCTATATGGACCAGTTTTGAAATTATCTCCCCTTGTTTAATTTTGAAATAGTTTTTTGTCCAGAGCATTACTGTAAAACTATTTAATATATTGTTTTGAAACTTTATATATGAATAGATGGCAATTAGGAGAAGTGCAGTGACCAAGAACCATAACTCTATGTAGTTCAGTTTTGAAAGTATCTCCCTTTGTTTAATTTTAAGGTAACTTAGGGTCATGAGTTCAAACCCCACTTGGATCATGTCTTCTTTTTTTAAAGTGTTTATGTGATGTTTTGTATTTAAACTATGCATTTATACAGATATGGTGGAAAATCTGTTTTCAAAAATATTTTGTTTAGATAGAATCTAATAGGAATTTATACATCGTTAAAGCATGAAATATGGGGGATGCGGGTCATACAAAATGTTATATCTTTATAATTTCATGGTGAACCTGTATTTCATTTGGTCTAAATATGTGTGAATATCAGTATAAAGAATTTTTTTGGGTAATTGATAGTGATATTTGCCCATTGATTGGAGTTTTATTTAGGAATTTAGACATTATATATTTTGTAGAATGAAAAAAAAAAATCACTAAATTTTACAACTACACGCTAAAGAAAGTATACATTGTTCATACTTTGAAATTGTATCATTTGGCGTTGACAGAACTAAACGAAATTTTGTATTAACAGAACTGTATGTTTTACTGACATTTTAAGATCAAACAATAACATGTCAATAAATACAATATCCTACAAATAAATTCAACAGCGTCGGTACCTGGAAAATTAAATTAACAAAAATGTTCAATATTTTATATGTCCGCCTCCGACGCAAAATGTACGAGACATTTACGCAGTGGTGCAAATTATGTTTATGTATGTTAAAATTGACTAGGTATATAGTCAAATTAAACATTACACGAATTTTCACTGAACAGCATGATGGTTGTGATTTTTGTAAAAAATAGTCATTTTGCTTGGTCGAGGGGAGGTAACCATGTGAAAAAAAATGTTTTTATGAGGTGATCAGTTCTGAATTGGGCTTTTCTGTAAACCTTTTATCCTTATTTATGTCTCCGTGATAAGTACTAGACTTGAAAACGAACCTTATCAGCAAATCGGGCATCTAGCTGCATTAGAAAATTGACAAACGCCGGATGAACACACCGTGACAAATGTGTGACATTAGCTCACGTTGATGTCATCGTTTTTATTCTGTTTGTTACAATTGCAATCAAATGTAACGAATTCGATTGAATTGTAATGCCACATATCCAAGCTACATATGTTAAAAATTTCAGCAAAGTTCCTATTGACCGAGCTATGGGTAAATGTATCCATGTACACATTTGTGTTAAGTGTATGACCATTTGTGTCAATTTGATGTTTCAAGTCCCAAAGTTATGACTCTGTTTGTGCAGTATTGTATTTGTTGACGCTTGATCTTAAAATGAAAAACATACTATTTAGTAAATATTATAGCATAAAAACGGTGATTTTGTCCATACGTTAACGGGACGAAAACCATGCGTAAACATAAAGATTCACACGCTGTTAACGTCCAGTTTTACGTATGCTCATTTCAGGGCGGCACCAGCGACTATAAACGTTATACAAGGTCATATGAACAGTAATTGCCATTGTATTTCTGACTACTTATTAGTTTTCTATCATACTTAAACTATAAATTTAAACAAACCCGCAGAAGCCATGTTTTCTTGGTATTTGCCTATCCCGGAAGTCGACGTGCATAACAATAACGCCACAAAATCTCCCGCCAAAATGTAATTATTTCAAAATACAAACTCATAAGTTGATGTTTTGTATGCTATAATAGCGTTTACGCATGTTTTTTCGTGCTATAACATCTGCAGAGTCCCTCGGGCACCAACCGTCCCTCGGGACTCTGCAGATGTTATAGCACGAAAAAGCATGTGTTAACCCTACATTAACATTATGACTGTTTCTGTAAACCCCCGGCGATATAATTTTTTATTTATGCACAATGTATTCTTTCTTTTGCGACTGGGTGTATGTTGGTAATATATATGAACATAACTATCTAAAATTGCTTGTTATTAGTTTTGTTTTTATTAATGTAACTATTAGACATACGGGAAATCATTTCATTTTAAAATAAATTAAATTTGATGATTTTATAGACATTTGTGTCAGTAGATAGAATCCTCAAATTTGTTCGCCAAATTGCAATTATGGTGGTGATCAACCGAAACAATTTTTTTTCAAAACCTGTGGTTAGAATTTTTATATATTTCACATTATTCTTGCTTAGTATGTGTAGCAATAAAAAAATGATAAAGCAACAACATTTGAATATATCTGTTTTACAATCACACTGCCTTAACCCAACAAGTTATAATATTTGCCTTGATGTAATTTCATGCAAACATATACGGCGGGGGATGGCCATGTGAACATGGCTCTTGTCTAGATAACAGCAGTGTATGTTTGTCTGCTGTCTGTTATACACTTGTTTAGGTAATGGTATGTGCTCGTTCGTATGTCTACCTGTCACGTTCTGGTCCAGCTAATGACAGTTGTCTGTCGTTAAAACCCTTATACTAGATAATGGTATATGATTTACTTTTGCAATGTATTGTTACTACCAAATAATGCTCTGATAATATAAAATCTCAAATTAAATCTTATATTGCATTCATCTTCCAGATTTCATGCATCCAAAGATCAAACCTTGTAATCAAGGTCAAACAATGACCGTAGATTGCAAAGGCGATTTCCGACCTGAAACTGTGTGTAACGCGAGTGTTTCAGATAATATGGATCAAACACCTAGTCTTACATATAAGGACTCGTCCACTGGATCGTGTGGTTTTACAAGAACCTGGACCTCTAAGGACAACGCTGAAAACAATGTTACAAAAGTGCAAAATTTTGAATTTGTGTCAAATGAGAGTATGGCAGTTGTGCGTTCCCCACCTCCAATGTCCATTTCTTGTGGTTCTTTGGTAAATATGACTAATATATTCATCTCTATGTTTGCAATTAATCACCCCTGTGATCTAGATGTAGCATATAAGTTTGTAGACAATGCAAGTGAATCTTGTGATGTCTTGATTGAAAGAACATGGACCATAACAGATGACTGTAAGAGACAAGTACGAGTCAAACAACTTATACGTGTTCGTCAGGCACAAGTTCCTGTTTATCCTGAAGATGGACAAAGGGGGATAGATCTAGAGACACAGCTGTGGTGGTTAGGCCAGACTTCTGGTATAAAGTATGACATGTATCTATGGCTATATGGGACAGACCGACCGAACAAGGCTAATACTGTGATTGAAGATACTGTCTACACAGTCAGCGGTTTAAAGCCTGGGACAAAATATTTGTGGCAGGTTGTGTTCCATTATGACCACGTCAACGATGTTTATCTGAGTCCTGTCTGGGCATTTGAAACCAGACGTTTTGCTGATCTTGTTTTGGAGAATATTGAAATCCCTTCACAGGCTTACACTGGTCAAACATATGAAATCAGATGGACAGTCGTTAATAAAGGTATTGCAACACAGACTTATTATTGGTATGATGCTGTGTATATGTCATGGACCGACGATTTTCAGCGAGCCACTCGGATAGCCTATGTGAGGCAGCACAATGTTATACTATCAAACGATGGCTATTCGTCTTCTGCTAGATTTACCCTCGATGAAAAGCATGTAGGAAATGCAAGGTTTTATGTAAAAGCGGACTATATAGGGTATGTAGATGAATATAACGTTACAAACAATCTCATGGAGAGCTCTTCAACGATGGAGGTAATACTGACACCGCCTCCTGATCTACAAGTGACATCCATACGTCTCCCTGGATCAACATTCTATTCTGGTAATCAAATTTATTTTTATTAGGGTGTTTTGTTTTGTGTACCACGTCTCTGACGGACTGTTTTTCATTCATTTAAAGGCAACCTTTTTAGGGCAAATTCTTCAAAATAATAAGTCGGACAGGGAAGACAGCACTCAACTAGTCGAGCAAAGAAAACATAAAAACATACTAGGCACAATGCCCAACACACAACCGAACGAGAAAATGATCCGCCAAGTCCTAGCTTTTAAAACGCTAAACTAGTTTCAGCAATCAAAAAGCTGAATCAAGAAGCACACTTAGGAAGTGTGCTGTACCTGAGTACCATTTTTAGACTTACGATGTCATGGCTTCAGAGATGAAACACATCAACGCAAGGTTCATTTTATGTAATAGTGCTTAATATCATTTCTAATACTATTGAAGAGAGTAAGTATTAATCACACACAGATAAATATTACCAATTTCGAACAAATGTTTTAGATTAGTGTTTTATTTCAACCTGTAAAAGGGTGTAAACTACTAGTATGTTACATGTGTTCATAATGAAACGACTTAGTGGTTTATTTAAGAGTAACTTAACTTCATTTGCCTATAATGTCTTCGTGGAAAAAAACAATTCCTGATTCAATATTTTTCTGTAGGGAAAAAAGTGTCTGTGTCATGGACTGTAGCTAATTTGGGACAGGGTTCTACAAGGCGTGGATCGTGGGCAGATAGAATATGGCTTTCTTCAACCCAGACTCCAAGTAAGTAACACTGTTCGACCAGTCTATCCTTAGACATTGGTTATAGTTATCTCCTTCATATGTAAAGACGTTGACAGTTTTTGCCGGAAAATCAATTAGTACTTGTTGATGATTTTAAAATTCCAGAAAAGTTGCGCTTATGTGGTCAACTTGACAGTTGATGAAAATGGTGGTAAAGCAAAGAAAACAGCAGCATTCTCTATTAAAGCAGTATTCTGAGAGCACCACTGTTATGTTTGATTTCTGTTCTCATTTTTAGCAAACAAAGCACAACGGTTGAAGACAGTTTGGCATCATGGTAATTTAGATAAAGACGATACAGTTACTATGACAACAGAAGTTACACTTCCTGAATTCCAGTTTGGAGATTTCTTCTTCCTGGCAGAAGTTGACGTTTACAACTATGTATTTGAAAATATGGCAGAGAATAATAACTTGTACTCCACCCAAGTATGTAATATATTCCTCTTAAAGTGAAAAAGTTGCATCTAAATTAGTTATCCCTTACATTTTTAGCTCGGCTATTCGAAGAATAATGAGATCTTTTGTACTTCTCATGGCGTCAGCGTTGGTTTCATCTCACAAAAAATTATTTCGTTTTTTTTAGTGAATCTCACATACTGTTCGAAAACGTAACTTGGTATACCAGCAGATAATGGTGTAACAATGGTCATATGGTTACTTATCATATTTCATGGATAATGTCCCTTTGTGACAAAGCGCCTTAGTCGTCTGTCTTGTGGCGTCTCGTTTAGTTTTCATTGTAATCACCGCAACATATAAAACAACTATAAATTCTATGATATCGAGTGGTTAATGTACTGTAAAGATGCAGAGTATACATTTTTGTTCCATATAATTATGTGATGTTGTTACATTTACCTGTGTTTCTTGTACTGACAAATAAATATCATTATCAAGAAATTGTGCTATTATAAAGAAGACTCCTTGATATGTCTGCGTCAGCTGATATGTCTGCGTCAGCGACATAATATAGAATTAATTAGTCTCTATTTTGTGGTACCTTGTATGTATATACTTATACATGCAGTCAAACCAGTGTTTGAAAATACATATACCTTAAATCACTGTCTCCAGCATCCAATTGACATGAATATTTTGAACGACTTGTTAGCATGGAGTGTTTAAAATTACTTTTTGTCTGCCAATATTTCAGCAACCTGTTCATGTACGCTTGATGCCACCACCTGATCTGATTGTAAAGTCAATAGATTTGCCTGTAAACTGGACAACTGGAGATAATGTCATCATTAAATGGACAGTCGAAAATACAGGAGATGGGAGCCCTAGGTCACAGCCGTACTGGGGGGATTCAGTTGTATGTTCGTTTATTTTCATTTTTAGCATGAAATCGGGGTGATAGATTTTTATGAAATTTTTATTTAAATCAACCATTTAAAACTGTGTGAACACGATAGGGGGGACTATTAAATTGATGAATTTCAGTTTATATTTGTTTAATATAGGACACGAAAGACACAAACAAACAGGCGAAAAACAAAAGGCTCAGACGAGACAACATGGACAACTTCAAAAATTAATAAGAACAATGACATATACTCACAGTGATCAGTAGCAAGAACACGAAACATCTTTCTCACGCTGACAGTCTGTTAACTGACTAGAATTTCGTTTCCATTCTATCTAAACCATTGAATTATGCATGCATCTTCGTCGTCCGTATATGTCAATCTATATTTGAATCTATTAATTTATTGCCTCATGAATGGAACAAGAACAATTTTAAAACAGTAATAAGTCTAGGTTAGAGTTTAAATCATTTAGGTTATTGTTTGTGATTAATGCCTATTCTATTTTCTATGATTATAATAGTCATAGCATTTTATGATTTAACAAACATCGTCTGATAGTCTGACTTGGTTTTCTTGAATAATGTTTTGCAGGATATCAAGACTTCTACTGGTAAATGGTATCAGAATATAGGAACTAGATCACATTATGGTGTGCTAAGAAGTCATGAAAGCTATACGTCATCCATGTCATTATATGTATCGACCACCATGGCATCAGGGAATTATAATATTTCTGTCCATACCGACATTTGGAATAACGTATTTGAATTCACCAATGATAATAATAACATACTAACAAAACCAGTTAATATCCATCAAGCGTTGCCTGATCTGTATGTAAACAATCTGAATGTTACATTGACTAATGAAGTAAGCTCGAAAAGACTTGTTGCTTTCTGGAATGTTGAAAACATCGGAAATGGAAAAACACTAGGATTGAGTTGGTCAGACACTCTGTACATTAAACGTCCAAACGATAATTACTTCGATTCACTTGGAGAGTTTCCAATTAGTAATGCATACCCTCTCGAACATGGACAAAGCTACACTAATAACGCAACCATACATTTGCCATTAGCAGTATTTGGTTACATTTCTGTCATGGTCGAAGCTGGATCTGAACAATTCAGAGGAGACGATATCACAACAAACAATTTTTATACAATACCTGTCATAAATATTGAACTTATAGCTGCAGATATGGTTCTTCAAAACAATGTTGAAGTAAGTGACACTATTCAAGGTAAAAAAGAAGTTAAAAACAATTTTCAAGGAGGGAATGATATAACTGTAATGTATACAGTTTTGAATCAAGGAAATCATAATGTCACAGCTATTACTTGGTTGGATAGAATTTACTTCACTGAAAATGAACAGGACACGATTCCCTTCAAAAATATAGTAGCTACAATTGCACTAAATGAGGCATTGAATGTTGGTGACTCCTACACAAAGACTGCTGAGATCAAACTACCTTATGACATTTCTGGACCATATTTTGTGGTAGTGGAAGTAAATGCTGACAATGGAGTGTTTGAAGGTGGTAAAGTGGCAAATAATAGAATAGTTAAACTTGTGAATGTCGATATATCCCCTGCAGCTGATCTGATCGCTCAGTCATTGACAGTTACTGATAAAGGGGAAGTCGATGCTGACAAACTATTTTCTGTAATATGGGAGGTAAAAAATATCGGGAACTCGATGAATGAACTGCAGATGTGGACAGATAAAATATTTGTAACAACTGATCCCATGACAAACGTTACCAATACAGACCTTGGAACATTCACTGTTGAAAATCGTCTTCTTTCACAGTCGTCTTATGAGCTACAGAGGAACATTATTATGCCATTAAAGGTTTCTGGTAACCTTTTTGTCTGTGTTCTGGTTGATGCAACACAGTCTGTGTATGAATCTAATTCTATTGATAATAACAAGAAATGCATAAGTGCACCTATCTTTGTAAAGCCTAGCCAAGGAGCAAGGTTACTTGGGACTATAAGAAATGTTACAGTTACAAGCCAATATGGCAAAATGGTCCCCGGTTCTGAAGTGGAAATTGCATGCAATGTAACGAATGTTGGCGATATGACTACCACTAAGTCGTCCTGGGTCGATGCTGTTTACATTGCAGATGAACAGGTCTCTACAACAGCACAACTAAGAAAAACTGGCTTACGCGTTAAGGATGTTCTCCATGTTGGGTCTTTACCCCAGAATGATGTTTATACTTTTTCCTCAACAGTTATGATTCCACATGGGTTTAGTGGTCATCCAAAGTTTTACGTTATACCAGATGACATTGACATACGAGAACTAGGTGGCACAAACACACAAGGTGCAACAAATACGAATGCAGATAACTCAAGCACATCCATTGAAACGTTGACATCATATTTATCAAACGAAGAAATTACTTTCTTGTTGCCAAATCTGGTTGTCAACTGCAACATTGCATTTGACACTATGGAAGGTGGACAACCAGTTACATTGGACTACAACATCACAAACACAGGAAATATCACAACCTTCCAAGTTTGGTATGATAGTGTTGTCATAAGTGATGATTATGTCATAGATGCGTTTGATAAGAAATTGAAATCAGAGCTGAGACCGGTGCAACTGGGTGCTGGACAAACAATGTTATCTAACATATCATTTTTTATTCCATTAGACTTGGCAACAAAAAGTTACTTTCTAGCTATTATATGTGATTCAAGAAATGATGTATTTGAAGAAAATGAAGACGATAATATTCAAAGACTTACATTCGATATGCTAGCAAAGACAAGCACAGACCTATTTGTGAAACAAGTCATTGCTCCCGAATCTGCAGAATATGGTAGTACTCTGAGTGTCACTTGGGAAGTTGCAAACAATGGCACAAAGCAAGCTCGAGGGTATAAATGTGATTCAGTTTATCTGTCGGATGATACAGACTGGGATATCAATGATTATCAGCTAGGACAACCTTCTTGTACCAGCTTTACGTTGGATGCTACTCAGACAGGAGTTGTTCAAGGGACAGTGAGAAACACTGTTCCTCATGTGAAAGCCCAGAATTACTCTACACTAGTTAAGACCAGATCAAACATTATTGACGTTCTTCCAGCGAATAATGTTGGGATTAGTAAAACAAGAACAGAAATCTCATACAAACTGTTAGAATTTGATAAGCTGAAGCAGATTCAATTAGAACCTCACAAGGCTATTGCATTCCGCATTGCAAATGTCCTGGAAGACAAGACACTAGTTGTAAATGTTACATCCCTTAACCAAGATGCCTTTAACTCGATATACATTAAAGCTAATCGTCCTGCTACCCTTTACGATTTTGATGTAATATCTGAAGATCCGAGTAGTGCAAATCACATTATTACTGTTCCGGACACTCTGAATGAAGACTATTATGTTCTAATAGAAAATACCGGCTTTATATCGAACAGTCTTACACAGGCATTGGAAGTATCTGTGAAGTATGCTGAGTTTGAAGTCATGAAAATATCACCAGAAATGCTGCTGGTTGGAGCACAAACTACAATACGTATATCAGGTACTCTATTCCCACCTGATATGAAAGCTGAACTACACTTCAATGATTCAACCATTAAACACCTTGTTGCAGTCACTCGAATATTTTCTTCTATCAATGCATATGCTACATTTTCTATGCCAAGTA
The DNA here is from genome assembly GCA_947247005.1 of Spisula solida. NCBI lineage: Eukaryota > Metazoa > Mollusca > Bivalvia > Venerida > Mactridae > Spisula > Spisula solida. The sequence continues at coordinate 49,604,664 of OX365944.1, read as the reverse complement.
ACATTCTTTTGACTAAAGCTATTCTCGTCTTGAGGTACAACAATGGAAAAGATACTAAAATGACTGACAATACAGTTAATATCGGAACAGGGACGGAAGGATATTTAGCAACATCTGTTGAAAATGTTGGTCGAGTTAGAATGGGAGAAACGTCCGTTATTACTGTTTACCTACAAAACAAGGGTAACTCCGACCTCCTGTCTCCTTTGCTGACAGTGCAAGCTGTTGGAGGCGGTTCACTTCGACTGTTGGGCAGCAATAAAGAAGAGATATATAAACATCAACACCTGATGATTGGCAAACCAAGAGAAGGCCCTAGTGGAATATTCCGGCCAGGTTCAGACGGAGAACTAAAGTTTGAGGCAAAACAAACTGTAGCAACTGGTACAAGTTCTATGGAATTTAAAGTAACATCATTAAAAGTGAGCAATGAAAATCGAAATCCTTTCTTAGACCTGAAGGCAGAATTACACCCTTCACACTATAATGAAATTGAATGGAACAAAGTATGGACAAACTTTATCAAACTTACCGGAAACAGCACCTTATCTTTATCGAGAAAGGTATCAGAAGTTTTGAGTGACATGAGTGTGGCAGGTAGAAGAGTTCAGAAACTAGACGATATTACAAATTATTTAATCGAGTTTGCTGATGCTCCATACGGAGACAGAATAATATTAGGTGGAAGCTTATTCAACGTAGCAACAGACTCGGCCATTACACTTGCGATAGACTATACATTACCTGCTAGGATAGGAGCTAGAGAACAACAAGGTTTCCTTGGGAAAGGTTGGATTCTGCCATTGTGGTAATATTTTAATTTATTCAAAAAGGTCAGTTTAGGCCTTAATTGGTTTGATTTATGTGAGACTTTTGGCTTTAAATCCGTATGTTTCTACTAATTATCAATTGTAGTATAGTGTATCAACATCCTGGTCCCATCTGGTCAAGAATCATTGACACATAAATGAACAGAATATTACCACTGGCATACACCTAACCAGTTTGAAAAAGATATTAATTCTTCCGCAAGCAACTGACAACCTTCCCACTTGTCATTGTCAAACTAAGCCAATGTCATGAAATAACATAACTTGCTAACGAACCTAGATATGCCATGTTTGATGAAACGTTTTACCAACACCACTAGTCAACTAGGATCAATACAATACAATGTACAATACAATATAATTCGATCTTTATTTTGAGTCGGATTAATGTACTAAACATAGAAACATGAGCTATGTATAGCTATTGTTCGACGCGACCATGGTTTCTCTATATATAGATTGATATTTGTTTCAACGAAAGGCTTGAAGCCCAACAGTTTACATATATGTATATAAATACAAATGATATAACACAGCATTCAGAAAATGTGATTGTATTAAAATGCTGACTTTCTGATGTTAAAATTTTGATGAAATTTTGTTATATTTGGTCTTTTCCAGAATTATGTATCAATGTATTATTTCGTAAATTATTGTACAGAGGTCATTCTAGTATGAAATGAAACTCTTCTTCTAATGAATAACAAATTATATACGTATACAGGGATATAAAGATCAAGTATATTGGTGAATCAACATTAACCCTGACCTTGGAGAAGGAAGATTACAATTTCACTCAGGTCGGTGACAACGTTTTTATTCATTACAAGTTGGGAACCATAACCAAAGTAGGCTCAGGTAAATGGAACTTTCATTTTCAACATAGTTTTGAAGGGGTTAAGTAAAATGTATTTCACTTACTCGGTCACAAATCCAAAGCGTTTTCTAAAATAAGATTTCCAATCAAAGGTGTTGTATCAGTACCATTTCTTTAGAGGCTTTAATTACATGGTTAGTAGTACCAATGTGTTACACAAATGACAAGAGTTTGGTTGTTTGTCATAATTTGTTCAGGTGAAACAAAACATGATTTTATGAAAGATAAACCGCTTAAAGATAAATCATGTCATGTGAAATCCGGCAATCCTACCGACTGTGATGCCAAATTTAGCGCTTTATGTGTAGTTTATACTATTTTTTTTAAGGTCGAATGTGAAACAAGTATTTCCAACTCATATTAATCCCTCACGACACCTCGTTCCTGATATTATCCATCGCCATGAGGATATGAGAGAAGAGAAGTCAGTACCATTTGTATTTAGTCTTTGGTATGGCGCGACTTGGGTTCGAACCCGGAACCTCCCGCACTCGAATCAGACAATCTACCAGTATGTTATGTGTAATAAATACTGATGTTATTATAGAATACTAGTAATACAGTACACTTAACGGCACTTCTAACGCTACCTTTAATATATTTCATTTGTCTTTAAAACTGCTATATGGATTGTCATGAAATTTGGCACCATTAAACAACAATATTTGATCCTTGTTCAGACAAAGTTTTATATAAATCGGCCCGTAGACTATTGTCAGACACGTCTTCAACTGAATAAACCCTAATATTGAAAGTCACAAATTTTGCCGGCGATGGCGGTCATCCGGTTGTTATTTGCGCTGAAATGTCCTTGCTTCCTAAAATGGTTCATATCATTTAGCTTTAAATCCATCATGTCTTAGATAATTATTTACACTGTACACCAACGGACTAGTAAATAAAATGACGTTTGTTATTGCTGCGAAATCCAGTGATAACCGTTATAACAACGAGTATGTTGAGTTAATACGACTCCTGCGAGTTACGAGAGTCGAGCTCAACTTGAAATTGGAACGAATTGTGACCACAAACGATATCAAACTGATTAAATTCAATTATATTGCATATTATTACATATTGGATGTTTATGGTGTGTATTTAACCCTTTCAAGTACGAATTATGAAGCCCTCCATCAGGTTTAACGTTTATATCGAACGTATTGTTTTTTATTCAGAAAAGGCGTTTATTTTTAGGCGACCTTAGCTTACCAACTGCTACCTAGTTGCAACGTAGATGGCGTTCATGGATATTTTTATTTTGTACACGCGTTATATTACATATAAAACATCAATGAAATAAAAAACGAATATACTCAATTTACCCTTAATAAACACGTTTATTTTTGTGACTTTTGAAATTCGGGTGACGTAAATTACGTTTAAACCTCGATTTTTCATATGCATCATGTTCTATATTGACTTGTGTGATAACATGCACATGCATCAAACTCAGTTGGGTGAAAATTTGATGAGGTTATCTCGAACGGTTTAGGAGATATCAGGGAAAATCAAAGGGTAGCGTTAGAAGTGCCGTTAGGTGTATGTTTACTCAAATGCAGACAGATAAAAGTAATAAATAAATAAAATAAATGGCTCCGAGGTCCTATCTGTGTCAAGACGAAGTCTCCATATTGTGAAACCAACTTCGACATATGTTGATTATATAATGTTTTCTTAATATTAATGAGCTCTCTTTATGTGTAGATATGGTTCTCCACCGAAGACGAGATGATAAAGAATTTCATTTTGACGCATCAACACTACTATTGAAGTCAATAGGTTCTTTGATTGATAACAGTAGCTTGAGTCTACAATATAAGAATAATCTATTGACACAAATAAAACATTCAAGTGGACCATATGTATCCATTGTGTACAATGACCGTGGAAATGTGGTTTCGATGGAATTGATGAATTCTACTCTCGTTAAACAAAAGAAGAAAACGTAAGGCTGTTTCATGATATATTTACTACAAGTGTACTAAATTTCAATACCATAAAAAATCATATAATCTTGCCAAAGCAGTCTCAAGAAATGCACATTCATTCATTATAAAGGAAATATGGTACAACCCCAGAGCGTATGAAAGCTAATAATTCAATTTTCTCCCCACAATATAATTATACCGCTAGGCTTTTGAAATTGTATTTTATGTCATGAAAACCGAGCACCATGAATTTTAAAGGCTCAGTTTAGTCTTTTTAGTTTGTATGTACTTTATCAATTTTGAGTGTATTCTATATTGCGTCTAATATGTGTATTTACTTCAAATCTGCAGATTCCAGTACGAGTTCGAGTCTGGGTTGCTAAGGAGTATCCGGTCTGATTCCACAATAACCAAATTTCGCTACAATAGTAAAGACTCTTCCTTGAAATATGTTATGTATGATCGCGAAACCATGATCGTATTTGAGTATAATTCATTCGGACACTTGTCTGCTCGACGTTTCATTGCTGCCGGAGATCAAGTGAAAGGACTTGAATATACATACAGTGATGGAGGGATGGTCTACATTCATGAAATACCAGACGGTAAGATGACGACATACTCATATGGTGAAGATGGAGAGCTTATACGTATTCAAACCAACAATAGCTTGCCAGAAAAGACTGTATCAACTATGTTCTCTCAAGCCACATATCTGGGAGATGTTGTGAGTGTTCACTACACATACATTAAAACCTTGCTTTTAAACTTCTATAGTAACTTCAACAACCTAATTCCAAACCTTTGGCTGAGTGTACTGTAGGTGGTACTAAGATTTTAATTGATACAATGCTTAGTCGATTGGACCAGGCATACATAAATTATGGTAACAAAATTATTTATTTTAATAAAATTATTTTGATAAATAGTTTTATGATTTTAATTTGATGTCACTGTATCATTACAACCTTTTTTTCTTTAAATTGTGTTTTTATTTGTATATATTTTTTTACTGACGTGCGTAAACATTCAATCTCGTATTCTCTTATTGAAATAAATACAATGGACAACATTGCTAAAGGTGTACGGATTTAAGAAAAGTTCGGGATGGGTTCTAAATATTTCTATTGACGTTATAAAAAGTGAACAGGGCTATTTCGTTGACAGCGACAGTCAAGATTTATAGATTTAAAGACGTGTATTGTTCATGATTAAGTTTAACAAAATTCATTTCCAGTGGAAAAAAAATACTTTAAACGCAGTATCATGAACACACACTGTTTATTTAGAAATAATGAAAGGTCTGTACAAATTTTAGCAAACGGTTACTTTTGATATCTTATGAATGAAATTACAAATGTACTTGTTATGAATATAGAATTAAATCGTAATTTTAAGGAAATTAGTTTGTAAAGATGCAAAGACGTTTAGAGAGAGAAATGATTGTTTAGAATGATAAAACAATGTTGGTCATGTGTGTTTGTAAAGTGTCAGTAGCATGGTAGAATGACATAACCGAACGAATCACTTGTTCTGACAATGAACCAAAAACCATACATTTTGTATCAAGTTTCAGAAAGGACTAAACAAGAACATGAAACATGCAGCCACACTTCGCCTGTTCTGATGTTTTGGTTTCATGTAATACATATAAACCTGTTATGTCTTTGTCAGAGCAATGTACCAATACCACCATATGCACCCACTTTTATACGAGTACTGTCACATGATGCTCCCTGATGTATGCATTATACATGTATTTTAATGTTTGTTCCTTTAACAGTTGATTTTGAAGAAGACATTTGACAAAGACAATAACCAAGTTATCATTGAAGATGGCAATGGTGATAACATAAAGACTGTATTTAACGACAAAGGTCAGTTAATTGAGTTCATTGATGGTCGCGGGAACAGGTATGAAGTGGACATTAATGATAATGGAACATTAAACACTGTTTTTTATCCCGACGGTACAAACACATCATACAATTATTTTAAAAATGGGCATCTAACTACTGTCCAATCAGGAGGTGTTAAACGTTATGAGTTCAATGAACATCAACAGTTGATTAAGAAGACTGACAGTATCGGCGGGATTTCATCATATGATTACGATGAAATTGGAAACGTTGTAACCGCTACTAACGACATCGGTGAAATCAGCATACAACAGACGGACAATCAGCCTGCTAGTATCCGGTATCATAATCACAAAGTAGACTTTAAGTATGATAACCAGCTACGAGTTACTGCCATAGAAACTACTAGTGGTTATAAAGTTGGCTATAGTTACAATCGTCTAGGACAAATGACACAAGTCACTGACGAAGACGGGAAGGTTCTTGCTGGTGTTATATATAACAATGCTGGAAGGATCGTAAAGAAGACACTAGGAAATAAAGCAAAGACTGAGTATAAGTACGATTCTACCACTGGACTGCTAACAAAATTGTTGAACTACTATCCCAATGGAACTTTGTCGTCATTCTTTAATTATACTTACTCATCCAAAAACAGAAGAATATCTGTTGATACGATTGAAGGAATGTGGAAATTTCGATACGATCGAGCTGGTCAAGTTATATCTATGATTGATCCACAAGGAAATGTCACGAAGTATACGTACGACAAGACAAAGAATCGTAAAACTGTGTCCGTGAACGGTGTGGAAATTACGAATTCTGTTAACGAACTGAACCAATACGTTGAATATGGAAAAATGAAGTATAAACATGATAAAAATGGAAACCTTGTAGAGAGAGAATCTGAAGCTGGTGAAATAGAACGTTTTGTGTATGATGACGACAACAAGTTGATCCGGTATGAGTCAGCATTAAATAATTGTACGTATCGGTATGATGCCTTCGGATTTCTCTACTCTAAGAACTGTAGTGATGTTGCTACTCAATATGTGGTCAACATGGGAGGTAACTATGGCTTGGATATTTTAGAACAGGTTAGTTACTGAACTTAATGAAAATTTTATTAATATATTACCTCAGTTCCATATAATGTGTACTCATTATTTATTCTTTGGAGAGCTGCAATGGATTTTGTGGATGACAGCAACACAAAACAAAACTATCATCATTAGTTTAAATACCTAATAGTTAACCACTCATCTATATGTTAGTTTGGTTGTATGTTCTATAATTATGCAAACATTGTGCAAAAGTATTACAAAAATGCGCATGACTTTCATAACACATATCTAATGAACCGATCAAGTACTAACGGCAATCTTTTATAGAACCTTGTTATTGATTTATGCATAAAGGCCATTACCTTGTCAATATTTATGAAAGCTATTAACACCATACTTTCTTTTTCGGTATTAGACGAGAACAGAGAATGGTCGGACGACTAGGATGTCATATTACCATGGGGACGGATTGATAGGTTTGATTGGACAGAAACATGAAAATGATGAGATAAACTATTTTATGTTTGATCCATTAGGGTAGGTGACACATTCATCTTTGCGATACACCCCACACAGAAACAAGATACAAATGTAGTTCAGTATCAATGGTAATACCCAGACAGACTGCCTGTTGGCTGGATTGTTAGTTGTTAGTTGTTCGTCACTTTGCTTCATCTCCCAAACTGTTCCGTGAATCGTAATGACACGTGATTGAAGCATGTATGCATAGTTGTATTTCCTCATTTTTTCCCCGATTTGTGATCCTTTTATTAGTTTGCGAAAATCATGTCTGTATAAATAGAATTTCGTTGAAACTTTACTGGAAGCGTTTGTGTAATAATATGCGATATAGAAATTCAAGAAATCTCAACAACATAACAGTTTAAAAACATTTTTTTCTTTAAAATGCACGAACCATTAAACCATTTAAAGCATTTGTTTTTTTTTCTTCACAGGTCAGTGGTTTGTATCTTAGATGAAAATGGAGACTTATTGAATAAAATTGAAAGAAATCCGTTTGGCGAGATCCTGTCTGTCAGGAGTACGGTTCAATCATCCATGTTTACCTATATCGGACAATGGGGCGTGGTTGACATGCAAGAAATACCTGGAACGTACTTAATGCGAGCGCGTCTATATGATAGTCACACAGGAAGATTTATGAGTACTGATCCTGTAGGAATAAAGGCTCATAGCAAAAACTTCTATGCTTACTGTTCTAACGATCCAGTCCATTTCAATGACCCAGAGGGCACGTGTCCAATATGCTGGTTCGCAGGAGTAGGAGCTGTGTACGGTTTATATAGCTACATGTCAAACACACCTAGGAAAGACTGGACCTGGGGAGGTAATACTTTATTATCAATATCAACTGACGATGGTGTTCGTGCGTCTACCTTATTAAATTTACAAACTGTAATTAAGTAAATGTAGTAGCTACCTCAATAGCCGAATGGTAAGGCATCCACGGTAGAGTCACACAAGATACACCAACCATGGTACCATTATATTCAATTACAAAAGTGCTGATAGTTACATGTAATTGTTAAATTTCAAAACAACTTGTAATTCTAACGCCATTCATCATATTGTTTCAATAAACTGTATATTCTGATAAAACGACATATTCGGCAATATTACTTACTGATTTAGGGGCCATTGGGTCGACTGTGACTGGAGGGCTGAAGGGAGCTATGCTTATTTGGAGAAAGGTGATACCTAAACCTATAAAGATCATGCTTGGTGCAGGGGCAACTGTGGCAGGAAAATGGGCTCAACATGCGATTGACAGGGAACCTTACTCAATTGATGATGCGAAAAAAGATTATATTGACGCATTCGTCTATGTTGCTTCTATGAACTCAACGTACCAAACGTTTAAAAAAGTAGTTAAAGTACTTGATACATTATGCAGTGTATGGGAGAAATACAAGGGTGGTCGACCAGGGGTAAGCACTTTGTTTATTTTTATAAAAAAATCCTAAATAACAGCTTATCTAAATCTTATGCTATCAACATTTATCAGGGATTTCGATATATGATTATATAGACGTTAGGGCTTTGTAAAAGAACTCTAGATGATCAGTCACAAAGACAAACTAATTGTTTGCATTGAAAAAATGCACTATGAGCACCAGTCGTGATCATGCTAATTCTTATAAACCAAGGTACTATCTGTCGAATTGGTTCATAAAGCTGGTTTCACACAACGGCGTTTTGGCTGACGTTTTGGGCAAAAGTCCAAATCCGCTAGTAAAAGGTTTTAAAAGTTTACGAGAGTGATTTTTGCTTAAGATCGTTGATGAACGTCGTGTTCGTTTAAACTTTTCAAAAAATTGTGGTTGCTATGGCAACAGAAACATTGAAAATGGCCTAAAACCGGCAGGGGACTTCTGTATTGCTTTCAATTCTTAATGACTTGTTAAACTAAGGATTGGCACTATGAACGTTTGTACCGGCGTTGGGTAGCATTTCAAATATCGAAAGTATGAGTCTCCGGCAAATAAACCTCGTATCTAAGTTTAGTTATACACCAATATGATTCGCCTGAGTTATAATTGCCAGCTGCGTTCGCGTGAAAGTAATTATGTATCTGGCATTAAGATGGTTATTTTTATCTTTCCGTAACAGTATTCTTATTATTATGATCATACGAAGAGATATAAAAAAAGAAATAGTTCATATCTTTAAATAGTATTCATAATTCATATTTCCCATGCATGTGTTGAAAACTTCAACAAACACGACCCATATTTAATTTACGGTTTACAAAATATACTAATTGACTTTCGGCTCATTTCAAGTTAAATATCGCCTGGCACACATGTGATTAATCGTTGCGTTGAATTTTGTAGTGTGTATTTACTGGTATCATATATCTACCAGTATATAGATCTTTATATTTGTGTTAACATGTATACAATTGTATTGGCATAATGTGTACTGGGGCTGCCATTTTCTAATCATGTGACTGAAAATAGTTCATTATTGCGCTTTGTGATGTCAGAGGTCTATTGCAATGCATAAAGGCCGAAGTAATCAGAATAAAGCCCAAACGTCGGATAAATTACTTTCGCCAGAAGTTTTTTTTGTTCTTACCACACACGTTGTGTATCTGGCCGCAAATCAATTTTTACATAAGTTTCCTAGCACTTGACTGCGTTTGACAGCGGGCTCTAGCGCTTGACAGAGCTTGTCAGCCTTAAAGATATATGCGAATTTTGGTTAACACAGATTGGCGTATTAGCAGCGGTCCAAAACTTAATACGGCTTTGACGAACGAGTTTACTATCGTTAGGGTTTCGACAGGCTCCGTCGTAAAAAGTTAACCTTAGTTACGGGTATGAGGTAGAAAGGTGTCCAACGCTAAACCCTTGCGTTACCGTTTTGTTTAATGCTTCTGAAGTGCCCAAGTTTGACAAGCGTTCAGCAATGCCGTGAAAAGTTCAACTACGCTAGCCCTTGCGTTACACACCCGTTGGTCTCTGCTGGAAATACGTTTGGATAAATTCACCAGCACTACCGACAGACGTTTTCCAACAAAATAAAACTTGTGAAAAAGCAGTGTGACTCAATTTAGCGTTCAGAAACGTTTACAATGTACGGGGGGTGTTCAAGTAAATTGAGTACGTTGCTTATCTCGTTAAATACATACCTGTAGTTCGTATTGCTTTCAAATTTTCACTGAAATTCAATTACAATGTTCTGAGCATGTACGCAAAATTTAATTAAATTATGTTACGAAATAAAAATAATTCTGTTTTCATTATAAAATCATATGGTTTACGCGTGCGGCGCACAACTACGTCATTATTCATTGCAGTTTGAGCGTCATGCTATAAAACATTTTTTTCTCATTTTCTAACGGTTCCCTGCTGTAAACAAAATACTGAAGATTGCGTTGTATCGATTTCAGGTATTTCAACAAATCATTCACTGCTAAATGAACAAATAAATTATTTTGTAGCATCCATAGTTTTGAAAACACCAGCCTCGAAAATACATCTATTTCGCATAACATCACGTCATATATTTGCTTTTTCGGGGCAATTACATTATTCGATATACATTTCGATTCAATGTCTCTTCTTTATAGATGTGTGCTTGGCCAGATAAAGTAGATGCTCTTGTGACAGATGTTGTAGATAATATGATCGACTGGGTTCAGTCCTTAGATCCAGTAAGTGAAACACTTGTTTTAAGGTATCCATGAGACTATTGTATGAAAATAATTATAATATAACATTTTTCACCTTATGGGCATAAATACGTAAGTTGTCATCTGTGGCTCAATTCACATTAATTATCTTATTCACAGATATTGTGTTTACAACCTAACCAAACACTTAAATACATGTATAAATATGATAATTTCTTATTTATTGCACAAATGAAAGCATTTACTGGGGTTTTGTTTGTATCTGTAAATGCATTAATTACGCAGGCTATATCAATAATCATATTCCTAAGGTTGACATGATTAGCTTATCGTGATTATCGTGTGATACTTGTCAGAATAAGTCTGAGGCTCAAACTGCTATACATGTATATATGTATATTTTTCTTCACATTCAGCATGATTGGTGATGCATTTCAGAATGATATGTTAGAACCAGCTGGGTATGGTTCTGCTCGTTTTATTATCCCCCGTCGAAGGCGAAAGGGATATGGTAATGGTAGGCGTCATTCCGTCAGTCCGTCCGTCCGTCCGTCCGAACTTCTGTGTGCAACTGCTCCTACATTTCTTTAGGGATGTTGACGAAACATTCACAGAATAATTGCTATGATGTCCCCCATATTGTCAGGATTTTTTTATTCGACCATTTTTGACAGAGTTATTGCCCTTTGTTGTTTTTTACATATAAATTCTTCTGTGTGCAACTCCTCCTACATTTCTTCAGGGAATTTGACGAAACTTTCACAGAATAACTGATATGGTGTCCCCCAGCGAATATTGTCAGGATTTTTTTATTCGACCATTTTTATAGAGTTATTGCCCTTTGTTGATTTTTACTTATAAATTCTTCTGTGTGCAACTCATCCTACATTTCTTCAGGGAATTTGACGAAACTTTCACAGAATACTATCTATGATGTCCCCCAGCGAATATTGTCAGGATTTTTTTATTCGACCATTTTTGACAGAGTTATTGCCCTTTGTTGTTTTTTACATTTAACTTCTTCTGTGTGCAACTCCTCCTACATTTCTTCAGGGAATTTGACGAAACTTTCACAGAATAATTGCTATGATGTCCCCCAGCGCATATTGTCAGGATTATTTTATTTGACCATTTTTTACAGAGTTATTGCCCTTTGTTGATTTTTTACATTAAACTCTTCTGTGTGCAACTTCACCTTCATTTCTCAAGGAATTTTGTCAAAACTTTTACAGAAGTACAGTTATGATGTGCCCTAGCGTATATCATCAGGGATTTTCATTTTTGACAGAATTATGGCCCTTTGTTTGTTTTGTACCTTTGTGGGATATAGAAAAAATGATAAACTCTTCTATGTGCAACTCCTCCTCTATTTCTTACGGAATTTTGATGAAACATTTCACAGATGTACCCACATGAGATGCAATGGCGAATATTGTCATGCTTTTAAATTTCAGTCATTTTTGACAGAATTATGGCCCTTTTTATACATGTGTAAGCTATAGAGAAAACAATTTGTTTCTGATGGATAACTTTGGGATGAGATATCACAATGAAACTTGCTGTGTGGGTTGTTTGTGTGCAGTCGGCACTTGCAATGTGAAATGGGGCCGGTGGGGTCAAGGTCACCGTTACTAAAAATAGAAAAAAATATTTATGCTCATATTTTTGTTTCTGATGGATAACTTAAGTTTGGGATGAGATATCACAATCAAATTGGCTGTGTTGGTTGTTTGTGTGCAGTCGGCACTTGCAATGTGAAGTTGGGCCGTTGGGGGTCAAGGTCACCGTTACTAAAAATAGAAAAAATCATTAATGCTCATATTTTTGTTTCTGTTGGATAACTTAAGTTTGGGATGAGATATCATAATGAAACTTGCTGTGAAGGTAGTTTGTCTGCAGACAGCACTTTCAATGGGAAGTGGGGGCCGGTGGGGGTCAAGGTCATCGCTACTAAAAGTAGAAAAAAATCATTTATGCTCATTTTTTGTGAGGATTGATATAACATGGTGAAACTTGCTAGCTTTGAAGGTAGATTGTGTGAAGAGTCACATGGGATTGAAAGTGGGGGGTCAGGGTCATCATTACTAAAAATAGAAAAAACTTTTCACTCAATAACTTTTGTTAGGAATGAGATATCATTGTGAAACTTGCAATTTATAGCTTATGTGAAGATGTCTCTCGCAATTGACCGTGGGCTAAAGGGCAACAAGGTCGCATTTAACTTGGTTTTCTTGTAGTGTGACTGCTTCTTGTTGACTATGTTTATATGGTATGTAATAAATTAAATATAGTAAAAAATCTTTTGTGCATCTCAAACATTCCTCTTGGGATTGAAACCAAACTTTCACAAAACTTATGTTTTAAAACAATGATTGTATTCAATAATATTTGGTACAATTATTTTCCCTTCGGCGGGGGATATGGCTGTCTGTGACTGCTTCTTGTTGCTAAGGATATGATGATGTATTTCAGAATGATATGTTAGGACCAGCTGGGTATGGTCCTGCTCGTTTCATTGCTAAGGATATGGTGATGAAATATATGATCAGGTTTGAAAATGAGGAGAATGCCACAGCTCCAGCCCAACATGTTTATATTGTACATAGCTACAGTGAACATCTAGATCCACGCACCATGCAGATGGGAGAATTTGGTTTCGGAAATTTCACGCAAGAAATTCCAGACAGACAGAAGTTTTTTCAAGTAAATGTTATTTTTTTTAAATATTGATGTACAAAAATGAAGAATTTATATAAATGCGCGATCTTATTGACCGCGTTGTTAAAAATGTTTTGTAAGACGAAAGTTTTCCGGATATTTTCTTGAATAGCAGCAAAACGGTACTCACTTATTTATGACTGTAATTTAAATTTATAACAACAGGGTACGATCAATATGACCGCAGAGATGGGATTTCTTGTACGGGTGTTTGCAGGACTAGATATTGTCAAGAAAACCTTGACTTGGGAGTTTCAGACAATAGACCCACAAACAGGTATGCTTGCAATTCAAGTTTAATAATCAAAACATTTTTGCCACCTGCTTTTCCATTCAGTATGCATTTAAATGAATGTACTGTCTATTCAAACAGTGGCATGCATCACAAGAAATATTTGCGATGGAGCTACTTCTATTTGTAGTATACAATTCTTCTTGAGTTACTTAAATCAATTCTGTCCCACGATAAGCTTATTCTTTTCTAGGTTTTGTTCCGAAATTGGAATCCATGTATTTACATACAAATGTACCCATACAATTGCCTTTCTACAAAACTTGCATTCTTGATCTGATGCCCATAAATGTTAATAATTTTAAATTATATGTATTTAGCATTAGATTAACATAATTTTGTATACATGAATAAGCATAAGCAGTATAGCTGCCTAACTAGACATAAACCTATAAACATAAAATAATTACATGCTGTATCTAATAACACAGGAGAAGCGCCCATTGATCCAGGTGTTGGATTTCTTCCTCCAAATAACGGAACAACAGGGCAAGGATTTGTTTCGTTCTCCATGAAACCTCGCAGAGATGTTGCCCACTTAGCTACAATCAACGCTAATGCGTCTATTTACTTTGATGAGAATGAACCTATTGATGCTCCGAATATATTCAACACGGTATGGATATTTGAAATTAGTTTTAACATTACCGTAGATGGTAGAAAGACAATGAGTGATCAATTATCATACATGTTATTTTCATGATGTACATATGTTTGTTTTTTAGTCTGTATTTATTTCCTTATTTTATTTCGCCTATTCAAACACAAACATTGTACATATCCACAAACCTACGAGGGAAAATCACCCACTTGAACAACAAACAGTGATCTTTGTTGGCAGGCTAAATATCATTGAAACTGGTCTGATGGGAAATAGATTTGATGGTGTTTGCATGTTTTGTACTAGTTACATGTATTTGCTCACAGATGGTATTGATCACATGTAAGGGTTGTACCCGCCTAGTTTAGAAAAGGTAATAACAGATCGGACAGTGAAAGCAGCATTCATCAGAAAGATAAGGTTAAGTCAGACAGAGAAGGCAGCACTCCACTTAACCAGCCAAGCACAGAAAAAAAAATATTCAAGACCAATGACCAACAGAAACAGCCGAGCACAGAAAACATAAAAACAAATTACAAGGCACAATGCCCATAATCCGTAGAACTAGCAGAGCACACAATGCACAAACAGGAACAAATAAAAGACAAGAACACAGACAACAAGCATACGTAACAATAAACCAAAATATAATAGAAAATCTGATAGGGAAGGCAGCACTCAACTTAAAAAGTCGAGCACAAGAAACATAAAAACATCACAAACCACAATTACACGGCACAATGGCTAACACATTAATAAACGTGAAAATGAAATTAACAGCAGAGTCCAAGTTTCAGCTTTCAAATCTCGAAAGTCCAAGTCTCAGCTGCCAAAGAGCTAATTCGATAGGGAAAGAAAGGGCGAAATAATAAAATAATACATAATCCTTGCTGTGCAGCTGCATATGAAATTATAAACGAACCGGATATGATACGAATAGCGCGAACGAAAATAAAACCTAGCACCATTTTTAAGTAATATATAAAAACACGAAATTTAGGGCAGATGCACCCAACAGAAAAAGCAGCTCACAAAAATGACACATGAAACACACAGACAATACCCAACGCAAAAAAAACCAGCAACCACCAAAACACGACATGAAAACAAAAAAGGCACAGACAATACCCAACGCAAACAACAGCAACTACCAAAACACGACATGAAAACAAAAAGGCACAAACAATACCCAACGCAAAAAACAGCAACTACCAAAACACGACATGAAAACAAAAAAGGCACAGACAATACCCAACGCAAAAAACAGCAACTACCAAAACATGACATGAACACAAAAAGGCACAGACAATACCCAACGCAAAAAAACAGCAACTACCAAAACACGACATGAAAACAAAAAAGGCACAGACAATACCCAACGCAAAAAAACAGCAACTACCAAAACACGACATGAAAACAAAAAAGGCACAGACAATACCCAACGCAAAAAAACAGCAACTACCAAAACACGACATGAAACCAAAAAGGCACAGACAATACCCAACGCAAAAAAACAGCAACTACCAAAACACGACATGAACACAAAAAGGCACAGACAATACCAAACGCAAGAAACAGCAACTACCAAAACACGACATGAAAACAAAAAGGCACAGACAGATGGTCTAACCCTGCAGCTGCATACACTAGTAAATGGTTTTTGACGGTTGTATACAAAAAGGAAATAAGTAGACGAATAGGGGAGGAATGGACACAAGAAAGATTGAAACTAAACAACTACAACGTCCTAATTCCACGTGTCTCTAAAAGTGTATACATTATTGTACATGTATATATTACATGTACGTGTAGCTCTTGATGTGATGGAATTACCACATTCCTCGTTACTTCTAGCCAAACAATGTTACTATTGATTTTTATACGGATACAGATAGACGATATACCTCCTGTGATGAACAGTTCTATTATATCAGAGACACTGTCTGTAGATTCTGTCACAATCTCAATGCGACCTACAGATTCAGGATCAGGTCCTGCCTTCGTGGATATATTCCAAAAACAAGGTATACCATTAGACACGAATTACTCTCTAATTTTTATCGTCTAATCTTTATCGGGACACTTTTACATGTATGCTTTGTAACGCCTCTGACATGCTTAAATCTAGAAAGAAAACATGAAACAAAAAACTGCTGTAAAATATGATTTACCCAATCAGCATGGTTCCTTTGTAACCACATATTTCTTTTCCAATTAATGTAATTTCAGAATGATCTAACCGTTTCATTGTCAATTACTACAAGTATCTGAGGAATAACCGTTTAAATAACCACCTGGGACTAAGCAATATACTAGTAGAAAAAATGTCATAACTATTGGAGGTTATATCATATTTTACTTTGGACCGTATATCAACCCCTTTTCAACACAAGTGACTCAATATGTATGCTTACATAGCTTAATTCTTGTCATGTGTCCATATTCGCCAATATACTAGTATAATATTGACTTTAACTTAGCTTTAGACTTGGACTTATAACTCGACTTATTGGTGAATAAGAGCCCTGCTTAATATCTGTATCGTACAACATAACGTTAGATAGGCTCATACATGTAATATTATTTGTTATTGGCAGACAATAGTTTAGTGCTGTTTATGGAAGGTGTTACAGAGGATATACTTGTGCTACCATTGAGTCAAGGTGCATCATACAATCTACTTCCAATTTCTGTGGACCATGTTGGGAATCGGCAGGTTGTACAGGAACTAGATTCTGTAGAGTTCCTTAATGTTGAAGCTACAGGGGAACCAGGTAATCATGTTACTTTTACTGGTTCCTAGTTTTATTTGACAGACATTCATTTTTACAAGTCCCAAAGCTAGAGTCACAAACCTAAAGAACTACAGATTCTAACACATATGATACATGTATAGTATATAATGAATTAACTCCTAAAGATATGAATGTCCATAAAAGTTCGTATTATTGATTATCTCTGTCATTGCAAATATAATAGGTTATAATGTTACAATGGTTTATCATAGAGGCATACCCGGAAGTTATTGACGGTTAAAGAACACCTGACTCCTTAGCAAAATGTCATATGTAAAAACTATAATTGGCAGAGTTTCGTGGCTTAAAGTAAAACTATATAGTATGTTAGGTGTAATTATTGGTTAGTGCAACATGAAGCTGCCATTGGTTGTGATGAGTTTATGACCTCGTACATGACAACGGACAATTTGCATGTCACAAGGGGCATCTCGTATGTGACTGCATTACATAGACTTTTGTGAGACTTTAAGCCCAATTATGCAACTATGAAAAATTTCTACTTTTAGGTAACTGCAGTTGCTCCGATCATGGAAACTGTTCCTGGACAAATGTTTGTATATGTAATGAGGGGTATTATGGTCCGACGTGCTCCTCCAGTAAGTATTAAAACTACTTTAAACTTTTCAAGTTTTCTTATTATTTTGTTATAATTTCTCCATCCATTAAACTGCTATACTTTTACCACATTGGACACATCTCATATAGACATTTCATACTTAATATCCACCTGTCTAAAGGATATAACATCTCTTATATTAAGTATCTGTCCCAGGATTTTGTTAACATATTCTGCACAAAACCTTAATGCTTGGTTATTGTGTAGTCTAGCCTTACATGATTACGAAAGAGGGTTTTACATTCTACATTCATGAACGACATACTCATGTGTGCAGAGATTATTGCGTTCGCCTTGAGAACTTGAGGTTGTCCAGTTTTGCCCGGTTAGTGTTTGTGTTCTTACCTTGCTTTGAACTCGTATTGTATATACAATGTAAGTTATAGGTTGGGTGACAGTGTTTGGGTGACAGTGTCAGTATCCATCTCAGTAATAATCGGTAAGTAAGACTTTTTGACAAATAAAGTATCACTATGAACTGATTTCTGTTTCAGCCACAAAACCACTTGAACCGCCAGTTTTGGACATGAAAGCTGTTGCAGGATTTACGAATGAAGAAATCAAACTTAAGATATCTGCGAGGAATATGTCTGGAAGTCTGGAGGATATAACCATCATATTATCAGGGTTCCCTGATGAAACAACATTCTCCAAGGGCACCAACAATCCTGACGGCTCCCTTGTACTTAGAAGTTCAGACTTTGGTTCACTTACTATGAAAACTAAATATGAAGGACAGATTAAGCTAAATGTTTTTGCACGGCAAGGCGCAACAGATTCAACTTTGACCCGATCCGGGGTTCTCACATTTATGGTTTATAAGCGACCAAAAAATGTCAATATCCATGTGAATGGATGTTTCTTTAACGGAACCGATGGATTTGTCCAGGCTCGATTGAATTCATCGGTAGACATTGGATCTTCAGCAAATTCGTCAGATCTTTTATCACATAATAATGTGTTAATAGTTCCATCCTGGATTCAGCCTGTTGGAGAGTATAATGTGGAGCATGTATATGATATAAATGATGAACTGGTAGATTATACTGTTAATCTAAATGCTCCAGTACAAACATTTAACGTAACTGTTGTTGTTAAATTACATTTTCCCGGTCTTCCAACGTTGGAGATCAGACAGGTGGAAGAAATATCTACATTTTGCAATAAAGGTATGTACACGTTTTATACTAGCAATATAAGGGAGTGTCAATTAAGGTTGAGATGTAATTGTCATGATACAAAATGATATGGACCTCACTGCTACTGGTTCTATTCGAATTGTAAACTTGTTATACCTTGGTGTTGGTGAAACATATTCGGAGAACGAGCTAGCAATACATATTCCATGTAAATAGGAAAATGGTACATGCATTTTTAAAAGAAACGAATCAGCCTTATACTGGACTTTCCAACTTTCAACAAGGCACATACAAAATAAACACACCTTGACAAAAAGGCACGGTGACAATTTTACTTTCGGTATTATTTTTTGCTTCTTCCACTATAAAGTGGACAAAAAGAGAATATTAAGTCGGACAGGGAAGGCACCACTTAACTTCACCAGCTGAGCACAGAAAACATACAAGGCACAATGCCTAACACACAAGCCAACCGAACGATGTAATGCATACATAATTTCAGAATCATATTAATTTCACTTGTTTATACACTAACTGATTCTATTGTTTACATTTAAGTTTCAACATGCGACTGTGTGAAGGAAAATACAAAGATTTGTAAGTCTGCTTCTAACTTGTGCGTCTGCAAGGTTGGATGGACTGGGGTTAGGTGTGCTAGTGATGTGGACGAATGTGAGAACAAAGCTATCTGCAAGAATCAAGCTTATACTGTGTGTCAAAACAAAAACAATGGTTATGACTGCTTATGTCGCATTGGTTATAATACAACAAAAAGTGGCTGTGTAGGTGAGTGGAAATTGTCGAAACAGCCTTTGGCCATATTTTTTATTTCAAAGTTTAATGTGTTCAGTGACTATTGGTGTTGACTTCAGTCACTTGCCCCTCGCTTGGCTGTTCATATTTCTTAACAACATAATATAGTTCACTGATTCTTACTTTGTACTTTGCGGAGGCGTCTTCATACAATCAGAATCTAAACAAATCATGTTCTAGTCATTCTTTAGTGTTTCAGTATACTTTATATTTATGATTGTTTTAATCAAGTTTTAAAAATTAAATTTCAGCTGATGTGATCAAGATTAATGAAACAGTGGCTCCAAATCGTAAGTAAATGGTGGATTCATTCAGTCTGCCATTGCATACTTTCTGCTTACTTTTAACCAAGTGCCTGGTGAAAGCATTCAAACCATTGACTTCTTATAACAGCAGATTGGAATTCTTTCCTGGTATCTAGGAACGGTCTAGCTTGAGTGCCAATAGTATAACAGTGGTATATTACCATAATTCACACATTTCTTATGATGAAATATACGAAGTGCACATGGAGAGTTATTGGTATTCGTTGGATGACCATTGTCCGTCAGCATTTTTTTAACATCCCCTTCGAAACTACTTAATGGTTTTTGATGGATGGTCCTCTTTCAAAATTGTATAAAGTTTAATTGTATCTATTACATGTGGTAGAAAAAAAATGGCCAATGTAGTAGGCCATGCATTCTTCCAATTTCAAACCACCAAATAAATTTGTTCTTTAACTCAATGTAAAGTGACAAATTGCTGACCCAAAAAATGTCAAACTTTTGTCCATGGGGATCTCTAAAAATCCACCAATTAATAGCAATAGCATATAGCCTCAAGAAAAGGAAAAATAATCAGGGTGTTGCGTATCATATAAGAAAAATTTGGTTCGTCAAACGCGGTGAACATATTTTCTCACACGCGCGGAATGATCCGAAGTCCGTTAGCCCAAACCCTACTTTCACTTTCATATTTAAGCCAGAATATCAAAATTTTCTAAATAAAACAGTTTCACTACATCACATACATGTGTACAAAGCATTTAAACCCAATTACATGATTCTAATGCTGATTTGTCAAGACATACCACCATTTCCAGCCAAATCAAAGTTTTTTACAGGACTACTTGAGTGTATCTGATTTTGGTCCGCGTAGGCATTTGGTGGTTTGTTACCTTCAAAGTATGTTCCTTGGGTCAAAGATATGCTTATATAGGGCTTTGATATGCCGATTTTAGAACAACGTTTGCCATTTTGTTTAATGTGTATGATTTATCTGATTTAAAGGCACATCAATAAAACGTTCATTGTTTTACACTATTGTTATTTAGATAAGAAAGTCAGAGTATCCATTGGAATTAATATCGACTTGCCTCCAAATGTTAACCTACAAGTTGCCCAAGCATTCGAATTTTATAGCCAGCTGGCATTCAAAATGGTAAGCACATTCAATTTTATGTTTCTCCCCGGCCCGTCCTTTCAGTTGACTGTTAATAGTTCTTGATAATCTTCATAACTTTCCGGTTTTCATTGATGAGTGATGGTGGACTTTCCACTTTTCACAATACACAGATTAAGTAATGTAATACAATATTGAGGAAAGTCTCACATCATTTCAAAAAGTCCACAAGACTGTTCAAGTACTAATCGCCCAGGTTTGAACCCAGATTTGACAATACATGTTGCCATGTGATATTGTCTAGAGTAATACCATCGACATGTCCAATGTTGTTAGTTGCTCGTGGAAGAGCATCATGATAATCGTTTCCTTGATTTTTTTCTAACCATGCTAAATGACAACTGTCTGTCATACATGCAACTGAAACGTCGTTGAAAAAGGCACACAACACGATGAAAACAGGTTGATGCAAGGCAATGGAATCATTACAGTTTTAAATGCAAATACAAATGTACAATGAGAGACTTAAGAAACGCAACATGTATTAAATGATTACCAAACATGATTAAACATTTGAATATTTTGATGAAACTTGGTGACAAAAACATTAGTAGATATTCAACAATGATTCTTGATTTTATGGTTTTATTTCAGCTACAGACATTTTACACACAATTTCTCGGTGATGGTTTTGTTAGCCTGAGAGTCACAGGTTTGAGGTAAATTATATACATATCGGTTTATGACAAATTAATATATGACAGTATTCAAACTTGTACGTGTATGTGTTGTTCATATGTTTTGTAGTTTGTTCATATTATTAAGTTCGCAAGTGAAGTTTTAGCCAGTGCTTGGGTAATAAAACCAACAACATGACTAACTTAAAAATGTACTGTACGTATTTCTCTTATAAGGAGCATACAAACAAAATGTACTCTTAACTGTTGTCAAAGCATATGTATACAAAGAATAAAACAAAAGTATCGAGATACACCGGTAATTTATTGTTATAAAATAAGTTAAAATAATATTTTAAATAATTTGTTTCAGACGTGGAAGTCTGATTATTGATCATGAGGTTGTCATGGAGAACAACACATCTACAGCACAGTCAATGTCTGTAGGACTTGCACAGTTAACCACACACGCTGGACAATCTTTGCTTACGTTTGATGGTCAGACTGCAGCAGTAACACAAGTCAGTCTGGACAATAAGACAGGTACACATTTATTTGAATGAGTGAATAAACACAGAAGCGTTAAATGAATAGTCATTGATAATAGAATAAAATGTGCTAACAAACAACTGTAAATGTGCAAACATGAATAGAGTAAAGAAAGAAGGAATCAATGAAGCAAGGGAGGTAGCCATTAATAAGGGAGGTAAAGAAGCACGTAAGGGTAAAATTGAACCCTGAATGAACGAATTTACTAACACGCAAGTGAATTGTATTGAATGAATCAACTATTTTATTGTGTTTTATTAAGCATAATGTCTACTGCTTTGCTTGAACAAATTGTTTGTTTCGTTGCACTTGAACATTGGTATTTAATGCAGTATTATGATAAAAAGAACTTGCGGTAGATAGTTGTCTGTATGTGATGCTGCAAGGTTTTTCCATCGTCGGATATATCAAACTACTAATGAATCTTAAACGTTAAGCAAAACTAAAGCACATAGTAAATTTTCTGTCAAGTGATTAGATACTTTCGTGCAGTATGTGACATGTGTTAATCTGTTTCAGCATCTATTGACTACATTACAACTTTAATTTCAGTGACAGGTGTTTGTAAAGCGTTCACAACAATAAATTCATGTGACAATTTGGTTTGTGAGGTTGAAGGAAATAAGCCAGAATGCCGGTAATTACATAATATTACACTTCCCGTCATGTATAATTTTAACCATAATTTCTTACTGAATATCAAACTTCCATGATTTAATACCCAATGTTTATTATAGGCCTTTCAATATAGCTGTGTGAAGACACTGTTGTTATAAACCATTGTCCTTATTTTGTAATATTCAATACAGTCACCCTTATAATTTTAAAGAATGTTTTATCTTACACAAAAAACAGGATTGATACAGATCTATTGCCATAAAACTGTGATACTATGCATTATGCAAAAGTATATCCAATTTGTTTCAAATGAGCTCTGCAACTTTAACTGTTGCGTTTAATGAATATTTTTCTACATTTACAGTCCACCAACAGAAAAAGACGACAGTGGTATGTATACATGTATATGAACACTTGGGTTTTATACGCTAACATTGCAATGAAATTTAATCTGATATTTTATAGATGTTCGTATACTTGGTATTCTGTTTTATCTCGTTAGCCTGTAGATACTCGTTTTTTTTGTGTATAATTGACATTATACTTATTTAAGCATTTCCATACATGTTAAATTACCAGAACATGTATTGTGTATACATAGATGTGTAAGTTTTATTTGTGCTTGTCTCGTGCATCTACCTAGTACCAAGTATTGATCAGGCTTAGCTTGCCGAAGTCAAAAGTTATCACTTTTTAAAAGTCATAGGTGCCATTTGCTTTTGAAACCACAGCATAAGTTAGCATCTCTGGTCGTTGCCTTAGTTTCCACAAGATGATCCAGCCTTTTTTAACAATGTGACTGTATTGCTATTATTAGATGCTAGTCTGTTAAACCTAAATCTAAATATTTACACGCAAATTACCAAAGTAATAATGCACGTAATGGCTTTATGTAATTTTCTGATTATGTTAAAAGTACAATGTATGTTATTAGATATGATCTAATCACGTTGAAATGTTTTGCAATAGGTAATTTCTGACCATGTTACTATGTATAACATAAGGTTAAATCAGGTTACATTGGATAAGTTATGATCATGTTACAATGTATGACATAATATAAGATTGAATCAAGTTACATTGGATAAGTTCTGATCAACTTACAAATAATGGTATCAGATAAGTTCTGATAATGTTACAATGTATGTCATTAGGTAAGTTCTGATCATGTTATAGTGAATGGTATTAGATCAGTTCTAATCATGTTACAAATTTTAGCAAAAGTAATTTGTGATCATGTTACAATGTATGACATAAAGTGAGTTTTAATCATGTTACAACGTATTTCAGGCCATACTATTCAGCTGATATTTGTGGCAGTTGGCGGAGGTTTAATTGCCTTGATCATAATAGTGACAATCGTGGTACTGTGCAGGAAGTCAAAGAAAAGACAAAAGAAACATTCTGACCACAGTGTTATGTACAATCGTCGTCCATTATCTACTGACAGTGATGGTGCCCACGCATCAGAGACTGTGCAATTTTCAAACATTATCTATGATTCAGAAGTCAACAAGTAGATGAGAACTATTTATATGAAGACAAATTAAGGGAGAACAAATTTTATAGGGAACAAAAGTCAACACCCTGTTGCAAACCAAAATATAGAAAAACATTGTATATGGTATAAATGTAAGAAGTGGCTCTTACACCGGTTATGTTTGACTGACTGAGGCCGCAGGCTGTCAGAGTAGGGTGTCATGCTTTGTAGCTGTTTGATGTTGCACTGTTGTCTTATTCGTGTTTATGTTTGTCCTTGTCACGTGTTATATGTGAATTTTCTTTATTGTGTTTTCTTTTTCGTGAGTTATGTGTACTGCTGCTCTTTTTGTTAATTTTTCTTTTCCTTGTCCGATTCGTTACAGTGACGAGGTTTCGTTTTGTGAAATATTTGGGAAGTCATTATATCTCGAATAGCGAATACATGTAGGATTCAAGACTGGTGACGAGGATTTTGAATTATGTTAACATCTTTCTGGAGTTATTGCACTTTGGTTTTTACATTTATAAAGTTTGTCCGCGCTATTTCTCTGTTACCAATGGTCAGATTTCTACGAAACTTCGCATGACTGTTGAGTACAAAGTATAGTTGTGCATATCTTTAACGCCAGATGCTTGGATTAATTGTAAGAGAGTTATGGACATTAGTTTTTTACACTTATAAGTTTGGTCTGCACTTTTTCTCCGTAACTATTGTTGGCTTCCAATGAGAGCTTGCATTATTTAGCATTACGAAGTCTAGTGGTGCATATTGTCAAAGCACATTGAAGTGACTGCGTCGAGTAGTATCTGGGGGTATTCATCACATTCAGTGATATTTCTTTTTTTTTCTTGTTTAATGTAAAAATATACTTTAAATAAATATTTTTATATTGATCAAATTGTTATTTTTCTTCTTGGATTTTTTTTATTTATTTTATACAGTACCTGTATACGCAGGGTTATTGATTGGCTATTTATTGTAGGACTTTTATTATAATCAGCTGGAAGACAATTCCCCCGTGGTGAGCCTCAACTTGTATGAAGTTCATAAACAATTTCCCGTGTGGAGCCTCAATTTGTTTGACAGCAAAATGTTTTGGCCATTTGTTAAGCGCAGACTTACTGTTTTTCACTTTCTCCTTGTGTGTCCCCATTATCAGGATCTGAGAACTAAATATATAAAACGATATTACAGTACCTGGCCTACAATAAATAAATTTTGCAATATAATGAAAAACACCTCGAAAAAAAGTACAGTTAATCTGGCTGCCTATTTGTATCACGCAGATAAATTAAGGACAGAATCTATGCCCAGAATAACAATTAATCCTTAATCTTTCCTTTGTAACTATATATATATCATAATCCATAATGAAATTGCCATGTTATATTTGTAAATAATGTATGCATATTTTAATGTATGTGTGTAAGATATTACATAATTGTGTATGTATGAATAATATTACTCATGCTTTTCTGTATTTCCAATTTCTACTGTATTTCTTTGAATTTGATTTGTATATTTTCAACGCCAGTTGTTTGTGGCGACAAACATGTATATATGTTTATGCCATTAAAATTTCTTGAACTTGAACTTGTTTTAAATCATATTAACATGTATGATTGACATTAACTTCATTTATTTGTTTGTCATGCAATAAATGTTGGTGACAATTAACACCATTATGTAATATCTGATTGTCCCATAATCTTTATTCAACCAAATGCTAATCACAGCAGAGGGTCCTATTGAGAACATGATTAGCTAATGCCGTAGGGCAATAAAAATCTATACACAGGATGAAATTTATTGTGTGAAATCACGCATAAAATAACATGCGTGGTGAAATTTACAGGTCAATTTGATATTTCGCACATGTAGTTTTACAAAAATTACCCAGAGTTTAAATGTATGTTTGTCTGCATGATTAGATGTTTCTTATATAGATAATATAATACAAATGTGTTTTATATGTAGATAATATTATTAGACAGAATTAAATAAATATTATATATAATGTGTGTTTGTAGTATTAATAACTCAATGTGACAGGTTATTTTAAAAATGCGTGAAATACGTTTCATCTCAATTTCATCATATTCTAACTAGTGGATACTATATGCACTTTAAATTGTTATAATATAATACAAATACCTTGTGAAAGAAACAACAACTCTATCGAACATACCGACAATCGGTATATTCTTAGCAGAAAACTTTATTAGAACATGGAACATTGTTAACCTGCGGCCAGGTTATATTGGATTGCCAAAAGTAAAATGACCATGGAGGGGCACGTGACATGTTCTCGATGGTTTACGATTTCAAAAAAAAATATCCAAAAAAAGAAGCATTTTGTAAGAATGTCGTGAACCAGACTATTCGATTATTCCATGCGGATAACATCGGTCTTTATCGCATTACAATAGTATATTTACCAAGGGAAGCAGATGTCTGCAGCTGCATAATCATCCCGGTCAATAATAAATATAGTGGGCAATGGACTACATCCCGTAGAGAACACATCGCTAGATTAACAGAAGCATGGTATTGATACATGATAAATATTTTCTAATTATTTTGAATTTGTTCATTCGTTCGGCACATACATTAAACACAACCAAATATATTTATAAGATATGTGTTTGTTTAAACTGAATACGATTTATATCTCATCATGACATTTGTTGTTAGATTGATCGGTATTGTCCGATATTACATGTATTGGAATTATTTTGACAGAAACATAAATTTAACCTTACACCGGAATAAATTCGAATTGCACTCAAACTGCAAAAAACACATTCTAAACAATACAACTAAGTTATCAGCCGCAGGAAACTATTTGACTTGTACTACATATGGCATATCATGTTTATTAATTATTACGGCCTATTTACGTTCCTCGTGTACACGATAAAATGATAGTATTCACATAAGTTACAGAGCCACATTTATCAGACACAAAATTAAATATTTGATCTACTAAGGTAAATTCGTGGTATGAAAAAAGTCAATAACTTAATATCAGATGTGTCGATTTTTTCTTCATGTTCAACTGATCACGGCCTGAAATGAGAGAAAAATCTGAATAAATTAATGTATAGATAAAATAAATGTTTCTAATCATATGTAAAGTGTAAAGATGCTTAGATATATGTGACAATAAACTACCGTTGCTATGTTACTTTATCTAGACATACATGTTAATGACATTAATACATTGTTTTAAAACTGTTATATCGCGATTCGACGGCTTTTCTCTAGATTCGACTCTAGTATAATCCAACCCAAGTTCTCTCCCGGTGATTGTTCATCGTATAGTTATGGGGTTATAAAGTCACCATTTTACATAATTTTTAAGTTTATTTGGTGTATATTAGTTGTTTATACATATGTTCAGACATAAATTACAAAAATATACCTTTAATATGTTTTAAAACCGTTATACCGCGATTCGACGGCTTTTCTCTAGATTCGACTCTTGTATAATCCATCCCAAGTTCTCTCCCGTGGATTCTTCATCGTATAGTTATGGGGTTATAAAGTCACACTTTTACCTAATTTTTAGCGTATTTTGAGTTTTATTAGATGTATATACATGTACATGAATCCTGAAATCGATGTCAATAATAAATTGTTAATATGTTTAAAAACTGTTATATCGCGATTCGACGGCTTTGGACTAGATTCAATTCTTGTTTAATCCAACCCAAGTTCTCTCCCGTGGATTTGTCACCGTTCAGTTTTGGCGTTATAATGTCATCATTTAACATATTTTTCAAGGTATTTCGGTTTTTATTAGTTGTTTATACTTATATCCTGACATATATTTCAATAATATATCGTTAATATGTTTTGAAACATTTATTTTGCGCTTCGACGGCTTTGGGCTAGATTCGACTCTTATTTATTCCAACCCAAGTTCTCTCCCGTGGATAGGTCATCGTATAGTTTTTGGGTTATAAAGTCATCAATTTACATATTTTTTTAAGTATTTCGGTTTTAATTAGTCACACACATACATACATGCACATAAATGACCCTAGATACAACGTTTACATGCCTCAAAACCCTTTTTTCTACTTCGACGGCATTCGACTGCCTTAGACTGCATTCGACTACTTTTAGTAGCACCGCAAGAAACAGGGCTCTATGCAGTATGACAAGTGTCACATGCTATAGCGTATAATATGCTATTATATCAAGGTATGGGAATGAATGAGAAGGAATATAACATGAAAGCCGAACACATTTCAACAGAACCATGTACACACAACGACACATCTCCAAGCTTCGTAAACACGACCCGATGTTCATCCGAGGAAGTAGCACGGCATACATTCAATCTTAGTTTGAACTTGTGTCAGCCATTGAAACAAAATTAATAGAACACCAAAACCCTGCGTCAACTCGTGATCAATACAGCTATAAGCAACAAACTATGATTCGGACAAAACGTTTTCTAACATCTCTGATCAAGAGTCGACTGTTAAACCATCGTTTTGCACAAAAGTGCACAGTGTCAGCACAGAGGTGTCCGATATGCATATACACCATGATGTAAAGGTTATAAATATTTTCAGAAACATTATATTGAATTGATTATAATTATATTTAAAATACTAAAATAAATATTTTACCAAGACAACTAGCACTGTTCGTTTTAAACATGCTGTGTTTTTTTAATCATGTGACGTGAAACATTTACATATATTTATGCTCCACCAAAAGTATACTGAGTGCATCTAGAAACGCAACCCTGAGTCTACTAACTACTTTAATTTCAAGCAAAACAAATTCTCATTTTTCAGAATGGTCGTTCTAAGTGAATATGCAATATATCGATTAATGATGGATTGATTACTTTCCTATGGCGACCAACATGTTGTCTCGCAATGCCTGAAGCAGTTGTTAACCAGTTTCGGAGGCTGTTCACGCGGGGTTACTGGTCCTGTCGGGCAGTTTTTAAACGTGGATGACCTGAACAGGGACGGTCGCGAAAGGTGTCAGTGTGCTAGTAGCGTGACTCAAGACGCAACGTTGCCAAACCATGACAATTAAGGACATTTTCTATAGTTTTTTTTAACTCACTTTATTTTATGGGAAATTGTATTATGAAACGATAAGCTAAAGCAAAACAGGGTCACCGAACTCGTTTTCTCAGAAAATGAGATTTTGCAACATCACTTTTCTATAAAAATGACAAAAATCATGAATTTTCAAATATTTTTATTTTTTAATAAAAATCACATTTTTTCATCAGATTTTTTTAGTTCAGATGTACAAAAACATACATATTATTTAAATATACATATGCACATTTTTAATCTTTAATAACATTCACACATTTTTGACAACAAATGAATTTTCAAAATTTGCCCAAAATTAAGTCTCGAAAAAGATACATTATTGACTAATTAAAACAAATCTGGTCGTAGATTTTTTTTATTTTTGCAAATGATGTTGATGAAAGTGTGATCCATCAGAATATTAAGGAAAAAACATAGTTCACCGTATTTCTTTTTGTGCTATTTAACCAGAATTGTGTCCCTTTTTAAAGAAAATGACATGAAAATTCCCCAAATAGTAATCTAGAGGCCAATAAAAAAATCTGGCCAAGAATTTTTTTTATTTTGCAAATGATGTTGATGAAAGTGTGCTCCATCGGAATATTTAGAAAAAACCATAGGAAACCGTGCTTCTTTTTGCGCTATTTAACCAGAATTGTTTCCCTTTTCAAAGAAAATGGCATGAAAATGACCCAAAATAGTAGTCTAGACTCAGTCTAGAGGCCAATAAAATAATCTGGTCCAAGAATTTTTTATTTTTCCAAATAGTGTTAATGAAAGTGTACTCTATTAGAATATTAAGAAAAAAGATAGGTCACCGAGCTTCTTTGTACAAGCATCCCAATGGTGTAAATATGCACAGGTTTTGGCAATCATGGCATTTTATTCCGAAACACGTGACTCGTCTGTTGTGACTTTCTTTCCATTATAGTGCGCCCAGGATAATGTAATATTTACAAATATAAATCGGTTTGGTCAACTGTTGCACAATTAGTTTTACAAATTACTAAAGTAAACAGATAAGGTCAGTATTTTACTAAAACATCAGTGATAAATCGTACACGTCTGTTTAAACCACCTATGTGGAATGTACCAAATTTCACCGCCTTTCCTTATCCTAGGCGCACTAGAACAACTTTAAAAATGATTAGACGCCTCAGGAAAACGGAATTTACAATAAAAGAAAAAAATCGAGGATAAAAACGTTGCGTTTCTAGATGTACTGAGCATAGTTCAAACTGCAAGAAACGCGTTGTTTGTGTGCCTCAACATTTGTCACCACATTACAAAATGGTGCGGAAGATGCCTACACGAATACATTTTACATGTATAAGGGGTGTCCGGCATCGACTTGACGTGTGTGTTATTATTTTTGTGTGCCGCGAAACTGTTAAAAAATTGAATGTTCATTCTTGGTCGATGATCTTAATAGTATTGATATTCAAAAAGGCTTATAACACATTGTCTTAGCTCTGAGCCGTAGCATTTTCTGAAAATAGCTCCGAACGGTAGCATTTTCTGAATGTAGCATTTTCATTTCAGCTCCGAACTGTAGCATTTTTGTTTATGTCCTCTCATTTCGTCTGTTGCTCATATTTATCAGAAATATTTTGCTTGTCGGTCTTAAATTTTGCGACCCACATTATCGCTATTAAATTGTAACTTTTAATGAAGCTGTAATTTGTTAAGGACATGTTTTAGTGAATTGCCCCGAACCGTAGCATAGCATATTGCGGTTTACGAAATGCGCCGTTGCCCAAATAACAAAAAGTACACAATATGCAGAGTGTTTCGGTTAGAGCTGTCAACGAACCAAACGCTCCGCTATTCTCAGTGTCATATTACGCTTCATATTTGCAGCATTACTGTCTTTTTTGTAGATGTTGGGGCTTGTAAGTCCAAAGTGGGAGACAATTTTGAAAACAAATGCTAGATTGTTACAAATTTATGTGTAATTATTTGGATTATGATGGTGAACAAGCATGCAAAGTAACCAAAGCAATATGGCAATGCAATGGAAAAATATTTGATTTTCAAGTCGAAAAGGGCACATAATGTAGACAAAATGCTTGACAAAGTTGCCTTATCTAGTGTTGAGGTGGATTTATGTAGGTGGAAAAGTGTGCAAGCTATCAAAGCAATATGTCAACGGACCTTGAAATTACTTGAAGTTGTACCTAAACTTTAACATGGATTTCTAAGTCGAAAAGGGCAAATTATTAGGACAAGATGCTTGACAGTGTTACCTACTCCAGTGTAGGTTGGTGTCATCATAGTGAATAAGAATGCAACATATAAGAGCAACATGGCAACGTACTTTGAAAAGGGTAGATAATTGGACAAAATGCTTGTAAAATATTTTAGGTTGTACCTAGTCCTTCACTTTAAAATGGATTTCTAAAAAGATTATATTAAGTCAGACAGTGAAGGCAGCACCCAACTTAACCAGCCGAGCACTGAAAACATTAAAAACACACAAAGCACAATACCCAACTGAAAACACGGCATTCCGTCCCGAAAGTCTGCCGCCTCAGTCAGTCAAACTAAAACGGAACGAGAGCCAAGTGACGAGAAAATAACAACTAGACATTACACACCACAACGACAATCTACAACACATATATAATGTGCATGCAATTTTGAAAGATACGAAGCAGCCTTGTGCTGGACAACGGCACATACAAATTGGACAAAGTTTAACAAAAAGGCACAATGGCGAAATATTTTTGTATTTTTACTATAAAGAGGACAATACATACATAGAGGAAGGTTGACTAAAGGGCTTCCGCCTTGGTACGGACAGCGTCGAATGTCGAAAAGGGCAGATAATTTTAGACAAAATGCTTGAGAATGTTGCCTACTCCTGTGTAGGGGTTGGGGTCATGATAGTGAACAAGTAAGCGCAATAGTTAGTAGTTCAATGGACATGAAGATATTAGAGGTCAAATAACGTGTACCTTAACCTTACCATGGATTTCTACGTTGAAAATGCTTGGTTGGGGTCATGATGGTGAACAAGTATGCAAAGTATCAAAGTAATATGTCAATGGACTTTAATAATATTAAGAGGTTAAAAATTGTACCAAGACTTCAACATGAGCATTACGCCACCGCCGACGCTCGGATGACTGCAATAGCTGCTCTTATTCTTTGAATAGTGGAGCTAAAAATGAAAGCCTCAAATCGATATAATACCAAAATGAAGATCATAGATAATCGGACAGGGGCAGCACTAATACTTTACAGCCGAGCTAAGAAAACATTACAAGAGGGCCCAAAGGGTCATAGGTCGCTGACCTGTCCTAGTAGTTCATGGAGACCCCCTAATGGTAGCCTCTATTGCATGTACAAGGTTTTCATATTGTCTTATAAAGCGACTTTGTAATATTTATATCATATAGACCCAATGGCATATTAAAGTTTAAGCCAAGTTTTGTCTATGATTTGACCTAATGACCTAGTTCTTGACCCTAGATGACCCAATATCGAACTTGACCTAGATTATTTTACGATGATCATTGTGATCAACTTTCATAAAGATAAGGCCAACAATGAGACCTCACGAGACTACACAAGGTTTTTCTATGATTTGACCTTGTGGCCTAGTTTTTGACCCCGGATCACCCAATATCGAATTTGACCTAGTTTTTGTCGATATAATCATTGTGACATAGTTTCATAAAAATTAGGCCAAAATGGTGACCTCTAGTGACTACACAAGGTTTTTCTATGATTTGACCTTGTGACCTAGTTTTTGACCCAAGATGACCCAATTTCGAACTTGACCTAGATTTTGTTGAGATGATCATTGTGACCAAGTTTCATAATGATTAGGGTAAAACCGTGACCTCTAGTGTCTACACAAGTAAATTGTTGACGGACGACGGACGGACGAAGAGTGATAAAAAAGCTCACTCTGTCACTTTGTGACAGGTGAGCTAAAACATTACATATCACAACTACAAGGCACATTTCCCAACACTACAAATAGACTACTTTATAACAAAATCGCACAGACGATGCCCGACGTAACTACAAAATCACATCGTACACCGAAAGTATGCCACCGCAGTCAGTCCAACTCAACCTGCGTAAGAGCCGGATGACGAGAATATTACAAACGGACGACACACTTCACAAGGATAACCCACAACAGTACATCAATTGTCTTCCTTTAATTGTCCTGCTAGTTCCTATAATTATGGAGCTGAAACATTTACTCAAACCACAAATGTTCAAAAAATGTAATTGTGATTACTGGTAACTTATTAACATGTTATTATTAATCCAAATTAACGGTTACATTTCATGGATGTTCCATGATGATTTAGAGTAACATGTCATTCCGGGCAAAGATCTAAAAACACAGATTGGACACTCAATGGAAATCTGAGAGAAAATTTGGTACATTTTTCCAATCTTTGTGGTTTGAGAATGTGCCTGTGTTTAAGCCCCAGACGTATGGAAGCAGACAGGATAAGAAAGACTATGGCCAGGATATCTGTAGTTTAGTTTTGAAAGATGCAAAGAAATGGTTATAGCAACAACAGAAAATCAAAACAGACATTTATGGTAAGCCAAATGTCTAATAATTAGACAGACGGGAATGTGATGACCTTATCGACTCCGAGTCCCGGGAAATAGACTTTAGTCCGGGAATTTCGACACCACGAAAGACGACATCGATATTTTTATACGTGTTTTTTATTAAAGTACTTGGATGAAAAACTACGTCCCACGGTGGGGATTTGACAGTAAGCATTGTCTCAAGGGTGGGGATTTAGACATCAACAAAACGATATTGTCTGATTCCCCCTTTATAAAAAATGATACAGTTACCTGTGATGACATGTATACTAATTACAATACAACCGTGTTATTAATTCACACCTAATTATACTAATCTACCTATCCCCTACCCATACCGCCTGCAGTGTAAAAAGTCTGCATTGAGAAACGTCTGGGAACATCTACTTGAAGGAAACCATACGAATGTTTGTGCCGTCAGTTACCGAGGCATTCTCAAATACCAACGTTTAATGGTATGGATTCTCGCCCAGATGTTCGATGTAAAATCCGGAAAATATGTGCGATTCTAACCAACACTTCACTTCACTTGGCTCAGTGTAGTACAGGAATGAAATCATTATAGGATTAAACGACCATTTGTTGATACTTTTTATGCTGTTTTGGGCTATAACATCTGCAGAGTCCCGAGTGACGGTTGTTGCCCAACGTTCTCGAGGGACTCTGCAGATGTTATAGCACGAAAAAGCATGCGTAAACGCTATTATAGCATACAAAACATCAATCGACGCGTTTGTATTTCGAAATAATTACATTTTGGAAGGAGATTTTATTGCGCCGTCGCGTAAACAAACGTAACATGCGAAAACAAACGTTACGTTATAACAGTTTTTGTTAAGAGCGTCGACTTCCGGGATCGGCAAATCTCAAGAAAACATGGATAATGCAGGTTGTTTAAATTTATTATTTAAATCTTATAGAAAATTAATTAGCAGTTACAAATAAAATGGGAATTGCAATTCATAAGACGCTGTAAAATCGTTTATTTTCGTCGGCGAGGCCCTGAAATGAGCATACGTAAAACTGGACGTTAACAGCGCGTTCTCGTGTGAATCTTTGTTTACGCATGGTTTTCGTCCCGTTAACGTATGGGCAAAATCACCGTTTTTATGCTATAATATAGGATTAAACGACCATTTATTGACGTTCACTGATGTGTAAACACCCGATCTGAAGCAACACATTAAGCAATCCCTGCATTCTGATTGGCTAAGACGTGACGTTTACACATCAGTAAACCTCCGTTTTCGCCATTCGGGACCCTCGGACATTACTGACGTAAATGTTCTAGACAAAAGCGTGTGGAATAAGTCAAACTGCAAAGACCCATCACAGCTGTACAAGCTCTTGTAGCTTAGTTTTGACATAGAACATTACCTACTTGCATGTTCATCCCCTGATTTTGTGTTTACGTAAGGAACGGAGCATCTAATCACAATTTGTTTAGTTATCGTAATTCACCAAACGACACGTTATGGTGACGTTACGTATACGACGTCATTAAATCAAGCTCATTTTAAAAAAATCGCGGGAGTCAATTCAATGTTTGCCGACGGTATGCGCATCCCCACTTGGTAGTGAAGCTAACCATGAAGTTTTATTAAAATCTGAGCAGTGGTTCTTGAGAAATAGCGCGGACAAGAATTTAGAATATAGTTATAGTGCAAATCTTCCGAGGGACATAACTGTGTGAATAATCAGCGAAGCCAAACGTGCTGACGATATGCCCATCTCCACTTGGTAGTGAAGCTATCCATGAAGTTTTATCAAAATCTGAGCAGTGGTTCTTGAGAAATAGTCCGGACAAGAAAGTGCGACGGACGGACGCACTTCCGGACGGACACTTCGGCGACTATATGCTCCCCCGAATTTCTTCGGGGCTTAACTCAATGTGTTGTTTCAGATCGGGTGTTTACACATCATTGAACGTCAACAAATGGTCGTTTAATCCTATAATATCACTATAACATCGTGTTTTATAGCCCTATAATAATAATAATAATAATAATAACGACTTTATTTATGATGGATGACATATTTGGTTCTAAACCAATCTTCAATATGGTCCACATCAACATGGGATATATAAAATCATTTACAGGAATACATGATAATTATGAGCAAAAGAAAACATGACAGAAAAACTCATGGAGTCAATAATAAAGTGTGAATAGTGCAACGTCATTTTGTGCACGGGGTAGGCATAAGTATGGAAGCCCTGGAGGGCACTATTGACTTAGGTTTTGTGACTTGTGACTTGTGACTTATGACTTGTGACTTAGAACTTGTGACTGATGACTTGTGACTTATGACTTGTGACTTACATTCTACAAATAAATCTGCGCGCACTTCCTTGGGCATCATGGGTGGTGAAGGATGCTGTCTGAATCGGAATTACCTGATAATAGTCTATAGTGAGTCATGTAAGTCGGTATTAGTTTTGTTTGATTGAAATCGTCATTGTTGAAGGCATCGAACCGTTATTCTGAATTGTTAACACCATTAACTAGAATACCGTTCATGTAATAGCATAATGTCACATGGTATTATACGTGTACATGTGCATACATAGTATAATGGTTTGCTTCCTTTTCGCTATCATTTGTGCGTCTCATTTGAGACAGATAGTTCGGATTATACATATAGATTTTAAGTTTTGTTAAAGTAATAATAATTATATGTTCTTCTACATTTTTCCAGGTGAAGAAACTGGAATGTCCGTGCTGTGTGTGTATGTTCGGTGCGTTTGGTTCCACAAATGATGTCGCGGTGCATACCTATTTACCTGCATTGTCTTTATATCCAGCAAAGCAACCGGCTCAAATGTAAATTTGGCAATTGTGTGACACTATGGGCTAGAAAAGATTTTGTATGTGATTGTGTTGTACCATAATGGTGAAGTAGAACATTTTAAGGTTTTGCAAACAAATTCCAAGTTGTGGATATCAATACATTGTTATTTATGGCGCCTATATAATGAACTAAGCTTTTCTAGATAGCTTTATATTATCCCTATAGGTTTGATTTCATAGTCAAACATCTATAAAAATAATACGCTATTCTGTCATGTTTTGAAATACATGTAATGCAGCAGACTCAAAGTTGTCATTTGCAAATGTGTGTTTGTCTACCGTTCATCCTTTGCAACATAATACTCTATTTGTGTTAGCTTCGTATACAAAAAAAAGCAATTAAGACCAAAAACACTGTCAATTTCATGATTTAATATCATTCCATGATTTGGGCTTATTGATAACAAACGACGGATAACAAACTCTGTCATATTTAATTACAACATTTATAATAACAACACGTGTTATGATACATTTTGCTGTCTATAAGTTTACCAAAGATAGTGTGTATTTCACATTTTACACGTCATAAGTCACAAGTTACAAGTTACAAGTTACAAGTCACAAGTCAAGTCATAAGTCACAAGTTACAAGTTACAAGTTACAAGTCACAAGGTACAAGTCACAAGTCACAAATCACAAGTCATAAGTCACAAGTCACAAGTCACAAGTCACAAATCGAAATCTTAATTGACATGCAGAAATACACTTGACGTTATAACCATATTAGTGGGTTACTATACGAATAAATGAAGCATTAGACCAACATGTCAAAATTATTAGAGCAACATATACATGAACTTATACTAAAGTGGCTCACCATAACAAAACCGACTAACAACATGTCATACTGTTTGGAATTAAACACATGCCTTTCCAACATCTCAAAATCAATTGGAGTACATGTATATCATCAATGTTGTACTCTAGCATGGTACAGGGTCTTAGGGATCCTATATCATATTAAACTTTCCTTTTTTGTGCCACTCAGTCCAGATCGGTTTGTATTTCTCTGTCGACTATATCAACCATAACGTCCATTTGAGTATATAGGTTCATAACCAGACAGTGGTATTTATGCTCAACTTGAGCGGGTTTATTGTAAGTATATATGCATTTCTGTCCACTGCAGTAGTGGTGTTCTTCACAGCTTTTATGCAATATTCCACAAGAGATATTTTGAGGATTCCATGCCAATAAAAGCAGATTTTCGTTTTATCTCCACCTGCAAAAACAAACAAACATTTTAATTACACTGGCAATTCGATTCACCTCTCTTAACCAAAAGATTCGTCACGATAGTGACGCTAAAATTATACAACTATAATCTATCTAAACGTGGGAAATATATTATAGCAACGTCAACACTAACTTTGTATGCAATACCATATCGATAAAGAAGAATTTTAAAGCTGACTCTTATGTAGAAGAATGACAGTAAATTCGTTTTTATTTTAATAATGCAACTTAAACTGACTTACCTGTCTTGCTAAATATAAAAATCCGATTCACGTATCATCCGTTTTTATCCACGTCATTGTTGTGTGTAAAGAATGATAAAGCATACAAATATATTTATAGTTTGTTTGGTCACAACTCCTAAGTCACAAGTCACAAGTCAAAAGTGCCCTCTGGGGCCTCCACAAGTCACAAGTTATAAGTCATAAGTCAAAAGTGCCCTCCAGGGCTTCCATAGCATCCTTCACCATCCATGATGCCCAAGGTAGTGCGCTCAGATTTATTTGTAGAATGTAAGTCACAAGTCATAAGTCACAAGTCACAAGTCATAAGTCACAAGTTCTAAGTCACAAGTCACAAGTCATAAGTCACAAGTCACAAAACCTAAGTCAATAGTGCCCTCCAGGGCTTCCATACATAAGTGACCCTGTTTAGTAGCCTGTAACTCTCGGACCGCGTATTTGATTTTGTTCATAATTTTA
The DNA here is from genome assembly GCA_947247005.1 of Spisula solida. Taxonomy (NCBI): domain Eukaryota; kingdom Metazoa; phylum Mollusca; class Bivalvia; order Venerida; family Mactridae; genus Spisula; species Spisula solida. The sequence continues at coordinate 49,565,809 of OX365944.1, read as the reverse complement.
CTACTGTATGTATAGAAAAGGATTCCAATTTCTGTTTTAAATAAAAAAAAAATTTTGTTTAACCGTACAAGTCTTGTGACGATTTTGATCGTCCCTGGTATGAATACATTTTTCATATAAGCACATACATGTATATGTACACATAGTCATATCTCATATGTGCTCACATACATTGTATGCACACTTATCTCATATATGCACACACATCTAATATATGCACACATATATCTCATATATGCACACATATCTCATATATGCACACATATGTAATTTATGCACACACATCTCATTTATACACACATATCTCATATATACACTCATATATGCACGCATCTCTCATATATCTCATTTATGCACACATGTCTCATGCAAAATCTCATATATGTACCCATGTCTCTTATACATACACTTATCTCATATGAATTTATACACACATATCTCATATATACACATAAATATCATATATGCACTCATATGTCAACATTTTGCAAAACAATCAATAAGTATGATGTATGTTCATGTACTGATGAGTAAGGAAATTATACAGTGTGTGAGTAGATTATAGAAAGGGGCGTAACTACATGTGAACATTGAAGAGATCATGATTGGAGTGTCTCTCATTAGTTGCATCATTTTATAGCTTTATCGGCTTGATAACAGCTTTGTGGGGGATTAAGTATCACTATGTACCGTGCCAAGTGCAAAGAGCAAAATGTGGCGCCAATATTAAACGGAGAGAAAATACGAGCAAAATAAAGCATGTATTTGAGCTTGATTGAATGCTTACACCAAGTCTTTCATCGACTAATCAATCCGTTAGCAAACATTTTTAATATAATTTAACTAAATATCATCGGAACATACAATGTTGAGTAAGCAAAGTAAATATGAACCCTTATGCAACATTTATAAAACATAAATTGCTAGGTACATGGCGCGATGTAGTAACATAAGGTCATGTACATGTGAATTGGGTGAGGACACACATAAACACACATTCAACATATTCACGCTTACATATATATAAAACATAAATGTAAAACTCACATAACCACGTACATGTATGTTATAACTTAAACCAAACTTTGCTGAAAACGTCGGGTCGACTTTTTTGTTAGAATTTCTGTTTTCAGCGTTAGCTGTCTTGCTTGAATATTGACCTACTTTAAAAGCCAATCAAATGTTTATAAATATCCCTGCAGTGATTGAAATACCAAAATTAATTAAATAGAATATTGTATTCTTTTCACAAAAGGTTATGCCCGATTTTAAATTATTGCAATTTTCTCTTGTGCTAAACTTAAAAGAAATGTTGTAAGCGGCCATGCTAAGGCGTTGTCTTTTACATCGAGCAGAAAAAGTTTTCAAAATTTTTGATTTACTGGACTAATCTATCGATAAATAATTACTCATAAACATACGTTAGTTGTACTATACAAATAGTGTAAGTTTCATTTTCAAAAATGAACGGATTAAGTGGAAATTTAGCCCTTGAAGATATTTCGTCAATGGACAACAAAGAAAATGGCGCCGAAAACGATGCGAGTGCGCCAATTGTGTTCATCCGAGAACGGAGTGTATTTGGCGAACGTAGAGTAAACTACCAAGAATGGATTAAGCATGAAGAATTATATAAATCAATCGGACAATTGATCAGTGCTTCCCACATCACCGGATTACAACGTGTAAACGGTATGTGGCGGATCTATTTGGATAATCTGGAAGATAAAGCACTATTGGTTGCTGAAGGTATTTTTCTCAGAGGATATCATGTACCCGTTCTTATAACCAATCCCCATAGACTAGATGGAGAGGAAACGGTTAGAATAAGGATACAAAACATTCCCCTATCTGTAGATGACAATATCATCAAGCGTGTACTGACTATTAAGTGCATTGATATAATAGAATTGAAAAGGGAAAAACTGAGAATTGATGGCAAGTTGACCAATTGTGACACCGGTGATCGCTTAATCACAGTGAAAAAGCTAACATTCACCACTCCCCTCCCACGATTTATGGAGTTCGGACAATTTAAGGCCAAAGTTATACACAAAGGGCAGATAACCAAAGCTCTAAAATGTAAAAAGTGTCTTGAAGACGGTCATAAGACTGACGACTGTACTGGTGACTGGAAGTGTCTTAAGTGTATGAAATTTGGACATAAACAAGGTGATTGTGATATGGAATCCAGCGAAAGCGAAAGTGAAGACTGTCAACAAAGTCGTTCCTCCACTACACAAGAAATGGATTACAACACATTCCTCTCTACACAAAAACCAGACGATGGAAAACACACATCAACCAAGTCGTCGGTCAAATCTCCACGCAGGGAACTTCGTTCACGATCGCAACCAAAAAAACAATCACAAATAGATATGTTTGTGAAAAGTATGTCAGGCAATAACGGTACACCATCAAGAGACAGAAGTAGGTCAATCGTCCGCTAATCACCAACTAATCGATCAGAAAAACAAGAATCACGAAAGAAATATCGTCAAACCAATGATAACAAGATAACCATTGATGCAAAGCATCAAAGGGCGCCTTAAAAGAAGTTCTGAAAACTGTAAAGACATAATATATGATTGATCTTTATAAGAAACAGCAGGTGTTGTATTTTTCAAAATATATTGGCAAAAGTGAAATATAACAAATATATTTTCATCTTGAATATTAAGGATCTTAGTTTGTACCTTAATCCTCTTGTACAAGCATGTTTTGTAAATATACGCATGTTATTCATTTAATATTATCAAATGGCAAACAATGCAGATGCACATCATTTACAACTCATTTCAGTGTGATGTGATGTGTAGTAACTTCATAATGCTAATTTCAGTTTATTGGCAAATAGTATAATGTATTAGTCAAATGGTGTACTGTGTGTAAAGTTTGTATAGCTATATATCCAATAGCAATTCAGTATACATGTGCAAATTCCATATTTGGTGCATACTATTTCATTGGTTGTATAAATTTAACAAACAAATCTGAGTGTAAAGGCATTGCTATCAATTTGAAATTTTCTATATGATAAGTTAAAAATAACAAGAATAAAATACAACAGGTAAATGAACTTTGTTTTATTTATAAACAGAAAACTATTAACAATACAAGACATATGTGTTGCATAACCATGACACATAGAACGAACCAAATCTGTATAGACAACCAAATGTATTTGTTTAGAAGCAACATTATTTAAATCTATATAGACTCTAGAATCAATTGCTTTCTAGACACCAAATTTATACAGACGTCAAGTTTATTCATGAGTCTATACGCTTAGATGTATTCAAATACGTATAGCAAGAATCGAGAACAATTGATGTAGAAGATGAGTCTACCAAGACTCAAAAACTCTACCGAAGACCAGTGAGTTACCAGCTAATTCAGATCTGTATAGATACCATTTTAAGTGTCTAGATACCTGTAAAAGCAAATGCGGTCAAATCTGTATAGACACATCTCTCCATTGGCAGAACGACTGAAATCTATATCTAAGACAAGTTTTAGCTATTCCAAAAATAGTTTTCAGGGCATATCCATCTACCATGAAATGTTTTAAGATATAGCATTTCAATGTAGACTGCAGGGTCATTCAAAATTGTGCATTAAAAGGCTGGCTAGCTATAATGTCGCTGATATGCAGTACGTACGATGGTCATTTAATTTATATCGCATTGTATATTGCATGACCCTCAATTAAACAAAATAGCCGGTATCAATTTTTCATTTGTTACTTTGTACGTGGTTTTCAAAATTGGTACCGACTATTTTGTTTCATTGACGAATCTTTTCGGAGAAACCTGAACGTGGCATATTTTAATCCATACGCTGCACTTCTTGGTTTTTATAGATTACAATGTGGAAGATATTTATAGAAAATCTAATATTTACCTCGTCGAACGCGATTCAAGAGCCGTGCCAAGTAACGGTTTTTCCTGTTTTAAAAATAGACGGTGTACCCAGTGTATTTACTGATATGAAGCCGCTGTTCGTAAGCGATACGCTGATTGGTTGTTTATTTGCTGTGGACACTGGGTGTAATGCAGAGCAAGGAATTGTTGGGAGTAGGATATGTAAGATTACGTAAGGTCTGTTGGTCAGACCGGTACATCATGTAAATGAGATATTCGGCCGGGGCGACACAATTAACTGTATGCAAATAAGTAATTTCGCCGGCCAGATCAGCGAGGCTCGTAAGGGGAATTTATGTATGTTAATCAAATAAAGTTATGTTGGCAACGTAGAAAAAGTTGAAAAAACATTTTAAACATGTAAGATTCATGTTTGCACAATTTTATAGTTACAATAAACATACAGAAGAGCTTAAAATTTATATCCGCTCAACGTGTGGATCCTTAGGTAACACCGAGGTAAAAAGATGTCCCAGAGACCTGTTGACGCATGCACAGTCCTGGAACCGGAAGCCGTATTGAATCTATAGATATAATAATAGACATCGAAAATCGAACATAAATCGGAACGTATTAGTCTGTTCCACAAAGCTGATTAGCAAATCAACATCCGTTATCTGTACGTGTAACCAATGATGCAACACGCAATGTTAGCATCCTTATCTAAAAATAGCCGGGGTTTCTCTTAGAATTTAAACCTGGTAAAATCTAATCTTTCTCAGAGTACTTTTCAAACTCTTTAGTCTACATGGGTTAAATGTAAAACCTAGCTTTCACTCTAGATACTGTAGCAGCCGACGTACTAGTAATCTAAAAATAAAAGGATGACTCTAATGAATATATACCAGCCAATGAAATAAATCGTTTCATTAAATGACGACATCGCGTATTATGTAAACAACATAAAAACAAAAATATTAATACGCCAGTAAACACTAAATGCGTAGAAGTTCATTAGCATTAATAACATAATTGTTTTTTAAAAGAAATGTTTATAAAATGATGTTTTGGCAAAACATGTATTTATCATGAGTTCGTTTTACCTAAATACTCTGCATAAAGAAAATGAACGACGAACTATTTTCTGATTTAAAGGTAAACAAATGGCCAAAACATTTCGCTGTCATACAAATTGAGGCTCCACATGGGAAATTGTTTATGAACTTCTTACAAATTGAGGCTCAACACGGGGAATTGTTCATAAACTTCATACAAGTTGAGGCTCACCACGGGGGAATTGTCTTCCAGCTCATTATAACAAAGTCCTCCAATACAGACGCCCCGATCCATCGGGGCGCCAACAATACGAAACTTTAATGATCTTGTTAAAACAAACATTTAATCAGCCTAACGACTGCATTCGTTCAATGGACTTTGATTTAGATAAAACGAACCCACATAATGCAAATATGATGGTAACACTATGCTATGCATGCATATTCTGCATAATATTTATTACAATTTCTCGTATTACAATGACTGAATTTTATTACAATAATCATTCACTCTGATTGTAATCGTTTTAATACTATACCTGACTATGTCAACATACTACCATGTGTTTATACACGAGTATACCAGTAATGAACAAATAACCTATTAATGCATAATACATGTACTTATAAATTCACGATATTGTTTAAAATATACTTTCACATTTATATTATTGGACCGACATGATTACTACAATAATTATGTTTTATACAAAAAATCTTTACTACCCAAATGGATATTATAATCACAATTTAAACACAATTCCACGACCACCAGATATCCTTGATTTACCAAATAATCAAGTATATAGTGCAGAGAATTTGACACGATCCTGACCTTTATGCATGAATATATTATAAATCGATAACGCGGTATATATAAATTTCCGTGCGAGTATCGTGGGTCAGCGGTATACTTCGGGCTAAACCGTAACTTTTAACTTCTGTGGATTGTTTTCATAACACAATTTGAACTATTCAAAGCACGACAGCCCACATAGGCGAGTGGTTAGCGAGCCATACTACAGTATAGAAGTTGTGGGTTCGAATCTCTGGTGAAGTAATTTGTATTTTTTTTTCAATTAAAAAAAACATGTGAGTATTGAATTTAAACAAGCTCGAGCATCATGATAATATTGCTTTACATATACATGTACGGTGGTTGAATTGTGTATTTATAGGTTTTCACTTCGATTTGTATCAGTTTGAAAATGTCGGACATACAGAACAGTCGATTTCTTGGTTCAAAATCAAAAGAAATTAGATACAACATGTCTGGGCCGTTTTTGAAATGTGATGATAAACAGGGTACATCATATTTGTCCAGAAATGCAGATGTTGCTGGTATATACAAATTGTATATCAAACTATTTTGAAATAAAGATACTCGATAGAAAAGGTGAAAAGAAAAAAAGAAATCAAACAAATCAATGACAGTTCAATAACAAACACAAGTATACGACATGTTACCGATAAAACATTTATATTTTCTGTAAAACATGAAATAAAAAAATCCATCATAAGATGCTCGCAGGGGTTGAACCCGGTACGCCAAGATTAGTATGGTGAAACACCCGAGTGCGCTACCGACTGAGCAAAGTATCTACATATTTTTCGACTTTATTGTTTCGTAAGAAGTCAATTTAAATAATGTGGTATACACAAACAACCACGTGAATTTCCGTTATAATCAGTACGATTACAGTCGAAGTTAAACTTAGATATGTAATCTACCGTGAAATTATGCTAATAGCGGGTTCGAGAGTCGTGTCAATATCTCTGCACTATACCACCACTATTAAATTCGGCCAGTTCCACCGCCCCCTTTAGCATTACTGACAGATTAATAAATTCTCCCTTGCATATGCGTTGCTTTAACGCTGAAGGTACACGCATAGAAATATCGTCGTTAGCCAGTCAATCAACATTCAATACCTCTGGCATATGAAATACATGTAAAGCATTGGTTTCCGTGCCATAATTGTCTTGCTGCCTGATATTATTATCGACTTGACTCTCAAGACTGTTTATGCGGTCAGCAATAGAAATGTCGGCAGGCACGGGGTCGCTACTTGTCAACACATTTTCGTTCAACATGACATTCTCAAAGTCAATAACTTCATGTAACTCATTGTCACACGTTTCTCTTGCACGTTGGCGTTTGGCAGCGTTTCTTGTTCTTATTCTACCCTGAGGTTCTTCCACTGCCGGTCTGCCACGAGGTTCCACTACTGCCGGTCTCCTCCGTTTGTGACCTCTACCACGTCCAGGCATAATAGATTCGTGTATACTTTTGCTGTGTTATGAATTTAACGACACCAGACGAGAACCGAACGATTCCTTATATAGTTCGATTTCGAGCATTGAGCCGTGACTGCACTTTTAAGGTTTTAACCACTAATCGATATAGGTTGGTATAGGTTTGACCAGTGCGATAAGTAATACAATTAAGGCCAAATATTTCATGTGTCTGGTTGGTCGTGACGGTAAAGCGCTTGATACATTGTAAAATAACTTTTGTCCGATCAGGCGGCGAGTTCGAATCCCACCAAAATAGTTTTTCATTTTTATTATATTTTTTTTAATGCACACAACTTGTAAAATCCGTGTAATACTAGTATATGTGACAAACCACATTTGTTACTTGTATATTGTAGAACGTTTTGAAGGCTAATCAACTGAATATAGGATGTCAGTAAGCTCGAAATACACCAACGTTCGAAATGAGTGAAAATGATAAATATATTGAATCGACACCTTTCAATGGATAAATTAAAAATATCTCTTCACATAACATAAAACAACGAATTAAAAAAATGAGCGAATCAGGGAATCGAACAACCGACTTCTGGGTTAGAAATTCTGAACGTTGCCGACTGCACTAAACTGTAATCTGGTTATAAACAGATGTCTGTAAGAATCATCTCATTAAAAAATGCGCTCCGAGCGTAATAAATGATAGTCTACCCGCCAAAATGGACTAGTCGGATAGGTCATGGCTCAGAGTTCAAAATTGAACTATATAGCCTAGCATTGCTACGTCACCGAATCACCGGTTGAGTAATTTGTAAATACAAATGTACAGGCTAGCATGGATAGTATGGTGGATATTAACCACCGACAATTTACCCGACCCGAGACACTAATTGACTGAGCAAAATAACCTAGATTAATATTAAAAATGAATCCTTATTAATTTCTATACAAACTCTGTGTATTAATATTCTATACTTTATAGAAATACGCAATCTTTTGAGAAGATATCATAGTTGATCTAAATGCATCAGTGAAATTCTATAGTATTAGGTATACAGATATATTAGAGAATTTGTGAATTTTCACCATTCGTAAAATAGGCACATGTATTTGATTGATAGGTATTTAAACCTCAACAAGAGCATGGTGTGTGATACATATAATCAGTGGCTTCAATATGTTGAATGTACCTAAAAGTATTCGTGAATGCTGTGTAAGTTACACCATAGAACTATTACTAGCAAAGCCCAACAGGACTAGTAGGTGTTATCTAATATAGACTAGGAAATGATGTTGTGCAGGGCAGTGATAGATTTTAATAGAGCCATGAATGATTTTTTTCTAGTGTCGAGTACCCGAAACAGTTACCGGTATTAAATCAAAACCAGCACCAGGCGCAGTAGTTGGTACCCTATCCCGCTAGGAATGACTTCTGGTCCCGATCTCCCGAAACATCTCAATCCGAGCTAAATCTCATCTCAAATATTGCCATGTGCCTTTTAGATAATATCCATGGGAGGCTTGACTCAAAAATCGTATCACAAAACTGAGAAAGAGCTCAAACTTCAGATTTATCATAAATTCAGACTCTGATTTGAGCGAAATCTCAATTTGAGATGGGAGTTCTAATTGAGATGCTTCAGGGGATTTGGGCCAGGTATACCAGACAGTGCTTTGTCTGCCTCATAGAACAAGGAATACCTGTCCACAGCAGTGTTAGGCTGTTTCAGGTCATATATGTGACCTATTGAGCAAGTAATAGCCTCGAGGTAGGCGCATGCTTTGGGATCGAGAGGTCCCGGGTCAACCCAACTATACGTCATTGCTTAATTTCTCAGAGCAAGAGTAACCAACAATGCTCCACTCGACAAATGTGTGATTTGGTACCTGTGATCAAGTGTCTGTACATGTTCGATATTCCTGGTCGCTGTATCTCGATGTAAGTGGCACACATACCAGGGGGAGAACTAGTCTCTCCAAGGAGTCTAGAACGCAGGAATCCTTAGGTAGCCAAATGAACATGGTAAGTTAAATGTCAAAGGGTGACTCAACGGCGGAATTTCTGAAATTGGCCCGAAAATTCGGTAACTTTTTAACTTAACGCCAAATGTATTGTTTAATACCCTATATATTTACGCACGGCTGCGTCTAGTAGTATTATGTATTAAATGAAGTCAGGAATGACTCTGTTAGGCAACATTTAACCAGGGATGGCTTGACGGGTAATTAAGAATCCTTATAGATTCAGGAATAATCGTTGCCATGCTTCCAACAGTATTAGGTAACCCTTTTAGGTCATAAATTGCTATGCTATTCTTTTGAGCTGGGAAAGGATGTGTTACATACCCCGTAGAGCAATAATGGCAGTCCCAAGCAGTGTTTGGTAGCATATGTATGGCTGTGTCTGACAGTGTTTGCTATCTAATAGAGCAGTGTTAGGTACCACAGAATGCATGTGACAGAAAGTGTCGGGTGGCTCATGGGGTCCTGGAATAGACACAATATACCAAATTAATGTAGTTTATGTTAGGTAGATTGTGAGACAAGTTCTGTCAACTCATATCAATTAATCACGACGGTGGTATGATAGGGAAACCAGCGTCCCATTTATGCTAAGTATCTAGGGTATGCAAGGGCATTACTACATGGTAGTATTTTATTTCGTCTTTGGTATGACCGGGCCTGGGATCGAGTCTGGGACATCCCGCAATCTAAGTGGACGCACTACCACTAGGATATCAAGGAGTGACTATACACAACAGTATATAGTAACTATAGCGCTATGAGTGACTGTATCATGCAGGGTTACGTACGTACAGAGCAAGGAATTTCTGAGCCAGACAGTTTTAGGTACAACAAAGGGTAACGAATTGCTGTGCCAGGAAATTAAAGGTATCCAATACCATTAGATAATCAGCAATAGCATGTACCCAATTATATTAGGAATGACTGGTGGTGGTGAGTACTTTTATTACCCTACTGGGCATAGCAAGCTTGTACTCAGTGGCGGTGGGTACTCTATAGGGCATGACTTGTGATGCATGTATTTGGTTATGATGAGTACCTCGTATGATCAATTATGGTGGACGTGGTGTTGATGAGTAATACAAAATAGTTATAAGGCCGGAAATGGCTTTATGTAGTGAAATCTGACTCGTCCATAAATTCAAAATTTTCATATAAATTTAGTGATGTTTTACCCCAATACATCGCATTCAGCTCGAAGCATGGCATTAGATGATAGATAACTTGAACTGCATGATGATATGCACCTAACAGTGATTCACTATCAAGTTAAATTAATTATAACAGCGTAGTAAACCTATTACCAAAATTCACACTTTTCGTTTCAATTTGGTATGTCCTGTACTTAAATTATATATTTTGCACCATAACATGATTTAAGATGATTGGTATCATTACTGTAATTATCAAATAAGATGATCCATGACAGTGTGATCAGTTCCGAAAATTCGCTCTTTCAATTTATCGCAAGTAACTATAAAACTATCACAGCGATTATTTACTGTCCACCGTTATAGTCCACCGAATCCGAAAATTCGCACTTTTCCATGCACTTTTTAACATTTTACCCTAAAAATACCCCCTTTAGGATAATTGCACGGCACTAAAATTTTCAGCCTTCAACAGCACCTCAATAAGTGTGATTTATTATAAAATGTGATAACAACTAACAATGTAGTTCACCGATTTCAAAAATTCGCAGTTTCGTATATATTTTTGAACTTTTACCCCAATTTTCTCAAAATGCTCAAGGGTGACAGAATGGCACCCATCAGAAATTCCATTCGAAAGGTCGTGTCTACTGAAATCAGCAAAGAAAAAAACTTTATACTCCAATGCAAGGTTCGGTCAATTTTCGGGGATTTCGGGCCGGACTATTAATCTCGTTAGTTTCAGCTATAAAAATTAAAAGACATATTTTCAGCTACAAAAATGTTGAATTGTATTTTCGGCCCCGGATGGTTCGGCATGTCTTCGGGGCGTTCTGGAACCCTTCCTGTACGCTTTTGGAAGCCTTCTGGACACTTCGGGACCGAAAAATCTTCGGCATCCAAATTTTAAAAGTTTTAAGGTCTTGTTCGGGAGTGCTTCGGGGTAATCGGAAACCCATCGGCAACAGTTCAGGGTGTTCAGGAATCCATCGTCATTCACTCGGTACCTTCGGGAAGCCTTCTGCGAGGCTTCGTAATCATTTTAACCACCCCGAGCGGTTCCCGAAGGAAGCTGAAGCAATGCCGAAAGCTCCCCGAATAAGACGAATGGATGAGTTATCCACACGGAAAATATGCCGATCATGTTAAGAAGGCGCCGATTGTGAACGGAAAGGATGCCGAGTCGAAGCAGTATTTCCCGAACTATACAAGAGTGACTGCGGAGGCGATGAAGTCAGGTTGCCAATAGTTTTAATCTTGAATATATCGTTTTCTTCATGGTCCTACAAACCAAGGACAGGCTACCAAATAGGGTTGTGTCAGACCCTAAAGAAAACGATGACATAACCAGTGTCCCATGGTCTTCAGCTATTAAAGAAAAACACCGGAAAGAGACACCCGGTATATCTACCTAGGACTCTAAGTTTTTTTCATGAGCTTAATATGTCAGTGTTTTTTATACCTGAAACTAAGTCATTCAACTCTTGTGTAGCTGAAAATATGTTTTTTAATTTTTATAGCTGAAACTAGCGAGATTAATGTCGTCTTCCATCAATCGTATTCAACTTTCAACTGATTATAAGATAGTAGTTCGGCATCGTTTATATACATCAGCAACCTTGCAGCATTCTATCGGCATCGATTCGTAAACACTTCCGCATATTCTGCAAAGTAACTGCAACCTTTTCGCACGATCGGGAAACATTCGGGACCAAATCCTGAACAGTCGGCATTCATTCGCGTTGCGTTCGGCTACTTCGGATAGGTTTAAGCGTTTATACTGCAACAATTTGTATAACGAACCACGAATACATCCAGAAAGATCCCGATGGCAAAGATCCGCCCATTTTATTGATAATTGATCCCGAAAGGTTCCCGAAACAAGCAAACTGTAATCGGCTACCCTTCTGCATATCATCGGGGTCTAGTGGACGGCAGGTCTAAGATGTAATCGCGACAAAAGTTGCCATGATGCACCCTTATATGTCACTTATTATGTTACATAAATTATTATAGAACTATTTCTCTACAAAACATATGCTTCAAGTGAATTGAGATTTTCATTAAACTAATTCTCTTGGGACCCCCTCTCTCAAAACCGTGTTTTGCTAGAACAATGAAAAAGTATGGTGTTTCAAAATTTATTTAAATGAGCCATGGAACGGATGCAGATATCACATCCATATATTTGAAAACAGTTAGTATAGGTGTTCATTGTCTGAATGTTTTCGCCATGTTGCAAACAAAATATTTTTTGTAAGAAAATGCCAAAGAATGGCTTTTTTCATTTTTACAAAAATAATATTTTTTTATAAATTCCTCCATTTTCGAAATATTTGGTTGAAATTTTCATAATTTAGCATCGGCGAAGCATTAAAACAAAACAAATGACAAAATAAAGTGTTTAACGGTAATTTTATGATAAATGATTATCACGTATGTGAAAAAACGATGTTTAAAACGAACCCCACCCACTTTTTAACACTACGCAGAACTTCTTGTAAACACTGTTTCGTGTATAAATCGAAATGAAAATAGTTTAACGTGTGGTCCTTCCTTATATATGTCCGATAGACACTCATGTTAAGTTTGTTAAAAAATAAATGAATAATCACTTTTCCGTTACCATGGTTACCAAGCAAACGGTGCAGAAATAGGTTGTTGGTGAAAAATGTTCAAATGAATGTTAACAACTTACAATTAGCGACTCCTGTAATATTGTTGTATATATTATATAACATTGTTTCAGAAAGGATAGTGCTTCAATTCTAGCTGATGTGTGGCTTGGTTAATCTGGTAGTTGCCATGGTAACCAAGGATGAATGAAGGAAAAGGTCACTTTTTGACCGTATTTTCACAATTTTCACCAATAATGCTGCATACTTTCAGATATATATTCTTGATATAGTTTGTTAATCATCCTAATAGAACAGTGTCCCATTTCTAACTGGTGTATGTCCATTTTATCATGGTAGTTACCATGGTAACCTAGCAAGAAAGAAGGCGAAAATCCTCTTAATTACAGTATGCTTTCAATTATAACAAATAATGCTCCATACTATTTATTATATAATTTACTTAATGAATAATAAAATTATGTTTAACGTTAAATACAAAGTTGCTTTGTTTCGTTTATATTACGATTTTGGCCTGCCCTGGATATTGTATTTATTGCTCAGATGACAATCGTGTTGAATTACAAAATATTTTCATCATTGGTTTCGCTGGAATTAGAATTGGAATCACCACTCTAAGACTATTCTTTAGAAACTTCAACATTAATAAGCGTTTACTCAGGTAATACAGGGAGCACAGTTCGGGTGACCGTTGACAGATATCTCTGTTCAACAGTCTTGACGTGGGAGTTTTTCAAGGATCAAAATACAGAAAAAATGTACAAAGCAAATAGAAATATATATAAAATAGACATGCACGCGAATGTTTTATTTAGCAAAATTTAAAAAAATATTCAAAATGGGTGGGATTCGAACCCAGACAAAAAATCTATTTAGTTTCATAAGCAGTAGCTTGGCCTACTGCGCCATGAAGGACGATGTAAGCTACAATTTCAAATAATATAATTCTTTTCCGAATACACCCCTCTTACCTGGATTATTTCATTATTAAAAGTACAGTTACGCCCGAACGATTGTGGTTTATCTATAGTTACTACGTAAAACTCAGGCCCGGATCCAGAAATGTTTGACTGGGGGGGCCAAATAATGTTTTTGATATTATGTTGGGGTGGGTGCGGGAGGGTTGTCCCCTCCCGGGAAAGATTTTTTCACTTTTCGAATTAAAATCATGCAATTTCCAGCACTTTAAGCTTTTAAAATCAGAAGTAAAGGTATTAAAATTGTACTGCTACATCAACATAAAATAAGTCGAGTTGAACAAAAAAAAAATTAAAAGCTGTTTCTTTCAATTCCCTAAAATTTACAAATCAGGAGTCAAATTATTAAAATTCACTGTTCGCTACATAATCAGACAACACTCATTTTTTAAGCAATTATTTAAATATACATGTACATGTATGTTTATCCCATTGAAGATTTTATCAAGTAAGAACTTTAAATTTTATATTTAGACGTTAAATTATTGAAATTAACTGCTACAATTTTATGCACTATAACGTCTTTAAATCATTAAAATTCAATGCTAGACACATGGAAATTTAGAAAAAATGTGCCACCCCCGGAATATTTTTGAATTAAACTCGTTTTTCTTTTCTTTTTTTTAAATCTCACCTGAAATTATTAAAATTGCACTGTGCATTACAAAATGTCATTATCAGTAATAAATCTATCAACAAGAAAATTTCGATATGTCGGGTCACTATTTTTAAATCGATCAGTTCACACGTTTTAGTAACATATATCAATGAATCACCTAAATCATGATCTTTCAGACGCTATAAAATCATTTGGGAAAGCGTCTAATTGATTCAGATCTGGTGTAATTAGGGCCTGGATAAACAACAGGGGGCACATTTTATTGCCTTCGCTTCCGCTATATGTAATATACAGAGATCGTTATCACAAAATAACGACCCATAGCCTAATCGATTGGTAATATTTTAAGGATTTTAACGTTTTTAGACTGTAATAAATGGTCACTCTGAGGCCAACTGGGGGGCAGGGGCCCCCTGTGCCCCCCCCCCCCCCCCGGTGGACCCGGCCCTGAAACTGGTATAATGTCGTAAATTATATAGGTGTCTATACAGATGTATAGATCTATATACATGTGTATACAAAGTGCATATGTATATCAGGACATATATATTTATTCAAATCTGTATAGACACCTATATAATTTACGACATTATACCAGTTTTACGACATTCAAATCTGTATAGACACTCAATTCGTAATCTGTATAGACTTTCGCTCCTTCCGCTCAATGGAGTCGACGCCATTTCAAAACTCCATAAATATTGGCTTAAAAAGCCGATACTAGACGATTGACGGTACCGATAGGTTGAGGTGCGGATGGGTTCTGTATTGTTAATAACCCCTTTAACTGCCTAGACCATATGGTGTCTATACCAAAACAGATGCACGTGCTAAAAACACGCACATTGGGTTGTGACCGGGCCGTAATGAAACAAATATGTGGAACCAAAAGATTAATTCCAATAATAAACTTGACTCTCATCGACTCGATCCTTCTGGTAGAGCGTATTTGTTGTTTTTTTCAGTCGAATATAGGTACGCACCGCAAGGGTTCCCATGTGTGTTGGTCAGCCTTACAATTCAAATATAATGGTCCACTTCCAAGGAAGACGTGGTTTGCCCAACCATGTTGCCTCTCTAAGTCGTTACTATTAGTCCATTGATTAGTATCACTATAGAAGGCTAAGACGTAACGTCAAAAGTTGCGACCCATAATAGGCGTAACACAATACGCGTAACGTCAAAATTTTGCGAAATTCTATAGTTTGTACACGGTAAAGGGGTCACCTAAATGCTATAATTTTACATCAGGCATATTTTTATTTTAATATTTATTTTTAATACATAACACATTAACTTTAAATCATATTTCAAATGTAATACAAACACTATAAAAGTGCATATTATTCGCTTTAATAACACCTAAATAAAAGTATGTTTTTTTCTTTCAAATGGCGTCAATATTTTTAAGGTGGGACAATTTTAAGAATCACGCATCTGTATATAGAAATGTCATTATTGCAGGCATTTCAAAGGCAATACCCTTATTTTACACAGGAAAATAAGCGAAATTTATAAAACAAATTTAAATACAAAAAGCAAATATGGAAAAGTGTTTATTTTTGTATATTAAAATACTTGAAGTATTTTTTAGTTATTTTTTTTTAAGTGGGACAATTTTAAGTACTCGTATTCCGGTCAAAACAAACAAAGCAAATGCTTATACTTCGTTTATTATTGTTTATACAGATTCTGTGAAGAAAGCGAACGAAACTTATCTAACAATCGTTAAATTTTATGAGTTAATAAATTTTCGTCATCATTTTAAAGCTCTTTTAGCTATTTTAAGGGAAAATGACGCAACACACTAGCTCCTGAAAACCCATCCATCTCGTTTATTAACGTATGCACAACCGTCAAAATTACACCACTAACGTATTCACGTTCTAAGACAACGCATGCAAAATTTGCCGAATTTTCAGTTCCGCTCAATAGAATAATTTAACATAACATAACATAACATAACATAACATAACATAACATAACATAACATAACATAACATAACATAACATAACATAATCTTTATTTGGTATAAAATAAATACATATTTATAACCAATAAACAAATACAACATCATGTAGTGCATATTGTGATAATTATACAAATAGTCAATAGTATCTGGTTTAATTTAAACGTTAACATGGAGAATTTAATAGTAGATTATTCATATTATTCATTTGAATCCCGTTCTTTAAAAGCATAATACAAAAATCGTGCTAAATTATTAATGTGCTTGGGATTTTTTGATAGTAATAAATTTTCAAATTTTTGAGTTGTTGGCCATTGACAATAATAAGGGCTAAATATTTTTCTTCGAAGGTTAGTATATTTTGGACAAAATAATAGGAAATGCATTTCTGTTTCTAATGTGTTCATGTTGCATTTTGTGCATTTTCTATGAATCCTATCGATTCCCAAATGTCGTCCAGTTTCTATGTTTAAGTTATGTGCGGAAAGTCTGAATTTGGTTAAAGCGTATTTAAATTTGTCGTTGCGTATACATTTCAAATATGTCTCTAGTTCGAAATCATGTTTGTATAGGCAGTAAGTCGATAAACGCGACGAGTTATTATTATTTTATTACTCGATATGAAGACAACACCATTTCCAGTAATATTCGATTTAATCACACACTAACATGGTTTCTAAATAATTCAACGTATAATATAAATGTGGATAAGTTAGGCCGCTCAAGACAATACCGGGTATCCGTGTATGTCTGTAAATCCCGTCGACCGAAAGGAAAACGGATTCGTTATACGTAATTTGATTATGCTCCCACTGATTATTCTACTACCCTTGAGATGTACTACGACTTCCACAGTGCGAGCCACAAGCCGTGGCTGTACGTAAGACCCCAACCAAGCTGTAAATCAACCGACAGTCAGATCGCGATCCCCCCACCATCGGGTTCCCGGAAAATGGAAGGGACCGCAACCCGTGCCGATCCAATGTACAGCCCGGATGCAACAACACTGTGAGACACACAAGCCGTGGTCGTATCATGCCAACTTACTGAGCCACAAGCCGTGGCACTGTATACACAACCAACTTACTGAGCCACAAGCCGTGGCACTGTATACACAACCAACTTACTGAGCCACAAGCCGTGGCAGTGAGTACACAACCAACTTACTGTGCCACAAGCCGTGGCAGTGAATACACAACCAACTTACTGGGCCACAAGCCGTGACCGTGTGTACACAATATCAACAACCTAGGAATTACCATTAGAGGAGGGCAAAACCTAATACTACGCAACAGACACACTCACTGATCAACCGTATGATACCTTTCCGTAGTACATCGTTAAGTCTCAACCAATTTAGATTCCCTATCAGAGGCACCTCATTCCCAGTCGGGTCCCCGGAACGAGAAGAGGAGCCCTGATCGGTCAAACACGTTTAAAGTACATAAACTATTTAATATTGTACGAAATACCTAGGTAACATCCGTACTCCTCTCGGTCGACCGAATTTTTCCGCTTACATATAATTACATGAGAGCGACAAAAAATAAAAGTTCATATTGCAAATTATTGATACACCAAAAGTTCATATATATATAAACAACACAGCAATTATAAAACCGTCAAAGAGCACAATGGATTCAACCGTATAACACGTTAAACATTTTGTAGGCACCAGTTCAAGCACGACCAGAATGTCAATAAAGTCCACGGCAAATCCCCCATATCCAGGAAAATGTGAAAATATAGTAACACCAACACAAATCGTTCATAGAATATACACCTGTACCTTCCCATTCAACACCAGACGAGGACGACTGAGGTCGTTGTTTGTCGCCGTCTTACTTGTGTAGTGCGCCACTGTGCTCCCGTGGAATGAAGTGCAATCATGACTAAGTCAACATTAACAAACCAATACATCCTGTAAAATATATACTCATCAGCAGTAAACGGTTTAGAACAGACCATAAAATTAATAGGTTGTGACATCTACAAAGGCAGTGAAAATTCATAAGATATAAACGACTAAAACTTTTGATTAATACATGTACATATAATTATACACCAGCTTAACTATACCATTTACAAACAACAAACTGTTTGCTGTGGTAATACTTCACTTTAAGACGGTTTGCAATCTTTACTAAATGTTCATAACATTCATACAGTAGTAATCAATTGTGTGTGATATTTATCTAAGCAGTACCATGTATAAAACATTTCATATCCCAATGATATAAAATATAATGGAGACGACATGTTACATATTCTTCAGATATGTTTTAGCTTATTATAAACTGGTTTTAGATTAGTCCGTCTCTGCTTAATTAAACATGCTCTAGCAAAGGCTGCATCACAGACTGTGCTATATTCATCATACGGAATGCTGGTCGTACACGAACAACCCCCCGAGGAGGAAACGTGAAAACCCCCTGAGGAGGAAACGTGGATCCGTAACACCGAAGTCTTTTAAACCCCGGCGCCAGACCATTCATCAGAATACTGAAACTACGGAATTTGTTCAGAAGCATTTGTTCTACATGTACTTACAAAATGTCATATTCAATTCAAGTAACCAATACTAAATGTAAATAAATACATTTTTAAAACAAAACAATAACTAAAAACTATCACGACACCGGTTTTCGTTCTAATGTTTGCAATAGAAAAAATTATCGAATCTGAATTATTTCTCGACTGACTTAAAATAAGGTTACTAATAAGCCATGCACATAACTGCTGTTTTCCCGCGAAACTGCTATCTAACGACTTATAGCCTACTTGATTTACAACCCATCGCGAGACTTATTCGTATAGCCCCGCTTGATACAACACCTGTCACGTGACATGACCACCTTGAAAAACACAGCCCGTACCCATGCACGTTATAATGACATGAATACATAAGTTCTATCTACTACCTAACGTGCAGAACTAATAAGTACGCACCATTAATAGTTGTGTTAGATATTATAATGTGACCACCAATTTAAACATACAGCGTCCGTAACATTAAGTATCTATTTTTTCAAAACGAACTGATATAACACCGAACATCTCCCAATGTTCAAAATATTATGGGGTGTGGCGGGAGGGAAAATATTACTAACGAACTGTCTGGATGTAACTGAACAAGTGCGCGGTGCACGAGATTTACTGAATATATACCCTCTGATGGTACCCTATTACGACGCTGTCATACAGCGATAAAACAGGACCCAGCCAAAATCGACCAGGTATGACTAATGCCTTTCGGACAAAGCTGGTGCGTAGCCAACACGTTTAGTGGGGATCTCGAAAAAATAAATATAATTATTTTAATTCTAAAATAATTTTGCATTATTTTATTACTCGATATGAAGACAACACCATTTCCAGTAATATTCGATTTAATCACACACTAACATGGTTTCTAAATAATTCAACGTATAATATAAATGTGGATAAGTTAGGCCGCTCAAGACAATACCGGGTATCCGTGTATGTCTGTAAATCCCGTCGACCGAAAGGAAAACGGATTCGTTATACGTAATTTGATTATGCTCCCACTGATTATTCTACTACCCTTGAGATGTACTACGACTTCCACAGTGCGAGCCACAAGCCGTGGCTGTACGTAAGACCCCAACCAAGCTGTAAATCAACTGACAGTCAGATCGCGATCCCCCCACCATCGGGTTCCCGGAAAATGGAAGGGACCGCAACCCGTGCCGATCCAATGTACAGCCCGGATGCAACAACACTGTGAGACACACAAGCCGTGGTCGTATCATGCCAACTTACTGAGCCACAAGCCGTGGCACTGTATACACAACCAACTTACTGAGCCACAAGCCGTGGCACTGTATACACAACCAACTTACTGAGCCACAAGCCGTGGCAGTGAGTACACAACCAACTTACTGTGCCACAAGCCGTGGCAGTGAATACACAACCAACTTACTGGGCCACAAGCCGTGACCGTGTGTACACAATATCAACAACCTAGGAATTACCATTAGAGGAGGGCAAAACCTAATACTACGCAACAGACACACTCACTGATCAACCGTATGATACCTTTCCGTAGTACATCGTTAAGTCTCAACCAATTTAGATTCCCTATCAGAGGCACCTCATTCCCAGTCGGGTCCCCGGAACGAGAAGAGGAGCCCTGATCGGTCAAACACGTTTAAAGTACATAAACTATTTAATATTGTACGAAATACCTAGGTAACATCCGTATTCCTCTCGGTCGACCGAATTTTTCCGCCACAATAAATTATCAAATTTATACCCCAAAAATTCTGAAAAACGCAACTCAGTTCCTTAAGATCATATTCCAAATATAATCTAAATAAAACCTAAACCTACATCATTAAGGTGAATTCAATCCAACGGAAAACCCCCAGTATTTGCAACGATATCCGGTGTGGATATATCAAATTGTCCAATCGTCTAAATTGAAGGCCGACTCTATTAACTCGTTGAACTGCAAATCCTGAAACTATACTGTATAACATGAATTTACATTCCGAACATGTGTTAGCTTCCAAGAAAATGTTGACACTTTAAAGTGAACTTGTAAGTATCTTACTCGGGGCACAGTGTTTGTTTTCTCATCAACAACGTCTGGCTCGAATGCCTATATGTCGCCATATTTATATGGCGTTGCTGGGCTGCCTAAACTTGAATGTAAAGTAAACAATCTGACCATCGACAGCACACGATACTTCTCATAAGAAACCTAGCAAGTTGAATGGCTCTATAATCTCACATACAGTACAGAGACAATTACCCGGCCCCGACACAAGCACGAATACAATACAAGTTCCTGTATTGATAATATCAACGTTCGAGCTAATCGTCAATATCGGTCCCTTAGCTCTGTTTTTGTACCACACATCGAGCGCCCTCGTGATACTCTCCGCTCATGAAAATATACCACAAGAACAAAAATATACACTTGTAACAAGATAGCTGTTGAATTATGTTCGAGAAGGTCGAGGATCATGCCACACTCTCCGAACCTTACGTTTCTCTGATACAAACAACGTATTCATCTGCAAAAACGCAAACCAAACCAACAATTGTACCGTAAAATGACTGACGATCACATATATACTAATAACTTAGACAGCTTCGTAGTAACAGAGTGGTGTAAAAACAAGTACATCACAAATTGTACTATGCGTATGTATTAATTATACTTAACTTAGACTGCAGCTTGACCGGATGCCCTGTTAAAGGCAGTGAATACACAACAAAGTCGAGTCAAAACCAAAGCCTTCTCGTTGACGTCGATCCGTGTCCTAGCTGCGACAGCATCCTGGTTTCTCTTTAATAATATTACCACTACAATATACATAAATATGTGTAATAAGCAATGACTGCACTAACTTCTCAAACAAACCCTCATAGTAAAGTAGGCCTAGGACCACGAGCTCCTAGAGTCTAATTGAATACAGGCCACTGTTAATTTAATGCTATTATGTGTTATTTGAATACTAGGATAGACCCCCATGCATGTACATAGGTCAGTAAATTTCTTACTCGTATCCTAGATCGAGAAAATGAGAAAATGTACATTCCACTCGGACCAGCACGTAACGACATCCTATACCCTGCTGATAAAACGCTTGACTCATCGACAAGCCTGGCTTACTGTACCATGAGTATGACTTGAGGCAGCTATAGTTCGGAGAAATTTACCTGATCCCGACACCCACGCCCGAACACAACACAAGGTTATTGCGCTTATCATACAAGTTTTTGCCATATCGGTCTACTAGATTTGTATTGATATTTCACATAGAGCGTCTTCGTGACATTTCCCCCCTCATGAAAACATACCAACTACCAACATAGACCAAGTATCAACTGTTAAATAAGCCTAATAACAGTTCGATATGCGCGTCACAAAAGCAGTGATCAGTCATCCACAACTACATGTAAAAAGTAAGAAAAAGTAAGAAAACCGTGCAGTTGATTGACATAAAGTACCAGTTACAATCTCGTGATCAAGTTTGAATACACAACTGCCCATGGTATGTGACTTATAAAAACTTCGGCGGCTGTTTTAGCCATAAACATGAATGACACACCAGCCAATTAAATTATATTCTAAAGTACACCAGAAATGCACGTGAATACCATGGTACTGACCGAGTGCTGTATACACTTCGCACGAGTGTATCAGTATAAACCTTATAAAAAGTACCCCCGACAAAAAGTTATCTTCACAAACCAAGTGTCTAATCAGCCGAACTCTACATAGTGGCAAACTATAAAAGAAATGTTCAGTCAAAACAAGTCCGTTAATTTAAACCACGTGCCTGGTAATATACGCCAGTTACCCCTGAACGGTCTGAAACAAAATATATAATTCGTCCCATAAACAAAATAAAATTTTAACACGTGGCCTTACCGTGTGTTAGCATAGCAAAGGACATTTGGCCTGTCGCTAATAATTACTCGTGTGTTTTCTCTACCGTACTTTAAGCACGTGGCGGTTAAATTAGTAAAGTGAGGTGACAAAGATGTAATACCCGCTTCACTATTCAACCAATACATTATTATACTAATAATCAATACACATCAATATTCAATACAGACATGTTGAAATAACGGTACTACGAGTCAACACAATCCCAGTGTCGACTCGACCGTTTCCGACTAATCCGACTTATAAGTTTCTATAAATTTACCAAACCGTGTACATAAACCTGTTCCACTAATCACAGTAAGAACTACAAAACAAAAACGCATTACTTATCTTTTTAACCCTCTTCTACCTCACATCAGAAGTGTTCAAATTCGCCGTTTCTCCAGATTTGTTGACCTTGAAACCACACCGAAAAATGAAAATATTACTAACGAACTGTCTGGATGTAACTGAACAAGTGCGCGGTGCACGAGATTTACTGAATATATACCCTCTGATGGTACCCTATTACGACGCTGTCATACAGCGATAAAACAGGACCCAGCCAAAATCGACCAGGTATGACTAATGCCTTTCGGACAAAGCTGGTGCGTAGCCAACACGTTTAGTGGGGATCTCGAAAAAATAAATATAATTATTTTAATTCTAAAATAATTTTGCAATATTTGAGTACCACGATTGTTTATAAGTATCTAATATGCGCATTTTTATTGTATTGAAATTAATATGAGCTATATCTTGATTTATCCATAAGTGAGCAAAGCCTAGTTCTTCTAATAATTTCTTTATTTGATAAGCCCAGTTTTTATTTGAATACGAGATGTTATTATTGGCATCGTCTTTTTGGACATTGTATGTACGTTTCACTAATGTATTATTGTCTAGATTTAATATTTTGATCCAGTATTTAATGGCGATTATCTTTCTACGTATTTTCATCGGATATCTACCGAGGTCTCCGTACATAGCGTCTAAATTCGTTGATTTTCTAACAAGGAAAATATAAGGTACTGCGTCTTTAAAATAAATGTTACATATGACGCTAGGTTTTTTCGGCATGTTTTACACGTAATTGGTGTGTTTTTACATATTAATGTTATTAAACTATTACACTTTTAATAATTTATTAAAGCCTTAACATTTCTGTGTATTTTGATACTTTTGTGAAGAAAATAGGATGAATACTAATTAAATACTTCACATTTTTAATTATCACACCAACGAATTTTAGCATGGGTCGCAGCTTTTGACGTTACGTCTATTTATATTAATCATTGAGACCCAATCATGTTGTAACACTGTTTTCAGTTGACAGCCACATAGCATCGACATTGTACCGTCCCAGATACTCATTTATTCACCAGGGTTTCCATCCCATGACTGTACATTTATGTATTACAGTATTTTTTGGATCAACTAGCGATATAATAGGCGGTTATACCATTACTGTAACAGTATATTTCCGGGTGTTTTATTGCTCCGCCCAGCATGGCGTATAGATTAAAGATAAGATAGTGCAACCTATTAAGATCGATACAATACATGTACGCGTATGCATATTAATCTATTAGTGAAAGTTATACAATTACATGTATATAGTAACTGATATTTGTTGAAAGATTTAATTTTTGGAATTTAACATGATACATCTTAATATGATTATATGATTTCAAAATACTCGATTATATAATTATGTTATTATGTTATTAATGAAGCCATGTCTAATTTAATTCTTTGAGTATATAGTATTTACTGTAAAATATAGTTGTTTTATAAACTTGTAACAAAATTAATGCTGATGTCTTTTCGAAGTGAAATGTTAGCGTCTTTAGATAACGCGAAAACTACTGGCCCCATGTAGAATGTTAAAATTACCCGATAGTTATATCTAAGTCATCCATCGACTTTGCCTTTAATAATGTCTAGATTTGAATAATTACAATTCGATTATAAAATATTATAACTAAAAACTAGCACGATTTACGAGTAGTTACTAATTCTGCCTAAGTTTATTGTTGATAATAATGCTGCATGTTCTGATCCCTGACACTGAATTTAGTCGCGCGCATTAATTATTCGTACCTCGTTAACTATATCATATTCTTATTTATATAAGCACGCACTTGTCATGAGCGTTCAATTTTGCTAATCGAATGGATATAGCAAACTGGACCCGTGTATCCGTATTAGGCAATCATCTGTTTTAAGCAACCAATGTTGTTATGTGATTGGATACAGCCAGATGGACCCGTGTATCCGTATCAAGCAACCATATGTTTTAAGCGTCCACTGTTGTTAAGTGATTGAATACCGCCAGATGGACCCCCGTTTTGCGTCTTTTCAGCTAGTACATGTAAGTCGCCATGTTGGAAGTTATCCCACAATAACGGTCACTCTAACTCTACTACAATAGTCATACGCAGTGATCTCCCTTGCCGATACGCTACATTTTCATTATCGTGACGCGTAATTTATGCGGTAACATTTTGGATTATGTAAACATTTTAATTAATGTTTATATATGATGATTTGGGCATAATTTCTGAGTTAACAATAGTAAAGTGTACGCAACATAAAAAATGATAAATCATACGGCCAGAAAAAGATTATTTAGCTCGATAGAATATGCCGAATGATCGACTTGAAATCCGTTATGTTCGTCGTTTTCAGCGGAAATTAGTTGTTTACACATTCTAATTTGTGTAGAGGCCATCATCCGACAACTTATGTAACTGCCCGTAAGGAAAGTCAGCGGGTGTTCTAGTATGACACTGGTTGAGGTTACCCGACTATCTTGATCTCCAAACTGTATGTCACGCTGTTTTACGGCGGACAAAAAAGAAAGTAAAAACAATTACACAGCGAGAGGTCCCGTTAAAATCGATTAGATCAGCGACTCTATATTGATAGAGATTAGGATGATAATCTACGACATCTACGAATCTATAAGGCCACTTTTTCATTTTCTGGTTTACAAGAATTTTTTGGAAAAATATTCACCGACCGGTCAAAAACAAAATAACTCTTTCCCTCACCATGGAGTTCAGATACGAATCCGGGATAGAACAGTATTTATAGAACAGGTCTTTCCCACACTAACAAATTTCGGTGTGTATTTCATCCTAAAGCCCAAACCTTGGTATTTAATACTATTTATGATTTATATACACCACTTTACTTACTAAAAGATTCGCGACAGAAGCAGAAACTCGTTTGAACGATCCATAGCAACGACGTTACGTACACGTCCGGTGCACCGGCCATAGCAACGTATACGGCAGTCTACGTGCATAATCGTACGAGCGAGAAAATCGTGAAGTATTTATAAAACGCGTGCAGGTTATGGAGAAATTATGAAAACATACTATACGTAGATCTATATGGTCAACAAATAGCGAGATAAAGGTGTTAAAAAACATCGCAACTTTAAAATACCACGCCCTTACTGTTATTCCGATCAAAAACAGTCGTACCGACATTCGCCGACAATAGTAGATCACAGAAATGCAGTATGTCGGGCAATCAAAGGAAACTGTTGAAGAACCGAAATCAAATATATCGTAGCTGAACTTTATGCACTTAGGAATTTTGACTGAATTTCACGTACACATTGACACATCGTCGCTTATTTATTTGACTTCACGCTACATACGTGTTTTTTAATCGGTGCTATTGGAATAATGTATGATAGGTCTACACATATTTTATATGCACCATTATACAAGAAATAAATAAGCCCTAGATTATAAGTTAGTTGAAATTCCAATGTGTTATAATTATACTTTGATGATCTCGTTTAGATTCGTATCTCGGACATCAGTCGGGGACCAGTGATATACCGCGGTGTCTTGTTAATTGTCAATAATCAATGTGACACATAGCGGTTTCCGTCAGGACAGGGGAACAGTATGGGGTCAGTTAGTTTTATACATAATTGCTATAAATGTTTTGTAGTAATGTGTATATATCCGACAGGTCTCTGACCTGACTTTGAAATAAATTGGTACATGTATCGATCTATCATGATTTACAATAGCTGTCCGGACTCTACAGTACATATATTTAAAAAAAAAATTTATAAGCTTTGGAGATTGAATGCAATTAGCACCACAAGGATATCAACTGAAAAGCGCTATATAACTATTACATAGACCAAAACAACATAATGTTCAATATTATTAAAACACTTCACGATCATTTTTGATGGGAAATACACACATTCTCGTTATTTGGGGGTTATGTGTCCTTATTCTATATCAAATAATAAAATAATTTCACGAATCTATGGTTTAAAGTATATATTTTTAAAAACATTCATATCAAATTAAAGAAGAAGCTTTCTAGTTTCACAACATGATGTAATTATTTCGAATTATATTGATATAAATATCAATGATATATTAAACTTTTAAATCAGACTATATTTGAGAAAAATATACATATATAGCTACTACTTCTGAGGCCTTATGGATTTAATAAATTAATTCACTTTCATGACATTGCTACCAAATTAAAGTTTAAGTTCTCTAGTTTTTAAACATACCAGAACTTTAAAAATGTGGTAAATATTAATGAAATAAGGCTTAATTGAATATTGCACAATTTACATTGACTTTAGCTTGTCTAATGTCCAGGTTGTCTAACAAGATGGAAGCGATAAATCGTTGCCCAAATGCTGCAATCTGATTGGCTAACGCCACCTGTCAATCAAAATTGGCAGAAAGGTCAATTGATAAAATGTATAACCTGTTACGTAACAATAGTGGACTAATAGTTTCTCAAGAAGGTAATTAAATTTGTCCTTTCTTAGCAAAACATGTAAATTAGAAATCAACATCCTACAGTATATTATTTGTAATTAAAATCTGTTTTAAAGGATTCATGTGACAAGGTATACGCCTTGCCAGAGCGATATGAGGGGCGTATCCAGAGGAGGTCCAACTGGGTGGCTGGGAAGGGGTGGGCACGGGAGAGGCGTCCCCTCCCGGGAAGATTTTTTCGAGTTTTGAATAAACATGGCGCAATTTCCTGCACTTTTACCTTTGAAACAATACCTAAACTAATTTAAGTAGTGCTACTAATTAATGTCCGTTCCAGTCGAAGGTTTTTCGAGTTTTGACTAATCATATATACGGAAAGTTCGCGTCATTTAGATCCAGTAACGAAATGATCAAACGTAAGACAAATATATTAGTCTTCAATCAAATAATCATGATAATCCATTCACGAGATCAAACAAGCGCTGGATGTAATAAAGATGTCGATTTGTCTCAAATTCTAGGACATGTGCGCTGTATTCTTCTGAGCTCAATTCAAGGTCGTCAGTTCGACCGAGTAATACTCACGTAGCCCCGCGCGATGTCGGAACGATGCCATTTACAAAGAATTTTACGACCTGCTATAAAAAGCTTGCATCCTGGAAAACTATTATGAATAAAATAAAATCTACGCACAAAATACACAAACTTATGCACACAGAGAACTAAATTAAATTGCATGTACATTTCGGTCGCATTTTTGATGTCATCTGTCTATTTACGGAAAATCTAGTCAAGTTTTTCGAAAATGAGGTGACCTAATTCACGTTAGGGCATGATTGGTAGGCCTACTTCAACATGTTCAATTTCGATACATTCCCAATACGACAACTGCAGTTTAATAGAGGTAGCTAAATGATTTGGTCATCATTTTTACATAGAGAATTTTCGATCTTTTGACGAATCGTGCCATCGGCAAAAATAAAAAAGTGAAATTCGATTTTTATTTTTTTCCACTTTCGTAAAAATTAAAGCAAAAATAAATAAATGTGTATTTTTGTACTATACTGTTTCGATGTCGCTATTGCGCGCAGTCGCAATATAGGCACAACCTAAGATCACACAAATCCCGTCTTGTTATTTGTCATTCCAACTGATATGTTGGATACCAGTTACAATGGGGATAACGTATATAACGGAAGTGATACCCCTGACGGTTTTTCGAGTGTAAATTTCGTCGCTTCGGTAAGTAAATCTTGATTTTTCTTATTTTTGTAAGACGCTTTCAATGAAATCACATAGCCCACCGTACCCGGCCCTATCGATACTTGCAGACCCAAGCCCATTTTCCCTTCAAATACCTGTGATTAAGGAGAACATTCGATTCTAGTGCGGTTTTGGTTACTGCACCCCTGACGACCCGTCTACATTTTTTTCCAATTTCTGCCGATTTGCATGGTGTGTTGCTGTTTTATGGGGCCAACTTCGTTGTTTACCTTATTCTAGGTATGCATTTTGCAAAATTAGTTCGATGCAGTCAGGTTATGAGACAGAATAGACGAAATAACCACTATGATACCCCTGACGGTTGCTGTCCCTAACGATACCCCTGACGCCTCAAAATACTATAATGTTGTAATACGAGACGGTCGGCTCTGTACATGTTCAACCACTAAAAAAATAAAGATTCTAATCAATACAGTTATAGCGTAAATACATGAAGAACTTGATAAACAATTCCAATAGACAAAAAACAGTTGCATACATAGATTTGGAATCGTACGCAAGTCAAGTTGTGGGGGCTATAACAATTCATATTACAAATTATTATAAAGGAGTCCGTATTAATTTATGTATTAATCTTAAATTTCGACGGCTCATTGTTGAATATTGGAACCACCGTAATTGGGTTGTTATTAGGCTGCTGTTTGCCATGCGGGTGCCTTGATACTTCAGTAAGTACTACTTAGGAAGCTCCACCAATCTAAACGTTTTTTAAACATTGAAACAATTTTAATAACATGAGTATATGGTATCTATTTCATAAAATGAAAAATATAAATGAATTGATTATCAGAAGCTTTAATAAAACTTGGTTTCTAGAGTATATTGGAGTTTCTAAAAATACATGCGTCATAGCTGTAACACTGGATTCTCGTGCAACTCGCCTTGTCATCGTGACTCGTAGAAAATTTTACTATAAAGTTTACGTTCATTCATTCATAAATATGTCACGTGATACTGGGCGTAAATAGAAACAGCCAATTTGATAGGTATGTTTTATGGGGGGTAATAATACATTGTTAGGTCCGCTCTATATTTAAACGATTAATCCGCAGATCGTGTTAGAATTTCCAATATGACCATGCATATTTATCATTAACAACATGTACAGTATAAGGATAGTATATCTAAAAGTACTACATGCCAAGGCCCATGTGGTGGGATAAACTTATTTAATCTACAATCTCCTATGATTAACTGTCACTAGATACAAATGTTCGTTAGACCAATGAATGCATTTAACCTGATGTGCTGAATTAATGTACAATGAGTATCTTTTGTCAAACCGCGCCTAGTGTTTGCTACTTTCCTTGACAATCCAGGTACGCTTCGTGGAATAGGTGACAAACTTTCACTCATATTGTTCTTCAATAGATTTCTGTCAATTTACACTGATGTACAGAAATATCTAGGATCGACAGTACATGTCTATGAGATAGTCATGTTGCTCTGAAGAGAATACGCGCATCCTCATTCCAAAGCTCAATCCTAATGTACGGTAGTGAAGTCACATCTTTATCTGTGATTAAATAATTTGTATACACTGATCGTTAACATTTAACTTAAGGGCACAGTAGTTTTATTTTAAGGTTCACGGGATTGATTTTGGATAATTTTGTTGTCGAGAGGGCAAATGAGGGGATGAAAATACATCAAGAGACCCTTTGGGCCATATGTCGCTCACACCATTACAGAAAAGTAAACAAAGGTTCTTTTAACTATATTGTTGTATTTCCAGTCCCTCATATGAACAGCAAAAGTTTGAAAAAGTATCGTAATCTAATTCGTAGGAACAAAAACCCGACCAAAGTATATTTCCCGCAACCAGGAATCAATCGGTGTGTCGAATTCCCGCCTGTCGGGAATCGTCTTCTGTCTTAAGTCCCGTGTATGCCCCCCCCCTCCCACGGGCAAAATATTGATAGGTACATGAGACACTTTTTGAATGGTGTCAGGGGCTTGTCGGCGTGAAGGACTAATAGACTCGTTACATAGTGGGTGAAAACCCCGATGCTATAATAGTGTAGAATATATAAATATTCTTCTAGTGTAGAATATATAAATATTCTTCTTAACTGTATTCAAGTACAATGTTTAAATGTTGAGGGCATGGTTTAAGTAAATATGTGATAGGAACAAACCCTTAAAGTGATATTATGCATACAGCCAGATTAAAATGGTAACAATTCTTCGAAATCACCTCAGTTTTCCAACAGTTTCATATAATACAAACACACTGGTATAAAATAAAATGACGCGTCTGTATTTTGAAATGTAATGACTCATACTATAATAAATGTTGCTGGTGTTAGCTTTTCAAATTATCCTCATTTGGTCTGTTTTAGTTACTCAAACATGCGTAGTTCAGAGAATATGACATGATCCTCGACCTTCTATTAGCCTAATTTAACAGCTGATATATTGTCTATATTTATAACCACGGTTGTATATTTTCATAAGCGGTGTATCACGAAGGCGCTTGAGGTGTAATACAAACACAAATCTAAAGGACCAATATTGCACGATTTATATATTCAAAACAAGGACCTTGTAATTTATTCATGCATAAAGGTCAGGATCACGTCAAATTCTCCGTGCTAAACCGCAGATGAATAGTTGTCCCACCTGGAACTAAAAATGTGACCAGTGACCCGGTAAAATCGTCTGCTAAAATCACTTTTCGTAGAAAATTGCTAAACTGTGAAAGTTGTTAAATATATATAAATTGCGGCTATTCTAAGGTGGGTTATATGAGTTAACGCATGTAAACTATGTGGATGGGTGATAGCATTCAGCTTTATCTCGTGTTTCTGTTGGCGCTTGGTGGAACCCATGGTTCCCATTTCCGTGGAGCGATAATAACATGGAAACCGGGTACCACTGCGGTAAGAATTTGTAAAATTATATTCTAATTTTCGTTAAATATTAATTTTATATCATTACAGATTATCTTAAGTTTTATATTATCACATATTATAACACAAATAGTAGTTTTAGCTATATATACACAGAGGAAACCAAGCTGTGCTAAAACTACGCAATAAAACACAGCTACGGCTGTATAACTTCATAATGCTAATAAGCTTCCGAGGAAGAAAATAGTGTATGGTTACCGTATGTCTTGATGTGTTGCCAAATGCACACGTATAGCTATATTATAATTTCGTAAATGATGCTACACTGCAAGGTTCTAAAACTCGAACTTGAGTAAAGTCACGTAGTTTTTAGGTATACATACGAATATAATTATCTGTATATTTATCGTTTATTTCAATGCTTTATTCTTTACAGTCTATGAGAACATACTACTACAGAATTTTAAATTAAATCCATAAAATATCACAACAATCGATCCATTCAAAATACTCATGAGCCAGTCTCCAAAAAACCTTGATATTAAGGTTATTCATAATTTAAACGAGTAATGAAACAAAATACAGAAGTCATAAAGCATGTATTTTTTGGATAAAACTGTCATTTTCCATCATTTTACATTGTTACTTGTAACTTATCAAATTATTATTAATTTCGTCGATTGGGCCAATTTTGCCCCTTAGTGAACCTACCCCTTTGTAATACATTCTAAAAAGGATAAAGCTCGCTCACTTCCAGTCAAGATCTAGTTATTTATCACTGCTAATTGAATTAAACCTCGAGGTATCCGATTTACGGTAGTCTGAAAAATGTGATCAATCATTGGCTTATTTTAACATTGTTACTCCGCATTATTAACATATTTTTTATTTATTCGGAAAGTGCTAAGGGTTATCTTCAATATAAGACCAAAATTATTAAAATGTATGTTATAATAATGATTTTATTTAGAGTTCCGTGGGGTCCGTGGAATTACTTGAAAAACAATTTCCAATGAAAAATGGTAATATTTTCAGACTATATTTAAAACATTATATTCCATATTATTACAAAGTTATATATATATTCTGAAAGTGGTTATGATAAGCTTTATTATGAGACTACAATTTTCAATAGACAAATAAAAACTTAATTGAGGGTTCCATTGGTAACGTTGAGTTCCCATAAGTGTAAATTATGAGTGAAAATGATGACATTTCATGGCTATATTGTAACAATATATGTTAATTTTAATAATATATTCTTTATATATTTGTAAAGGGGATAGGGTAATATGATACTACAATATTTAAAATATATGCATAAATAAAACAGTTATTAAGGGTTCCGTGATTTCGGCAAATTTTCGAGATAGCGGGTATTCCGAGTTTTACACCTGCTCGAATCGAACCGCTTTCAGAATTCTGAAAGCAAGGCGCCGATTTGCTAATGGGAAAGTTCGCCTGGGGTGACCTTCTATAGGTCATCGTCAGATTCTCATGCGTAGCAGGTTTGGCGATATGATTTTAATCAGATTGCGGCAAGTTGGTGACCATAATCGCACATTTGTGTATTATCTGGCATTTAATCTCAAAGCATGTGTTTTGAAATTTATTTCAGAGTCAGATTGAGATAGACTATCGAATATCATGGAGAATGTCTTCGTCCAGTCAATTCTTCTGTAATGACCATGCCATACAAGAGGGTACAACTATCGGTGGAAATCAGGGTACAGTAGAATGTTTCAGAGGTTGCTATGGAAACATCGGAGACTTATCTTACCAATGTACAGATTACAGCGATGAAGAAGATTGGTCATCCGGTAGAGGGAGTATAACATATGAACTTCCTGTATCTCAACCAGAAATACTGTATTTTGGGTGTGTTACTAAAGCAATTGGTATTTCATATTGCACGGACTGCACCAAACACAACTTGCATTGGTGGAAGGGGACTGGTCGTTTCATGCATAATTATGCCCTAACTTACTGTTGCAAATAATCCACAATTTTTGTATTGTTTTTTATTAAACAGTCGAATAAAACAAACATAACAAAAAATTGCTATTTATTATCAGTTTTTAAAATAAATTGAAGATATTTAATATATATTTACGACAATTTATGAGTTTGGGCTCATAGTCTGATCCTTGGCAATTATTTATTCTTTTCTTTTCGAAAGGATGCTAATAGAACACACCATGTCTTGTTTACAAACTATGACATTCATGTATCTGACACCTTAAGTAAATATATTGAATGTCCTTTGTTGTGTGCTTTTCACAGATATTAGTTATGATTAGATTTACAGGGTCGGCATGGATCAACGCTCTAACAGTTGGTGGTGGTAGTTCATGGACACTTAGAGTACTTGCCATTCTTACAGTCAGATCTGACACAGGCATGATAAATACATCCCCGACTGCCGAAATGTTTCAGGGACAAAGGGTTATATACACACATATGAAATTTGGCAGTTGAGACTGAACACCTTTGGTGTCACGTAACTTTGCAATCTTGTAAACTTTTGTTACGAACATTTGCTAGTTGTTTATACAAATGTTCATGAAATGAAGTTTTTATAGACAAAATTTTGTTACCAATAAATATTTTTTCTACATATTTTTTAGGTTTAGATACGTGGTGTATACCTTTTTAAGAGTAAACTAAATTCCACTTTAGACAGACAATACCTCAAAATTTCCTACGTTCCTGGGCGACTGGTGGTGTAATGCAAAGCTGTTTGTTTCAAATAACACGAACCTGTCACCTTAACAAATATGTCTTAAAATAACCCGTTTTCGTGTAAGTTTTCACAAATAGTTGTTTTGACTAGATTTACAGGACAAGCATGGATTGACACTCTTAGAGTTGGTGGTGGTAACTGGATGTTTAGAGTATTTGCCAATCTTACAGTCAGATCAGATACTAGCAGGATAAATACATCTCCAACTGCCGAAATTTCTCCAATCGTTCGTCTTCAGAGTGATTGCAATCATACCATTGTCATACCAGGTACGTACATTTACAATTATTTCAGTTCTACCGACTAGCTTCATTGGCTGAGCTGATGTTTCAAATGACACATGCTACTATATTCCAAAAGCAAAATGCCGAGCATCGCATGTTCCTTAATCCTGATGCCATTGATTTTTCGATAAGCCAACGTTTAGAGCATGTTCCTTCATCCTAATGATAATAGTATTCCGAAAGCCAGTAGTCAATGATGTTCCAAAAATCAAATTTTACTGAGGTTCAAAAAGCTGAATGTCACTGCTGTTCTAAAAATGAAGAAAACGGTGTTTTTTTGGTGATGTGGATGGTTCGTTCTATGTCTGTCTCTTGCGTGGATGGCTAGGCGCTGCCGTCGTTTCTGTGTGGCTTTGGGTTGTATGTGCGCTACAGTATTTACTTATCACTACAGCAGGTGTTAAGTGCCATGTGGCGGCTGTAAAAAGTATCCCCGTACTTCACTTCAGTGTAGTTATCATTTATAATTACCTCCCTTTATGGCTAGTTATGCACATAATTCGAAGTCCACAGTGTGTCATTCATTGCGTCGTGAGTTAATAGGCTTGCTTGAAATATCCATTTTTGGGGATGAGGATGGTTCGTTCTATGTCTGACTCTTGCGTGGATGGCTAGGCGCTGCCGTCGTTTCTGTGTGGCTTTGGGTTGTATGTGCGTTACAGTATTTAAATATCTCTATAAATCAAAGTATCGCTACTTTGTTTCGAGTGATTGAAACTCAAATGATGTTCTAAAAGTCTAAATGGTATTGGTGTTCAAAAAGCCAAATATTACCTATCTTCAAACATACCATTGGTGTTCAAAAAGCCAAATAGGTAATTCAAAAAGCCAAATATTACCTATCTTCAAACATACCATTGGTGTTCAAAAAGCCAAATATTACCTATCTTCAAACATACCATTGGTGTTCAAAAAGCCAAATATTACCTATCTTCAAACATACCATTGGTGTTCAAAAAGCCAAATATTACCTATCTTCAAACATACCATTGGTGTTCAAAAAGCCAAATATTACCTATCTTCAAACATACCATTGGTGTTCAAAAAGCCAAATATCACAGATCTTCAAAAATACCATTGATGTTTCAAAAGTCAAATGTCTTTAATTTTCTAAAAACTAAGTCTCATTGGTGTTCTAAAAGTCAACTATCACCTATTTTCTAAATTTTCACTGATGTTTGAAAAACAAAAACGTCATGCTTCAAATGTTATTGATAAAAAACACTGAAGTCAAAAAGTCGAATGACAAAGGTTTTCTTAAAACCGAAATATTGTTGCAAAAGTCATTTAAAATTATATTTCACTGTTGTTCCAAAGTTGAAATGTCATTGTTATTCCAAATGACGTCAAGTATGTCATACATTGGTATTGTCGACCCGAGGGCAGAATGTCACCCCGAGGCGAAAGCCGAGGGTAACATTATGTTTCGGGGATTGACACTGTTAATATCATACACGCTGGCATATGCTATTTATTTTATTATACCGAATAATATAATAAGTCTAGCAATACGTTCACTGCCATAATTGTCATATTTATGAACAGTAGACATGACTGTGCTTTCATAATTGTTGTATATATTCAACATATTATTTTAGAAAGTATTGTATATTTCTACAATCAATGAACTAAAATTCAAATGAAATTAAAGGTTATTTTTTGTTTTAGTCAACGATGTTGACAATGACGTCATCAAATGTCGCTGGGCAAAGCCGAATCCTGATGATGAATGTGCAGGTGTTTGTAACGGTCTGCCCAACTCGGTGCTTGATCAGGTAAGAACTATTTTAATTCGTATCAATAAACCATTTAATTTGATTGTGGAAAATATACAACCAATTAATAAATTACAACCAATTTCTATTTATGTGTTCATGTCTTTATCATTTAGTTATAGTTATATCATATTAGTGAATAGTCTATAATGTCGATCTTGCTAATATACTGTAATTGAATGTTGGTAGATTGTTTGATAAAAACAACCAAATTATCTGTCATTTACATTCTGATGCAACAAAAGGAAGAGCAAACAGTTGTAAGGGAAGGAGTTGAATGCAGTTGTTAGTTCCAACAGGTACTTGAAAGACCCAGGTTCAAACAGGAAAACTGGTTAGGTCGACACATGCTGCTCGTATATGACTACAAAAACTGTTTAAAATAGCTAGCGTAAAACATTTCGATTCTGTACACGCATTTTAATTCAAACAGGAAAGTTGCAGATTGACATACAGTGCTGTACATGGAACAGGTTGGTTTGCAGTGGCCATACAAGTTGAAGACTTCACAGACATTGACTCTGTGGTACCTTTGAGCAGTGTACCAATCCAGTTTCTGGTAGAGGTGTTTGCTGGAGGCGATTTTTGTGGGATATCATCGGAGTTTATATACCCTACCCCTTCAGATGATGCCTGTATTGGGGTCCAAGATAACACAACGTTTGAGTCTGCCATTGTCACAAGAGTGGCCAATGAAAACATAAAGTAAGAGTTAAAACTTCATTACTGAATATCTGTCATACAAACTCTAAATTGATAATGTCGCTTTAAATAATAATGAATAATTCGCATACTATTGAACTAGCGGTCTGAATTCATGGAATACCCGTACCTTTGGACATGATTTATTTGATTGTATTGCTGCTCTTTTATTTATTCTTTCTTTTGACGAAATTGAAGATATGTGAAGTTCATGCATGGTAAATCCCACTCAATTGAACACATACATGACCTTCAAATTGGAAAAGATCCAACCATGTCTTTATGTAACAAATATAACAATCTTTATTACGGTCACCGACAGGTGACCTTTTTGTCATTGAATAGGACAACGCGACGTCTCAAATAAGTTATACTCATTAATCACAATTATTGTCCCATAACTCCAGTTACCTAAAGCCCCATTTCAACTCTTAGGTTTGTACTTTTTTTATATTAAGGGATTCTGAAATGTGATCTAGATTTTATTAAGTAATATTAAATGATCCTTAACTCACGTATTGTTAAATTGTAATTCTTTGATCATATTTCAGATTGACAGAGATAAAAACTATATCGCCATTAGGGATGTGGAAAAGTGCTCTTTATAGTACATCAACGATTGATTGGAGGATGAATTTCACATGGTCTCCTGGTCTCGCCGGATCCTCAATCAGCCACACCTTCTGTTTCTCTGCTGTAGAATCATCGGGGTATACATCCATATTTTTAAAAATAAATTTTGCTGCTTTTGTTTACTACATGTATTATTTCAGTATCATTCAAAATTACTCAGTCAAACTTACGAACATAGAATATACAAATGTAGTTTATTTGCATATTTAGTCTTGAAAAGGACTTTGTACGAAGCAATAATAATACAATTAAATAAACAGCATGGTGATATATGGCGAGAAAGTATGCGATATGATATTATACCAAATTAGAAAAATCTTTTATATATGTAACAGACGTATATATGTGTGAGACGAATTTAGGCCCGGATTCGGGAGAGACAGTATTTTTAGAAAATTTACAGATGCAGAAGCTTATGTACTGATATTATATGTTAAGCACACCCTCTCTTATTATCCGAGAGATTGTACATTACATACGATATAATTGTACAAAAGAAACATGTTTAATGAATTACAAATGTATAGTCGCGGTTTTCATTATCAAGTTTACCTTGTCGAAACGAAATACAAGGCATACTTAATGGTGTAAGGTTACATTTATAAATGATTTAAATAACATATTTGAAACAAAAATGCAATACATGCAACAATGCACATGACAAAATAACAATAAAATAAATGATAATCGACAAATGACAATTAACAAACATTTAAGATACGATATATGTATATGTTAAACGTGTGAATGATCAATCAATACAATTACGATAACATGGCATGAAGTTGTCTTCTTTCGATGAAAGCATGGTGAATAAAAGTGGCTAGGTTTCTTAGTCATTCTCAACATATCTTAGTCAAGAGAGCTTGCATGCTGTGGATAGAGCACAAACTTATGGCCTAAACAAACCGGGTTCGAAACCTGGTTGTTCCAATATGACATTGTCCATGTCCTCCAATTATGGATATATTGGTTAATACAAAACAAATTCCAGTCTCTATTCAATTATAGAGAAATTGTCAGTTGAACTGGTTGATAAATAATTCCTGGTAAACCAGTTTACAGGTAAATAAAACTCACAACAATACTGTAAAATCATTTCATTTTAATGGGACAAAATTTCGTTGTTTTAGTGAAAAAGACCATTTCGTGGTGACCTAATTTCGAGGATTTCGGAATTTATGAAAAATGACAAGCTCAAAACTTACAAAAATTATCAGAAATCATTCACAAACCAAACAGATATAATTATTGTTTTATTACACGTTGGTACATACAAGTAAACTTCCCAAAAACCCAGTCTTATGTATACCTAACTGAACTGGAAAGCAAATATTGCAGCCACAGTATATTTACTGGTAAATATTCATTGGAACTTAAATTGCGTGGTTGAGGTCATCCACGAAATCCACGAATATTAATGATGTTGCAGCCCGTGTTTACCATCTGTTTAAAACAGCCATTTGATATAAGTGTGTGTCCTCTATTTGCCGTTAAAACATTGATTCTTTTTGTTCTTCAGACGTGAAAGTGAAAAGAGATGCATTACCATGCTAGCGGGTGGTATGTGCATTTTATATTATTTCCTTTGCAATACAAAAAATAACTTTAAATTACATTTTATTATGTAATTATGTAAATAAATATCAAAGAAAAAGTGATATAGTAGGATTGTTTATTACACCCTAGACAACAATATACGAGCGTATATATTTGTAGAGTCATGTCTTCGGGTATTTGGCCAAATTTGATATCATGTACCACTCGAGGTGTTTGGCAGGGCTAAAGAGTGCTGTCTGATTCAGATAAATAGCGGGGTATGTGCATATCTATAGATGTTGGTTCTTGTCTGTACTTTGTTTCAAACAGAGTGCACTTTCAACAATGATTAGATTAGTTAAGTTGACACTGTTTTATTTGAAATACCGGGCAGATTAAATTTAAAAACTTGAAAGTACAACGCATTTATCTCCTGATGTAATGTCTTATATTTGTTTCCTTGATTTGTATTCATGTAACGAAATTGTCAATGACATATTGTATATATACGCCCCTGTCAGACTTGTAGTGTTAAACGAACATTTGATTGCATTTTAAGTGTCAACATATTTAGAGTTAAAATTGGTGTGTACTTTGTCAATGGCAATGTGCATGTATGTCCTTATCGGATCGTTGCTGTTAAACGAAAATTTGATTGTGATTCTGAATTTCAACATAGTGATAGTTTACTGTAACATGTACATATTTTTATCGAACAGTCACAGCTCCTGCGATTGTGAATACAACACGGACACCATCTGGAGAAGTCGTCCCATCACAGACACTATGGTCTGTCTCTGTCGATACCTCGGTAAATTATGTTTGCCAATCATTTGTAATTATATCTACCAAGCATTTGTTATATCTCCTTTCGAAAAAAATATAAATGTAGGGTTAACGCATGTTTTTTCGGGCTATAACATCTGCAGAGTCCCGAGGGACGGTTGGTGCCCAAGCCCGCCAGCATATGTTATAGCCTGAAAAAACATGCGTAAACGCTATTATATCATACAAAACATTAATCAATGTGTTTGTATTTCAAAATAATTATATTTTGGCGGGAGCTTTTGTGGCTACGTTGCGAAAACAAACGTTACGTCATACCAGTTATTGTTATGCACGTCGACTTCCGGGATCGACAACTACCAAGAAAACATGGATACTGCGGGTTGGTTTCAATTTATAATTCAAATATTATAGAAGGCTTATTAGTGGTTAGAAATAAAATGGGAATTACTGTTCATTTGACGCCGTATAACGTTTATAGTCGCCGACGCGGCCCTGAAATAAGCATACGTAAAACTGGACGTTAACAGCGCGTGAATCTTTATGTTTACGCATGTTTTCGTCCCGTTAACGTATGGGCAAAACCACCGTTTTTATGCTATAATGTATGTAAGTCAGTGTAGTAGACAATGTTTCTGCACGATAAAAAGTCGGACAGGGAAGGCAGCACTCAACTTAACCTGCCGATCACAGAAAACATAAAAAACATCACATACCACAATGACACGACATAATGCCCCACACACAAGTGAACGAGAAAATGAATTTGACGAGCTGAAACACATACATGACAGGATTTCCTGCGACTTGTTGTCACAATACGTATGTATCGTCACAGAATCATATAATAAAATAAAAATAAAACCAGCAAACTCGATTTTCTTTGGTCACTGGATCAAAAGTCAAGGTCACACTTAGAATCCATGTCTTGACTGTTTATGACTTCTAACCAAAGGCAATTCGAATTAACTGATATCATTCGGCTTGTTGATAGTAGCGGACATAATGTTTAGTTGGGTATTGGAGGGACGGTTGTAAAGTAAGATCCCTGTCTCTGAAATAATATATCCGTGTCGAATAACTTTTCTCCTAATTAAAAACCAAGACACATGGTAATGCAATACTTTCAAATAACATTACTGTATAATTATATTTGTCGAAACGAAATGCGTTGATATTGGGAAAAACATACTGTTCTCGGCGGGCATAATAAATGATATTTTAACTCAAAGAAGGAACATGAATTATGACCAATTTTGTGGTAGAGTTCACCCCGCAAGGTCAGCGAAAATTAGTCGTGCCCCAAACAAAAATACATTATATGCTTTGGTATTATTTTTGACAGGTCTTCCGACAGACTGATAGAGAAACATATATTCGCTTATACAATGACAATGATGCTGTGGTAGAGGCAGTTGATGCATCAGATAGACACAGGGTCTCTGTAGATACAAGTAACCGTTTGCTGACATTTCAAACTTCCTCTCCATTGCTGGAAAAACAGTTTTACTACTTCCTGTTTGACTTTGGTAAGTTTTTTGATGCGCATCACACAGAATTGTAGACTCAAGATACTTATCCATATTAAGATATTAATCCATACCAAGATACTAATCCATATCAAGATACTAATCCATATCAAGATACTATTACATATGATTTATCCTTTCACATGTTTGACTGACTGTCGCGACAGGTTGTTGGAATAGGAAGCCGTGGTTTTGCAACTGTTAAGTTTCATTGTGTTTCCTTGTTCATGTTAAAGTTTGTCTTTAGGATTTGAACATGTGGACTGTGATTTGTCTTTTGTGTGCCTTTCATACTCTGCTGTTTCTGTTCAGGGCTGTATTCCCTGTACGACTGGTTATTGACTCACCTTTTCGTTTCTTCGACAAGAATATACACTAGTAGTTTAAACATTCTTGTCTACTTTATCTAGTTTGTTTTAAACATTTATGGAATCACTTAATCATTTACTGTTGTTGAATAATACATGTATTGTTACCTACTGAAAATGTTCATCAATCCATCCCACGAATGCTATATATGGATTGCGTGTCAGGCCAGGCTGCTTGGAAATAAGTAAACGATAAACTTATAACATGGTGAATTTAATCATTCACAAGTACAATAAAGTTAACCCTTTACTTTAAGGGTGATTAGGTATGCATTTTTACCCAGGACAACTTTATACATATTCCATACATATGTGTTTATAGAGAAAATGTTTAATGAGTGCATGTACATAATTCTCATGATATTCCCATTAAATTGCATGTATTCTATAAAAACTGTTTGTTTCTAGGTGTGATAAGAGGGACCAGCTATTGTGGAGCAGAATCTGCAGCAATCACTGATCCCTTGTTTTGGAGATTTCGTGTCCGTAAGTATTATCTCGATCAATATACATATAAGATAAGACTACTAAGGAATTATAACCTTTGTTTTGTAATAGATACAATACTCGTTTTTTTATCAAAAGTGTCTGCTTACATGGGGTATAGTACCGCTTTTTTAAGGACAAATAATTATAATATTAAAGTCGTGGAACATAAACTGAAATGAACAGAACTTAATTTTGTTCTACCTTATGTTAAAACATCGTTGTAACAAACGTTCAAGTTTCTAATTGCTTTTAATTAAAATTTAATGCTAAAATGTAAAATGGATTATCGATAGTTTGCACCATATGTGACGGGCTTCGTAAACTAGTAGAATCATTTAAACACAACGAAGAACGATGACACTTTGATAAAACTCAGAATTATTGGTATAGAGCTATTCAGATGGTGTTGGTTGATTTCCTTTCATCTTTCCCTACATGTACAACAGTGTTTGGTGCAATGGCCAAGTTCATCCTTCTATTAATCACTTATTACTTATCCGTGGAAATTTGATGACTTGAATTAAATTTAAGAATTCCATTAATACGTTTACTGTATATTTCTTAAATGTTGTTTAAATTATTGATACATGTGAAACAAACAAGACGCTTGTATTGGTAGGTGATGTCACGCCACCCACCATCTCCTTCAAAAAGAATCCACTGACATCTAACTCCACAGCAGAAATAGAATGGATATTGAACGAACCAGTGGTAAACACTACTTGTACTTTAACACAACCCAATCAACCCATGGAAACATTTGTGTGTGATGGTCAATGGTCCGCTAGTGATATAGAAGAAGGTGTGTATTCACTGACCATAACAGCCACCGATTTGGAAGACAATACTGCTCGAGTGTCTCATTCTTGGTCAGTCGGTAAGTATCCTTCTTTTATTTATTTTATAAAATTTCTAATCGTTTTTAGGTATATGCAGCGGAAATTTCCCTATACAGCGAAAACTTGACCTCAGATTATTAAATATCATATAATTATTCCCATATTAAGCAGTTTTGACTTAAACCATTGGGGACTTCTGCATGCTTGTTAGTGATTAATATTTGTTATACTGGTCATGCCTTAAAAAAAACTATTTACCCTAAATACCTAAATAATAAAGCGACTTTTCAACTCTTGAAAATTAGCAAGCACATTCCCATTGAGGCGGCCGTAAGATAGAATACTGTAGCGTACAGACCATCCAAAGCCACACGGAGCCGACGGCAGCGCCTAGTCACCCACACAAGAGACATAGAACGAATCATCCATATCCCCCCAAAAAAACTTCAAGCAAGCCTATATATATTCACCCCGCATTGAATAATATACTGTGGACTATGA
This sequence comes from Spisula solida, assembly GCA_947247005.1. Lineage (NCBI taxonomy): Eukaryota > Metazoa > Mollusca > Bivalvia > Venerida > Mactridae > Spisula > Spisula solida. Next base: position 49,521,752 of record OX365944.1, on the reverse strand, counting down.
ATTTTGTGTATAACTGGCCATTAAGGGGAAGTAATTATGAATGATTACTACACTGGAGTGGAGTACGGAGTACTTTGAAGTTGAATAAAGAACACAAAGATAATAGAAAGTCGGACAGTGAAGGCATCACTCAACTTAACCAGCCGAGCACAAAAAATATAAAAACATCACATACCACAACTACACGGCACAATGCCCAATTCATAACTGAACGAGAAAATGAACTGCCCAAGCCCCAGCTGTCAAAAAGCTGATGACCTAGTTTCAACAGTAAAAAGGCTGCAATACCTAGTATTAGCTGTCTGAAGTCCTAAAAAGTTAAAGAATAACAGTAATAAAAACCCTGGAATTTTACTTGAATTGCGTGCTCTTAATTTTGAGGTTGTCTTATCATAGTAAGACATATTTTTATTAGCCGTATCAAAATGTGCTGCGCAATTGTTTGTGAAACATGCTTTCATTGGATGAACTTGAATACGTAACACAATTGTGTGTAAACAAAATTTTGTCATTGACTCAGTAATCAAAAAGATATTTACATTTTGGACGGGGAAAGCAGCACTCAACTTGAACAGCCGAGCACAGAAAACGTAAAAAGTATCACATAATACAATTGTACTGTACAAAGCCCAACACACAACTGAACAAAAATAAAAACTTGATCGCTAAAAGACCCAAAAGATAATATTGAGTCACACAGGGAATGCAGCACTCAACTTAACCAGCCGAGCCCAGAAAACATTAAAAACATACGAGTCACAATGCCCAACTGAACCAACCGAGCACAGAAAACATAAACACATACAAGGCCTAATGCCCAACACATTGCCGAACGAGAAAATGATCCGCCGTAGTCCCAGCTGCCAAAAAGCTGAATGAAATAGTTTCTGCAATCAAAAGGCTCAATGCCCCGGCTGACTGACCTAGTTACAACAGTAAAACTGCTGAAATACATAGTTTTAGCAGTCAAGTAAGTCTTATAAAGTTACATAACAGTATGAAAACTGTGAATGCCATGGTTTCAGCTGAATGACCTAGTATAAGCAATAACAAAGCTGAAAGCCCAAGCCGGATTACATATTCCCAATAAGTAAAAAGTCTAAGTTGAATGACACAGCCTAAACAAGACAAGCATAACCAAGAACGACCTAGCTCCAATAAGTTTCAGTTGTCGAAAGTCTGAGTCCCAGCTGTCAAAAAGTCGAAAGTCAAAGTTCCGGCTACCAAAAGGTGAAAGACCTGGTTTCAAGTTAAAAGGCCAAACGCTAAATTACAATATATTATATAAACATGCAGCTGCATACATAATTTAATGGTTATAAGCAATGAGATAACATCAAATGGGGAGGAATGGTAAATATAGTCACATTCACATAGGTAGCTATAAATAACAACATGCTTTTATGTTTTAGATACAACACCACCAGTGGCATGGTTTTCCAAGAAACCAGATTATGTGAGTAACAACAATCCGGTGTATTTTTCATGGACCTGTCCAGGTCCATGTATACCAGATTGTACTCTCATTGGACCTAGCAGCTCGAGATCTATTGACTGCAATGGAAAAGATGTCAGTTTTTCACTTTCAAATGCAGACTCAAATCAGACGTACATATTCCGTCTTGACGTCCGAGATAATGTTTGGAACATGGCTGCTATAAACTACACTTGGATCACTGGTTAGTTGTAATGATGTTTGTCTGTCTGTCCGAGTAATGACGTTTGTCTATCTGTCAGTATAACACCTGTTTTAATGATATGTGTCCGACCGTCTGTCAGAAATATCATTGTTGTTCAGGACATTGGGTGTGTCCGACCAGCTGTCAGTAATGTCCTTGTTGTTCAGGACATGGCGTGTGTCCGACCGTCTGTCAGTAATATCCTTGTTGTTCAGGACATGGCGGGTGTCCGACCGTCTGTCAAAAATATCCTTGTTGTTCAGGTTATGGCGTGTCTTACTGTCTTTCTGTAACACGCTTGTTTAGGGCATAATCTTAATCTGTTGAAGTGATCTGTTTCAGTCCAGACCTATTCAAGAAATGTTATGGATCTCGTGTTTATTTTATCGGAGACATGCAATTCAAAGAAACGGGCAATCAGTCACTTCAGCAAGTTATCATCAGTGACAAATGAAACTAACATTTTATATTGTATTCATCTTCCAGATTTCATGCATCCAGAGTTCAAGCTGTGTGATCAAGGTCAAACGATGACCGTAGATTGCAAACGAGATTTCCGACCGGAAACCGTGTGTAACGTTAGTGTGTCAGATAACATGGATCAAACCCCTAGTCTTACATATAAGGACTCGTCCACTGGATCGTGCGGTTTTACAAGAACTTGGACCTCTCAGGACAACGCTGGAAACAATGTTACAACAGTTCAACATTTTGAAATAGTGTTAAATGAGAGTATGACAGTTTTGCGTTCCCCATCTCCAATGTCCATTGCTTGTGGTTCATTGACAAATATGACTGATATATTTATCTCTATGTTTTCCATTAATCACCCCTGTGGTCTCGATGTAGCATATACGTTTGTAGACAATGTAAAAGAATCATGCGATGTCTTGATTGAAAGAACTTGGACCATAACAGATGACTGTAAGAGAGAAGTACAAGTCAAACAATTCATACGAGTCCGTCTGGCACAAGTTCCTGTTTACCCCGACGATGGACAAAGAGGAATAGATTTAGACACACAGCTGCGGTGGTTAGGACCAACATCTGGTGTACAGTATGACATGTATCTATGGCTATATGGGACAGACCGACCGAACAAGGCTAATTCTGTTGTTGAAGATACTGTCTACACAGTCAGCAGTTTAAAGCCTGGAACAAAGTATTTGTGGCAAGTTGTGTTCCATTATGTCCAAGACAACGATACTTATCTAAGTCCTGTCTGGGCATTTGAAACCAGACGTTTTGCTGATCTTGTTTTGGAGAATATTGAAATCCCTTCACAGGGTTACACTGGTCAAACATTTGAAATCCGATGGACAGTTGTTAATAAAGGCATTGAAACACAGTCGTATTATTGGTATGATGCTGTGTATATGTCATGGACCGATGATTTTCAGCGAGCTACTCGGATAGCCTACGTGAGACAGAATAATATTATTCTATCTAACGATGGATATTCATCTTCTGCTAAATTTACTCTCGATGAAACACATGTAGGAAATGCACGGTTTTATGTGAAGGCCGACTATAGTCAGTACCTAGATGAATATAATGTTACAAACAATCTTATGCAGAGCTCTTCAACGATGGAGGTAATACTGACCCCGCCTCCTGATCTACAAGTGACATCCATACGTCTCCCTGGATCAACATTCTTTTCTGGTAATCAAATTTATTTATATGAGTGTGTTTTGTTTTGGGTACCACATCTTGAACTTTCACTCATTTGGTGACATAATCCAGTCACAATGCACTAACATTCAGGGCCTAGTTATGAATCTATCCTTATTATATGTGACAAGCACAATGACAACGTGCAATACCAGTATCATTACTTTTATAACCTGACGTGGCATCAGTGATTTAACTCTTCAACTGAGGCGTTAGTTCATTAGCTAATGCTAGAGAAATACCACCTGTAAAAAAGTCTGAAATAAGTAATGTACACATGTGTTTATAGGTTTATAGCGCAGCTTTTATTTAGATATTTAGGAAATATTTGAATACCAAGTATTTTCAATTGCGTAAAATGTGTTCCCAAGGAATAACATTTCATGATTCACTTTCTAGGGAAAAAAGTGTCTGTGTCATGGACTGTCGCTAATTTGGGACAGGGTTCTACAAGGCGGGGATCATGGGCAGATAGAATATGGCTTTCTCCAAATCAGACACTAAGTAAGTAATAACAGTTGGACTTGCGATACTAGTCATCTGAATTAAACAACCTCCTGTTTTAGCATGCACTATTATTGAATATTGAATGGCCATTGTTATCTTAAAATAGCTGTATGCTTTAACCAACCTTGTATCGCTTGGCTGACTTATTGAGAAAAGTTGCACCGTTTTTACTAAACTTAGATGCAAATTAGTCAAAAGAATACCATTTCAATTTGTCTTAAACCAAATAAAAACAACAACGCATCCTATTTAATATCGTGGGACCAATAGAACACTACTCAGCATAACCTTATAATACGACTTCTGTTCTTATATTTAGCAAACGAAGCACAGCGGTTGAAGACTGTTTGGCATTATGGTAATTTAGATAAAGACGATACAGTTACTATGACAACAGAAGTTACACTTCCTGAATTCCAGTTTGGAGATTTCTTCTTCCTAGCAGAAGTTGACGTTTTCAATTATGTGTTTGAAAATATGGGGGAGAATAATAACTTGTATTCCACTCAAGTATGTAATAGAATACTCAAAAATTGTAAAAGTTACAATTTTTTTTAGTTTTCAGTAGCATCATCACATCTGATAGGAGCTTAAATTTATATCATCAAATGCATTGATTGACTCTGTTTTCAAGATGTTTCCGTAATGTATGTGGCAGTAAATTGTTTCCAAAATTGACAAGACAGACGATTTTCAAACCACACATCATTACACTAGAGAAAAACGTGCAATTACAATGTAAAGTTGTTGTTTGCTCGGTACATTGTATACATATTTGCCTTGCACCGTTTAAGGTTTGATGTTCCATGCAAACAATCGATAAAAGTGTTTATTCATTTGTCTTAATTTGTCAATTTATTAATTAAGAAATTGCGGTTATTTTAACAAAGATGAATTCTTGATATTTCTGCTAATTCAATAAAAGACATCTTCCAGTCGGCAATATAATGTACTCAGTCACTATTATATCCGGTAGCTTGTGTAGATAATTGCACAGTCACCAATTATTTGTCTTAAGCAGCAACATTGTCACACCTTAGGCATCTTATGTGATTAAATACTAAATTGACCATTTTATTTTTTTATTATAAACTTATAAGTCTTAAATAGTAACCTACCTTAAACAGTCGCATTGCATGTATGTCTGGCTTGCTGCCTAACATATGTTAATCTATACACTTAAGTGTAAGCATAGTGATGAAGTTTAGAATGACTTGATTTATGCATTATGTCTGTCTAATTTCAGCAACCTGTACGCGTTCTCTTGATGCCGCCACCTGATCTCATAGTAAAGTCGCTGGATGTGCCTGTATCATGGACAACTGGAGATACTGTCCTTATCAAATGGACAGTCGAAAATACAGGAGATGATAGCCCAAGGTCACAGTCATATTGGAGGGATTCAATTGTATGTTCCAATTCTTACACTTATTATTTTTTATCTTGAAATGAATGGTGGGCTATTCAGGTCGACAACAGTCTGTTGTATTTCTCGAAATACTTAATTTACTTTTGTATTATTTAGTCAAATATCATATTGGTGGCATTCAGTTCAAATAACTGAGATAAATATATTATTTTGCCAAAGCATCCGGCTACTTAGGCTCGGTCATTTAAAAAATAAAATAAATATACATTTTGTACCAGATTTATATAGCGCCCTTTTCATGCGAACGCACGTTCAAAGGCACTTTACATTATTTTTTGTTGCAGCCACAAGGGCGCAGGTGCATCCTCTACCAGTGCAGATACAGCATGATCTGACCAGAGGGACAGACTGAGAGAAAGCCCCTGAAGGGAGAGAGAGACATTAGATACAGGCATGTCCGGCGCTGCAGAAGTGCGCCTAGCTCTTATTTCGAATAGACAGTCTGGTTCTTTAATGTGCCCGGTGTATAGCACCGATACACAGCTTCCTGGCACTTCCAGATACTTTGCAGACCACACGGCCAGATATAGCGGGAAATATTATAAATATTTCAGAATATGTCAAGTGCCGATGCCAAGGATTGAACCCACGACCTCTAGATTGACAGCCCAGTGCGTTACCACTGAGCTAAATCCGCTTATTGAGCTAAATCCGCTTATTTAAGACATTATATCAGTTCAATGTAGACCACTCAGTCACTATAAACGTATAAAGTCTGACACTGGGTCCACAAATCCTTGAATGGCTATTGTATGCTTAAGGGTCAAGCAATGAGTAATTCAAGGGTGCTTAATTTTAGACGCTTTAAGAATGAGAATATTTAAGTTTTCTTAGACTCAATGTGAATATCACCACTTATCTACTTGTAATGAACTGAGTATGTAACAATTCTGATATTGAACAAACAAGTTCCTCTATCACAATGTTAGACTGAATTGTGTTTTTACTGTGTACTGTTTACAGGATATCAAGTCTGATGATGGTAAATGGCATCAGAATATTGGCACTAGATCACATTATGGTATGCTAAGAAGTTATGACAGCTATACGTCATCCGTTTCGTTCTACGTTGCAGCGAACATGGTGTCGGGGGATTACAATATTACTGTCCATACCGACACTTGGAATAATGTATTTGAATTCACTCATGAAAACAATAACATGCGAACAGCATCAGTTCAAATCCACCAAGCATTGCCTGATCTTAATGTCAATGATCTTAATGTTACCACGACTAATGAGTTTAACTGGACAAGGATAGATGCTTTCTGGAACGTTGAAAATATTGGAGATGGTAAAACATTAGAATTGAGTTGGTCAGACACTCTGTACATCAAGCTTCCAAATGGTTATTATTTTGACACAATTGGAGAGTATCCAGTGTCAATTGAACACGCTCTGGAACACGGACAAACAAACACTAATAATGCAACCATACATTTGCCATTATCAGTATTTGGTCAAATTTCTGTCAAGATCGAAGTAGGGTCTGAGCAATTCAGTGGAGATAATATAAAAACAAACAATTTTTACACACTACCTTTTATAAATATTGAACTCAGAGCTGCAGATATGGTTCTTCAAAACAACGTAGAAGTTAGCGACAATGTTCAAGGAGGGAATGACATAAGTGTATCGTATGCTGTTCTAAATGAGGGAAACAAAGACGTCACAAATACTACCTGGTTGGATAGAATTTACTTCACTGAAAATGAAAAAGACACGGTTCCCTTCCGAGATATCGTTGCTGTAATTGAACAGAATGAAACATTGACTGTTGGATCCTCTTACACAAAGACTGCCAAAATCAAACTACCTTATGATATTTCTGGGCCTCATTTTGTGGTAGTAGATATCAATGCTAATAATGAAGTATTTGAAGGTGGTAAAGTGGCAAATAATAGAATAGTTAAACTTGTGAATGTTGATATATCCCCTGCAGCAGATCTGATCGCTCAGTCCTTGACAGTTACTGATAAAGGGGAAGTCGAAGGTGACAAATTATTTTCTGTAATATGGGAGGTACAAAATATCGGGAACTCGATGAGTGAACAGCAGGTGTGGACAGATAAAATATTTGTAACAACTGATCCCATGACAAACGTTTCCAATAAATACCTTGGAACATTCACTGTTGAAAATCGTCTTCTTTCACAGTCGTCTTATGAGCTACAGAGGAACATTATTCTGCCATTAAAGGTTTCTGGTAACCTTTTTGTCTGTGTTCTGGTTGATGCAACAAAGTCTGTTTATGAATCTAATTCTATTGATAATAACAAGAAATGCATAAGTGCACCTATCTTTGTAAAGCCTAGCCAAGGAGCAAGGTTACTTGGGACTATAAGAAATGTTACAGTTACCAGTCAGGATGGTATAATGGTTCCTGGCTCAGAGATGGAAATAGGATATGATGTATTGAATGTCGGCGATAGGACTACCACTAAGTCCTCTTGGATCGATTCTGTGTATATTGCGGATGTGCAGGTTTCCACATTAGCACAACTTAGAAATATTGGTCTCCGTGTCAAGGATGTTGTCCATTTAGGATCTTTACCGCCGAATGATGATTACGATTTTTCTACAAATTTTATGATTCCTCATGGGTTTCGTGGCCATCCAAAGTTTTATGTCATACCAGATGACATTGACATTAGTCATCAAGGTACACAAGGTGGAACAGATAACTCAAGCACATCCGTTGGAACAGTGACATCATATTTACCAAAAGAACAAATTACTTTCCTGATGCCAAATCTGGTTGTGAATAGCAGTATTGTCTTGGATGCTATGGAAGGGGGACAACCGGTAACCTTGGAATACAACATCACAAACACAGGCAATATTACGACCTTCCAAGTTTGGTATGATAGTGTGTTTATAAGTGAGGATTATATCATAGATGCGTTTGATAAGAAATTGAAATCAGAGCTGAGACCTGTGCAACTGGGTGCTGGACAAACTATGTCATTTAACATATCATTTCTTCTTCCATTAGACTTAGCAACAAAAAGTTACTTTCTAGCTATTGTATGTGATTCAAGAAATGATGTATTTGAGGAAAATGAAGATGATAATATTCAAAGACTTACATTTGATATGCTCGCGAAGGCAAGCACAGACCTATTTGTGAAACAAGTCATTGCTCCCGAATCTGCAGAATATGGTAGTACTCTGAGTGTCACTTGGGAAGTTGCAAACAATGGGACGAAACAAGCTCGAGGGTATAAATGTGATTCAGTTTATCTGTCGGATGATACAGACTGGGATATCAATGATTATCAGCTAGGACAACCTTCTTGTACCAGCTTTACACTGGATGCTACTCAGACAGGAGTTGTTCAAGGGACAGTGAGAAACACTGTTCCTCATGTGAAAGCCCAGAATTATTCAACACTAGTAAAGACAAGATCAAATATTATTGACGTTCTTCCAGCGAATAATGTTGGGATTAGTAAAACAAGAACAGAAATCTCATACAAACTGTTAGAATTTGATAAGCTGAAGCAGATTCAATTAGAACCTCACAAGGCTATTGCATTCCGCATTGCAAATGTCCTGGAAGACAAGACACTAGTTGTAAATGTTACATCCCTTAACCAAGAAGCCTTTAACTCGATATACATTAAAGCTAATCGTCCTGCTACCCTTTACGATTTTGATGTAATATCTGAAGATCCGAGTAGTGCAAATCACATTATTACTGTTCCGGACACTCTGAATGAAGACTATTATGTTCTAATAGAAAATACCGGCTTTATATCGAACAGTCTTACACAGGCATTGGAAGTATCTGTGAAGTATGCTGAGTTTGAAGTCATGAAAATATCACCAGAAATGCTGCTGGTTGGAGCACAAACTACAATACGTATATCAGGTACTCTATTCCCACCTGATATGAAAGCTGAACTACACTTCAATGATTCAACCATTAAACACCTTGTTGCAGTCACTCGAATATTTTCTTCTATCAATGCATATGCTACATTTTCTATGCCAAGTAACATTCCTTTGACTAAAGCTATTCTCGTCTTGAGGTACAACAATGGAAAAGATACTAAAATGACTGACAATACAGTTAATATCGGAACAGGGACGGAAGGATATTTAGCAACATCTGTTGAAAATGTTGGTCGAGTTAGAATGGGAGAAACGTCCGTTATTACTGTTTACCTACAAAACAAGGGTAACTCCGACCTCCTGTCTCCTTTGCTGACAGTGCAAGCTGTTGGAGGCGGTTCACTTCGACTGTTGGGCAGCAATAAAGAAGAGATATATAAACATCAACACCTGATGATTGGCAAACCAAGAGAATGCCCTAGTGGAATATTCCGGCCAGGTTCAGACGGAGAAGTAAAGTTTGAGGCAAAACAAACTGTAGCAACTGGTACAAGTTCTATGGAATTTAAAGTAACATCATTAAAAGTGAGCAATGAAAATCGAAATCCTTTCTTAGACCTGAAGGCAGAATTACACCCTTCACACTATAATGAAATTGAATGGAACAAAGTATGGACAAACTTTATCAAACTTACCGGAAACAGCACCTTATCTTTATCGAGAAAGGTATCAGAAGTTTTGAGTGACATGAGTGTGGCAGGTAGAAGAGTTCAGAAACTAGACGATATTACAAATTATTTAATCGAGTTTGCTGATGCTCCATACGGAGACAGAATAATATTAGGTGGAAGCTTATTCAACGTAGCAACAGACTCGGCCATTACACTTGCGATAGACTATACATTACCTGCTAGGATAGGAGCTAGAGAACAACAAGGTTTCCTTGGGAAATGTTGGATTCTGCCATTGTGGTAATATTTTAATTTATTCAAAAAGGTCAGTTTAGGCCTTAATTGGTTTGATTTATGTGAGACTTTTGGCTTTAAATCCGTATGTTTCTACTAATTATCAATTGTAGTATAGTGTATCAACATCCTGGTCCCATCTGGTCAAGAATCATTGAAACATAAATGAACAGAATATTACCACTGGCATACACCTAACCAGTTTGAAAAAGATATTAATTCTTCCGCAAGCAACTGACAACCTTCCCACTTGTCATTGTCAAACTAAGCCAATGTCATGAAATAACATAACTTGCTAACGAACCTAGATATGCCATGTTTGATGAAACGTTTTACCAACACCACTAGTCAACTAGGATCAATACAATACAATGTACAATACAATATAATTCGATCTTTATTTTGAGCCGGATTAATGTACTAAACATAGAAACATGAGCTATGTATAGCTATTGTTCGACGCGACCATGGTTTCTCTATATATAGATTGATATTTGTTTCAAACAAAAGGCTTGAAGCCCAACAGTTTACATATATGTATATAAATACAAATGATATAACACAGCATTCAGAAAATGTGATTGTATTAAAATGCTGACTTTCTGATGTTAAAATTTTGATGAATTTTTGTTATATTTGGTCTTTTCCAGAATTATGTATCAATGTATTATTTCGTAAATTATTGTACAGAGGTCATTCTAGTATGAAATGAAACTCTTCTTCTGATGAATAACAAATTATATGCGTATACAGGGATATAAAGATCAAGTATATTGGTGAATCAACATTAACCCTGACCTTGGAGAAGGAAGATTACAATTTCACTCAGGTCGGTGACAACGTTTTTATTCATTACAAGTTGGGAACCATAACCAAAGTAGGCTCAGGTAAATGGAACTTTCATTTTCAACATAGTTTTGAAGGGGTTAAGTAAAATGTATTTCACTTACTCGGTCACAAATCCAAAGCGTTTTCTAAAATAAGATTTCCAATCAAAGGTGTTGTATCAGTACCATTTCTTTAGAGGCTTTAATTACATGGTTAGTAGTACCAATGTGTTACACAAATGACAAGAGTTTGGTTGTTTGTCATAATTTGTTCAGGTGAAACAAAACATGATTTTATGAAAGATAAACCGCTTAAAGATAAATCATGTCATGTGAAATCCGGCAATCCTACCGACTGTGATGCCAAATTTAGCGCTTTATGTGTAGTTTATACTATTTTTTTTAAGGTCGAATGTGAAACAAGTATTTCCAACTCATATTAATCCCTCACGACACCTCGTTCCTGATATTATCCATCGCCATGAGGATATGAGAGAAGAGAAGTCAGTACCATTTGTATTTAGTCTTTGGTATGGCGCGACTTGGGTTCGAACCCGGAACCTCCCGCACTCGAATCAGACACTCTACCAGTATGTTATGTGTAATAAATAATGATGTTATTATAGAATACTAGTAATACAGTACACTTAACGGCACTTCTAACGCTACCTTTAATATATTTCATTTGTCTTTAAAACTGCTATATGGATTGTCATGAAATTTGGCACCATTAAACAACAATATTTGATCCTTGTTCAGACAAAGTTTTATATAAATCGGCCCGTAGACTATTGTCAGACACGTCTTCAACTGAATAAACCCTAATATTGAAAGTCACAAATTTTGCCGGCGATGGCGGTCATCCGGTTGTTATTTGCGCTGAAATGTCCTTGCTTCCTAAAATGGTTCATGTCATTTAGCTTTAAATCCATTCATGCGAAATCCAGTGATAACCGTTATAACAACGAGTATGTTGAGTTAATACGACTCCTGCGAGTTACGAGAGTCGAGCTCAACTTGAAATTGGAACGAATTGTGACCACAAACGATATCAAACTGATTAAATTCAATTATATTGCATATTATTACATATTGGATGTTTATGGTGTGTATTTTACCCTTTCAAGTACGAATTATGAAGCCCTCCATCAGGTTTAACGTTTATATCGAACGTATTGTTTTTTATTCAGAAAAGGCGTTTATTTTTAGGCGACCTTAGCTTACCAACTGCTACCTAGTTGCAACGTAGATGGCGTTCATGGATATTTTTATTTTGTACACGCGTTATATAACATATAAAACATCAATGAAAAAAAAACGAATATACTCAATTTACCCTTAATAAACACGCTTTTTAATTTTGTGACTTTTGAAATTCGGGTTATGTAAATTACGTTTAAACCTCGATTTTTCATATGCATCATGTTCTATATTGACTTGTGTGGTAACATGCACATGCATCAAACTCAGTTGGTTGAAAATTTGATGAGGTTATCTCGAACGGTTTAGGAGATATCAGGGAAAATCAAAGGGTAGCGTTAGAAGTGCCGTTAGGTGTATGTTAACTCAAATGCAGACAGATAAAAGTAATAAATAAATAAAATAAATGGCTCCGAGGTCCTATCTGTGTCATGACGAAGTCTCCATATTGTGAAACCAACTTCGACATATGTTGATTATATAATGTTTTCTTAATATTAATGAGCTCTCTTTATGTGTAGATATGGTTCTCCACCGAAGACGAGATGATAAAGAATTTCATTTTGACGCATCAACACTACTATTGAAGTCAATAGGTTCTTTGATTGATAACAGTAGCTTGAGTCTACAATATAAGAACAATCTATTGACACAAATAAAACATTCAAGTGGACCATATGTATCCATTGTGTACAATGACCGTGGAAATGTGGTTTCGATGGAATTGATGAATTCTACTCTCGTTAAACAAAAGAAGAAAACGTAAGGCTGTTTCATGAGATATTTACTACAAGTGTACTAAATTTCAATACCATAAAAGATCATATAATCTTGCCAAAGCAGTCTCAAGAAATGCACATTCATTCATTATAAAGGAAATATGGTCCATAAAGGTATACAACCCCAGAGCGTATGAAAGCTAATAATTCAATTTTCTCCCCACAATATAATTATACCGCTAGGCTTTTGAAATTGTATTTTATGTCATGAAAACCGAGCACCATGAATTTTAAAGGCTCAGTTTAGTCTTTTTAGTTTGTATGTACTTTATCAATTTTGAGTGTATTCTATATTGCGTCTAATATGTGTATTTACTTCAAATCTGCAGATTCCAGTACGAGTTCGAGTCTGGGTTGCTAAGGAGTATCCGGTCTGATTCCACAATAACCAAATTTCGCTACAATATTAAAGACTCCTCCTTGAAATGTGTTATGTATGATCGCGAAACCATGATCGTATTTGAGTATAATTCATTCGGACACTTGTCTGCTCGACGTTTCATTGCTGCCGGAGATCAAGTGAAAGGACTTGAATATACATACAGTGATGGAGGGATGGTCTACATTCATGAAATACCAGACGGTAAGATGACGACATACTCATATGGTGAAGATGGAGAGCTTATACGTATTCAAACCAACAATAGCTTGCCAGAAAAGACTGTATCAACTATGTTCTCTCAAGCCACATATCTGGGAGACGTTGTGAGTGTTCACTACACATACATTAAAACCTTGCTTTTAAACTTCTATACTAACTTCAACAACCTAATTCCAAACCTTTGGCTGAGTGTACTGTAGGTGGTACTAAGATTTTAATTGATACAATGCTTAGTCGATTGGACCAGGCATACATAAATTATGGTAACAAAATTATTTATTTTAATTAAATTGTTTTGATTAATAGTTTTATGATTTTAATTTGATGTCACTGTATCATTACAACCTTTTTTTCTTTAAATTGTGTTTTTATTTGTATATTTTTTTTACTGACGTGCGTAAACATTCAATCTCGTATTCTCTTATTGAAATAAATACAATGGACAACATTGCTTAAGGTGTACGGATTTAAAGACAAGTTCGGGATGGGTTCTAAATATTTCTATTTACGTTATAAAAAGTGAACAGGGCTATTTCGTTGACAGCGACAGTCAAGATTTATAGATTTAAAGACGTGTATTGTTCATGATTAAGTTTAACAAAATTCATTTCAAGTGGAAAAAAAATACTTTTAACGCAGTATCATGAACACACACTGTTTATTTAGAAATAATGAAAGGTCTGTACAAATTTTAGCAAACGGTTACTTTTGATATCTTATGAATGAAATTACAAATGTACTTGTTATGAATATAGAATTAAATCGTAATTTTAAGGAAATTAGTTTGTAAAGATGCAAAGACGTTTAGAGAGAGAAATGATTGTTTAGAATGATAAAACAATGTTGGTCATGTGTGTTTGTAAAGTGTCAGTAGCATGGTAGAATGACATAACCGAACGAATCACTTGTTCTGACAATGAACCAAAAACCATACATTTTGTATCAAGTTTCAGAAAGGACTAAACAAGAACATGAAACAGCCACACTTCGCCTGTTCTGATGTTTTGGTTTCATGTAATACATATAAACCTGTTATGTCTTTGTCAGAGCAATGTACCAATACCACCATATGCACCCACTTTTATACGAGTACTGTCACATGATGCTCCCTGATGTATGCATTATGCATGTATTTTAATGTTTGTTCCATTAACAGTTGATTTTGAAGAAGACATTTGACAAAGACAATAACCAAGTTATCATTGAAGATGGCAATGGTGATAACATAAAGACTGTATTTAACGACAAAGGTCAGTTAATTGAGTTCATTGATGGTCGCGGGAACAGGTATGAAGTGGACATTAATGATAATGGAACATTAAACACTGTTTTTTATCCCGACGGTACAAACACATCATACAATTATTTTAAAAATGGGCATCTAACTACTGTCCAATCAGGAGGTGTTAAACGTTATGAGTTCAATGAACATCAACAGTTGATTAAGAAGACTGACAGTATCGGCGGGATTTCATCATATGATTACGATGAAATTGGAAACGTTGTAACCGCTACTAACGACATCGGTGAAATCAGCATACAACAGACGGACAATCAGCCTGCTCGTATCCGGTATCCTAATCACAAAGTAGACTTTAAGTATGATAACCAGCTACGAGTTACTGCCATAGAAACTACTAGTGGTTATAAAGTTGGCTATAGTTACAATCGTCTAGGACAAATGACACAAGTCACTGACGAAGACGGGAAGGTTCTTGCTGGTGTTATATATAACAATGCTGGAAGGATCGTAAAGAAGACACTAGGAAATAAAGCAAAGACTGAGTATAAGTACGATTCTACCACTGGACTGCTAACAAAATTGTTGAACTACTATCCCAATGGAACTTTGTCGTCATTCTTTAATTATACTTACTCATCCAAAAACAGAAGAATATCTGTTGATACGATTGAAGGAATGTGGAAATTTCGATACGATCGAGCTGGTCAAGTTATATCTATGATTGATCCACAAGGAAATGTCACGAAGTATACGTACGACAAGACAAAGAATCGTAAAACTGTGTCCGTGAACGGTGGGGAAATTACGAATTCTGTTAACGAACTGAACCAATACGTTGAATATGGAAAAATGAAGTATAAACATGATAAAAATGGAAACCTTGTAGAGAGAGAATCTGAAGCTGGTGAAATAGAACGTTTTGTGTATGATGACGACAACAAGTTGATCCGGTATGAGTCAGCATTAAATAATTGTACGTATCGGTATGATGCCTTCGGATTTCTCTACTCTAAGAACTGTAGTGATGTTGCTACTCAATATGTGGTCAACATGGGAGGTAACTATGGCTTGGATATTTTAGAACAGGTTAGTTACTGAACTTAATGAAAATTTTATTAATATATTACCTCAGTTCCATATAATGTGTACTCATTATTTATTCTTTGGAGAGCTGCAATGGATTTTGTGGATGACAGCAACACAAAACAAAACTATCATCATTAGTTTAAATACCTAATAGTTAACCACTCATCTATATGTTAGTTTGGTTGTATGTTCTATAATTATGCAAACTTTGTGCAAAAGTATTACAAAAATGCGCATGACTTTCATAACACATATCTAATGAACCGATCAAGTACTAACGGCAATCTTTTATAGAACCTTGTTATGTATTTATGCATAAAGGCCATTACCTTGTCAATATTTATGAAAGCTATTAACACCATACTTTCTTTTTCGGTATTAGACGAGAACAGAGAATGGTCGGACGACTAGGATGTCATATTACCATGGGGACGGATTGATAGGTTTGATTGGACAGAAACATGAAAATGATGAGATAAACTATTTTATGTTTGATTCATTAGGGTAGGTGACACATTCATCTTTGCGATACACCCCACACAGAAACAATATACAAATGTAGTTCAGTATCAATGGTAATACCCAGACAGACTGCCTGTTGGCTGGATTGTTAGTTGTTAGTTGTTCGTCACTTTGCTTCATCTCCCAAACTGTTCCGTGAATCGTAATGACACGTGATTGAAGCATGTATGCATAGTTGTATTTCCTCATTTTTTCCCCGATTTGTGATCCTTTTATTAGTTTGTGAAAATCATGTCTGTATAAATAGAATTTCGTTGAAACTTTACTGGAAGCGTTTGTGTAATAATATGCGATATAGAAATTCAAGAAATCTCAACAACATAACAGTTCAAAAACATTTTTTTCTTTAAAATGCGCGAACCATTAAACCATTTAAAGCAATTGTTTTTTTTTCTTCACAGGTCAGTGGTTTGTATCTTAGATGAAAATGGAGACTTATTGAATAAAATTGAAAGAAATCCGTTTGGCGAGATCCTGTCTGTCAGGAGTACGGTTCAATCATCCATGTTTACCTATATCGGACAATGGGGCGTGGTTGACATGCAAGAAATACCTGGAACGTACTTAATGCGAGCGCGTCTATATGATAGTCACACAGGAAGATTTATGAGTACTGATCCTGTAGGAATAAAGGCTCATAGCAAAAACTTCTATGCTTACTGTTCTAACGATCCAGTCCATTTCAATGACCCAGAGGGCACGTGTCCAATATGCTGGTTCGCAGGAGTAGGAGCTGTGTACGGTTTATATAGCTACATGTCAAACACACCTAGGAAAGACTGGACCTGGGGAGGTAATACTTTATTATCATTATCAACTGACGATGGTGTTCGTGCGTCTACCTTATTAAATTTACAAACTGTAATTAAGTAAATGTAGTAGCTACCTCAATAGCCGAATGGTAAGGCATCCACGGTAGAGTTACACAAGATACACCAACCATGGTACCATTATATTCAATTACAAAAGTGCTGGTAGTTACATGTAATTGTTAAATTTCAAAACAACTTGTAATTCTAACGCCATTCATCATATTGTTTCAATAAACTGTATATTCTGATAAAACGACATATTCGGCAATATTACTTACTGATTTAGGGGCCATTGGGTCGACTGTGACTGGAGGGCTGAAGGGAGCTATGCTTATTTGGAGAAAGGTGATACCTAAACCTATAAAGATCATGCTTGGTGCAGGGGCAACTGTGGCAGGAAAATGGGCTCAACATGCGATTGACAGGGAACCTTACTCAATTGATGATGCGAAAAAAGATTATATTGACGCATTCGTCTATGTTGCTTCTATGAACTCAACATACCAAACGTTTAAAAAAGTAGTTAAAGTACTTGATACATTATGCAGTGTATGGGAGAAATACAAGGGTGGTCGACCAGGGGTAAGCACTTTGTTTATTTTTATAAAAAATCCTAAATAACAGCTTATCTAAATCTTATGCTATCAACATTTATCAGGGATTTCGATATATGATTATATGGACGTTAGGGCTTTGTAAAAGAACTCTAGATGATCAGTCACAAAGACAAACTAATTGTTTGCATTGAAAAAATGCACTATGAGCACCAGTCGTGATCATGCTAATTCTTATAAACCAAGGTACTATCTGTCGAATTGGTTCATAAAGCTGGTTTCACACAACGGCGTTTTGGCTGACGTTTTGGGCAAAAGTCCAAATCCGCTAGTAAAAGGTTTTAAAAGTTTACGAGAGTGATTTTTGCTTAAGATCGTTGATGAACGTCGTGTTCGTTTAAACTTTTCAAACAATTGTGGTTGCTATGGCAACAGAAACATTGAAAATGGCCTAAAACCGGTAGGGGACTTCTGTATTGCTTTCAATTCTTAATGACTTGTTAAACTAAGGATTGGCACTATGAACGTTTGTACCGGCGTTGGGTAGCATTTCAAATATCGAAAGTATGAGTCTCCGGCAAATAAACCTTGTATCTAAGTTTAGTTATACACCAATATGATTCGCCTGAGTTATAATTGCCAGCTGCGTTCGCGTGAAAGTAATTATGTATCTGGCATTAAGATGGTTATTTTTATCTTTCCGTAACAGTATTCTTATTATTATGATCATACGAAGAGATATAAAAAAAGAAATAGTTCATATCTTTAAATAGTATTCATAATTTATATTTCCCATGCATGTGTTGAAAACTTCAACAAACACGACCCATATTTAATTTACGGTTTACAAAATATACTAATTGACTTTCGGCTCATTTCAAGTTAAATATCGCCTGGCACACATGTGATTAATCGTTGCGTTGAATTTTGTAGTGTGTATTTACTGGTATCATATATCTACCAGTATATAGATCTTTATATTTGTGTTAACATGTATACAATTGTATTTGCATAATGTGTACTGGGGCTGCCATTTTCTAATCATGTGACTGAAAATAGTTCATTATGGCGCTTTGTGATGTCAGAGGTCTATTGCAATGCATAAAGGCCGAAGTAATCAGAATAAAGCCCAAACGTCGGAGAAATTACTTTCGCCAGAAGTTTTTTTTGTTCTTACCACAAACGTTGTGAATCTGGCCGCAAACCAATTTTTACAAAAGTTTCCTAGCACTTGACTGCGTTTGACAGCGGGCTCTAGCGCTTGACAGAGTTTGTCAGCCTTAAAGTTATATGCGAATTTTGGTTAACACAGATTGGCGTATTAGCAGCGGTCCACAACTTAATACGGCTTTGACGAACGAGTTTACTATCGTTAGGGTTTCGACAGGCTCCGTCGTAAAAAGTTAACCTTAGTTACGGGTATGAGGTGGAAAGGTGTCCGACGCTAAACCCTTGCGTTACCGTTTTGTTTAATGCTTCTGAAGTGCCCAAGTTTGACAAGCGTTCAGCAATGCCGTGAAAAGTTCAACTACACTAGCCCTTGCGTTACACACCCGTTGGTCTCTGCTGGAAATACGTTTGGATAAATTCACCAGCACTACCGACAGACGTTTTCCAACAAAATAAAACTTGTGAAAAAGCAGTGTGACTCAATTTAGCGTTCAGAAACGTTTACAATGTACGAGGGGTGTTCAAGTAAATTGAGTACGTTGCTTATCTCATTAAATACATACCTGTAGTTCGTATTGCTTTCAAATTTTCACTGAAATTCAATTACAATGTTCTGAGCATGTACGCAAAATTTAATTAAATTATGTTACGAAATAAAAATAATTCTGTTTTCATTATAAAATCATATGGTTTACGCGTGCGGCGCACAACTACGTCATTATTCATTGCAGTTTGAGCGTCATGCTATAAAACAGTTTTTTCTCATTTTCTAACTGTTCCCTGCTGTAAACAAAATACTGAAGATTGCGTTGTATCGATTTCAGGTATTTCAACGAATCATTCACTGCTAAATGAACAAATAAATTATTTTGTAGCATCCATAGTTTTGAAAACACCTGCCTCGAAAATACATCTATCTCTATCGATTGCGTCTAGTACTGACGTTATATGTGACGTGCTCGTGTGTTCTCACTGACCTTTGATACTTTTCAATCTTATCACTCCATGCACTGCATCGTATATGCCACTTAAAACCACAATACTAGATACCAATCATTTCCCATTTGCCCCTTAAAGTATTTTATAAGACAGTGTAGGAGTATTTTGTAGTTCAGAACAAAACTTTAAAACGACACGCGTTTCCATGTGTTGAGCTGACGTCGTTTTGATGCTATGGAAATTCGACTCTCTTCTTGTTAAATCATGTTGTTTCTTCTGTTGACAATGTCCAAATGAATAAATATTTATACAAAGACTTGCATATACGTCAGACAACTTTTTCCCGCTCTTTGAAGTACAAGTTTAGATAACACAAATATTTGAAGTAAAACATGTGTTGTGCCACAAATGTACTACGTGTGCCGGTAAACTGTTACTATAGTTACTAAAGTGCGGATACTGCTCACATTATAAATTAAAGTCCTTTTGTTTTCATACAGTCCTGTTGATAATTTCAAGCCATATATGATATGTCAACTTCTACTTAAATGGTTGGTATTAAAAGGACCAGTCCAAGAACTTTTTGAAAACACCTCGTACACCAACGTTTATTTCCAAACGTGGACAAAGGTTTTGCACGTCAAATTATTTCAACGAAAACGATGTTCGCTGGCTAGTAAACTTTTGATAACTTTTTCTAACGGAGTTGGACGTTTGTTCAAACGTCGGTTTAAACTCGTAGTGTGAACCAAATTAGATTAAGATGCAAACCATTGTCGACGTTTGGAAGCAAACGTTGTTGTAAGTTGTGTTGTGCTCAGTTTGGTTTGCCACAACAAAACAACAACGCCAAAATGCGATAAAACGACACATTGACTTCTTCGTGTTTCGCATTTTCCCATTGTGTGGAAAAACAAAGAGAAAATACGACAGAATAAGGGCGACAAAACGACACATTTTTGTGTCGTGTTTTCGCATAACATCACGTCATATATTTGCTTTTTCGGGGCAATTACATTATTCGATATATATTTCGATTCAATGTCTCTTCTTTATAGATGTGTGCTTGGCCAGATAAAGTCGATGCTCTTGTGACAGATGTTGTAGATAATATGATCGACTGGGTTCAGTCCTTAGATCCAGTAAGTGAAACACTTGTTTTAAGGTATCCATGAGACTATTGTATGAAAATAATTATAATATAACATTTTTCACCTTATGGGCATAAATACGTAAGTTGTCATCTGTGGCTCAATTCACATTAATTATCTTATTCACAGATACTGTGTTTACAACCTAACCAAACACTTAAATACATGTATAAATATGATAATTTCTTATTTATTGCACAAATGAAAGCATTTACTGGGGTTTTGTTTGTATCTGTAAATGCATTAATTACGCAGGCTATATCAATAATCATATTCCTAAGGTTGACATGATTAGCTTATCGTGATTATCGTGTGATACTTGTCAGAATAAGTCTGAGGCTCAAACTGCTATACATGTATATATGTATATTTTTCTTCACATTCAGCATGATTGGTGATGCATTTCAGAATGATATGTTAGAACCAGCTGGGTATGGTTCTGCTCGTTTTATTATCCCCCGCCGAAGGCGAAAGGGATATGGTAATGGTAGGCGTCATTCCGTTAGTCCGTCCGTCCGTCCGAACTTCTGTGTGCAACTGCTCCTACATTTCTTTAGGGATTTTGACGAAACTTTCACAGATTAATTGCTATGATGTCCCCCATATTGTCAGGATTTTTTTATTCGACCATTTTTGACAGAGTTATTGCCCTTTGTTGTTTTTTACATATAAATTCTTCTGTGTGCAACTCCTCCTACATTTCTTCAGGGAATTTGACGAAACTTTCACAGAATAATATCTATGATGTCCCCCAGCGAATATTGTCAGGATTTTTTTATTCGACCATTTTTGACAGAGTTATTGCCCTTTGTTGTTTTTTACATATAAATTCTTCTGTGTGCAACTCCTCCTACATTTCTTCAGGGAATTTGACGAAACTATTACAGAATAACTGATATGATGTCCCCCAGCGAATATTGTCAGGATTTTTTTATTCGACCATTTTTATAGAGTTATTGCCCTTTGTTGATTTTTACTTATAAATTCTTCTGTGTGCAACTCCTCCTACATTTCTTCAGGGAATTTGACGAAACTTTCACAGAATAATATCTATGATGTCCCCCAGCGAATATAGTCAGGATTTTTTTATTCGACCATTTTTGACAGAGTTATTGCCCTTTGTTGTTTTTTACATTTAACTTCTTCTGTGTGCAACTCCTCCTACATTTCTTCAGGGAATTTGACGAAACTTTCACAGAATAATTGCTATGATGTCCCCCAGCGCATATTGTCAGG
The DNA here is from genome assembly GCA_947247005.1 of Spisula solida. Lineage (NCBI taxonomy): Eukaryota > Metazoa > Mollusca > Bivalvia > Venerida > Mactridae > Spisula > Spisula solida. The sequence continues at coordinate 49,499,541 of OX365944.1, read as the reverse complement.
ATTATTTTATTCGACCATTTTTGACAGAGTTATTGCCCTTTGTTGATTTTTTACATTAAACTCTTCTGTGTGCAACTTCACCTTCATTTCTCAAGGAATTTTGTCAAAACTTTTACAGAAGTACAGTTATGATGTGCCCTAGCGTATATCATCAGGGATTTTCATTTCGGCCATTTTTGACAGAATTATGGCCCTTTGTTTGTTTTGTACCTTTGTGGGATATAGAAAAAATGATAAACTCTTCTATGTGCAACTCCTCCTCTATTTCTTACGGAATTTTGATGAAACATTTCACAGATGTACCCACATGAGATGCAATGGCGAATATTGTCATGGTTTTAAATTTCAGTCATTTTTGACAGAATTATGGCCCTTTTTATACATGTGTAAGCTATAGAGAAAACAATTTGTTTCTGATGGATAACTTTGGGATGAGATATCACAATGAAACTTGCTGTGTGGGTTGTTTGTGTGCAGTCGGCACTTGCAATGTGAAATGGGGCCGGTGGGGGTCAAGGTCACCGTTACTAAAAATAGAAAAAAATATTTATGCTCATATTTTTGTTTCTGATGGATAACTTAAGTTTGGGATGAGATATCACAATCAAATTGGCTGTGTTGGTTGTTTGTGTGCAGTCGGCACTTGCAATGTGAAGTTGGGCCGTTGGGGGTCAAGGTCACCGTTACTAAAAATAGAAAAAATCATTAATGCTCATATTTTTGTTTCTGTTGGATAACTTAAGTTTGGGATGAGATATCATAATGAAACTTGCTGTGAAGGTAGTTTGTCTGCAGACAGCACTTTCAATGGGAAGTGGGGCCGGTGGGGGTCAATGTCATCGTTACTAAAAGTAGAAGAAAATCATTTATGCTCATTTTTGTGAGGATTGATATAACATGGTGAAACTTGCTAGCTTTGAAGGTAGCTTGTGTGAAGAGTCACATGGGATTGAAAGTGGGGGGTCAGGGTCATCATTACTAAAAATAGAAAAAACTTTTCACTCAATAACTTTTGTTAGGAATGAGATATCATTGTGAAACTTGCAATTTATAGCTTATGTGAAGATGTCTCCCCGCAATTGACCGTGGGCTAAAGGGCAACAAGGTCGCATTTAACTTGGTTTTCTTGTAGTGTGACTGCTTCTTGTTGACTATGTTTATATGGTATGTAATAAATTAAATATAGTAAAAAATCTTTTGTGCATCTCAAACATTCCTCTTGGGATTGAAACCAAACTTTCACAAAACTTATGCTTTAAAACAATGATTGTATTCAATAATATTTGGTACAATTATTTTCCCTTCGGCGGGGGATATGGCTGTCTGTGACTGCTTCTTGTTGCTAAGGATATGATGATGTATTTCAGAATGATATGTTAGGACCAGCTGGGTATGGTCCTGCTCGTTTCATTGCTAAGGATATGGTGATGAAATATATGATCAGGTTTGAAAATGAGGAGAATGCCACAGCTCCAGCCCAACATGTTTATATTGTACATAGCTACAGTGAACATCTAGATCCACGCACCATGCAGATGGGAGAATTTGGTTTCGGAAATTTCACGCAAGAAATTCCAGACAGACAGAAGTTTTTTCAAGTAAATGTTATTTTTTTTAAATATTGAAGAATTTATATAAATGCGCGATCTTATTGTCCGCGTTGTTAAAAATGTTTTGTAAGACGAAAGTTTTCCGGATATTTTCTTGAATAGAAGCAAAACGGTACTCACTTATTTATGACTGTAATTTAAATTTATAACAACAGGGTACGATCAATATGACAGCAGAGATGGGATTTCTTGTACGGGTGTTTGCAGGACTAGATATTGTCAAGAAAACCTTGACTTGGGAGTTTCAGACAATAGACCCACAAACAGGTATGCTTGCAATTCAAGTTTAATAATCAAAACATTTTTGCCACCTGCTTTTCCATTCAGTATGGATTTAAATGAATGTACTGTCTATACAAACAGTGGCATGCATCACAAGAAATATTTGCGATGGAGCTACTTCTATTTGTAGTATACAATTCTTCTTGAGTTACTTAAATCAATTCTGTCCCACGATAAGCTTATTCTTTTCTAGGTTTTGTTCCGAAATTGGAATCCATGTATTTACATACAAATGTACCCATACAATTGCCTTTCTACAAAACTTGCATTCTTGATCTGATGCCCATAAATGTTAATAATTTTAAATTGTATGTATTTAGCATTAGATTAACATAATTTTGTATACATGAATAAGCATAAGCAGTATAGCTGCCTAACTAGACATAAACCTATAAACATAAAATAATTACATGCTGTATCTAATAACACAGGAGAAGCGCCCATTGATCCAGGTGTTGGATTTCTTCCTCCAAATAACGGAACAACAGGGCAAGGATTTGTTTCGTTCTCCATGAAACCTCGCAGAGATGTTGCCCACTTAGCTACAATCAACGCTAATGCGTCTATTTACTTTGATGAGAATGAACCTATTGATGCTCCGAATATATTCAACACGGTATGGATATTTGAAATTAGTTTTAACATTACCGTAGATGGTAGAAAGACAATGAGTGATCAATTATCATACATGTTATTTTTATGATGTACATATGTTTGTTTTTTAGTCTGTATTTATTTCCTTATTTTATTTCGCCTATTCAAACACAAACATTGTACATATCCACAAACCTACGAGGGAAAAACACCTACTTGAACAACAAACAGTGATCTTTGTTGGCAGGCTAAATATCATTGAAACTGGTCTGATGGGAAATAGATTTGATGGTGTTTGCATGTTTTGTACTAGTTACATGTATTTGCTCACAGATGGTATTGATCACATGTAAGGGTTGTACCCGCCTAGTTTAGAAAAGGTAATAACAGATCGGACAGTGAAAGCAGCATTCATCAGAAAGATAATGTTAAGTCAGACAGATAAGGCAGCACTCCACTTAACCAGCCAAGCACAGAAAAAAAAATATTCAAGCACAATGACCAACAGAAACAGCCGAGCACAGAAAACATAAAAACAAATTACAAGGCACAATGCCCATAATCCGTAGAAACAGCAGAGCACACAATGCACAAACAGGAACAAATAAAAGACAAGAACACAGACAACAAGCATACGTAACAATAAACCAAAATATAATAGAAAATCTGATAGGGAAGGCAGCACTCAACTTAAAAAGTCGAGCACAAGAAACATAAAAACATCACAAACCACAATTACACGGCACAATGGCTAACATATTAATAAACGTGAAAATGAAATTAACAGCAGAGTCCAAGTTTCAGCTTTCAAATCTCGAAAGTCCAAGTCTCAGCTGCCAAAGAGCTAATTCGATAGGGAAAGAAAGGGCGAAATAATAAAATAATACATAATCCTTGCTGTGCAGCTGCATATGAAATTATAAACGAACCGGATATGATACGAATAGCGCGAACGAAAATAAAACCTAGCACCATTTTTAAGTAATATATAAAAACACGAAATTTAGGGCAGATGCACCCAACAGAAAAAGCAGCTCACAAAAATGACACATGAAACACACAGACAATACCCAACGCAAAAAAAACCAGCAACCACAAAAACACGACATGAAAACAAAAAAGGCACAGATAATACCCAACGCAAACAACAGCAACTACCAAAACACGACATGAAAACAAAAAGGCACAAACAATACCCAACGCAAAAAAACAGCAACTACCAAAACACGACATGAAAACAAAAAAAGCACAGACAATACCCAACGCAAAAAACAGCAACTACCAAAACATGACATGAACACAAAAAGGCACAGACAATACCCAACGCAAAAAAACAGCAACTACCAAAACACGACATGAAAACAAAAAAGGCACAGACAATACCCAACGCAAAAAAACAGCAACTACCAAAACACGACATGAAAACAAAAAAGGCACAGACAATACCCAACGCAAAAAAAACAGCAACTACCAAAACACGACATGAAAACAAAAAGGCACAGACAATACCCAACGCAAAAAAAACAGCAACTACCAAAACACGACATGAACACAAAAAGGCACAGACAATACCAAACGCAAAAAACAGCAACTACCAAAACACGACATGAAAACAAAAAGGCACAGACAGATGGTCTAACCCTGCAGCTGCATACACTAGTAAATGGTTTTTGACGGTTGTATACAAAAAGGAAATAAGTAGACGGATAGGGGAGGAATGGACACAAGAAAGATTGAAACTAAACAACTACAACGTCCTAATTCCACGTGTCTCTAAAAGTGTATACATTACTGTACATGTATATATTACATCTACGTGTAGCTCTTGATGTGATGGAATTACCACATTCCTCGTTACTTCTAGCCAAACAATGTTACTATTGATTTTTATACGGATACAGATAGACGATATACCTCCAGTGATGAACAGTTCTATTATATCAGAGACACTGTCTGTAGATTCTGTCACAATCTCAATGCGACCTACAGATTCAGGATCAGGTCCTGCCTTCGTGGATATATTCCAAAAACAAGGTATACCATTAGACACGAATTACTCTCTAATTTTTATCGTCTAATCTTTATCGGGACACTTTCGCATGTATGATTTGTAACGCCTCTGACATGCTTAAATCTAAAAAGAAAACATGAAACAAAAAACTGCTGTAAAATATGATTTACCCAATCAGCATGGTTCCTTTGTAACCACATATTTCTTTTCCAATTTATGTAATTTCAGAATGATCTAACCGTTTCATTGTCAATTACTACAAGTATCTGAGGAATAACCGTTTAAATAACCACCTGGGACTAAGCAATATAGAAAAAATGTCATAACTATTGGAGGTTATATCATATTTTACTTTGGACCGTATATCAACCCCTTTTCAACACAAGTGACTCATTATGTATGCTTACATAGCTTAATTCTTGTCATGTGTCCATATTCGCCAATATACTAGTATAATATTGACTTTAACTTAGCTTTAGACTTGGACTTATAACTCGACTTGTTGGTGAATAAGAGCCCTGCTTAATATCTGTATCGTACAACATAACGTTAGATAAGCTCATACATGTAATATTCTTTGTTATTGGCAGACAATAGTTTAGTGCTGTTTATGGAAGGTGTTACAGAGGATATACTTGTGCTACCATTGAGTCAATGTGCATCATACAATCTACTTCCAATTTCTGTGGACCATGTTGGGAATCGGCAGGTTGTACAGGAACTAGATTCTGTAGAGTTCCTTAATGTTGAAGCTACAGGGGAACCAGGTAATCATGTTACTTTTACTGGTTCCTAGTTTTATTTGACAGACATTCATTTTTACAAGTCCCAAAGCTAGAGTCACAAACATAAAGAACTACAGATTCTAACACATATGATACATGTATAGTATATAATGAATTAACTCCTAAAGATATGAATGTCCATAAAATTTCGTATTATTGATCATCTCTGTCATTGCAAATATAATAGGTTATAATGTTACAATGGTTTATCATAGAGGCATACCCGGAAGTTATTGACGGTTAAATAACACCTGACTCCTTAGCAAAATGTCATATGTAAAATCTATAATTGGCAGAGTTTCGTGGCTTAAAGTAAAACTATATAGTATGTTAGGTGTAATTGTTGGTTAGTGCAACATGAAGCAGCCATTGGTTGTGATGAGTTTATGACCTCGTACATGACAACGGACAATTTGCATGTCACAAGGGGCACCTCGTATGTGACTGCATTACATCGACTTTTGTGAGACTTTAAGCCCAATTATGCAACTATGAAAAATTTGTACTTTTAGGTAACTGCAGTTGCTCCGATCATGGAAACTGTTCCTGGACAAATGTTTGTATATGTAATGAGGGGTATTATGGTCCGACGTGCTCCTCCAGTAAGTATTAAAACTACTTTAAACTTTTCAAGTGTTCTTATTATTTTGTTATAATTTCTCCATCCATTCAACTGCTGTACTTTTACCACATTGGACACATCTCATATAGACATTTCATACTTAATATCTACCTGTCTAAAGGATATAACATCTCTTATATTAAGCATCTGTCCCAGGATTTTGTTAACAGATTCTGCACAAAACCTTAATGCTTGGTTATTATGTAGTCTAGCCTTACATGATTACGAAAGAGGGTTTTACATTCTACATTCATGAACGACATACTCATGTGTGTAGAGATTATTGCGTTCGCCTTGGGAACTTGAGGTTGTCCAGTTTTGCCCGGTTAGTGTTTGTGTTCTTACCTTGCTTGGAACTCGTATTGTATATACAATGTAGTTTAAAGGTTGGGTGACAGTGTTTGGGTGACAGTGTCAGTATCCATCTCAGCAATAATCGGTAAGTAAGACTTTTTGACCAATAAAGTAACATTATGAACTGATTTCTGTTTCAGCCACAAAACCACTTGAACCGCCAGTTTTGGACATGAAGGCTGTTGCAGGATTTACGAATGAAGAAATCAAACTTAAGATATCTGCGAGGAATATGTCTGGAAGTCTGGAGGATATAACCATCATATTATCAGGGTTCCCTGATGAAACAACATTCTCCAAGGGCACCAATAATCCTGACGGCTCCCTTGTACTTAGAAGTTCAGACTTTGGTTCACTTACTATGAAAACTAAATATGAAGGACAGATTAAGCTAAATGTTTTAGCACGGCAAGGGGCAACAGATTCAACTTTGACTCGATCCGGGGTTCTCACATTTATGGTTTATAAGCGACCAAAAAATGTCAATATCCATGTGAATGGATGTTTCTTTAACGGAACCGATGGATTTGTCCAGGCTCGTTTGAATTCATCGGTAGACATTGGATCTTCAGCAAATTCGTCAGATCTTTTATCACATAATAATGTGTTAATAGTTCCATCCTGGATTCAGCCTGTTGGAGAGTATAATGCGGAGCATGTATATGATATAAATGATGAAATGGTAGATTATATTGTTAATCTAAATGCTCCAGTTAAAACATTTAACGTAACTGTTGTTGTTAAATTACAATATCCCGGTCTTCCAACGTTGGAGATCAGACAGGTTGAAGAAATATCTACATTTTGCAATAAAGGTATGTACACGTTTTATACTAGCAATATAAGGGAGTGTCAATTAAGGTTGAGATGTAATTGTCATGATACAAAATGATATGGACCTCACTGCTACTGGTTCTATACGAATTGTAAACTTGTTCTACCTTGGTGTTGGTGAAACATATTCGGAGAACGAGCTAGCAGACAAAGCGAGCACAAGGACAACCCACAAGCCATATTCCATGTAAATAGGAAAATGGTACATGCATTTTTGAAAGAAACGAATCAGCCTGAAACTGGACTTTCCAACTTTCAACAAGGCACATACAAAATAAACACACCTTGACAAAAAGGCACGGTGACAATTTTACTTTCGGTATTATTTTTTGCTTCTTCCACTATAAAGTGGACAAAAAGAGAATATTAAGTCAGACAGGGAAGGCACCACTTAACTTCACCAGCTGAGCACAGAAAACATACAAGGCACAATGCCTAACACACAAGCCAACCGAACGATGTAATGCATACATAATTTCAGAATCATATTAATTTCACTTGTTTATACACTAACTGATTCTATTGTTTACATTTAAGTTTCAACATGCGACTGTGTGAAGGAAAATACAAAGTTTTGTAAGTCTGCTTCTAACTTGTGCGTCTGCAAGGTTGGATGGACTGGGGTTAGGTGTGCTAGTGATGTTGACGAATGTGAGAACAAAGCTATCTGCAAGAATCAAGCTTATACTGTGTGTCAAAACAAAAACAATGGTTATGACTGCTTATGTCGCATTGGTTATAATACAACAAAAAGTGGCTGTGTAGGTGAGTGGAATTTGTCGAAACAGACTTTGGCCATATTTTTTATTTCAAAGTTACTATTGGTGTTGACTTCAGTCACTTGCCCCTCGCTTGGCTGTTCATATTTCTTAACAACATAATAAAGTTCACTGATTCTTACTTTGTACTTTGCGGAGGCGTCTTCATACAATCAGAATCTAAACAAATCATGTTTTAGTCATTCTTTAGTGTTTCAGTATACTTTATATTTATGATTGTTTTAATCAAGTTTTAAAAATTAAATTTCAGCTGATGTGATCAAGATTAATGAAACAGTGGCTCCAAATCGTAAGTAAATGGTGGATTCATTCAGTCTGCCATTGCATACTTTCTGCTTACTTTTAACCAAGTGCCTGGTGAAAGCATTCAAACCAGTGACTTCTTATAACAGCAGATTGGAATTCTTTCTTGGTATCTAGGAACGGTCTAGCTTGAGTGCCAATAGTATAACAGTGGTATATTACCATAATTCACACATTTCTTATGATGAAATAAACGAAGTACTTTCACTTTCATATTTTAGCCAGAATATCAAAATTTTCTAAATAAAACAGTTTCACTACATCACATACATGTGTACAAAGCATTTAAACCCAATTACATGATTCTAATGCTGATTTGTCAAGACATACCACCATTTCCAGCCAAATCAAAGTTTTTTACAGGACTTCTTGAGTGTATCTGATTTTGGTCCGCGTAGGCATTTGGTGGTTTGTTACCTTACAAAGTATGTTCCTTGGGTCAAAGATATGCTTATAAAGGGCTTTGATATGCCGATTTTAGAACAACGTTTGCCATTTTGTTTAATGTGTATGATTTATCTGATTTAAAGGCACATCAATAAAACGTTCATTGTTTTACACTATTGTTATTTAGATAAGAAAGTCAGAGTATCCATTGGAATCAATATCGACTTGCCTCCAAATGTTAACCTACAAGCTGCCCAAGCATTCGAATTTTATAGCCAGCTGGCATTCAAAATGGTAAGCACATTCAATTTTATGTTTCTCCCCGGCCCGTCCTTTCAGTTAACTGTTAGTAGTTCTTGATAATCTTGATAATCTTCAAAACTTTCCGGTTTTCATTGATGAGTGATGGTGGACTTTCCACTTTTCACAATACACAGATTAAGTAATGTAATACAATATTGAGGAAAGTCTCACATCATTTCAAAAAGTCCACAAGGCTGTTCAAGTACTAATCGCCCAGGTTTGAACCCAGATTTGACAATACATGTTGCCATGTGATATTGTCTAGAGTAATACCATCGACATGTCCAATGTTGTTAGTTGCTCGTGGAAGAGCATCATGATAATCGTTTCCTTGATTTTTTTCTAAACATGCTAAATGACAACTGTCTGTCATACATGCAACTGAAACGTCGTTGAAAAAGGCACACCACACGATGAAAACAGGTTGATGCAAGGCAATGGAATCATTACAGTTTTAAATGCAAATACAAATGTACAATGAGAGACTTAAGAAACGCAACATGTATTAAATGATTACCAAACATGATTAAACATTTGAATATTTTGATGAAACTTGGTGATAAAAACATTAGTAGATATTCAACAATGATTCTTGATTTTATGGTTTTATTTCAGCTACAGACATTTTACACACAATTTCTCGGTGATGGTTTTGTTAGCCTGAGAGTCACAGGTTTGAGGTAAATTATATACATATCGGTTTATGAAAAATTAATATATGACAGTATTCAAACTTGTACGTGTATGTGTTGTTCCTATGTTTTGTAGTTTGTTCATATTATTAAGTTCGCAAGTGAAGTTTTAGCCAGTGCTTGGGTAATAAAACCAACAACATGACTAACTTAAAAAAGTACTGTACGTATTTCTCTTATAAGGAGCATACAAACAAAATGTACTCTTAACTGTTGTCAAAGCAGATGTATACAAAGAATAAAACAAAAGTATCGAGATACACCGGTAATTTATTGTTATAAAATAAGTTAAAATAATATTTTAAATACTTTGTTTCAGACGTGGAAGTCTGATTATTGATCATGAGGTTGTCATGGAGAACAACACATCTACAGCACAGTCAATGTCTGTAGGACTTGCACAGTTAACCACACACGCTGGACAATCTTTGCTTACGTTTGATGGTCAGACTGCAGCAGTAACACAAGTCAGTCTGGACAATAAGACAGGTAAACATTTATTTAAATGAGTGAATAAACACAGAAGCGTTAAATGAATAGTCATTGATAATAGAATAAAATGTGCTAACAAACAACTGTAAATGTGCAAACATGAATAAAGTAAAGAAAGAAGGAATCAATGAAGCAAGGGAGGTAGCCATTCATAGGGGAGGTAAAGAAGCACGTAAGGGTAAAATTGAACCCTGAATGAACGAATTTACTAACACGCAAGTGAATTGTATTGAATGAATCAACTATTTTATTGTGTTTTATTAAGCATAATGACTACTGCTTTGCTTGAACAAATTGTTTGTTTCGTTGCACTTAAACATTGGTATTTAATGCAGTATTATGATAAGAAGAACTTGCGGTAGATAGTTGTCTGTATGTGATGCTGCAAGGTTTTTCCATAGTCGGATATATCAATCTACTAATGAATCTTAAACGTTAAGCAAAACTAAAGCACATAGTAAATATTCTGTCAAGTGATTAGATACTTTCGTGCAGTATGTGACATGTGTTAATCTGTTTCAGCATCTATTGACTACATTACAACTTTAATTTCAGTGACAGGTGTTTGTAAAGCGTTCACAACAATAAATTCATGTGACAATTTGGTTTGTGAGGTTGAAGGAAATAAGCCAGAATGCCGGTAATTACATAATATTACACTTCCCGTCATGTATAATTTTAACCATAATTTCTTACTGAATATCAAACTTCCATGATTTAATACCCAATGTTTATTATAGGCCTTTCAATATAGCTGTGGGAAGACACTGTTGCTATAAACCATTGTCCTTATTTTGTAATATTCAATACAGTCACCCTTATAATTTTAAAGAATGCTTTATCTTACACAAAAAACAGGATTGATACAGATCTATTGCCATAAAACTGTGATACTATGCATTATGCAAAAGTATATCTAATTTGTTTCAAATGAGCTCTGCAACTTTAATTGTTGCGTTTCATGAATATTTTTCTACATTTACAGTCCACCAACAGAAAAAGACGACAGTGGTATGTATACATTTATATGAACACTTGGGTTTTATAAGCTAACATTGCAATAAAATTTAATCTGATATTTTATAGATGTTCGCATACTTGGTATTCTGTTTTATCTAGTTAGCCTGTAGATACTCGTTTTTTATATAATTGACATTATACTTATTTAAGCATTTCCATACATGTTAAATTACCAGAACATGTATTGTGTATACATAGGTGCGTAAGTTTTATTTGTGCTTGCCTCGTGTATCTACCTAGTACCAAGTATTGATCAGGCCAGCTTGCCTAAGTCAAAAGTTATCACTTTTTAAAAGTCATAGGTGCCATTTGCTTTTGAAACCACAGCATAAGTTAGCATCTCTGGTCGTTGCCTTAGTTTCCACAAGTTGATCCAGCCTTTTTTAACAATGTGACTGTATTGCTATTATTAGATGCTAGTCTGTTAAACCTCAATCTAAATATTTACACGCAAATTACCAAAGTAATAATGCACGTAATGGCTTTATGTAATTTCTGATTATGTTACAAGTACAATGTATGTTATTAGATATGATCTAATCACGTTGAAATATTTTGCAATAGGTAATTTCTGATCATGTTACTATGTATAACATAATATAAGGTTAAATCAGGTTACATTGGATAAGTTATGATCATGTTACAATGTATGACTTATCCAATGTAACTTGATTCAATCTTATATTATGTCATAATATAAGATTGAATCAAGTTACATTGGATAAGTTCTGATCAACTTACAAATAATGGTATCAGATAAGTTCTGATAATGTTACAATGTATGTCATTAGGTAAGTTCTGATAATGTTATAGTGAATGGTATTAGATCAGTTCTAATCATGTTACACATTTTAGCAAAAGTAATTTGTGATCATGTTACAATGTATGACATAAAGTGAGTTTTAATCATGTTACAACGTATTTCAGGCCATACTATTCAGCTGATATTTGTGGCAGTTGGTGGAGGTTTAATTGCCTTGATCATAATAGTGACAATCGTGGTACTGTGCAGGAAATCAAAGAAAAGACAAAAGAAACATTCTGACCACAGTGTTATGTACAATCGTCGTCCGTTATCTACTGACAGTGATGGTGCCCAAGCACCAGAGACTGTGCAATTTTCAAACCTTATCTATGATTCAGAAGACAACAAGTAGATGAGAACTATTTATATGAAGACAAATTAAGGGAGAACAAATTGTATAGGGAACAAAAGTCAACACCCTATTGCAAACCAAAATATAGAAAAACATTGTATATGGTATAAATGTAAGAAGTGGCTCTTACACCGGTTATGTTTGACTGACTGAGGCCACAGGCTGTCGGAGTAGGGTGTCATGCTTTGTAGCTGTTTGATGTTGCACTGTTGTCTTATTCGTGTTTATGTTTGTCCTTGCCACGTGTTATCTGTGAATTTTCTTTATTGTGTTTTCTTTTTCGTGAGTTATGTGTACTGCTGCTCTTTTTGTTAATTTTTCTTTTCCTTGTCCGATTCGTTACAGTGACGAGGTTTTGTTTTGTGAAATGTTTGGGAAGTCATTATATCTCCAATAGCGAATACATGTAGGATTCAAGACTGGTGACGAGGATTTTGAATTATGTTAACATCTTTCTGCGCATAGTGTCGCTATGTTCTATTGTTTTAATGGAGTTATTGCACTTTGGTTTTTACATTTATAAAGTTTGTCCGCGCTATTTCTCTGTTACCAATGGTCAGATTTCTACGAAACTTCGCATGACTGTTGAGTACAAAGTATAGTTGTGCATATCTTTAACGCCAGATGCTTGGATTAAATGTAAGAGAGTTATGGACATTAGTTTTTTACACTTATAAGTTTGGTCTGCACTTTTTCTCCGTAACTATTGTTGGCTTCCAATGAGAGCTTGCATTATTTAGCATTACGAAGTCTAGTGGTGCATATTGTCAAAGCACATTGAAGTGACTGCGTCAAGTAGTATCTGGGGGTATTCATCACATTCAGTGATATTTCTTTTTTTTCTTGTTTAATGTAAAAATATACTTTAAATAAATATTTTTATATTGATCAAATTGTTATTTTTCTTCTTGGATTTTTTTTATTTATTTTATACAGTACCTGTATACGCAGGGCTATTGATTGGCTATTTATTGTAGGACTTTTATTATAATCAGCTGGAAGACAATTCCCCCGTGGTGAGCCTCAACTTGTATGAAGTTCATAAACAATTTCCCGTGTGGAGCCTCAATTTGTTTGACAGCAAAATGTTTTGGCCATTTGTTAAGCGCAGACTTACTGTTTTTCAATTTCTCCTTGTGTGTCCCCATTATCAGGATCTGAGAACTAAATATATAAAACGATATTACCGTACCTGGCCTTCAATAAATAAATTTTGCAATATAATGAAAAACACCTCGAAAAAAAGTACAGTTAATCTGGCTGCCTATTTGTATCACGCAGATAAATTAAGGACAGAATCTATGTCTAGAATAACAATTAATCCTTAATCTTTCCTTTGTAACTATATATATATCATAATCCATAATGAAATTGCCATGTTATATTTGTAAATAATGTATGCATATTTTAATGTATGTGTGTAAGATATTACATAATTGTGTATGTATGAATAATATTACTCATGCTTTTCTGTATTTCCAATTTCTACTGTATTTCTTTGTATTTGATTTGTATATTTTCAACGCCAGTTGTTTGTGGCGACAAACATGTATATATGTTTATGCCATTAAAATTTCTTGAACTTGAACTTGTTTTAAATCATATTAACGATGTATGATTGACATTAACTTCATTTAGTTGTTTGTCATGCCATAAATGTTGGTGACAATTAACACCATTATGTAATATCTGATTGTCCCATAATCTTTATTCAACCAGAGGCTAATCACAGCAGTGGGTCATGTCGAGAACATGATTAGCTAATGCCGTAGGGCAATAAAAATCTATACACAGGATGTAATTTATTGTGTGAAATTACGCATAAAATAACATGCGTGGTGAAATTTACAGGTCAATTTGGTATTTCGCACATGTAGTTTTACAAAAATTACCCAGAGTTTAAATGTATGTTTGTTTGCATAATTACATGTTTCTTATATAGATAATATAATACAAATGTGTTTTATATGTAGATAATATAATTAGACAGAATTAAATAAATATTATATATAATGTGTGTTTGTAGTATTAATAACCCAATGCGACAGGTTATTTTAAAAATGCGTGAAATACGTTTCATCTCAATTTCAGCATATTCTAACTAGTGGATACTATATGCACTTTAAATTGTTATAATATAATACAAATACCTTGTGAAAGAAACAACAACTCTATCGAACATACCGACAATCGGTATATTCTTAGCAGACATGGAACATTGTTTATTAATTATTACGGCCTATTTACGTTCCTCGTGTACACGATAAAATGATAGTATTCACATAAATTACAGAGCCACATTTATCAGACACAAAATTAAATATTTGATCTACTAAGGTATATTCGTGGTATGAAAAAAGTCAATAACTTAATATCAGATGTGTCGATTTTTTCTTCATGTTCAACTGATCACGGCCTGAAATGAGAGAAAAATCTGAATAAATTAATGTATAGATAAAATAAATGTTTCTTATCATATGTAAAGTGTAAAGATGCTTAGATATATGTGACAATAAACTATCGTTGCTATGTTACGTTATCTAGACATACATGTATATGACATTAATACATTGTTTTAAAACTGTTATATCGCGATTCGACGGCTTTTCTCTAGATTCGACTCTAGTATAATCCAACTCAAGTTCTCTCCCGTGGATTGTTCATCGTATAGTAATGGGGTTATAAAGTCACCATTTTACATAATTTTTAAGTTAATTCGGTGTATATTAGTTGTTTATACATATGTTCAGATATAAATTACAAAAATATACCTTTAATATGTTTTAAAACCGTTATATCGCGATTCGACGGCTTTTCTCTAGATTCGACTCTTGTATAATCCATCCCAAGTTCTCTCCCGTGGATTCTTCATCGTATAGTTATGGGGTTATAAAGTCACACTTTTTCCTAATTTTTAGCGTCTTTTGAGTTTTATTAGATGTATATACATGAATCCTGAAATCAATGTCAATAATATATTGTTAATATGTTTAAAAACTGTTATATCGCGATTCGAGGCTTTGGACTAGATTCAACTCTTGTTTAATCCAACCCAAGTTTTCTCCCGTGGATTTGCCACCGTTAGGTTTTGGCGCTATAATGTCATCATTTTACATATTTTTCAAGGTATTTCGGTTTTTATTAGTTGTTTATACTTACATCCTGACATATATTTCAATAATATATCGTTAATATGTTTTGAAACATTTATTTTGCGCTTCGACGGCTTTGGACTAGATTCGACTCTTATTTATTCCAACCCAAGTTCTCTCCCGTGGATAGGTCATCGTATAGTTTTTGGGTTATAAAGTCATCAATTTACATATTTTTTAAAGTATTTCGGTTTTAATAAGTCACACACATACATACATCCACATAAATGACCCTAGATACAACGTTTACATGCCTCAAAACCCTTTTTTCTACTTCGACGGCATTCGACTGCCTTAGACTGCATTCGACTACTTTTAGTAGCACCACAAGAAACAGGGCTCTATGCAGTATGACAAGTGTCACATGCTATAGCGTATAATATGCTATTATATCAAGGTATGGGAATGAATGAGAAGGAATATAACATGATAGCCGAACACATTTTAACAGAACCATGTACACACAACGACACATCTCCAAGCTTCGTAAACACGACCCGATGTTCATCCGAGGAAGTAGCACCGCATACATTCAATCTTAGTTTGAACTTGTGTCAGCCATTGAAACAAAATTAATAGAACACCAAAACACTGCGTCAACTCGTGATCAATACAGCTATAAGCAACAAACTATGATTCGGACAAAACGTTTTCTAACATCTCTGATCAAGAGTCGACTGTTAAACCATCGTTTTGCACAAAAGTGCACAGTGTCAGCACAGAGGTGTCCGATATGCATATACACCATGATGTAAAGGTTATAAATATTTTCAGAAACATTATATTGAATTGATTATAATTATATTTAAAATACTAAAATAAATATTTTACCAAGACAACTAGCACTGTTCGTTTTAAACATGCTGTGTGTGACCAATAGTTTCACACGTTAAAGTTTTTGAATCATGTGACGTGAAACATTTACATATATTTATGCTCCACCAAAAGTATACTGAGTGCATCTAGAAACGCAACCCTGAGTCTACTAACAACTTTAATTTCAAACAAAAAAAATTCTCATTTTTCAGAATGGTCGTTCTAAGTGAATATGCAATATATCGATTAATGATGGATTGATTACTTTCCTATGACGACCAACATGTTGTCTCGCAATGCCTGAAGCAGTTGTGAACCAGTTTCGGAGGATGTTCACGCGGGGTTACTGGTCCTGTCGGGCAGTTTTTAAACGTGGATGACCTGAACAGGGATGGTCGCGAAATGTGTCAGTGTGCTAGTAGCGTGACTCAAGACGCAACGTTGCCAAACCATGACAATTAAGGACATTTTCTATAGTTTTTTCTTCCAAGATTTTTTTTAACTCGCTTTATTTTATGGGAAATTGTATTCTGAAACAGTAAGCTAAAGCAAAACAGGGTCACCGAACTCGTTTTCTCAGAAAATGAGATTTTGCAACATCACTTTTCTATAAAAATGACAAAAATCATGAATTTTCAAATATTTTTATTTTTTAATAAAAATCACATTTTTTTCATCAGATTTTTTTAGTTCAGATGTACAAAAACATACATATTATTTAAATATACGTATGCACATTTTTAATCTTTAATAACATTCACACATTTTTTACAACAAATGAATTTTCAAAATTTGCCCAAAATTAAGGCTCGAAAAAGATAGTATATCTTCTTTGCTACATGGTTCATGGACACTTGATCACCATTCTAGTGCATACTACATATCTATTCAAGAACTAATGACTGAATTTCACCAGAAAAAGTTCATCCGTTATTTTACAGAGTGTTTAGAATTACCTTAATGAAAAATTTATATCTGAGTGAAACTTTTAATAAGATGATTCAAACTTTTTATGCACCATCTCAGCTTGATTTTGATAATTTGTTTGAGAAACAGAATTGGTTCAAAACTGTCACATAAATGAGTTTGGTTTAAACAAAGGTTTTATATAGACCATTATAATGAGCTACAGTACAAATAAATTGATTTAGTCCTCAACCCCTCTATCAGCATGATTTAGAAGTTGATTTCTTGTCTACAATTTAATTTTGTCTGATGTTTAATATGCAGAGAACTTTATGAATGCCTACTATAATCACTAATCTAAATCTCTGCGGACATTGATACATGTACCGTATATTCTGTGCAATAAGCTTGTAAATATATTCATGAATAAAGGTTGAGGACCATGTTAATTTGTTCAAGCTTTACCCTAATGTTCAGATGTCATATTTTACAGTTCAGTTTATACATGTACATTGTATATCCTATCAAACAATTTCACCATTGAATGACTTGCATTGACAAATAATTATACCCCTACAGAGTACAAGTGTTCAAACGTGTCCGTCTGTCTGCCGGTCGGTCCCTTTTTTGTTTCCAGATGATTACTTAAGTTAAGAATGAGATATTGTGATGAAACTTGCTGTATTGGTAGTTTACGTAAATATGCCGCTCAAGTTGGAAAGTGGGGATGGTGGGGTCAAGGTCACAGTCAAGGTCACATACTGAAAACTGAATAATTGGTTAGGAATGAGATATTGTGATGAAACTTGCCGTATAGGCTACCGTAGCTTATGTGAATATGCTGCTCAAGTACAAAAGTAGGAACAGTGGTTTATGTGATGATTAAGCAGCATGGTTCCAGTTGTACTTAGTTGTTAAGCTTACATGAAAATGTGGTTCTGTAACAAGACGGTGCTGTTGGGGTATTATTTGTCACCGCCTCATGTGTGGCATTTCTAATTTCGTATTTATTATTTCATGTAGGTGTACTGGATGAAATTATTCTTATAAAAAACATTCTGTTTCTGTTGTATTTTTATATTATGACTATTTTATTTCTTTAATATACCATTTATCAGTTATACATGTAGTAGCATAAGGATTATATAATGAAAATGCATCTCCTTGAGAAGCTGAATGGATAAAGCTAAATTAATATAGCTAATGTGGACCATGGGAAAACTTTTCGTCTATGAAAATGGGAATCTACTACATTTAGACCTTTTGACTGCATAAGTATGATCATGATAGTAATTCTGCAGCTAAAATGGCTTTCAGATAGATACAACTACACATGTTTGGCATTTTTCACAAATGGTTGCCATGGTATCTGCTATGAATTATGTCTTTGGCACTAAAAGTAAACATTAGAATGATGCTTAATAAAGGCAATTATATTAGATTGTGATGAATCTCTTGTTTATTCAGTAAATTTTAACCATAAGGACATCTAGTACCTTAAAAGGAGGTAACAAATATTAATTAATGGGCGCCATCTCAACATTGACCACACATAATGCACACAGTCACCATAAATTGTCACCTTAGCATTGATAATTTTTGGATTATACAAAGATAGTCATGTAACTATTTCAGTATCCATAGCAACCACATTTTTTGTCAGAATAAAAAATATTTGAGTGTACATGATATACTTATAGACTTCATTCCATATACCAAGTTTCATAAACCTAGCTTGGAAACTGTACGCGTTATGGCAGGATCCCAGATTTTGACGCATTTTCACTGTTTTCGTATCCATAGCAACCAGAATTAGCAACAAAATAAAAATAAATTAGTTGTGCATAATCTCCTTATTGGCCCTCACTTACATACCAAGTTTCATAAACCTAGCTTGGAAACTGTTCGAGTTATGTCAGGATCAAGATTTTTGACGGATGGACTGAATACAAATCAATAAGAATATGTAGTATTTTGCCATAAAGAAGAATAAGTAATGGTACTAGAATGTTTTCCACCATATTTGACTACTCCGAGCCAATAAACAAACATTTTTTTATATGTTTTCTAAATGGTTGTCATGGCAACAACTGTGAAAGTCATTTTTTGCAATTAAATTGAAATTAAAATGAAAAGCTACGAACATAGAATGTTTATATCATGGGAAAATACATGTAAATATAACATTTAAAAAATAATAGCAACTTGTCTTAGAAAGAGAGGTAATCAAGAATTTACACAGTACAGATTTTGGATCATATTTGGTGTTTTCTTAAAAAATAGTTCCCGGAGTGCCTAGCGATTTTATTTCATTATGTGATAAACCAAGGTTAGGTTTTCTCAGAGAACTGCTCTTAATAGCCAATAAAGTCACGTGGTACATGCACCCTGAAAATGGCCCTAGTAGTTTTTTAAAAGCTTGCATTCCCCTACGGGTTTGAAATTTTCAGAATTGGTGGCGAACGCAGTGAATCATAATTTTCCACCCGTGTGCATTATCGGAACTATAAACTGCGTGTTACACTTTTAAATGTACTGAGTATATACATAAACATTTCTCGATTTGAATGGACGTTTTTCTCGTGATTAATAGACGATTATCTTTATTTATTGGACGGTATAAAACGTTGTAGACGAATGTGTGTGGAATAAGTCAAACTGCAAACGCCCATCACACCTGTACAAGCTCTTATAACTTAATTTTGACATAGCATATTACCTACATGTATGTTCATCCCCTGATTTTGTGTTTACGAAAGGAACAAAGCATCTAAACACATTTTGCTAATATAAGCTCACGTAATTCACCAAACGTCACGTTATTGTGACGTCACGTTTACGACGTGATTAAATCAATGCCATTTTTTTAAAAAGCGCGGGATTAAATTCAATGTTTTCATTGATATTTATGTGATTAAGCGTCAGTTTGGAATTATTATAAGGATTAAACGCCCATTTGTTGACGTTCACTGATGTGTAAACACCCGATCTGAAGGCACACATTTAACACAAAGCCCCTTCGGGGCTTTACTCAACGTGTTGCTTCAGATCGGGTGTTTACACATCAGTGAACGTCAACAAATGGGCGTTTAATCCTATATTCTAACATAGCACGTGATATTTGCATTCTTTGCGTATATAGAGGATATTTGTTGATTTTGGTGTAAGATCGTATTTTATTTCATCGAGTGATCACAGAAAATCAATATTTTCACGAGTGGCGTAGCCACGAGTGAAAATATAATTTTATGTGATCACGAGTGAAATAAAATTGATCTTTCACCAAAAATCAACAAATTTTCTGTTTATTATATGCTTTAATTTCTCTAAAAAGTGTACCGTAATTGGCTTAATTGGAAAAATCACGTCGAAATTGGAACGTCACGACGTGACAATTGTGACGTCATGATGACGTAACGTATATTTTAAAGCCCGGCGTCGTTGACGTTACGTTTCTTTTTCTGAACGATACTGGAACCAGCTTCTAAAACAGTGAAAATAACAAAGTGGTAATTTCACTGTTATTTTCACTGTTATTTTCACTGAAAAATCTCCGTAATCCATTGAAAGCAAATAATAAATTGAGCTTACCATATTTTATTACCGCGATAAAATATAGCTGATTGATGACGTTACGTTTGACGTCATATAGTATGACAATGACGTAACGGTGACGGTAACGTTCATAGGAAAGAAAGTAGTTTGACGTCAACCTGTCTTGTTGTTGCTATAAATGGTAAAGCATTGGCGATGTTAGAATCGAAATAATAAATAGGAGTTGTGCTTTGTTGTGTTATAAAATATAGGCACTCATTTGAATGCGTACATTAAATCACTCTTGCTACGCACTCGTGATTTAATTACTACGCATCCAAACACGTGCCTATATTTTATTACGCAACACAACATAGCTATTAATTATTTCTTAAATATAAAACCTACAACCGGGGTTAAAAATATAGACCAATTATAAGCTGTTAAATTATTCTAATAGAAGGGCGAGGATCAAGTCAAAGTGTCTGTTCTATATACAAACACAAATCTACAGGACCGATCTGCTCGCGAAAATTGATATATTCGATGCAAGAACCTTCTAATCCCATTCAAGCATAAAGGTTTAGATCAAGTCAATATCTCGGCACATTAGCAGTAAATCTGGTACTTAGATATTCCTCCATACCGAGTGTCTTACCATTACTTATGAATAGAGTCCAACATGTTTCATGATGTATTTATGCACCATAAATATTGTCAATCAATCAACAGAAATGTACATTAATATTCAAAATGATATAACGAGATATTTATGGTCGTGTTAAGGTACAGTCCTTTTAGGGGTATTCAAACGTGAATTAACATTAAATAATCAAGTGTGTTTAATATGCTAAGTGGCGCTTTATTTCACTTGAACTATGATTTTTAACTTTTCAACACATGTCGAGTCGTATTTGATAGGACTAGACAACTGTATAAACTTAATTTGTTATATAACTGACGGTTTGTGTATCTAGTGAATAATAATTTCTGGTCAACGTAAAATACCGTGACAGTCGTGGTATATAAAGATAATTGCATTAAAATGGCGTTTGAATCGTGGAAAAATATTGACATTAATTTGAAGAAAGAAGATGTTGAAGTATACAAAGCAAATCATGAGGCATTTAAAGGTGGACAGAGCAGACAAGAGGTTGTTCAATATTACAATCAGTGGGGAGAGACCGGCAGGTACGACCAAGTAAGTAGTGAACCAGAATCGCGTTCAAATGCATCGAACGATTTATTATTTGAAACTTTATTTGACGAAACTATAAAGTCCAGTTTACATCTGATATAAGATTCATTAACAAGCAAACTGGAATAAATCCAAGTAAAATTCGAAGTCGTAACGGTGATAGACAAGTCGATAGCTGTAATCATTCCGCTACGGGGCCTTCTGCCTAATTGTACCAGTCATCCCTATTGTGAAACATGTACTTATTAGTATTGTCATAGTTACAGTATAGCAATAATCATGAGCTGATAAGTGTCTATGTTGCAGCAAATGACAGCAGAACTTTACACAGGACCTGAGAAGGTGGCTCGTTATTTGTCGACATATTTCAATGAGGACGATAAAGCAACAGCTAGAGTGCTTGACGTCGCAGCTGGTACAGGAAAACTTGGAGCTGAGGTAAGAGTTTCAATGCTAATATACTTGCCGTCTTGGAGCTGAGGTATGAATCGCAATGATAGAAGACAGGCAAATGAAAAATGTTAAATACTTTGACTTGCCATCGTCCTAAAATGCCCTATGGTGTCATATCTCTTGTTGCTCTAGGCTGGTAGTCACACATAATTTTTGTTGTAAACATCACTTTTTCTGAAATCTTAAACTTTTCAACTAATAAAAAAAAGAAAAGAAATACAAATGTATGGCTGAGGTTTTACTTTGTTTTTATGCATTGTATGAAGAGCTATACTAACTACTAAGAAAGACATGGGTGGACTAATTATGGTCTGCAATTGGCGATAAATACGACAGCTCAAATGTTTGACTCGAGTCTAAATATTTAAAGTTTTTCATTTAGATGTTTTGTGAATACCCGCCATAACCTTTGATAGTCATTGAGTCTCTATGGGTTGTGTTAATAATATGTTTCATGCTCACATGCTTATATTACATGTAGTGGTGTCCTTTTTTTCCTTTTTTACCATGTCGCATTTGGTTTGACCTGATTTGAAGTAGTTATTTTGTGCATCATATAACCTTCCATTGTCCTTGTTACCTAAAGCTGTAATACCCTTCTTTGTGCTCTGTAGAATAACATACTTGCTTATGCCTCGATAGCCAGTTCAGTTTAATAACAATTGAGGATTATGATCATAATGGTACTTGTTGTCTCCTTTGTTTTGAACTTTGCTATAAGGGTAGTTTCATGACAGCTGAAGAAGAAGTAGCCCCTACGTATTTTTCAGCGTCAGCTGTCTAGCTTGATATTCAACCTCGTTTTGACCACTTCGAAAACCAATGAAATGTTTGGACATAAATTAGGAGTGACGAGATACAGATTTCTGATGAAGGGAATATGCTATACTCATCACAAAAGATACCGCGAAAAAATAACTTTTTGTTAAACATGTCAACGAAACTTACAACAGCTACACAAAGCGATCTGTTATTCGCGGTTCTCACGATACGAACAGTATGACTTTACTAGCCGTTTGACCTTAAAGTGACCGGGTCAAGTGACGAGTGAATGTATAAAACATAATTCCACACTGTTTAATGTAGTAGCGAGTTTAGCTACATTGGTTACGCGTTCATCTGCTTGGCTCGCGTTATGAGCAGAGGGCCTCGGATTCATAACTCAGATGATATTGTTTTCTGATTTTCCCTTTCCCATTTTCGTTTTGTCAATACATGTAATTTCTACGTTTATTTAAGGTAAGTCCCGTCTACAGTTTTTTTTCAGACATAATGCGTGCTAAATATTAAAATCTGGGTTAAGTTTATCATTATCGCTATAATTGCATGATATAACCGCCCATAGACTATAGACAACTATACATACCTATATTATAATTCTTTAAACAATATACACGTATAAATATATCAATTCTAGTTTTATTTGTGTTTTTCAATTTCAACGATATGCAATAACGTCCGCATCTTGATTGAAAATAAGTACACTTATCTGCTATATTAACGCTGTTTATCTTTTTTTAAAGATATTGCTTGTTTATAGTCCCTACGTATGACTTCACTAAAATCCCCAATTTTCAAACATGTCACCAAGAACATTGGTGTATTCTTTTCACTTAGCAACATGTCGCACAATTATGTCACGGGTGTTTTGTAACTTGTAAGCTTTGTTAAAAATAATTACATTTCAGTTGTACAGCCTAGGGTTTCGTAATATCGATGCATTGGACCCATCTGAAGGAATGTTGAAAAAGGCTAAAGACAAAGGAGTTTATACAAACTTTATACATGATTTCATTGGCCTGAACAATCCAATTTGCGTTACTGATGGTAATAATATACAGTTAAATTTGAAAAAAAGTGTCTCACTTAAAATGGTCAAGGCGAAATGGTCAACCGAGTCAATTGCCTTCTCTTATTGAGGTGTCATAGGAAATCATTGTATGCTGATACTTACTCAGTCCTTATACTTTGTGTATATAGAGAGGTGCTATGATGAGACATTCATTCTAGGCTACATATCCTATACATGTTATGTTTACTGTAAACCTATGTTATCGACATATTTAAAGCACAAACAGTAGAAATATCTACAACATAGATAGCTTATCATTACAATTGTCATGTTATCCAAAGGCATTGTTGTACAGCTCTTTGCATGTTTGGTCATTTTATTAAGGTGTACTCTTGCACTAGTCCTGCCAAGATCCTGATACCTTTCTTTGTAAACTACTGTTACACTGATGGATCATTTATTTATGTTATTTTCTCTCACTTTACGTCTAAATGACGCTCAATGAGATTTCGAAAAACTGTAGTTAAAATATATTTTCCAGGAGCTTATGATGGCCTAGCATGTTCTGGTGGTTTTGGTGAGGGACACATACCACCAGCTGCATTATATGAGATGATAAGAATAGTACAACCAGGTAAACTTGCGCTTTTCAATTAATTCGTTTTGCAAGAGCTGTTTTGACGACTTCAACACTCGAAATCGTTGTATAGCTGATAAATTACTGCAACAATGATATTGCTTCCGTAAACTTCGTAAAACGTTTGTAAAATTGTATTGCTTTTTTATACTGCTCTCAGTTTTAAAAATATGGTATTAATTCAAAGACTTCAGCAACAGGGTCCCGTCTCAACCTGAATTTTATGGTGATGTACTTTTCAAACAGCGAAAGGTTTTGTGCCATAGTTAGTCACTTTCACGATATTTTTATCAAGACTGTAAAACGTTTTCTGTCTAGATGATAATATGTTCATTGAACGGACGGCATGCTTAGTTGTGGGTCCATTTATAGTTCGCCATTTATATGCTTCCTATGCCATTGTTCGGTGACCGGTAAATATGCAGAC
Organism: Spisula solida; assembly: GCA_947247005.1. NCBI lineage: Eukaryota > Metazoa > Mollusca > Bivalvia > Venerida > Mactridae > Spisula > Spisula solida. Next base: position 49,474,401 of record OX365944.1, on the reverse strand, counting down.
TATGAATATGTCTAACATTAAGCCTTTCAGTACGACATTGTTGATGCTTGCCTGCTATATTGTCAATTTGTATCCTTAATTGGTTTGCTCTCTTGTTGCTCTGACTTCTGATAGGTCACTGAATACTTTCTGTGCAACTCAATGGGTGTTAATATAAAGTTTCATGTTTAAAATTCGTTAATTACCTGTCACTGTGACCTTTTGGTAAGGGGACATTACACTGGCCTGTTTCCATAAGGCAGTTGGTAGGGTAAATGTGAGGTTTGGTGCAACCTAAAAAATTTACCCCCAGTGATATTTGTTGCTGTCCGTACCGTACCAAGGTAGAAACCCTTTAGTCCACCTTTATGTATGTATTGCATACTTGATAGTTAAGCAAGACTGCGTTCAATAAACGCTTATACCTCGGTTGAAGATTGTCCCTAATAACTACCTAAGTCAATCAGTGAAACTGTGTTCATTTTGTATGTGCCCTTCCCACGGTATGAATCCTGATAAACCGCTTCTTAGTTCCGTCAGAGAATTGTACTGTTTTCATATGGCTCTGATGGAACTGAAAACCGATGGAACTCGGGATACATGACATCGGAGTTCCGTCCAAGCGTTACGTCGGTTTTCAGAACTGAGAAGCGGTGTATCGGGATTCATACCGAGTTTCTGCAAATTTTTTGTCCAGCACAAGGCTGCTTATTTTGTTTCATTTTAAGTGCCTGTGTGTCTGTTGTTTGGGGGTTGTCCTTGTGATGTGTGGTCGTCTATTTGTTCTTGTCTTCTGGCTCTTGGTCTGGATTTGTTTGACATACTTAGGCGACATACCGTTGAAGTGGAGTGTTCAGTGTTTCGTGCTCTGCTGTTTCTGGTGAGTGTTGCCTTCCCTGTCTGATTATTATCTTTGTTCACATTCCATGTGTATTTCATAAAAGCAGAACATATACCTAAACTTTAACATAACACTAAGTTGAAAGGTGGCATAATTTCAACGAAATGCTTGATAGAATTACCTATTGTTGTGTAGGGGTTGGGTCATGATGGTGAACAATATTCCAATGGACTTTGAAAATATAACAGATTAAAAATATTGTACCTAAACTTTAACATAATCATTACGCCGACGCAACGCCGACCCTCTTGTTCTTATAATAGTGGAGTAAAAACTGCATCACTTTTTCCAGGAGGAGTAATCTGTATTGCGGTGAGAGAGGAATATTTTTACCATACTGAGGAGTACAAAGAAGCATTAATGCCGTTAATGAACAAGCTGGAGAAGGAAGGGAAATGGAAACTACAAGCGAAAGACTCTATCACAAATTATGTATTTGGATTAGACGGCATTATGTTTCAATACGAAGTGTTGTGATAAAGTTTGAGAACTTTCACATGAAATGAACATTATGTGTGTCATATATTCTAGATAAGGCTATCTCACGTGTTTGTGTTTTGTGATGTTTATACGTATATACAGAACTAAATTAAATATTGTTAACCAATGACTCACCACCAGTAATTGTCAGATTTCACAATTTTTAATAAATCTTAATAAAATGAAGCAATATTTGTTTGTTTGTTTATTCCTATTTAAAGCCATTTTTCAAAAACGATATTAAGTTGCTATATTAACTGCGGCCGATTCACCTAACCTGTTTCCCAGGACTGCATACAAACCCTACAACAAGGAACCAGTTACTTTGCCATGTATGGAGGAAAATTGACATTGATGTCAAATTGTAATGTAAGGGTTTAACCTACCATGACCAGGAATCGTACAAAGATTGCCCAGTTACAAATCCTAGGACCATGTAAGGGCTGCCTTAACCTTGAGTAGTTCCGTCAAATGCTAGAGATGTTGTTTGACATGTTAAAGAACAAGTAAGTGACGAGACTAAATGATGAACAGCTTACAAATAGCACATCGTGTTCATGTGAATTAACAGTCATTAATTTACACCTAAGAAATCTAATACCATCAGTAAAAGTTACAAAAGTAAATGGGAAAGAATAGCATCAGAGCATAACCATAATGATTAAAACCCCAGGAATTTGTATAAAAGGAAGAGGAAGGAGCCAAATATCTAATGGTTGCTGATTTTTTAAATTAATAATTTATTGAAAAAAATAGTTATTGAATTTATGCTTACATTTAAAATTGCCAGTGTAAGAGATTTATATGCACTATAAAATGGTGGTCATATTTTTCTTTTTTTTAAGCTTTGATTAAGTCACTAGATTTATCTGAAGTATGAAATATTACAGCAATTGGGGAAGAAATGAATTTGACATAACTTAACATAACAGAAATATACTACTACATGGTGTTTATACCAACAAGTAAGCATGCAAGCTTACTTGTGTATTATCAGCTTAGCCAATTACTTCTCACTTCCAACTACATTTAAATGTATGCTGGTATAGTATTTAATTTTCAACAGGTTAAACCTCACCAGCTGATAAGCCCGCCTACTATCGATGGTGGTAGGTCCTACCGAATGCTGGGGTTTAACATACTCCAGTGTGTGCTTGCTAAACACTTCCATTAAGCAATCATATTTTGCTACGTGAGAACAGAAAACAAAAAACAAACGAACTACTTTACTAACACTTTAATTTTTAAAAATTACAAATACTATAAAGGGGAAAACATAAGAATAGTAAAAATAATCACAGCATTTTCATTTGAAACAGATGTACAGTATATAAAATATGACTTATATTATATGTAACATAAAAGACATTGTACTAGAGTAAACCTGAGTGTCAGGTGAGATCCCTGTCCGGTGAGATCCCTGTCCAGTGAGATCCCTGTCAGGTGAGATCCCTGTCTGGTGAGATCCCTGTCCAGTGAGATCCCTGTCAGGTGAGATCCCTGTCCGGTGAGATCCCTGTCCAGTGAGATCCCTGTCTGGTGAGATCCCTGTCCGGTGAGACCCCTGTCCGGTGAGATCCCTGTCTGGTGAGATCCCTGTCCGGTGAGATTCCTGTCCAGTGAGATCCCTGTCTGGTGAGATCCCTGTCAGGTGAGATCCCTAGATAAGGACATGTAGAAGGTGCAGTAAAACATAAATTAAAGGCCTTCCCTTCAGTTTATAAAGTTTTGTATCATATCAGAAACAGTAAAATACAAAAATAATCAGGTCACCAAACTTGTTTATGAGATATCTGCCCTTAAAACTTAAGTTTCTCTCCAAATTTGCCAATTCAAGGGCAGATAACTCTTTAACAAGCCAGTGACTTATGATTATATTTGCATTTTTCTGTTTCTAATATGCTACACTGTCCATACAAAAAGTTTAAACATATTGTGTTATTGGGAACATTGTTCATCACAGTTCACAAGAAACTCACAAGAAACTCCGACGAAAGCCCTGAAAGATTTCCCGTTAGCAAGAATCCTTCATAACTAAGAACAAAACATTCAAGTTTATTTGAGGCTGTTTCGCTCTTCAAAATATCTCTTAATAAGAACTCCCCTTTTTTAAGGTTAATAATAGTTATTTTTTAATATGTTTCACTGTACCTCTAACATAAAAATCGTTCATTTTGCTTATTCTAGAACCAGTTTTACTGGATGCACAATATTGTGATGTAGCCCTTTTTAAGTATATAGAGTTTGTTATATAACGATACTCAAAGGACCTACATCACTATACAGGCACCTGTGGTTTTATTTTTGCAGTAGTCATATTTTCTTTGGTGTCATAGTTTCATATTATCACAAATTGAGACATCATGGTTAATGTGTAGATGTCAAACTCTGAATGGGAAAGTTTATGATCCAAGCTCCATGTGAGAGTTGTCATGTATACTAATTTAATAGTAACTCAGAGAGCAGTCAGTAAGATACATAGTAAGATATTGAAAAAAACTTGTCTAAAAATCGATGCAAAAAAACTAACTATCAAATCATATGAAAATTTCAATGAAATACAATGAAATGATGCTCCAGAATGAACTTCAATGTACAAGCATTTTATACTGAATACATGATTTTGAATACAGTGTTTTTTGAATGATGTATTTTAACAAAATGACTTTGGCACACATTTAGAAGTATCTGCATTGTTTATGATTTTGATTATCTAAAAAAAACCACAGAAAAGCAACATTTACACAAGTGTAAGCAACATTGAATGACTACAGCTGATCTACGATTGTCCAGACACCAGATGTTTAAATATGCAAATCAAGTATTCAGTTGACGAATGAAAGGTTTTAATTTATTGCAAATTATTGCACATGTTTGAAGTATCCAATGAATACACTTGGTAACCTTTCACCAAAAACTTTTGACAAACATATGGACATAGGAGTACTCTCCTTACATTGGCGTCTGGTCAATTGACATGGAATTTGTCTCCTAAATCACAACACCGGTAACAATAATACAGAAATAAATAATATAACTATATGATGTATTTAAACAACAAGATGAACAAATCTAGAAATTAGTTTGAACTTTGATCCATTGTCCAAACATTTCAACCTGATCCTCTGACCTTTATGGTTGAATATATTAGAAGCTGTTTACACAGAACGGATTGACTTCTGATTACACAAGTTGTACATTATCTATCATTTACAGTACATCTTATGGATCGTTCCTATACTTCAGCATATAAAAAACCAATTCTAATTATAGACAAGTAGCAAAAATTGCTAAATGAAAAGTCCTCAAATATATTGATCACCCCTAGTATACAAATATATTTCATAACATGGAGACCTTTTTAAGAACCTTTGACCGCAAATTCATAAATTCAAAAAAATTAATATGATACCAAAATTCATGAAATAAAGAACACATGACTTTACAGTAAACAATAGAATTCTAAAGGATCAGGTAAATCTGTTCGAGTAATACTTGAGCGGCATATATATTGTATGAGATCTTACGAAATATGAGACAATTTGCTGAAGGTTAGACTATGTATAAGAACAATGTGGATGTCCTAAGCACCAGTACGATAGTACATCATTTATGACATATAAATACAGGGTCTGTCATAAGTTTTTTCGAATAAAACCAGTTTTGGAAATTTTATAAAGCTAGACGTTGGCAAGCTTATTCAATATAATTTTGTATCAATTGGCAACAAGAGTTTTTTGTTGATTCTTTTTATCATATGACACTAATAACATGAAAATACACATCTTTCTGTAGAAACAAGACTGCGTTCAATAAACGCTTATGCCCCCTGTGGAAGCCTTGTCCATAAATAAGTCTAAGTCCAAAATTACGTCAAGCCCAACAGGTGTGTGGAGAGTGTTCATATACAAAATCCATGCAAGTTTGGAAGCTTTGTAGCAAGCCATAATGATGCTAGAAAAAACGGTCAATTTGGGTTAACCAGGACGAACGGACGGACGGATGTTCTAACAAAACGGTATTTATGTGGCTACAATACGGAATGAAGAGTTTTATGTGTCTAATTGTAGCCACATTAAAGAAAATTTTAGCCACGTAAGAGCCAATTCTACTTTCGTTTTCACTATTTTCAACTGGTTTGTCCATAAAAAGTAGCCACCTAAGTACCCGTTTGTGGGCGGACAGGTGAATCACTATATGCCTCCCGATCTATCGATACGGGGGCATAAAAAGTAGCCCATTATATAAACGACACCAAAAATAATGTTGTTTACGGTATAATATGATGTCATTTAGGAGATAAAGCGACATCATGTGAACGTAACACTAGTGTAGTATAAGAATATACCTACACGTTATACTAACCCATATACAAGGTGTCCTGTGATAAAGGTTAGTATTACTAGAAAGGTTTTTGACACAAAAACCTATGTCTCCCCTAAAGGGCCATAAAGTCTGGCAAAAAACCATCCAACCTAAAATTCCTGATAATAAGCACAATGTAGAATTGGGATTGCTACTAATGATTCATGTGCAGTTTCATTTTAACTCCAACCAATGGTTGAGAAGAACAAGCGCAGTAAAATAACAGTGACAAACGTCCAGCACAAAATCAATGTTTCTCCCCCACTATATGTGGGAGACATAAATATAGCACAAGTTATGGAAGAATAGGAGACATCAATGGCAAGTATAAAAAATACTACATTGTTCAAATATATATCTTAACAACTGTCTTAATAAGTAACAAAGCAATCCAGTAACTTACAGCCAACCATAGGCATAAAAATAATGATTTTTAAAAAGGTTTTTTACTTAAGGCCAAGACAGTACCAAATCATTTCATTCATTCATTCATTCATTTCATTGTCAATATAATATATCACATGCATTTATATGAATTAACCCTTTATTCAATATGACCCAATCAATGAATTATCATTGATGATTTATTCAGGTTTAATGACATTGCTTATCAGATTTTCAGTAACATTCGGCGGCCGATTCACCTAACAAGTTTTCCAGGACTGTAACTCTTAACCAGTGTTAACTTAACATTCCACAAGAAACCAAGCCCCGATATCCCGAAGCATCTCAAGTAGAAATCTCATCTCAAATTGAGATTTTGCTCAATTAAGAGTTTGAATTACAGAGAAACCTTATTTTGGAATTCATTACATTTACTGTAATAAAGTCAAAATAATGTTTATATTTTGTGATACCACCTTTAAGTCCAGTCTTCCATAGAAATTAGCTAGAAAACATGTGACAATATTTGAGGTGAGATTTTTCTCATATTGTGATGGTTCGGGAGATTGGGGCCAGAAGACTATTCAATAGACATATCTTAGCTAAGATCAGACTTTTCCATATATTATTGAGATCATACTAAGTGAGCTCATACATTTTCGTAAAGTTAAATTGCACATAACTTTGGTTAAAATTCTTAGTTTGCTCAAAATAGCCTACAAAAAGTTGAATCTTTGCTAAGATATGTGTACCAAACAGGCTGCTGAGCTGTAACTCTATCCAGTATTAACTTAACATTGCATGAGAAAGCAGCAACTGTTGCACTTGTTATCACTAGACTAGTAGAGACATGTTATATATTGTTCACTATCTTCATACTGGTTATTTTAATGACCCTGGTGGACATCTCTATAAAGTAAAGGGTTAACTAGTATATTACAAAAATATCTCAAGCCTGCATTAATGTGTATTTTGAACTTTCATATAAATCACATGTATAAAACATACAATTTTTGTAAAAAAAATAAATATGCATTTCAAGCCAGTACACTACACAATTAGCAGCTAAAATTAATAAAGCAATTTAACTGTTAAATTGCTTTATTAACTTTAGCTGCTAATTTAACAATTTGTCATGGCCGTGCATGGAATGCTAAAATAACAATTTTGTTTCAAACATCATTTTAATAGCATCAGAGATATAAAAACTGACACATTGAAACAGAATGTTTTGTATTTGTTTAGGTGTAATGCTGTTTCACAACATGTTACATTATACATAACAGTAGATTCACCTTACCAGTTTCACTAGTAACAAGTCATTAAGAATTGCAAGCAATACAGAAGTCCCCTACTGGTTTTAAGCCATTTTCAATGTTTCTGTTGCCATAGCAACCACAATTTTTGTCGAAATTAAAATATTTTTGGACGTGCATTATCCTCTTATTGCCTCCTATCCACATACCAAGTTTCATAAACCTAGCTTGAAAACTGTTTGAGTTATGTCAGGATCCAGATTTTTTGACGGAGGGCATACCTATAGTCCCCTCCGGTAAAAAACAGGTAGAGAACTAAAAATCAACAATACTGTAATGTATTATATATTGTATGGACCTATATATCAATGCATTAGCAGGCATACTGATCAATAGTAGTTTTTTTAAGTGACTTAAAATTGCTTCAATGTAAAAATATGTCTATAATTTAACTTTAAACAAACAACTTTTTCACTCAACAATATATCTGTAACAACACGCACTAGGATCAATCTATAACAATAGTTAACAAGAACACATTTCCTTTCTATCAGCATAAAACTGGGATAAAATAATCAACATATATATATATATAAATCAATTATTCAGGTTGGTCACTTGTTTACATAACATTGTGTACATAAACATTGCAACTTCTCTTGTTAATATCTGATTTTGATACATAGTGTGTGTATAAGTATGTAGCTTAGGGAATATGGTATTGGATTTCACTGCCTTTTTCTCCAATTAAATAGAGGATATTTGTGTTTTTCGGTGAACAGCTGACGCAATGTTTTCATGAGTGGCGTACACCGAAAAACACAAATATTTTATTTATTTAAAGCTTCATTTCAATATTTCTAAACCAATTAGCAACTAATTGAATCTATTTCTATGTCATGTTAAATCAGAGGTAAAAATGTTTATATGAAATACAAGGGGGTAAAGAACAATCAGGTAGCCAGGGTAAAATGTCTAACAGTCTATGCCCTAGAAGACATCATCTATTTTTACCAAGATAGTTTAATCTATAAAAATAGAAATACAGGAATTGTTTTAAAATCCTGATATATTATACAATCAACAGCACCTCACAGAAATACTGTTCTGATAGTTCAAACATAATAAGTCTGCAGATGCCGCAAGATCAAGTCCATATATCGACAACTGAACTATATGCTTAAAATGGAGATCTATATGTAATAAACATTAGGATAAAATGTCAAAGTCATGAACAGTATGTCAATTAAAGGAAAACTAACAAAATATCGTTTTAATACCGTTATTTTCTTTGCCAACATACTGGTCAAATAGATAAATAAATTTTTATTTTTGTTGAAAAATATCTATAAAGTGTAATCATGTGACTACATTAAGCAATGAATACATATTCTGCAAAGACATTAACAAGCACCACAAAAAAATTGTTTTAAAATATTTGAATTCTACATAAACAACAGGGTACTGTTTTACCAAAGCACTTCCATAATCTTAAACTTACAAACTTGCAATCAATTTCAAGTCCTTATACTGCTTTTACAACAACAAGTTTGGGACTGGTATGGTTTTATATGATATCATTACTGAAGATCTATTTACCACAATTTGTAGTTCAAGAATTATACAGAATTTTAATTTGGACGTAAGTTTATGATTTCTGTGAGTGCTTTGATAAAACAGTGCCTATAGCCACAACTTCACAAGTTAATGTACATTTCAACCAATGCTGAACAATGGTAATGCTCAGTCATGCACCTAGCTGCTAAATGCATCGACCTAATAACCCAAATTATTTTGTCAGTAACTAGGTCACAATTTAAAGTAAAGTTAGTATATGGAGATTTGGTATCAATTTATAATAAGTATAAATGACACCTGCATTCAATATAATATTATCACAAGCACGAAGACGAGTATCATGGTCATGTGCACTTTATAAGGCCAAAACAATTTAATATTGTCGTTTTGGTAACATGCTGAAACTAATTAGGGTAGGTAGGTTGGATTTTTTAATGATTTTGATTGATTTTAACCACTTGAAAATGAACTATCCACAGCAACAAATTGCAGGGCTGTCAACAGAGTCAAATTAAAAATCCTGAAAATCATATACGGCTGGCCATTTTCGCCAAACAAAAGGCAGTCAACCACATTGTTTCTATATTTAACTCAGTTTGTATTGAATAAAATCCTTCAGTGAAGATTAAATCAACCATAACTTTGCAAATTTTTTACATATTTTAATCAAATAACTTTTATTTTGGTCAGAAATCATAGCTCATTCAGGATAGATATTCCGGAAATCCGGATAAATCAGGAATATTTACACACCTGAAATTGCCAGTAAAATGTTTACATTAGGGGCAAGAAAAAGGTCAGGTGAGATACCAGAACCACAGTATTTTTTTGTATTGGCCTAATAGTAAAATTTCTAGGAATGAAAACGTTCATTATAATACCCAGTTCATCCCATATTCAACATACAATAAATAAATAAATTATTTTATTACGACATATAAAAATATTAGAAAAAAATCTAAATGACTAACACTAGGTCATTCTAAAACCTCTTCTGTATGTTTATGTATACCAATCAAATATTTATTGATGGCATAATAATGAGAAAGAGCACCCATACCGACAAAGCAATGCCAGATAGCATGTGCAAACGGTACAACACCATCCAGCTTGAAAAACACGACACCAGCAATGTAGATAACTCCGCCTATAGCTAGCTCATGTAAGCCAGCTGGGTCAGTCTGAAACATACAACAATAAATAGGATTAAATCCCTAATCCTAAATGTAACAAACATATTCTAAACAACAATCTGCATAAAGCAACCACATTCATCTGCATTAAAAGCCACAGGTCCATGAAAAGTGTCTATTATACATACTTAAATATGTATACACTCAACCACTTTTCTAATTGGTCACTTTTCAAACACGAAATGTCTTTAACTGTGATCATATTATTTGATGACATTTTGCGCACGTATGTTTTATGCATTGACTCAACACCTGAATCATTAAAAATTCAAAATCACATGCAAAAGTAAGCATTTTTAATGAATTAAGTGTTAGGACAATTGCATAAAACGTTTGTGCGCAAAATATCATCAAACATTATGATCACAGTTAAACGTATAGGGGTTTGAAAGGTGACCAATTACAAAGTGGTTGAGTGTATATAGGTGGGCTAGGTCACTTTTCACAGACCTGTGTTAAAAGCAGCCACATTCAATGTTTCCCTGAAGACAGGTTACATGTACAATAATTTTATCACCAAGCACAATCTTGCCAACAGGGTCCTAATTTATAAACAAATCTGTTCAACTAGTGCTTCTAAACTGAACTAGGGATTGATTTCATGGCCCCATATCATTAGCCATATTGCTGGCTTAGAATTGGAAGATCATAAGCACAAAATCAATATTTTGAAATAACAAGCAAAAACTGTCTGAAAACTACTCTTTACTTATGAACAAACATGCTTTTTATACTTCATTTTGGTCAACATGACCACTTCTGATGTTCATGAAAATAGGCTCATAAGAAGCACCTTGAGATGCAGATTTTAAATATGAATTAGTCTTATAAGTAGTATTTAAGTCCTTCTAATTCTTAGCCAGCGATATATTATTGCTGAAATAGCAACAGGGAGCCCTCAGGGAAGATAACTACAGTAAAACCTCGTTATCTCGAGGACCCATCGGGACAAGCCAAATGCTCGAGTTAAGCCAGGTGCTCGAAATATCCGAAGTATATGATGAATTGTTGTTATGACTAAGTGTAACTGTGTCTATAATGAAAACACGTATGATACATGTATTTGGTTGAAACTACGAATACTGTCATTGTTTATCAATATATCTATACGCAATTTGAATCGTGTGGACATTTGCCGAATTGAACAAATTGCATATGAAAGTCGTAATGAATCTTTTTACATTAAATATCAAACTCCATTTAACGGTAAAATTGTAATAAAAGTTCGCATCGGCAAAAAGATAACATTACCCAAAGCGCACGATAGATCCTACATGTTTAAACAAACACCCACGCACAAAAATCGCACGTGATAAAATAAAACCCGGATGCAAATCGATCCAGTTTCCAGCACAGGGATACGGCTCATTGAGTAAAAAACATGCACTATATTATCTATGATAATTTATTTAGGACATGATGTTTAGCTGAATGAGTTATATCCCTGTGGTTTCCAATTGAAACGCGCGCGACAATTTGGAGACATCAAACGCGGCGGTCTTTCGACTGACTTCAAACGCGCCGCACATCAAAGAAATTGCCGGTACAGTTGGGAGTAGTGTTTATTCAGAGTGTAGATTCAATTGACATTTAATTTTCTACTGTACAAAGTCGACGAATTTTTTATTCTTCAGGGTTGTTTGATAAGAATTGGATTTAATCGCGGACTTGATCTACTTCACCTATTCAGTATCAGACACGTGAAATTGTACTGTACGTAAGCTTACATTCGCAGGTTTTCATGAAATACGGGAAATGAAAAGTTTTTGAAATGATTTTTACTTGCAGTTTTATAACGAACGGAGCCTAAATATTTAAGATTCTACATGGACGTCGGTTTATCTTACGATAATTTAAAAGTCTGTGCGAGTCAGTACGTTCGAAGCAACGATGTTGCATTTAATAATTCTAGTTCTCGTATGAGTTAATGTTCCCAATTGTTGCCTATTGAACTTGTTCTGAAACGTATGTGTAGTTTAAATCACGCTCATTAATGAAATATCTTCTACTTCGTGTTTAATGTAACGGATCGAAAATACGGACATCAATTTAAGTGTTAGGGATTACACTATTGTCATAAACTGTGATTATCACGATGTGTGAAAAATACGGACCGTGACAAAATTTAGTATGACATTTTTCGGAGGTGTGAAATTTCGCTCGGATGATTGCCTCGAGATAAGGTAATTAATTATCGTTGAAAATTGTTGATTGGACCGACACCTGCGCTCGAATTAGACCGGATGCTCGTAATAACTTTACTCGAGTTAGAGGGATAATTTAATGTACAATATAGAGCAAATTCGTCGGGACTTTGAAATTTGCTCGAATTAGGCCGGTTGCTCGAATAATCGCTGCTCGTATTACCGAGGTTTTACTGTATGTCATTTTCAGATAATGATCCACAGTCAAATTTTGTCCCCATCATGACATATGGACTTTCAAGATTGTCTAAGTGGATTGGCACAATCCTGCAGCCCCTCAATTCGGACAAAAGGCCCACAAGGTTGGACAAAAGGCTTATTTTCCCATTACAAGAAATGGAAACAATGCGGTAGGGTGCTAGACTGTCACCTGGGATAACCAATCCTATGTTTTTACTATATTCAGTGTTACATACCATATGTGTAACAGCATATGCTGGACAAATGCCCACGATTAGATAAAACACAACTTCCAGTGTCCTAAACCTGAAACATTAAGATGTCTATCAGTTAGCAATCAGAACAGAACAACAAATGGATCAAGCAATGTTTGATTACTCAGACAATCAAAGTAAATGTATACAAACTATATCAAGAGATGAAATATAAATCAAAATAAAACAAAGGTATAACTTCCCTTAAACTATGCTCAAGCAAAACAAAACCATAGACAAACTTTCCTGACTACAGCTAAAGTAATGTCTTCTGATTTAGTTGGTCTTAATACAGAGGTTGAAATAAGATCAAAACTGAAACTAAATTCAAATATTGTTTTCTTAATTTTAAGGAGATCTTATTATTGAGTGTGTCCTATCATTAAGGAGATCTTATTATTGAGTGTGTCCTATCATTAAGGTGGTCTTATTATTGAGTGTGTCCTATCATTAAGGAGATCTTATTATTGAGTGTGTCCTATCATTAAGGAGATCTTATTATTGAGTGTGTCCTATCATTAAGGTGGTCTTATTATTGAGTGTGTCCTATCATTAAGGAGATCTTATTATTGAGTGTGTCCTATCATTAAGGTGGTCTTATTATTGAGTGTGTCCTATCATTAAGGTGGTCTTATTATTGAGTGTGTCCTATCATTAAGGAGATCTTATTATTGAGTGTGTCCTATCATTAAGGTGGTCTTATTATTGAGATAATCTTATTAATGATGTGGTCTTATCAATGGAGGGGTCTTAACATTATTTTTCAGATAGTATTTTTTCAGGTGGTAATATTATGGCGGTTTTATTATTGAGGTGGTCTTATTATTGAGGTAGTCTGATCAATGGAGGGGTCTTATTATTCAGGTTTTTTCCGGTGGTAATATTATGTCGGTCTTAGTATTGAGGAGGTCTTATTATTGAGGTAGTCTGATCAAAGGAGGGGTCTTATTATTCAGGTTTTTTCAGGTGGTAATATTATGTCGGTCTTAGTATTGAGGAGGTCTTATTATTGAGGTAGTCTGATCAATGGAGGGGTCTTATTATTCAGGTTTTTTCAGGTGGTAATATTATGGCAGTCATATTATTGAGGTGGTCTTATTATTGGGGTGGCAACTAACCAAGGTGTTTCAGTATGTAAACATGAGTACTCACCTGTGATGGAACAGGAACTGGAATATAATACCCAGGATACAACCCACCCATACAATACACATGAAAAATTCAGCCACACCACCAAAATCCTTCAACACTAACCTGCAAGGATATACATGCACAATAATATGGTGTAAAACCAATTATAAGGCTTATCTAGACATCTATAATTTCAATGCTAAACTAAAATACTTTATTAGTACCTGTTCAGACAATGGTTATAATATTTTGTGTATACATAAACTTCATTCTCAAAATATCCTAACTAGGCAGTATGTACCACATAGTCAAAGCATACTGATGGTCAAAATGTGGCTTTTAGGAATATTTGTTAAAAGGTGATTTCAAGAGTGAAATGAAATCTCTGTGTAGCACAATGGAACACCATTCAAATTATAAATGGAAAACTGCAATTTCCAGGTCAATCATTTACACCAAATCAAACCTTTGTCATGTAAAGATTTGCAGTGAAGTTTAATTATATGACCTAGTATTAGACCCCAGATGACCCAGTTGCACACCTGACCAAGGTTTTACAGAGACACACATTCTGTCCATGACTCGTAAGACAGACATTCAATTATCAGGGGACGGGTTTACAACAAATACTTACACTCAGCACTCACCACTCAAATATTGGAAATGTAATATGATGCTCTATTATTTGTCCAAGATTGCAAATTTAGATGAGGAAAATGTATAAGATAGTTAATGAGTGTTGAAAATAACATTTGATGAATTTTCTTTGCCATTTTGTACTATTTATGAGGTGTAAATGTAATTATTGAATCTGAGTGCTACACTCGGCACTCAGACTGACAAATTGCAATTATAGCTTAAAAATACACTATATTAAACAAGGAAATAAGCAGAAAACAATATTAAGAACCAATTTAACATTATTACAACGTCTTGCTCTAAAAAATTGCCACAATGAACCTCAGAAGAGTGAATTTCAATATTTGAGTATTGAGTCTTGAGTGCAAGTATTCGTTGTAATCCCGGCCCCTGAAGAATCATATGTGGCCGACCATTTAGGCAAAACAAGAGGCCTTCAACTACATTGTTTCCATATTTAACTCAGTTTGGACAGTAAAAATCCTTCAGAGCAGATGAAATTGTCCATAACTTTGCCATTTTTCATTTTCATACAAATTACTTTTATTTTGGCTATAATTACCGGTATATCTTTCTTAGGATAGATCAGGAAGATTGACACCCCTGCATTATTCTCTGTTGGATTTGATATTTATCTAATGTCACTTACCATGGAGTGTATGACGCCGCTATAAAGACATAGATGACAGCTCGGTCACCAACATGGAAAAATCTCTTCAACATTCTACAAAATATATCACACATTCATTAGTCAGTTTATATAAATTCTATACAAGTACAGTATAACCTCTGCAGAGCAACATCCTTTGGGAGCTGCAAATATTGGCCATTGTACACAGGTTGTTGCTCTACAGATGTTAAATTTACAGTAAACAGCTGAGGGAAATTTTGAAGGTTTTGTTATAAAGAGGTTGTTGCTCTACGGAGGGCCACTCTCCAGAGGTTGTACTGTACTTGAACATTTTATACATGATCTACAACATTTTAAAGCGGCAGACTTTTTATGAAATAATAATGTGTCAAGTAGGTCCTGGATTTGTGAAAAGTCATACAAACAAAATACAGTGGAAATATATTAACGGCATACAAACAATACCCAACATTGTTTGAAAATTAAAAAAAATAAGTCTTTAAAATTGGAGTGGTTAACATGCTAGACCATCCTCAAAAATTGCTTAGTTGTATAACCCTACCCAGGGAGGTATAGGGATGTGGTACATCAAATAAAAATTTAAAGAAAATAATATTATGGGTAAATTTTCGTGGGTATGTAGGATTATTTCAAACAAACAATTTTTAATTAAAATTAAATTACATTAAACACATTAAAAACATTTAGAAAAAGAAAATGTGTACATAATAATGATATCAGAATTCTTAAAAAACAAATAAATTTCATGAAAAGGTTAGTTTATTTCCTTATTATTCAGTAAATATCCATTTATCATCATTATCATTAAATGACAATATACAATTAAGATCCAATACAAGACGAGAGAAAAAACATCACAAAACAAGGCACAATGTATTTTCATGAAAACCAGGTTTTGTGGCAAGGGACATAACTCACATTGAAGCCACAACTGAACCCCAGGGGTGGTATTTACAAAGCATCTTATTGGAAAACCAAGAATTGTGTTAAAATCTTCAAAAGAGTATCTGGACAGGAAAATCAAGATTATCAATTATTACATTGTTTAGTCGCATTATGTAAAGAGCTACAAGTACCCTAAATCAAGATATTTAAGTTTTCCCTTAAGATGCTCCGTGAATACCAGCCCAGATCATCACATGCTGATGAACATTCCTGTGAAGGTTCATGACCATACGTAAAACAGTTACTGAGATACAGGCAGAATAAAACAGTCGAAGCCTAAGCCCCCAGCCGAATCAGCCAATTTAATAACCAAGATTTTCCAATGAAGGATTGGTTAATAAAATTTAACACTTAAATAGACAATACATTGGTACTACAACAATACTGACAAGTTACAGCACAATGAAGACTGAACAAAAACTAAATGCCAATCCTTATAACAGTATTATGAATATATTCTTATACTATAAAGTATAATATATTAGTCTGTTCCATTAGAAAAAATGATCGACCTTAGACTTGTCTATGCTGTTTTTTAAAACATTGATAGAGTTATATATCTAAATAGTCGCCGACCAAAGCAAAAGCAGAATATGACCACCAACATGTTTAAACTGACTAATGAAATTTTTGTGGGGTCTTAGTTTTTTTTTATAAACCTTCAAAAAAAGACTAAGAACCAAAAACACTATTTTAATAATGAGCCCTTAGCTACGCAGAGACACACCTAGCCAAGTTGCAATTTGAGAAATAGCTACAATAAGCATGTGTTTTCAAGAAAAAATACCCAAGAAAGTATTTGCCATGGGGCTTTTTTGTCTCTGTATACGGTCCTGAATAAGAAAAATTTAATTATTTTTGGGCTAAATCATTTCCCTTGTGGTAGTTGGTGCAGATATACATTTTGAAATATTGTTCTGACAACTTGTTAAGTACTAACACATCTGCACAGGTACATGTAAGTAAAGACCTCTACCTGATTATAGTAATATAGTTCTACTTGAAACTTTTCAAAATTTATAACTGGTCAGTTATATTCTTAACTCAATTAAATGTTATCCCAACAACTTTAATACTAGTTTAAAATATCATAATTATAAATAATTACTTTGCTCAACTTCTCTGAAAATATTATCAGTGGCACAGTAAAAAATTTAATAAGACCACTATTAGGGACGTTAAAAATCTGTGCTTTATATTATTTTTTCAGATGGCATGAGGTCAGGTTTTACCGTATATGCAAGTTTTGCTTGACCAGTCAGAAATTTTGCTCATAGAGTATATAAATCACACAAGTACAACACATGAAAAACAAAATGATCAAAGCTACGATACTAGTAATCAGCACAAAAATGCAGCGCAGCAAAGCTTACCCCTTCGACCCAGTGAATGATAAACAGTGGTATAATGTAGATGTGGTAAATAAAAAGAAAAGTGCCATGCCATAAATCAACAAGGTGACAACTTCTTTATTGGAGGAAGCATTCTCTTGCATCTTCGTAAGACCGTATAGACTTGGTAGTATCCAGATCTACAGTACATAACAAATACATAAAGTAAGTAAAACACAACATTTAGTACGAAGTGTAAGGTTTAGTATAAAGTGTAAGATCAGGGGTCCTACTGAGGCAGAATGCCCAATCCTGAAAATCAGTCGCAGGTCTGTTTTGGGTGCCATATAAACATACATCTCTACACCAAAACTTAGTTCAAACCTTATTTTATCATTAAAATTCAGGTTATGAAATTTCAAATGACCATAACTTTGTCAATTTTTTAAAAAAAATTCATGAAATAAGTTTCATTTTCTGCAGACAAGTTTTTTCTTTCTAGTGCAGCAACTTGATTACCAGATTATTCCGGAATTGTAGGACCCCTGTGTAAGGTGAAGTTTTCCATTAACAACTAAAAACATGTGAAGTGTGAGGATTTTAAGACTTGGGCTCAACCATTCTACGATTTATAGACAAACCAACAGGCAGACCGACAAATATGTGCAAAGCAATATACCCAACATCTTTGATGGGGCATTAGGAACAAGTAGAATGATGCTTGATTGAATACAACTGATTTAAACTTTAAACAGCTGTCAACCACTTTATGAAATAAGATATAAACATGTAGAACCTATATAATTGTATCTCACAGTCTATATGAGCTTTAGAAGCATATACTAAGTCTTGATTGACTTGTATATTTATTTACTGTACATACCCCATGTGTGATCATATTAGCAATATGCTCTAAATCCGTAGGAACATAATGTTCACCATTTTGAGCCCTTTCATTCTTCATCCTAAAAATATACAATAATAGCTATTAATGCTTTTTGTATGTGAGAAAAGGTCCTAGGCTCATATTCAAATTTAGATATCACAAATTTTCATCTTAGGCAAATGTTTTCACACAGACATATACATCATACTTTTATAAAAGCTACAATTTTTCATAACATTGAATGTTCAACAAACTTGTGAAATTTGTTTTTCTTGGACAAAAAAATATCTTAAGTTATTTTTTAAAATAAGGGCCAAGCCCTGGGGTCCGTTTATTTTCCAACAAACAGGTGTTCTATCATAATAATACTTGGCGGACGTGATGTCAACACAACCCCGTGGCACGTTGACAAACGTCAATATACTCGCGCCAAAACTACGTAATTGCCATGACATTATATCAAACATACTAACGAACTTGACCTGCGCCGCTTAGCAAAACCATGATATATAAAATGTCATATATTGTTTTTATTTTTATAGCATATTCAGTCAAATTACTACATATGTATTTTGTAATAAAGTATAGAGGTCTGGTGTTAAAGAATTTGTCATGACGCCGGATATCTTTTAAATTGGGATGTCTACGAACATTTTGGACACACCTCTTACTTAGTAGTTTGCACCTATAGTGGGATTTGAACTCAAGCTGTATGACGGCATAGCATTTCAATGCTAAGTACAAAAGCATTAGACCACTGGGCTATTACAATTCCCAAAATAGTAGTACATTGTAAATGCATGCACAAGCCAAAGACCACAAGCCACCTTTGACAAATATTAGGACAAAGGAACTTCTCCTCTGGCAACTGGTCAATTGAATGAAACGAGCAAAACAATTTTCATTTTACTATTTTCCAAGGGTTATGTAAATGAATATAGATTTTGTTTTGGATACAAAATGACTTACTTTTTAAGGTCTACAGATATAGACAAATTTCTCCGCAGCGACATGACTCAAGGTTTTTACCAGGCCGTTACACAAACCAGAAAGTCTCTAATAAGCTGAAATGCAATAACATATTTACTATAAAATGTGAATAAAATAGAATGTATACATGTAACAGGTTGAGAAAAATGTGCAGCCAGACTGGGACTCGAACCCGGATTCTTCGCTTACAGGGCAAATGCTCTACTAACTGAGCTAGCTGGCTGTCTGCATAAGTTTCTCCACTATTAATTATTAAATCCTATACACACTACTAGTAGTAGTCTACATGCATCCCCTCCTTAGACACTACATTGGGTCCACTTAGCCTAAAAGGTCCAATACTGTATGCTAAAACCTCTGATCACCACACCTGATAATTGTTTTATTAAAGGAGTCTACTTCCAAGTGGTGTGGAATTATATACATGGAAGAGAGTAGGGCTGCGCAGTGATTTTTCTTGAAGAAAATTAAGTGGCCTGTGCCTTTAAAATTGGGAAATTTTAGCGTGACAATACGCGAAATTGGGAATAATTAAAAAAGTTTGTTTGGGTTAAAAGTGGTCATAGAAAATATATTGTTTTGACTTTAAAACAGCTACATGTATACTGTTGTTGCTTTGAAACCTGCGAGCACAAAAGGGGGAAAATATACATACTTTTTGGGAAAAAATTAAGATTTTTTGGGAAAAAAGGAGGTTATTTTGCTAGGGGAAGGGGCCTGTATTCGGCCCTAAAAATAGCCCCAAAAAATCACTGCTGCGTATCAGTTAAAATGATCGATACGATATTTGTATCGATGCAAAATGACCATATTCAATATATCATATGATATTTTGTTTTGACAATAAACAATCTAAAAACTGTATATAGGCATTTGCAGACTTACAACATGTATTTTACTTGCGGAACACAATCACGTCAGACATGAGATATGTGATAAACAACCTATTTACACATGTTTAAATTGCATGTGTAGTTTGCAAAGCAGATTCTTGTTAGAAAATTAGATTCGCTCGGACACAAGCTGCGTCGACGACCTGACCATTTTGAGACGAAGCAAATAGACTACCGGAAACATAACTGAAAATGGGGATTTTGTTGTGTATTTTTGTTGATCGATGTTTTGACCGATACTGACATGTTCGATACGATGTATCAATCAAACGTAAAATACCGGTATTCGATTTATATCGGAAACCGGTACGCAGCCCTAGTAGAGAGCAGTACTGCTTTTTCTCATACAGTGCATTGTTCCCAGTCCCACAAAGGTGAATATTTACAAATACAAGAGGGGAAAACACAGTGAAAGTGGGATAAAAACAGGCTTATAAATATGCTGCTCCAGAGTTACATCATGGATGCACCCATCCTGGCCTTGAAGACTTCCAGGGATGGGACGAGTGATGATCGCATCTGGAATCAAATAGGAAGAAGGAGTATTTGAAGCGTTGACACTGTCGAATGGTACAAGGAACCTGTTGGTGTGGCTCTTGTATGGACTTCTGCTGGGGTCAGTATATGCTCAGCTTGGATGACCACCAGGTTGCTGATGACTCTGAACATTGTGGGCGCATTTGTGTTTGCGTGGGGCTTCAAGCAAATCACATGCAAGGTTCTCCATCATGGCTGTGACGTTGCTGGTTTTTCTGTAGTCACATGTGCAGAATTGAGCAGCTCGTCCTGGTACAATCTCGATTTTAGTGTTGTTGGCCCTTGAGCATGGACCCAATATTGACAAAGCATACTCCAACTGTGGTTTAACCAGCATTCTCGTTCACCAGAGTATTCTTCGTCCGAAACATAGTCTGGGAACTTGACTAACCACTGATGTATGAGGATGTTTAACCAGGGACTTGAAACAAATTACCTTGACATCAGGTAGACAGGAACTCAGGTTACTGCATAGAAAGGAAGGGGTGATGTTCGCCTTCTTGGCTGTCGCATCAATGTGGGGGTTCTAGGACAGAGTTTTGTCAATTGTGACCCACTAGTACTTCACCTTGTTGGTTTCTTTGAGGGTTTGGCCATGTATGGTGACAATGGTGTATGAGCCCGCAATGATGTTCCACTTGTTGCTGAATCGGATTATCTCGCATTTATCAAGGTTAAAGGCCATCTGCCAGCCTGTTCCCATTCTCGTACGTGGTGCAGGTCCTATTGTAGTGCCTTGGCATCTTCGTATGTCTTGATGGTCCGATGAAGAAGGTAATCTGACATTAGAAAAGAGGTGTGCAGTGGATGAAGTTCTACCTGGCAAGTCATTGATGCATACTTAGAATAGGAGCGGTCCTGCCACAGTTCCATGTGAGACTCCTGATGTTACTGTAATGCATAATAATGGTAAGGGGTCCTTGGTTTGAACCCAAACTTGGTGCACTTTTTATATACCAGTCTCACATGTCCCAAGTAGTCAAGTTATGCAAGCATCCATTTTTTGCGCATCTGGTCAGTGTTGTCAAACCAGCTCGACGTATACAGTATAACACTAGTCGAGCTGGACCGTCAGAAATTGAAAAGCAGCCACTCGAGTGTCGTGTAGGTGGCACACCAAACTGTTTATATCCAATACCGCAGAATAAAGGGTTCTGCACAGATACAACAGATAAGATACGATGCACCTGCATTTATAATCTATTATAAGATAGATCTACTAGAACTTTGTGTGACCATAAACTTAAAAGTTGACCTTTCCATTCGAGTCATTAATGACATAAGACTATGAGCTGATTACTTCTAATTCGTATTTTTTATATTGTAATTTGTATACCCATTTTATACACCGAATTTAACCGTATTATGTAATGAAAGTTGAAAGATTGTTAAGTTTTTACCTATGGACTACGACTAGGCGAATTTTCTACTGTCCGAATATATGTCGTCTTTAATTTATTCATGGGCGGCGATTTGCTCTAAAAACAGAAATCTTTACATAAAAACGTACCGAATTCTAATAGCTACTGAATTTCACCTGTTATTATATAAGAATCTACTCAAAAATCACAGTGAATACCCCAATTACTGCCGGTTGTCAAAACAATTAGCTCGCTGTAAAAGCTTGATTTTTGACACAATAACGCCTACATGATCCAGAACGGCGTCGTGTAATTAACACTTCAGTGAAATATAAAAATAGGCGGTACAACACTAAATTTTTTTTTTTTAAATACTGGGCCTACTCACAATCACATCCACATATTTAAGCTTCCATGCAAACTTCTTGTCTTGAAAGGCCTACTTGAAAATGCAGCGCCATAAAAATATGACCACTCAACATAAAGGGCAAAGACAGGCATTTTAAAATGTTGAACAAAGTTCACAATGAATCTCATAACAACTGCTCCCTATGTATTTACTTGGAAGCATTACTGCATGATTACAGTGATTCATCTCGGTGCAGGGGGGGGGGGGGTCTGGCCAGCTCAGGGGGTCCCAAACTCCTTGCAGTAGTTACCTTCCCTTGATACATAGTACTCTTAACCACTATGTTCACTATTTTTAACCCATTTCCTTTTTTGCACTGTACATACTTTGATGTTAATTTTATTGATATTAAAATGAATTCCCTTACTGGTGATAAAGTCGCACAAATATCAAAGAAAAGATAAACAAGAGATGTTTGTAAAACATGTATGTCCCCATGGCAGCCCAATAATCAACAAGAGCACTGCCTACGAGTGCTGGAAGCTCGACTTTCTCGTACTTGATAGTACCCTTGCCCATCTGTGAGTGAAATTTCTGTGATTTACAAGGGCAGATTACTCATAAATATATGTCACAGGGTTACCAGCCTTGTCAGTATGGACTCCCCTTGTGATGGTGAATAACTATGTTGAGTCAGAAAAGGGGAATAACTCTCATAAAATGCTGGATAAATATCCTCTAGTCAGTAGATGTAGGTCATCACATTTTACAAGTGTATTGACTTTTAAGTTGAAAGCTTTGATAGTGAGAAAATTTAGTTTACCTGTAAAATGTGCCACTATTTCTATGTACTTGTCATTTATATGCACAGTTATTAATCACGAAGGCCTACGGCCTTCGTGATTAATTCCTACGCATATAAACTCTAAACCGTGATCTATTCACCGGTATATCACGCAAAACTGCAATCTATTTCCTAAGTAACTTGTGCTTCAGTAAGGAAAAACTTAGAACACAGAATGACAAGCAAGCACACTTTTATTATCAAAAGGGCAAACAAGCACACTTATTGGTACATAGTTATACATAAACCACAGAGATAAACTTTCACCAGTGAAAGTTAACTAATAGGTCAATCTACTAATGTAATTTCAATATTTATTTAAAACTTGTACTAATAGACAGTGTTTTTTCGGACAATTTACAGAAATATTCCTCACACCTTTAAACTAGTGTACCGGTACAAAATAAACATTGGTCATTTACACAAAATACAGCTTGCATTTAAGGTATCATAAATACTCAATAAATCACTAAATAATGACGAAACCGCTAAACATTGTGATATCCATTTAGCACAAAATCAATTTGCACAGCAACTATTCTCGTCAAGTAATTTCTAGAAGGGAAGATATGTACATTATGTAAAACTATTTTCATGTTGACATATGTGTACAAAATATTGTTCATATAAAGGATTGTCTGACCACATTAAAATGAGACAACAAGCCTATGCTCGTTAAGTCTGACAAATCTCAGTATAATGCTGTTTACTAATATAAATGTTGAAAAATACAAAAATATTCATACTGAACACAGCTATGGTGGAACTAGATGCTTATGTGCATTGATGTTTTATATGATAAATAATACAAAAATACATAACTGAGGTAAACTGTAAAAATAATGTGGAAACCAAGTGTAGGATCCATTTATTGGCAATACAAAACCAAACACAAAACTGCTTATATCTTGATTATCAATTAAAATTTAATGACTGTAGGACAGATGAAGGCAATCAAAAATCCAACACAATATATGATTATTTGAGGGCTGAAGTTTGCATGCTGACAAATAGTCATAAATGGTAAATCTCAAGTTAACAATTTGTGTTTGTTTTGGTATAACAATATAACATACTGGTGTTATGTAAATTACACTAAATGAACCACATGTAACCATAACGGCAGAATATCTGATAATCTGATATTAAACGAAACTTGGTTGATTTCTACAAGTACCTGACACATTTAATTCACCCTTTATAGGCATTTATTGTAGCATAAATGAAAAGGCAACTGATACATAATGCTCTCATTAGTTGTGAGAGCATGAAACATATTTGACACCTTGTTGCGATGCAGCAGATGTTTTTAAACAATTACACACAAATAAATAAAAGTCATACATGTACAATAAAAATCTACAAAAACCTAAAACATACAGATTATATACTATTCACCAAATACTACTAGTATCCTGGATTCCAACATAAATAATGACTAAGTATTGTAAAAATATCTGATCTAACTATAGGTATAAATCATTCCACATATACATTGGCAAATTCCTACTACAAGTACAAGAATACCATGGGGTAAATGTTTGAAAGTCAGTCAGTTTGAGGCTTTCATACAAATCAAAGATTTGGATTATGCAAAACATGCAATATTTTCCATGTTTTTTATAACCAAAACTATAGTGCGCACAGGATAATGTGATAGGCGGGAAAATTTGGTATATTCCATAAAGGTGGATTACAATTATGTGCACCAATTATCAATGATGTTTAAGAGTATAATACTGACCTTATTTGTTTATTTAAGTAATTTGTAAAACCAATTTTGCCACAGTTGACCAAACCGATTCATGTTTGTAAACATCACATTATCCTGGGCGGACTATAGATCATTTAATTGGTCAACTAAATTCTCAATTTGCATGACTAAACTCCTATTGTAGGTCAATTTAATAACACAGTATACAGGCAGTAAACTGTTGTTGTCAAACATAGTACAACAAAGCGGACACAATGTTCTCTCCCGAAATCTTTTTCATAGAGCATAAAATAGCATAATATTGAAAGGCACTTCTATACAAGATCACAATTGCATTTCAATTGTCATCTTAAAACTTAATACAACAAATGAAATCAATCAATGATGTAAAATACTTTTATGAATGAATTAAAATAATGACTGATGATTCTTCAGCATTCATTCTTTACTTTTGACCATTTTATAATTAAACATAAATCAATATTGACAACATAAAATAAACAGATAAGGTCAGTATTGTATTCAAAACATCACAGATAAATCATGAACATCTGTTTAATCCACCTTTGTGGGCTATACCAAATTTTCCCGCTTTTCACATTATCCTGGGCGCACTATAACTGTAAAGCTCTCAATTAATGCATTCTAAACATTTCACACACTGGTCTTTTTTGGTATTTTGGAAAAGGGGTTTCGGGTGTCAATTGTGGGGAAAATGTTGCAATAGTATGTATTCATCTAGAAACACTAAAAGATGCTAAAATTGGGAATTGAACATGATTTTCAAGTAATTTCTGACATATGTTAGCTGACTGGATTAGACCTTTCACATACAAACCATTCATTAACAGAAAGACATAAATAACATATCGGAAATAGGATACTAAGATAATAATGTTAGATAGGCACTGATGAGTTTTAAAACAAACTTACAATGACCTATAAAATTAGAAGAAATCATGGAAAATTCATGAAACCAAGTTTTCAAAAAATACCAACTTTGCCCAAATTTAGTTTCAGCAAAAGTTAAACCCATGTGGACAACTTTACTTGCCAGGGCTCGACACTAACACTGGTCCGAGACCAGTGGTTTTCATGGTGTTCCACTAACTCTTGGAATGCAGGTGGTCCCATTGACCACCAAATATTTCCAAGAAAATCTTTTTTTAAACAGGATTTAATCACTTTTAAAGCGTGTAAACATATAATGAAAATTGTAGAATGAAATCTCATTAACTATTCAAAAGAAAACAACATGTAGTAAGAATATAGTTGTACTGTATGTCAGATGAAAGTTATTTTATAATTGCTCAATTGTCAGTAGGCCACTTGGAATTTTGTCGGACCAGCATGTTTCATAAGTTGCTGGTCCTTCAGGCCATTATGGTTAGTGTCAAGCCCTGCTTGCTGAACTTGCAAAGTAACTTAAGTTTCAACGGTTAGCTTGAACACTTTTGGTGATCCGTGAGACGTGAAACATTTAAATGCCAGCCGGATTTGCCAATTAAAAAAAAATAATACATACAATAACCTATAAAATAATAATGACAAAACGAAATATAATAACATGTACAGATAGAACTACAAGTAGTTTACAGATGCTAATGTTTAAGTTAATGTAATGAGCTAGATTTTAAAAGATGATGATTCAAGCCTTCATATTCTGGGTGGAGCTGAAACAAATAATTGTCTGTTGATAGTGTTTTCTAGATCTCCGACAGATCGTTCTCCCAGGATTGTAGGCGTCTCGCCTTTCCTTGAAGGAGATTTAAGTTTTAATTTTGCAGGTGATGGGTAAGGTGATTTTCTAGGTGATTTTTTGGTTGGTGACTGGAAACAATCTCGACATACAGCTTGGTATATGTCCGCTCCGCCTATAACCTCAACCTGAAACGTGTACATACTTTGTATTAAATATACATTTACAATAAAACCTCAGACACATAACCCTTTAATACTCATCAATATGCACTATGATGCATCTACTTCAGGGGTTCCACTAGCTTCTGAACCGGAAAGGGAGGGTCATTTTGATACTTTAAGACTACATTTTACCACTTTCTAGGCAAAATGTCCATGATTTTAAGACTTAAAGTTACCTTCATACCAAATTCTTTAGGTTCAAACTTTGGCTTTTTGGGGGGAAATTTCAAGGGTCAATACCCCTATTCCCAAGTCTAATGGAACCCCCTAATGCAGTTACTTTATTTTCCATTTATTTTCACTCATTTACCGCTTGACATGCAGATGCATTATGGGTATAAATAAATAACCAGTATAGAGATGGTATATACGATAGAACTAAACCTTTTTTAGAATACCACAAGACCACAGAAAGGTCCAATGGAATAAAGGGTTAAATGTGCAAGTTTGAATATAGTAGTCAGAATTTCATATTTGGAACACTTTATACAATCTAAATTCATGTTTTAAACCACACATTTATTGTATATAGCCATGTCTAAGATGATTCAAACAGGGGTGGATTTACCAGTGGATTTACCGAAAATATTAAAAGTTAGTAGACCACAAACCAACAATGTAAGAAACCAAATTTTAGCAAACTATGAGAATTATGAAGTGTTAGTTAACAGAGAATAATTTGAGATGGAAAAATATTTTTATTGCATGCATTCAGAAAGCTAGAGAAATAATATCATATACAACTCATATACAATCAAAATATCAATCTACTTTAATGAAAAGAAACTCAAAATAATATGCCAGGGGTCCTACTGAGGCATAATGCCAAATCCCTCCTGAAACTAAAATGCAAATCTGTTTTGGTGCATTTAGCACACATTCCTGCACAAAACCATTATTTTATTCTGACTTCAATCCAAAGTGAAATGTGAATAAACAACACTCATAGTTTATACGATTTATTTTATTGTTAAGATTCAGCAGATGATTTTAGCTTATTTTGCCAATTCTTTGAAATTTTCATCAATAAAAGTTTACTTTCAGCCGGAAGACATTCTTGGTGTAGCAATAGGGATATCAGGATGACTCCGGATTTGTAGAACTCCTGTTATTTGATTTAAGCTTTATCATTTACCCTTTGATAATTCACTATGAATCCTTACCAATATTAAGCAACCAGGCCAGTACAGTTTTTTAGTTACGACTGCCTTTATGATAATATTGATACTAATGATTGAGTTTTGACTGCATAGTGCATTCTAGTACATAGGACTCATAATATACTCACAAGCTGTAGATAGATGAAGAAATAGTCAAGATGGTTTCATGTATAAATAATTATTTGTATCATTTTGAATACATATAAATAACATGGAGGTATAGTCTTTTAATTTCATGTAACAGTTAAAATAAACTTACGTTGCAAATACTTGCATATCAGGTAAGATAATTCATAAATATAAACAGGACACCAAACCAAATCAGGAACTCAATACAGGGGTTCTACTGAGGCATAATGCCCAATCCTGAATATAAGACGCAAGTCTGTTTCGAATGCCATTACCACACATATCTACACCAAAACTCAGTTTCAAACATAGTTCTATTGTCAAAATTTAGCTAAAAATTTTCAAATGACCATAACTCATTCAATACTTGGTATTTTTTTTATCAAATAACTTTTATTTTATGCAGAAAAGTTCATTCTTTCCATTGCAGCCAATCTGGAATTCCGGAATAATTCGGAATAATAGGACCCCTGTCAATAACAGGCAAGTGTGGGAGTTCCAGGCCCCCATTTGAAATGAAGACGACTTCAGCAATACACACAACTAAGCTTCTGTGCTATGTGTATACATTCTACCTTGAACTGTCACTGAGTTGATCAGAGGCATATCAACGATACGGATATATGAGAAGACAAGTATCAACGATACATCAACATACCGTATATCGGGTAATTTTCGCGCGTACCTAATTTTCGCTTTATTCGCGTCCAAACCAATTCGCTAAAATTGAAATCAGCGAAAAATGCATACCAGAATTTCGCGATTGTTTCTACTTTCGTTTTTGTCTACCGGCGTCGTAATATTAACGTGTGATGAAAATCGATAGTTTATACTAATTACTAGTACTAATACGATAATATAATCCGTATAAATCATACATACGCTTTCAGTAAAACTAATTTAACTAAACCACCTATAAAGTGCAAAGTTTAAAAGTTTAAACAATTATGTTGTTTAAGATGCTATTTCATCACGTATTCATCAGTTTTGAATGTAAACAAACAGGGGCTAATTTAACAAAATAATTTTCCCGTCTATTGTACGAAACAATTGAAATTAAATGACGAGGTGTGAACTACATATCTTAGTATTTTACCAGTGAAAATATCTTTTATACATATGACAACGAAAATCGTATTTTGTTAATGTTCTACTCCAAATTAAATTCATGCAAAGTTTCGTGTTTAAATAGGTCTACAAGTATATCTTTTATTCGTATGACAACAAGATAGTTTATTTACTCAGTTCAAAATATAATATGCGCGGTACATACTGGTTTTTAATAATATGCGATCCCGCTGTTGACAACAGAATACGCCCACTGGTACAAACCGGTACACACTGGCTTTTAGTTGCGCTAAAACAATCATGTTGGATTAATCTCCCCTTACAAGATGGAAAACGCAAAAAAAAAAACAGGTTAGAAATCGCTAAATACGCGAAAATTACCCGATATACGGTATCAATTTGCACATCCAGTAACAGCCCCATCAGTCATGATTCACTTATTTTGCCGTTCTACACTGTACATATTGGGGATAGCTTCAGCTTTAGAAAATAGCAGCTCAGTTTGAGTTTAGACTTTGGTGATTTGTAAACTTCAATTTAACCGAGAAAAGTGTTTTGTGCAGGAAAAATGGAAAGAATGTGAATCGACAATCGATCGGCTAAAAGACCATGTTTATAAATCAATATGGCATCTATCAATGACAGCTCTAATTTACCAGATCTGATAAATTCTTCTTCTTCCTGTTAAAATACTTCAAGCCTAATCACATGCATAACCACACTTGTGATTAACTGCAAGCGTAACTCCGATCCCCCACCATGGAGGGAACAAGTAGGACAAGGTGTAGCAATAGTTCTACTTACTGATTGATCAGTTGTAGTTCTCTTTGTAAAATGACCATCAGAGTTACATGTCATACATACAGCTGACAGTTTTATAACATTCTCTGCTAGAGGTACCAAATTGAGTATATCACCAAATCCCTGAAAAACAAGAATTATCACCGATAGATGTAATAAATACCCCAAACACATCTTGACACAGGCACTACAGGATAAGAAGTACAAATGATGATGACATGCAAAAAAGGCTAGGTACAGTCCGTGGAAAAAAACAATGAACAATTTTCAGTTCGTATCTGGAGGTTTAAATCAACAAGAGTGTCAGTTTCTAAGCTTTATCACATACTGCCAATGACCATTACTCTGCTGAAATTTCATTTCAGAAATGATAAATTATTGTTTTCTTGTTTACTGGAAATGGATACCATTATTTAATTCAAACATGCTACATCAAACACAGTTCTCTTACGGATGAGCATACCTTTCTCTGAAAAGTTCCATCTAATGCAGCTACAATAACAACCTTGCCTCTGTCTGCCATTCTATCACAAAATGATACAACATCAGGAAACTGCAGTAAAAATATCAATAATGTCAACACAAAGCAGTGAGTGTAGTACAAAGACATTCAAAAGACTACCAAACCAATTTTGTGATAAACAAAAATCTTTTGTTGCTTTATATGAAATAACAAGACATGGAAATTCCAGATTTTCATTTCAGCAAAGCTTAATTTGGCACAAAAAGATACATCTTCCAATCCCAATCAGCATTTAATATCACCAAAATCTCCAATCTATTAATCATTTTTTTCAGTTGGAAGATATGGTTAATAATTTATTAATAAGTTATTTTGATCATAAACATTGAATCACAAGACAAAGTTTAAGGTGAAATTTGAAGAAACTCACAAATTGTCCTTCATCAATCCCAACAATCTCATACTCATCAGCCAGCTGCTTCAGTTCTGTCAACTCTGTTGCTGCAACAGCAGGAAGTGTTTGTCTGAAAATAATAAAATTACATGAACTAGAGATCACTGTGACACTTCAACTTAGTGATCTCAGAATCTACATGTCAAGACCAACCCACACAAAGCTTGAATACCTTTGGTTCTTGAGTCATTGATCGGAAACTGTGATTCAGGTCAGTCACTGTGACCTTGAGCTTAGTCACCTCAAAATCAAAAGGGGACCGAGTCATCTACAGGTCTAGACCAATTCAAACATTAAGTTTGAAGACCTTTGACCAAAGCGTTCTTTAGTTATTGATTGGAAACTGAATGACCATGAGACATCCGTAGCACTATAAAATTTTGCTCAGGGCTGTTTCTGCAGCTATCGTCAAAATGCTGTCTTCCCTGTCTGATATATTATCGTATATAATATGTATACTACCAGTCTGCGTAATTAGCAGTTTAGCCGGACAAGTAATTGTTGATAAGGGTAAGTAATTTTTACAGAAATTATGAATAGAGTACAAATATGACAACTATTCAATAAATTTTGCCGCTTCAGGCAAGCAGTTTCAAATCCTAAATTCACAGACTGCACTTGTTTAACTTACCTGTCATGAGTGGCAATGCCCGAATCATCATAACGTGTATCCTTGGCATATTTGATCACCAGACATTTATAGTTAGCTATTTGGTAACGCTTCATTCTTCTCATCAATTCAGTCCTGAAATCATGCAACAAAACATCTACCACATCTAGAAATGTTAAAAATCTACAAAAAACAAGGTTTTAAAGCAAGGGCAATAACATAGCAGCAGCTAGGTTTAAGTGAAAAACATAACCCCATACACACAACTTCACATGATAATATTTCAATGAATTTTCACACACACTTTTTGCACCAAGATAAAATTCAATGTGAAATAGATTTTTTTTCAAAATATAATTATGTTAGATTTTATAACTGGTAAGGTCACAAAAAGAGCTACAAATCTTTTGAATATTTAAATTTGAACAAAAATATTACTCACGTTTTTCCAGAAAACATGGGTCCAAATATGACCTGAAAATGTAATAAAATATTAGATTTTAGAAAATGCGAGGATTGGTAAAAAGACAACACAAATAATGCAAAAAACGCTATTAACACAGTGACAACTAATCAACAGCAGACCGCCTCTTCGATAGCCTAGTGGTATAAAGTTTGCTTCGCGTGTGGGAAGTCCCGGGTTCAATCCCAGGCCGCTTCATACCAAGGACGATATAAATAAAAATGGTACCAGTAGTTCCCTTGCTCAGCACAAAAGGGAAATTGGCTTCTCTCCAATCATACCCTCATGGCGATGGATAACATCAGGAATGAGGTGTAGGGAGTCAGGGCTTTTTTTCGCTGAATTGTGAAGAGGCCCAAGCCCTTTTGTTTTGTGAAAATTTAGCGCGAAAATTCTCAAATTGTGAAAAAGTAGGCGCGGAAACTTTTCAAATTAACGCAATAAATCATCAAATTATGACACAAAATGTTTCATTTTTTGTCAACTTTTCCCAAACATGCATGTATCTATGATATAATACTTTATATCAAGTCCTGTACGGGAATATATGAATGTTATCTGTGATTTGTTTGTTTGGTGCTTGTGAAGTTGATTTTACAAAAACCATGACGCAAATTCTAATTGTGAATTAAGGGGCCTTTTAGGTTTGCGAAGGGGCCTAATATAGGCCCCTCGTATATAGTGAAAAAAAAGCCCTGGGAGTGATTAATATAAGTAATTAAGTTCAAAAACTTGTTTCACAATGGACCTAAAATAAATTAGTATAAACTTACAGCACACATCACAATCGGATCAGACTCGCATCGAGTTCAAACTATGTATAAATATGTGTGATTATCCAGTAATGCAAGATTTTGAACTAACTTGTGGGAACTGTTTAGAATTTAAATGAATTGGTTTCCTCGACAGGGACTGTGGGGTTTAACTTTAGGCAAACCATTCTGTTTCTCATGGCGTCATGCGTAGACATTAGTGGTGAAGACTAGGAAAGTGATATAATTTATTTTATTTTCTGAAAAAGGTGATCAACAGCATTTGCAAATCATGAGCACAGTGGTCGAGTGGCAACGCACTTGACTACTGATCGAGAGGTCCCTGGTTCGAATCTAGGCCGGGCTCTTGGTCATTTCAGAAACGCTTTTCAGTGTTTCCCATCCAACTAGAGACGAACTGGTTGGAAACCCAGAGGTAGTCTCCCATGTATCGTTGCTGTACACTGTGCATGTTAAAGAACCAAGGAATCTATTCGAAACGAGCTAGGGTAGCACACCCGGATTCCTTGGATCTCACCTCTGTCTCTTAATTGATTTTATGTCTGCCCCTGCCAGACACTGCCATTAATAATCAGAAAGCGATTGTCGGCAGTACAAAGTAGAAATATAAACAATGAATCAAAAGAAATTTGATGATAAAAGAAATTTATGTTTTTATGGCTTTAATAAAAGCCCATTTTCAACTCATATACATGTTTGTTATTGTTTTACCAGTTTCACAAACTCTGCATATTTATCCCCCCCCCCCCCCCCCCCCGAAGACTATAAAAGAAAATTATAGTATCGTGGATTGACCAGTTTCAGTGAACCTAAGGTCTAATCCCTTCATACTGGTTTAATGTATTGAAAATAAATTCATGCTTAGTCCTAACTTTAACTTTACGACATTATGCTTTGATCTATACCAAAATTCCTTCAGAGAATTTTAGATAAACACAGGAAGCTGCCATTTAATGGCATCGATTGAATTATGTTACTGGAAATGAATGGGACCTGTTTCAGTGACCTTTGACATTATCCAAAAATACAGTCTGTAAATAAAAATTCCAAAACAAAATTTAATATGCAACTGAAGTTGAAACTATTACCTATCAAATAAATGAATTTATAATATTTCTTCATCTTTCTTGGCTATGCCTGAAGAAGTAGATAAAGGTGGGCAGTATAAAACATGGCACCACACCAGATTTTAGTGCAAAATTGGGAGAAAAAGTGGTCCCTCCTATAACTTTTTTATTTCTGGTTGCACATTAATGATTTTGATACCATATTAAAGCTAACATTATGAAGTTTTAGGAAATGTAAATGCTAAGGTTATATTTTAATGGCGCCATGTTTTTTTTCTCGCCAAAAGACGCCAATAGTTCTTGGATGACTATAAAGAATATCAAGCAACACTGTAAGAAGGGTACTAACTTTTGGGCGCACCTTGTACATGAAAAAATAGGCAGGACTTGTTTAGATCACATGACTTTGCTCAACAGAGGACAAAAAATGACTGACCCCGGGGAAAATATAAATTTTTGCATTTGGGATCATTTTAGGGCACTTACAAGGATAGGTATAAAAAGTAATAAGAAAAAGTTCAAAAATACCATAGGAAAATAAAAACCAGGGGCAATTATTTTTTAGAATCTTTTTTTTTTAGTTTTTGATAACCGCATGGACAGCTGTTTGTTAACAGTTGAGTTTGCATAAAATTTTGACATCATAGAACTCTTCAAAACAGAGTATAGCACAAGGAAAAACAGGTCACCGAAACAGGTCAGTCACTGAAACAGGGCAATTGACGATAAAAAATGTCTTTTTTTTGGTATTTTAAAAAAAAATATTTTTATCGACAGATTACTGAGACATGCGAACAAAATATTTGGTTAAGAAAGCCCATCCTAATAATTGCTCAGTGAGTCACATTCAGCGATTCACAATAAGTTGAGCACAAAAACTATCAAGAAACCAGTAAAAATTGAATGAGTTGTTATACCTGTATTTGTCCAGATTTTCTGCACTGGCTGATAAGCGGAGATGACAAAGCTGGTGTAGAAGACATCATTCTTTCGGAAGATCTCGAAAAAAAATCTTTGTAAACAATGCCTGTAAAATATTTGCGGGAAAACGCTCTGTTGTATTTCCCTCCTTTTATGATCTATATCATTGAAAAGCTTTACGCAATGATAACTAACGTGCGTTCAGTAATCCAGACATTTAAATGAACACAAAGATGTAAGAATTCGCGCAAATATAAAAAAAGTCACAGAAATGGTAAAAAGTAAGCAAAAGAAAACATTGTCTCCCTTGAATAGAACCTGTATGTTGAGGTTGTAGGGCCATTTCAAAGATCTAAACATACAAAGATTTGAATGATCCAAATCTCACAATATCTTGCGGTAGTCTTTAGTAAGTAAGTAAGTAAGTAAGTAAGTAAGTAAGTAAAAGTAAGTAAGAAGTAAGTTACGACTTTATTTATCGTATATATTATTTGGTGTTATACCAATTTTCAATATGGTCTACATAATAAACATATATACATTAAATACATGATAATATACAAAAATAAATTATAAAGAAAATGAAACAGTATTAGTTAAACTCAACAATATAGGATACTCATGTATTGTTTAAAACGTTAACCTATAATTAAATAGCGTAGTATACATACAAAATCAATAATCAACTGTGGACAAAAGTACTATCTTGCGAAATCTCATTTGTTCTTAATACCTTATATCTTCTGTTTTAATGCGCATAGGCAAAAACTAATAAGTCTATGCAATAAATTTATTATTCAGCTTTAAAATGATACCTAATTTATTGAAATCGGTCAAGGAACAAAAAAGAATTCGCAAAGAGCCAAAATGGAAATTCCAAGTTTATCAGAAAACATCCCGGGTTTTGCCTCATTCAAATAATGATTTTCTGAATTATGCAAGAGGTATATAAAAACAAGTTACCTCAATCAGTAGAAGAAACTTAGCTCTTCAAAATGAGACATTGGTCATTTTGTCATCCTTTTTAGGATGACAAACAAAAAGTTGTATGCAAAATAACAGAATCTACTGCGTGCTAGTTTGCATTTTCTCTCAGTTTTCAATCGGCGGTCCAATCCGTGTATTTTTTAGATCATTGGCCATTTATTCAAGCAAACCGATTTTCATCACTTTTTGTACATGCTTACATATTTAAACAAATTGCACAATGCTCATCTAACCTTGTTGACGCATTTATTTT
Organism: Spisula solida; assembly: GCA_947247005.1. Lineage (NCBI taxonomy): Eukaryota > Metazoa > Mollusca > Bivalvia > Venerida > Mactridae > Spisula > Spisula solida. Next base: position 49,438,283 of record OX365944.1, on the reverse strand, counting down.
TATATGTGTACAGTACCACCTGTGGTTTCATAATAAATATCAGGCACGTTAATAAATATTCGTGTAAATACAAAGGGAACTGATACACGTGTACACGTACTCGTTTCAAAGATCTAAAAATACAAAGATTGGAAAGATGTACCAAAGCTCACAATATCTCGTTTCAGTCTTCTGTAATCTCGCGAAATCCCATTTGTTCTTAATACCTTATATTCTTTTAATGAACGTAGGCTAAAACTTACAAGTTTATGCAATTGATTTATTATTCAGCTTTAAAATGATACGTCATATATTGAAATCAGTCAAGGAATAAAACAGGAGTTCGCAAAGAACCAGACCTACTCTCATTTTAATTGAATTTCTAAGTTTATCAGAAAATATCCGATTTGCCTCATTCAAATCAAAATTTTCTGAATTCTGTAAGAGTTCTAGACAAAAGCAAACTACCTCATACAGTAGAAGAAACTTGAGACATTGGTCATTAAAACAGGATAACAAACAAAAGGTTGTATGCAAATAACATAATCAGCTGCATGCTATTTTGCATTATCTCTCAGTTTTCAATGGAGTGTCCAATCTATGTTTGTTTAGATATTTGGTTATTTATACTTGTAAACAGTGTCATTATGTGTGCCTTTAGAGACCCACATTAACACCATCAGCAAAAAAGTCTCGGGCGTTCTGTGTATTATAAAGCGAAACTTTAGATAGTATTCATCAAAGGTTACAGGAAATGCATTATAGCAGCTTAGTAAGACCAAAATTAGAATATGCAACGCCAGTTTTGAATCCCCATTAGAAGACACAAATCAAACAATTGGAACAAGTTCAAATCCTGTCCGATTTGTAGTGAACCAATCAAATAATCGAACGAACCCAACAAGTGCTACTGGAATTACACAGAAACTGCAATGGCAATGTTTCCAACAATGGAGACTCTCGGCATCATGGCTGTCCCTGCAACCTACTAACCAATGATTGAACCACTCAGAACCCCAGAGGGAGTCAATGTTTGAAATTTATCCGGCTATGTATATACATTTTTGTACCAGTATTCTTATTTCCCAAGGACTGTTGTGTGTTGAAATAGGATCCCGGAATTATGTGTGATCTCTGCAAGTCTGAAGGAGTTTATGTCCAGGTTGTACCATTCACCAAAGAAAATATAAAGAATATACCTTACATTTCTTTGAATTCACAAAATACTTACTTGATATTTGATTGTACATTGTACACAGTGTATAAACGGGTCTTGCAATAATTAAGTCGTACAGTGATATGAACTCACCGGGTGTTTCAATCACAATATGTCATACAATTTGAATTGTATAGTATCCCAATAAGTCGTACAGTGATTTGGTTTATACGCGGCGGTGTGAATACTTGTTGGTCAGTATTACCTTATTATTAAATAGTAGAGAGGAAATTCTGTTTGCTACCAAGGGTGGTTTTCTGTGACATAAATTGTAAAAAAAAATCAGCAATACACTTCGCCCTAAACCGGTTGTACAGTGACTGTCTACATATGCATAGTGAATATTGACAAGTACCACGAAGCTGTTCAAAGTGAGGTTGGACTCCTGGGTTTCTCATAATTTGTATCAGACTCAATTAGGGGCGAGAGCTATAAACGAGACCAATGGATATATTGAATCTATTTTAAGGCAATTACAGAGAATTGTGAAGGAAATTATCTCAGAACCTGCGAAATGTGTCTCTATTCAATAATTCATCTCTTAGGACTGTTCGTTTACTTGTAAGTCGCATTTTTGAAATACAACGTCATAGAGGGTATTACACGAGTGTCCTTTCAATGATTTGAATAAAATAATACAATGCAGGGCTCCGCGCCAAATGTTTCAGTTTAACGACACAATAAACACAAACCATTTTATGTGTGGAACAAATAAATTACTTTTAAACGCCCCCTTGCTGAGTTGACGGTTTGACAGCTACTGCGTGTTTTGAGAACACCCCTATACAAAGCTAGAGCAAGCCTCGTTTCAGACTGACAACAAGTATGCAATGGCTGACAGCCCTACAAGTCGCCGAGTGGAGATGAAAGACTCGGCTTCTTTAAGTGAAACTGGATCCGACAAAGGAGACAATTCTCAGGGAAATAAAGATGAAATTTTTGAAAATGACTCCGGATATATTGAGGAGAGATTTCGTGTTGACAGGAAAAAATTGGAGCAAATGTTACAAGGTTTGTTTCCAGTGTCATTCAATTTGCATGGTATAATATTTTCTGTATACCCTGGAACTTTTCTGCCATATCAAACATTAGGGCTCCTTGTGTCACGATATGGGGTTAAATTAGTTGTAAGTGTTGTCATTGTCATGACCAAACAACTGTCACTGCTGCTTTTGTTGTAATTTTTACTGAATTGCTGATAATTGGAATTTAATTGGAAATCTCTTAAAATTCATTAAATTCAAATTGTCAGTCTCTTTTGAAATTAGTGTTCCTTATAAGGATTTAAGTTTTTTTATTTATTAAATTTGTCAATTTGTATTGGATTGCTGCAGTTGTCACAGATTTGTCTGTTTCGTCTGAAGTTTAATTACTGTTAAAAATGCTACTTGATAAAAAAAAGTAATTTTTAATAACAAAATAAATTAATTGGTTGATAAAATTAAACCAAAGACATAGGCAAATACACTGACACTCAAAATTATCATTGATGATTTTAATGTAATAGTTAAAACATATTAAATAAAATTGAACATATTAAATAAAATTTTGATGATATTGCAATACTAAATTGAATGTTAATGTAACAGGGTGAGAAAAATAAGCAACCGGACCAGGGCTCGAACCCAGGACCCTTCGCTTATAGGGCAATTTTCCTACCAACTGAGCTAGCCGTCTGCCTACACAAGTTTATCCCCTTTTACAAATCCTGATACACACTACTACGGTACATAAGAAGGATCATAAAATTAAAATTATTAATTTGAATGTAAACAGTATAAATAGGCAGATACAATTTAAAGGACTTAAACTCCCATAACACCCCTGGAAGTTGCAAGTATAGACTGTTGTTTAGAGGTTGTTGCTATACAGAGATTAAATTTATAGTAAATATTGACTGTCAGAGGGGAGCTTTTGAAGGTGTTACTGTAGACAGGTTAATTGTTGCTTTACAGAAGGCCGCTCTGGAGAGGTTGTACAGTAGTACTAGTTGGTTCAATAAATGTGTTATTTGCACATAGTGACCTACATGTACCGGGAGTACCGGTATGTAAATATGTAATGATAGTAAGTAGAGTATTACTAAATACCGGGTATTCTATTGAATAAAATACAAATTTTACAAATAATATAAGTATAAATTTAATTGTACAAAACAATTTCATGTTTGTGACATCAAAACACTTTAGTTCTATTTTGTTGTCAGAATGTGTCACTCAATAAGTTTAACACTAACTATTGTCAATGAACTACATGTCTAGGAACAACCCGTAGGGATAATTAAACATATTCAATAATCAATTAAACTAATTTAAATGATAAGAACTTTTCCTTTGGGGTGTTAAATGTAGCTGTGTTGAATTTAGATGAGTTTAGAATGATGCTAACTTGTGTATGTAAAGAGACAATAATAGTCTTAGTCTATAGAAGAGCTGTTTATATTTTCAAAGTCTAAGTCCTAACCCAATAAGAGTCTAGGAGCTGTTTTAGCCTGTTTATACTTTTTTTAGGCTAATTCCTACCGGGTAATTGTATGTGTGCAATCATGAAGCTGAGGTTGATTGATTAGGACATTTGTTACTGCTGTATTCTGTGAGTGGTGTCTGTGTTAGGTGTTAGGTCTACATTCCAGCTCAGTTTTCTGATTTGTAGAGTGATGTGTATTCACAGGTTGGCAAACCTATTGTGCTAGATTCCTATCTAGTTCCTTAACCTTTTTTTGCTGCAATAAAAAAATTAAAATGCCATCTTAAAGTTATACAGTTAAACCTTCCGTTTTTAAGACTGGTTCTTTGTTGACAAGAGGTTTAGTATAACAAGTTCAATATTGTTGAAGATACTCTGATGTGAGAAAAAATTAGGAATCTTTACTGAATGTGAGATGTGTAAATTGTAATAGTTGTGGTGTTTGGTAGTTTTTATCCTATACAAGTTCCATTATCATAACTACATAACATTCGTATTTTCTTGGGTTTTGGCCTAGTTGAACCAATTCTTGGAAGTTGCTCTGACATTATATAAGAACCTTACATTTACATATTCGTCCCAAAATTCTATATCCTATCTAGCACTATTATTCAGTTATTGCTGATTACAATAGATGTCCTTGTTATTATTGATGGTATATTTCACTACATTACATCAGGCCTACCATTTAATGCCTGATTTTAATATAATGGCTTGTTCAAATTGCTTTCAAAATGTGTTTTCATATCAAAATTGACATTTTGCATTAATTATGGAACTCTCTCACAAACAGGAAATGTAAAGTTATGAATGACCTGGTAAATGGTATTTTTTACTGTAAAATTAGGAATTTTCATGAGGTCAAAATTTTGCGAATTATTTCTTGTGGTTAAATGTTCATAATATTTATACTTCAGAAAGAAATTCTTTATGCATTTACTGCCAATGTTTAAGTTCATTTGCGAAACTTTTCCCAAACTGAGATCTTTGAATTTGCAAATACATAGAACATTAATTTCTTGCAAAAAAGTTTAACTTAACAGTTTGTCAATAAGAGATTGTGTTAAAATCCAACAACTAGGGATAAGCAACATTATGACGGATTTCTTCAGCAAGATTGATCATTATGGTTACTCCTTAATATTTAATGTGTAATAATTATAATATTAACCACAAAGCGATTTTTTATAGCCTGGTAACATGTGTTTTTTGGTACATTGTGGATATTTAAATGCATTTCGCATGTTGAGGATAAAGACTTCAGACTCAGAGTTCAGTTGTGTGTGAGAGACATACACTTAGAAGTCTTTTATTATAAGCCAGCATTGAATGAGTCATACATGTATTATAGGTCTGGTTTATTCCTTATTGAATAAATGAAATAATGATTTAGAACTGTCTTGTTCAGGAATGTCTTTTAAGAAATATTAAAGTTACGCTGTTTTAATACCATTTCTCATCATTTTTTCAGTTAATACATATGACAGCCAATCCACTTAACTAGTTTTCCAAATTCCTGGACTGTATCCCTTCTGCAAGGAACCAGCAACTTTTCCACATGTGGATTAAAATTGGCATTGTTGTCATATTTCAATGGCAATTGAACCCTGATCAAGCTTCAGCTTTGAGTGCAGGAGATCAGTGGTTCGATCCCTGGCTGCGACATACTTATGTGGTTGGAAATTCTAAGTAAAATAAAGTTTATCTCCCTTGTTTGGCGCTCATTAAAGTTAGTTCCAGGTACATGTTGGTTCGCCCTTTATAATATGTCAGGATAATGTGACTGAGTTGGTAGTCTCCATAATATGACTGAATTACTTTTGACCATTTAAGGACTTCCGTTGCTTGAGAAAATGGTGGCTTCCTCTCAGCTAGGTATACCTTTTATATTAGGATAAGATAGTTACAAAAGCAATATATATAAGACTAAAGTGTTAAAAACTGATGAAACTGTGCATCTGTGGTACAAGTAGCCAGGTGAAGAAATATGCCTGTTTAATACAGATAAATAAATTTCTTAAGTAAATGCATTTTTTGTTGTTTTCTCAGGTGTTGGTATATTTTGATTGCATTACACAAACACCAGAATGTAAATATTCCAACTGGAGAAATGTTTTACTAACAAAATAAACATGTTAATAACTATAATACATGATGAATCCGGTTCTAACATATGTAACGTTGTTTGGGTAAAATGTGTGCAACATGTTGCATGTGTCTTCACCAGCTGATTATCCCTAGATTATCAGTATAATAAATTACTTTCAAATTCTGTAAAGATAATATTTATTCGGTTTAAGTTTAATGCCATTTCTCACCAATTTTTCAGTTATTAACTGCGACTGATTCACAGGTCTAACCAATTTTCCGGGACTGTTTTCCTAACCAGAAAGGACTACAAAAAATGTACTAACTTACCTTCCACACGGAACCAGCAAGTTCTGCCAACAACTTCTCCATATGTGGAGGAAAATTGAAATTGTTGTCAAATTTTTCATGGAAGTGTATGACCTACCATCTCTGGGAATCAAACCTGGATCATCTGATTACAGTCCAGTGCACTAATTTTTCCACTGGACACAACCAGTAATAATGAATGAACTCAAATATATTCTAATTTACTAGTATGTAGTATGTACATCATTTTGCAAAATTTGGACTGAATGATTTAACTATAAATACATATTATTTCATGGTGCTTTATTTAAGAATGTAAACTTGGAGAAAAGCATATTGAGTGTTGCTGTGTTAAATTTTTAACAATAAAACAATAAATCTTTAAGTTATATATCTGGTGGGGTAAAATTGAGGTTAAATTTAGATTAGAGCTCTCTTGATACAGTAAAATTGTTTACAATTATACTAAGCCTCTTTCCGGTGGTCTTTATTTTGTAGAATCCCTACTTGGCAGAGGATTTATATAGAACCGTGGCCTGATAATGACAAAAGATTGCTTAGATCAATGATGCTGTGATTTATACAGACTGGAATAAATTGATCATCAACGAGAAAAAACTTAGAAAACAATTATAAAATTCATATTTTATTGTAAAATGTTTTTATGATAAGACAACACTTGGGAACATTTGTAATATTTATCTGTTATTGTAAGATGTTTTATGACGCATACTACTATTCTGACATATTTGATATAAAATGATGTTGGTTATATTAATATATTTCATACATTTGTCTTTGGTAGTTGTTGTTGGGTGGCACAGTGGTCAAGTGGATAAATCTCTTTATTACTGATCGAGAGGTCCCTAGTTCGATTCTCTTACGGGGCACTTGTTCATTTGGCATGTTAGAGAACCAAGGAATCATCTATTCACTTGGATATCACACCCAAATTCCTAATGTTTCACACAACGGCGCTGAAAACGACTTATACGAATATATCAAATCAATAGTTCCATCCAATTACAAATCATTGTGATATGTTATTTTGCTACCTTTTAAATTATAAACAAATCAGTCATGGCTTAACTGGGGTCATGTAGATTGATTTTTAAAGTTTTATTTAATCATATGGTAATCATTAGGTTAGAAGTCCATGGTGGCACTTCAAACCAGTTTAAGGTATGAAGGTATTATACAGTATGTCATTGACTCTGTTATACTAATACATTGTAATTTGCACTCTTGAAAGTTCAAATATTAACTGACTTTTGGCGTCTTCTAATCTAACAGCAATATAAGCAATCTCTGGTACTGTAAGTTAGAACATTTTCGAGTGATAAGCGTTCATTTGCACTTCAGCCCAATTAGTGATCCTAATTAATAAAGATACTGTGAACGAACACTCACAGTCTCTGAAAAATGTATGGAAGACTCAACTTTTTTCCCTAAACAGTGTCTATTGGCCTAATGTTAGTGAAACAATATGTTCAACAAATTACATAGTTTGAAATAGGTCAATATGTTAACCAGTGTTACAGTGCAAGAATGAAAACACTCAAAGATTAATTAGCGCCTTGTCATTGAGTGTTATGTACTATATTATCGTTCCAGAATCTGAAAGTTTTGTCAACTGTCAACTGTTCTCTAAGAAATTAAATAAATGTACTCTAGTCGCTTGCATGTGTTTATGAAGATTACCAGTATCACCACATATAAACCAAATCACTGTATGACTTATTGGGATACTATACCATTCAACTTGTTAGACTTATTGTGATTGAAACATCCTGTGATTTTCTATCACTGTATGACTTATTGCAAGACTATACAATTCAATTACTCATTATTGCGATAACCAGAAGTTGACTAGTTTATACACTGTGAGTATATGATATTGACACAGTGCACAGGCATTCCTTGATGTACGATTGTAGGGTTAACGCATGCTTTTTCGGGCTATAACATCTGCAGAGTCCCGAGGGACGGTTGGTGCCCAAGCCCGCCAGGGCGAGGGCACCAACGCTCCCGAGGGACTCTGCATATGTTATAAAGCGAAAAAAACATGCGTAAACGCTATTATAGCATAAAAAACATCAATTAATGCAATCGTATTTCAAAATAATGATATTTTGGCGGGAGATTTTGTGACGACGTCGCGAAAACAAACGTAACGTCATACCAGTTATTGTTATGCACGCCGACTTCCGGTATCGGCAAATACCAAGAAAACATGGATACTGCGGGTTTGTTTAAATGCATAATTTAAATATTATAGAAAACTAATTAGTACTTAGAAATAAAATGGGAATAACTGTTCATATGAAGCTGTACAATCTTTATAGTCGCCGGTGCGGCCCTGAAATGAGCATACGTAAAACTGGACGTTAACAGCGCGTGAATCTTTATGTTTACGCATGGTTTTCGTCCCGTTAACGTATGGGCAAAATCACCGATTTTATGCTATAATGTACAGTAATTTAATGTTCATGTATTTTGTAGGAGTTAAAGTCCCATTATTAAATTTTTGCAAAAGGAAATTAATTATAGAATATGCATCAACATTCCTGTCAGTTCCAGATCGATAACACACACACACTATACATGTACATAAATTGTTGACAAAATACAAGAGTCAAAGACTCAATGGAATACATGACATGTACTAGATGACCTTCTGCCAATTTCATGGATGATCACAACAGACCCACAGTAAGTTAGAAGTATTGGGTTTCACGATACCCTGGGTCTGTTATCTGTTCTGTGGTTATGTTGCCACATGTGGCTTCATCCAATCAGTAGGTAACCATAGATCTGTAGGAAGTTCCAGGTCACTGACAATCACATGTTCTCAGATGTCTAATCTACTGCACTACCTATTTCATCCAGAGTGGAGACATAATTATAATCTTATGTAACTGTAATGTAACATACTAAAGTACTATGTACTTTTGTCCTTAAATTTAGTTTTTATTATACAATATAATTTTCTTATTCACTATAATTAACCCCTTTTCTCCATAGACATGTGATATCATGCACATATCGCATGTCTATCTGGCATCAATATTGTGTATGAAGGGGAGACAATCCGACAACAGAGATGGATTTCACAAGAAACCTTACAAAGGGAGATCACTCTTAATATTTGGTCCCAAAAGCAGCACATGTAAGAGATTTTCGTACTCATTGAGATGATTCTAGCTCATCACGTATCAGAATTGTGTGTGGTGTATGTATTTATATATGTTATAATTATGTATCTATATGATGTACTATGTTCAAATCTGAATAAATATCTGTTCTGTTCTGTATGTACAGTAAAGGTTTAATTCTAATATTATATAATTATATACTAGTATTGTCTCCAACAGGTCATTATTAACCTGCGGCCTTGAGCCGGAGGTTATATTGGATTGCCAAAAGTAAAATGACCATGGAGGGGCACGTGACATGTTCTCGATGGTTTACGATTTCAAAAAAAAATATAAAAAAAAGAAGCGTTTTGTAAGAATGTCGTGAACCGGACTATTCGATTATTCCATGCGGATAACATCGGTCTTTATCGGATTACAATAGTTTATTTACCAAGGGAAGCAGAACTATTCCGAAATTTCGCTGTGAACGCGAGACCACGAATCTAAACAGCAGGTGTCTGCAGCTGCATAATCATCCCGGTCAATAATAAATATAGTGGGCAATGGACTACATCCCGTAGAGAGCACATCGCTAGATTAACAGAAGCATGGTATTGATACATGATAAATATTTTCTAATTATTTTGAATTTGTTCATTCGTTCGGCACATACATTTAACACAACCAAATATATTTATAAGATATGTGTTTGTTTAAACTGAATACGATTTATATCTCATCATGGCATTTGTTGTTAGATTGATCAGTATTGTCCGATATTACATGTATTGGAATTATTTTGACAGAAACATAAATTTAATCTTACAACAGAATAAATTCGAATTGCACTCAAACTGCAAAAACACACCCTAAACAATACAACTAAGTTATCAGCCGCAGGAAACTATTTGACTTGTATGTTAATGCTTGCTTGCATAATTCTACTACAGGTTTAAATGCATGTAGCAGATAATCATTGCAATGTCAGAATGTATTCAATTTGGATTATGATGTACTGAGGTTTTGTCATTAGACATTCGGACAAACCAATTTCTTAATATTATTTACAGGGGTCCATTTGACTGGCAAGTAGGGGTTTGGACCCTCGAAATTTCCAAAAAGCCACATTTTGACCCTCAAGATTTTGGTTTGAAGTGTCTTTTTCTGTTAAAATCTTGTGTATTTTGCCTATAAAATGGTAAAATTTACCGGTAGTCAAAAGCATCAAGATTCAGAAGCTAATGTCTGAGGTTTTGTCATTAGAAATTCTCGGACATACACAATGTACCAATTTATGAATAATTTACCACAATTGGGGCATAATGTTTATCTTTTTTAAAATTCTGTGCAATGTTTTAACATGTTAATTCTTGTGGGAAAGTTTTGTTTTGGTTTATTCCTGTTGTAAGTTTAGGTATATTTACCTTGTTTGATCTTATAAGTATTCAGTGTCAGAACTGTCTGACTCACGGCAGTATGTTTTCACTAGTTTTCTCTATCAATATCTTCAATATTTGAACATGAGTAATTGCTATAGTCAGCAGTATGTATATTACTTACGGTATTGACGCAAGATTTCTGGTTTTAATCGATGCATGAAGACAGTTAATCTTGCTTTTATGTCTGCTATAATACTGTTTATGTGCAGTTTTGATTTTTTAATCTAATTGATTATTTAAAGGATTCAATCAATTGCTCTTTGTATTAGAGTTTAAAAAAAATTCTGTTCAGAAAGAAAATGCTTGATAATTTGGTGACGGGGGAAATTTTTGTGTCTTGAAGACTTATCAATATACTTTAGTATGTGATGTTATGATATGAATATAAACAGCAGCTTAAAGCCTTCAATTTGTTACACTTAAATTCATTATTATTGACACTGAATAACTTTTTACTCAATTTTTGTCACGAGATACATAAACTGTCGCTGACTGATCATACTGGTTAAGTAATGATTGTGTTTCTGTACAGAATGTTGCAGATTCGATCCCCAACCAGGTATGACTAACTCTAGAAACACCTTATTAGTCAGGTAAGGCATCACCTGCACAGTGATTCATCCAAACTTATGGTTCCTCCATCTGCAAGGTAAAACTTCATAGCAAGTCTGGGTGTATAATATTTAGCCAAGTGACATATATGCGGGCTTGTATGACCAAATTGTGCTCCCCTTTGGTCTTCCTACACTGCAAGCAAGTATTGTAAAAATTTGTAAAAAAACTATGTGCCATTTGGTGTATAATACAAGCGCTTGTGTCATTGACATATTCAAGTATTCAAAGTGCGTTTGATTGATATATCCTCTAACCCCTGCATGGTTTGTATCAGTATATAGATCTTAAATTTCCCCGATTACGTAGTTCTTCATTTAGAAGAAAGAAAGAGTTTAACCAATATTTATATGATATGTAGTATTACGTTCCGGTATATTTGGCTATCGAATAAGTTGCCAAATTTAGTAGATAATTACGCATATTGTGTACTAAATCACATAATTTGCTTTTGAAAGAAAGTTAATATTAGCTGTTATTATATGAAATGATTGAACTCGGCCATGTTTACCTCAGCGTATTGAAATACCTTAGTTATGTTTGTCATGCCGCTGACATTCAGTAATCTCGAGAGAAAAATGTCCATTATCAGCAGTTTTATTTTAAGTGTTTATAGAGACAATAATGTACTCAAGTGCATAATTTTTTTTATATAACATTTTTTAATCTGAACAAAGACTTGATGTTTCCTTTGTGATCTATGCGTGGGGTCAGGCGCTTTATAAAAATTTAACTGGTGAAATAATTTTATCCTCCCTTTGAAAGAACGAATGTAACTTTTTTTTCGAAGAGCTAATGTTATTTTCAGCCCCAAGTGATTTTGGAATCGGTATCATCGACCAATAATGAAATAAATGCACCAATTAAAATATCTATAAATTAAAAACAAAAGAAATAATGCACGTCTAAAACAGTACACAATTTAATTACTACAGGCAAAGTTGAGGCCATATATTAAATAGCTTTAACATGTCGTCACATTACGAAAAATTTCAAAACATGACTTTTAAAGTTACATACATGTGTTATATTGTTTGTACTGATTTAACACTTCCTATCAGATTTGAACCAGTGACAGACAATTTGGGAGATTTAATTATTTGTTCTTGTTAACCCTATGTTATAATACCTGAATAGATCATTTGTTAAAGGATATCTAGATTTGTGAAGCGTATTTGTCAATATGGCGTCTTGGTATATGCGAACTATAACGTGTCGTGTCTGTTATTTATACTGATGTTATCACTCGTTGTCTTCTAGTTGCCCAGTTTCTTTGTTTAGAGATTTTTACGAATAATTTTTTCGATAGTGTCAAATTGTTTGTGGCTTCCTAGTGTTACGTTATCTTTAACGATCGCATGATTACAGAAATAATTATTTGATGTCACAACATTGTGAAAATATTCATGTACCCGGTATATTATAAGTTAATATCAAATCTTGAGAAACATGTCTGTAGAGTTAATTGTGACCAATTAGCTAAAATACTTTTTTAAGTGCAACAATATAGATGTAAACTATTGACTGTGCCTTAGAAAACCTGGGTTTTCACAGCACAAAATGGTTGTTATTAATTTATTATGTAGGTTACTGTACATGTAGTTCAAAGGAGTACCATTTTTTCTCAGCTAGACAATTAATATAACAGGTGTTGAAATTTAATCGGTGAACTTTATGATCCTTTCTCCGGACATTCTCTATATAATGTAGAAGTGTGATTATTATTATTATTGATCAAGTTTAAGTTTATGTTGACATAAAGACTTCTTTTTGTTTGTTTAGAAATTCAGCTGACCTCAGATGTTCGTCAATGTAAAATTTGTTTAGTTATAACATGTTGGGAAGTATTTTCAATGAGTCACCAGGGATAACTTCCTATTTAATTTATTGATACGAATGTGTGATGATACTATTTCAGTTACTGTCAAACCTGTGTCATTGATCTTTTGTATTCAACAATCAACTGCTTTATTAAGCACTTACATAAATCAATTATTTAGGTCAGTTGCTTGTTTACATAGCATTGTGTACATACACTTTTTAGCTCACCTGTCACAAAGTGACAGAGTGAGCTTTTGTGATCACTCTTTGTCCGTCGTCCGTCGTCAGTCGTCCGTCATCCGTCCGTCCGTCAACAATTGGCTTGTGTAGACACTAGAGGTCACAATTTTAGCCTAATCATTAGGAAACTTGGTCACAATGATCATCTCAACAAAATCTAGGTCAAGTTCGATATTGGGTCATCCGGGGTCAAAAACTAGGTCACAAGGTCAAATCATAGAAAAACCTTGTGTAGTCACTAGAGGTCACAATTTTGACCTAATCTTTATGAAACTTGTACACAATAATCATCTCAACAAAATCTAGGTCAAGTTTGATATTGGGTCATCCGGGTTCAAAAGCAAGGTTACAAGGTCAAATAATAGAAAAACCTTGTGTAGGCACTAGAGGTCACAATTTTTGCCTAGTCTTTATGAAACTTGGTCACAATAATCATGTTTACAAAATCTAGGTCAAGTTCGATATTGGGTCATCCGGGGTCAAAAACTAGGTCACAAGGTCAAATCATAGAAAAACCTTGTGTAGTCACTAGAGGTCACAATTTTGGCCGAATATTTATGAAACTTGTTCACAATGATCATCTGAACAAAATCTAGGTCAAGTTCGATATTAGGTCATACAGGGTCAAAAACTAGGTCACAATGTCAAATCATAGAAAAACCTTGTGTAGTCACTAGAGGTCACAATTTTTGTCTAATCTTTATGAAACTTGGTCACAATGATCATCTCAAAAAAATCCAGGTCAAGTTCAATATTGGGTCATCCGGGGTCAAAAACTAGGTCACAAGGTCCAGTCACTTCAATATGTCATTGGGTCTAAATGTGATGTAAACTATAAAGCATAAGACAATATGAAAACCTTGTACATGCAATAGAGGCTACCATTAGGGGTGCATGAACTACTAGGACAGGTGAGCGACCTATGGCCCTTTGGGCCCTCTTGTCAATTTTTCTTATTAATGTCTTATTTTGATAGATAGTTTGTGTGTAAGTATGTAGCTTTGATAGATAGTTTGTGTGTAAGTATGTAGCTTTGTGGATTAGGTTTTGGTAATTTCTTCCTTTTCCAATTAAAATTATGAAAAATATTTACAATAATAAAAATACAATATTAATAATTGTGATATTGCAATATTTGTATACAAGTGACCGACCTGAATAAACAGACTATTCATACAATGTATTAATGGAGATCAAATTCAAGAACAAAATATGAGTTTATACACGATGAGCAATAACTGCATGAAAACACGAAAATTATAATGTTTACACTTAATACATGTACGAGAGATTTTTACAAAATTTAATAGTAAAGTACGCCTCAAGAACATGACTCAATGACCCAATACAAAATGCCTCAAATTTATACATTATAAAAGGTATTTTTGCCCGTCGATAGTATTTACGTTACGTTAACAAGTCAAATCATAATCACTCTAATGTCAGTGTTAACAAGTATTTAATATTATTAGGCGAGTCTTAGAATTTCATTCAATTAAACCTTCTTATTACAATTTCAAATCAAAATTAAAAACTGAAATGTCATAGTATATATTATTGTACCATTTGTAAGTCAACCATTTGTAGTTAAAAATATCATTACTGTTCAAGTGAAAAAATCGATAAGTGTTTATTGGCATTTTGTGACTATTATTGTTGAAATCGGCTTTTCATTTATAATGACAGCTAGGTTAGAAAGGTTCATGATAAGACTTGGTTGTAAGTACTTTGTGCACATACTTAATGATTGTTATCTTCAATACTGTGCTATTTAAATAACATGTTTAGTAATGGCATTGAGTAAGTATTCAGGGGGCTTAAACCAAAGTCAATAATGATTAAGTTGAGATTTATTCAAAATTCTATTTTGACCGATTTCTGTTTACGGTCTTGTCCTTCATATAGCGATTAACTTTCATTTAAGGCAATAATTATATGCTGAAATATGGCTGCTGTTTAATGATGATAAAAAATTGAATCAAAATTTTATGTACTTGGGGAAATATTTTTCTTTGTAGACCGAAAATGGTCAATTTGAATAAAGTTTTCTATTAACCATCCTCTTGTTCGACATGGTGTTCAAGGGGTCAGACCTTTCCCTGATTGCTTTGTATGATATAAAATTGTCTAATAATTACTTAGGTAATCATCAACCTTTTGAAAACAAAGCTATTGACATGATATTTCTAGATCTACAAATCTAACTATTAATGTATGTAGGAATCTCGTTAACTTTGCCAGTCAATCATTGATTCTATCTGACTCAGACACTGCTTCATTATGCCAACAATTATATTGCAAAGTTGTGTCATTTATTCAAAAAAGGTATTCTTTTAATAGACTTGGCTTATAAGCATTATTTTATTCAAAATGTAAATGTATTTTTACTCTTACATCAGTTGTCTTTACTGCAACTCTCTGGGTGTCCACAGGACAATTTGTCTTTTCTGTCTCTTTATGAATTGTTGAATTTAAACATCTCTTCTTCCTTGAATAAGCAATATTTCATTTGTTTGGGATCTTCAATGAAACAAAACAACCTTTTTAATTATCTGAAATATAAATATTTATGTTTCTTGTGCTGTTTTATGACGCAATTGTTTACCATCTTTCTAAGAATAAGCTGCTTAATTGCAAGTGTTGTGTTTAGTTGAAGATTGCAGATATCTGGTCTGGGTGGTTTATCATGTTTCAGTGCATATTGTAAGACAACTATGATATACTCCCATGATTGTAAGATTCCCAAGATTCCCATGATTGTAAGATTCCCATGATTGTAATACTAGTACTCTAATGAGATCATTTCTGTGGCATTTTCTCACAAAACTTCATTTTGTTTATGTTGTCAAATTATTTTTGTTTACACTTTGTGATGTCATTCCAGGGGTATGAAGTTAAAAAAATGTGCATGAATCATCAGTATCCAATGATTTAAATTAAAATCCCTAGACCTATTTGTACAAAATAGAACTGAAAAGCGACTGTTTATATATCATTTGACAAGAATTTGAAATGAAACTGTAGAAAATCAGGGATAATATAATAGAATTCAGGATTTAAGAGTTCTGAAAAACTGCTGTCGTAATTGCATAATGACTAGGTAACAAAATATCAGATTTTAAAACAACTAAATGGAATTTAGCCTTGTCTTGAATAACCCAGAGTTACTTCCCTTACTTATTAGTATTCCATTGAAACAAAAGGAAAATATCCTGGTTTTGAACTATCCAAATGGAATTTAGCCTTGTCTTGGAAAATTAAGAGTTACTCCCCTTACTAAATTGCTTCCATTTGATAAACAAGTCAACAAAACAACTTTCGGTGCATGTTCTGATAATTTATGCTTGTTCTTTCTCAATATGTCTTTCAAAACTAAGTGTTTACTCGAAAGTTATTTGGTTGGAAAATTTGAGTATGTAGCTGATGTAGGTGCAGTGACACTCTTATAAATCTGACACATGTTTTTTTCCTCCTTCAAAAGCATTTAGCTCTTTGGTTTTGATGAGCACTTTGTTGTAAATGTGGTTTTATTATATGTACTGCAATTTATAATAGGGATAAAAATCAGCATAAGTTTATTGTAACAGTTCATGATTGAATTTATGTCTTAGATAATCCAAAGCAATATATTGGACAGAATAGAGCAGGCTGTGGGTCCCAATCGACCAGTGTACGTACATGTACGTGATGTACATACTTGTATTTGTTGCATACAACTTATTTTGCTGTCAAAGTATTTAAATATATCCAGCGCGGTGGTTCAATTGTTTAAAGTGCTCTTGATTTGTAACTTAAGCTGGTGAATTAGTGAGGTTGAATTCCCAGTTTTGGTAGATATATTATATAACTTCCTTATGCGAGGGTTATTTAGTACAACTCTGTGTCTTGTACCGGTATGTTACATAATTTTATGCACCCCTGAAGATGGTGCAAAATCAAATGGAATATACAAGTCTGTTGCAGATGCTTATCACGTGTTTTAACCTTTGGTTATCCTTAATTTCACAATGCATGTTGTCTGGTTTATAAAGTATGTAAGAAGTCGGTCACTCGGTGAGCATTTGAGTATATGATGTGTGCAGCAGCTTCCATACTGGATAAATTCATTGTGATTTAAATCGCCACCTGTGATAATAATGTTCATTACAAATCAACTAGTGCATAGATTACTTGGTGAGTATGGTACCAACTAACCAAACAGATAATAGAAAATCTGACAAGGAAGGCAGCACTTAACTTGACCAACATCCCATACCACAATTACACTGCACAATGCCTAACACAAAACTGAACGAGAAAATGAACTTAACCGCTGAGAGCCCAAGTTTCAGCTGTCAGAACATCATAAGCCCAAGTCCCAGCTGTGTGAATGACCTAGTTTCAGCTATAAAAAGGCTAAATGACCTAGTTTCAGCTATAAAAAGGCTAAATGACCTAGTTTCAGCTATTTACAAAGCCTGATTGCAGCACCCTGTGTAATTCTATTCTAGTTCAAATCAGGGATTGCCCTGATGCAAGTTTGGGCCATCTGAGTGACAAAGTCAAGTTCAAGACTCCACATTTATGATCAAGTGAGCATCCACAGTAATTAAGAACTACAGCATCCAATTATAGTTTATGTTTTTAGCCAGAACATAATAAAGCTTCATTTTACATACATATATATTGGACTTAATCAGAAGATGCAGGTCTATATGCCTTGCGTTTAAATGCCATTGCAGGAATTTTACATTTCCCCAACATTGCCTTAATTGGTATCATACATAACTACAATGGGAAGCGTTGTTGTGGGTGTCTCATTGTCACTGTAACTAATTATGAATGTGCAATTACACCTGGGAGACCCACTAACACCTGGTTTCTTTTAGAATATTCAAATGTCTTTATAAAGACCTCACAAAACATTATCAAACAAAAGAACACATTTGTTAATTCCCTGCAGAAATAGATTTCAGATCTCTTAAGTACGAAATACAAGTAAACACATTAAGGTTACTTGCATGACAAACTGCAGCATTTCCAGTATCAAAATATTTAAGGCATTGAATACTAGAGGAGTGAATGACTTATACTCGAGCTATGTTCACCTTGAATGGATGTTCCTGAATGTTTACTTCTAATTACTTACATATCAGCTGGTCCCAACTGGGACTGCATGCCAATAGGTTGTGTTTGTTCTTTCACAGATTTGCAAATCAAAGAACTATTGATAATTTCACACAGTGCTGTCAAACATATTTATTTGCTGGATTATGAATGAGTATTTGAACGGCTTGGTAGTGTAAGGAATTAGTTCTCCAAATCTATAAGGATAATACTGCTAGGATTAGTTAATCTTATCACAGTTATTGTAGACCGGTAAGCGGTGAACAATACTGTAGGTAGCCTGGTTAGGTGGTTACCTTTGTTCAGATTATTGACCGTTTATGTGTGGCGTGGCATTAATGAAAGAAGTTGTCTTATTTGTTAAGTAATGTTTATGCTTTATCTATTATCTCTATATAATATGCTATGACAGACTTGGGCAGGGATAACATAAATATATGTGTTTGCCTTTTTTTAACATGAATGTTTGCTCTGAGAATGATATTTGTTTTACAATTAAGCAAAGTATGAATAAACAGATGAATAATAAATGAACAAAAACTACAGCATACTTATAATGCTATGAATTGATTTGCAATGAATGAAAGTGTCTGAACACATAATATGATATTCAAAATTGCTGTCATGGGACTGTGCATTTAATGATGTGTGAGATACCAGTCCATTGATTTCCTTTCTAATTAGTCGACAGTGCGATCTTGATGCAACGTATACTGTACATATAGTCGACACTGCGATCTTGATGCAACGTATACTGTACATATAGTCTATACTGCGATCTTGATGCAATTTATACTGTACATATAGTCGACACTGCAATCTTGATGCAATTTATACTGTACATATAGTCTATACTGTGATCTTGATGCAATTTATACTGTACATATAGTCTATACTGCGATCTTGATGCAATGTATACTGTACATATAGTCTATAGTCCTGGGTATCGTTTTATCAAAGCACTTACAAAAGTCTAAAACTAAAAATTACTCTCAAATTTAAAATCTTTATAATTCTTTAACAGCTACCAATTGGGAAAAGATATGGTTTGTAAGGATTCATGAATTGAATTATTATTGATATTGCAGACTTTATAAAGAATTTAAATTCGGACAGAAGTATAAGATTTTTGTTAGTTCTTTGCTAAAACAGTACACTAATTGAAGTGATGCATTCATATGTGAAAAACTTGTGTCTGTTCCATGCTGAAGAGAACTTTTTAGTATTTCATTATAGTATATAATATACTGGTTGGATATAATTTCAAGAACATTGATTGAGTTGAATGTAGACAGCTGTAAACTGCTGTACATGATTGTTTATTTATTACATGTTAATACAAAAACCTGATTAGAAAGTATGTGAGGCACAAGTACAGACAATAAATGACCTATATTGACTTGCTATATTGCTTACCTTGTGTGGTATAAGCTAATGGTCTTCCTGCTGGATGTTATGTTCTTTATTTACTGTTATTTTATTGAGATAATGTCATAATGTCCACAACTATTCAGCTACAGTCATCATGAAACTTATTGCTTGCTAGAATGCTAAATATTAGCATGTGACAATTTTGCTGGAATCAAGTTTAATCAATGCTGAAACAGCCCTTATGCTTGAAATCCTGGTTTTAGTGCTGTTGTTGCTTGCACTCAACTGAGAACTAGTCATAGTGTGTGGTTATTTGGGTTTTCTCTGCCTATTTGGCCAAAATTGAGCTCCAATTTCAAGGGAGTTTTGTTATTGTAATTTTCCTGGTTGTCGTAGTTCCATCTTTTAGTATTGTATTTCAATGGTGTTTCTGAAACTGCTGCTGCTTAATTATCTATACCTGTTGATGTATATCATAGCTTGGTTGTTGCAGTTACATGTGTGTGGTACTGTCAGGATATAGGCAGGATAGTGTTTGACAGGGAACAAGTTACATGCACACAGAGACCACCTATATTCTGATGGTATAGTTTACCAGTTAACTGCCACAAACTTTTCAGATCTGTCTCCAAACTGACATTAAATGCTAATTATAATTAGCTGCTTTCATTTACATTGCAAACAGTAGAATAATACTGCAAATCTCTATTAAAACATGTTTGACAACGTGCCATATGGTTCTGGTAGTATGTTTTACAGTAGGTGTTTATTGTTGTTATTGTTTTCAACAACAGCAGGTTCCAATTGAGCTGAACGGTTTGTAATATTATATTGTCAGTTGATATTGTAAGATTTTTAGGGGGGGATGTATTACTGAAATGTCACCTACTTGAACTTTAAACATAAGCTTAAAGCCCAGACTGCTGATACGTATGTACCAATATTATATGAATTATTTCTATATTTTATGTCCAAATTATCAAATTATATATAAAGGCCTCAAAACACCATTCCCTTAATATGCCACTGCTTGTAAATATTTATGATACAGAAAGACATTGCAGGTAAAAAAAATGCACATCCTCAGAGATTCTATACTCAGGGTTCAATTATGCAAGTAAAATGATAATAACAAACCAGACAGAGAACATTCACAGTAAAAGTGTGTGCATATGTGTGATCATTGGCCAATATTTCCAAAAGATGTTTTTATTGGGCTGATATATCATGTGACTAGTTGTTTACAACCGTTACTAAAAAAAGGACATGTGTTTGCAGCATCCTAAGAAAAAAGTTACAGTCATGTTTGCTTTTTGTCTGATTAGAAGTACAGCGATTGTGTAGGAGAGCATCCTTGTCATGTTTTCATGCTTTCAGTTGTGTATCAAGATGTTTACTTGTACTGACTTGCCTCACCATTACTTCAGTAGTAATAAACATTCTTCATGAACTTACTTCCATATATGATAATCATGGTGCGTGTTGTTATTTGAGTCTTGTTCTTAGTGGTAATACAGTCATAGTCTTAAAAAGGATGTACTTATAATGATAGACTTGCCTCATCTTTACTTGAGTAGTACTATTACACCATCTGTCATGAACTTCCATGATATTCCGGGTGCATGTTGTTTATTTGAGTCTTGTACTGAGGATAATACCTGAGTCTTATAAAAGGATGTACTTCTAATGACTTGCCTCACCTTTACTTCAGTAGTAAACATCATTTGTCATGAACTTCCATGATAATCATGCTGCATGTTGTTTAGTCTTCTACTAATCACTAGAGGTTACCTGAGTGTTAAAACAAGGATGTACTTCAAGTTAAACGACTAATGTTCCCAGTTGATGAAATGGTAATGAAGTAAAAGCATGCAGATTTTCAAAAACAGTTGTTGAGCCAATAAAAACAGGAGTAGGCTTTTACTATACGTGCAGAATTATTGGTATAATCAATAAATAAACTGATCACTATACTTACTTTACCCTGGTAAATTCACATTCTGTAGACTTCATAAGAGGTTATAAGATAATAAAATATGTTTGTTCCTGTAATTCTAACTGTTAGTGTTAGGTAGAACATTAAGATTTATTGAACGGTACCCACCAAATGATCTTGTACTGCCTAAAATGTTAGGATTAATTATTATTAAGCCCTGCCTTCGGATTATATTGCTACAACAACTTATGTTTAATAAATTATAGTTTAATGTACATAGGTATTTATTGCACTTTTAATGAACTTTTGTGAACTTTCCATGGTGTATGTTCCTGTATTGAGATTTACAATTGTGTCCCAAAGAGCATTTTGGTATTTTGCTTGATGCATAATGTCACAATTATTATGACAATGGTATCCTGTCAATCAATGTTGATATTTTTTATTGAGTAACATGCTTTTAACCCTTTCATGCATTTAGATGCATTTTGACGCATCTTCCCAATATTTTTCTGTAGATGCTTCTCAAAGAATTCACAGGATATATCCATGTAGATGTATTATAGTTGTCACTCAACTATTATTTTCAAATAGCTTTGAGCGATGGCGTACCCATTTTCCCTATTCGCTAAATATGTTAAATGGACTGTAAGTGTTGAATTTGAAGCTGCAATATTCACAATATTCATTTGTATGACTTGATCCTGTCATTTTGTGTCATATGTGTATAGCACAATCTACTGGTCACCTAGAGTACCTCAGTGTCTGGCTGCTGTGTTACCATGTTTTGGACTTGGTGTTCTAAGGTACCAAGTGAAGCAAATGAGTATGTTGACCCAAAAGCCTCATTGTCATAAATTTCATTGTGATTTATTTTATCATTTCAGGAAATTGGGAACATCGTGATGAAGCAGCAGAAGATTTTTTCCAACGGGTAAGTGTGTGAATGTGTGTGTAAGACTGTGCTGCAATGATGATGGTTTGTTTTGGTGTGCCGTATTTTACTTTCACTGTATCAGGAAAAGTATTTAAGATTATAATTCTTATCATTATTTTACTCATCTGAGCTATTGTGCTTGGCATGTGTTCATCTTGATGGGCATCTGGTAATCAAGGTCATCTAGTACATTTAATAGCATCATAACTACTAGCTCCATTTTAGAACTTTAACTTTTAAAATAGTGTTTCGTAGATTGTTTGTCCCTAGTCGTTAAAAGGAACCGTATGAATGCTGCTGAGGATTGGTGAACCTTCAGTGTAATATAAAATAAAAACTGATATTTGTACCTCTAAATGAGTGTAACAAAACATTTGTACCATTGGGTGACCATTTAAGCTGATAGGAATTTTCAATTCAGTGGCTATTTCTTTTCACATAATTTAGGTCTAGTAGTGAAGAGTCTTTGACTTAAAAAATTAGGGAGTTTTAAGAGACTGAAATTGACCCTTACCTTTTACCTTGAGCACTGAGCAACTAGTTTAAATAACTGGATAATACTGGCTGTATCAAGTGGTAAAGTTGATGCTGTTTTGACATATATCGACAGCTAAATGAGCTAAACCTTTGCCAAAACCATTAGCATGAAATTTGCTTGCATTAAACCTATTGTCTGTTGTTAATAGAATATGTTCAGAGGTGAATCATAGGAGTATTTCCCTCTCTTCACCTTGTCATGTTTCTGCAATAGTAATCAAAAAGCTGATAAGAAAATCTTGGTGTCAGTAGCAACTGCCTGAGGAATTTCAAGTTTTCAACCTGTTCCAAACCACTGCTAACATGTAGGCGGAATGTCAAGTTTTTGTTTTTATTTTTTCATAGGCTCAAACAAAATCGTCTGCTGTATGAATTTCTTCTGTCTGCGTTTTCTTATGATTGTCAGTATTAACTTCCAAGAAAAGTTTTGAAATTAACCTGTACATTTAATTCATTCTAACAAAAACATGACCTGAAGTTTTCTGATAGTGTTTACCATAGAAGCTCACAACATGAAATGTTTGCAATAAGGTCTGACATTCTGCTGGACAATAGATAAAAACAAGCTGACATCCCAAAAGGTGCACAAAATGACATGCCTGATATTTAGTCAATGGATAAAAATCAAGCAGGCATCCCAAAAGTAACACAATCACGTCAGCCATTCAATCGATGGATAAAAAACCAAGCTGGCATCCTGAAACCGACATTCAGATGTGACAATGAATGAAAACATGTCGGACCAAAAAATAATCTGACAGACAAAATGAGAGATAAAAAACAAAATAAGAAAATGTGCCTGATATTTAGACTGATTCTTTTTGAACATTGTCCATCTGACTCATGAGATTCTGTTAGAAATGTTTTCAGGGAAGTCTGCGAATCATGTTTGAAGTGTGAGCAATTATCTTTATCTAATGTCTCCTTTGTACAATATATTGTATAAACAACCTAACCCAATTTGACAAAACAAGAGTTTAGGATTAATGGTATGAAGGTACCACAAAGGCGTGTTACTGATACGCCCTCTGTATTATTTGCAGCACAGAGATAAGACTGCATAACAGAATGTATTGTGTTGATGCACAAAAAATCGTGGGGAGAAAAAAGTGTGTTTTGCATAACATACATAATATTGAATGTTTTTTGTTTGACAATAACGAAGCAAAAACATACCTATGTATGATTTCTATACAGCCTTAGCTGCAATCATTCTGATACTATTCTGATGGAAGCATTAGAGAAAGCCATAATAAAACAAGAAATAAAAGTACGATATAAAGTGTCTGGACAGATGTGTTCCTAGATGATATCAGTAACCAAACAATAAAAGGAGTCTCCAGTATATCAGCATTTCTGATAGCCCCCACCGGCACTTCGATAAATAGTGAAACCCTACCATGCATTTCTAAAGAACAGAAGTGTTTACTGGAGTTTGCACTAGATGTCCATGAGGCCACTGTGATCCCTCAAACAGGCTTCTCCACTACAGTAATCGCTGTAAGATATAAAATGTCAGCGAACCATAGAGCAACATTTTTGAGAAACATTTTTGTGACGCACATTATCTCCGAAACTATATCAGCTAGGGTCGTGAAGCTATACAGTAATGTTCATCTACATTTGGAGTTGTGCATCTAGGTTTCGCTTTTCCTAAAACCTAGTTTCAGCAGAGTTATGACCCTTGTTCGATAATCCAGTGTTATTTTATTCCAATTGTTTACATATTTCGAGTATTTTGTTGAGATGAATAGTATTTTAGTACTTTGGACAATCATTTTTGTCACCTTGTTCTGATGCTGAAACTAAACTAATGGATTGAATAGCTTAACACAATAAGAGAGTAATGGCAGTTGTTCCGTGACTTTTGAGTACGGGTTTGAAATTTCTAAAAAAGCCAAATTTTGAACCTCTATATTTTGGTTTGAAGGGTCTTTTTCTATTAAAATCATGGGTATTTTGCCTATAAAATGGTAAAATTTGGTCAACATTATCTAAATGAGCCTTTTGATTCAGAAGTTAGTGGAACCCCTGGATATGGCATGATGGTAGATGAAAGCCTGTTGCAGGGGCATATTAATTGTCTTGTTTTTGCATGTTTGTCTTGTATTGTATAGAAGCATTGCATGTGTTACACTTCTGTAGACATGATTCATTCACAGATTGTGGGAAACTTCCTGTTACAGAATGTAAATCAACTAAATAATGCAGATATGTAAACTGTGCTTCAAGAATGATGGAAGAAAAACAAAAGACATTTATTTTCTTGTTTGGCATCTCATTGGGAAGAGAATTATAGTTCACTTACGAATGATAAGTGATGTCAATTATGTTGTATTGAGTTGCCAATAAATTTACATCATTTTTGTAAAGAAATAATATTTCTATCATATTTAATACAATAAACATTAGTAATCATTAACTAACACAACATTAGCTATGACAATAAATGTACTAGAATAATTGTATAGCTAATGTTGTATTAGTACTTGAATTATTACTTGCCTCAAAAAAGCAAATGACTTGTTGGAAGTATCTTCTAAATATGTGGCTTTCACTTGCATTATTTGTTGTACTCATGAAGGTGTTATGTTAATTTGTTGTTTCTGGTCTCAGCGTACAATTAGTTGAGGAAAAGGATGTCAAATTACTTTTACTTCTCCTCTGCAGGGTTATAGAATATGTATGTTATGAAGCAGAATCATAATAGCATTTAATAGTGGGCTTTGTCTGAGGTAATTGTTACAATAGCATCCATGAAGGAAATTGGAGGTGTCCTGGTTTCCTTTGAAGGTTAATGTTTCTTGTATGTGTATTTATAGCACTTATATATCCTGTCAGACAGACACAATAACCAGTTTATATTTTGTCTGGGCAAGTTCAGTAGTTTCATTGATCTATTTAATAAGTTTCTGACCTATTCACCAGATTTCCAGTTTACTCCAAAATGTTACAGGTGAAACACCTGTGCCACAAGGTAGTTTGTGTTACCAGTTTAACAGTTACATGCTTCAGTACAACAGTTTTAACTTGTTTTGTGAAATATAGTGTTGATAAATTTTATCTTATCTATATTTTTCAGATAATGGATGAAACTAACACACAGATCTCCTGGCCATCCAAACTTAAAATAGGTGCCAAATCAAAAAAAGGTAGGTTAATTGTATAGTGGCACATTTTGCAGGTGCTCTGTGCTGTTGTGTGTGCTAGAAATACATTATTAACCTTTCGTCTGAAATTATTATCAATGCCACAAAAACCTTTATCGTAGTGGGAAGCTTTTAAATGTTTCTTTCTGTGCAATGTTGTGTCGGCAATTCATTTATGTAATTGGTTCTGAAGTTTATGAGAGGACGATAACATTTTTATTTGAAAATCTGTTGCCTATGTTAATAAGATGCTGGTGTTTAAATATTTGTACCCTACGATGCAGCTGCTGTTATTTGCGTTCAGTTAGTTAGTGGTTTATAATAATTGGAGTTATTTAATTATTTAATGTAATCTTTGTTTTTATGCTTCCCTTTGGAGCTCTGAGGAGCCTATGTAGCTGTGGCTTTGTCAGGTCATGCCTCTTGCTGGAATATATTACAAATCTGGCTGTGTTTAATCACTTTATAGAGGCACACAGTTGGACAAGCCTCAGTCCAGTCTTTCTTGTTAGCCCCTAATAGCTTCCTGCACTCCTGTCAGTATATCTCAGAAACTACTGACAGTAAATCAATGAAACTTTTTTGGAATCATCATTGCAAACAGTTTACTCAGGGTTGTAAGAGCCAAAAAATGGTCATTTTGTTCACAAGGTAGATATATTGTCTGGTTAAATTGACCACTGGTTTACATACTTATAGCTCTGTGGTTGGGTTCATACTTCTAGTAGCATCTATAGGGCTGTCCTGTAGGCTTGTTGGTCTTATTTTGATACTGATATCTTGTAGTTGAGTGAAGAATAGGTAAACATGTTGCAGAATTTGTTAGTTGAAGAGGCTCTGAGACTTGTGAAAACTATAAATGTTGCAGTAACTGGTGTTGACACAATGAAAATAATATATTTGATCTGTAATGTCTGGATCAACACAAAATGAAGATGGTAATTGCCATGTTATATTACATGATAGTCAAGTCTGTCAATTGCTCATGTTTATATTGGTATATATGCACAATCTTTCACAACTTATTGGCATAACACCACTTGTCAATCAGTTACTTTAAATGTATTTTTATAAGCATATGGTCCAGTGGATTCACTTGAAAGCCATTAACAAACAACTTTGACAAACAACTGTGACGAACAATAAGGCTGGGCGATCTCTGCTACGGCGTAATGTCATTTCTAACACTGCTCGTTTTTATCCAATATCAATCACAAATAATCAATAATCTATCAGTAAACAGTGTGGATCATTTACATGTCAGACAAGCCTGTCTACGGGCCATTGGCAGAAAGAACTGTATTCTGATTGAAGAGCATTGGCTTATTACTACTTGCTGTCATAAATTAACGTACCGTTACATTGAAATATGATGCTATATCACTGAATAATTCACCATGAAATGATGGTTCCGTTTCAGTCTGGTACCTTTGGCTTTCTATAACAGCATTGTAAAGCATGATATTCAGTAAAACCTGTGTTAGTGGTCACCTGAATTAAGCAACCACCTGTCTCAAACAATTAGTTGTGTGTATGTTAAATAACCTGTATTATACAGTCTCCCAGCTTGAGCAGCCAGCAGCCAGCGTGATTAAATCCTAACTTGTCATTTTAAGTGTATTATATACACCTTTTTCAAACAGTCACCTTACTTAAGCAGCATAATATTAGATAGAAAATATAAATCATTAAGAAAAATGCTTGGATACTTGTGGGTCCCACTGAGACACACTCTTATTTTAGTTTATAAATCCATAGCCTGGCTGGGCCTGAAAACCGCATCTGATTTTGGGGTTGTAGAAAACATGCACTTCACAGGTCACTGAATGAAATGCAAAGTTATAATAGATATCTGTTCTATAATTATGCATGGAGTAGATTATTTGGTTTTTATTTGATTTTATTATCTTACAGTCTGATATATTTAGTAGGGAGATGAGTGTTTATCTCACATTGGTAGATATTTGAGGAATTAAGAACATTCCAGTGTGAAGCTTGAAGACGCCATGAAATGATTTACTACTGTAATATATAAAATATACTCCAAACTTCGGGTGTTCAAATAAAACTGTAGCTGGCTAGTTTTAATGATTTTATCAAAATTAAACAAATTGTTTACTTTAATTTATGTTGAATGTTTACTTTTCCTGGTGGTTATTGCCTGTTGAATTAAGTCAATATTGCAATTTGTAATAATTAAAGTTTGGCTCCATGTTTGATACCGTGTTTATGAATGATATATTTTCTGGACTTTATTAAACAGGGTTTATTTGATGTAAACAAACATTTTCTTATAATTGATATACCCTGGTATACAGTATATAATATATACAATCTCACTCGTCTGTAGCATCCGATGAAGGGATAATTGCAAGGTGTCTGTATAAAGCCAACCTTAAAGAACTGACCGGATGAAAATGTCCCGAGTCAAATTACGAAAAATTAAATCAAATTTTTTTATTTGGTGAAGAGACTGACTGGAAGCTCTGACATCATACACTATTAATGTTCCATATATGGCAACACACACATTTATACTAACTTGCAAGTTTTCAAAATAAATAGATGACCTACCAACCCACTATACCCTGGTGCGACAACTGCAAACAAACATTTTTGTTGTGATGGGATCATGTGAGTTGGCGTGGGCGTGTGTGTTGGTTAAGTTTATTGTCAGAGTCTTGAAGACTATCAAAGGTATCCACTTGAAACTCAACATAGTTATTCACTATCACAAAGGGAGTCCATAATATACTGACAAGGCTCATAACCCTGTGACCTGTATTTATGAGTTATTTTCCCTTTTTACTGGGGGAACCTCAGTATTTGTATTACATACAACTCAGAAATCACTACGATTTTAACGATGTAATTTCTCCACAACCAATCCATCCGAGCAAGAAAGTAGTTCCAGCAATCCTAAACGAATGTTGTCATTTTCAACCATTTTAAAGAAAATTTGTTTAAAACAATTGAATTAATTTTCATTTGTTTGTATTGTGTGAACTTTTTTAAAGTTTTTGTCGATGAGTTAATGTATTTGTGCGAATAAATTCCTACGCGCTGTAAAATGACTAATGATTTTTGAGGGGCGATAAAAATGTCACTGTTAAAAGTAACCTGTTGAACGAACTTTACACAATTCATGGTTTAAACATCATATTATAATTTAGATTGAAACTCCTAACCTAACGTATATATATTTTTCACTATTTACAATATTTTGCATTTGTTGATAGTATTGATCCACGTTTCATCCATTAACTTACCAGAGATCTTCAGCTAAATATTTTGAGTCTACAGTTAGAACAACCCTTTTTCCCAGCGTTGTTACATAAATATTTCCCGCCAAAAGCCGAGATCATGAAAGTTGTTTGTGTTTCGTCCCAATCTTTTTCGTTCGCACTATTCGTACTCTATCCAGTTCGTATGCAGGTAGAGTTATAGAATAAGGACTCTGTTAGTTTTTGGTTGCTAGTTTCTTTTCATTTTCTTGCGCCAATGTAAATAGTATTGATCGAAGTTTGATCCATTAAGTTACCACAGATCATCAGTAAAATAGCTTGTGTATGTCGTTAGGACAACTCTTGTCCGACGGCTGAGCTGTGTATACAATTTTCCCACCAAAAGTCGAGACCTTATCGCGTATTTGTGTTTCGACCCCTGTTTATTAGATCTCGCTAATCATACACTGTCCTGTCGTTTTATAATTTATAAATGCAAGTGAAGAGTTGTGGAATTATTTCTTTTTGTAGTTTTTGACGATGTTTTTTTACCATTTCCTGTGCCCATTCATTCACTATCCAATTTCTTATATTCCTTTGGTTTACTATCATCAAAATAATTTGCGAGAAAATGTGTTAACAAAATTTAATGCTTTTATTCTATTCATTACGTGAGTCTGACCTGCAATATGGTAAGTCTTGATGTCCGCGGGCAAATTCGATGTTTGATAATTCATTTAACGTGCATCTTACGAAGTAATGTGAGTAAAAAATGGAAAATACGGTGAATAGAACACACACTGTGGCATATTACTTAGAACTATTACTTAGAACTACATGTTGCCTTCATGAGCTCTAGTATTGTGATGGATCCGTTGTGGTGTGATTTAAATGAGTCAGAACTTTGCTATTGTGTCTCAGAAACATTGTCACAAATATCCAAATCTTTTTTAGAAATCCATGGCCATTAAAGGTGAAACCCTGCCAAGAATTGCGATTTCCCCCAGTTAAAGTACTTCAGTACTTTGATTACTCACAGATAGGCAAGGATACTAGCAATTAAGTATGAGAAAGTCGAGCGTTTAGTACTTGTAGGCTGTGCTCTTGTTTAAGGTTGACCCAATTCAGACTGTTGAAAGCAGGTGACTGCTTCATAGAGTGTGGTTGTTTAACACAGACTGGTATAATATATAGTATTTAAGATAAAAATGACTAATTGGGATTTACCAATTATGAAAATTTTAGTTGGTTACTTATTATTCCAATTTAGTGTGAACCACTCAAAAATAATTTCATAAGGAGGAATTTTATAAGACGGTTACTGCGGGTGTTAAATTAAATTCCTGATAATACTTGATGTTTAAGACAGGTGGTTGCTTAATCATGCATTAATACAGGTTCTATTATACATGTACTGTTGTGTCAAATATTGAGGATTTTGTGGGGAACTATAGCTCTGTTCAGCCAATCGCCCTTAAGCCTGTAGTCCCTGAAGCCCTTGACTATTGTATTTGCAGATGCGTCCTATACCCTGTTACACATGTATCATCTGTCAAAATTCCTAGAAATAGACACATTCTCACTATTTTTCTCTGCTTCTAAATGATCTGAAGTATTATACTGCACTATATTTATATGATCTGTTATTAAACAGATCTAAGTGTTATAAAACAAGCATTATATCCCAGTATAAATATATATTATGAATCCTCATTTTGTCCTGACATATAAACATATATAAACATTAACCAGATATCGATATAAGCAATACAGACACTGTTTATACTGTCTCTCATGGTGGTATAGTGCAAACAAGTCCAACCTTCTAGTAGCATTACTTAACAGTTGATTTCTTGTATATAATTTGTTTAATTTCGGCCTTTGTTTTCATAAGTTTTACTAATATGAAGTAGATATTTATAACCACTAGTCTAAGTCTCTGGTAAGGCATAGCTAGACTCTTGAAGAAATTGATATATTCTGCAATAGAAACGTAATTGTAATGCATGTCTATATTCATACATAAAAGCCGAAGACTAGGTTAATTTGTTCGGACTATTTATGCCAGTTAGTTCTAATGTATCCTGCAATAATTATCTTCAAATATTTATCTTACTAATCTTGATAACAATTAATGTGCTATTATGATATTATAATGTACATCAGACTACTCAAAGTCAAACTCAATATGCTCCCTTTCCGGCGATTTGAAATCCATTAAATTGAGGGAGGAATATTATTGGGATCCATTAAATTGAGGGAGGAATATTATTGGGATCCATTAAATTGAGGGAGGAATATTATTGGGATCCATTAAATTGAGGGAGGAATATTATTGGGATCCATTAAATTGAGGGAGGAATATTATTGGGCGATGATTTTAGGGAAGTAAAACTCACATGGTTGAGTTTAGTACTCTTGCCATTCATAGAACTGCATATAAGCCAATAGAATTAGGGAAGTAAAACTCACATGCTCTTGGGTTAGGTATTCTTGCTTAGTTCAGAGTACTGCATAGAAGCCTTTAGTATCATGTTAAGCCATTGATAAGTGGACGAATATTATTGGCCAATGTTTTAGGGGAGTAAAATTAGCATGGTTGAGTTTGGTATTCTTGCTATTCATCGAAATGCATTGAAGCCAATATTTTTAGCGAAGAAAAACTCATATGCTCTAGAGTTAGATATTCTTGCTTAGTTCAGAGAACTGCGTAGAAGCTTTAGCTAGCATCATGTTAAGCCATTGATAAGTGGATGTTTGTCAGTACACGTTGCGTTACCCATTTCCCTGAATTATGTATGTAAGATCGACTGATAAGCCACTGAGTTTATATCTGTTACAGATGATATTCAGTTCCACCTGTATGTCAGACTGAGCTTGTGCGCTTCCTGATACTCTATGACAAATGTTTGTTTCATTTTGTATGCATTCAGTCAAAAAATAGGTTTTTGGCAGAATAACAAACTATGTAAAGCCATTGACATGATGCAAGCTAGGCCTTGTTACTGAGGATTTGAGTAATTTTGGTTCCATCTCTACTCTACATTTAGCTGTTGAACAATATTGCATGCCCAGTGGTATCTGAAAGTGGACCAAACTTTTAACAAGCAAATTGACTCGCTACTGGTCATGGCTATAATGAGCCCTTTACCCAACAATGATGCATTTTGAACTTCTTTGTTGCATTTGACTGAGTTTTAAACTTTAACAAGCAAACTTACTATACTATTCAATTGACCATTGCTCTTCTAGTATTAACCCTTTATTCAACAGTGATGTATTTACTGATCTACTGTATGAATTAGTTGTTTTAATTGGTTAACAAACTATAATTGGATATGAACCCTATCACTCAGCATTGTATGGATGCATCTAAGGCCACTCAGATATCACAACAAACCCAAAAAGGCTGCACAAGTAGCCAGTATCAATATGACAACATCTAACCACACCAGTAATTCTTTGGTATTGAAAACAACATTGTTTGCTTTATTTTGATTATTTTTCCCATATTTCAGATCCACATATCAAAGTAATTGGTCTTCCAGAAGACGTCCGAGTGGCGAAAGATTTAATAATGGCTGTGCTGGACACAAAGGTCAGTGATATATGAATATGGTAACATGGTGAAATGGTGACAACTTAATTAATGTTCATATTTAACCATGCCCTTCCACATGAAACATGTTGTAAGCTTTGCCAAATGCTCAAATGGTATGCCTTAAATTTGGTATGTCGAGCCTTGGGATTGAACCCAAGACCTCTTGCACTAGAAACAGACTTTCTACCTCTAGGCTATCGTGACAGATTAAGACTAATGTATTATCAGTGTAGACATACCACATGGTATGTGACATAATTTTTGGCTAAAGACACACAAGAATACCGTATATCGGGTAATTTTCGCGCGTACCTAATTTTCGCTTTATTCGCGTCCAAACCAATTCGCTAAAATTGAAAACAGCGAAAAATGCATACCAGAATTTCGCGATTGTCCGAAAATGAATGTTTCTACTTTCGTTTTCGTCTACCGGCGTCGTAATATTAACGCGTGATGAAAATCAATAGTTTATACTAATTACTAGTACTATACGATAACATAACCCGTATAAATCATACATAAGCTTTTAGTAAACCTAATTTAACTAAACCAACTATAAAGATGCTATTACACCAACAATCGTATTATCACTTATTTATCAGTCTTGAATGTAAACAAACAAGGGCCAATTTAACAAAAGAATTTTCCCGTCTATTGTATGAAACAATTGAAAATAAATGGCGAGGTGTGACATACATATCTCTGTATTTTACCTGTGACAATATCTTATTACCAGCGGACATATGACAACGAAAATAGTGTTTTGTTAATGTTCTACTCCAAAATAAATTTCGTATTTAAATACATGTAGATCTACAAGTTTATCCTTTATTCGTATGACAACAAGGGAGTTTATTTACTCTGGTAGGCCACTCAGTTAAAATATAATATGCGCGGTACATACTGGTTTTTAATAATATGCGATCCCGCTGTTGACAACCAAATACGCATGCCGGTACTAACCGGTACATACTGGCTTTTAGCTGTGCTTAAACAATCCTGTTGGATTAATCTCCCCTTACAAGATGGAACACGCGAAAAAAACAAACAGAGGTTAGAAATCGCTAAAATTAGCTTCGCTAAAATTTGATTTTGCCGAAAATCGCGAAATTTGTAGTACGCGAAAATTACCCGATATACGGTAATTCTGTCAAAACAAAGTTAAAAACAACTATAAGTATTTTATTCTTTGATTGATTTTAAAGAGACATCCTCGAAGCTCAAGCTGAGAATGAGTCCTATCTTGTTAAAATCGATGAAAGAATAAAATACTTACAGTTGTTTTAAACTTTGTTTTGACAGATTTGTTCTTGCATTCTTAGTAAAAAATATGTCACATACCACATGGTTCGCCCACACTGATTATATATAACAATAGAACATTGCTTGATGTATCTTCTCCACTCCCATGATTACATTTTAACTAAATCTAATTTCAAAATGAAACTCTAGTTTACATCATCATTACTTATCATAAACTTTGATGTTCAAAGTTAGCCACTTGTTTTGACATAAGTTATCATGTATTGAGCTGTTTGTTTGCAAAACGAAATACATACAATTCTACTGAAGGCTATTATTACCATTTAATTGTGCAGTTTTGAAGTATGTATATTCAATTTGAAGAGGTTCATGTACTGAAATTTGCAATAATAAAATGAATATCGAGCAAGGGTTTGTTGCTTACACCAATACAGCTATAATGCTTTGGTTGACTTAACTGTCTTATTTATCCAGTAC
The DNA here is from genome assembly GCA_947247005.1 of Spisula solida. Lineage (NCBI taxonomy): Eukaryota > Metazoa > Mollusca > Bivalvia > Venerida > Mactridae > Spisula > Spisula solida. The sequence continues at coordinate 49,403,375 of OX365944.1, read as the reverse complement.
AGTGCATCCTTTGGAAACTGATACAAACTCTTGATATTTCTTAAGTGTTTTCAACCAGATTTTCTATCCAAAGAAATACATTTTTTTAGTCCCATTCTTTCATGCATTAATTCATTCATAAATTCTAATGCAGAGGCTAGGTAGGTTGATATAAATAGCTCAGTGACTATAAAATTTCATGAGTCTAAACAAAGAAACGCAGAAAAATAAAATTTCCTGAAATATTTATGTAACCCCTATCATAGATGCATTTGTGCGATTGCATAAAAAATAATCATGGAGATTTATATAGGTTTATAATTCTCTTCAGTAAATGATTTACTAGTGATATGTTCTTTACTCTGATTTATTTTGTGTTTAAAATACTGATGTTCTCACTATTGGCATACTTGCTGTCTGCAGTTGTGGTTTGGAATTTGGTTTATTATGACATGGGATGTTGCGCAATCTGCAAAATTGATCTTGATGATCGTGTTCTATATACATTTAACTTCTTTAACTTCCTCAATCTGAAATGAGTAGGTCCTGTGTTCTGTAATTTAGACGCCGGGCTGTATCCAGAGGCAAAACAGTACATGAAGCAAATAATGTCTAGGGTCTTTTTTGGACATTTCTTTCTTCAAAAACATGCTTGTTTTGGTAACTTGTCCAATTTTCACTTCTGTGCTTTTTTTACTGAGGCAAGGTAATTTCCATTTTCACCGAGGTGCTTTCTTCACCGAGGCAAGCGTCTAGCTCAGTGTGCCTCAGCGTGGCTACTGGCCTGACACATGTCCATGTTTCTTGTCTTTGCCCATTTGCTGGAGAAGATTGAAATTTGAAATTTTGAAATTCTACTGGTACAGATCGGGATAGAAAGGTTGTTTGATTGGATTTATTGGCAGCTGGGTGTCAATATGGTTCTGTATTTCATGACTGTTTCGAAAAGCCAACATCTTTTAATTGTGGTCATGTGAAGCATTGGTAAGATGTCTTTTAGCATGTGAAGTTCAATTTCTGAGGTTTTGATTGCTTGAAACAAGTTTCAGACAAGAAGCTGGTTCCATTTCCATGCAGAAAAAGAAACATATCGTCAAAGATGCCCTGCTTTAAATCATGACTTACATCATTATGACGCCATAATCGTCACTTTGTGATGCTCTAATTGCAATGTTATTTAGCTTATACTAATTTATTTAAGGTCGATTGTGAAACAAGTTTTTCAAACTTATATTAATCACTCTCGACACCTCATTCCTGATGTATGAGGGTATGAGAGAAGAGAAGCCAGTTTCCCTTTTATGCTGAGCGTCTAGCAAGGGAATTTTCTGGTACCATTTTTATTTCGTCTTTGGTATGACGCGGCAAGGGATCGAACCGGTGACCTCCCGCATTCGAAGCGAACGCTCAACCACTGGGCTATCGAGGAGGCGGTTATGTTATTTTTCCAAGTAGGCCAATTTTTGTACCATTTTACAAGAAAATGAAGCATATAAAATTTTATCTTAGACCTAAATCAACAAATATCCTCTATTTATAGTGGAATTTCCACTATTTCTTAACGATTTAATTGCAGGTTTTAATATTGAACAGTAGTTTTGTGTAATGGCAACTACATATTCTTCTTGTTAAAGAAATATCATAGCTATTGGAATTAAAGACATTCGAGTCATAATGATAAGATTTATAGGGAATTAAATGAAATTTTATCTCTATAATTGATATTCATGATCCAATGTTACAAAGGAGTTAAGTCGTTCCACCTGTTCTAAAGTCGGTCTGACCTTCTGGTTCCAAATGTTTTGGGTTTTTTTGCTTGAGTTAGCTTCGTTTTTTGAAGATTTTGAGATACTTAAATCACATGTGTTTTCATTTTAGTAAGATCAGATGATTTAAATTAGAAAAATGTTGTTCCGTTAGCTTACTAAGTATACATTTTGAGTTTTTAGGTTCTTTAATTAAGGGTGTCAGTGTTATATAATTCTGTAGAAGTTGCAATTGTGGTCTACAAAGAAAACTACATAGAAATTAGATAGTAATTGCTTATATTTCCACATGCTAAATGTCAGGAATTCAAAATTCAGCAACTAATCAACCTGCAGAAATATATGCAGTACTGTAGAAATTGCAATTTTGGTCAAATCTTACCCTATTAAGAAACAATTGCATTGTGACATGTGGGTCACTACTATTATGCTTATGGAACATTGTCAGAATATCTATCATTAAAAAAAAATTACCAGCACCAGGGGAAGCTTGAAATTGTGGTGCTGAGTTAAAAACTATGTCACATTGTACAATCATTGATAAGCGCTCTGAATAGAACATTTGATGGGGAATACCTGAAGTAATTCCCCATTGATATTTATAAGCTTATTTGCTATCTTAAAGTTCAGGGTACTGTTTTATCAAAGCACTTACGGATATCTTAAACTTACGTTCAAATTTAAATTGTTTATAATTATTTAAAAACTGCAAATTAGGAACAAATGTGGTTTGTAGGACTTCATTCACTGAATCTTTATTAGTATTTCTGCTCCATTTACCACACTTTACAGTTGTCAAAGTATTACAGAGAATTTAAATTTGATCGTAAGTTTAGGATTTTCGTAAGTGCTTTGATAAAACAGTACCCAGGTGAGCGATACATAGTAGGCTGTGTCACAGTCCTCTTGGTATTTACATGTACTGATATTTTCATTGCATTGTGCAATTCCCTATTAGGTAAAAGGCAAGATAAAATTTTATCTACACTTAAAGTCTTTTAACTCTTGTTTTTAAAAGGTTGACATTTTGAAATCGATTGTGGGGGTTTCTTTGAAGGAATTGTAAAGTATTGTCAAAGCCCGAAATTATTCCTGTGAAATTGTAAAGATTAATGAAGATACATTATGTCAATGTTTATATTTATGTATTATATTTATTTGTCAAACAGCTGATAGATCCATAGAGCTTGTTGTTTACACAGTTCGTTCACATCAAAGACTCATATATCAATGTACGACACTAGAATAAATTTTATGTTACTAAATAAAGAGATCTTGATCTGTGTAATGCAAATGTGTCTAATTGTATGATTTAGCTCTACTGGGCACTTTATTGTGCTATGGCCATCGATCAATGCATCTGACAAAATTTGACCACCATCTACGTATACCTGTATATGATTTGGTTTAGACGACATTTCTGTGATGAAAGTTTAAAAATTATGTAAACATAATAAAAACACGCAGAACTTGTCATTTTAATACCTCTAATTTTTGCTTATAATCCTTTATAATCAATTTAAGTTTGTTATGTAGGTAAGTTGCATAAAAAAGACATGAACTGAAGTAATTCAATCAGCTCTTTGATTAAAAGTTGAAATATCACTATGATTTAATGTTCTACTTTATTTTATTGATATAATTCCAGAAACGATTTGTTTACTGATTTAAACCACATTGATGTAGGTTTTTTACATGGGGTTTTATTGAAGTTATAACTTTCAAATAGTTTGACATCTGGATAGTTCACCAAATTGAAATGGCTCATTTCTGCCAGTCAGAATCTGAACATGTTGAAACTAGACTGTTAAAGCCAAGTTATGTATTCAGTTTGGAAAGAAAACAGAAGTTCTGATCCACATTAGTACATGGCAGCCTGTTTGAGACATCCCATGAAATCTTTCAAAGCAATCTGCTAAAATGTTGATCTATAGTTTTAGACAGACATAATGCTTGGAGGCGCTCATTATCGGCTAATCTAAATTGAAAGTATGGAAGAATTTCAGGTCTATACTTTTTCTTGATTGGCAAAGCATTTTGCTGTAAAATGGAGCATGGAAATACATTAAAGATAAATTAAAAACCGATATGATTGCAGCATTGTTTATGTGGCACATCACGAGCTGTCAGAGAGATTTTAATAATTATGGTCTGTCAGAGTACTTGATTGATTCGGTGTTTTTCTGTGTGATATGAGATGGATATTCGATTAATATATGGAACTGTTACAAACCCACTATATCCAAACAAAACACATTGAAAATATTTCTAAAAAACTTCCGACAGAGTGAATGACATTTGACGTATCCGATTACTTACAAAGAGCTCTCATTTTCTAAAAGCACTTTTGCTACAGAATTCTTGATCTTCAGTTTGACTTTTCTACGTAAATATGAAGTTTCTTATCTTGCAAATCCCGAGTCTTCAAATCCTGACTCTTCATTCAATCGGATAGCAGAGAAAATCATGTGTAGATAAAATCGTGTTGCACTATTCAACATTCTGATTGCATCCATGATTATACAGTATAATACTGCAAGCATTTTACAGTTCAGATTTTATCTTTGATCAAAATGTTTTACTCTAAAACGTAAAGTACACGTTGCAATGCTATAGCATTACCCCCAGGAAAGACATCTCTGGTTCAACGGCCAATAGCTATAAACATTAACACAGCCTTCATTGGCTGTTCCAATGATGTTTTTCCTAGTGGTATCACTCAAGCACTGCAGCATGCTCTTGTTGTTTAAAGCATTATAATTGTTTGTCAGTCTGTCTGTAGTCCTTCGTTCACAATTGCTTGCGAACACACTTGAAAGACTTCAGTTTTGGCCTAAAATCTTTATGCCACTTGATCACAATGGTCATCTCTGATAAATGAAGGTCAAGTTTGATATTGGGTCATCTGGGTACTCCTGTTTCATTGATGCCACCTAATTTAGGCAGCCAGAATTTGAATCCCTTGACTAATTGCTTACGGCAGGTTTATTTAGTACCTCAGTAAAAAAATCTGTTGAATACTGGTGGAAAACCAGTGGTAAGCCAGTGGTATTTTCACTGGTATACCAGTGGATTTAATACTGCCAGTAAATTTTCACTGGAATTCCAGTGAAAGTTTACTGGTGGAATATATCCAGTGCAAACACTGCATTGTATACATGATTCGATGCGCTCTGATTTCCTAATAATATTATATGTCCCTTCTTGGAGGCAGATACAAATCTTATCAATAAACAAACATACATTTTAAACTTTCTTATCATTTGTTGGGCCAAAGGCCTCAAGTGAATTGTCATAGAAATAAGTTTGCTGCAATCATACAGATAATCATCATTCATTTAAAAATAATTTGTTTTCCTCTGACTGCTGATAATTCTTTTCTCTGATTGAGTATTAATTTCTTTGAAGTGGTTTCCATAAGTATTATAGCTTAGGGTTTGAAGTAATATATTCATGTAAAATGAAGAGGCCTGTTACTCTGAATTTCAAGTATTATGTGGGTGAAACTTGTGCTGTTGTTGATCAAACATATATATGTACTTGTAGACTTTCTGATTGATGTAACTTTGTTATTGTGTTTTCCTCATCAAGCTAATGACTGTATAACTTGCAAATGTTTCTATCATTTGTTTACATTGCAACCTCACCTTAGCAACAACCTCTCAATAGCAACAAACCTCACCTTAGCTACAACCTCTCCATAGCAACACCCTCGCCTTAGCAACAACCTCATCATAGCAACAAACCTTGCCTTAGCAACACATCTCACCTTAGTAATGATCTCTCCATAGCTTAGTCTAAGCTACAAACCTTGCCTTAGCAACAATGTCACCATTGCAATAATTTTGCATTAGCAACAACTTTGCCTCAGCAATAACCTCACCTTAGCACAACCTCACCATAGCAACTCCTCTCTACAACTACAACATTCCCTTAGCAACATGGCCAGTTGCCTTAGCAACAAACTTTGCGTCAGCAACTACATTGCCCCCTGCAAAAACCCTTGTATCAAACTAATAATAAACATCTAAAGTTTAAGTAACAATTAGCGTTGGGCTGTTTTTGGGAGTTGTTGCTGTACTGTTAGGTTGTATATGTGGGTTGCGATACTTCTTACAGCAGGGAAGAAATGGTACTGTTACTGTTGGTTGGTCAGAGAGCTACTTCTTGTAGAGATGTTTTAAGTAGCTAACTGTTACATTTCCTTCAAATATTATAACATTCAATTGACCTGATATTCAAATTATATACACCTGTATTAAACAAAACCTGTTTAAACAGCTCATTTGAAATTACCCTGACTGATTGATTACGACAGGTAATAGACTGTATTTTATTTGAAATACAATAAATTTCCCGGAAAAATGTTCTATTTACTCATAATCAAGTAGGTACAATACTGTTTATATTTTATGCTTCAGAGAGGTGGGCTGGGTGGCCCGGATTATTATGGTAGATTTAACAAACTCTCTGATAATTCAAGTCGGGTGCCATTAAATGAGGGGAGTTATAACTGTTTATTATATTGTCTAAGTAGGTAATTACTCTGGTTTCATTTTTTTGGGCACAATTTCAAAACCAATATTTTATATGGTGCATTAAAATTATACTTTTACCTGTATTTACTAAACTCTCACCTCCAAAATGGTTTGTGTGTGACTCCAGAGGTATTGTGTTCATTACTTACTGATAGTAAATAAAAAATACTATAATATTATGTTCACATAATAAATTTATCGAGTAAATTATTTAAATACTAGATCACCATGATAGGCAGGTTGTAGAGTCCACTTCGAGTGCAGGTCTTGGGACTGGGGTTTTGTTCCGTGGCCAGGTCAATTACTTGAAAGACAAAATAAAATGGAACCAGCATTTCAGTTGCTTGACTCTCAGCTTACAAAAGGAAAAACTAGCTTCTCTTCTCACATACCCCTGTGGCAATGGATACCATCAAGAATGAGATTTCAAGAATGATAAATAAAAGTTGTTATAACTTAAACAGTTTTCAGCTTGAACACCCTAGAAACCTGAAACATGTTCTTCGGTCCCAGAAAATTGTATACAGTAGATGCCTTCGACAGGTAGATAACTGAAGCTATTTTCCAAGTTCAGGGGTTCCATTTGACTCGGGAGTAGGGGTTTTGACTCTTGAAATTTCCAGGAATTCACATTTCAACCCCCTTAAAGAATTTGGTTTGAAGAGTCGTTTTCTCTTATAATCATGGGTATTTTGCCTAAAGAATGGTAAATATAGTCAAAAGTATCAAAATGACCGTTCAGATTCAGAAGCTAGTGGAACCCCTGCAGTTCAAAGACAGTTTGAGGCATCGAGGGTTCTTCTGTATATATAATTTATATTAGTTACCAGGTATGTTATAATTTATCTTACAGAGTAACCGAGCCACATTGAAGATGGACGTCTCACATACAGATCATTCACATGTTATAGGCAAGAAGGGTAACAACATTAAACGTGTCATGCAGGTGACAGGCTGTCATGTCCATTTCCCAGATTCTAACAGAGGAAATAATGTGCAGGAAAAAAGTAACCAGGTAAATAATACACTTCCAGAAAGGTTTCAAAAATCTGTCAGATATATACATTGGCAAGAATACCGTACTTGTCCTTGGCATTGGTATTGCACACAGCTGTGTATTGGACTCAGTTGTTCATAATGCAGATAAAAATGGAAGAAAATTTAAAAAAAACATTGTAAATAGATAGATTCAATGTACCGATTTGGTGCCTGATTTTCAGACTGAATCGATTGAAAGTCTGGATAAGTTTTGTTTAGAGATTCAAAATAAGAAAATAAAATTATATAGTCCAAACAAATTACGAGTAAATTCCATGTGTGACCAAAAGAAGTCCGAAACACCTGACTTACAACTGATTCATGGTCATTGTTATTCATAACTTCCTTTTTGGACATATTTTTACTAATGTTCTGAGTTTGGTTTTGTTTTAAAATGATCAACGCATTGTATAAAATACTGTACTGAGATCTTCAGTATTACTAGTACCGTGTAGATGCACGTTACTTTGTGGCACATTGAACAAAAAGAAGTTACAATTGTTGCCAAATTGCAAAAATCTTGAAATGAGAATTTATGTGAAAAAAAAACCCAGCAAATGTGAAATTTACCATTTGACATATTCTTCGGCATAGAAAAACCTATAGGTCTGATGGCAATTAAGTCGGGAGTTCCTCACCATCTCAATAACATCACACACTGAAGTTAACATATCTTTTTGCTCTACACTTGTTCCTTTTTGTGCTTCTGAAAAGATAGTAATGTTTTGTTTATACTGATAAGTGGATTACTTTCAAGTTTTTTACTTTCCTAATTATTGTGGTACCATGCACACACTAACAATCAGTACTACTATAATGTTCTCCATGCCGGCATTCAGTATTCATGTTACATGGAACATTCAGTGTTTATTATGATCTTATGATCCTATTAGTCTATGCAGTAATCTGTAAAATTCACATGTTTAGTCGAAGCAAGATTATCAGCTTCATCACAAAGTGAAAACATCAAGTTTTATCCATAATTTTTGTGATACAATTTTTGTATAGCAGTGTTAAATCAAAGCCTTGTTATTTCTTCAAAATCATTTAAAATTTCTCAAATTTGTCAATGTTCTCTAAGATTTTTTCTTGCGATGGAAATGTTACTAAAATGATTCCCCACATTTGTCCTCCTGTTAAATTGTGAACCCCTTTTCCTAAACACCCAATTGTCTACAGGTACCCCAAGTAGTGGTTTGTACATGTCATAATAGGGCATCAGGCATGTGTGTCAGCTTGTTGTTAAAGACTATCCTAGTTTCTCTGAAAATCATCTTACATCCTATTATAGCATAAAAACGGTGATTTTGCCCATACGTTAACGGGACGAAAACCATGCGTAAACATAAAGATTCATGCGAGAATGCGCTGTTAACGTTCAGTTTTACGTATGCTCATTCCAGGGCCTCACCGACTAAAATAAACGATTTTACAGCGTCTTATGAACTGCAGTTCCCATTTTATCTGTAACTGCTAATTAATTTTCTATAAGATTTAAATAATAAATTTAAACAAACCCGCATTATCCATGTTTTCTTGGTATTTGCCGATCCCGGAAGTCGACGCTCATAACAAAAACTGTTATGACGTAACGTTCGTTTTCGCGACATTACGTTTGTTTACGCGACGTCGCCACAAAATCTCCCACCAAAATGTAATTATTTCGAAATACAAACGCATCAATTGATGTTTTGTATGCTATAATAGCGTTTACGCATGCTTTTTCGTGCTATAACATCTGCAGAGTCTCTCGGGAGCGTTAGTGCCCTCGCCCTAACGGGCTTGGGCACCAACTGTCCCTCGGGACTCTGCAGATGTTATAGCACGAAAAAGCATGCGTTAACCCTACAGAACAGCTCAACTTATAATACATATATCTTCATGGTTTAGTTATAGCCTATGGGAAATTTTGACAAATGGTTATGAGATGGGTATTATATTAAGACATATTCATTTACCTTCACTTCGGTACCTATATATAATGTAATACTAGTACCTAGAGAAAGCTCTGGTTGTAATATACATTATCATATTGTGGTTTGCTGGGTTAGTCATACATTGCTACACACACATGTACCTATCATATCTATCGTTATTACTTCAGGGTTTTCTATGTATGACACACACAGAGGTGTATGTTTGAGCTGATTGTGAATGTTTGTGGTTTACTTGTTGGCAATATTTACATACCCCTGGTATGTGCTCCCAGGTTTAGATCTATTTTTAGAACAATACCCCCCCCACCAAAAAGAGTATATTAAGTCAGACAGGGAAGGCAGCACTCAACTTAACCAGCCGAGCACAGAAAACATTAAAAACACACAAAGCACAATGCCCAACTAAACAAGCGCAGATCCGCCCAAGTCCAAGCTGTCGAAAAGTATAATAAATTATAACTAGCTGAATGACCCAGTAGAAAAGATACAGCAACCAAAAGGCGGAATGCCTACGCTGAATGACCTAGTAACAACAGTAAAACTGCTGAACTACATAGTTATAGCAGCCTTTAGTCTCAAAGTTAAATAACAGTATTAAAACGTTGAAAGGCCCGTATAGTGGGATGACCTACTAACAAGCTGAATGACCCAGTTTCCACAGCAAAAGGACTATATTGCCCCGCTTTAGCTGTAAGAAATCTTATAATGAAGAAGTGCCCAACACACTACCGACCAAGAAAATTAAACGCCCCCAGTCTCATTGTTAAAAACTGAATAAAAAAGATTCAGCAAACAAAAGGCAGAAAGCCCACGCTGAATGACCTAGTAACAACAGTAAAACTGCTGAACTACATAGTTTTAGCAGCCTACAGTCTAAAAGTTAAGTAACAGTATTAAAACGTTGAAAGGCCCGATTTCAGCAACAAAAAATCTGAAAACCTTAAAACGAGTGACCCAGTTTCATTAAGTAAAATGACGTAATTGAACAAATCGAGATATGACGTACTGAATTGCAAGCAATACAGAAGTCCCCCACCGGTGTAAAGCCATTGTCAATATGTATGTTGCCATATCAACAAACCAATAGTCCCCTCCGGTCAAAAACCGGTAGGGGACTTAAAACTACAATAAATGACCTCAGGGGACAGAACACTACATCCATAACTCCACAGCTGTACATAGACTAATGAACGAACCCGGTAGGATGCGAACCGCTGGGACGAAATAGTAAGAGGACAACCGGCAAATACGAATAAATAGTTAACTCCTAGCTCCTTTTGGCCCCGGTCAAAAAATTAAATACTGAGAAATTATGGCATATTATCGATTATTTAAAAATGAAAAACTCGATTATAAACGGAATTGGCGTTTAAATCCAGATACAAACCCATATTATAATAATTAAACAAAATACGAAACTACCGGAAGTAGCACCGACCCCAACAGAAACCGCGGGACACGCGAGAACAAAAAGGCACAGAAAATATACAACTTCACTCGAAAAGGCGCGGAACATACATTAAAAACTAGCACAGGAACATGCAATACAAAACCGGGCATCCAATTCCGAAAGTCTGCTGCTTAAGCCAGTCAAACCAAAACGGAACAAGAGCCAGTTGGTAAGAAATTAACAACCGGACAAAACATACACCACAAGGACAATCCACAACATACACTGAGTATATGCAATTTTGAAAGATACGAAGCAGCCTTGTGCTGGACAACGCAATTGCAGAATGGCACATACAAAATTAATAAAGTTTAACAAAAGGCACAGTGGCCAAATATTTTTGTATTTTTTCCAATTATACTATAAAGTGGACAGTACATACACAGAGGAAGGTTGACTAAAGGGCTTCCGCCTTGGAACGGACAGTAACACTTGTCACTGGGGGCTTAAACGTTTTACAGTGCACCAAACCTGACATTACCTTACTCTCTGACATTACCTTACTCTCACCTTTTCCCCCCCCCCGTACCATTCCCACCTGAGAGACCTAATTCTGACATCTGAGATTATGGAAATATGACATATATTGCTTAGATATTTATAAGTAAGGAATTAACTTATGTAGTCCAGTTGAACATTACTGTCAGTAATGGCTTTCAAATCACTTGCACAGACACCACTGCCATCTCAAACCACACATCAGATCTAAGGCATGATAGCACCTGACACCTATCCCTATTACCTTAAGGGAGTACATATGTTACACTTACATGTATATAGTTATATGGTATATTAGGTGTCAGTTGCCTTTCCCAAGGAGGTAGAAATGTGTGAGAAAGCTTTAATGATCCAGTAGGCGTCTGGAGAATGATTGGTTTGACCAAGAACATCACATGTCTCTCTACAAGTTCCTATAGTTGAAAAACTCACATGCATGGTAGTTAATCTGACTTGTAATGTCTGATTACAACAAGTATAGATTTTAGTACAAGAATTGTATTGGTATAATACTCATTTTATGTTTTCAGGTATCCATCGCTGGACAACCACAGGGTGTGGAAGCTGCCAGGGCGAAAATAAGGGTAAGTGTACTATGCTGTTCACTGCTGTATTATCAGGGTCAGCGCATGTGTATATTAATATAGACAATATGATAGTTTATTTATTGTTACTTAGACTAGGTGGTCTAATTATGGAGAACTCTGCAAATTTGTTTATGGTTAAGTTGGCATGCAATATGGCTGTTTTCAACACATAACTCCAAGTTGTGACATCCATTAGAGCAGTCATTGAGGCACATACAACTCTTCTTGAGTCTTTTGAACATGTGATTATGTGTATAGGTCTAATGGTACATGTTCGAAAACCAGGTTAACATGGAATATTGCACTTTTATTGTTCTTGTCTGTCTTGGTTTTATGATTTGTTTTCAATAAATCCTAAGTTTGTTGCTGACATCATTTCAGAGATCTTAAGTGTAAAAAGGTGAAATACTAGTTGGTTTCTTGTTGTGGTATGAGTCAACCTGCAGTTTTATGATCCAACTATCTGTTTGGATTCAATACAAGACGAGACATACCATGTATATCTTTATGTAGATCTGTCTTATCAATTGAGTTTCCATGATTGCAGTTTCTGCATTCATTTCATGACCAAAAAACTGAGATTTACGAAATCATGCATGTTGCAATCGACATGGATAGACAGATTTATTGGTGAGATTAAAAGACTGACAGTGCTTCTGTGAACAGATGTATCTAAAGTCTATGTGAAATTGCACGATTTTAGGATTTTATTTTTTTAGGACTAGAAGAACACTTATCTTGTTGATATGTTACAGTGTGTGAGAAAGGTTTCCTTCTGGTTCATAGAGTTGATCATGTACCTGCAAGTGCATGTAGTGAACCTGTGCATGTTTGCACTAGAATGTCTGAGACCAAGTAGTGCATCAGTGTATGTTCACACTAGAATGTCTGAGACCATGAAGTGCATCAGTGTATGTTCACTCTGGAATGTCTGAGACTATGTAGTGAAACTGTGCATGTTCACTTTAGAATGTCTGAGACCATGTAGTGAACCTGTGCATGTTCACACTGGAATGTCTGAGACCATGTAGTGTACCTGTGCATGTTCACACTAGAATGTCTAAGTTTATGTAGTGAAACTGTGCATGTTCACACTGGAATGTCTGAGACCATGTAGTGAACCTGTGCATGTTCACACTAGAATGTCTGAGACCATGTAGTGAACATGTGCATGTTCACACTGGAATGTCTGAGACCATGTAGTGAACATGTGCATGTTCACACTGGAATGTCTGAGACCATGTAGTGTACCTGTGCATGTTCACACTGGAATGTCTGAGACCATGTAGTGAACATATGGATGTTCACACTGGAATGTCTGAGACCATGTAGTGCATCAGTGTATGTTCACACTGGAATGTCTGAGACTATGTAGTGAAACTGTGCATGTTCACACTAGAATGTCTGAGACCTTGTAGTGTACCTGTGCATGTTCACACTGGAATGTCTGAGACCTTGTAGTGAAACTGTGCATGTTCACACTGGAATGTCTGAGACCATGTAGTGAACCAGTACATGTTCACACTGGAATGTCCGAGACCATGCAGTGAACCTGTGCATGTTCATACTAGAATGTCTGAGACCATGTAGTGAACCAGTGTATGTTCACATTGGAATGTCTGAGATCATGCAGTGAACCTGTGCATGTTCATAATAGAATGTCTGAGACCATGTAGTGCATCAGTGTATGTTCACACTGGAATGTCTGAGACCATGCAGTGAACCTGTGCATGTTCATACTAGAATGTCTGAGACCATGTAGTGTTCCTGTGCATGTTCACACTGGAATGTCTGAGACCATGTAGTGCATCAGTGTATGTTCACAATGGAATGTCTGAGACTATGTAGTGAAACTGTGTATGTTCACACTGGAATGTCTGAGACCATGTAGTGAATCTGTGTATGTTCACACTGGGGTGTCTGAGACTATGTAGTGAACCAGTGCATATTCACACTGGAATGTCTGAGACCACGTAGTGCATCAGTGTATGTTCACACTGGAATGTCTGAGACCATGAAGTGCATCAGTGTATGTTCACTCTGGAATGTCTGAGACTATGTAGTGAAACTGTGCATGTTCACTTTAGAATGTCTGAGACCATGTAGTGAACCTGTGCATGTTCACACTGGAATGTCTGAGTTTATGTAGTGAAACTGTGCATGTTCACACTAGAATGTCTGAGACCATATAGTGAACCGGTGCATGTTCACACTAGAATGTCTGAGACCATGTAGTGAACATGTGCATGTTCACACTGGAATGTCTGAGACAATGTAGTGAACATGTGCATGTTCACACTGGAATGTCTGAGACCATGTAGTGTACCTGTGCATGTTCACACTGGAATGTCTGAGACCATGTAGTGAACATATGGATGTTCACACTGGAATGTCTGAGACCATGTAGTGCATCAGTGTATGTTCACACTGGAATGTCTGAGACTATGTAGTGAAACTGTGCATGTTCACACTAGAATGTCTGAGACCTTGTAGTGTACCTGTGCATGTTCACACTGGAATGTCTGAGACCTTGTAGTGAAACTGTGCATGTTCACACTGGATTGTCTGAGACCTTGTAGTGTACCTGTGCATGTTCACACTGGAATGTCTGAGACCATGTAGTGAACCAGTGCATATTCACACTGGATTGTCTGAGACCATGTAGTGAACCAGTGCATATTCACACTGGATTGTCTGAGACCTTGTAGTGTACCTGTGCATGTTCACACTGGAATGTCTGAGACCATGTAGTGAACCAGTGTATGTTCACATTGGAATGTCTGAGATCATGCAGTGAACCTGTGCATGTTCATACTAGAATGTCTGAGACCATGTAGTGCATCAGTGTATGTTCACACTGGAATGTCTTAGACCATGCAGTGAACCTGTGCATGTTCATACTAGAATGTCTGAGACCATGTAGTGTTCCTGTGCATGTTCACACTGGAATGTCTGAGACCATGTAGTGCATCAGTGTATGTTCACAATGGAATGTCTGAGACTATGTAGTGAAACTGTGTGTGTTCACACTGGAATGTCTGAGACCATGTAGTGAACCTGTGTATGTTCACACTGGAATGTCTGAGACTATGTAGTGAACCTGTGTATGTACACACTGGAATGTCTGAGACTATGTGGTGAACCTGTGTATGTTTACACTGGAATGTCTGAGACCATGTAGTGAACCTGTGCATGTTCACACTGGAATGTCTGAGACCATGCACTTATAGAATCAGTGATAATGCCTGCATCAGACTACAATCATGAGGTCACCAACCTACTCTTAATTCCTACTTTATTGGTTTGTTTAAATTAAAAAAATACTATAAATTGGTAATTTGATGTCTATGTTATAGGAAATTTATTTCATACTCAAAATTGAAGTATCCGAAAAATCATATACCATGTACTTAAATTGTCATTTACAGTTATATATAATGAGGCTTTTATCAATACATATTTATTTTTAAAAAAAATCAAATTTCAGAGCATAAGCTAAATATCTTCAAAAATAATCAGCTATTCCAACTTTCATCTGTTTGTGATGTTCAAGTAAAAACTTTATCAAATTTGGCCATGACAATGTGAAATTCTAAAATCTCCCATCACAAAATATCCTTATTTACAGAATGTCCAATATTTTTATAATTTCTCCTGAAAATAAGAGAAGTTTGGTATTGGTTGCTTCGTGCTGTGTAACATTGAACTCTATCAAATCTTTTCACCATATGTGTTTACCTGTTCTAATTCCTTTATTATTTCACACCAGAATATTGCCATTGATTTAAACAAGTCTTACCCCAGGACAGACTGAAAAGCTGTTTAATCAGATTAAAACCCCACAGTCATTGTTTGCATTGATTCAAGTCTTGTCAGTTTCTGCCAATACTGATTTAAGAAGTTTACATAATATTTCGATTTTTCTGCCTCCTGAAGCCCAGGCATCCTGATGTTAGGAAAATAATAGTTTGAATTAAAGTAGTGTTTGTGCTGATAAGGTATGATCATTACAGCTATCAGTGGTGTGATTATACTTCTATACATGTATAGAAATTCTGTAGAGCTCAACCTCAGCTTTTGTCGGGAAGATAACTGGAGTATTATAATAAAGTTGTTGGCTTGCATGATGGTGTCAACATTTTTTATCATAACAGTTGCACATTTCACATTATAAGTATTTGATACCATGATATCAATTGCAGCAATGTTATTCATGGGGATGTGGACTTTATGCATCTTTGGTTTTAGACTTTGCTGGAACCATGTTTCTGAAGAATTAGTATATTATAATGCTAAAATATTTTGTTATCTATGGTCATTATTTATATAAAATGTGAGCTGGCTTAAATGGCAGCAAATTTGGTATAGAGTGGTAGACTGTCACCTGAAAGGTCTGGGTCTGATTCCTTAAGGTTTATTGTTCTTCTGAGACATTTGCTTCACTTAGTTAAAACCAATTTCTTGCGCATGAAAGCAAATCAGTACTTGTTGATAATACATTCCAGGAAATCTGATTTAGTCATCTGAGAAAAATGATGGACAAATTTAATATTGAGAAATAAGAACATTGTAAACCCAATGAAAACTGCCCATCATATCCAGAGTTCTTAAAAGGACATATTGGTTCTAATTAATAGTTCTTTCTGTATATGTTTTGATTCTATTATATTTAGTCCTCCCATCTGAAAGTACAGTACAAATATATGCATGGCAATCATATCATTATTTGTGAGAGATGCCATCTTAGTGAAAACAGTAGTAGGCCAGTCATTCTAGCCCAAAAATGGCCTTAACCTAGACAAAATTGCAAAAGTTTTGTTTTGAGTATTTTTAAGTTTTTTAATGTCTAAACTACTACCAGGAAAAAATCCCCTGTTCAGAAAGTTGCGGAAGTACCTTAAAAGCGATTTTAAGAAGGTCACTATACTTTTCATAATTTTATTCCATGATAATTTGGGTATAACAGTTTATCAGTAGTTTAATGTTATACACACACACAGGTTAAAATATCAAACCATGTTGTTGATAAAAGGAATTTACAATCAAAATATTTTCAATAAACCATTTATTTCAATTTTTTAAGCAAATAATGTGAAAATGAAGGGGTAGATTTACCCCACCCACTTTTCAGAAAATATGATAATTATTTTTGTACCATAAAACATGAATTAATTTCTTTATTTTGGGTAAACATATCTAAATGAGAGTGTTTTATAAGTCATCAACTGATAAACATGCATCAGGATCTTAATTTGACCTACATGCGTGTGTCCATCCGTTTGTCTGTAAACGCGTCGGTCAGTCATGCTCATCCGTGAAGAAATCTTTATTATATGATTAAGTAAAATAATTTTCATGGTGTCGTTATTAAACTTAGTATGTGGAGAGGGGCTTATAAGGGGCTTGTCATGAGATAGTGAATAACATTTCATATTTATATTATGACAACAATCCCGGTTGCTATGGACACGAAAATGGTGAAAACATCACATTTTCATGCATAAATCGAAACTTTGATTGTAAGGTTTATGAGAACTGGAGTATTAACAGAGCTAGGCCGCTAGCCTGCCAACTTCACGACCATGTAGGAATAATGCACATCATTGTATTGTTTGAATTTCACTAACTATTTTGCTGATATGGTAGCATTAACTTCTATTTCACTGTTTAAGCTTTATATTCGATTTGTTTAATGTATCGTCACGTAGGTGATTTCCGGACAATCCAGGTCAATTATAATATAATTTATGTTTGTGATACCTTGGAACTTATGAAGTGCAATCACAAGTCGGAGTTCCTTTTGCAATGAAGTTCATTTATGTCATAATAAATATACCAGTAATATATAAACACCAAAGAAGATTGAATGTATCTGACGTTTTATTAATAATAATCATAATAAGGTTATGTTAGCAAATTATGACATTATGAAGTTGGACAAAGCAAAGTCTACGTTTGAGCTATAAAAACCACATGGTTAACTGATACTAGTCTACAGGGGGTATAGCTATAGTCTGGCAGTTGGTTTCCTTGGTAACCCCGCAACAGCATTTAAAGACCGGTACAGAAATGTCTATGTTTTGAATCAGTAAAACAAATTTATCAGTTATGTTTTAGTACAAAACTGACCGAATCTGTAGATTTGTTTGGATGTATAGCAGACAATTTTTGAAAATGATCCGTTTGTCGGGACTAACATTTAATGCTTGTCTGCGTTCAACCAAAACATGTATGCCAATGACACAGGGTGTGCGAAATGCCTAATTCATCAAGAACAGGATCGCATCTACCAACAACAACCGCGGTTGTTGCATGGACAGCAGTTTTTAAAATAATGCGAAACATCGCCGATGTGTCGGGAAACCTCTGGGATGCCTCGAAGAATTAGTTTTATCGCGGAAGCATCCCCGATCATTCCCCGAGGTTCTGGATACCTCGGGAATGCCTCCCCGGGATATTCTCGAATTTCGGGGATGCCTCCCCGAGATGTTCCCGACATGACATCGTGAGTATATCGGGTAAAATTCAATACATACATTGAAATTTCCCGATGTACTCGCGATCTGACTAAATGTCTCAAGACTTCGGGGAGCTTCCATCAGACATCGGTGAACCTCCTGATGCCAATCGGCAATACATCCCGAAGCAGTTAGACCAACGCATAAAGTCGGGAATACATCGGGAGTTCGTCTGATGCCTCCCGATTCACAAATTGTTTCGAGACTGCCCCGAAGCTTCCCAAAGACCACGAGGATCATGCTCTCGATGTCTACCGAAGTTAATTTGTTTCTATCGGGAGTACATCGCCGACGCAAAAAAAGCTCAGGCTTTAACTGTCACACCTGGATAACATTTCAGTTAAAAAAATGTGGGTTCACACATTAAACGTTAGCACCAGCGTTGTTTAGCGTTTCAAAGGTATAAACAAGAGCTGTCCACAAACAGCGCGCTCCTTTATTCTCAGTGGCATGCTAGGGTACTATAATCATTATATATTCAAAACAAAATTCTTCATAGATGCAACATTTCCCTCTTCTGTATAGAGGTTGTGCCTTGCAGTGATTTTTGGCCTCTTTGGGAAACGGTCCAGGTCCGTTCAGATTGGGAATTTTCGCGTCGTGACAACTTGAAATTGGGAAATTCTTTTAAGCAGAAAGGCCAAATAAAACAGAAAAAGTTATTACATGTGACTGCTTACTGGTTTCTGTAAATTTTTATGCTTGATCTTTTGTCAAACATGTTCATAACTTCTTCATTTTATGTCCGATTTTGATTTTTTTTAAATTTCATTGGGAATTTCTCACTTCAAATTTGGGAAAATAATAGCCTTTTTCAAATTGGGAAGGTACCGTTTACCGGCAGCAAACAAAGAAGGAAAAAAAGCACTGCCTTGTACGTATTTTATGTTTTCTGTGCTCGGTTGGTTCAGCTGGGCATCGTGCCTTGTGTGTTTTTAATTTTTCTGTGCTCGGCTGGTTAAGTTGAGTGCTGCCTTCCCTGTCTGACTTAATACTATCTTTTTTCTAAGTCTAAAATGGCAGATCACATGATCAAAATGCTTGTCAGAGTTACCTACTCATGTGTATGTCATGGTGTCATGATGATGAACATGTATGCAAAGTATCAATTTAAAGCAGTATGTCAATGCACTTTGAATATATTACCGGATAAACTTTTACTTCATTCACGGCACTAACCTATTATACTATTTATCCAGTCGCTTAATCTGCTCAGTAAGGGGATCAAACTCGGGACTATACTGTTACTCTTTATTAACTAGCGAACAACGTCACGTTCGTTCCGTGACGTCACGATAAACAACGACGTCTGACATTTTGATAGACGTTGTGTAGACGCAGGGAAGTCGAAGAAAATAACCGATCGACTACCAGCTCATTTAGGATAGGAAAACCTCACCCTCGGTCACGGAAATGCAACCTGCGACTCTCATATAAGAAGAAATCCGTCAGATCACATGGTAAGGTGACGGATTATCACTAGTCACATGACGAGGTGACCGAGTATAGCTAAGTTTAATCGGCACCACGTTAACTCGCAGACTTAATTTGACGGAAGTGACTGGATAAAGTTCCCTACCCGTGTGTATGAGTTGGTGTCACATCAAGTATGCAAATTATCAAAGAAACCTTGAAGATATTCGAGGTTTAAGAAATTGTACCTATACTTTAGCATTTGCATTAAGTTGAACAAAGGGGCATAATTTCAACAAAATGCTTGATAGAGTTACCTACCCCTGTGTAGGAGTTGGGTTCATGATGGTGAACAAGTATACAAAGTATCAAAACAACATGGCAAAGGAATTTGAAAATATAAGAGGGTACCTGTTCCTGTACGTCAAAATTAGTGCAAATAGTAGATCCAAGTATAAATTTTAATTTGTTCGACACACGGCTTCCCATAGTCGGAAAAAAAATCTCACGTGACCTTGTTTGAATATGCCTTTAAAATGTTTTAATTTGTTTATATGGAGAATTTCGATGTTTTACTATAGTTTGCATTGTGTGAAATTTGAATTTGTTAATATGTAACATTTCATGTCGTCATAAACACAAGTATGGGACGCCGTTTTACATGAATTACTTTGTGCATTTTCCGAAAAACTGTCTTCATCAAATGCAAGAAAACGGCGAGGTCTATCGATGGGGATTTTTTTCTGTGACTATATGGGACAACACTCTTCACAAATATGTACAAAGAAATTCTTTTGCAATTTTGTCTAGGTTAAAACCTAGAATGACTGGACTATAGAGCAAGCGCAAGACATTTAATTGTTAAGGTTAAATGTTGATTTCCGGTGTTGATTTAATAATTGGTGTACTGTAGTGCCTGAAATTCTTGTTAAATTAATTGTAAAACTGAACTAAAAGACCTGTTAGTAGCAGCCTATCCCTTGAGTATGAACATATCCATTATAGATCTACAGCATGACAAGTTTTCCTAATTTGTTGAAGTGTAAATATCATTTATTGCGTTTGTTTGTTGATGTAGTTTTTTCAATGAGTTCTAAGAGAACAGGTTATAAAACAGATGAAAACTTACCACTTTGCGGATATTGGACTTGACAATGATTCTAAACTTGCTGAGAGAACTGATTCATTCCTATTAAAGAAGGAATTTGTATTCTTAGCTAATTGGTAATTACCAGTGACAACCTATCTATCTCTGTGCAGTGTTTGAAGAGATTTTTCGAAATTTTATGTTCTGGGCCTCTGGTTTCAATGTCTTTGGCATTTTAAATGAGAAGAAAATGTTCATTTCCTTCTCATTGAAGCATTCTTGTTATTATGGGATACAGGAAACGTAATAATGCACTTATAGATAGATCACGTTGTACTCTGAAATGTTTACATTTCACCCGGGATTTTAGCATCTATCACCCTATGGGTGGAATTGAATTATGTCAGAAAATTACTGTTTTTTGTTTAAATGAAGATTTAATTGTGTTTGAAAAATAGTGCCCCATTGTTTAATGTGATAAGGGTTGCGTTTTTTTCAGTCAAGAATTGATAGTTTGAATTTTTTTTCAGCTGTCAATTGTTCTTATTTTAGAACACTATAATTACAGAGAGAATAGACAGAAAATAGTTCTGTTTTCAACATTACTTGATAATATTTTGTTGATTGAAGTTTACTGTATGGCTTGTTTAAACTAAATTAATGATTCTAAAACCTGTGCCTGTATGTACTCCAGTGGGTTTTTAAGTCAAACAGAGGAGGTGTTGATTCACCCAACTTCCTGTGATTATTATTATATTTATATTTTGGCAACAACAACAATGCACAACTCTAACATTAACCCAACAATGTTCAGTCTGACTGATGCCCACCTTTGTCACTGTTGAACTACCACATGAATTTATTAAAAGTTGAATAGTCCAACAATCTCTAGTCAGTGTTCTGTCTTTAGCATGCAAATACCTCTTTTCAACATATGTTATGCATCTTGACCCATAGAAATAGTTTGTACCTTAAGTGGGATTCAAACCTTGTACTGAACCATCACCTAGCATTGTGAAGTATGAATGCATTAGACCACTTGGCTAATGCAAGGTTGCAAATCTAACCAGTATCTGAATGTAATGATACATCACACCACACTTTACCAGTGATGGGTTGATATTGATAGCAATACTGTAGCTCGCAGACAACTCAAACCACACAGACGGGACGGCAGCACCTTGCCATTCATGCAGGAGTCAGACATAGAATAATTATGAATGGTAACTACACTGACTATATTAACAGGGAAACAAGTAACATAAACTGCCAATCAGCCTGTCTTGAAGAACAACCTGAACACCATCATACTGTGCATTTTTGACTAATACTGATTTGATTCTATATTTCAGGAGTTACTTCCCCTGGTATTTATGTTTGAACTCCCTGTTACAACAATAGCCATACAATTACCAGATATACTTCTATATTTCAGGAGTTACTTCCCCTGGTATCTATGTTTGAAATCCCTGTAACAATAGCCATACAATTACCAGATATACTTCTATATTTCAGGAGTTACTTCCCCTGGTATTTATGTTTGAACTCCCTGTAACAACAATAGCCATACAATTACCCGATATACAATCACCGACCATGCAACAACTTCAGCAGCAATATAACGTAAACATCAGCTTCCGACAACGACAACGAGGATACGGTACAACTGTGATAGTACGTGGCTCTGTCTTCAATGAAAAACTCGTCAAAGAAGCTACGCTAAAAATGATAGAATTGTTGCTAGGGAAATTACCGGTAAGTGTTAAGACTTGTTGCTAGGGAAATTACCAGTAAGTGTTAGAATTGTTGCTAGGGAAATTACTGGTAAGTGTTAGAATTGTTGCTAGGGAAATTACCGGTAAGTGTTAGGTCTCGATTTACTGTAATCTCAATGAGATTGCTAAAAATATTAAGTATATAAGTATTAAACTAATGCCATTAAAAAAGATACTGTGGTTAAGGTGGTTAAGGTTTCGACATTGACATATTGGGGACTAATCACTAATATTTAATATAGCATAAACTTTTTCCAACATTTCTAACTTATCTAAGACATTTTAAATAACGCAAACATTTTTGACGCATGGAAATATCTACTTATACAGTATATTTATGCTCCCCTGATGATCAAAGATGGCTGAACTTACCGTTTTGTGACTGTCTGTCTAAATGTCTGTCCATTCTTTGACCAAATGGTTTCCTGATGATAGCAAAAACTATTGGTGGAATTAGTTCCAAATTGAACCTTATTTTAGTCAATTCTGCCTAAGGACCGTGGGGGGTCAAACTTTCAACCTGGTAGGGGGGATCTAAACATTGATGGATTTAGCTGAAATTTGGTCTGGATATATTGTTTATACTAGAGAACAGTTAGTTTAATTATCTAGGTGATAAGAGAAAAAGTTCAAAAAATGAAACACCCTACTGATTGCTCCACAGTGTATAAACCAATTCTCTGACTGTTGACTTATTGGGATAATATACAATTCGACTTATATGACTTATTGCAAGCAAAATAATCTGTGATTTCTGGTCACTGTATGACTTATTTGGAGACTATACAATTCAATGTGTATGACTTATTGCTACAACCGTAAGTTGATTGATCGTTTACTGGTATACCCTATGAGCTCAAGAACGATTCAGCCTAGAAACATCAAACTTCATTATTTTTACCAACTTTAATCAATGACTTGACTGTATGTCTACTGTCTAAACTACTGTATTGAATGCATTAAGGAAAAATTGGATTGATAATCACCTTAAATATAATTCACTGTCTGATGTCAGCTTTCTCAAAAAATGTAATAAAAAAGTTAATTTATTTGTGCTAAATTTCACTTGCGGTTACCAGTAATAAAAGATGGCATGTGGCAAATGTTTATTTTGAATATGTAATGTAGGGTAAATACATGGCCCCCAAAATCGTACTGTTATCATATCATTTCCAAAGTTTATGTGAATTGAAAACATGGTTCATTACTTTCTCCAAGTATCTGGCTGGAATTTGAGAATATATGCCTTGTATTTACATCTTGATTCTTACAGCTGGTTCCTGATGATAAGTTGATTAAAATGACAAGGCTTATGCCTTCAAAACAAAAGCTATGCTATATAAAAGTGAAAAGTAAAAATTTGCATGCCTGATGCTTATCACCTCTTGACAGACACGATCCTGTCTTGAAACGTGTTTAAATATTATTGGCAAGTGTCTACGTTCAGAATACCGTATCTCAACAAAGTGCAAGTTCAGTTTTTAAAAATATTAGAAATGCATGCCTCGTTTAATTTATTTCCATGTCATATCTGGATAACCTACAAACAAACAACACCTGGTGTGCATTATTGAAAAGTGTGTGCAATTATCGATAACGTGTTAAGTTCAATTTCAACTTGGCAATGAAATGCAGACATAAAATGCAATCATAAATAACTGGAGCAATAAACATTTTCTTTGAATTCCTCTGTTTAGTTTTGTGTCTCAAAACATTGAGATTCCGTCATGTTTCATTACTGCTCTGAAAGAGGAGCGTATAACTATGTGATGCTTCGTCTGTTTGTCTGTGTTCCATCCTGCATTTGTGTCTGTACTATTTCTTTATTAATGCCATCACATGAAGAATAAAAAAATGTTAATGAATTTTCTGTTGAAATATGTAATAGGCCTTTTATTCTGTTCCTGTCTATGCCTATTATTCTCTACTATAGCCGTCAGTATGCTGTCAGTATAAAATAAAAAAACTAGATTTTTGATACTGGCAGTGAATTTTGGATTAAAGTCGAAAGCTAATATTTCTGTGTTTGTTGTTTTGAGAGACATAAGTGGTAGACAATGATTGATTGTTAGGTTTTCCATCGGAAATACTGTACATTGGGTATTATTCGCTATGTTTTTACTCCGCTATTATTGTCGAATTGAGTTTCTGGCATAATTCATAAATTTGCTTGAATATTCTTTCATATTATGACCTACTATTGAACCTTGAAGACCTAAATTTATAAATCTACAGGATAAGTCTTATACTGAAATTCGCGAAATAAAAAACCTCAAAAATATTTGATAGTTTACAGTATATTATAGAAATGGAAAGAAATTTTGTAGTGATGTGCATATAGAAACTAGTGCCTACCCATTCATCTCATTGATGAGTGTACATGTATGATGATGATTCTTTTGACGAAAAATTATGTTAGCCCTTTTCTCCATGAACCATCAAGAACCAAATGTTTGAAATAAAAAACTATTTCAAAATGTATAATTTTGTTGAATAATTCTTGTCAGATAATTCAGTTGAATATAATTCTGTCCAGTTGCTATTCATAAATGGTTTACACCGCCTGAACTGAACTAAAAACAGGAAATCACAGATTTTCAGCTCTAAATAATCTCACAGATGTTCTAAATACGATCAAACAAAAAATATATTGCCAATTAAAATTTCCTGTTTAACTTTCCCTACATTGATTTCCACCAAAATCTCAGCAACATTTATTTATTTTGATTTGATGTGAATGCTATTTTAGCAGTTTTCTGCACTGATATGTAAGGTGAGATTTTGGGATAATTTTATCAGCTCATTCACACTTGTCTCTGATTTTCTCTATCTTATCCAAGTATTGCAAAAACTGCAGCATATGCGTGTGTTAATATTTTATCAATTATAAGGTTTTTAAAAAAAATATTTCGAGAGAATTCCGTTCCTTTTGAGAGTGATATATTGTAGAATACATGTATCAGTATGTGTACGTGCGGAAGTGATGTACCTCCAAGGTTTAACATTCTAACTGCAGTAAAATGTCTACATGTGTTCATTTTCCATGTTAAACTTTGCGATTGACACATATCTCGAAAAGTATTTTAACAACGTGTATGTTGCAAGACATATTGATTTTGTTCTGGACATCTTAATTGATGTTTGTCTGGAGTGAGACTGATGTTGTTGGTCAGTTCCAAAAATATAAGTTGCGACCCTAAATTTTCTTTAAGATTCTGCAGGTTGAATTAATGATGTATTTATTCATTTATATTACAGAGTCCATTGCCTGTGAACATGCAGTTAGAGATAGCACCTCAACATCATCTGTTTATAATCGGTCGAAATGGAATGAATATAAAACAGATCATGCAGGCTACAGGAGCCATGATTCATTTCCCTGACCCAAATAATGTGACCCCTCAGAGAAAGGGGACTGTATATATTGCTGGTACGATTGACAGTGTGTATCTTGCTCGACAACAACTCATTGTAAGTATAAGACATTCAGTCTACCGACAGTTTTCACTGGTTATTATATGTTGGTGTCACATGGTCAAGTGGATAAAGCTCTTGGTTAAAGATCGAGAGGTCCCTGGTTCGATTCTCAGTCAGGGCATTTATAGTCATTTCAGTTTCGAAGTTTTTTAGTGTTTCCCGCCCAGCAAGGGGTTTATTCGGAAAGGGCAGGATATATTCACACCAACATTCCTTGTATCACACATCAGTTACTGTCGTCTCCTTAAGTCAAAAGTCATTGACCAATCTGATAGGGAATAAACGAATTACCATGCAGTAACGACTGTCTCATTGAACCCAAACAAACAACTGGTTATACTTGATTATAAGCATTGTGGGAGTTTTAAGTCAAGTTTTTCGATTGTTCTGTACCAGGTCGGAAGAATGTTACATTTTCAAAAGTGTCAAGTTTTTGTTTGTGTGAGGTTTTTGTTTGTAACAAGGAATTCTCCTCTGTAAATAAAGCACTGTAGATGCTATGTTACTGTATGTAAGTTTTGCATACATTTCAATACAAATCCATACGTTATCTTTCAAACTACAGGTTGATAACTATCACATTGATAGATGGAACTTTAATTTGTCTGTCTCACTTACTGTTGATATTGCATGATTTATTTCGTGTAGATTAAACCTTTCTTACAAATTATGTTTTGTGACGTAACCAAACCCAGTGAACATTCTGTTTGGTAGCTGACAAAAAATACTAAATTAGAATTATATTATACCTCAGTTAAAACTGTCAAAATTAAATATCAATTGAAGTATTATTTCCCACTCATTGAAAATACACCTCTATACAACAGCCACCTGTTTAAAGATATCCATTTTGGATTTATTCATTGACTGGCTCTCTAAGACAGGTTAGACTGTACAGTACAACCTCTTCAAAGTGACCCTCTATAGATCAACAACCTCTATAACAACACCTTCAAAATTTCCCTAATCAGATATTTACTCTAAATTTAAAAGGGTTCCCAAGGTCGGGGAAAAGTCAGGGAAATATTATACATAATTTTTTCAAGGTCAGGGAAAAGTCAGGGAATTCTGGAATTAGTCAGGGAAATCTAGAAATTGAGCAAAAGTCAGGGAAAAATTAGGGAATTTTGTATTGAAGCTGTTGATTAGTGTCATTTCCTATGAAGAAAATACCTAAAACTGAAAAAAATCCTCGCTCATTATGCTTGCTCGGAATAATTCTAAATTATAATAACTTTATGTCAATCAACAGCCTTAAAATCTGCTACCTTAAACTTTTTTGTTCAATATAAAGCAAATATATCCTCATTTTCTCTATTGTATTGCCATATTTTGCTCAAACAAAAAGATGCTGTGTTGCCCGATCGCTCTAAAAAGTCAGGGAAAACTGCTCTGTCAATCTAATAATCAAGATTTCCAATGCATTAGTTGTTGGCTATTCAGGGTTGGGTTTTATGTAACTATTTCTAGGTCAATCGAACTGCAGGTCCTGTATTCAATCTATAGATTCTACCTAATCAATAAATTTATTGAAGGAATTGTTTGGTTAAGATTGAATACAGACATTTTTCAGCCTTTCAGAGAGTGACAGACTTGCTTCCTGTTCAAAAAAGATATAGCTCACATCGTTATTCTACCCTTTGTTGTGGTATAGTATGGAAATGTTGACCTGACCCTTGCCTTGAATATATCAATTTCCACTAGCAAATTGTGCAATATCCATCCTTTAGATCTGTGTTTGTATTAATTAAACCTAGAGCAGCTTCATAATACTCCCCTATAATGAAAACATACAACTGGGCTAGATACTGGCTATTACATTATGCTAATATCAAGTTGAACATCAGGCTAAAATCTCCCTACTATATTACTCTTTAGAGTTTTGAGAAATATTAATTATTTGTTTAACATTTTTGTATGTTACATATCTCGGTCATGTTACATCTCGGTCAGGTTTATAAATATTTACATATCTGGTGATATGATAAAGGCTATAATGTCGCATTTAAACCTGATATTGGAAGAAATTATAGTTTATCGAATATCCTATTGATCTACATGGTTATGAAAGTTCAACTTTATGAGAAAACAACTCCTGTTCGCTGACTGAGACTCTCCAGTGCCATATTATCTGCCCTTAATTAAAAAAAGATTAACTGGGAAGTATTGTGATAATGACAATTTAAGTTAAACAAAGAGTGCAATAAAAACTTTATTTTGATTTAGATATATTCAACGTACAAGCAATAGCTGCTGCTGTTGTCCAACACAAAATTCCATAAGTCAAAAAATAAAAATTTCAGAGGATCAAAAGATATTGTGGGTAGGGGACTTTTTGCTTTGGTAGGTAGGGTATGGGAAACAAATTATGCTTTAATTTGGCCAAATTAGGACTATACATATTTGTGTTGTATTTTTCAGGGTTGTCTACCCCTTGTCCTTATGTTTGATGTAAAAGAAGAACTGGAGATGGATCCAGGTAAGCATAGTCTATATACAATGTACTATACATACGCTGAATTCATCATAAACTCAAAGCTGCGGCCATGGTCTAGTGGTGAGTGCACTGGATTTGTAAGACGGCGATCCTGGTTTGATTCCTGATCGCAGTGCATATATACCTTCTATGAAAATTTGACAACACTGTTGATTTCCTCCAGATGTGGAACAGTTTCTGGTTACTATAATTAATTTTTTTTGGCAAAATTATGAGTTTGTGTCGTAAGGGAATCCCTTTGTTATGGTGCATATTTCTTTTCAGCACAGTTATATCTGATTTGAAATAAAAATCTGAGTTTTCAATATTGTGAAATTTTGAATGTTTACATTGCAGGTCGTATAACACAACTGATGGAATATTTAGATGTCTTTATCAGTGTAAAACCCAAGCCTAAACAACCAAGCAAAGTGAGTATGATATTCTACAAAGTAAGTATGATATTCTACATAGTTAGTATGATATTCTACATAGTGAGTATGATATTCTACATAGTATGTGTGATATTCTACATAGTTAGTGTGATATTCTACATAGTTAGTATGATATTCTACGTAGTGAGTATGATATTCTGCATAGTAAATCTGATATTCTACATAGTAAGTCTGATATTCTACATAGTTAGTGTGATATTCTACATAGTAAGTCCGATATTCTACATAGTAAGTCTGATATTCTACATAGTGAGTTGTATTCTACATAGTTAGTGTGATATTCTACATAGTGAGTATGATATTCTACATAGTGAGTGTGATATTCTACATAGTGAGTTGTATTCTACATAGTGAGTGTGATATTCTATATAGTGAGTATGATATTCTACATAGTGAGTGTGATATTCTATATAGTGAGTATGATATTCTACATAGTGAGTGTGGTATTCTACATAGTAAGTATGATATTCTACATAGTGAGTGTGATATTCTACATAGTTAGTGTGATATTCTACATTGTGAGTGTGATATTCTACATAGTTAGTGTTAAATTCTACATAGTTAATATGATATTCTACATAGTTAGTGTGATATTCTACATAGTTAGTGTGATATTCTACATAGTTAGTGTGATATTCTACATAGTGAGTGTGATATTCTACATAGTTAGTGTTAAATTCTACATAGTTAATATGATATTCTACATAGTTAGTGTGATATTCTACATAGTTAGTGTGATATTCTACATAGTTAGTGTGATATTCTACATAGTTAGTATGATATACTACATAGTTAGTGTGATATTCTACATAGTTAATATGATATTCTACATAGTTAGTGTGATATTCTACATAGTAAGTCTGATATTCTACATAGTTAGTGTGATATTCTACATAGTTAGTGTGATATTCTACATAGTGTGATATTCTACATAGTGTGATATTCTACATAGTTAATGTGATATTCTACATAGTTAGTGTGATATTCTACATAGTGTGATATTCTGCATGGTAAGTCTGATATTCTACATAGTAAGTCTGATATTCTACATAGTAAGTCTGATATGCTACATAGTAAGTCTGATATTCTACATAGTTAGTGTGATATTCTACATAGTTAGTGTTATTCTACATAGTAAGTGTGATATTCTACATAGTAAGTGTGGTATTCTACATAGTAAGTGTGATATTCTACATAGTTAGTGTGATATTCTACATAGTTAGTGTGATATTCTACATAGTCAGTGTGATATTCTACATAGTTAGTGTGATATTCTACATAGTTAAAGTGATATTGTGCAAGTTCAAAACTTTATTGAATACATACAGTAAGCAATCTTCAATAATGGATTCATTTTTGCATTTAAGATAATAGCTTTGGATGGATAAATTCCCATTATAGGGAGTGCCTAAAATACTTTATACTATTTAAACTTCCCACACATGCTCAAAGATAACAGCAATGTTAAAATAGGAACATTTTCATTTGACTGTTTTTCTCTGTATTCAACCTCACTATTAAGGCCTCCACAATCAGAAGAAAAGGGTACCGAGGGTGGTTTTACTTTTGCAATTTTGTTGTATTGTATTTATTGTACTTTTATTATGCCCTCATAAAACAAAGTTTGGGGTCTTATATAGGAGTGGACATATATATGTTGGTTGGTCCGTCCATTGGTTGGTCTGTTGGTTTGTGGATAATAACTTTAGTTGTAAAAGAGATATTGTGAAGAAACTTGCTGTATGGGTAGTGTATGTGAATATTCCGCTTAATTCGAAAGTGGGACTGGTGGGGTCAAGGTCACTGTTACTAAAATTAGAAAACATGGTTTCTGTGACAATGTGGTGCTGAGGCCTGTTGGGGTAATGTTCATCAGCATGTGACTATTCTAGTTTACCATGTTTCCATTGCTTGATACTCAGTATAACTTATATATGATGTTGTTCTATTACAGTCTGTGATAGTAAAAAGTATAGAAAGAAATGCATCAAACATGTATTTAGCGCGTCTGCTGTTGCTAGGGATAGAGAAAGAGTTACCACGGCAACCAGCTAACCAAACAACAGAAGAAGGAAATCCGTCCAATGCATTGAGTTTAACAGCGCTAGGTATAAAATATATCTTATAGTTCCCTCAAGCCAGAGATAGCATTGGATACAGGCTCACTGTGCAATTTTAGGGTCCGGTAAAACTATTGTTTAGAATATAATTTTTGGCTGGATCATAAAACCGCACCGAGAGCTTGTGGTTTAGAGGTCACTGCTTTTTAAGCTGCCAATAATATTAAATCCAAATCAACCATTGTCGTATTTAATACACATGTATTAAACAGTCATATGCTTTAATCATCTACATCCTCATTTGATGTTCATGTATATCTTGTTATGGCTAGGCTGTATTTTTCCATATTAATTTTTTTTGTGCTTTCCTTGCTTCTATGTAAATACTGCACACCCACTTAAAATTGTAACAAAAATTATAAAACGCGCTATGGTATATTATGTTATACTTACTAACAGAACCTTAACATGTGTATATAATGTGGTCTTCTGAACCAAATATTCCATACAGATCAGACTTTAGTCTGACCTTGGCTCAAATACTGGTTAGATGTCCAGGAAGTTGTCATAGTGTGAGATAAATATAAGAAGTTGGATCATTATTAGCACAAGATAAATAATTATGTCTACACCATATGCCATCATACCTCACTTAGTCAGTTTAATATTTGTAATCTGATTCTTTTGTTTGTGCTTGGCTGTTTCTATTGAATGCTGCTTTCTCTGTCCGAGTTGATTACTAGTTTGATGTTATTGTATTACAGGATATTTTGGTCAAGCTCTGCAACCCAATGTGCCAACAACAGCCCTACAAATCAACACAGCCAATCAGATATTGTTGATGAACGATCAGAAGAGCCCGCCAACTGTAGCTCACACTCTGAGCCCACAAAGCCCTAAAAGTCCAAACACAAATGCCACCAACTCAAACCATTTTGTTTCTCCCCCTCCAGGTACAGAATTACTAGTATTGCTTTGTAAATCATGTTAGTATATCAATGAAGTCAGGCAGGCGTCACTAGATTTTGTGTCATGCAAACTTTCAAACATGTTGAAGCTAAGGTTACAAGAATATTTATAGTAGGAAGATATTGACTTGATCCTAACCTTTATGCAAGAATATATTACATGGTTCATGCGTTGAATATATCAGTTTATGCAAGCAAATAGTGTGATATCAGTCCTTTAGATTTGTGTTTGTATTACACTGAGTGTCTTTGTGATACTTAACGCTTATGAATACATACAACCAGGGTAATAAATATAGACAAGGTATTAGCTGTTAATTATGCCAATAGAAAAAAACGGTTGAGGATCAGGTCAAAATCTCTGTACTATATTAGCATTTGATGATAATGATCCTGGAGTTTAGTTTGTACTGGAATCAAGTATTGGCAGAGTTGTGCCCCTTGTTTGAACCCTGTTTCTTATAGAATTTCCTCATTTTTTGAATTCATTTAAAACAAATCTTTACAATTAGGCTTGTTGATCATGAATATGTAAATTGAATTTATCATTGAAGCCAAATATATTTGAGTTGTTTACTTCTTACTTAATTTGAACACTCATTATAGTTCTTAATTTAATTAAAATTCTCATTTTATTTCTTGATTACCTTCGTAATTGTTGCCCTGCAGAAATGTTAGCTGCTCTTAAAGCTGGTTTATGATGAGTTAAGTACAATATGTGCACTACATCAAGTACAGTGTGTGCACCTCATCATGCATGAGTCTGGTTGCTCTCAAGGACTGTAATCTTTTGTTGTTAATTGTGGGCACTTGATGTTATATTTTATAGCTACTTGATGTGGTAATACAGATCTGTTACTGTCTGTTTCTGCTGTTCTAGTGTTCTCTTGTTAATGATCCTGCAATGTTGGTGCTTTATTAGATTATCAAATAGAAATAATTTTATGTCATTTAGGTGTTTTCCATTGATCATGCAGGGCCGTACTCAGAGACAAAATAAATTCTAGGGTATATTTAAGGCAGGTTTTTTTTGGTAATTTCTCAAATTTTCACTTAGGCAAGTGCCTCTGTGTGGCTATGGGTCAGTCATGTGAGGAGTTTACTAGTTTCAGTTTATTGCATACTAAGGCTTACCAGCTCATACATGAAACATAGAAAGTACCAGTATGTGAATTTCATGGATTTGTTTTTCATTGGAAATAACCAAGTTCATTGCACAGGTGTTTGGCATGTGGATATGACTCCCCATGGTCCCCTCTACAACCCAACATCAAAAAAAAAAATCCAAATCTCTATAAGAACATAGAAAGGTTGCCCACTATACCCCTCAAAAGTGGTCCAAAATATACATGGGGTTGGGTGAATGTCCGTTTCTCAATTACTTGCCAGTCAATTTTCATAAACTGATGTTTTTATTTCGACTGAAGGGTTGTAGAGGGGACCATGGGGAGTCATATCCACATGCCAAACACCTGTTGTTCAGTGTTGGTTGCCCATATCTCCAAAAGTATTTAGCTATACTCATCAAAACTTTGCAGACATGTTGACCATAATTTGAAGTTATGCACCTTGGGTTTTATTTTTACTGGAATCAAGTTTCAGCAGAGTTATTGCCCTTGATTGAAGACATGTTTTTTGTGGCTTTTCTCTGTATCTTGGTTTTCTCTTCCTGTTAATAATGATTGTTACTGTAGGTATATATAGACCTATGATGGTGATACCCCCTGTATCCGTCCAGAATGTAGCTGATCTCATGAACCAGTGTAATATTGTATATAATTGTTACTGTAGGTATATATCGACCTATGATGGTGATACCCCCTGTATCCGTCCAGAATGTAGCTGATCTCATGAACCAGTGTAATATTGTATATAATTGTAACTGTAGGTATATATCGACCTATGATGGTGATACCCCCTGTATCCGTCCAGAATGTAGCTGATCTCATGAACCAGTGTAATATTGTATATAATTGTTACTGTAGGTATATATCGACCTATGATGGTGATACCCCCTGTATCCGTCCAGAATGTAGCTGATCTCATGAACCAGTGTAATATTGTATATAATTGTTACTGTAGGTATATATCGACCTATGATGGTGATACCTCCTGTATCCGTCCAGAATGTAGCTGATCTCATGAATATTAATATTAATGGTGTACATAAAGATGTGGGACAAAACGCCGGAGGCCTTCAACCAAATATAAAATCACCACATGTATTAGAGCCAGGTACATACTTTTTATTTCTGTGTATATTGTGTTATATAGTGGTGTCCCAATTATACTACTCAAACTTTGCTAAGGGTCAAGAAATCAATTTTCATGTCTATCTTAGGTTAAATGAACAAACACAATTAAGAAAATGTTGTGCAATTATGAAAATATCATCTTATCTGCTGTCAAATTTTGAAAAATTCATGCCTTGTAACAGATAAGCCCTATTTGCAGGGCCCATTCTGTTATTCGAGAAACTTGAATGCAGCACAAACATTTTAATGGGGTTCGGTTTATCAGCACTTAGACATTAAATTTTGAAGTAAACTTTATTTTTTTGCAATATTGCAGATGTAGCATTATGTTTACGATAACTCTACCAGTCAATCTTATTCAATTTGCCAAATATTCAAATGGAAAATTTCTTAACCCTTTTTAAATTTTGAGTAGTATACTTTAACAAAAAAGCACACTTTCCGTAAATCGTATTGTTCTGTAGTTTGCTCTGGTATTGCAATCAACATGTGCTTTGAAAAAGTCCTGCCTTGTGTTATAAAAGTACAGTGTAATGATTTTCTGTTGCATTACAAACCTTACATTTTAACTTGTTTTGTGATTTACTCAACATCATATATAACACACTTTTCAGTGGTTTGTTGTATATTGTTAAAATATGTTACAAATGCAAATAAAATAAGTGTTTGGTATAACGTCTCTGTGGCGCACCAAGGTTATATGTCACTATAAACTGTATAGTATGATACAACCTTGTTGCACCAAAGGGACGATAATATAAGGTTGATAATTTTGACAAGTTCTAATTTGTTATAATTTCAGCACTTACTGTTTTTAAGTTTTTTTATGCCCCGGCATCTACTGATGTGGGAGGCATATAGTGATTCTCCTGTCCGTCCGTTCGATTGTGCCATTGAAAATGTTATTCAACATTTCTACAGAATTATGGCCCCTGATTGACTTAGCTGATTATTATGGACAAAGCTTCCATCAGGGGCATATTCATTTACTGAACACATTCTTGTTATTTATCAATATTAATGTTAAAGTTATGTGATAATGATGCTAACTATTATTTCTGCTCTGTCATTGTACAGACTGTATTATAGGTTTGAGAACAACAAGGAGTGCTGCTAGCAGTCCATCTAGAAGTCCATGTTCAAGTCCCCATACATTCAGGGAAAATACAAATGCTGGTATGTATCCTTTAATAGATACTTGTTTTACTTACTGTCTTACTACAGAGGATAAGGAGAGGGCTAACATAGGCTAAGCATGTAGCCAAATTCTATTTCGTTATTAGAAATACAATTTATATTAAACTAGTTTTAATACAGATTTAGAGGAAAAAATCTAACTTGGAATTGAAAAGGATGTTTATTTCTTACTTTGTTTTCATTAAAACCAATAAAAGCCTTTTGATACATTATCTGAAATTGATGCTGAATTGACGCTACTTCATACAGTTGTCAATCAAGTACCTATAAATACATTTTAATGGTAAAACAAATCACCTGGTCTAATGAATTCGCTTGAAAACCTGCTTCAAACAATCTTTGACAAATAATGAGACTAGCACTGGCATATTGTCACATGTTAGGAACCATTGTTATGATGGATATGTTAATAATGTTTGTTTTTATTTCAGTTGATTTAGCTGGTCTATCAACATCAAGTAGTTTTGGAAATCTTGTAACATCACACCCTAAAACCTCCCTGACAAGTAGTGGACACACATTAGATCTGCTAGGTATGTACACGTAAGAAGTCTGGGGTTCTACAATTCAAGAATAATCTGGAAACTTGGATTGCTGCTCTAGAAAGAATGAACTTTTCTGCAGAAAATAAAAGTTATTTGATGAAAATATTCAAAGTATTAACACAGTTAGGATCATTTGAAATTTAATAAACTGAAATTGAATTATAGAACAATGTTTGAACTGAATTTGGTTGTAGGGGATTGTGTTAATGGCATCCTAAACTGACTTACAACTCATTTTCAGGATCTTTGAGAAGAACATATGATTTATAACTTGAGTATGTTTGGTCTCCCCCCCCCCACATTTGTTGGGAATTGTTCATAACCTGCGGTCTATTACTAAAAGTATAAAAAATGGCAAAAATATAGATTTGGTCAAATGCCATGGAGATATTTAGGATCTCAGCAAATACTTAAGGTATATTTGGATACCAAAAACATACAAAAAGAAATCATGCCTTATTGCAAATAACCTAACCATTGTGAAATATGGATTATCATAGTTTGTAGTGAAATGATTGTGTTTCCTTTATTTTCAGGGCTCAGTAATCCAAAGATTGGTCTAAGTAGCAGTGGCCATTTGAATAGTAGTGGTCATTTAAGTAATGGTGGCCATTTGAGTAGTAGTGGCCATTTGAGTGGTGCTCATTTGAGCAATAGTGCTCATTTAAGTAGTAGTGGTCATTTGAGTAGTAGCGGTCATTTGAGTAGTAGTGGCCATTTGAGCGGTGCTCATTTGAGTAATAGTGCTCATTTGAGCGGTGCTCATTTGAGTAATAGTGGTCATTTGAGCGGTGCTCATTTAAGTAATAGCGGTCATTTGGGTGGTGCTCATTTAAGTAGTAGTGGCCATGCATTGGATTTACTGGGACTGAGTAAAAATACTAGTCCTCCGTTGAACAATGTACACTTTCTCAACAGTAGTTTGAGTAATGGATCTCTACATGGAAGTCTGAACATGAGTTCTTTAACGTAAGTACATACCACTCACTGTCTTATAGTTGAAATTATGGAATGTGTATTTATGCCGGCGGAAACCACAAATAGTGCTTCCTTGTCCACATGTTCATTAAAAAACCATGAAATCATGTCTGAGCTGTAACATCGTCATTACTTACTGGATTTTAAAATTACAAGGTACAAATGTTTGCCTCATCAAGATGGTGTAACACAGCACTTAGTAGAGGATTCAGTGTCCTGTCACATTTCTAGTTTTAAATAGTTAAAGATCTGCACATTGTAGCAACAGGTATGTCATTTGTTCATAGGAGTCTATTAAGACAAAAAATTAGGAGTAAATTAGTTTATTAAATTAAATCGCAAGATTGAGAAGAATTAAGTTTTTAAAAATACAGGGACCTCCTATTTAATGCAGGTGTTCTTATAATTATTGTTAAATGAATATAAGTGATCTGGATTTTCATTGTGCACCATATGACTGCTTTAAAAACCTCAGGTATAAACATGTGTCTATGTTTTTGTTAATTATTTGCTTTGCTAGTTTTATAAATACAATGTAATTGTTTATTTGTAGTAACGGTGATGATCGACGTTTGATTGATACAGAACATCTGGATCTACGAGCACCTGGTATTGAACGCAAGAATTCATCATCCAATCTGTTCGCTGATCAATACCAACCCTTCGGTATAGATTATGAACAGAAAAAACTCATGGCAAATAAAGGTAAATCTACAAATTGTGTTAGATTAGATTTTTCTTCTGAAATTCTAGACAATCTGGGTGTTCC
This sequence comes from Spisula solida, assembly GCA_947247005.1. Lineage (NCBI taxonomy): Eukaryota > Metazoa > Mollusca > Bivalvia > Venerida > Mactridae > Spisula > Spisula solida. The sequence continues at coordinate 49,365,609 of OX365944.1, read as the reverse complement.
ACACACATTCTGCTGTACAAACAACTTTTACTGCTTTCCCTGATGTTGTACAATAAATATTCATATAATATGGACAATTAAACGGGTTGTTTATCCACAGGGGACATAACTCTGTGGGTTAGTTCCCTGACTGTGATACACATTTTGTACTGTAATCAATAAAACTTGCACTGATATCCCTGACTTGGCACTTTGCATAGAAAGGTAGTTGAGTGTTGAAGGATTAGTTGCCAAGCATAGCCTTTATTTGCCTGTCAGCTTTCAGCTGAAATATGACTGGCATATATAAGTGCCTCCACCCGTATTTGAATCCGGGTTGCCAGGTTAGACAGCAAGTGCGCTAATCATTGTGCTATGGAGGCACAGTGTCTGACAAGATGTAACAAAGAAGTGTATGTGACAGAGATACAGTAAGATCGACTTTAAACCTAATTCCCATTTGATCATGTTAGTAAAATCTACATTTACATTCAACAGCTATACAGAAGAAGCCTATTGGTGAATCTCGTACACCGACAGATTTTTGGTCCGGGCTCGGGTTTTCTAAGTCAATGCCTGATTCAGCTATCAGGGAACGGATGCAGCAAGCTGGAGTCAAACAAAGATATGAACCACCTATGGCAACAACATACGAGGTAAGTCTAAACTTACTACTATTGCAAATAGTTCACCTAGAATTTCTATGGAATTTGTTTTCTTTTAATCCCCATAGCAAATAATTCACTTAGAATTTCTATGGAATTTGTTTTTGTCAACTCCATATTATAATGTTCTAATTCAACTCATCAAGTAACATTTTCTTTGAAACATGATTTATAGTATCTATATTTATGTTGTACGCATAGTTGATTAACATGTACCAAGTATAATGTTTTTCATAAAAAGCAATCCACAGAGAATACATTCCTACCAAGTAAGAGAATCAGTCATGTTGGGCACAAGGATCACGTGCACATAGGCCATTTTGCTCTGACCATTCCGTAGGATGATTGGGTACATGAATACGTGATTTCTTTCGGGAAATCGATAGATAAATGCATAGGGTGAAAAAATAAAACAATTTCAGAATTTTTTATTGAATGTATGGCATAATACTATTTATTATAGGGTAGCCAATTAGAAATTTGCTGAAGTGTATGTCTGTTATTGTTTGTATGAAGTTTTGACTGTGTGTCTATATGTGTTATTGTTTATATGACAGAGTACTGCGGAAGAGATGTCGGAGATGGATGGTGATCCGTGGAGAGATTCACCAAACTTATATAATAGACCACCTCTCAATCCTGCACCTGGAGAATATCCAAGTCCAAGGAAAAAATGTAAGTATATTTATTATTTTCACATTAAATGTGTTCTTGTGCATTAAAGTGCTTTATTCACTTTTGTTGGTATATAATAAAAGGAATATTACTGCAGTTGAGTTTATCAGCTAGGCCGTATTACCTCGTTGCTTGCATTATACTGCATTATACGGCATTACCCAAGCAACTTGAAATAATACAGGTTAACGTATCAACACACTGCAGTGATATTTTGTACATACATATACTGGTCAATCTGCTGTTGTTGCCAGTCTTGTCAGAGTGTCTGTCAGCTCAAAGTGTTCTAGATACCAGCTAGAACAGGATACCATTCTGTTTAGGTTCCTGTAAGCTTTAAGTTTGGTCTGAATATTTGGCATACATTGAATGCTTGTGACTGATGTGTTGTCATATGTTTAGTGCCTTAAGTATTTATATCTCCGACATATAGTGGGGGAGACCTATTGATACTGTGTAGAATGTCTGTCTTGATGAGTGTCACAAAGTTTGTCTGCACTTATTCTCCTTAACTACTTGTTGAATTTTAATAAAACTTAACATGAATAGTTGTTATCAACCCTAGTGGAAATTGTCAGGAATTTTAGGTTGAACTAATATTGCCTTTGTGGGAGACATACGTTTTTGTGTCAATAGCCTTCTAGTTTCTGTATGTGTTTTCAGGGCCAGAGTATGGTCTTAGTGCCAGTAACCATATAGATGGTGCCTTGGTACCCAATAAATCTTACTGGTCATCTAAACTAGATCTGGCTGAACTTTTCATCAAACTTGGTCTAGGAAAGTACACTGATTTGTTCCAACAACAAGAGGTAAGATAATATTGTACTTTATGATGCTATATTCTGGTAGGGGTAGCAAAGTAAAGTGGTTAACGCTTGTACCTCGGAAATTTCAGAACCGCTTTTCAGTCTTTCCCACCCAACTAGAATCAAGGAGACTGTTCGGAAAGAGCTAGGTTATCCCACCCGGATTCCTTGTATCATACCACTATCTCTTATCCGTTCTGCAAAACACTCCATTGGAAATAAGTACTTGCACTTTTAGAGGTTATCCTTGTCCGAAAAGTTTAAATAATTACACAAGTAAGTGATGCCAATTTTTTTTCAAATCATGCAACATGTCCTATGTTTCCAAAGTTTTGTCTTGAACACCCCTATAAACCTCTAACATGTTTTTCGGTTCTGGCAAAATGATGATGTACTAGTATACAATACAATGCCTTGAGCAGGTAGATGGCTCAAACTATTTTCCTGGTCTGATGACAGTTTGAGGCATTGTAGTTCTACTGTATGTGTTATTTTTTCCAAGATTTTCAAAAACACACACAAGAAAATGCATCTGTATAAGTCAGTTTGTTAAACTAGAAAATATTACTTTGTTGTAGATTGATTTGCCTACATTCCTGACCTTGACTGACCACGACCTTCGTGAGCTTGGAATCTCTACTTTTGGTGCAAGAAAGAAAATGTTGTTAGCTATCGCAGGTATGATGTTATTTCACAGTCCAGATTTGTTTGTTTTACAGCATAGACGATTTGCATTTGATTTTTACCTCATTCCCCCACCTCTAAAAGACAACTACACAAAGTGGGTGTATATTGCTTCATTTCTGTAGGTCCGTTAGAGGTACCATTTGACTCGGGAGTAGGGGTTTTGACCATTGAAATTCCCAAAGAGCTGCATTTTGACCCTCAAGATTTAAAATCTTTAAATCATGGGTATTTTACCTAAAAATTGGTGCAATATAGCCAAAAGTATCAAAATGACCCTTCAGATTCAAAAGCTAGTGAAACCCCAGGTCCGTCTGTCAGGAGAACAAAATTATCAGATTACAAATAGTGAATGCCCAAGACTACATTTTAACAAATATTTCAAATACTGCTTACCTATAGTATCCTCAGTCAAGTTTTGCAATAATTCCTATACCATTATTTCTCAATGACATGTGACATATTTTAGATCTGAACAAAAGAAGAATGTTGATGTCTGCCAGCAGTCCTCTAGAAAACTCTGATCCATTTCATGATCCAACAAGCGCCTCTCCACACGGATCACATGCAGATTTAGCTAGTTTGAGTGGAAGATGGTGAATGGCTGAATGTTTCTCATCAGTTTGTTGTGACAAAATGAGATTGCATTGTAGAGTTCTTGGCATTATATACGGATCAGGGGTCCTGCAATTCCCGAATTATCTGAAAATCCTGATTTGCAGCACTGAACAAAATGAATTTTTTCTGAAGAAAATGAAAGTTATTTGGTAAAATAATTCTAATAATTGACAAAATTATGGTCATTTGAAGTTCCATAAGCTGAATTGTAACAATCAAACACTGATTGGAATAGGGATGTGTGCATAAGGCACCTGGAAAAGACTTGCATCTTATTTTCAGGATTGGGAATGATGCCGTAGTAGGACCCCTGGACAGATACAATAAATGTGTGCTTTCTGTTAGCCATGATGTACACGTTAATTACAAACCAGAGTTGGACCTTATCAAATATCCATCTGCTGGAATCTCATTATGTCTCCCACATACAGTGTGGGGGGAGGGAAAATATTGATTTTGTGCTGGACATCTGTCTGTATTGGTGTCTAAAAGTTTGTCTTCACTTGTTCTTGTTAACCATTGGGAGGATTTAAATGAAATTTCTTATGAATTCTAAACACCGAGCGTAGTTCACCATATTGTGAGGAACTTTACTCTTGATGATTATTGCACGAATTATGGCCCTTGGTGAGAGACATACATTTTTGGGTCAAAAAGCTCTCTAGTTACTGATTGTTTTCATTAGTTGTGTCGTATATTTAACAAACATTAGATAAATTTCTTCCTCTGTCTTTTTATTTGTACAATGATCACTCTAATACATGGGCTATCGATTAAAAAGTATGTTTATGCTTTACTGTAATTTAAATTTTACTTGAACACTTCATCATCAACATGTGAAAATGTTTAATTTGATATGGGGAAAAATAATAATTCATATTTTACAAATTTGTAAAAGAACTTAATCAAATAGGTTTTCCAATGGACAAGAACAATTAGTTTGGCTTATTTGATGGGAGAACTGAAAAAAAGACAAGTTAAGTTACCAGTTTTCGAGGGCCACATTCAGCTGTTCAGCCACCCTTGGGCATGTGGTGTGTATTTTTTTACCATCATAATTTTGATGTACTGATATATATTGAAATTTTCCATTTAATTATGACATTACATAAAACATGGTTGAATTAAAATGTCAGAATTTAATTGATTGTACTATTAAATTGAAATCTCAGAAATTATTGATTTATTAGTATATTGAATTCTCAGAAATCAATTAAAATTACAAATCTCAAAAGTAATTGGTTGACTTTATAATATTAGTTTATTAAAAATATCTGATGTATGTAATTGTACTGTTGAATTAAAGCAACACATTATATGTCTGGATATATTTTGTGTAGTGTTTGCTTGTAAAATTGACCATCTTATTTTTATATGTTTAAATATATTTTTTTGTAACGAAAGTGCTCAATTTTTGTAATAACATTTGATTTAGTGACATGTTCAAGATAATATGCCTACTTAAAACATGATGCATTAATGAAACTTTATGACTACATGTTGGATATATTGTGATAATACGATTTAACAACATTTGGAAAGTGCTAAAATATTTTACCTACAATATTGTGATCCTTTTCGAAATCCACCGTAACCCTTTACCTCATAGACACTTGATCAATTTGCCTACATTATCCTGATCAGATGATAATAATAGTATGAACACCATCTCCATTTGTGTAATTGGAAAATAATTGGTGATAGGCACCCATATTGCACTATCTTGGGCTTTAAGCTCAATCATGGAGTAAAGGGTTAATGACATTTGATCTATTAGAGAGTTTAATATTGAATATTTGTGATATACAAGGCTATACAGTGCACAAGTTGTTGATATATCTCTTATATGAGATGTTTCACCTAAAATGTTAATTGATATTTTTTGTGTAGATGTTTTGATTTTAGATGAATTTTGAACATAGATTTATTTGTATATACTATAGATTGTTGGATTGATATCATTTCTATCATTGTTGCAGTTTCACTGAACATTCTGTGTAGTTCAACAACACTTGGGCCATAGACTTTGTACTTTTAAGTTTTCAGGATTTTTAAAAAAATATTGCTGTTCGAAGAATGGTTTGGAAAGATAACAAAAAGGGCCAAAATTGCCTTAGATGGATCACCTGCCATTGTGTGAGCACCCTACGGCCCTAAAGGACCTCTTGTTACTTTTCCATGCCCCCAACCAAACTGCAAAATTTTCAAAAATTCCTGTCAATCTAAAAATAAAAAAACTGTGGCCTTAATGGCAAACTTCATACTAAATGCTGATATGTTTGTTGCTAAGCAATGATACACAAATTAGATTAATTCATTTTAATCAAAAAGTGAATTGGACTGATTGTTTAAGTATGATAGTTTTGTTTCTTACACAGAATGGACACAAACTGCACTATCATTAAGTCCCTTGACAAAAATCTTGGACAACCACACTGATTATAGACCTGTAATTGTTTGCATAATTCATATATTTATTTAATCCCCTCATTCATGTATTATTTTATTTACATTGTTGTCATGTTCTGATGTGTATTAGTTACAGAGTTATAATGCTGCTACATGTATCAAGTGCCCTCACTATTACATGTGGTCATTTAATGACCAGCTTGACCAAGCTTGTGCATAATGAACTTCTGTGACCTTGAGACTAAGGTTGGATCAGCTTCAATATAAACTTGATTTTGTAGCCTCGTTGCATGTAAAACTGAACTAGTGTCTGTAAAACAAACTAAGATCCCATTTCAAAGAGGAAAATTGCTGTATGTATAGTCAGGTGACATCAATGGGTTCCCATCTTCCAAGTAGGTTCCCATCTTCCAAGTAGGAACTCACTTATGTCACCAGACTGTATGAGGAAGTCACCTTTTGCAGTTAATATCAGCCAGTCTGACTAAGATTTCAGAAACCTCCTGATATGTACCTAGTATTATTATCTCAATGAGGGTTGGTACAGAAGTCATTTTGTTGCCATGGGTTACTGATCTAGATCTGTGTAGGATCACTTAATGATTGGTCACCTCATAGTTCCGTCCATATTTTATTTTGTTATTTTTTTTGTCAATGTCAAATATTTAGATCTCTTCCTTTTTATACTGTTAATCTATGCAAATATTATACATTATCTCTAAGATTTTTACTGTTGAATTTTTTTACATTCTATGATCATAGCAATGGGTGAAAACGATGAACTTCACCGTACTTGAGGCGTGCCACTTACAACAGGGCAAATTTTGAATGAAAGATATGAAAGTTAAATTTTTATTTATTCATACTTATTTTGTACATAATCCCCATGTTTGCTTTACATATTTCGCCTCCATTTTTGCTTGTTTTGTATATTGCAGTATTATTACCCCTGTCCAATGTGCTTATTTTCAAGTGCTGTTTTGTGTTCTCTTGTTTGTCCCCAATTTTTAGTATGCACTTATACAATTATACAATTGTGTTGTACATCATCATCTTAGGTAAATGTCATCAGAAGCAGTATAGATCAGTTTATATCCCTCACATACCCATAAGGCACCATTTACCAGTGTATTCTTCACCTGAATCATGCTGTCTGAGAACTTGATTATCCACAATGTATGGGGATAGTAAGACTAAAAATGAGTAACATCTAAATAAATTATTTCACACTCATGCAGTAGTATATTTTTTATCGACATTATTAAATGAGAACAATTCGACAACAACACTCGTCACTTTTGTAATTTTACATCATTTTTCTTTTATTGACATTATTTAACGTTTATTTAAAAAGTTATGTTAAGTCATTGGGTATAGTGCTTTTTGTGTAGCCTATAATATGTACTAAGCTTTACCATGAGTTTATTTTTGTATTTTTTGTTCGAAAGTGTGTACTATACACTTCTATATGCTGCTGTGTTATATATACATGTATTGCCTTGATATACATGTGCTTGTATATGTTGTATGTGTGTTATATGTATGTAATTACAGGTCTATAAATTAATGTGTCTAATGTAATTCTCTTAATTTCTTGTTGTATGACTTTAACTTGACATACACACATGTTTATATATTTTCCTATTTATTATATCCTCTGCTTGTATACTTTTTAAACAAACATTTCAATTTTGAATTTTAAGGTCATCTACACCATTATTTCAAAATTTATATTAAGCAACAAATTTTCATAGAAGAATATCCTATATAAGACATGCTGTATTTCATAATTTGTAACACACAATTGCATTAATTCAGATGATTTTAATCGATTTAATTGCCAATAAAAAGCAGTGTTATTAAATCTGATTGCATTGTTTCCTCAGAACAATTAGTGATAAGTTTATTTTTCTAAGTAGAGTTCTTTGTTGGACAAAATTTACGTGAAGAAAATATAAGCAAATTTGCAAAAATTTTTAACAACTTACACATGTATTCAGTATAAATTCAGCGAGGTGTAATGTAGTCATATATATATATATACATGTGTGTATGTCATGCAAGGTATTATAACAAGGAGAAGGTAGGAGAGTTGTTACTATAACGATACCACTGTTCCGTTACAGATTTGCTGCTTGTACAGTACCTACCCTCAGGCAGGCTGTCAAGATAAACCCACTGCATACTGATCATTCTATTATACTCCCAGTCCTTCTTTATACCACAATCTCATTGTTATACTTGAGATTGTTTTATAAACTCAAAAACCATGAATTTTATTGAATATGATATTTTGTATAAACTTTTTATAACACTTGAGATTATTCACTCAAAAACCATGACGTTGGTAAAAGATGTTATTATAAGTAATATTATTAATATCCTAGCGACAAAACATAATATCAGAAAAGAGTTGTTCCCCTTTTATCGGTTTTGGTTGTTCTAAAGAACAGCATAAAAATCTTACAGCACTATTTAAATCTAATACTTTTGTATAGGATATTGGGCTGGTTAACACTAATCCTTATAGGTGTGTTGTTATGTTAAAAAATCAATCATCAAATTTTTAGTTTTTGTAGAATATTCTGGTTTTGGACTGAAAGTGTCTGACCAGTTTGCTGTGGGTTTGAAGTAGCCAGTGAACATTATACAACGCAGGGACATTCATCTATCATTTTGTTATATAATATATATATAGTCTTTGTCGTTGTTTAACTTTATATATAATATCCATTTTGTTGTGTCATTTGTTATATCAACTTTATTGAATGTTACTGAACTTACCATGTTGCCTGGCGATTGTTGAGTTATTGAAATTGCAGTTGTCAAGCTTTCGAGGTTGCTGTTGTCAATCTTGTTATTATTTTGCAATCTTTAGCGATTCTCATAGTTTGCTTTCAGTTGAATGTATTTACAGACTTTATACAAATACTTTACATTGTCTCAAATGTATATAATAATTCAGGAATATTTTTGCATATATACGAGTCCGTCCATGACTTTTTTCAATCGAACTGTTGGCACACATTTGATGCAAGTCAAGTTTTAAGATATGCAGTTTATTTTGTTTTATATAATGTTATACCATGCATAAAGGTCTCTTACTAAATATTTCTATATGAATGTATTGCAAAGTGGTTGCTAGTGTGATGGATTTGTAACCTGGCAATCTGGGTGGGAATCGGGGTTAGAATCCTGGTCGTACTAGCTAGGTTATAGCCTTCCATGAAAATTTGACATCAATGTTGATTTTCCTCCACATGTGGAGAAGTTGCTGGTTACTGATGGAAGGGTAAGTTATTATGGATCAATGAAAACAGGTTATGTAAAAAGGCCGTCCTATATAACTGAAAAATTGTTGTAAAACTGCGTTAAACCTGAATATAGATAAACCTAACACAACACGGCTGTATAACAGCTCATGTCTATACCACCATTATCAGTTTTACCTCAGTGGAAGAATATTAGATTGTTGGGGAGCTAGGTTGTTGCCTTAATTTTTGTGTGACACAAATATTTCAGAATGCATCAAAGCTATGGTCATGAAACTTTACAGGTATGTTAACCAGTAGGAGGTCTACAAAGAATCAAGTTTCTGATGAGTTATAGCCCTTGGTAAAAAAAATTTTTTATGTGGAATTGTTACATATGGTTTGGCATCAGTGAAAGTGTAAAATTAATGAACAAAACTGACAATATATTTTACCAAATAATAAAATTGGATCGAATGAAATACCTTTTGTGAGCATTTAATTTATGTGGGTTTTTGAAAAAATGCAAGTTCATGGGGAATACTTTGTGGATTACAAAATGTGAAAATGGAAACCATTGTTCTGTATTTGATTGGGTATTAAAAGCATGTCAGAATTTGATTTTGTTGCCGATTTCAACCACAAAATCAATGAAAATTTAATCCTTATGAAAATACTGATTTTACAGTGCATTTAAATTGTAGATTTTTTTGTAATACCAAAACCATTGTCTACCAGTAACTTCCGTATGAAACAATCTAACACATATAGCTGATACTGTACTATATTTGTCTGGTTAGAATAACATATGTTACTTGTATGTTGCTTACATAAACCTACTATGTATGCTACAGTCAGTGTGCTGTCATGTATGTCTGTGTCTTATAGTGCAGAGAATTTGACCTGATCCTAACCTTTATGCACAAATATATTACAAGGTACTTGCATTAAATATTATATATATATTTCTGCGAGCAATTTAGATTTGTGTTGGTATTATACCTAAAGCGTCTTCGTTATACTTACTACCTATGAAAACATACAACCGGGATTATAATTAAAATATAATCAGCTGTTAAATTATGCTTATTGAAGGTGGAGAGTCGTGTCAAATTCTCTGTATTATACATACATGTATATGTAACTATCATATTGTGATAGAAAGTTATGGCTATGAGTCCTCTCTTTACTGCTGTTACTGTTTGCAACCTTGTAATAAAATAATCTGCATTTGATAATCTTTGTGTTGTGTTTTATTACTCATAGTGTTCATCGGTACATTGGTATATATGTACCCAGTGTACAGTCACCGTCCCATACCATTTTTTTCGTGTGATAAAAGAGAGGTTCTCGCTGGTGACATCACACCAGTAGTGTTCCCTTGATATAACACTAAACCTAAGGATGCATGGTGATGGGTTATTGGTAGACAATGCTCATTTAGTATCAATTTGTGAAGGCACGATACCATCCTTGTTATGTCTCCTATATGGGTTGAGAAGACATATTGACGTTGTATCTGTTCTCCACAAAACAGTCAGATTTCCATGAAACTATGAATGGTTAGTACCAAGCCTAGTTGTGCATATTGTCAGGAATGTTATAGGTCAGATGATTAATGTTGGAGTTATGGCCCCTTGTGAGCGTCATATTTTTTTGTCTTTGTCTCAAAAACCTGTCTTGTTGAAGGTAATCTTGTGATGGAAAATAGAGATTATAGATTATACTTACACTGTTTATTGTCTGACAATCACTCTCTGGTTGATACTAGTGTCAGTACAATATCTCTCTCTCCCAAACCCTTGTGGTGATGGATACCATTGGGACTGGGGTGTTGAGAGTGATTAGCATAAGTTGCAAGAACTTGTTTCATGAACGACCTTTAAGTCTATTTTGAAAAGCTTCAGAAAAAAACCCACTAACATAGAAATCTACAAAGGTATGTTAATTTGTAATTCGTATACATTTATTTCACAATGCATGGTATGATTGTATAATAGACAAACATAATAACCCAAATCTGATACCATGATAGTGGAGTCCTGGATATACAAATGTAATAATGTAACTACATGTTTCTAGTCATATACTTGTACAATGTAAAATAACATAACTATGATAGTATGTGATGTAACATCTGATGAAATATTAGTTGGATGTGAGACCACCATCTATATGAAGGACTGTACCATTCACCATCTTAGCCATGTCACTTAACAGATACACTGTACCGTCAGCTACATCACTGGGGTCTGAAAATAAATAATTCACATTCATAATACAGTTTTTATGCCCCCGTATCGATAGATCGGGAGGCATATAGTGATGCACCTGTCCGTCCGTCCGTTCGTTCGTCCGTCCTGGTTAACCCAAATTGACCGTTTCTTCTAGCATTAATATGGCTTGCTACAAAGCTTTTATACTTGCATGGATGTTGTATATGAACACTCTCCACACACCTGTATCACCTAACCCCATTTTGACCTTCACCTTGACCTAATTTTGGACTTATTTATAGACTAGGCTTCCACAGGGGGCATAAGCGTTTATTGAACGCAGTCTTGTTTTTAATACTATAGGCTTAATATGAACAAATGCAATGCATCCAGTAGGGAATTTCCTATCAGGTCTTTGACTTTGGATAATCTGGCAGAGGGAAAAATGACCAAGGAATTTGTTTGCTCCTATTGAGACTATAGTCTTTGGCTCCCAGTCAGAACCACATAGAAGGCAAAGCGCAAAAATGCTTAGTCATTTATCGTACACACTTGGTAAGGAATATGTTATGACAGAGAATGCCATATGCCGTAAAAGACCATGCTTTCACACCTCGATCAGGAGCCTACTAACCCTGATCTTGAGCATTCTAACCCTGATCTGAAGCCTTCTAACTATGTTCAGGAGCCTTCTAACCCTGGTCTTGAGCCTTCTAACCCTGATCTGAAGCCTTCTAACTATGTTCAGGAGCCTACTAACCCTGATCTTGAGCCTTCTAACCCTGATCTAAAGCCTTTTAACTATGATCAGGAGCCTACTAACCCTGATCTTGAGCCTTCTAACCCTGATCTGGAGCCTTCTAACTATGGTCAGGAGCCTTCTAACCCTGGTCTTGAGCCTTCTAACCCAGATCTGAAGCCTTCTAACTATTATCAGGAGCCTTCTAACCCTGGTCTTGAGCCTTCTAACCCTGATCTGAAGCCTTCTAACTATGACCAGGAGCCTTCTAACCCTGGTCTTGAGCCTTCTAACCCTGATCTGAAGCCTTCTAACTATGATCAGGAGCCTTCTAACCCTGATCTTGAGCCTTCTAACTATGGTCAGGAGCCTTCTAACCCTGATCTTGAGCCTTCTAACCCTGATCTGAAGCCTTCTAACTATGATCAGGAGCCTTCTAACCCTGTTCAGGAGCTTTCTATACCTGATCTGGAGCCTTCCAACCCTGATCTGGAGCCTTCTAACTATGATCAGGAGCCTTCTAACCCTGATCTTGAGCCTTCTAACCCTGATCTGAAGCCTTCTAACTATGATCAGGAGCCTTCTAACCCTGTTCAGGAGCTTTCTATACCTGATCTGGAGCCTTCCAACCCTGATCTGGAGCCTTCTAATCCTGATCAGGAGCCTTCTAACCCTGATCTGGAGCCTTCTAACCCTGATCTTGAGCCTTCTAACCCTGATCTGAAGCCTTCTAACTATGATCAGGAGCCTTCTAACCCTGTTCAGGAGCTTTCTATACTAGTACCTGATCTGGAGCCTTCCAACCCTGATCTGGAGCCTTCTAACCCTGATCAGGAGCTTTCTATACCTGATCTGGAGCCTTCTAACTATGATCAGGAGCCTTCTTACCCTGTTCAGGAGCTTTCTATACCTGATCTGGAGCCTTTCAACCCTGATCAGGAGCCTTCTAACCCTGATCAGGAGCTTTCTATACCTGATCTGGAGCCTTCCAATCCTGATCTGGAGCCTTCTAACTATGATCAGGAGCCTTCTAACCCTGTTCAGGAGCTTTCTATACCTGATCTGGAGCCTTCCAACCCTGATCTGGAGCCTTCTAACCCTGATCAGGAGCTTTCTATACCTGATCTTGAGCCTTCCAACCCTGATCTGGAGCCTTCTAACCCTGATCATGAGCCTTCTAACCCTGATCTGGAGCCTTCTAACCCTGAACAGGAGCTTTCTATACCTGATCTGGAGCCTTCTAACCATGATCAGGAGCCTTCTAACCCTGATCAGGAGAAACTTCAGTATGCAAATCATAAAAATAATTATAAGGATATGTAAGCGCAAAGCTTTATACTTAGAGGAATCCTGGAAAACAGCATGATCGACCTATCTTATCTTTGTTTGATATGTCATAAATCAACTATAGTTATCATACTTATCAATTTACTTTCTATCTTAATGTTTTCGTTGATAACTATATCGGATTTATGACTTTTCACAACAAAATACTGTGTACACTCTGTGTATTGAGTCCTTTACTATGATGAGTAAATCTTCATTAGACAAGACGTGTCTGGAACCAGACTGAGTTGGAGAACTTAGATCAACTAGACAACTTCAACATGTGCTAACCTGCGAAGTGTCCCATTGGTGTCCTGACCAGATATTTCATGTGTTTCTTTGGATCTTCCCAAGCACGTTTACCCATCTCTGTCATCACTATTGTAGGATGTATGGCATTAACACGAATCTGTAATAACAAGTAGTAAACATTTAAAATAAAAATGTATTATTTTGCATTTATAATAAATAAAGTTATTCACATGCCTTATCATAGTCACATTGTATATTTATAGTTCACATATATCTAAGGGAATGGGCAGCGAGGATATACTGTTTAGGATTTTGAACAGCCAGAAGATGACTCTAAAAATGGATTTCTTAATTTGACTCAGGAAAATGATAGCAGCCGAACAGTAATATTCTTTTTTTTTCAAAAATGTGAAGGAACTGGGGTTTTTTATAAGTATGCGTATAAACGCATAGGCCTATTTATATTAACATGTAAAGACATTAATAACACAAAACGCATTATTCTAGTGGTATGCTAATATTGAAAAAAAATCTTAATATATTTAAAAATTTACAATGCACAATGTACTTTTGTAAAATGCATCATACCTGATGTGGGCCAAGTTCAAGGGCCATGACTCTGGTCAGTGTGTCGGCAGCACCTTTAGACGAACAGTATGACGTATGTTCCGGGAATGCAACATTTGACGTCATACTAGTGATGTTGACGATGGCGCCACCTTGTCCACGTTCTATCATTCCTCTAGCAACAACCTACGTCAAGCAAACATAACCATAGTGACGACAAAAACAATCATTCTTTCCGGTTTTATCACACACGAGTAGCTCCAACATGTTGCTTTTCGGCCATCAAATGTTCTTCCAACCACTGTCACCCATCATTTAGCTTAACCGTTCCACGATTACCGTTTTCATAATAATAAAATGCTAAAACAATTAAGTTACCAATTGGTCATTTAACAAGAAACGAAAATAGCAATAGTTCTAAAAAGTGATCCTATGCAAATTATGACTAGTGCCTACCTGTGATACATTGACCATCGCTTGAAAATTCACACTGAATACCCTAAAATGGTCGAACATGAAATGTGGTTAATTAGGAGCAAACTATGTTGTAGATGTATACATGTATTTAATAAAAGTCGGTATCAATCTTTCATGCGTTTATATTTCCATAACGAAAGAATCAAGTACAACAAACTATATAGATCAAGTAACTTGTAAACTGCCCATGGCCTTCAAGAACAGGACAATAAATGAGTTTGTTAAAACAGTATAGGTAGAACTTCCGCAAGTTCCAAATTAGCTCCTTTGAATGAAATTAAGAGCTTGTTTTCTGTAGCGTTTTCGGTCACATTTTAGCATTTATTGTTAATTTGTTCTACTCAATCAAACTATCAGATCTTGTGTCAGTAAAGTGTTTTGTTGTTGTAAACATCAGTACATGCATTGTTGCAAAGAAAATCAAATTTGCTGGCCAAAATGTCTAACACATGAGAATGCAGTTAACTGTTTGAGTCACACTTTTGTAAGTTCCAAATTAGCCCCTTAGAATTAAATTAAGAGCTTATGTTCTGTTGCGTTTTGGTCAAATTTTAGCATGATTGTTAATTTCTTACACGATATGTGTTAGTGTAATGCATTCCATATTGCACTAATTTTGTTAATGAACGAGACCTATTGGTTGAGTACAGAGTCACCTCAATGGAAAACTAGTTTAATTTTGTTGAGTATTGCGTTATAGGAGGATCAAACCAGACGATAGTCGGAACCACGTTTAGATTGATGTTTGTCTAAGGAAAATGGCTAATTGCTAATACGTGTATAACGATTTGCGTAGAGTACGACTATGTCATACGTGTTAACTGTTATAGTCACATCAATTAACACAACTCATGAAACAGTTCTGTACTGGTGACGAAACTTTGCCAAGTTAACGACGGGGTATGGTATTACAGGTATGACCCAAGGTTGTTAAATATAAACAAAGGTTTACCAAGTTTTCAGGATAATATTGTGAGTAGAATGTCTTCATAGGACTAAACATTATACGCTGACATAGAACAGAAAGGCAATCAACTCTGTTGGAAATTGGTTCCGTCAGAAACGAATATATCCCCAGATGCCCAGTTTCAATTTGATGATACATGCGCTACAAAATACCGGCATGTCTGCCAAACACAAAGCTCTTTTGTTAAATAAAGAAGTTCGAATTTACCAATCTAGTTCACTTTTCTTTACTTCTAGAAAAGGTGTTATTGCCGCTACTCCCGCACTGTTAACTAATAGATGAACTGGTCCAACACTTTCTACTGCCTTCCTGGTGGCCTCCCAGTCTGTTAGGTCGCATGGCAACGGAATTATTGTTGGTTCCTGAATATAATTATGCAAACAGCGTTTCTGGACAACATTAATGCGAATACATGTACTTATAATTCTGTAAATGAAGAAAACTTCACATAGTTCAAAAATAAGCATGAGTGATATTGAAAGGACCACTCAAGCTCAGTAACGTTACATGTATTGAAAACAAAGACGACACCCGCTTCGTAAAACAAAATATTACGTGCAGCTATTCTTTTGTACGAAGCACGTTGGTTTGTATTGTTGTCGCATATTATGAGTATTTTAATTCTGACTAAATGTGAGAAACATGGTCAAACTGAATATTTTCATTTGTAGTGGAAACCTTAAACTCAGAATTTCTTCTCTTGAAGCACCGCCTAAATAATAATAATAACAAAGCGCGCAAACCGATTTCATAGTGCACCTCATGACCAAAACATTTAAACATCAGTCTTCAAGTGCCCAAATGTCTTTCTTATTATTGAGGCCTTACTACAGACCTATCAAGTGACATTCTTTTCACAAGTCAATGAATGAGTACCTCTTGTTTGAATGTGTCGAGATCTTCCTGTATTTTCTCCAGAACAATCACTTCTGCTCCACATTTCAATAAAGCTTGTGCAATGGATTTACCAATTCCTTCAAATAATTAAGACCATTATTAGCTATTCCCAAAGGTGTGCACTTACATGTAACTTTTAGAAAAAAACGGGGTTTCTTTCTTTAAAGCTAACTTTCAAGCAGGCGGTTTGTTTGGTTTGATAAAAAAATACGATTTTACGACAAGATAACATTCTTCCTATTTTTGAAGGACATAATCTAGCTCAATGAAATATTGCACTATAAATGCATTGAACTATTGTATAGTCTAGTACATTGACCAGTACAAAGTTTGGTATAACATGTAGGCCCAAGCCAATTTCGCCATGCAAAACGTTAGCTTTCCATACAACTCGGTTTTGCGCTGTTTTTTTTCTTCAAAAGTTGAAGCTGTACGGCTATGGTGGCTGATTTATGCCATGTCGTTTTTTTCGCTTTTTCGCCACAGCAAAGCGAAAATGTAAGCCGACTTTTTCGCATTGTTACATTTTCGCTTTGTCGTGGCGAAAAGGAGAAAATACGACATGGCATAAATCAGCCACCATATACGACAGCCAAATGTCCTTACCATGTTGTGCTTGAATTAATCATCAACACTTGAGGCTCACATGAACTTAGCCAATGTGACGAAATATAATGATCTCCTAATACCAAAGGGGTTCGACACAAGAAATACAATGACTAATTGTTTCATAAACAAATCCAAATGTATGAAATAAGCTAAAGACGTACTTCAATAAAAAAACATTTCATCATGTTAGGTTCATATGTTTAATCACTTTGTCCACTACTGGTTAAGTGCTTATTCCAGAATTTGCTGTTTAATTATATTATACAAATTATTTCGAATTATGCATTATTTTACCTCTACCCCCTCCAGTCACTAAGGCACGTTTTCCTTTAAAACTAATTTCCATATTTCAAGTTTGTTTTAACGTACGCGTCTTTGAAAGTACAAACAAAATATGAGGAACAATTTGTGTCTGCTCTAGTTTATCTATATAGATGGTCTGAACAAACAATGCATGTATGCTCCTACTATACCATGGTATCTGTCTATCTGTGCTATAACTTGTAGGGAGATTTGTGTGACATATACGAAACGTTTCATGGTTGCTAGGATGTTTATCTCATCTCTTGAAACTTTATTTATAAACGACTGCAATTGTATAGCCTGACCACATTTAACCTAATATGTTTGTTCAATTCTTACGAATCTCAGTTTAATGTAGTCTACTTATATACGTGTGTATTCCATTAGTTCAAATCATCGGTCTAGTATGTTCCATAGACGTGATTAGCAATTATGAAGTCGAGAGTCTAACAATCGGACGTTGTCACAAATTGTCTCCCTTTTTAACGAGTTCTTTCCCATCAGTTACTCCTATATATCAAAGGGAGGGAACTTACTGTGGTTCAAATTATCTCCTTTAAATTTCGAATCTGACAAAGCTGTTGAAACACATGCGCATTTAGATTGCAAGAACTATCAAATGCACAAACTATTTATGGTAAGTCGGTGCTATTGTTAGTTGTACATGTACTAGATGGTTCTTGTAATCCAAAAGCACATGTGTGCCATGCTTGAAGTTTCTACCATTCCAAAATATATTTGGTACTGGATAACAAAATAACGTGTCATTGTCATTACACAGATTTACTCAGCCTAAACATTACACTGTGCATTTTCGTCGCCGTTTCCTTGAGCAACAAATCACATTTATTTGCTGGACCGATTGTCCATTGTGTATAGATAAGGATAGCAAAATTAATACAATAACCATATTAGACACGTGTACTCATGAATTTTAAGTTTATTGGAGTATGTAACAAAATTGACAATTTAGTGTTGTAGGATACATATGCATGTGAAGAAAATTAATGCGAATATTTTAGTATTTGCTCCAAAAATTAAGACTACATGTTTAACTAAATACTGTTCAACGGTGTGAACATAGTGATTGGTTATGTGTAGTCCATGAGCCACCAATAGAAGACCCTCCCCCCCCCTAGGGAATTTTGGTCACTATATTTTTCTGAAAGCATATAGTCCCTGGAGTATTTTCCTGAAGTCTGCACTTTGGCCATTGGGGCGTTAAGATTTTTTGGGGTAAAACGTCAAAAAATATAAACGAAAAGTACAAATTTTTGGAATCGGTTAACTACAATCTTATTTATAATGTTATTTTAAAATAAATCTCTGTAACAGGTAGATATTAACCTGTCCTATCTAGACTAAAAAAAATCAGAGTGCTGCTATTGTGCAAAATGGCTTTTTTTGGGGTAAAACGCTAAAAATTATAAGAGAAAAGTGCGAATTTTTGGAATCTGTGGACTGCATTGGCATTTATTTATATTTTTATAAAAAATACTCTAATTGAAAGATATTATAGTGCAGTTTCATACTGCAAAAAATTAAAGCGATGTTATTACGCAAAGTGTGATATTTTTGGGGTAAAACATAAAAAAAAATAAACCGAAAAGTGTGAATATTAGGAATCTGTAGATTACAATAAAACCATTCCTATGATAATTTTTTTGTAACTTAATAATATTAATGTGATAAATTTGTAGTAACATGCAGTTTAAGATTTCAAATATATATTGCCAGATGAGATACTTTGGGGGAAAATTACAAAAATAATAAATGGAAAGTGTGATTTTTGGAAATTGGTGTCCTAGTTGTAACTTACGACCATCGGGTACGGACATTCCTAGTCCTAATGGGTATTCAAAATTACATTCTAACCATATATAGGCAGTTCTGGTACTGTTGGGTAAATTATTATTAATCCACTAAGTACATCCATACCTAGTCCTAATTGGTACATACGAATAACCATTACATGCAATGTTGGTTCTATTTAGCACTAAACAACCCTATACAGACATCAGTTGTCCTATCGGGTATTAACTACCACCATGCACAGACAGTCCTAGTCTAATTTGATAGCATAGCCAATACCATTCCTAGTTCTATTTGATATTCAAAACCACCATACTTATACAGATATTGCTGGTCAGGCTGGGTACCCATAACCACTGGTAGGTACATTCATTCCTCGTCTCAATGGGTAGTCACACTTACCATGTTCTAATTGGGTACTCGTAACTGCTTATTGAAGTACATACATGCCTAGTCATAGTGGTGACTTACATATCCATATACAGACATTCCTGGTCCTATTTGGTACTCTAAACCACCATGTACAGGCATTATAGGTGCAATTGGGTACTCATTTCCACCATGTACATATATTGCTGGTCGTAAAGAATACTCATAACCAATAGGTTCAGACATTCTCGTTGGATACGGCCGATCATCAATTGACAACATTGTGGCTACATGCTTGGCCTTATTGACCACTCATAACATTTGTACTACTCGAAACCTTCATGTACAAAATCAGTTGTCCGATTGGGAACTACCAACTACTAGGTGCGACCATTTGTTGTCATATTGGGTAATCACTACCCCGTGTACAGACTGTGATGTTCTTATTTGATACTCATACATACATTCCTAGTCATAGTGGGTACCCCAACTACCATGTACATGCATGCCTGGTCCTATTGAATACACAAAACCACAATGTACAGACATTTGTGACTGGGTTGGGCACTAACAACCACTAGGTGCAGTCATATGTTGTTCTATTTGGTCACTGCTACCACCATCTACAGGCAGTCCTGGCCCTATCAGGGATACATAACCACTAGATGCATACATTCCTAGTCCTAGTCGGTACTCAAAACCACTATGTTCATGCATAAGTGGTATAATCGAGTCCTCACAGCCACTATACTCAGCCATTATTGGTCCCTGTGGGTACTGACTACCATGCATATACATACATTCCTGGTCGTATAGGGTGCGAATAACCATGATTAACAGACATTCCTGTTTAGGATAGATACTGAACATCATCATGTTAAGACATCTCTCAATCACTAGTTACATACATTATTGGTCTTATTGAGTACAGACAACTATTGGGATCACCCATTCCTTGTCCTATTGACACCATGTAGAGACATTCCTGGGCAGTGAGCATGCCTAACCCTCAGCTGTGACCATTTTTTTCATCAAATTGGGTAATCACTAACCCCATGTACATGAAGCATGGTCTAATATAGATACTCATATCGACTAGGTACATACATTTCAAGTCCTAGTGGGTACCCACAACTATCATGTCCCATGCATTCCTTGTCCTATTGGATACTCCAAACCACAATGTACAGACGATTGCAGACGAATTATGTACTAACAACCACAAGGAGTGGTAATTTTTTGTCTGATTGGGTCATGATTACCACGATGTACAGACAGTCCTGACTTTATTAGGTACTCATAACCACTGGATACATACATTCCTAGACTAAGTGGGTACCCATAACCACCATGTACATGCATAAGAAGTGTGATAAAGTATTTGCAGCTACAATACACAACCATTATATGTCCTATTGGGTACCCACTACCATTATTTACTAGTACATGTACATACATTCATGGTATCATTTGGTATGCATAGCCACTATTCCGGATCCTGCTATGTACATACATTACTGGTCTTGTTGGGTACAGACAACCATTAGGAGCACCCATTCCTCGTCCTATTGACGACTTAGTGCCTAAGTAGAACATTCCTGGTCTTGTTAGGCAATCATAAACACTGGGTAAATGAGTCCTAGTCCATGTATGTATTCACGACCACCTTGCACATAAACTCCTAGTCGTATTAGGTACTCATAACCATTAGGTACATCCATCCTAGTCCTAATGTGTCCGTGTTCATGCATACTTGGTTGTATTTGGTACTCATAACCACTAGGTGCATCAATTAGAGGGTACCCAATACCACTAGGTACAGGTATTTATGGTGCTTTAGGGTACTGACACACACCATGAGCAGACAGTACTACTGGATACACACATCCATGGTCTTATAGGATGTGCACTATCATGTGGTAACTCATTTATTGCACTATGTGTACTGGCAACTACAAGGTCGAGAGATTCCTGGTCCTCTTGGATACTCACAACCACCCAGAACAGCCATTCCTGACACAACCATGATGCACAGCCATTGTGTCACAAGGAATAGCTGTACAATAACATTTGAAAAAAAATGAATGTATATTTACCCCACCCACTCTTGTAAAATACATGTAAGTATAATTTAACACAATCCATACAAATGTTACTGATGCCAACTATAACATACATTGCAAACAAAGTGAAAAATGGAAATAGATTTCAAAATCATATTGTGAGTACTTGTAAATAAGTAGAACGGCTGTTTTCAATACTTTAGTCATTTTGGCGGCCATTTTGATGGCCATTTTGATGGCCATTTTCCATAATAGACCCACCTTTTGTGCATTTAAATCTTAAAATACATTTTGGGAATATGCCTTTATTGGTATTCACAATTGCAATTAAAATACCGTAAGGCACAATGTGTTATAGCATTATCAGTTAAGTGAATACATCGTTACAATTTGTACACCATTTAAAAGCAGGGGAGATAATCTTATTTTTGCTTTTCCTGCTGAACGCCCCAATGTCTGAAGTGCAGACTTTGGGAAAAGTATTGGTAGGTCAAAGCCTTTCATAATTACCAAAAAAAAAGATCAATGACACTGTATTCTGCCATTAAAGTGTACCGATTCTCAAAATTTGCACTTTTTCATGTATTTTTTAATGTTTTACCCCAAAAATATCCCATTTGCATAATAACACGGGACTAAAATTTTGCAGACTTAAACTATGAATTAATATCAACCCATGAAAGTGTTAAATTACAAAATAACTTACTAAATGTGATAGTAATAAACCAATTCCAGAAATTAACACTTTTGTTCATATTTTTAACGTTTTACCCCAAAAAATCTTATAACGCCCCAATGTCTGAAGTGCAGACTTTGGGAAAAGTATTGGTAGGTCAAAGCCTTACATAATTACCAAAAAAAAAGATCAATGACATTGTATTCTGCCATTAAAGTGTACTGATTCTCAAAATTTGCACTTTTTTATGTATTTTTTAATGTTTTACCCCAAAAATATCCCATTTTGCATAATTACACGGGACTAGAATTTTGCAGACTTAAACTATGAGTTAATATCAACCCATGAAAGTGTTTAATTACAAAATAACTTACTAAATGTGATAGTAATTAACCAATTCCAGAAATTCACACTTTCGTTCATATTTTTAACCTTTTACCCCAAAAAATCTTAACGCCCCAACGGCCAAAGTGCAGACTTTGGAAAAATACTCTACTGGTCATACGCTTTCAGAAAAATATAGTGTCCGAAATTCCCTAGGGGGGGGGAGGGTTTACCCCACTGGCCCATGGACTAGTGTGTGTTAGCAATAGAAGTAAGACAACATAACAAGTTATTATATATATTTTTATTAGTAGATATTTCGGTTACTATTTTACAATTTACTGATTTAATCTATAATTGATATGATACACAGTACATAAATTAACAAATATACATTTGAAATTATACATAAACTATACAAACAAAAATAATCTCAAACGGCCACTCACTAGTGGCTAAATTATGCAAACGTTATACATAGACAATGACAAAGGTAGGGGAACTAACTTTTAACATATATGAAAGTTCCCCAATAACATGATAAGTATTTCATAAAAAAACTAATTACGAATTATATATTCGCACACAAATGTGTGGCATACTATAATACCACTTCTACAAGTACATACATGTACATACTCCATTCAGTCAATCGTTTCGGACAGGAATTGTCCAAACTAATCTTCACAGACTACACCGAATCCACGCTTGGGCGCAAATGACCAATCACCATTCATCGGTATCCAATAGCTGTGTCAGCTAGGTATGTTGAGCTTCGCCGAGTTGAAACCACGGCATATTGTCACGAGTCGCTTCCCTTTTACTCAATAACGGGAGAAAACTTTATATGGACAAAATCAGCGTCCAGCAGCGATATGGCAATGTGGCTCATATAGAGTGTCGTCTTTTAATTTTCAGATTCACTCCGTCACGTGGTACAACGGCTCCTCGAGCTATCAGCGTTAACGATTTCTGAAAAATTATGTGTGAAACAGTTGAGTCAAACATTTGTTATCCAGTTTACAAACGTTAGAATGAACACAAAACGGGACCAACGACGACCACAACTCGGTTTCACCTTAATCAAAGTACTGGGTATAGAATTACCGATTATTGTATACATCGAGATACAAGTAAAGAGCACTCATACCAACTTTTATTATCATAGATTAAACGATTGAGTAGAAACTAATTGTTGGAGGAGACAATCCACCAGAACAATCAAACCACATCTGCACACCAACCAAATTCGTCAACCTAATTACCATTGAGAACATTTTGTTAACAATGATAAATTAACCGCTTCCGTCTAATAGATATTGGTATAGAGAATCGATTTCTAAGTCAATACATTGTCAAAACGCGAGGGCTATCGGCCTGGATAATGCAAATACAAAATGAAAACGGACCGGACATAACTATAGGTGCCCACGTTTATGCTGTATAATTTAAAGTTCAGTCACATGACTCACCTGTGATTTATCTGTTTTTGCGAATGTGAAGTTTTGTAAAATTCTTGCAATCGCCACTTTGATTTCTAGTATGGCGAATCTTTGACCGATGCACATTCTTGGTCCTGCACCAAATGGTAGAAAAGTGTATGGATCGATTTCTGATTTATTCTCTGATGAAAATCTGAAATATAAAAGCAAAATTAATTTATTCATCTTAGCAATATTGAACAGGAACTAGTAATAGTTGACGTCTTTTCGTTATTGTACCGTCAAAATGTTTCTGTAATCAATGAAAGGACGACGACGTATTATTCATGAGAGTTGGTTCAATGTAGCCACACTATACATTAAAGTTTACTTTAGAACGAAATGAGAAGGTGTTTAACCAGCTACAAAATTCTGATAAAAGATTGTGTCCACGTAATTTTGAATGGTCTTCGTATGCGCACACAGCGTGCGATATTTTCACCTATTTTTGATCGAACGTATGATGGAATGCAATGTAACTAGCATGCATTATTTTGGTGGGAATATTTGACAGTACAAACCTTTCTGGTCGGAATTCCTCGGGACTATCCCAGTATTCGTCATCTCTATGAAGACTCCAAACATTTGCCTGTACACACATACCGGCTGGGAAGGTATAACCATTATACTGGCGAGCTTCTGCGGCCTTCCGGGATACAATTCTGTCAAGAACAACGCAAACATGCACATAATAAATTAAGAACTTTAGAACAGTTACTGTTGCAAAACTGCTTAACAGGCGTTAGGGTAGCCAATAAAACATGTTTAACAAACGATTGCTAAAAAGGGTATACATGTAGTTAAGCCAATAAAAACTTGTTTTGTAAACGATTTCTAAACATGCGTTAGTTCAGCCAATGAAAACATGTTTAACAAACGATTGCTAAAAAGGCTAAACACGAAGTTCAGCCAATGAAATCTTGTTTTAAAGCATGTTAACAAATGACTGCCAAACAAGTAAACATGTTTAACAAACGATTGTCTAACAGGTTTTATTTCTCCAGCCAATGAAAACATGTTTTACAAATTATTGTCCAATAAACATTTTGTACAATGTATTTAGTTTTTGGCAGTCTGATAATCTGTAAGGATTTTGAAAGTGAACATTATGAGTTAACAAATCATAAACTTACAATGAAGCAGTGGGATACAATCTGCAGACTTCATCTAACACCATATCAAAGTAAGGCAGCTTGTTCATTTTCTCGTACGTAACATCTTTATTCTTGAGAACCTCGTCAATTTCTTGACAAAGTTTGTCTTGTACGTCATAGTTTGTTGCTAGCACGTGCGTGAGGAACGCAAGCATTGCTGACGTAGTCTCATATCCAGCCAATAGGAAAGTCATACTCTGTGCAACAATCTCTTGCTCATTCATGGCTCTGACGTCTTTTCTCTTGCCGTCTGCGTTTGGAAATATCATCAGTTGAACCAGGTCGGTATTTGTGTTTTCATGCTGAAAATAAAATAAATACAATATTAAGAGGAAAACTGTGGTAAAACTCGCAAAAAATAATTTTAACTGGTAGGACTATATCACCAAAGGCCTGTTTACGGGCGCATGTCGTTTAGCAACGGAAACCGTCGAAGGTATAGTCCGACGACGATAACACTAGCCTTTGTGACAAAGATCATTCGTTTCAGGAGTAGTCTAAAAGAAAACATCGTTTTATAGTGATTATGCACAAGATCGATTAAAAATATACCTCGAAAATACATTTAATTGTCCTTTTTTTATTTGTATCTCCGGCGACCTATATCTGAAGATTTCACTAATAGTAAATAAAAATTCTGACCTAATTTATTGACAGAAATGCGAGAAAATAAGCAACTTACCCCCATCTCCTTACGGATCTTGACAACAGCCTTCATTTGATTTTTCAACCAGACGACAGGGTTCATTCCAAACAAGAATACAATGTTCTTCAGGAAAAAAACAAAATAGGAGAAGAATGGAAGAACCACTGAAATAATAAGAACACAAGTTCGTGTAAGTGTTTCGATTGTCATAACGTTATGCTTATCAATGTTTTAGCAACTTTATGGACTCATAAGACAGATACTTTAGTAAAAAGACTTATTGGCATGTCCTTTATCTTATATTTTGTGACCCTGCGCGCGTCAAAGAATCGCTGTAAAATGTGTAGGACTAGTGTACAACATAGTAAGGAAACGATTTTTAGATTGAGCTGATTTTGAAGCGATGCATACAAAAACGCAATTCAATAGCATACTACCAAATAAAGTATAAAGACTGAAAAATAGGATACTTACTGACAAGGGGTTGGATAAAAGTCTTGGATAATCCGTCAAATAAAACACGAATATTGTTGAGGAATTCGTCGTCTTTATCTGTTTGCGCATTGGTCTGTAAGCCGAAAGCACATCGTCCTATCACATCTAATGTCAGACACTGGAACATACTGGAAATAATAAAATACATTGATGATTTATCTGGATAATTTAGTAATTATATTATAATACACTTACAAACCGTTTAGATTCTTTTGCGTTCAACTGAGACAATCGTAGCGCGTGGCCATTGGCATTCGGTTTTATCCCTGCCTAATTGGCCAAATTGAATGACATTCGGCTTCGAGGGAAGCCACTTAGATACTACCTCGATACTAGTTATACGATAATTTCAAAATTAAGAAAACACTGTTAAAATGTTCTTACTTCAACCTCAGTTTTAATAGCAACTGTTTCATTAATTAGGTTCAAATATACATACTATGCAAATTTGAGCAATATAATAATTATGTATGTGTAATACTGAAATACTATAATACATGTATCAACGTACTCATAAACGTCACAAGTGTCGCCTTCTTCACATTTTGTTTCCGTATTTTCAATAAGATGATCCACGCTATCATTGATGGTACCAAACATTTGTCGTAGTTTACCGGAACTGAATGCTGGTGTTAGGCTGGTCCTGCTCTTCTTCCATTGGTCCCCGTTCTCCAGGAACAAACCAAGAGCTTTCCTGGGAGCCAGCGGGAATGGCTGTAAGGATAATAATGCAAATAACGTTACATGTATGTAATTGCTAATAAAGAACTGACTAAGCGAATGAACGACAGTACCACATAACAGTTCACAATAATGAATGCATTCTGATCACCTCGGCCTTTATGCATTGCAATAGACGTTTATTTACCGGAGACAAATGGAAATGGCCGAGCTTTCACGATTTTAATGAATGAAGCACTCGTAAGCATTGCTCATTTGATTCGTGACGTTGAGCAAGACGTCGTGGAACAATAACACGACAGGTGCACGAAACAGTATCAAGTTCATTAAAAATGCCTCATAATGTGACCGTCGACTATATATATAGGAATACAAATAATATTATGTCTGTCGCGAGGCTGATAAGACTTAGGCTTCAGCAAACAAGATGACACAGATGGACATGTAACCACAATATTAAAACACGGTGGTGAGTAAGGCTTACCTTGCGACTACGAAAGTTATTGAAGTCTTTTACAAGGATTTCCTTCAAAATTTCTGGATCTGAGACAGATATGACCGGAGTCCAACCTTCAAAATATCTGGAAAATAAATTTGTAAATTTACAGAATAATGAAATAGCATTTTGGAACCATCGGTATAGTTCGATACATACACGCGTACAAATACTGTTCAGTGATATTTAGATAACTTTGAGCAGTGTCGAACGAAAAACATAGCAACAGAAATACTTACCCAAATACTCTCCCGTATTGTTTCCCCCATCTGACCATCGCCTGCAATTGTCCCTAAAATTAATTAAAATGGAATATGGTAGATGCGTAAAAATCAACACCAGATAATAATGTTTTATTTAATGCTAACTGATGAGATATGGAGTTCTATCAGTGAAATAAAACCCATATCAGTCACTGGTTATCACCTACAATGTGACTGATATAAGCTCCGCCCCATAACATGGACTACTTTAATTTACCAAAATCTCAACACTAAATTGTCTGTAACTTTTTTATAACTAAACGGAAACATGTCATGTGGGTTTTTTTATTCTTAATTAGACCATTTCCTACAAGTTTGAGTATGATTTGATGCAAAATTCTCAAAAAAGTTGTTTTCACCTATTCACCATAATCCAAGATGGCGGATTTTGAAGTGAAAAATATGAATAAAATAACATTCATACGTAGCCTAACCATAGTGGTAATTTGGCATAAAAAGTACCAGTTTTGACACCAGATAAGCATTAAATAAATAGAATATTTGTTTGTTTTGATTGAATATGGTTAGTATCTCATCTTGTAGTGATAAAATTTTAATATTTTCAAGAGCGCGTAGCGCGATTGAAAATATTGAATTTTATCACTACACGATGAGATATAAACCATATTCAATCAAAACAAACAAATATCCTCTATTTAATAATCGTTACATCGTAGTTCAAGGACGATAACTATCTACATGATGGGCGTAGCCCCGTGTTAAAACGTAACATAACATCATAGTTGCGATCGCATAATGACGGACTTGTTAAATTTTACAACATTTATTCAATAAAAACAAATATTTTCAGACCAGAAGGAACTTTCGTTTAAATCGTTACCATAATGGTCTTGCATACCACAAACATATACTGCATGTACACACTAATTTCTACTTACGATTTTTAAGATGGTCACCAAGTTTCCTGTAATGTAGCTAGGTTTGGGTCCGGGAATCTTCAGTCGTTCAAACACAGAGAAATGCCACCTCAGATATCTGTGAAAATGATAAATATATTTACTTTTGATAAATTTAATGATTTGTTGAAAAAATAATTACAGATTTGGTGCTAATATCTGTGGTCTGTGATTTTTTTCGTGCGTTCTTTTTTGTGGCTTTAGTACTCTGCTGCTTCTGTTTTCTGCTGCCTTTCATATCAAATTGTTATCATCTTTTTAATCACCATATAAGCATTTTATATTATATTTCTATTTTCCAAATACCTATACATTTGTAATGTATAGATCTTTGTATTTCCTAACCGTAAGTCATAAGTATGTTCGTACCATTTATTGACCATGTAATTTCATTTCACCAAAGTCAGCTTAACAATGTTATAACCATTATGAAAACCACTGTTATTTCCATACGTAACATAATTTCATATTACCCTGCAGATTAGTGTAGTTAGTACGTATAACTAAAACTACGATAAGATACACCATTACACACAAACACACCCAGATATATTTATTTTCGTCAGAAGTGTGTCGTTTTCATTTGCATATATTTTTTTTCTTCATCAAAGGTGAATTGCATGGTTTTGCTCTTCTGTTCGCATATATTATTGTTTATTTATGTCTCATCCACATTTACAATTATAAAAACATCATTATATACAAACAAATAAAAGATGTGGTCATTCTGACTAGAATTTTAAGAGACTAGTACCATATTCATATACTCATAAAAAACAACTATTTTACAACAAAAAATTGAAAACTATCTAAAAAGTCCAAAGTTTAAAATTGTATTAAGTATGAGTAAGAAACATGTTATACGCAAACATGTCGTGTTCCCTGTTTTTTTTCTATGTATTTATCCGATTGTGTAATTTTAGTATTTGAAAAATAAATTGCTTAACTGCCATATATAACTGATAACAGCGTGATCTTTTTAATGCCAATAAAGTAATACATTATTGTTGTGTGCGCTTTTTGCAATGATTATAGAACTCAAACCCGGTAATACGTATAAATTACGATAATGTATTTATACATATAAAGATTTAAACAGGAAAATTGCATACTGAAAAATATATTTCCGCATTTAACATATATAAATGTTAATGGTGACATGCTATAATTCCACTTTCACAAAGCATAATGCATACTATTTTCGCACCATACCAATCCATCAGATCAAATGTAGAATCTACTGATATTTGTTCATAATCATTATCATTAAAACGTCCGTGCATTTCGAGTCACCAGCATATTTGCACTCTACAAAACCAATTTAAAATATATTTATTTTATTAATTATTAATCATTTTAAACAATAAAACACTACTCACATATATCCCAAGGTGCACGCGGCAATCAGCAGTATAAGAAACAACATGGTGTAAGCACCTCGTGTCACAAAAAATATTAAAGTGTGAAAAACGTTTCTAAAAGTTGACAGCGTTAAAGTTGTAGTGTCGGATAACCTCTAACTTTTCTGTCACAAAAACCAGAGACGGAGCCTCATTTATATGAACAGAATCTGTCATTTTTCCGTCGACCGCCATCACTGCGCAAGTACTAACAAAAGGGGTTGGATTAACGTACGCAGATTAGGGGCCAGATACCGTGAAAGCAACGGCCCCTCCTTCAAGACGGGTTTCGATTGGTAATTACATAAGTGTAACATTTAGGGGCTGCGTCTCCCCAGTGCCCCTGATGCTAGACTCTGGTTTTGTAAAGTCAAGGGTCGAGTTGAACCAATTATCTGATTAACAGAGGAAGTGATTATCCAAAATATCCTTGCAAATATCAAAATTTGCCATATTTAGAATTTATCGTAACCATGATACTTGAATTATTAAATTTTCGTAAATATCCGATAAAAATGAAGTCCTGTGTCCAAAATTAGAAATTCTCACTGATAATATTCTATAAATAGTAACCTGTTATATTATGTACTAATGAGACGGTTGACTGTATTTGGTGCAAAATAGGGCAGTCCAGGTCAGAGGAACACTAACCTCATTTGACACAGAAATAACACAAATATCTATATAAATAATCATACATAAATAATTATCATATTTTATAATGTGTACAAATAAATGCAAAAACGAGATTTATACATAAAAACTATAAATTAACATAATTACTTAACATTGTCGTTTCAAACTAATAATTGTCACCCCTCCATGTAGAGTAGAACATTCCATTTGGCCCTGGATCACGTGATTTCGTTTTATTTTTTGTGAAATTTTGTCATGCGTTCATGTGATTTTTTTATTACATGTATTTGGATTTAAAAAAATGTGATTGTATTGAAAAATAAAGGATTACTGAATGGGAATTCAAACCCAACGTAAGGTAAATAAACTTAACTACTTATTTATTATCCCATTTTATAGATAGGAATAGTATTATAATAACTAACATCAGTTTAATTAGCAGTACTTTATTCTCATATATCGTAATTTGAGCGGACCAAATGGTCACTGACCTTACTATGTGTTACAATGATCCCATTTCTCACCATATTGTAGTTCCCTATCCCATACCCTTCTCACTGGTAGCCGTTAAAACCAGCCCTCATTGGTATACGGTAAATGCCTTTCATCCATATACAAAAAGCAATATTTCAAATGGTTACCGCCACTGACTTTTTCATTCGGATAGCTTCTATTATAGCACGGACCTATCACGTGGGTGCTAAACTCGAAATTCGGCCAAAATGAGGCGAAAACGTACCATAGGGCTGTGAATTCCTACGTCACGACAACACTTACTTGTAATCAGAATGTTGCTTCGGGTTGAATCCATGGGTATGCACGCATAATTGTATATAAGCGGGACAAATTGTCATGCCATGATGAAAGAGAATGATTATTGAACAGAACAGACTATGGTTATTGAATAATTAAAATTACTTTGTTTTTGCTAAATATAAAGTTATGGTCCATTGAAGTACTTGTAGTGGTAATGTTGTGCACTCTCCATAAAAATGAAACAACTAATGTATGTTCATGTATGTGTAAATACGGACACATAATACAACGGGTAAAGGGGCAGACAATGTACAAAGAAACCACATGTAGTATGTTTAACTCACATTGCCCAACTATTTAGTGAACATTGCAGTCCGCCCAAAATGCACATTTGTACATGTAGGCCTCTTTGACAGTGCAGTAACTGACAATGTCTTATTGTTTACGATGTAACATTGACGGAGTCTCTTGTTCACATGCAGACATGTTGGTGGATTATAGGTGCCTACTTAACGATTGACATTGCAACTTTGTTGTAGATGCATTGTAATATAACAGTTTTTTATTCTGTTTCTTTGTTCAGACTACTTCACGTATACTCGTCATGATTATGCACCAATCAATATTATGCCCGCCTGGGGGAGCGGCGGGGATACAGAGGGAATTAACAGACGAATCTTCTCGACAGGCGGGAATTAGAGGACCTTATCGAATCCGGGCCCCGGGGATTAGACTTTGGTCCGGGAATATCTACACCGCGACAGTGATACTTTTATTCGTGTTTTTATTAAATTACCCGGATGAAAAATCATGCCCCATGGTGGGGATATAGACAGTAAGGATTGGCTCCAGGGTTGGAATTTAGATATCAAATAATTGAAAATGTCTAATTCCCCTGGGTCGCCCGCCGCTCCCCCGGGCTTTCAAAATATTGACTGGTGCATTAATGTCGTTAACTATTTACATAATGACACTGCATGCATAAGGAATATAAAAAACATGTATTTACAAAAGTGATGATACCTCGGCCTAGCTAAACTATCCGTCAATAAAGATATACGCGTAATAATACAAGCAGCTAAGCAATGGTGTTTCAATATTGCAATTTTATTCATGGACGAGTTCCTATTGATGAAACATATTGGCAAAGACATACATGTAGACACCTAGATACATGTTATTCATTCAAGTGTATATTTTAGACTGCTATCAGTGCTAGCACATGAGGACCCTTTGGCAGAACTGTTCTTTCATCGTTTGTTTTACGTCGTTTTTCAAATTATTTTACCAAGTATTTGGAACCTAACACGTTCTCAATGACTTAAGCTAGAATGCTAGCACATGAGGACACATTGGCAAATGTTTTTCGTCGTTTTTTTTTTAATATTTTTACCAAATATTAAGGACCTATTTTAGCGACTGCGCTATCAAGGCGGCCAATAAAAATATCATATCTAGTCGTTCTGTAACAAGATTGAATTACTGGACTCAGGGGTTAAACAATTCCCGCCTCTATCACTTGAAAAGTTTAAATATGTACATGTTTAAAGTGAGCATTGTGATATATTGTTGATATTATCTTATACGAGTATATATTCTAACATACCACATGGGATTCGACTTTGATAACATATATTGCATTGGTGAAAAGACTCCATTCCATTTTATATAGATTCACATAGACTATTCGCCCTGTGTGACATTTCGCCGTCATGGTTCTGCAGTAATGTGAGTAATTTGAAAGTCACTAACAAGTACCAGTATATGGTATATATATATTACTAAACAGTAGCACGCCTTAATTAAATATAATTTTCCCGTTCAGTTTTTTTTTCAAAAAAAATAACACTACGCTCTAGAAGTCCAGAGTTCAAATGAGCCTGCGTTGTCACTCTTGATTTTTCAAAAAATAGCTACTTACTAAAATAAGGTTATATTCTGTTAAAATCAAGTAATTCTTGGTAGCATTGACAAAACGAACGTTTAAGAATAATGACTACATTCTTCAAACAAGTAATGTTCGTGACATCTCAAAGGAAGTAAGGGCTTCCTGATTTTTAAAACAATCAGTCTATGTGATCGTCAGTTTTAAATGTAAATGATGACAATGTAATTTTCAAATGCTTAAAAACTATTAATATTTTTCCAATGCAATGATTTTTTTCTAAATAGCTATACAAGTCTTTTCAATGCAAATAATACTGTGTTTGCGATTTGCCGATGCTAATATTAGTCATGTGATTTTGCTATGCTAAACTGACAAAAAATATGATTTTCCAATGATAATCATGTTTTTGTGATTTGCAAACTTGCACATAAAGTTGTGTGAATTTCCAATTAAAAAAATGATTTCGAGATTTTCAATGCAAGCAATAGAGTTGCAACTTGTAATTTCAAATAATGGCTATGCGATTTTCCAATGCAAAAACACAATACCTATATATATATAGATGTGATTATCCGGTGCTCATAATGGCTTTGTGATTTTCTAATACAAATGCATGAATTGCTTGATTCGCCAGTTTCTAATGCAAATAATGGTTTCGCGAGTTTTCAATGGAAATAATGACATGTCGAGTTTTCAATTTAAAATAATGGCTTAGTTTCAAAGTAAATAATGGCTTCTAGAGTTTTAAAATTAAACTTGATGGCTTCGCGGATTTTCAAAGTACATGTAAATAATGACTTCGAGAGTTTTCCATGCAAATAACTTTTTTGTGATCACTTTTTTAAAGAACGTAAATTGTCCTTTTTGTGCCTTTCCCACACCCATTTCCCGCTGTTCCATTAACATCATGTTTACAACTGCCATGTTATATAAGTCCTTGTTCATTTTTTATGATTGACCTTGTACTTGTAGTCTATGTGTTTTTGTGCCTTGCGTGTTCTGCTGTTTCTGTTGAATGCTGCCTTCCCTCGCGGACATCATCTTTTTGAAAACTGATCACAGATGAAAATGTTTTTTTTGCCGATGATGTGTTTTTTTCTCTAAATAACAACTTTCAGATCATTAGCGTTTGTTGACAGAGGTTAGAAAGCTATCCAAAGATATACTCAAGTAAAGTGAGTTTGGAGGCCATTCAATTTAAGTTTTCAATGAGATGAGGGGTTTTGCTTACAAATGTGGTGCATTGTGACATCATAATTTTCTTGAAACAGGTTATTCTGAATTGTCTATCAATGTTTTAAAAAATTTCTACAATGCCGAAAACAATTTTCTGTGGAAAATAAGATAAGCATAAAACAAATAGAACAAGTTTTGATTGAATACAATATGTGGGCCCATCTCATCGTGTAGTAATAGAATTTTAATATTCAGAATTCCATCACAGATCATGTAATTATCGTGATCCTTTCTGTCTGATCATGCCTGACATTGTTCAAATGGTATGAGTAGAATAGTGAATGTTCTTAGAGAGTAGTTGTCTCATACTTTAAAACGGACATTTGAAATTGGGCGATACTTGTATCAACATAGTTGAATGAACAGTTTAACGTTACTGTATAAATGAAATGTAGCATAATTAGCACGATTTTAATGAAGCAATGATAACTGGTCTTGTTCATGTGATTTGTGATTGATATGCCATAAATAAATGCATATTCAATGATTATACCGTACAACATCATACACTTATTTGATATATCTGTTGTAAATATCCCTTTATTAATTATTAAACAAAGTTAACGACGGTAGCGTATAAATGAACATTTAATTTTAATTATAAAGTTAATGCCATACCAACAAGAGAGCCGATTGGTCACTTCTCACAGCAGAATATTGCACACTGTATATAAAAATATCGCGTAATAAGATATATTCTCTTTTTGAAGCATTGTATCTATGATAAAAATGAGAAATTAAATAGTTTAGGGGCTTGAAGTTGTAATTTAAATAATATGTGAAAAGGTTAAGCTCGAAATTAAGTCCATAATAATTAGAAACGTTAAAGTGCTCTGTAATGCCAGGTTAGACTGTCTAGGACACCATTTAATAAAATAATCTCATTTTTTCTATCTAACGAATAGTTTATATATAGTACTTATATTAAAATAAGTTTATTTCAAAGTATCTCTAGGCCAGAGGTATTACTGCAAAACATAAATAGCAAACATGGTACGTAACTGTGTATTATTTATTTATTGTTTTAGAAACTGTTTAGATTTAATGTAGACAGAGCCTAAAGTAGTTTAACGTGACCCTTGTTGCGTCAAACACGTGTTTTTTTAGTTGTATAATATTTTAAGTGAAAAAGAAACTATTAGTCTATTACACAATTATACAACTATATTACAAAATAATACACAAGAGGAAAAGAGAATATAATTTAACAGTAATCGAGCCGGTGGTTGGACATTGACAGCTTAATCTAAAATATTATTATTAAGTCTAAATGCTGTCAAATCTATTTCCTTGTTTGCATTTTATGCATCATTTATCCCTCTGAGACGGCGTTGTCTAAGTCAGAGACATTGTGTGAATTACTTGGCAATGTAATACATAACATTGTCAAATTAGTACGTTGAATTACAATTACTTTGATTTTACATGCGTAATAAATTAAATTACAATACGAGGGCCACTTAAAAAGTATTAATCAGTGGGCGATAAATTAACATCATTGCCTCTGACTATATAAAAAGTGTACAGTTTCTTAAAGAACAATCTCTCAGCTAGACATTCGTGGTATAATTGTCATCATTTAATATGATATTTATTGATATTCAAACAGGACATGGTTTAAAGCACTGAACAAAGAATACCTCATAAATACGTAAGAAAATTGTGTTATATGAGCTCTACGATTTCTGAGCGTTGTTGTCAAATGTTACTCAGGCTTACTGAAATTAAGTTGATATAATTTGCAATATAGAATATTTTTTATTTTATTTTCGTCTCATTTATGTACATACATATAACAAACACATTTAACGTAACAGGTAAAACTAAGTACACAACCATTCAATCTTGAATTATAGGAGACGTATGATAATCATATAATAATCTAATTATCATAATTCCATATCTAGTTCTCCAAAAATTACGATTACATTAGTAATGAACAATATTCACATATGTAAAACTAAGAGACTGTCGTTATATGTCATTGAACTTTAAATGGCAATCCATAATTTTGAAAACAGTAAATTATTATCAAATTATAGCAATATAAACAAGTCACATCCGAGACTCAAAATACCACACTTACACCCTAATTAATATTAGATATATACTAGGTAAATAAACACTAATGTATTCTTAATATGTCAATTTTTCTAGATTATTATATGTAGTTTCATTCGTCGGACGATTTTAATCATCTTTACCTCAATTTTATTTTTTACGACACAATTTCATGTTCGAGCCCAACTTAAAGACAGTGGGTGGGGTAATTCTATACCCCCTATTTATGATAAACAAAGAAAATTCACCCCTGTTGTCCATTTCATGTAGTTCTTCTTATATAAAATTTCTAGCATGTGTTTTTGCTTTCTGTATTATTGTATTAGGGATATGACGTCATAAATCTAAAAGTATTTTTGGATCACGTGATCATGTTCTTTGGGCTGTAGTAAAGAACAAATTATTAATAATTCAGGACATATTTATCATGTGAAAGATAGTAACATATATAAATGTGTAAAAACGCTACATGTTTGACTTTCCCACTTAAAACGTACAGTAGTACAATGCAGCAACAACGTATAGGGTACAGTCCCAGCAAAATGCTGTTTTGGGAGTATTTCGAACATGGCAGATTCCTTGTACAACTAAATCCATTTATACTGTCAAAACATTAATGTGGATTAAGCACTAGTACAACAAGTATACGGTGCATGAAATCTGCAAATTACAAATCAATCGGATAAAAATTATAGAAATTATGACCATTAATATCAACCCTTACGTCTACTAATATACCTTATTTTCTCGCAATTCCAGTGTTTCATATCCCTATTGGTTCAATGTCATATGGGTGAATGGATATTTTACCGATTGCAATATTATTTTATTGGTTAGCTAGGCAAAGGATGTATCTTTCAGAAAATGTCCACTTTTATACACATGGATTGAATATTAAACGTATTATTGGCCACTGGTTAATACTTTTTAAGTGGCCCTCGTATAACGTTTTATAAAAAGATCACATTGCCTACTCTTTAGTTATTAATTTTCTATAAATTTATTATTATTCATTTAGATACATGATTGTGTCTATTTACAGCCAATGCAAGTCCAACTTTACATTATAGTTGTATTATTTACCGACCCAATTCCACTTATGTAATACATTATACACATGTTTTTGGAAATGAAAAGTATTAAATTACACTTAGATGTAATGCAAACATTCCTGCATTACAGATTACATGTAATCACTTACAAAATTGTATTGCAAATGCATGAATATTCATGAGTGTTAAGTGAATGTTGCCACATAACACGAAGTTTAGTATTTGTTCTTATGTATTATTCATTCTCGCCAAGTTTAATGTTTTTCATAAAAGGCGACCAACGGAGAAAATATTCCTACCAACGGAGAAAATATTCCATGCCGTACACGAGGATCACGTGCACATAAGCAATTTTCGTACCAACCGTTCCACATGGAAGCTTTTCTACACGAATACGTGATTTCTTTCTGGAAACCGATATAGATTAGTGTGTGAAATTAAAAATAACACAATTTTAGGTGTTTGATTGAATATAATTGCATACTATATAGCCGGGTGACCAATTAGACATGCGTTAATCTGTCCTATATTTCAAAAACCTAACACTATCTATCATAAAATTAAGCATACATTTCTTAATTACCCTTGTAACATGTCGACAAATCTACTTAAAATTCGTCATATTTAGCAAAAATGTCATTTTCATGGCTTTCCATGGCGTAAAACCTTTCCAAAAATCACGATTGCATTCTTGCGACACTTTGATATTTTGTACATACATAAAAACTTGCAGAACACTGGTTATGTAAAAATATAAAAGTGTCGTGGTTTTACGGAAGGTTTTACGCCATTAATAGTCGAAAAATGGCAAAAAATGACATTTTTGGCTAGATATGACATATTCTTGGAAGTTGGTCAACAAATTAAAAGGGAAATTGGGAAACGTCTGCTAATTTTACACAGGAAATGTTAAGTTATTTGAATTGTATGACAGATTTATAGAAACATGCATTTTTTGTTGAAAAGCAATAGGGCCAAATTTAGCCATTAGTGAACCTTGTCCTACTTTGTAGAATACTACTCTGACCAAACAGATACAAGAACGTAAAATAAATATATTCGACATTGTATTCCAATTTTTCTTTTTTCTTAACACCTTAATCGAGCTATTTCGATCACAGAAACGAAAGCTATTTGTGAGCTTCATCGATTGTTCACGTTGTTTTGACCTTATCCCAAGAGTAGAATTGTTTCAAAAATTATTAAGTAACGGGGTAGACGGAAAGTTTTTTAGAGTTATTCATAATATGTATGCAAATATCAAATCTTGTGTTCAGCTAAATGCCGATATATCATCATTCTTCTCTTGTGACTCAGGAGTCCGACAAGGAGAAAATTTATCCCCTCTGTTATTCTCGTTGTATCTAAACGACTTACAAAAGTTTCTATCTGACAATGGAAACACAAGTATTAATTTAGAATTTATGGAAAACGATGTGCTGAAATTTATAAGAATTCTTGTCTTATTGTTTGCTGACGACACTGTAATTGTAAGCAAGACTGTGGAAGAATTCCAAAAATGTCTTAACGATTTTAACCAATATTGTCAGAATTGGAAACTTAAAATAAACACAAACAAGACAAAAGTCATAGTAATTGGCTCAAATAGACAAGGCATTCATCATTACAATTTTACATTGGCTGGTTGCAGACTTGAGATTGTTGACTCATATAAATACCTTGGTATTTTTTTCTCACCAAACGGAAGTTTCTATAAAGCTAGGTCCCATCTTTTATCACAAGCTAGAAAAGCCATGTACTTGTTATATAAACGTATTTATAACCTCCACCTACCAATCGACCTACAGCTGAAACTATTTGACCATACAATCCTTCCTATCTTATCATATGGTTGTGAAATCTGGAGTTACGAAAATACGGATATAATGGAAAAGATTCATCTCGAATTTCTTAGAAAAATAACATATTCTAGAAAAAGTACACCGGCATACATTCTCTATGCCGAACTTGGTCGTTACCCACTCACTATTTATTTTCAAACTAGAATGATAAAATATTGGCTAAATATTATCAATGGCAGTAAAGAAAAATTCTCCTACATGATATACAAACATCTTATTCATGGTAACAAACCAAGTAAATGGATATCTTGTGTCCGAAATATTCTAGATTCAACTGGTTATTCTGACCTCTTTATTAACCAAAATGCTATACAAAACAAGAATTTACATTTGTTAATAAAACAGAGATTAATAGACCAATTTAAACAAAACTGGAGTGGTAAACTTGAACAGTCGAATAAAGGGAAAGAATACAAAACTTTCAAAGATAATACCGAATTCGAAAACTACCTAATCTCCTTGCCATCTAGATACCTTATACCACTTCTGAAGTTTCGTACTTTCAACCATAAATTCCCCGTAGAGACCGGGAGATGGGATGATACCCCCCTTACAACGAACGAACTTATACTTTTTGTAGAGGTGGTGTAGGCGACAATATGCACTATCTGCTTGTATGTAG
Organism: Spisula solida; assembly: GCA_947247005.1. Classification (NCBI taxonomy): domain Eukaryota; kingdom Metazoa; phylum Mollusca; class Bivalvia; order Venerida; family Mactridae; genus Spisula; species Spisula solida. The sequence continues at coordinate 49,325,279 of OX365944.1, read as the reverse complement.
CCACTTTCAGAACAAACGCACATTATTCATAGATAGATACTACTATACGCTCTCAAATGTAATAAAATATCAACAACTTCTCAATAATGATAACATGAATGTCTTAAAAAAAGTAGCTATCTTTGTCTCCTATCTGATAAACGCTGTAAGTTGATAAATTTATTCATTATTCCAATAATGGTGAAAGGAGTATACACATTTGTTTATTTTTGAATGTTTGTGTGACAGTCACATTCTGTCATAGAGTATACTGTGCTACATTTGTACCTGTTGTTGTTTTGTGTTTTTGAAATATTTAAAACCAGTAGTATTTACTGCTAATTATTCAATGTCGTCATGTATTTTAATACTGTACCAAATATGATGATATTATACGCTAATAATCAATTTCCATAATATTGCAATACTATTTTTCGTATGTTGCTATGCAATTCCATATATTCTATACCAGAAACGCTACCATGCAAATGTATACATACTGTTTTTCTTAATAGTAAAAGTAAAGACGCAATGTAACCTCTTTAGTAACGATCTGCATATATATATGAATTTCTTTAATTCGGAAAACCATCTTAATAGTTTATAGATATGCACATTTCTAATATTGGACACCACTCTTACTTATATGTTAAACTTCTGTTATACTGAACTACAAATAAGTTGCTATGAAATATAATTAACATTGTACTATGTATGTTACTACGCTAACCCATATATGTCTGTTGTTACTCATGTAACCTTGACGAAATAAATGTTGTTGTTGTTGGTTGTTTGTGAAAAAGATTATAACAAGTCGGAGAGCGAAGGCAGCATTTACGACAGAAACAACAGAGCACCAAACTCCCCAAAATGAACCCACAAAAAACATAACAGATACAAGTCATATTAAGGTATCAGAGTATAATTTATAGTGCACCGGACATAGAAAAAATACATATGCGATTTTTAAAACAAATTTTGCAAATAAAGCAGAATACGGTAAATGCAGCCGTTTATGGTGAAGTTGCTAGGTATCCTATGTTGTATGTAAGACAAATAAGAATAGTCAAATACTGGTACAGAATTATTAAACAACCTGAATCTTTGATGTATAAGTTAATGTATATGCAAGATAGAAATGGAAACTATATTAATACATGGACCAAAAACTTCATTAAATTGTTATCAAACATGGGATTTGCATACCTTTGGACACATAATTTGTATGCAAACGATTCTGTTATTGCTAGCCTTTGTCAAAGGATAACTGATAGCTATTTGCAAAAATGGTTCAGTGATTTAGACAATTCCTCTAGACTAGAAACATACAGAACTTTTAAACTGAATTTTGAAAGGGCATCATATATTTCTATTGTATCAAATGATAAACACAGAGCAGCGTTAAGTCGTTTTAGATGTTCTGCACATAGATTATATATCGAAGAAGGACGACATAGAAACATAGAAAGAAACTTAAGGCTATGCAAATTATGTCACATGAATATGATCGAAAATGAATTTCACTTTCTCCTTGTGTGTCCCCATTATCGGGATCTGAGAACTAAATATATAAAACGATATTACAGTACCTGGCCTACAATAAATAAATTTTGCAATATAATGAAAAACACCTCGAAAAAAAGTACAGTTAATCTTGCTGCCTATTTGTATCACGCAGATAAATTAAGGACAGAATCTATGTCTAGAATAACAATTAATCCTTAATCTTTCCTTTGTAACTATATCATATATCATAATCCATAATGAAATTGCCATGTTATATTTGTAAATAATGTATGCATATTTTAATGTATGTGTGTAAGATATTACATAATTGTGTATGTATGAATAATATTACTCATGCTTTTCTGTATTTCCAATTTCTACTGTATTTCTTTGTATTTGATTTGTATATTTTCAACGCCAGTTGTTTGTGGCGACAAACATGTATATATGTTTATGCCATTAAAATTTCTTGAACTTAAAAGTGAGATTGCGCATGTTTTTTTTCAAAAACATTTTAATCTTAAAATCGAAATGTGTTGGGTACAGTAAGCATAGTATTATGATGCACAAATTATTGTTTATCACACCCCTCCAACTTTTGTTCTCACCCCACCGCCTTAATCACTCTCGGCTTTTCATTTCTTTTGACAACATCGCTACAATGAATTAGTTTTTTGAAAAAAAAATGACTGAAATAATTTCGAATGGTCGATGTTCGGAAATGACATTAAGAAAATATACATATACATTTTGTAATTAGTTGAGAAATTACGTAAACAATTGCTTCGAACCAATCTTTTGAGATGTACAGACTGTATTTTAATTAAAACTCGTTGACGTTTCATGAACGTGTTATTTATCAGAAAGCTATTCAAATGTACAAAACTCTCAGAGGTGATGCACCAGACTATCTTAAATCTGCATTTAAATTTACTGCAGATATTTATTCACGACTGTTACGCTCATCTTCTACATACCAATTATATAGTCCTAAACCCAATTCCGAGTTATTTCGCCACACTTTTGCTTTCTCTGGTACCTCAATATGGAATTCTATTCCTCATAATATCAAAAATTCTTCATCTATTCAACAGTTTAAAACATTATATCTTCGCTGGGTGAAGCCGTTTTATTTTGAAACACCCCATGTTTCTGCTACTTAATTATCTAATGACTGGCTAGTCATAATCATTACTTCAATACACATATATATAGCCATATATATATATATACATGTATATATGTCTGCAGAATGGCATGCAGTGTGTTTTATGTTTCAATTCCGTATCATGTTTTTATAAATGGCATTGTTTGAATTTACATGTTGTTATATGATATGCTGGCTCTTATGATGTCCCTATATCTAATTAAGCTTTATAGTGATTAATTATAAATTTAATTGATTAGCATTTTGATTTATACCTTCCTTTTATTGTAGATTCCATACATATCGGTTTCGCACATCCTTTCGCTGAAACTCTTTTATGAAATTCCCCAATTATATATAAAATTATGATATTGTGGACGTCATATGGGTCAAATTGCCATTATGCTTTTTTTATTTTATGTACTAGTGTTCTTGTTCAACTGTTTATTGTTGAGGATCTCATGGAAGATTGCCATTTAATTGAATTGTCAAATGAGTTTCCTCGTAAAATAAAGTATTTATTAATATTATTATTATTATTAATAGTCATTGAAATTGTACATGGTCCTATTCTGAATGCGCTGTTAAAATGCCGCACGGTCTATGAGGATCTAAGATATAAGCTAAAATTGTAGAATACTGAGCAATGGTTCCAGTAAGTAGTAAAAATGACACAGACTCAGTAGCATAATAGAATAACAATTTGCTGACTACAAAAAATGTAGTTACAAATAGCATTTTTCTCTCTTTCCAGTAGGTTTAAATTAATAAAACAACAAATTAACGAAAACAGCTTTATTGGAAATCGGCAAACGCATTTGACTTTGGCAGCGAAAACTATAATTATATATTTTAAACATATATACACAAAATGATCTACATAATACGGTCGTCTGTTGAGTAAATGAATGAAGGTCTTGTTTATTTATTTATTTTATTTATTTAAATATGTTGATGACATTTACGTTCAAAATGGTTTATTACGGTAACGCTGAGTGTATGCATATTACTGAATGAGCACACAACCCCGACATCATGACCACACAACCCCGACATCATGACCACACAACCCCGACATCATGGCCACACAACCCCGACATCATGACCACACAACCCCGACATCATGACCACACAACCCCGACATCATGGCCCAGTCAACCGTCAAAATCAACGGATGCATCTATGGATATGTAACTTTCATTTTCCGGAGCAATTATATTTACCATATATACATTTATCAAACTCCTATTTTCAAACGGTTGGTATCGAAATGGCGGCATGAAAATTACCTTTAAAATAGTGTACACACATCAAAATTCCAGACATACATGCACTTTGTTTTATACATGTTCGCACCACAGGTTACTGTATTATTAATACCGAACAACTGAACAGGCAGAACAGTTCCTCTTGGACACACCAAATTAAATCACTACTTGATAATCTTGGTTTCAGTAATGTATGGTTACATTTTGATCCCGAAAGTTTAACTACAATCCCATGTTCAAGCAACGTTTACGAGATCAATACATTAAAAACTGGAATACATCCATTCAAAGTACAAATAAACTTAGGTATTACAGTCTTTTTAAAACTGAATATGGATATGAAAAATACTTAGATGTTGTTAAAAACGACTCTCAGAGGATACAACTAACGCGTTTCAGAACCAGCTCTCATAACTTAGAAATAGAAATGGGTCGCCATAGGGGTATCGATAGACACGATCGATTATGTAAATTTTGCACATGCAATTCTGTAGAATCTGAATATCATTTTTTCATGTGCTGTGCCTTGTATAAAAATATTAGACAGAAACATCTCGGTATCACTTCCTGGCCAACTATTCAAAAATTTACTCGCATCATGTCTTCAAAAAACAAAATTACGATAACTGCTACCTCCAAATTTATAAATGAAGCGTCGAAAAAAAAGAAAACAATTCCTTCATGATTTAACTGCTCCATAGGTCCAACAGTAAACATAACTACCCACATGTTTTGTATATAGTATGTATTTATAAACTTTTGATTTTGATTGTATATATTATGTATTTATAAACTTTTGATTTTGATTGTATTGTATGACGCGTCTTGACCGTCATTTTTTTGTATTGTAAATGGTCAAAGACATAGATTATGTCGATTTACCAAATAAATGTAGTATTAATAAAGTGTATTGAAACAAAAAAAATACATTTTTTAAAAACAAATATAATATCTTAGAATTTCTAAGATAACATAAATTACATAAAATATTTTTTTTACTTTTTACCAATGATACCGTTATCTGTGGTTCGTACCAATTAACTTACGCCCAGTATGGCATTTTCAATGTCAGTGCATCATGAGCATAATTATGTAACGCTGTTCGCAGGTGACAAGGTTAGATGCGGTGAGCGGGCGCCACTTTGACGCCAACTAGCACCATGCAGATAACCTTAAGTTGATACTCGTTGGAGAACCCGGGCGACAACTAGATCACCACCATACAAGTCAACATTATATTGTTTAAACTCAACCTTTATCTCACCAAGGACAATGTGTTATGAATTATGATATTTACGAGATCTAGTAAGTGAAACCTTTTTTTAACATTTGATTTTTTCGGGCGTGAGCAAGTACAATGAATGCAAAAATGTAGTTAAAATAACCTATAGATAGTCAGTACATAGTACTTGAAAGGGAGTCATGTTAGTCATGTAAGGAGTGACAGCAGTGTCGTTTTGTCCTCACACGAGGTGTTCACATGAAAGGGTCACCGGTACTAAAAGAAAAAACAGTGTCATGAAATCTCAACGAAAAAAGTGATCAGCTGAATAAAAACCTAAGTATACTAGTACTATTTAATGTTTTCGACTAAATTAAAATGTCCATATCACCATTCACACGAAGAATAAATAACAACCTGTTAACAACGATTTTTAAAATGTTAAAACGCATCGTTATTCTTAAATTACGTATAGATCTAAATGCATTTTAATACATGGTTTAATGCTCCTGGTCAAAATTCTCGATTTGCTTACAATTCTTATTTATACATTTATATAATTATTCTAATATGTGCAAGTATTGTATATTTTAAATCATAAGAGTTTCGCTTGGTTGTGTGCACAAGTATTCTATCCCATTACATTGTATACTCCTTAAACAGTGTTCATCATGTGGTGGCAATATCGAATTGTACGAAACATTTAGTATCATATTCTAATTATGTTATACTTATATTCTAATTATACTTAGTATAACAATTTATCCTCCCAGCCATGATCAGCAATTGCTCGTTGGGAGAAAACTAGTAGATATTCTAAACAAAAACAGTTCAAAACAATAATACCATCCGTTCACTATAAATTACGAAATTATTTGGTTTTATTCTCTATTCTGCATGATCATGGAATAAAATGGCTACTTCCAGTAGACTAACTTAATTTTGAATTGCATTCTCTAGACGTTATTACAATTGATTGCTACGTAGGTGTTGACGTCGATACGCAAGAAACGATGACGTCATTGACGTTAGCAACCGATAACGTCATAACGGAAACCGAGAAGACACAGCAAGCACACGAAATAAAGAGCTCTTAGAAAATGCCAACAAATGACAACATGAACGTGTTAACAATGGATAAAAGTGCGGGCGAAGTTGCAGCGGAAGTTGCACTGAAAACACCCATTGAAACAGATTTAATTTTAGAAGATATTCCAGAAGAAGAGTTTAAGAAGGCTGTACGAGACACCGTCGTTGAAAAACATAATTCTCACGGTGATATACAGTCTATAGCAGAGAACTATCAGGAGAAATTTTACAATATATACCATAGAGAATCTCCATTGACAATTCCAGCGAACATGAATGGTAAATTCTTTAACCAAATCAATTTAGCAATTTTATTAATTTCATTAATTAGCTACGTTTATGTATATGTTATTGGTAACGTGTTTACATTCATTTTAGAGAAATAACATTAACAACGTAATGCAATATTTACAATTTAATCATAAATGAAGTATTATGTGTAATAAATGAAACTTAAGTGTCAAGATCTGGTCCACATACAGTATATTAATTTTATTGTTTCTCGGGTAACTGCATTTCGCAAGTTGAAATTATGTCTTATTGCAAAAACATGTAGATCTATAATTATATTTATTTTAGTTTATTTTCATTACAAGAAAGTTCACTATAATTACCAACATAACAATTAAGAAAAATTACGTATAATTACTTTCTTTAATTACAGGTTTGGTTGGAATCCGCACATTTTGGCAGGACAGTCAGGAATCTAGAAATAGTTCGTACGACCTCTGTCGTCCGGAGAACAAGGAACAAATCCTGGTTGCCACCTTGTTCCCAGCCAAACAGCCAAATGTTAACCGTTTCAAACAAACACCCAGAAATGGTCAAGCCCCGCTTTCAATGATGGCGCAGTATCTGTATAACCAGATGGAAGAACTAGCCAAGATAAAGTCAGCGGTTGAAGGTGCTACTGTTGGAAACAACAAAGGTGATTGTGTGAAAGAGCTCGTTACACGGAATGTAGACATACACAAGGGGGCGAGGTATGCCTGTGTCGAGCAAGATGCTTCTGGTGTAGAGAGAAAGACGAAGGGTACAGGGTCAAGTGTGCTGAGATGGATTAGAAGATCGTGTTGCTGTGTTGGGAGTGATGTGAACGAGTAGAGTACCTGTTGGTTGTCAATAGATAGGCAATTGTTGTCATACTGCTCTGTTTTTGTTATATAATATTGAATACAACAATCAATAATAAAATGTATTCAAATTAGCTATGTGAAGTTATGTTCGTTTTTAGTTCCTGTTATACAGTTAAGTTTCGCCAAAAAGACCACTTTGATTTTTTTGAAATAATTCAGATTTTACAATTGCAAAAAGAACGGAAGTGTCAAATTTAGAACAAACAGGTCCATTATTACGACCGAATCGCCTTTGAGACCTTTACTTCTTTCTGACTAGCCTCATTAGCGGAAATACACTGTACAAGTAGTCGATAAAACCTCGCTAGGAATTTATAATAATCTAAGATCGCACTTGAAAATGTTGAAACTGTAATATTGAGTTTGCGACAATATATATCTCTAATTATTTTCTAAATGGATATGATTTCTTAATTTTGTTGTTGTATATATTGAGGTGTTCTTGGTGTGAGATGGTACTTTACGTGTATTTTGCTCCAAACAGAGGACAAACGAACTGTATAATCTCTTGCTCCATACAGATGACAAACGAAACCTATCTAACTATTTGCAGGTGTTCCTAAAACTGTGGATAACGTGTGGAATAAATATATATGTTCGCTGTTGATTATACCCTACACGTATCCTATTGGGGTGGGTATCTTACCATAAACAAACAGTTTTTGTTAGACTTAGGCCTACATGTTAGTAGAATACAAGTATACTCCACCAAACATGAAACCGCCTCTGAGAATATTACAGATCACTGTAGTCTATAATAAAGAACATACATCGCTGACTTAGAATTAGAAGGTCGTAAGTACAAAATCAATATTTTGAGAAAACAAGAAAAAACTCTTTACTTATGGAAAAACAAGCTTTTTAAACTTCAGTTTGGTCAACATGACCACTTCCGATTTTCGGGAAAATAGGCTCATTAAAAAGCGCATTGAAATGCAGATTTCAAATATGCACGAGTCTTATAAGGTCGTAAGTAGTATTTACGACCTTCTAATTCTAAGCCAGTGATATATTCTTCGTTTTACTGGTGTAGTCACGAACTGAATGTACACAAAACACCTACCCTCTTGCTTGTTGTAATTTTTACCGCAGGCTAACATATTAGACCCAGCACAATTTGCATAAATTCATGGACACTATCAACTAATTTCATTTTCTGAAATAATGTCTTTATTGTGTAATGTGTCATTTTAATACTTTTTTATTTTATTATTATTTTGTTACTATGATGATGGCATTAAGTTCACCAAAATGCATTTCAATACAAGCAATATTTGTGTTTTGCCGGTCAAAACCCACATACCACACGGTTGCAATTTTATATCTATCAAGTATACATGTAGAGGACCGTAGATTTATGTAAAGTGACCGCAGAATACACACGACCTGGATATCGACCTACATCTTGACCCCAAACAATTCCTTTATTTATTTCGTATTTTGAAGTTATTTTCACCTGAAATACAATTTCTTTTGTGTACTTTGATATACGTTATAAACAATATTTATTTTTATGATGTTTTTTTATGAGAAAGTGCATTTTGCTACTTTTATAATCTCGGCAGCGATTTACTTTTTCGTCTAATAATGTTATTGTAATCCGTCTTATAGACGCAACCAAAATGGAAATCAGCTGAATTTCTTTCTCGAATTTGTAATTAGTGAAACCAGAGGTTACTTACTGACTTACAGTATAATACAGATCAAACCTTCCAGGGAAGATGGATAAACTGACAGCAGTGTCGGGGATTCTATTCCTGGTTGCTGATGTATTCGCCATTGCCAGTCTTGCTCACCCGGAATGGATTGTTAGTGATGTCAATGGTACGGACAGTTCATAACTTTTATGTACGGAGTCCTGATGGGGTCATTTGTAATGTGACCATCCATTGCGGTGACATTGTGAATCCGCAACATTTCAATACGAGTTTACGACAATCTTTCAAGAAAGGCAGCCCGCGGCTAGTCCAAGGTCTTTTACGATGATCATTCCATTTCCGACACGTCAGTGCAAATAAAAGACCATTTAGTTATGGTATCCAGAACTACCCGCGGCAGTCTCACACAGAAACTAATGTCTTTCAAAAGCTCAAGCTATTGTATTGCCGCTTCCAATAGTCGCGTTTCAAATCTCATTGTCACTTCGTATCGTTATTTCATGTTTCCGTGTCTAAACGCGACTACTATATCATCAAATGACATGTGATAATCTCTAACGGCTCTTAATTTACAGTGACATTTTCCATGCTTTATTTCACCGAAAATGATACCTTTTCACATGTACATGTAGTCATTGAAGCATTTTCCTCCTTTGTTTACTAAATATATGTAGGAAACAGTCAATGTTTGATTAGTCATATAATCACCTTCACATACTCTATTTTTTGTGTTTCTATTATTACAGGTAACATGAGACTGGGTTTGACCCAACATTGTCAGGTGATATATGGAAGACAAGAAGTGTGTATGTTTCCACGGTTATCTCTGGAATGGATGATGACACTGATTCTCATCTCATTTGGGATTGTTTGTCTCACTGTGACCTGTATGTTACAGATTCTCTCTCACTGGAAGAGACATGCTATCAAATACGCTCGTTGGATTTCATTTACAGCTAGTAAGTATAGTTCTGGTTAAATTTTACAATAGGAGAGATCACCGTATTCATATGCAAAATGCCCACCAGTAATCTAGTATTGGATAAATGAACGATGAAAACCTGTCATTCACCAATATCTGGCTGGTGGTACTAATCCCTTTGTATACAAACATGATCTCTCCTATATAGTTACTGTTAAAAGTGAATATCTCCTACTTAGTACTTGTAATGATATATATGCTATTTACATAATTATATTATGATATTGTGTTGAAACAAGTTTACAAAATCATTTGTCGATAGACTTTGCAATAATCATTAACTCATTTGAATTATTAAACTGCCAATAAATAATTGAGTTATCTATTAAATAAAAGACAATTGACGGAAGTTAGGTTGAAATATAGGTATTGAGTATTGCGTAATTATTACATACATGTGTATTACAAACATAAAGTTATTATACTGTAGATGAACTCCAAATCATGGACTTCAAAGATTGTTGATGACGTATTGTTAAATAAGTTTTGAAGATACAAGTTTTGAAGATACTCTTTAACAATGTTTACAGATTTAAATTACTACTAAAAGTACCTTTCTGTCTATGACGTACATTTATTTGTTATTTCTTACTTCAGTGACTTTGTTTTGTTTGGCTGCTGTGATATTTCCTGTCGGGTTTGCCATCGAAGAGATTGGTGGACAGCCGTACAAACTACCAAATCAGACACAAGTCGGATCATCATATGTTCTCTTTATACTTGCCATATTCTTCACAGTGATTTCAGAATTATTTGCTGGGAAGGTCTGTCTACCTATGTTTTAAGGTTGACTTTTGACGTCAATGTTTAAACTTACTGCAGACATACTGTGTTAGAACTTCTATGAAGGCAGATTTCTGTGAGCAAGCCAGACCTATTCGCCGAGATGATCATGTCTACCTATGCTTTAAGGTTGACTCTAAATCTTGATTGTGGATATCTGTGAGCAGGCATGAGTATGAGTACTTGTGATATTCTTCACTGTGAATTCAGAACTAATTGCTGGGAAGGTCTGTCTACCGACGTTTTAAGGTTAACTTATGACTTGGATTAATGTGAGCAGACATGAAGAGTTACTGCTTTTCAATGGAATCTCACTGAGTGTTTGAACATTTGGAGCATTCTGATACTTTACCAGATCTGATTCATGAATATAACACTTAGTTACTGACATACCTTGTATGAAATGGAATGCAATTCATGTAGATCAAGTAAAGTGATTTTGTTTATTATTTAAAGCTGAGCAAATACTTTACATCACAAAGGTATCAAAGACACATGGCTGTACTCACTAACTTAGTGTTAGATATTGTGTTTGTTAAATATGCAGGGGTGTCAATTTTCCTGATTTATCCGGAATTCCTGATTTATCATTCCTGAAAGAGCAATGGCTTCTGACCAAAATAAAAGTTATTTGATGAAATTTTCTAAAGTAATGGAAAATTTATGGTAAATTTAAGCTGCTCATGAAGGATTCAATACAAATTGAGTTAATTATGGAAACAAGTCGTTGAAGGACTCTTGTTTGGCAAAAGTAGTCAGCCGCATACGATTTACCTGATATTTAATTTGGCCCAGTTGACACCCCTGAATATGTAAGAAGCGTGAGGTCAATTATACTGTTCTTTCATTAGTAGTCACAAGACATATCGACTTAACTTTAGTCTTGGTGACGTCAAACAGCTGGTAAGACGTCATTTGAGTCATTCTCATTTTGTATTACAAAATTAATTTCTTTGGCACCAAATTTCATGTTTGTTCCCCAATCAGACAATTTTGTGATTTTCATGGAGTTTCAAGTAATTAAGCCAGAAAAAAAACAATTATTCATGTAAACTAATGGTTCCATAAAATGTGTGGATAAAATCAATCACAATTTTAAATATTCAAATAAAATGTGTAAAACCACAGTGGTATGTAACTGACAGTAGCTGTATTATTATCATGATTGTACTGTAGTATGTTTCTTAATTGTTACTGTTTTGTAAGAATTCATATTATTGAAAACAATGCAATGTGTTTATGGTTGAAGTAGTGGTCAACCATCTTGTTAGAACTTTGATAATGTTGCTATCGTCCCCGAAGTTCTCAAGTACCTGCTGGACTGGATGGGCAGTAGATGGATGAATATAGCGTGATAACTCAGCAAGTTTAGAAGTATTGTTATGATAAATTGTTATAAAATTAGTCGGCATACTCCAAAGTTAGGAGAATATATATAACATAATTATATAAGTAGAAGAAAAGTTTCTGATATTTCATCTTTTAAGTTCAGATCTATGTAAAATCAGCTGAGTGTTTAGATTTAATTGCTGACATGTAAAGTGCGCCCAGGGTAATGTGATATTTACAAACTTGAATCGGTTTGGTCAACTGTTGCAATGTGTGTTTTACAAATTACTGAAGATAAGGTCTGTATTGTACTCAAAACATCACTGATAAATCATGCACATCTTATGATTCCACCTATGCGGAATATACCAATTTTTCCCGCCTCTCATTATCCTAGGGGGGGCTACATAATGTATACATTATCATTTATAATGTATAAATATGTTGTGTTATATTCTACATGTGCTAATTCACTACAGTGGTATATCCTGTATCTCAGTATTAACTGTTTAAAATCCGTAATGATGGAACATTATTATAATATTCACTCAGATTTTGATTTACAGTTGGTATCTTATTTATAATGGATGTTATAGCAGTGTTGATTTGCCTGGTGGTAGAATGTCCACTTAAAGTATGGTAGACTAAGAGTCTGAGTTCTCTGCATGTACCTGGGTTTGTTAAACCAAAAATGAAATAAAAAACGATACCAGTATTTCCATAGCTTGATGTTCAGCATGGACAACATGGCTTCTCTTCTCTCGTACCCTTGTTGCGATGGATATTATCAGGATTGAGTAATCAATGGTGATCTTACATTTAAGTTGGGACTCCTCCAGGGCCAATGATTATAAAGCTTTTTCATGCTCTACACAATATTTTGCCCAAACTTTAAATGTTTTAGATAGTATAATGTCTCATAATTTACTGAAACTTTTACATATTACATGGATAGCCTTAAATAACGCAGAGAAATATTTTCTCGTACAGTAAAGATTATTTAATTGTTGAACTTTCAATGAGCTAATCAATTCTCATACTCAAGTTGAGCGGAGCATGAAAAAAATTATGATCACAGGCCCTGCTTTCCAATAAACTGAAAATAGAAGCATAAATGTTTATTTTTCAAATGAAATTTTGCAAGAAACTAAATTTCAACACTGTCAATCTTATTTTGTATCCAGTTGAAATTGTATTTATATATTTCAACTTCATTTTGTATTGTAAAATTTATGTCATGATGTGCAATAAATATATTTGAATATCCATAAATATTGAATTTTGCTATGTTGCATAATTATTTCACCAAGTTTTCCTATAGAATTACAGGTTATGAGATTTGTGAATCTGACAAGTGGTTGGACAGGTAGGAGGGTTTGACCTTTGGTTTGTGTTGCTTATCTCCAAACTTATTCTAAAAATTGTAATGAAGCATTAAAGACATGTTGATGAGGTGGTGAAGTTGTTCTACTGGGTACTGTTTTATCAAAGCACTTACGGAAAACTTAAATTTACGTTCAAATTATTAATAATTCTTTAACAACTACAAATTATGATAAAGGAATCAACAGTATTAACAATGATTCAGTGAATGAATCCTACAATGCATATCTGTCCCCTATCATGTAGTTGCAAAAGCATTATTAGGAATTTAAATTTGAGCATATGTTTGAGATTTCTGTTAAGTGCTTTGATAAAACGGTACCAATGTGGTTATTGCTGAAACAATGTTGCAGTAGAGTTATGGCCCTTGTTTCTGAGCCTAGTTGTCGAGGAATATCTTACTGTTGCCTACCAGATATAACCCAGACAATTGGATCATTGAAGTCCATTGGACCTAACTGGTTTAAGGCAACTTTTCTGAAATAGTCATCAATCAGTTAAATGACTCAACCTATGAGTACAAAGTTGGACAGCAGCGAGAAACTGATAACTTCTCTATGTATTGAGGGTGATATCAAGGAAGAATATAGGGCGTCTAACTTTGCTCTTATTTACTTCACTAGCCAGGAAGGGTGTCACTTTATCTGTGTTGCAAGTCTTCAATCAATTACACTACATAAACGTGTTTGTATCCCCATACATTATGATTGTGCACTATGATGTTATATCATACTCTATGCTTTGGCTGCTTATTTCGTCACACAATGTCTACCAGTTGTGATCAGTTCTAACAGTGTAGTGGGGAGCCTTCTGATATCACTGTACAAAAGCAGCACCATAGATAGAGCTTACACAAACGAAATGAATATCATTCATGTAAAATACATATGTTACTATAAATAGTAACAAATTTGGGCTGTTTTGCTCTGAATATATATTTTCCAGAGCCATTCTAACGTAACTGGCCCTCATGTGAGGGCCAATTACTGATAGGAAGTGGCTATGGAGAAGGAGAAGGGATCTAACACACAACTTGGATCAGCAATCAGTAGCCCTTACCACTGGACCACTTGTCAACCCTCCACACTAAGGGTGATATGTTCGACTTATATACTGTCATTCTACTCAAATGACAAGCTACAAATTGTGCGGCAAATTGTGCATATTGATCCAATTACCTCCCTTTATGCATTCAGTGACCATTACACTGTGATCTTCCATGTGAGAACAAATCATGGAACAATGTTTATAAAAGAAGTTCAATCAGATCAGTGTGAGGTCCTTATAGAGACCTTCAATATTTTGCTAGATTGATAACGATTTTGTTCCAAAATTCTAAATGGTCAAAGGGAAATAACTCTGATCTTAATAATTAATTTCTAATGGTCAAAGGGAAGTAACCCTTATCTTCCCCCAAGAAATCCGGATACTGACCTTTAAAACGATCCAAGTTGGTAAGAGTAGTCTCCCTTGCAAGGAATATAGAAATAAAAAAATTCCAAAAAGACTAAAATCCTAAAATATTCTTGATTGACAGCTGGCGATATTTGCAATATGAGTACAGCAGACGGTACCGGTGACCCCGTCATTCTTGCAACTGCTGGATACGATCACACGATTCGATTTTGGCAAGCACATAGCGGGATATGTTATCGGACAGTACAACATCCGGATTCTGTATCCTTTGCCCGTTTACTGTTACTTTACAGTGTCAAGTTAACCTAATAGTCATAAATGTTGTTTTCATTTTATTATTCTCACATTCAGAACGTTTGGAATGTTTAAATGATTGAATAATAACCAGTTTATTTCATTGTTTATATAGTCGCGAAATTATGTGATATTTCCGAGATTAAAAACATTGATTTTGAGTATTTTTGTTTAATTTGCTGTTTTGTTGTAGTGCATTCAGAAACTTCAATTCATCGAAACCTGTGAACAAGTAGGTTGGTTAGGTACTTACACTCGAATCACAAACAAACTTGAAAAAATTGACATATGATTTGGTTTGCGATGTTGCGTTCATCTTGTGGCTCTCATATTTGGTACCGAGGTTGAAGGATATTGTTATAGTCTTTGCGCGAAACACCAGTTATTTCCCACAAAAGGTGCCTCAGAAAATTAACAACTACGTCCTATCTATAGACGATATGAAATGAGGACCTAGCTTCTAGATTTTAGCAAAACTTTAATTTGTTGCTATTGTACACCAGTGACATTTATATTAATATATAGGAGATATTTGGCTGACCTGCTTTAAAATTTATGTCTCCAATAATTAATGGAACACAGCCAGAGCATGGTTCTCCCTGGAACTTAATTGTTTCGTTGGAGAACTGCTATTTTGTCTCCTATCACAACACATAGTTATGAAGATTCACTTCATAATACCATCCAGAAGGAGGCTACTGATTAACTGTGTGAGAAATTTATTTTTCTAGCAACCTTTCAGAAAAAGTCATTTATTTATTTTTGATTACTTAACAATATGTAGCAAGTGAATGCGCTTGAAATAACTCCGGACAAACAGCTTATTGCAGCCGCAGGTATGCATCTGAATTTCTTTTTATTTCAACATTGACTGAATGTATGCTTTAACTATTTAATAGCCAATTTGTATATTTAAATCACGAAGTAGAAAATATTTAGTGTACATGATTCAATATCAATTTATCTTTTTAGCTCAAAAGTCTTACTAGCACAAAGCTATAAGGGCAGACAATATGTCACTGGAATGACTGGATACCGTCATAGCACACCATTTTTAGCTCACCTGTCACAAAGTGACAGAGTGAGCTTTTGTGATCACTCTTCGTCCGTCGTCCGTCTGTCCGTCCGTCCGTCAACAATTTGCTTGTGTAGACACTAGAGGTCACAATTTTGACTTAATCTCTATGAAATTTGGTCACAATGATCATCTCAACAAAATCTAGGTCAAGTTCGATATTGGGTCATCCGGGGTCAAAAACTAGGTCACAAGGTCAAATCATAGAAAAACCTTGTGTAGACACTAGAGGTCACAATTTTGACTTAATCTTTATGAAACTTGGTCACAATGATCATCTCAACAAAATCTAGGTCAAGTTCGATATTGGGTCATCCGGGGTCATAAACTAGGTCACAAGGTCAAATCATAGAAAAACCTTGTGTAGTCACTTGAGGTCACAATTTTGACCTAATCTTTATGAAACTTGGTCACAATGATCATCACAACAAAATCTAGGTCAAGTAAGATATTGGATCATCCGGGATCAAAGACTAGGTCACAAGGTCAAATCATAGAAAAACCTTGTGTAGACACTAGAGGTCACGATTTTGACTTAATCTTTATGAAACTTGGTCACAATGATCATCTCAACAAAATCTAGGTCAAGTTCGATATTGGGTCATCTGGGGTCAAAAACTAGGTCACAAGGTCAAATCATAGAAAAACATTGTGTAGTCACTAGAGGTCACAATTTTGACCCAATATTTATGAAACTTGGTCACAATGATCATCACAACAAAATCTAGGTCAAGGTCGATATTGGGTCATCTTGGGTCAAAAACTAGGTCACAAGGTCAAATCATAGAAAAACCTTGTGTAGTCACTAGAGGTCACAATTTTGACCTAATATTTATGAAACTTGTTCACAATGATCATCTCAACAAAATCTAGGTCAAGTTCGATATTGGGTCATCCGGGGTCATAAACTAGGTCACAAGGTCAAATCATAGAAAAACCTTGTGTAGTCACTTGAGGTCACAATTTTGACCTAATCTTTATGAAACTTGGTCACAATGATCATCACAACAAAATCTAGGTCTAGTTAGATATTGGATCATCCGGGGTCAAAAACTAGGTCACAAGGTCAAATCATAGAAAAACCTTGTGTAGACACTAGAGGTCACGATTTTGACTTAATCTTTATGAAACCTGTAGGTCACAATGATCATCTCAACAAAATCTAGGTCAAGTTCGATATTGGGTCATCCGGGGTCAAAAACTAGGTCACAAGGTCAAATCATAGAAAAACCTTGTGTAGTCACTAGAGGTCACAATTTTGACCTAATATTTATGAAACTTGGTCACAATGATCATCACAACAAAATCTAGGTCAAGTTCGATATTGGGTCATCTTGGGTCTAAAACTAGGTCATAAGGTCAAATCATAGAAAAACCTTGTGTAGTCACTAGAGGTGACAATTTTGACCTAATATTTATGAAACTTGGTCACAATGATCATCACAACAAAATCTAGGTCAAGTTCGATATTGGGTCATCTTGGGTCTAAAACTAGGTCATAAGGTCAAATCATAGAAAAACCTTGTGTAGTCACTAGAGGTGACAATTTTGACTTAATCTAATCTTTATGAAACTTGGTCACAATGATCATCTCAACAAAATCTAGGTCAAGTTCGATATTGGGTCATCCGGGGTCAAAAACTAGGTCACAAGGTCAAATCATAGAAATAGTCACTAGAGGTCACAATTTTAGCCTAATCCTTATGAAACTTGGTCAGAGTGATTATCTCAACAAAATCTAGGTCAAGTGCGATATTGCGTCATATGGGGCCAAAAACTAGGTCACTAGGTCAAATCACAGGTCTTGCATGTACTGATATAACAGGTGAGCGACCTAGGGCCCTTTGGGCCCTCTTGTATTTCATGTTATCTCCTTTGCTGTTAAACAGATTTTGTCTAAACAAGCATAGGAAAACCTCACCCTCGGGCACAGAATTGCAACTGGCTATTAAACTTAGCTCATATAGCTATAATCGGTCACCTGGTCATGTGACTAGTGATAATCCGTCACCTTACCACGTTATCTGACGGACTTCTTCTTATATGAGAGTCGCCAGTTGCAATTCCGTGCCCGAGGGTGAGGTTTTCCTATCCTAAATGAGCTGGTGGTTGATCTGTTATTTTCTTCGTCTTACATGCGTCTACATGACGTCTATCAAGATGTCCGACGTCGTTGTTTATCGTGACGTCACGGAACGAACGTGACGTTGTGCGCTAGTTAATGAAAGAGTAACAATATAGTCCCAAGTTTGATCCCCTTACTCAGCAGATAAAGCAACTGGATAAATAGAATAATAGGTTAGTGCCGTGAATGAAGTAAAAGTTTATCCGGCTCACACGATAAATTCCTCCACCTTGCTTTTTCATCCACGGCACTAACCTATTATTCTCTATGTTGCAGATACAATATTGTCTGACATATTTTCAGGTTACCAACATATTCGTATGTATGATTTAAACTCCAATAATCCTAAGCCAGTAGTGAACTATGATG
The DNA here is from genome assembly GCA_947247005.1 of Spisula solida. NCBI lineage: Eukaryota > Metazoa > Mollusca > Bivalvia > Venerida > Mactridae > Spisula > Spisula solida. The sequence continues at coordinate 49,306,518 of OX365944.1, read as the reverse complement.
GTATAAGTAAGAATGTAACTGCTGTGGGTTTTCATGAAGAAGGAAAGTGGATGTATACTGGTGGGGAAGATAATTCTGCCAGAATATGGGACCTTAGGTAAACTTATTTATTAAATATCTAATAAATTTGTCGTTACCAGGTAGCATGTTACTAGGAAGGCTCCTAATGAGAACAGGTAGCGTGTTACTAGGAAGGCTGCCAATGAGAACAGGTAGCGTGTTACTAGGAAGGCTGCCAATGAGAACAGGTAGCGTGTTACTAGGAATGGCTCCTAATGAGAATGTCTTGATATCACTGCTATTAACATTTTGGATATAAACATTACATGTATATCACATTAGATATTTTATGATTAAAATTCAGTAGGTTTTTTTCAGCTGAATTTATGGCTTATGGGCTATGTTCCCAATTGAAAATACAAATGTAGTTTCTTTCTTCCTTATTTCAAGGAAGATTCCTGATTCAAAGCCAAAAATCTGAGAAAAATCAACCTATTGTAAAAAACAGCATGTTTGAAGAAACTTTAGTACGAAAAACCCACTAAATTAAAGTCGATCAAACATAAAACTACCGGTTATTAATTTTATTCATATATGGTTTTAACAGGCTTGGATATTTAATTTATAATTTTCCCAATTTTGACCAAAACACCACGAAAATTCTCAATCCCATGGGTAAGGTTCCACAGTTTGGTCTGACATTGAACATAACTGTTGTATGTGATCAATATAATAATGTATGATGATTTATGTTTCAGGTCAAGAAATCTGCAATGCCAAAGAATATTTCAAGTGAATGCTCCAGTAAATTGTATATGTTTACATCCTAACCAGGTATGTATGTCAGACTTCAACATTTCACTGGTTATGTACTGTATTATATATCATCTACAGTAATTGGACGTTTTAGTCACGTTTTTACTTTCTCTTTTGTGTAATTTTAAATCTTCTATCCTGACTGTGTTTTGTTTAGTTTAAACATCTTTTTGCAGTTGCCATAATGGTTCTTACGAACAGGCTACAAATATGTACTACATGTATACTATGGTTGGCGTGTTCAGCTGATATTTGATAACTGTTTATATTACAGGGCGAGTTATTTATCGGGGATCAAAGTGGTTTGATACATAAATGGGATTTAAAAACAGACAAAAATGAACATCTGGTATGTACATTTACTATATTCCTTACATTGTATATTAAAGTATATAGGGATTTGAACCTATACTGAACAGTGCCATCGTCTAGCAATGTGATGTGTGAACGCATTGATCACACGATTATCGCAACAATTCCAAAAAAGGTTGTGCTTCCGAGAAAACCGTGTAGCATGGAGGATATATGGCACTTCGAACTGATCCTTATACTTAATTCCACTCATTGAATTTCTATACATAGAATAGAATAATTTTATTTCCCAATCATGGGCCATCGCCTTTACATATAACAATCTGAGATTATTTTTGCAACCAGGCATACATTAAGTTGTCATGTTATCATGTATTTATGACATGGTTCTCATTGAATTTCATCTAATGAAATTTACTAAAAGATGAAACATGTGACTTGAAAATTGTGTTCTTGAATTCGGGGTGGTTACATCTATAAATTTTGATTTGACTTGACGATTGACATGTATTTTACAGGTACCTGAACCAGATGCATCCATACAATCTATCAGTATAGATCCTATGGGAACAATGATGGCAGCTGTTACCAATAAGGTATGTTACGCATGTCATTTGTCTGATGGACCTTTAGCATAAAGATATTGAAAATTAATTTAACTATCTATTTTACATGTATACTTAGTGATTGCACCCATAGCACAATCTCTCAGTATATATCCTAATAAGGTATGTTACATGTGTATCAAGCGTCCTTGAATTTTCTTCATTCTAACTAATAGTTGAATCAGATCCTTCAGTACTTGGCTATAACCTGTGTAACCATGTCTTAGTCCAGTCCAATAACCTGCCAGATTTTATAATAATTATAGTCCAGTCAATTCTTATACTCATTGAATTGATGGTTGGTCGATTATTTTCTATGACTTACTTGTGTCTGCATGACGTCTATCTAGATGTCAGACATTGTTTTTTATTCCCAGAATGAGCGTGATTTCATGCACTGGTTAATGTGATAGTAACAATCTCCTTACATTGCAGATTAAATGACTTGATAAATAGAAAAATAGGTTAGTGATGTGGATGGAGTAAAAGTTTATCAGGCACAGCTGCGGTAATTATCAGATTTGCCTTCGCCTTGCCAGATACACTTACTCATCGACGTCACTAACCAATTATTTTCTATTTAACATATTTATTGATATTTTCTGTATTTGAAATTAAACAAATTTGAGCCTGACCTTGATAACTAATTCTTTGTGGGTATGAGACTTGTTGTTAATGATTAGTTGCTTGTTTCAGGGAAAATGTCATATATGGACATTGACAGGTGGACGTAAGGATGACCCTACACAACTTCATCAAAAAGCTGATTTCTCAGTCAGTACCAGATATGCTCTAAAATGTCTCTTCAGTCCAGACTCCACGTAAGTCATTCTTACAAAAGTGAATTTAATTTAAATGACAAGAATGTCAAATGAACTTGCAACACTTAATTTCTCTGAGCAAGTATAACCCACAATGCTCCATTATCTCATTAATGGAAACCTAAGTGGGTCAAAAGCCTATGTGCCATTGTTGCATGTATACAGTGCTGAGCATAACAGCCGATTTGGGACTCAATAAAGTAACTCAATGATGGACAGTAAATGTGCAGTTGGCTGAACGGACGCATTTCTGGATATATACCTTAACTGGGTTCTTTACACTTGCTTTATAGAGTATCAGTTTGTGTCCCTGCTTGGTGGTTACAGGCCAAAGTTGTTAAAATGGTTCTGGTGATCTCCCATGCTTGACACTCGGCATAGAGTTAGTTCAGGTAGCTGCTGGTTCACCCGGTGTCAAGATAATGTAACTGGGTAGTCTCCATATAACTGAATTACTAGTAACTAGAGGGACTCAAATCAATGTTTTTAAAACACACACACACACAAAATGAACGCGTCTTAAGTGCATGTATACTACAATAAGCTAGTTTTATCACCTGTTTTCCTCTGAACATGAACTTACATGTGTTGGTTCAGGTTGTTACCATGAATGACATTTTATTTCACAGACTTTTAGCAACAACACTAGCAGATAACTCAGCTAAGATATGGAAGACAGCTGATTTAACATTACATACAGAATTAAAGGATTCCTCACAGAGATGGGTCTGGGATTGTGCTTTCAGCGGCGATTCTCAGTATATAATAACAGGTACGGTAAACATAAATATAGTTAATGCTATTAGTTCTCAAGCAAAATGTCATAAAAACAAACATGCTTAGTACATTGTGTACTAAATTGATACAAATAGTGTTGTAAAACATTAGTCCGGATGAAAATGATGTGTATGAATATATCAGTAGATTGGGTGTCATTGTATCGAGACCTGATTGTACATGATAGAGCTTCAGATAATGATCATTTGTGTGTTATAACGCTTTGAAAATTAATTCGAAGCATAGCAATGCAGTCATGAAATCTCAGTATGTTCAGTTTATCAGTTATCATGTGTAACATGAGTTGTCTTCCTTGATGAAATATGTATTTTAACATTTTTGTTTATGATTATTTGGCTGTCATGGAAGCATACATGTTTTACAAACGTCATTATATCTGCCACATGTAGTGGGAAGGACAATGTCATACTGATTTTGTGCTGGACGTCTGAATGAAAGCCTGTCTAATTGTATTGTCAGTGCACTCGACTTAAGCACCCGAGCACAGAAAACATACAAACATCACATACCACAATGACATGGTACAATGCCCAACACACAACTGAACGAGAAAAGCCTACAGTAATTGTTAATACCAAGTTTTAGGTTGGACTTAAGGCCCTTTGTTTCAAAAACCTTTCTGGTTTGTACAGTTTTGATATTATTATATGAATGTGTTCACAGCTTCATCAGATAATATGGCCAGATTGTGGAGTGTAGATACGGGAGAAGTGAAGAAAGAATATAGTGGACATCAGAAAGCTGTGGTGTGTTTAGCATTTAGAGACGAGTCTATTCAGTGAGTCTGGTGTACTGATTAGTGGACTTCGTTTGTTCTGGGAAGAACTGCAATACATAAACATTTCCAAGGCAGTCGGTGTGTTTCTCCAACTTGGATAATGTCTACACATGCAGTATTTAGTAGCCAGCTGACAAACATGTATTACAGTTGTGTATGGTATGTAAAAGTTCCAGGATTCTAAGCAAGTAAAACATAAACACTATCACATTTAGGACCCTTGAAAACTTTATAGTCAGGATGAAGGATAAGTGTGAAAATGTGTTCTTTGAAGTTGTCTTGGTATTACTTAGTGAGTTTTCACTGTTACAGTACATCTGTCTGAGCTGTGTTTGTACATGTTAACCTACTAATCCTATAATCCTGTGGATTGGCTCACGAGACAAATGTGAAAATATATCATTATATTGTCTATTGTTAGCCTAAAGGGGCAATCAACTGCAATATGAAATAAGAAGGCTGGTAGCCCCTTTTGGCTACCAATAGACGGTATTCATGTTTGAACACAACTAAGTAAATCAATCAAGCTTAGGTTAGTTTTGACTTTTAAAATAGTATGTGGCATTCTTAAGTGTTATATTCAATGGATTTGCAATGACAAGTGTAACTGGGAATAAGTTTTGGGTTTTGGAATGGGTTTGTATTCACCATCTACAGAAGGCGAAGGAAAACCTTTGGTTAGATGATTATTGTTTTTCACATTTTGACTGATTTTATTGTGTATCTGTGATTATATGATTGTGTATAAATAATTGTTGATGATAACTATTGACTTTATTGAATAAATTGTATAGAAGTACAATAGACTTCTCCTGATCAACACAATTCCTAGTCCTAAAATGTATAGTGAGGCAACATTCAACTGATACTCATTATTCTTTGTGTGTTTTTGCTCTTGTATAGTACGGAGCTATTGACGTGACCCTAACCTTCATGCATGAATATATAACAAAGCTCTTGCGTTGAATTATCAGTTTTCGTGAGCAAATCGTGCAATATCAGTTCTTTTAGATTTGTGTTTGTATTACACAACGAGGGTCTTCGTAATACTCCCCACTTATGAAAACATATAACCGGGTAATAAATCAAGAAAAAATACCAGCTGTTAAATTATGCAAATAGAAGGTCTAGGATCCATGGAAATCTCCGTACTATACCATAAAAACGTTACGTTAAAATAACAAAGCTGATAGGACAATAGATAAACGGCAATATTCATTATGTCCAGTTCACTGTTGTCGTTCAAAACATCCCCGTTAGTTCCACTCGCTGACAATCACACTAACCTTGTATACAAGATTGATAATGTGAACACAATACAGTTGAGAGACAGCTTGTTTTAAGTATTGCGTGTAGGTTTGTATGCTTAATAAAAGGTTATCTGTGTTTGTGCTCAGAAAATTAGTGACACCAATGACCTGTTACATCTTCAAGCTTTGTATAGAAGGCTAGTGGTCCCTGATTTGTACCTTCAACATAACACTGGTAATTATCTATGAAAATAAAGAGTAAACAAACAGAACTAATCAACTTGGTAATGAGATTTTAATCATTTTATTCAGTCTACACCAGAGCTGCAACACCAAAACAGACATTTTTACTCCTTTTAAATATGTTCCCTATATTTCAAACGTGTAGTCCAACATTTTGACATAATAAACTAATCTTTACAGACACTTTTCTCATCGTGCTGCTGAGATGAAAACATTAGTTAAACTAAATCATAAATAAATATATTATAATAATTTGCAGTGTAGAGAATTATTATACTACTATAACAATAACATAACTCGTGTATAAATTGTCAACATCACTCAACATTGCATATTTAAGATTATTGTAAATACATGTACTAGTATTTCATTGATAAATGTATTTAGAAAAAGTTCTGTTTTTACATTTGTTCTAATTCGGACATTTCGTGAACATATGTGGATTTGATTGGAGCAGCACCATTCACATTTCTGAACAACGCTTTACCATGAATTTGAAGGTAAAAACATGATTTGACTATCCACAGACAGATGAAAGACAGTTGGACTATTTTCCATGTGACAAGATTTGATTATCCACCCAAAGTCTAAGAACAGAATGACTATTTAGCTACAGGTATAAAAGACATGATTAATGAAGCTATAGCACAACCTATGATAATATTGACTAGCCAGTATGTTAACGTAGATTGTCCTTGTTTCTGTGGTTTGTAATGTCCAGTATTGATGTAATGTTGAACTACTAGAGATATATCATTTTGTATGGTAGGTTGATACCCTAGCTGACTCCTCGCCTTCTCAATACTGAATGTATGGGTTACCCCTGTCTTGTATACCTACAACATATCAAATAACAATCATTCCTTCATAATACACTGAAGTTCTCTGGAAAAACGTTGGAATCAGTTACAAGTTTTCATAAACAGGCATTAAAAAATTAAGTTAACCATTTAAATTTCATTTACATTATTGTTGGTTGATCCTTTGAAAGTCTTCATGGTGGATAGAAACGTTTTATACATCTTAAAATGTATTTAACTCTATTCATTTAAATAAGATGTCAAAAGAAATGTGGCAGTTTATGGAAACCAAGTATTCGAACAAGGCCCATTATTTTGTATAAACATGGCACCAACATCAACCAAAATCCAGGTAGGCAACTTCGAATGCTGACTCCTTAACTAAACTACTTTAGATGTATCTTCAAATGCTAATGAAATACAACCGCCTGCCAAATTAGCCGAATAACCAAATTTACCCTTGCAAACCATTGTTTAGTACATTTACTTTTATGGAAATACATTTCGTATTTGTTACAATAAAGTAACCTTCAAAGTTGAAGGTTATAATCTGTATTTGAAAATAAACTATCATACCTCAGTTCTGGTTAGCAATGGTTGGAAGTTGTATACACATGATATCACATAATGTAACCATTCTGTCAAAAATGCTGAAATAGAAAATAAACTGAGCATACTTTGGCACACAAATTAACATTTTTAAGGCAACAATTGATAAGCATTTTTATCACATAATCTCCAGCCTGGCAGTGCCAGAATATGGTTCTAGAGTGTGCACTGCAATATAAATTTAGATTAGCCTGACGTGACAACAGGCAATCTATGCCTTCATCAGCTCATGAAGTCAGGCTAATACCATCTTCGTATTAGGTATCATAAAAGCATTTGGCTCCTTTAAATTAAAACTGGTCTATTCATAGTAACAAAGGTCATAAAAGAACTCAGTATTTTATAAAGTTTTATAGAAATTTACAGAACACACCAGTGAACACAGGATAATACCATCTTACAGAAGTCAGGATAATACCATCTTACAGAAGTCAGGATAATACCATCTTACAGAAGTCAGGATAATACCATCTTTTATAGTGTGAACTGTGTTCTGTAACTGTGTTGAAACGTAGTAAAAAATTATAACATTGGAGTAAGTTTCTGTTTTTATTAAAATGTATAGACTTTTTTTGTAATACATGTATCCTGATGAAGATCTTTGTAGGCCACAACCTGGTAGATTTTAGAATAAATCTAGTCTTGTTGTTAGACATGTTGTTTTCTTTCCTGTGTTCACTGGTGTGTGCATCATTTAAATAACAAACAGACAAGCAATAAGCTACTGTTTGCTTATAATCGAGCAAGATGTGTCATATAAAAAAGCTTACCCATAAAGTATATCACAGATAACGGAAGTCGCACACTCGGCATAGGATACCCTAGTCCTTCAATCTAAAAATATGATCACAAATATGCTGTATAATCCAGACATAATCTTAATACATGTAGCTAATGTATACAGTTAAACTCTTCAATATTGAGGTTTAATACAGAGAGGTGGTCTAATAATTGAGATGCCCTTTCAACAAGACCAACTTTTCTAATTGTTGCAAGTGGTAACAGCCAACATGTGATATCCACGAGAATATATACATTTCTCAAGGACAGATAAGTTATTGAACTTTTAAAACCTTAATTACTGTATTAAATGCAAAATACCACGACCGTGGCCCAGAGGTTAGGGGGTCTGCCTTGGAAGCGGATCAAAGGTTTGAACCCCAGGTAAGAACTGATGCGGTCAATTGGTGAGCCGACAGCTAGTTAAAGAATGGTTACCACAGGCCCCTCAAGTCAAAATTGCCTAGCCCTTTCAATAGGGGTGACACTATAATAAACAAGCCTACAAATGGTACCATACTTGATGAAAGGAACTGTTATTACTGATATAAATAGCAATATCCATGTATGGTATACATGTACTTACCAGTGGTTGGAAGAAGGTGAATGTATTGATGGGTGCATCATCCGAGACAAAATATGCCTGACCAGCCTGTAATATCAACATGATGTTATTGTATACTGGTGTAATGGTATATTTTATCCCCCGCCCAGAACTTCCCCCAGGGGATAAACCAGGTAGTTATTTATCATCTAATCACAAAATGTCATTTATAACTACAGACATATCAGTGGCACAGATGCCTCTCCTATGTTTTTACAATACCATAAAATCATATCCAACAGTGTGTGTAAACACATGTACTGCATGATTAAAACATTAATTAACACGATCAAAACATGTGATGTCATCATTTTATAACGAGCATTACCTGAAGAATGATAACCATTTTTTTTGTAACAACTCGAAATCTAAAAAGAACATCATAATAGAAGCAAACATATAAGAAAGTTGCCTACAAAGATGGCCATACAAAGCAAGGGAACTATATATTTGGATGACCTCTAGTAATAGAACACATTGTAGCGTAAGAAGTGGTTTACATTTATTGATTCTCAACAATTTCTCAGTTATATGTGTTGGCCGATTCACCTAACCAGTTTTCCTGGACTGTATCCTAAACAATACTAGCTAACCCTTCTACATGTGAGGAAAATCAACATTGTTTTCATAGACAGGTATGACCTGCTGCAATCAGGAAACAAATGCAGATTGCCGAGTTTCAAATCCAGTGCACTAGCCATAATTGGACCACGACTCTAAGAATTGGTTACTTTCTATGATGACAAGTGAAGCACACAAACCCTGGTATGTGATATACTTACAGCTATATAATTTTGTTCCTGAGTTAAAGCTTTACCAGCAAGTTCATGTGCCTGAGCTAGATTCTCTACATGTAGGAAGTCTTGTAACGTGTCTGTTTTATATATAATACAGAACAGTCCTCTCTCTATGAAATCCTACAAGATATAAATAGTTGGTTACTGCGATAAGCTGGTACAGTAACAGACCTAAACTGAGAATAAGATACAATAGGCAAAAAGCACATTCAAAACAGTAAAGTATTATCTAACAACACAGTTCATTTAACATTTGACAAATTGTACCAGTAGAAACACCTTCAATTTCAAAAATCAAGAACAGTTTTATCAACTGTAAACCTAAAAATTATTTCGCGCAATTTAGTTTCGCGGATTTCGCTAATGGTAGAATTTTGAGAAATTAAGTCGCCCTGAAATTGCTAAAAACATTAACATGGACACTGCAGGAAACTTAAAATTTGTAGTAGTGAATATACACACAATCAGCAAAACGCGAAAGTTAGTATTCGCAAAAGTAAATTGGTTTAAAGTATACATGTCTTAGAGATGAAATGCTTATGTAAAGGATGGTTAAGGTAGCATACTGAATGAATGACTGCCTCAATAGTCTTAGGATAAAACATATGGTTGGAGTGCGGGGGGTTGCAGATTTCGATCCATGATATGTCATACAAAAGTCGAAATAAAATTTGTATATGCTCAGAATAAAAGGGAATGCTGGCTTCTATCTAACATACCCTCATGGCAACTGATACCGTCAGGAATGAGTTGTCAAGTGTGATTAATACAAATGGTAAGAACTTTTTTAAATCAGCCTAAATTGTTTTATTATGAACAAATGAATAACAAACCACAATTCTAGGTATATGTCTTTGTTCTTCTGGACCATATACAGCTGCCAGACGTAAGGTACATGTATGTAACTCACTCCTATCCTCTGTTAATTCTCCATTAGATGATAATACTTTCTGTTCAGCCATACTCTTAGTTTTAGAATAATGGTCTGGATGCTACAAACAGAAAAAGACAAATCCAAATAGGTTTTGCTAAAAATTCATCAAAAGCTAATCAGTAACATAACAGAAATGTTTGTCTTAGATAACTTTATATCTCTATGAATGACTTTTATCACTTAAGACTTCTAACCATTAAAATACTCTTTCTCCGGTATCTGAAGTTGGAAACATGAAATAGAAAATTACATACTGTAAAATCATTAATATTCGTGGGGGATTAAATTTCGTGGATTTCGTGGATAACCTCAACCATGAAATCAAATCTTAACGAATAATTTTACCAACTAATCAATATGTAAATTGACAAAGTGCAAATTTACCCTGGCCGCCATTTTTTACAGAGTTCGTTTTTCCAGTATATGAGTCTAGGATTTTTAAAGTTTACTTACAGCATAAACCATAATTATTCTTTATCAGACAGTCCATTCATTACCAGATCAAAGCATATTACGTTCCAATAAGGGATAATATTTGTGACTTCATAAACACAACTAACAGTATTCGTGATTTAAACTGCGTATGTCCTAATATCTGGGTTTAACCAGCTTCCACAAGTTGTACATACAGGTAAACTTACACAGTACCACTATGTCTATTTTTAGACGTGTCAAGTATGGTAGTCAATTTCAGCTTGACCAAACGTGTTTAACACAAATTATAAATTACATGCGCGAACATGTAAACAATAGAGTAGAAAAGACGACACTTGTGGATTATAAAATGGATTGTTAGGTAATCGTTATATCGTATATATACCAAACATTGCAATAAACAGTTTGACATATTAGTATAATTAGCACTACTGTATAATTGGAGTGTTTATTCATTAATCCACATTTGCTTGTCAGTTCATAGAGACTTATATTAACAATATTACTTTAATATTAGCATTGATTGATGTTTAAAAATAATGGAATTCTGATAATTAGTGCAGATTTTCACCCGATTTTTTTTACTGAAATACGAAATCCACGAATTTACGTCCACACGAAATGGTCTTTTTCACCAAAACCACGAAATTTCATCCCAATGAAATTAAATGATTTTACAGTAATTACACTGGTCGACCTTAATAATTTAAAACCGATCTCAGTACAAAATGAGTCAAGTTGGTAATGTTGAATAAAGAGCTAAACTGTGCAAATGAACTTGAAATTTTGCTCTGAATTTTGAGGTCGTTATATGATAGAGATGGTATTTCTGTGAGGTTTAAGTGTACCTTATCAAGGGGTAGATATGGCAATGTCTCATCTCCATTTTCTATAGTCTGTCCACCAAATATGGTATTATATGTACTTGTATAGATCAGTCGTGTTATATTGTTTGCTAGACATGCTGAAACCATGAAGCAGGTATACATGTATATATCTGTATAAATGTTAAACCAACTTCAAACATCAGTTTTTAGCAAATACTTTCATTGGTTACACTGATAACAGCAGAGACTTTAAAACTGGTACTGGTTATCTCCCTTGACTTCCAGTTGACTGTCATCATGATAATGTGACAGGGTTGCCACCATATGGCTGTAATACTGTCTTTTTAAAATAATTTGCCAACTTATATACATGTACATGGATAACATAAAACAATCAAAGGACACAAATGAGGGATGACAAGAAATCTTGAACAGTGTCTTCAATACAGATCATTGTCATCATTTACAATGTAAAAACAATCATTCATACACATCTACATACATGTACTGTAATCACAAATAGACAAACAGAAATATGGTAAGTCTATGAAAATATGGTTAATAAACAGCTGATTAACATTACTGCATAGTTTTATGACTGCAGTTGAAATAATTTTGGAGACATGTGGAGCAGCAACGCCCTGCCCCTAATAATAATATTTCATCACTCATTATTAAAAATATTACCATCGATCACATTCTGTGTGCCTCTAACATTCACAGCTTCAATTCTTTTCCTATTCAGCTGAAATAACAAAATATTTGACACAATAACATATATCCTGTGAATTCTTAGATTTTTATAATTATGCATGTGCATAATCCTATGCTGATATAAAGCATTGAAAATATTATGCGCTACTGACTCATGAAGAAAATGATTGACAAATTGCTTGGCAAATTCCCCAACCTAATAGTTTGTCCAACTCAACTGCTTGGCAAATTCCCCAATCTAATAGTTTATACTCATTTATTTTAGATCAACTGTGAAAGAAATTCTTACAACTTATATCAATTATGCTTGACAGCTCATATATACCTGATGGTATCCATCACCATCAGGGTATGAGAGAGATGTCTGCTCTCCCTTTTTTGCTGAGCATCTAGCAAAGGAATCACTGGTACCAACTTTATTTTGTCTTTTTTTTATTACAAAACAATACCTTAATTTCACTCAACACATGTACATAAATATGAGGTTGGTATGGCACAGCCATGGACCGATCTAATAATAGTTATTTCCAATAATTTTGAAAACTTGGTTTATAACAAGCTCCAGATACCGCTGGATCTATAGAGACAATTACCTGTTCACGTCCAGACATACCATATGATGCCATGTGATAAACACAATCCACACCTTCAAATAGAGTCATCACCTGATCTTTAAACGTAAGATCAACCTAAAGTAGAAGACTAAGTTTGAAACATACATGAAATTGTAAGTAGTTAGAATGACACGAATTGAAATGTAGTCTAACACTACTAATATGTACTAAATATTCACATAATACCTGTCACCTTTTTCCTACAGAACAAAAAATCTCAGGTGCATAGTTCCAGGAGCTAATAACATTCCTGTCTTGAAAGTTGTATGACCATAGCTAAATGTGTCTTAACTATATACCAAGCTAAAATCTGCTTACTATACTTCTTCCATAAGAAAACGTGGAAACAGTAGCACATTTCAATGTAATGACATCATATCAGACCTATTGAGATTATGGTCCACTCAAGTTTTCAGGTACAGAAATTGACAGACACAACAGGGTATACCTTAAACCTCACTAAGTTGTAGGGGCACAACATTTTTATCAGCTATAAAAGTCCATTTAAGCAAATCAACTTACCATGTGAAACTCCATGTTATCTTGCAGTGTCCATATTGGTTCCCGAACATCAACAACAAGTACTCTATGTCCTTTGGCAGCCAATCTTTTTCCAAGCCAGAAACCAGCATAGCCGCCACCACCTGTCACTAAATGCACTTCCTTCTTTTTATTAATGACATCATGTTTGACAGTTTCTGCATTCTTTCCACTGCGTGTAACCATTACCATCTGAAAATGAAAATCAATCAACTAGCATTACACTTTTTTTCCTTAATCTCAATATTTCAGCTTTTGTAAATATTTTTAAGTCCCACAGGTCAACAGTATTTCAGTCATCTGGAGACTACCTAGTGCAGGTCTCAACAAATATTTTTAAAAGCACTCGTCCTGCAATATAGGCAAAGAAGAAAACCCCAAAATCTTACTTGTCCTGCTATATAAATAAAGAAGGAAGATATTGTGCAGAACGAGCGGACGAGTGGATTCATTGAGGCCTGTAGTGACATAATTCTGACACATGGTGAAACATCTGACTATGCTGAGCATCAAGCAAGAAATATACACCAGTTCAATTTTAAACGACTTTGCAATGTTGTGGCCAGAGATCAAATCCGAGAATTCTCATACTGACAGGCGCTCAGCACATGGATATGAACCTCAATGGTCCCCTCTGCAAACCAACATTATGTTCATAGTATTTGCAAAATTTAACATTAATACAAAACTATTACAGATATCTTAGAACCTTAAACAAGCATTTGAACATTTCTGAAATGTTTTACAGTGTTTCCCACTCATCTAAAGATTATTTGGCTAGAAACCCAGAGGTACTTAAATTGTATATCGGCACTTTACAACAACCACATAAAAAAACAAGGAGTCTATTAGGAAAGAGCTACATGTACAAAATGCAGGGTATCATCCAAGATTTTACCTTAGTTCTTTAACATGCCCCATGCATAGAATTGAAACATGCAAGACTACGGTCTGCACTACCTCCGGGTTACCAACCAGTTCAACTATTGACTTGAGTTGGATGGGAAACACTGCCATTATGCACCAGTCAATATTTTGCCCGCACGGGAGACGGCGGGCGCCCCAGGGGGAATTAGACATTTTCAATTTTTTGATGTCTAAATCCCCAGGAGACAATGCTTACTGTCTAAATCCCCACCGTAGGGCAGTTTTTCATCCGTGTACTTTAATAAAAACACAAATAAAAGTATCACTGTCGTCTTTCGTCATGTCGAAATTCCCAGTCGAAAGTCTATTCCCCGAGACTCGGAGTTGATAAGGTCATCTAATTCCCACTTGTCAGAAAGTTACGTCTGTCTAATTCCCCCTGTATCCCCGCCGGTATATTCTCTATAACAACATGATAAAAATTTCCGTATGCTGATATTTACTATAAATTTAACCTCTGTAGAGCAACGGCCAGTATTTGCTGTTCCAAAGGGTGTTGCTCTACAGAGGTTGTACTGTATCTTCAAGTTGTTGGCCAAACAGGTACGATCTAATTTGAGTACGAAATAGGCACGCCCATTTTGTTACATAACAAGGAAAACAAAATGACAACAAAGGAAATCAAAACCATAAACAATGCTGAACACAGAAAAATATATCAGACAAATATACTAACATCTTATCACAGTTAACAATTAAATACGGTAGAAAAAGTCAATTTGTTTACAAATAAGCCGACACGGGTCAAATACCATAAACAAGATTTCGCGGAGTTTTACGACAATGCATATTGATTGTTTTAGGACATTTATACTTATACGATTATCTTTTACTCTTTCAATTAACCTATTCAGATCGAAAATTCACCAATTTACTTTCCTTAAAACATCCAAATTAAACTGTCCTTTCTTAGTTAGTCGTAAAGGTCGTAATTCGGTCGTGAATTATGCGCCATTTTGAACCATGGCAACGAACAAGCTTTTTTAGTTTCAGTCAGTTTAACCATTTTTACAGATTAGTTGGAATCTGACCATAAAAATCAGTAAACGGTAAGATTTGCCTAGTGTTATATATATATGAATCGAGTCATATGTGTGTCGTTATGCGTGCCTTTAGTGTAAACAGTCTTTCCCTAGGCTTGCTCGTCGGACTAGACAAACTTGACAAGCTGTTCTCGGTACATCCGGGTTCAACCGTACCAGTTTGCCTTCATGATCATCATCATCATCATCATCTTCATTAATCGCATCCCTCAATTTGAGTATTTTCGCGATGTGTATAAAAACTGTTCACACACAGCAGTCAGGCACTTCTATATACAGTGTTTTTGTTTTTAAAAGAAAGTTTTGTTTTGTACAGTTTAAAATCACGTTTAAAACGAAGCAGTTGTCTAATTCTGGAATCCTGCCAAAGCTGTCTGAAAACCTGCCAAGGTGACTTGGCTGACAGCGACCTGGGGGAGTCTGTTCCAGAGGACGATACTTGCTGGAAAGAAGCTTTGTTGGTAGGTAGATTTGGCAGTTGAGAGCTGTGTCAGCTGTTGCTGGTTTTGCCTCTATGAGATATGAGACTCATGCAGGTTGACACCCATAAACAAACTTGAGACTTGTATTTTCTTTTTATACACAAACTGTCATTGAAGTAAATAGAGCAAAGAAGATGTATCTGGAGCCAGTTGCCTAACGAAACCGCTTGTTTCAAAAAAGCAGTTTAAAAAGCGGACGAAGCCGAAAAACTTTATGCTACCTGCGAACGCTCGCTGATAGCAGACCGTTTCGTAGCAAAGCGCTACCGAGAGATTTCTTGTGCAATGGACCGCTTCGATAGCGCTCGCTTAACAAAGTGTTAAGAAACGGTATGCTATCGGCGAGCACTGCTCGCACGTAGTGAGTCGTTGCATAGACGTAGCAAAGCACTGGGTATTGCCTTTTGGAAGCGGCTTGGTTAGGCAACAGGTTCCTGGACTCCAGTGTGGGGCTAAAATCCACTCGGCCATTGCACACTACTAGTATGGCTTCTACCCACTTGCCTATCCCCAGACCGCACCATCCTACTGCTGCAAATGGACAGCTCCTATACAGGACTGGTTACTAGGGTTGCGTACCAGTTTCAGATATAAATCCAATACCGGCATTTTGCTATCTCTTCATACATTGTATCAGTATAATAATCATTCAACACCAAAATACATGGAAACCAATAGGTGCGTAAAATGTGCTTTACTGGTTTATGTGTTATTTGACCATTAATTTTAATCATTTAAAACTTTGGACTAGTTCACACTGGTTCACTTTGCAAAATGTAGCCGGTGGTAACTCCCTCAGTAGTCAGTGTAATTGCTAACTACTAGGGCTTGTGTAGACCTCTTGTTATTGGAGTGTCACAGTCTAGAGATCACCTAGTAGCTGACCGGTGACTAAGTGATGACTTGGCCAATTTGCTCTTGGCAATATCATCTTCCCGGTTTATGTTATTATGTCTCTGTCATGGAATAAGTTTTATTATTATTATATGCTTGATAGTTTCTTTTATTATTTTCAGAACTTCTTTTCTAAAAATATTGATTAACAGCCGTTCAAGATGTATGATCGCGCTCCAAGAGATTTAATAAAGGTAAATGGAAGTACAGCTCAAAATGTTGGACCTGGTTCCTACGATGCTGATGCACCACCAAAAGCAAGATTTAAGGCTGGTGAGTTTTGATTAGGTATCTATTTAGTTATTTGTAGTGTAGGCGTAATGTATTCTATTTATTTTCTATACAAAAATCGATATTTTGGTACAAGTGATAAAGTTTAAACTATTGCATCCCATGCAAATGTTCTGACTAGACCCTTTTTGGGCTTTTACATTCTGTCAATAGTCAAGCTTCTGTTCCATAAATACTGATGCTATAGTACTCATTATATTGTTTTTAAAATGAACTTGGCAAAACCAACTTTGTCTCATAAAAAACAAATGTTCATACAGGTAGGTATACAATACATTTCAGCCTAGATAGGAATATAAACATCAGTGTAATGTACCACAATGTCAAGTCTCAGAAATTTAGACACAATAAAAATAAAATGTTTGGAATGCCACTTACTTCTGATGATGTTGCATTTTATTAAATGATAATTTCAAAATTACATAAAATTTGGTCTAAAATTCCTATTTCATTTGAAGTTGAAAACTCTTGACAAAACTTTAGTAGTTAGACAGTCACTGTAATAAAAATAAAATCTTCTTGAATTTGGAATTTCAAAATTTGAGTTATAATTTTTATGAGATGCAATATTAAAGCATGACAAGGGTGCTTGTGAGATGATATTTAAAATCAAGTGGATTTCAGTATTTATTGTTGTTAAATGTCTAAATGTTAAGATTAAAATGTTTTGCAGCAAAACTTTACTGCAAAATTTTATATGTCTAATTTCACAGTGTTAAGTGCTTATCCTTGAAACCAGATAATTTTGAAATCTATACTGGTAGAACTATGCAGTGCAATCCCTCCCAAACAACACTGTTGATTGAGTAATCTGGGACAAAGGCAGATATTTTCAAAGGTCTATTTGAGGCATTTTTTTCTTCATAAAACATGCTTATTTTGTATGATTTATTATTACAAAATGTAAATTTACTTTAATATGCGCATATGTTTCAGATGGTTATGCACCATTCTTATCAATGACAAGTCGAGAGACATTTTTGAACATCAGCGATCAAGTTGTAGCTGCACCAGGGCCTGGACATTATGATCCAGCATTCGCACAGGACCTTGTTAAGGTAAGCATGAAAAATTAGCATGGTTAGCTTGATTCAACTCTCATGAGCCTAAATGTTATATAGTTACAAGTATACAAACTCAAAACTTATGCTAGTTCAGTTGGTAGAGCACTTGACAGTCTTTCTCTGATGCAGGTTTGATTTCAACTTTGAGCTGGTTATTTTTTTTCCTGACATTGGCTATGGTCATGTCTTCCACATGTGGAGTAGTTGTCAGTCCCTTGCTGAAGAGCTTGAGGTTGGTACTGGTTGATGATTAATTCCCGTATAACTTGTTAGGCAACTTAATTACAGGATATCTGGTTAGGCAACTGGCTGCCAAATATTGCTGAATAATATTTGAAAAATGAATGAAAACTTGATGAATGCAAGCAAATAAAACAAAAAATAGCAAATAAAACAAAAAATAAATAATGAAGAAAACAGTTTGATTGAATACTATAGGTTTTGTGATCCTTTGTTATTGTAATACATTAATAAGCTATTTCAAAGAAATATTGGTTGAAGATTTTTTCTCTGTTACTAGCTGTGTTGTTCATATAATGGTTATAATATTGCTAGTCAATGTAGGATAATAAAATGAATTTGACTTTAAAACAATATGGAGTTACTTCCCTTTCACCATGGTTTGCTAGTTGTTTAGTTGTCTTCTTATTTGTGTTTGCCAAAAGATTTTCTTATTTACAGGCCTAGACACTAACTATTTTGGCCACTGGTCCAACAGGGCAAAAGCGCCCAATTTGTAAATAGGACAGTTACTGGTCCTCCAGAATTTTCACTGGTCCTTCTGGATTTTTACTTGTCTCAGACCAGCGGACCAGTGTTAGTGTTGAGCCCTGATTTATGTCTTAACATGCCATCCTTTTAAAATTAAAGTATTATGTATCACTCAATGTATTATTATTATCATTATGTTATAGGGAGGAAAAACACTTGCCAATAAATCAAAGAGATTCACAGAGCAGCCCATTGAGAACCCGGGTCCTGGTGCTTATAATGTGGAACGTTACACAGAATTTAGATCAACAAAATCTGCTCCTCAGTTACAAGACAAAAGTAAAAGCAATATGGGAGTAAGTATTGTACAAAACATCAAATCAGACTCACATTCTGATTCCTCTCTTATGGGCTTTTCGTCACTGTATAAGTCATTAAGAGTATATTTCCTCAGGTCATAAAGTTCTTTTTAGGCCAAAATTTATGCTGGAGGAAATATAAGTGAATTTTGTAATGTTAGCAAATTCCCTTATTTCACCAAAATTTCAATGTTGCTAATTTAACCACTTGTACATTATTCTGTAAATTCACATGATTTTGTCCCTTTTGATAAGATTTTTTTACTTTGTGTTCTGTTTCTAATATACCAAACACTATGCACTGAGTTGAGCTTAAAGCTGTTTTCGTCTTTATTTTCATTCTCACAAATCATTTGATGAATTTATAAATTTGTATTTTGTATTTATTTTAACAATACTACTAAGTTGTTGATTTTATTACCTCCGTTTGGAGAGAGTAACTAGTGCATGCACTAAGATCACCAGAAAGTTATCACGGTGGATAAAAACTAAGGATAAAAACTATCACAATACTTAAGTTAATCATTGGTTATATTGGAGTAAGTTTGTTTCAGAAGAAAGAATGTAAATTTAAGTACATACCTCTTCAAAAATGATTGACAAGGTTCTTAGATTCTAACCCATATCTAATATAGTGAGAGGTTTCACAAAAAAGCTTCATTAGAAAGCCTTGTTTGCCTTCCCCCTGATCATCCTGTGTGAAGTGGGGTCGTTTGGAAAGCAATGTATTATTAATATGAAGAAAAAACAGTTCCTGTGATTATCTAAAGAAGAAAATGAAACATAGTAGAAATAGATCAGAATATGTTTTTGAAGTACAGCATATAAGTGGGTAAGTAAGTATGAGGAATCCAGCAGACTCTTTAGTGTTGATGTTCAATTTCTTTTTTCTGATTAGTAGGTGCTGCTGACAAGATTCACTCTATCCTTGATTGAATACATGTTTAATTATGCCCTTTGGAAGTTTATAAATATAACTATTTTATAATCTTTGTATTGCTATTTCAGTTAGTGACAAGTCAGCTCAAATTTCACCGTAAACCTGATGCGCCATCTATCCCTACACCAGGTCAGGCATACGGGTATGAGGAATGTGAAGATGGTACATTGAAGAAACAAGACGCACCTGATAGAGATATCTCACTCGGTCCGGCATACTATGGTGTCACACATGTAAGTAGATTCTCAAACTCTGCATTGCTTGAACACAGTGTTCAGTATAAAGGGGTTCTACAATTCTGGAATAATCTGGAATTCTGGATTTGCTGCTTTAGAAAGAATGAACTCTTATAAATGCAACAAATGATTAATAATTTGATTAAAAAATTTGAAGATTTGACAAAGTTATGGTCATTTGAAGTTTCATTTGGTGAATTATTACTATAGAACAATGTTTGAAACAGTGTTTTGCTTTAGGGATGTGTGTTTATTGCACCCGAAACAGACTGGCAGCTCATTTTAAGGATTGGGTATTATGTCTAAGTAGGACCCCGAGTATAGGTTAGAATGCCGCAATGCATTCAAACTATTATATCTACTGTCTCCTTTGGCTGAGTGGTAAACTCTAATTAACCTTGGAAGTTTGAGGTGGAAGGTTCAACCCAGTAGTAGTGTAATCTGGCTCATCTGGGTAGGATACTGGAGGCTGCTGGTTCAAACCGTGGCCGCATTATGCCAAAGACGAAATAAAATGGAACCAGTAATTTCCTTGTAAAATCAAACACATGCTAGTGGTTACCTGAATTAAGCAAACACCTGTCTTCATCAGTGAATATGATTAAATTGTGATTGGCAATTTTTAAAATAAATACAACTGGATTGAACGAAATGCTGTTTTAAACAGCCTCATTCGTTGTAACCTCAGTCTGACTGCATAAGACAGCAGGGCTCGTTTCCATGTATAGTTAGGGCAGTTATAAGGCCACTTTCTCAGGAAAGAATCTTTACATTCATTTAGTTTTCTCCCAAAAATGACAGTTACTCTACAAAATCAGTTCCAATGTATCCAAAATATCAATATTTCCCCTACCCCTAATTAAAGGTCTTAGGTCCCATCAGGAAGATAAGAAAAAAGGTCATGGAAAGGTTAGACTGTATCACATGATACGCCGCCGACTATAAATCATATTTCTGATTCATCAAATAATTTACCATTTAAACATATTATTAGATCATAAAAGGATTACTTGTTAACTGTTTATGTCACGTTTAATTGATGGTCCGAACATCATTGATTACCATCAGAAAATACCAGACATGCCCGCTAATGTAGCTCACCACTGGTTTTATGAAAGAACGTTGTGTAACAGAATAACTCATATTTATCATCTTAGATAATTAAGATAATTACTGTTAATTGATTTACATTTATTTCTCATGGGTGTATTTTAGTCATAATGTTGCCATTAAGGAAGTGGGATATTTATTCATTTATTTTCATTTTGACATTGATTGAAGTCCAAATGATTTTTCCATATAAGGTAAAAAGTCTTATACAATGGTCTGCCGGCATTATGTAGTTGATGGCATTTATTTTGCCCTGGGAATTTGTACTAAATGTTATTTTCATAGAACATTATTGTGTAAATGTTCCTTTGTCATTGATTGATATAAGAGATTTAAAGGGATTATGTTAATTCTGAAAAGAATGGGATCACCATTTTAAAAGCTTTTTGGCCCCTTTTAAAAAAATCCCTAGGGGCTGGGTTTAGAAGTTGAGTAATGTGAAATGTTTGTCACATTTGAGCACAACTTAACGCCCAACATTTTACCCTTTTCACTGTTACACTTTCAAGCTTAATTGAAAGCACTTCTTCAATTAACAAAATAAGGAGATTATAAAGACTCATTTGAAACACAGCAGAAAGTTAAATCATCCATTTAATTGTTATAAAGTTTTTTACTACAAAACTCTGAGATATCTTATTAAATATGTAAGGCGGCCCTCGTTAGTTTTCGGAAACAAGCAATAACATCATATGGAGAGTTCAGTTGTTTTTACTGATATGATTAAGTACCCAGTCTTAATGATAATGCTTTATGAATACCAACACTTGTACATACATTTAAAACTCATTTGTATCCAAGCCAGTCTATGACAGAACATATTCCATTTGCATAATGGTTCATTTGTTATTCTTGTACTCTGTAGGTTTGTAAAAGGTGATTAACAATAGCACTTTGATGCCCCTCTGTCCATGTGGGCTCTATAATCCCTGTTTGTGGTCAATACCTTCTGTTAAGTTTTAGACTGTTTTCATCATAATTTCTATCCCTGATGTTGAGTTTTAGGCACACAGTTTTCAACATAATTTCATTAAACCTCACGTTGAGTTTTAGGCAAACAGTTTTTATCATAATTTCTATAAACCTTCTGTTGAGAGGCTTAAGCAAACAGTTTTCATAGTAATTTCTATATTTTTGTTTCCATTGATATAAAAGTACAGTAGATTAGATCAGAAATTAAAGTTTACATTTAGCTTTAAATACCAGTCTCTTTATGAGGATAGGAAATTAAAATTTAATCTCTATAAGGCCGTCATATAACTGTGACTAATTAATAAAGTTATCCCCTGAGAAATCATTTAAGTAAAATAATTGTATTTATTGCATTCAGATGCTGATATTCATCAATACCAGATTGCGGCTTCAGTATTGTTTTAATCGTTTTAATTTAAATACCATAAAATTTGATGAGATATAAACACTTATTATCAATCTCTGCAATTTCATTAATTTTGTGTTTGGAATTTTTTATGATCTGGTTTTATCACTCTTTGGTAAAATACATTTACTCTCAGTTATAAGTCCCTTGGGAACAAATACCTTTAGTTGTCTCTGTGGTTATCAGGACCCAATCTAAAAATTATCAATCTCAGCACAAATATTGGCACCTACCATTCAGATTGCTTCAATGCAAGTCTGGACTCAAAATTGGTATTGCAAAATAAAACATTGTCCAAAGTTTATTACTGCTAAATTTTGAGTTACAAACATGTCTCAAACATATAGACTTCAACCCAGTATAAGAGAAACACTTGTGTTGCTTTTATGTAGACTAAATGTATTCTGATTTGGATTTAACTGATTCAAGAAACTAGAATAATGGCACAATTAGCATTTGGTTTGATCCAGTTTAAGTAAGGCATCCTGCCCATTAACGGGTCATATTCACTGTAAGCTGATCCTTTACTTTGATATATTTGTCTGTAGTTTTACATTTACTGTTTTAAGTGAACTTGACAGATGTATTCTTGTCAGTCTGGAAGAAATATGATTCTAGATTCTAGACAGGTCTCAGAATATGTAAATAAATCAGGCACATTGCAACTGCTGGTGAGGATGAGTGCAAGTATCTCCCAATGTGCAAAAAGTTGAACATGATTAATGTACAGGTTTACCTCTCTTAAGTGGCCATTCACTGCCATATCGTATTGAAAAAAGTAAAAAAAAAACGGTGTTAAACTTGCATATTCTAACATTATGCATTGAAGGGATACGTCAAATGTGGCTGTTTAAACTTGCATGGTGCCCATTGCAGTTAATGCAGTTTTATGTATAAAATGACCTATTGGGATGTAACGATATTGGCTTAAGTGCTTAAGACAGGTGCTTGCTTAATTTATATGTAGGCATTATTGCGTATACTATCTTGTTATAGAATCATTATGAAATTATGTGTGCTACTGTATGTATTGAAATGTAATAAATGAGGCTCACATGGAAGACTGGGTATACCTGTGTTGCCAAGTTAAATAAAATCTTTATCATTATTATTTTTTATTATTTTATTGTTAATGAAATATTGTTTATCTCTTTCAGGACACTAAACCTAATGAGACGAAAGCATCTAAAACCTACAAGGGTGTACACTTTGGCAAGCTAACATCAAAGAGAAGTGACTTTATAGGTAAACCAGGTCCCGGACCGGGTGAGTATGAACCGTACATGGAGGTACAGCTGAAGGCAGAGAACGTAAATGCTGATGATCCTCCGGCAGTCACCAAGAGGTTCGAAGCTAACATTCCACGTTACCATGAAGCTATTGTCAAAGATACAGAGAAAAAGGTATTAATAGTGTTAGGGATTGTAGTTTTATCCCTTTTAGACTTTAGATGTAAACACCTGTTTGCAGTAGGAAATGATTCTTATATTGAAAGTTGCGTACATGTATAACCTCAATAAAAAGACCATCCTCGGGACTCTTTAAAAACTAGTTTTCATGCGGAATTATTAAAGTATGATCAAAGAGCAGTAAAAACGGTGCTGAACAAGTGTTAACAATTCTGAGGTACAATGTAGTATTATCATTGAGGTGGTAGTAAGATATAAATGTATGTCAAACATTGCACTTTGAATTATTTGTAAAAGCTAACACATGTATTTAGAACAAATTGATGTGTTCATATTTAAATAAAAAAGTAGATTTTTGTTTTATTTTCTATCCCTGGATTTACCAGAATGTTTTTGAAAGCTCTGTAATTTATCATCAAATATTGTATAAGTTCAAATGTAGACTATAGAATCAGACTTTAGTCTTGTTTTTTGTATGTAGGAAGACTAGTTTTCTGTCAATGAGGGGATAGGTCTCTCAAGTTGGCTCAGTGCTTTTAGGCATGATAAATACAGACTTGTTCGTAATATATATAAATTTTCATTATTTATTTAAAAAAGTCAAATTGAAAACAGTAATATTTTCTGATTGTGTCTTCTATCAAAAAATTGGTAATAAGAAATCTGTGTTTGTCTAAAATTAAGCCATGTTTTTACCTGCATGTCTGACTTGCCTGTCAAACAGTCCCAGGTGTGTGCATCAATGTTTATATAAACTGTTCAAGTAGGGAACTTGTTAATGAGATGTTACAGAATCTGCCTGGATATAATGGAATGCTGTAGATCTTTGGTAAAAACTGACTACCCGTACTGTTAAACTGCAACATAATGGTCACATTACATACTTGCTGTACGGGTATCGTTACTAATAGATTTCCCTGTATCTAGGGGCTATATTTAAGTCATGCTTTATGTCGGTCGGTTGGTTGGATTGTCAGTTGGCAAAATTTGTCCATGCTATTTCTCTGTAACCACTGGTTAGGTTTTCCTGTTTTATTTTTATACCACCATACAAAGTACATGAGGGCTATATATTTAAGTCGGTCTGTCGGTTGATTGTCCATTGGCAAAATATGTCCACACTTTCTTTGTAACCACTAGTTGGATTCCCATGAAACTTCACAAAACTGAAGTACCTAGTCTAGTCGTGCATATTGGTGGCAAATTGTGCTCTGATTAATTTTAACTAAGTTATTGCCCATGGAAGTGCAGAACATTGCTATAGTCCATATCACAGAGGAGTATAACCTTCCAGGTGACAGTCCAGTACTCTACCAAGTCAGCATGCTTACATGACCATATCTATAACCTAGCAATATTTCCCTGAATTATTAGTGGTTATATATTTGAACCTGTCAGTGTTGTTCAGTTTCCTCCCTTTCTGGTGATTAGCCTACTATTGTTTTTATGTGGAATATTGCTTTCTGAAAATGTATCTATTCTTTATAGTGCATTTACTGACATTTTAATATTCCATTTGGTCATTAACTCATTGTCTTTGATTTGCATAGCTTATTGAAGTTATTGTGTGTCATATGTGTTTTGTGGAAGCCGATGCATTAGTGACAATCACATAATTTATTTAGGCTTACCAAAATTTCAGTTAAGTGGTTGTTTAGTATACAATATACAAATGTTCTGCCAATTTGAAAGTACCAATTTTTTGTTCATTAAAACCTCTCGACATTATACTTAGTTTCATTATCTGGTTTTCTTCTCTCAGACTATGTTTTGCCACTTTGTTTAACTGAATGGTCGTGCTGAGTATAAATGGCAATTTGAAAAATGATATTTCTAGACATCAATTCCCTGAACAGCAGATTGTGGTGGGGACGTCTATTGTAAACATTCAAGTGGATATAAGGAGAGTTCTACTGGCTGTTCTTGAAGTGGAATTCAAAATGGAAAACATTTAACAAATGATTAAGCACTTCAATATTTCATCGATCAATCAATGAACGGTATAAACACCACCCAAACATCTAAGTCAGTTCATCAAAACTAATTCAAACAGTTGTATATATTTCCACTCGATGTAAGCTCTATATTTCCTCCCCTTGTATTGTGTAATGCCTCTCTCTAGTGCTCTCCTTAGCTATAATGGCTGCACTTGGGTCTAAACAAGTACTTGAGATTGTCTTATTCTAATCACTGGTGATTTTTTTGTTTGATAAATACGACTGTATGCTGATATTGCATAATGTCTTAAAGTTTGATCAATCAACGGTTGGATAATTGTTTTAGTGGTTTAAATCATGTTGTTTATATGTGCTCAAGTTGTTTTCATTTGCTATAGATTTGTTTATAGCTTGTGTATTTCAATTAGATTCAACTGAACATGCACTTAGATTACCAACAGTTGCTCAACATAGTGCTTCAATGATAGCTTTAGACCCGGAGATACTTTCTTACCTTCCGCTTCTATTGGACTTTGACACATAAGGCTGATATCAGTTTCTCTAGTTGTTTCTGCTTCTGTCCAAGTGAGTTCCATCTCTTTCAATTCCCCATCCACCAATCCCCTCAAAGTTTATTTGGACTATAAGGCTAATGTCAGCTTTCTGTTGTTTGTTCTGTCCCTTAATTTCTTTTCTGCTTCCGTCCAAGTGAGTCCCATCTCTTTCCCTTTTCCATCCATCAATCCCACGTTTCTTTGGTTTTCCCCGCTTGCTCTGCGCGCAGCATTTGTTGGATTTATCTAAAACTACACACAGCTGGTACATTGGTGGTGCTAACTAATAACTTGTCTTCCCATACATAGCAAAAACAATTGACCATAATTTGTGAATATAATTTTTATATGCTTGTCTGTGATGGCATTTTGTCATACCTCTGAACTGTTTACAGCATGCAGCATCAATATATATAAGGAACATATAAAGATAAGATTATTATTGCTATTTATATACATTGTTTTAGGCTATACCTGGTCCAGGAAAGTATGATGTCAAAGGATTGTTTGATCCTGAGCCACCAAAGGTGAACACTGAGGGTATTGAAGTGGAACATCCACCTTTCATGTCACAAGCCAAGGTAAGGCACTTATGTTTGTTTTACATTGATCATCTTTCAATCAAATACAACAGTTAGTTAACCTAAACAACTTCACGGTCAGTTAACCTAAAAACTTACTTGAAATTGGTTATTTCATTATCAACCAGTTCTAACCTGCTCTTCTGTTAACAACTGACAACTTCTCCGAATGTGGAGGATGACTGTTGGCAATATGACCGAAGAACATAATCTTGGCAACATGTAAATCAAACCTGTATCTCCCAGCTAACAGTTATGTGCTCTACCAACCACATTCAGAGCTGCTGGACTATGTTTAGTCAGTTATAAAAAGCAACTGCATGAATTGTTTCGTTTCTCTTAATGTTTTGTTTACTATATGATATAAGATTGTAGTTACTCCTGCAAAGATTATTTGTTGTTTGTTTGTGTTCTACTGGAAAAGTTGTTGTGTGGACATTTGTCCTTGCCGCAGATTGTCCAATGACATCTGATTTCAAGGGAGCTACAAAGGTATAACTTGCCTTTGACATTTGGCACTCATTCCAATACCTTCATAAACAATGGCAGTAGAATCAAAGTGCTGTATGTCTGGCTGTGTGATTTATTTAGATATTGTGTAATCTTGGTTTCTCCTCTCGTCCTTTCCACCAATGTTGGTGAACTGTGACTAGTCATGTCACGTTTGTGATGGTAATACATGTCTATATTTCTATACAGAGGTTCACACCCCAGAAAACAGTACAACCCTCCCCAGGAAGTTATAATGATCCCAGACATGCGTTTGATAGTCTGAAACGTGTTACTGGCATGAAAAGAAGCCCATTCAGTCAGACCTCAGTCAGATTTACACCTGATCGAAACAGAAGAAAAATCCCTGGTATGTATACTTTTAACTGTATTTCATTGAACAATTAATGCTGAATGCAAACTGCAACAATAAGAATAAGTAGAAACAACAGAATCACAACACTGACCATTATTGGTCCCCTAACGGTTTTTAATCAGAGGGGACCATAGGTTTGCTTTCCATCTGTTGGTCAACGAATCTGGATCTTG
Source organism: Spisula solida (assembly GCA_947247005.1). NCBI lineage: Eukaryota > Metazoa > Mollusca > Bivalvia > Venerida > Mactridae > Spisula > Spisula solida. Next base: position 49,278,287 of record OX365944.1, on the reverse strand, counting down.
CCATAACTAAAGAAGTTTCAAGGCTGGGTATCTACAACTTGGTATGTAGGTAGGGGCCAAAAAGGAGATTATGCATGTTGTGTTTGATTCTGAAAACAAATGCAGTGAAAAGATCTCTTTAACTAGATCGTCAAACTGGTAGAGAACTTTGTATTCTCTGTGACTTGTTCCAATATTTAAAGCACTTCAGTAAAATATAAGTACTCACTTGTAGTCACTTCCCAATTTTCCATAACTAGCTGGTCGAAGAAGCCACTTTGATGATTTGTGAACAATCAGTGTGCACAGTGACTCGTCTTTTCCTGAATCATCTTATCAAACCTGTAGGATTGTGTTTGCTAAACCAGGAGTCTGTTGCCTAACCAAACTGCTACAAAATTGTGCTATCGAGCGCTTTCCTATGTCTATATGCAACGACAAGCTACCATTTTTCAGCACTTAGCTGGGCAAACGCTACCGAGCGCTTTCTTGTGCAACCGACCACTTGGTAGCGCATAATAGCATTTTGCTGAGTCACAGTCTGTTATCAACGAGCAATCGCCGGTAGCCTTTATGTTTTTTGCTTCGTCCACTATATAGCACTATTTTGAAGCAAGTCGTTTCCTTGCATAGCGCTATTGAGCGCTCGGTAATGCTTTAGTTAGGCAACGGGCTCCAGGCAATGGGAATGTCAAGAAGATGTAATTATATTGACAAGATGATGAGCCTTTTGTTATCAACAAGTATGGTAATACAACATTCTACCACAAGTTCCGGCCAGATGGTTCAGTTGGCCATCACTAGCTTACATTCAATTATAACAAATACAGGAAGTTTATGACCTCACATGCGGATAGATTAGACCACCTTTCAAGGCTCTGATTACCATAAATACACGTGAGATAAATTGTCGTTGGTAACGTTTTGTTGTCATACTACCATATATCATACTTAAGTTGACATGAAAACAGCTGTATATGGCCATTAAATTAAATAGCTGTTGTGGTAAAAAGGCACATGATAGAAAAGGGTGGATAATCTAACACTTTAATCATGAAATAATGTTGATAGTTTGAATGTTGAATCTGAGGTAGATTCATATATCAACAAGGTCGGGTAGATCAATGGTAGCAGGATAAATACTGAATCAAGCATGGTGGTAGGATAGTATAGTACGGAGCTTTTGACACGACTCTCGACCTTCTATTACCATAATTTAACAGCTGATATGTTGTCCATATTTATAACCCCTGTTGTATGTTTTCATAAGCAAGGAGCATTTTAAAGACGCTCGAGATGTAATACCAACACAAATCTAAAGGACTGTTATTGCAAGATTTGCTCGCGGAAATTTATATATTCGAGAAAAGAACCTTGTAATATATTCATGCATTAAGGTCAGGATTACGTCAAATTATTTGTGTTATAAATACTGTGTATGGAGATGTGGTCTATGGAATATTAATTTTTGTCATTCTTTATTGTTGCTTACTTTATGTGACTGCTGTGATAGATAAATTATTCGTCATTATAATAATATATGGTTAGTTGCATCATTTTATTTATTGACATGTTTTTACAAAAGAGTAATATTACCATTCATATGCAGAAGAATTTTTCCTTATTTTATTTGCTTGTACTATAAGTATAAAATATTTTGCAGTTTAATTAGTCCCCTACCGGTTTTTAACCGGAGGGGACTATAGGTATTACCTTAGCTCAACGACAAGGTACATTAAAAAATGCAGTGAAAAAAACAATGCATTAAATCATATACATTAACGAACATTAAGGCATGCTGCCAGGCTTAGTTACATAAAAATTTACATTGGTGATCATAAATCAAATTAAAGTATTTAAACTTGAGTGCAAACTGCGCTAGGCACCGTCTTAGTCTTTAAAACTGTAGCTACTCAACTTTGCTGGTTGGCTGCATCAGGCTTTTTAAAATCTTTTAATGGCAGAAAGTAAAACATGAATAATAAATCAGTTTTGATTACAGGGTGTTGAGACATTAATCATGTGCGTGTATTAGCCGGATTAGTGTATTCATCACTGTAATAGTAGCATTATTATGCATAGGATGACTTCCGTCATAAAAACGGGGACAATAAAAACGTGCGGACAATGGATCCTATAACACATTTATCCTTGGTTATCATTTACGCTGAATAAAATAACTAATCTATGTCTTCCTAATGCATGCATTTCATGAGCTTGTACATCGTAAACCTCTGCATGACAAAAAGCCGGATTAAACATGATTGTGCGTTCCGAAACATTTATAGCCTGTACCAAATGGTAACTGCCAAGCAATTGTTCATAAAACTAAGTCATTTTCTGGATTTAATCGCTGTTGAAATCTCTTTCATGTGATTGAATTTTAAATGAATTCAAATACAAACATTCTAAGGGTTTTTATTTCGCATAAAATCCATGTTTCAGACGAACGGTCTTAAATAAGGCTTAAAAATCTTAAAATGTATTTATTTTGTATCTGGTATGTTAATGAAGTTACTTATCAGACACAGTGTTACCTCATCATGTTCATCTGTTTCAATTTTTTATTATTTTTAGTTTTTAAATCCTTTATGTAAAATGGCAGACATCTTGAAATAATGTAATTTGTTGAGCTGGTGGCTTTTCGCTGAGCTGATAACGGGTGCATCAGTTGAATGATAAAATACATGTACATGTAGATGTGTTCGTATCTACCGCATGCGTATCTAACTTTCTTCCAACATAGCCCTTTTTCATAATTGTGCATTTCAGCTTTCATGATTTTAATCTTAAGTTAGCGTAAGTAAAAAGTCATGTAACATGTAATGATGAATTAAAATGTTTGTAAATAATTCACTTAAAGAAATTATGCAAGCCATCATATTTTTATCATGCCCAAGACTGCATGTATGATATGGAGTTATGGACACAAGTGATAAGCTACCAGCAGTTTTGCGTCTCTGTGAAAAATAAATCTGCAACGTCCTTGTTAATTTCTGGATTCATTTTTCACTCTGACTGCACACCATCTGCAGGTCTTAGCTCTCTTCAGTGATAGAAATTTATATGTTTGTTCAGCTGGAGCCGTGTTCAGACAGATTTTCTCCGTCACAATGAAGCTAAATTAACGATAGATTTTGTTAGAATCAGCTTTAAGTTTTATGTCCCTTACTCCCTAAGGAGGGGTTGTTTTACGGTCGGAGACTTCGAGAGACTTCTAAAATCACCGAGGTGTATAAATAATTTAAGAGGGGACAAACTCTAAGTCTTATCTTCAGTGAAAAGTAGTTTATCAAATTTGCTTGAATGAATATGAGATTTTTACGCTAATTTAACCCTAAAAGGGGTCATTATGCCAGTTACCATGTTCAAGAATAACTCCCTTCTGTATGTCATAGGGGTTTAAGTAAAGAGCTCCTGACCCCTAGACAACATTTAAATACACTCTAATTTTAGGCACATGTGACCATTTTGGATGAACAATGGACGATCATTTCTCTGTAAGGTCGAAGATCTAATTAATAGATACAGTTTGAAAGCCATTCAATGTGTCAGATACAACAGCATGTTTGAAGAACTTTCTCTTAAAAAAATGTCTGAAGCTTTTCTGGTGATGCCGTCAATATTTGCTTCATTTAAATGTTGATGAGCGATGTTTAGCAACATCCTTTCATTGTTGGCAGGTCTTTAGACTTCTTATTATATAAAAAAACACCATTGAAAACCTATACTTGATGTAGCTGAAATGTTGGAGTTGGTATGGAAATGACACTATATCTGTCAGACAGATTCTATTTCCATAATGAAACCCACGGACTAGACAAGTACAATAATAGAGATGCGTAATTTGCTATTAATTATTCTGTCAAAACAGAGTTTATGACTATTATTAGCATGTCTTTTACATCTGATTAGTTGTCACGCCTGGAATTCCAGCCTGATTTGTCATAGAGACCGTGGAATACTGGACAATATGGACGCATGACTCCAGTCAACCAAACCAATTCTCCATTCTAACTATAACCACTAGTTGACTTTAATACTATAATGACTAACTCATCTACACAATTGTGGATTCCTCCTACTTTAGGAAGAATTGTTGTATATCACCATAGTGTCTTAGACAGTATAATTGCATGGTTCCCTTTCTATTATAGGGGGTCAATGTGGGTATTTATCTGAGTAATAAATTGTGATCCACAAACTTTAGATATGAATCAGTTTTACAATGACATTTCTGTATAAAACGCTGCATGAGTTTACATAGTCCTAACGGTACAATTGTCCAGACAACATAGTGAAGGAACCTCTGTCAATTTGTTGGTCAAAGGGTTTTGTCGAAGATATCTGAAAGCGAATCCAATGGCTGGTCAATTAAGATCCTTGAATCTTCCACAAGATTCAAAGCATGCTTTTCTCCATCCTGCTTAATTGCACAGTTACCATGCAATATGGTACACCGTGCAAGTTAAGCTAATATTTCTGATGCATCGATCATCATGCTCTTTGTATTATTTAAATATTTTGACAATCTTTGTTTTCTATTTAATTCTGAATTTTTGTTTCTATTCATTTCAGGTCCAGGGTCTTACAACATTACTGGTATGGGCTCAGAGAGCATGCGTAAAGCTTACATAGAGAGTACTCGCCGAGGTGTGTTTGGTACCACTTCTACACGAGTCAACAATATCTCAAAGAAAGAAGCACCTGACTTGCCGGGACCCAACCATTATCAAGTCAAGGAGAAACCATTCCAGAGTAGATACCATCATTTATCATCCACATTTGCATCAGTTACTGCGAGATTAAAAGATGACGTTTTACCAACTAAGGTAAGTCCGTGTGAAACCATTGTTTAGGCAGTCTTTTAGGAAGGGGTAACTTAAAGAGAACACCTTTTTCACAAGGCATCCCTTGTTGAGGGGTTACATTTATATAATAGAGATTTTTCACAAAACATCCCTTGTTTAAGGAAAAAGCATCTTAAAGACAACATCTTTTTCACAATACATGTATATCCCTACCCACACAGATGATAAGGTAATGCTATCATAAACATTAGAATATGTGAACGTAAAAAAATCAAAAACTGAGAATGCATACATAACTTTTTAAAGTTAAGCAAGGAAAACAATCTAGTCATCTATATAAAACGGACAGTTTATAGCATGTAAAAAGTTAAGCAAGGACTAGTTTTCTCAACTTACATAACAGAGAGTTTAGGATGTTATTGGAATAGAGAATAAAAGGGAAGATGATCCGTCTGGAGTAAAAATTCTCATACTTCCAAAACTACCACACATTTGTTATATTGCTGCAATGTTTTATTGCAGACAAAACGCTAATAAACGCTGCTAAAGTGTTTGTTTTTCCTAATTATGGAACTGTTCATTTCAATCTTTATGAACACAGTAAATGGCTTTGAAAACGCTACTTTCTTTAACTGTTCACAACTTTAAGTTCCATTAGATTCGTCACTGTCTGCTATTCTAAGAATTGTCTGTGTTGAAATGCGAATGTCTCTAAGTTTGTAATTTGTTGTTTCCTTCTAGTGAAGTCATTGCTTTAGCTATAACCCTCATGCTTGTACAAATCATAAACACAATTACCACAGTATTCCATTCATTGAAAACAAATTGTTCTGACAATTAGGTGTTTTTTGCGATTGCTATATAAGGCAACACAGTGAGAATCAATCCTGATCATGAGACGAGGTTTGCAGAAGAAATGGCAAAAACTCGTCCTCTATTGTTTTTTCCCAATGAGCAGACTTCTAAAGTATTACCTATGTCCCAAGTGCCTGCATCAATAGCCCGTTGCTTCTATAAAGGGATAATTTCTAGGAAAAGGATCTCATTGTAATCTTTATAACCTATTTCAAAATATCTGTTTACCGGCTATGATATTCTCTCGAATTGGTTAAAATTTACTTAGAGTTCAGTAATTATCAGAAGGGGTAATTACCAGTATACACAAAACCTACCTACGACTATTGAATTCAACTAATTTTGGTTAACTTCATTTGTTGCATTGTTTAATTTTTCTTATGTTGCTAATCAACCATATATGATTGTGTATAAGCTGTAATTCTATGGGTAATTTTGCTGTCTCTGTCTCTTCGTGTATGTTGAAGTAACTATTTTATATTGATAATACAGTACAACCGCTGTAGAGTAACACCCTTAGAAAACCTCTGTAGAGTAACACCCTTAGAAAGCTGCTAATAGTTGCCGTTGTTGAGAGATTAACAGAGGTTAGATTTGTAGTAAATATTGGCTTCTAAAGGGAGATTTTGAAAATGTTGTTACAGAGGGCCTCTATGGAGAGGTTGTACTGTATATAATCTTTATGCGTTCCAAATTCTTTTTCTTTTAAGAAGCCTGCAGGGTAAAATGAGGGCAATGACTTGCTGCTTTGACACTATATGAGGGGTGATCAACAAATATGCGGAATATATTGGTCACTTAACAAAGATTTCAGATCCTTTTTGCGCTAATTTGTTGATCACCCGTCGTAGATAAATTCTGATGCTTCCCTAGGTGGATGGGTACTGTACTTCAAATTTGTCCTTAAATTAGATAACCTGATAATGATAATACATTTATTATTATTTTAGTAACATTTATCGGTTCGTTCTGAAATAGTTGAATTCTTTTGAGATGGAGTTAGGAACTGCCTACTCATTGTGGTACTAAGGTATCGATACATGTAATATATCAAACAGTCAATATTTTGAGTACTGAATTATTCTTACTCTGACAGCAATGAAAGATTTTAACATTTATCTTGCATGGTAATATTTTTACCCTTCAAATATTTTCTGACATGATTGATGAAGTTTGGACAATTTTTGCTGAAGGATTGAAAATTTTCGTTGATTATCTGCATTATTTGAGGTTACACATATTGCTATTCTAATGAAAATGTCTGTGTTATATGCTCAGGGAAAGCAATTCAATGACAGTAAAAAGCCTAACACTTCACTGCTACTTGAAACATTTCAGCATGATGTGATATCATACGTTACCCAAAGGAAATTATTGGATTAATTTCATCAAATTTGAATAATACAAAGAATGTTCATTTTCCTGTTATAATGGCTGTTGTTTCTTTTCGCTTCCTCGTGACACTCCCTTTTACAGTCAGTCTTTGTTATTTGCTGTCAATGGTTGACATGCTGAATGAGCTGCAGGCAGGAAAACAGCTTTATGCTGTGCATGTTGGTAATATAGCTTGATTACCAATTACACAACCATCGTCCATAGTGCTAACATGAAACATACCATTGATACTTTTACTATAATGACATGGTTTCGTTTTCATTGTTCAATTCATGAAGTGTTAAACATTATGTTCAATAGAAATTTCAAAGTTCTAAAAATCTAGAGAATCAGGCCCCAATTCCACGAAAAAACTTAAGTTATTGCTCAGCTGAGACTGCTATTTTAAATTTATTATATGGCTACAATTATAGTCTTGTGAAGTAGATTGCTACCAGAAACTGTGTATTTATTGCTAAATAATGATTTTGTAGGTGATTTTTGTATGAAATGCTCATTGAAATCAAACTGTAATGAACAATAAAAAATTGTGTACTTGAGCTTGTTATAACAGACTTCAGTTTTTTATTTTTATAACTTTAAAGCAGTATTTTCTGTAAAAATCAGACTTATTTTGTATGGCTATATTAAATTTGCAACTAACTGTGATGTAACAATATATGAAAGTATACATGAACGTCATTTAACCAACAAAATATGTTTTTAAAATAGCAGTCTCAGCTGAGCAATAACTTAAGTTTATTCGTGGAATTGGGGCCTGATGAACATGTTTGGTATAATCGGATTAAAATTTAGCAAATATTTTGAACATTTTTGCTTTGATTTGTTAGCATTCATGTAAAATAATCTGTATATTTCTTCATTTTTTGCTGTAAAATTATATCAAACATACACAAATTTTGGAACTTGTTGATGTGATACTGGTTTCTATGTTTCATTTATACTAGCTTTTATAAGAGCAAACTTCTTCAATGTCTTCAGTGAATTAATTAAATTATGTACATGTACCACCTTTTGGTATGAAATATGATTAACAGGGACAGTGAAATAAATGTGTTTTTTTTTATAAAGGACATCATTTCATATTTGTTGTTAATAATGTGAACTCAGAAAGTGTGTTTTTATTAAAAACAACATTTATTTGAATTTTTTAATAAGTTAAAACAATTATAATCCACAGCTTTCCCAGGCTTATGCAATCATTTCTATATTTGACTATATGATTCATAGTTACAATGATGTCTGAAATGCTTGATTTTTTGCCATATTTTCTCATTGTAAAATTTTACTACTAAACTTATTGAAATATTAATGATGAAATATGGAGAATAGGGGCCTTTAAATTTAATATTTCACATTTTTTCCATGAAGACCTTTGAGTTACAGACAGTTACATGCCAAAACTGGCCGTATGAAGTGCTGCAAATTTTCCAAAATTTGAAGATTTCATTGGTTTATCACTTCTGTTATGTCATTCAATCTTCCTACAATTGTCTGTAAACCATCTCTTTATCAAATCAAGTGTATTAAAAAAATTCTAGAGGGACCAAAATATGACAATAGCTAGGGGCACTAATTCTTCATTCTTGCAACTGCTTGTCTTCAGGGAGACCGCAATATCACCAATTTTTCATTGTTCATGCATTTTACCCATGCAAGTGTCTTTCAAACTCGGAAATGGGATCTCACACAGTTGGTGCTGGCGTTAATGATTACTGGCTTTGTTGTTATTATTGACTGGTTACGAAAGAGTTTTTAAACTGATTGACTTCATTGAAAATTAATGCAATTTTTGAGAAATGTCATCTTTCATTTTACATTAAATCAGAGCTTAATCTCAAGTCTTCTTCAGTGTCACAAGTTTTTGTTTAAGCCTCTAGTTTTTGGGATAATCTTTGAAATTGTCTGTCTCATAGGGACTGTTTAACAATATTTTGATTGGCAGATACCTTACTTTCTCTAGAGATGGACATGTTGAAGTTCTGCCTTAAATCCATCTTTACAAATATGGTCATATTACATAAACTGTACTAGAAGCCAGGCCCGGATCCAGAAATTTTCGAGTGAGGGGCACAGCTAGCTATTGGGATGATATGGTGGGGTGTGTGCAGGAGGGGTGTCCCCTCTCGGCGAAGATTTTTTCACTTTTCGACTTAAAATCATGCAATATCCTGCACTTTAAGCTTTTAAAATCAAAAGTAAAGGTACTAAAATTGTACTGCTACATCAACAGAAAATACGATGAGTTTAACAATTATTTAAAAATAATTTCTTTCAATTCCCTAAAATTTACAAACCAGGCGCCAAATTGTTAAAATTCATGCTACATAATCAGACATCGGAAATTTGTTATGCAATCATTTAAACAAATGTTTACCCCATTGAAGATTTTTTTCAAATAAGATCTTTAATTTTTTTAGTTAGACGTTAAATTATTGAAAGTGTAGGTCTACTGCTACAAATCAAAATACATAACCGATGAAATAAACAATAAAAGATCTATAACTGAAAGTTTCCACAGGTTCAGATTGATTTTTTGTAACATTTTGATAAGAATCATGAAATTTCTGCTTCGTAACTTTTAAAAAATAAAAAAAATATTCAACGCTAGACACATGAACTTTAACAATGCCTGCTAGAAGCCAAACTTTATTAAACTAATGATTATAGGATCTTCAAACATGGCAGATTGTTCGTTTTAGCTATCATTGGTCATGAAACTTTGCTTTAGCCAAGAGTTGTTGCCCTTGTTAGAAATTGGGGGAGGGGGTTAATGTTTTGTGTATTGGATTTGATTGTATCCAAAAAACAGGCTAAATTGAAGTTTCAAAGTATGTCAGTAAATTTAAAAATACTCAGATGTCATGAAAACTATGGAAACCAAACCAAACATAAGCGTTGTATATTTGTATTAATCTGTACCATTATATTGTTTGCCGGTTTGTGTTAGAATGTACGGCAAAGTTTGGCAGTCTGTCCTGTACAAGTGTTGTTTCAAGAGTCATAAAACATAAGATCTTAAATTAGTGTGAATTCAGGTTAAGTGTTATATGATGACCTCTTACCTTGGCTGTTTTAAGTTTTTAACATTCCTTAAAACGTTTAGTTATTTGGTAGCTTGATCTCGGCATTTCATAGATTCCAAAATCATTACATGCATATCCAGAGCCTATATTTGATTACCCCAAGCATGTCTAGAGGGGGTCTGGACATCCTGACATTTGGCAAAAACCTGGTCATCAGGGCTTCGAGTCTGATCAGGACCTGCACCCTCAAAGAAAAATGACTGGATCCCCACATCACAAAATACATACCTAATCACTGTATGGCTTATTGGGAGACTATACTGTATACAATTCAACTTGTATAACTTATTGCGAGATAAAGCATCTGTGATTTCTGGTCACTGTATGACTTAATAAGAGACTATACAATTCAATGGGTATGACTTATTGCGACAACCGGAGTTTGACTTGTTGATACACTGCGGCTATTGATCTATATATTTAAGGTTCTAATATCATGAAACTTGACCCAGAGATCTAATCCTCATGTCCAGAATCAACCTTCAAACATGTAAACAGGGAAATTCCCTTCCAAATTGAAATACACCAATTTGCCAACTCTACAAAATTGTTTTTAACCAAAGACCATCAGAAAGACAAAAGATGATTAATGCATAAATAAATTCAGTGTACTAATATATAAATTATAATGTTAAATAATTTGTTACATTCTATTTTGTATAAAACTTACTCAAGTATTGTCACAACCTACTTGTACTGTCAAAGCTTAAAAGTACAACAGGACTCCCTCCGAAAGAATGTTGCTGCCATTTCAGTTTTTGTTAAATTCGTCGAATGTCTGTTCCTTAAACAATGCAGGTAATCATGCAGGCTTGAACAGAGAATTTCAGACTAATTCTTGAGATGACACTTTCCATGTAACTACACGACTGGCTGTAAATGTCTTGACTTGTATAATGTCCCACTTATTCTCGTCACTACTCGGTGTGTAGATCAGAGAAGAGCAAGAATGACGTGTAATCTGGTAAATGGTTCGGAAATTTCCCTTCTAGTACTGGCTATGTCTACATTGGTTGAAACTAATACAGCACACTGATTGAATTCTACTCAATGCAATGTGAAATATAATGGATCACAATTGTACCAACATGAAATAAATATGAGTTGCACTTTTTTTTTTAACATAGAACAAATTTCCTTCAAATAATATTGAGGTATTGTATGAAATGAGGGATGTTTTTTCGTTCCTGGCTGTCACACATTTGTGATTGCGTAATGTATTTGGTCCTTGATTGAAATATTGGATTGAAATAATTCAGTATACTGTTGCTATAGATACTGGATATTGATAAAATACACTGTCTGTCAATTTGATTTGGCGAGTACCAGCACAGGAACTAGGCCAATTTGACATTTGTTTCCAAAAAAAATGGCTGTCAATTTGATTTGATGAGTACCAGGAACTATAGGACCATTTGACATTTGTGTCCAAAAGGACCATCTTTGGTGAAGCATTTTAGAATTAATAGAACTAAAGGCGGCCATCAGGCATCAGTAGGGAAAATAGTCACGGTGGTACTAAATAATTGCTATAGAATCTGAAGGATCATTCGGTGCTTAACATGGGGATCAGTTTGTGTTCCAAGCTTTAGTCGAGACATGTTCTGATTTGTACCAAGGGGATCAGTGTTGATCTTACTATAACATTTATTTTAGTTAGTGCTTTTGAAGTTAGGGATATAATCGGGATTATGATACATAGGTCACATACTTATGTATAACCTCTCAATAGAATTCATCCCATATCATAATAAATGTTATTCTACTGATTTTCCAAGATTTAATCAACATAAAGGCAAGGTAAAGGACTACAGTACATTCTGGAATTGATCCGGCTGTGAGTGCTAAATGTTTGTAAGATCAACAAAATATGTGTTATAACATCAGATAAATCACCAAAACTGTGTGACTGTGCCTGACTGTGCTTACTGTGCTTAGTATAATAAAATATTAAGTCATTTAATTACCCCACATTGATACTTGCTATTACAAACACCATAGATTTAGCTTTTATGACAACATTCTAGCAGGAAGCTAGGTTAAATCCTCCCAGTATCCCCCACTACTTGACTCATTGATTAAAACCAGCTGCTGCTATTATAAGAAATCTTTGATGCTCTGTGTGACAGAAATTGCTTAATATTTTAAAGTTATTGCTATTTAATAACGCATATGATGAACGTGTGTAACAGTGCTTTATATCAGACTAATTGGTAACCATGTTCACATAGCGGTAAGATTAAAGTCTCAGAATCTGTGATTATATTCACCTTTATAGTTGAGTTTTTATGAATTTTTACACAAAATGGAACTGATTCAAAGTTCTGTGCACAATTAATGCAAAACTTTGTCCAGCATTCCTTTACAAATGCTGGGCAATGCATGGCTTATGGTCTCAAACTCAGATCAGACATGAATAATTCAGTTAAAAAAAAGGTTTTTGCTGTTTTGAAGAATTTGTCTTGCAGAATTCTGAAGTAACATGCTTCATCAGCAATAATATCAGAATATATTTCTACCCCCCTCATGTAAGCGGTGACCTTGCTTCATGCATCTGCTTGTCTGTCTATCCTTAGACATCAACTTCTACTACTGTTTCTGCAAGATTTCCTTTAAACATTCATAGATGACCAACCTTAACATGTGTGATTATGTACCTAAAAGAAAGAGTTGGTTGCCAGAATTATGGACCTTTGCGAGGGGTTATATTAGTCTGCCTTAAGGAGGTACGCGCACCTTTTATCTAACGATCGAATTTTCCTTGAAACATCTTAAAATGACAGAACAGTCTTCTAGAACAACATTGAAATCATAAAAATGATATGTCACCAGGCTCGTTTTCGACATAATTGGCTTTCTTATGACCTACCATTGTATTTTGGTCATTTTATCTATTTCCTGCATTTATGGCACCATTATGTTCTTTTTAAGATTATTACTGAATGAAACCACTTTTAAGCAATGCATGATATTTTGTGTGTTCAATGGTCATTCCTATTGACATTAGTCACTATTCCAGCTGCCCGGTGAACATATTCAGTATTTGAACATGATAAATTGTTACCCCACCCACTTGCTAAAAAGTGTGATTTTCAAATGATTTCAAATGAACGTCAAAAAATACCCAACGATCAAAAATGATTTAAAATTGGCCCTAAGTTTAGTATCAAATAGAACACCAGTTTAGTCAAATAAAAAATAGGGATCACCAGCCTTTTTTGGGAGCTGTGCTTAAAATAGCACTAATTATGAATAAATTTGCATAAAATTAACCTAATTTGCATATTGTAATGAAATAATGTTTTCTTAAAAATATTTCAAAGTGTGGCTACCTCTTATAACTAAACCATGCACTACATATTATATATAAGCATATGCATTTGAACAATTGTAGGGACTTATTGTGAACCCATATTATTCACAATTTTGCCGTTCCCCACCCACTTTTTCATACAGGCAAAAAATAAAAAGTTAAAAATATCTAATTTGTGCGACAATATTTTGTTTATTTTCATTAATCAACATTCATATGCAATCATTGAAACTAAAATTCATGTTTGTTCTTATCTAATACGATTTTGAAATTTCGCGCATGCGCACAAGGCAGCTCGTACCTCCTTAAGGCGACAGCTGTAGTTTTGCTTTTTGGTACATTATAAAACATTGTTACAGACTGCTAAAAGCCTGGTATGTGGACAGACATATATACATTTGAATTGACAAATTTTCAGCAGAAATGTATAAAAATGTTTGTCACTTTTCGGTATTTTCTCCTTTTGTCTTTGTTCTCAGGTCTTGGCATATTTTCAGTTGCATTGTGACTGGTTTTAAGCTTTTTTCAGCGATACATTTTTGAAACTAGAGAGAAGCGTTTATTTGTTAACAAGTTGTCTGAGCCTTTTTTCAGCCTGAATGTTTTACAATTGTCTTCAGAAACTGCTTGGAAGCATAAGTGTTAACAAGTGTTAATTTGTACATCAAGAAAATATCTGTTCTTCTGTTCTGTTCTATGGATAATGGTATCATTAAATGAGGTGACAGGAATCTCATTCTTTTGTCTCAAGATACCCTGTAGGTTTGATCTTGTGCCAATCTCATCATTGGACAAGAAGCATATCTGTCTATTCATCACTACAATTTGGTTAAGGACTAATTATATAGTCTTTAACATGCAGCAGTGTTCTTTTGGTGTACACATTGAGTGTCTAATGTGAAAAAAACACATTACATTTTCAGGATTTTTATCAAGCGTTTCCAGCTGAAAAGAACTGTTTTTAGTCCATGAATTTGACTCAGGCAGTTGGGCAGATTGGTTTCTGTCTGTATTTTCTAGTGCCTTATACATTGCCCCAAAGGTATAACAACAATGGTCATAAAAGTTAAATACTGGAATGTGTGTCTATGTATATATGATATCTAATGTATGAGAATGTGTACCTAGGACTAAGATTGGTTTGAACTAAGTTGAAAACAGAGTTTTATGGAATTGCCGCATACTTCTTGTTGAATAATGAGATGAGCTTTTTGCTATTACATACAATGGCCCTGAGTACCAGTAGTCAATAATATTGCACAATCAGTAATACTAAAATAATTCAGAAATTTAATTTGGGTTAGTTCAGAGATTTTGCTTGGACTTCCATAATATTTTTGTGAATTACAATTGTTGTCCTTCGAGCTATTATAATTATAATATTAAAAGTGTTTCCCAGCTATCTGAAGTGGCCCGTCTCAATTAGTTTGTCAAGTGCTTTCATGATGGCCATTGTTCTCTCCAATCTGATCACATGATCTGTCACATGGGGTGTCTGTCAAGGTATCATGTGATGTCTCCATGCTGGTAGCTGTCAGTCTTCTCTTTGACATTCGCACAAAATTCTGTGAAATTTTCAAAATATTGTCAGAATCACTTGATACTTCCTGAAATCTGATTGGATTAAAAAAATTCTCATGTCTTAATATTGGCACATATTTATTCTTCGAAGTTGATTTAGATGCTACATGTTTATTCCTTGAAGACAATTTAAATGCATTTCCTGTTAAATTTAGGGTCTTAACTTTTTTTCAAAGACATGTTCAATATTTCAAAATCAGAGACATAATGCAATTATTTTGTCAATCTACTCTTTTTAGGCTGTTATGAATAAATTGCTACATTTATTGCTCATGTTTTTTTCCGATTCATGGCAAGGGGGTGGCTTTTATTTAAAAGATATGATAATTCATATTTCTAGTTCAGAATGGTTTTGATAATTTCTAATTATTTAAATATATTGATTATTTTAAAGAAAATAAAGACGGTTGTGCAGCATACAAAATAGAGGATGATAATCACGAAAGTTATTGACTTTGCCCTTTGGATGATAATTTAACTTCATGTATCCTCAAAGGACCAAATTCTGGTGGGGTAAGCATTAATTTGCGAAAAATTGCGCAAAAACAAAATCTGCAAGAAACTACATATACTTTGTTAGAATCATCATCTGTCTTTTAAGTGTCAAAGTTATTTTCATGGGGTATGTTTCAATAAAGCACAGACAAATAGCACAATTTGCCAACTTTCGACGTTTTAAGTTCCTAAATCGCAGACCCATGAAGGTATTCATCCATTAAATGTAGCAATGTAACTATTCTATAAGTCATTCATAGTTAATCATTCTGATATCCAGAATTCTTAGTTAACATGATAAAAAGCCATAAATAACTTCTGTCTCAGAAACAATTTCCTTTCTAACCATTTAAATTCCATGAAAACTGTCTAAAACTGTCATTTTTGGTGGTCATGTCAATTTCATTAAACCTCTATTTGCATCCTAATAGCACACAGTACATTGGTAATAAGATGTTAAGAGTTGCTTCCCTTTGATTGAAATTGTACTAAATATTGCTTAATAGTGCTTAATATTGCCTTTGATATGGTAGATAATTATTGGTTGTATCATTTTTATTGACATAATCAGATGGTTTTGAGCATCATGAATATCCCTCATCCCATGGACTCATTCAACCTCGTTAAGGATTATTGAGTTAATTACGATTTCGTCATTCAGAATTCAACATAATACATGAAAAGACAACAATGCTGTTTTACGCAGATTCAACAAAGCAATGTTATATAAAACAACATTACTGACCAACATAGATGATTCACTTTATTTCATGTTTCGGGAACATCTGGTTAGTGGTGCCCCCTATGAATAAGTTTGCTTATATCAAATAGACAGAACTATTCTCGCATTACAACTATTTGTATGGGAATGTCAACTCAAGATATTCCTGTATCCTTTCATGTTGTTTTTTCTTGTTTCCAATTGTGACCATTGAAAGAATTTTATGCTATT
The DNA here is from genome assembly GCA_947247005.1 of Spisula solida. Classification (NCBI taxonomy): domain Eukaryota; kingdom Metazoa; phylum Mollusca; class Bivalvia; order Venerida; family Mactridae; genus Spisula; species Spisula solida. The sequence continues at coordinate 49,261,820 of OX365944.1, read as the reverse complement.
TTACTAGAGATATGTACTGTGTAACTGGTTCTGTTTAAATCAGTGGATATGTCTCGAATCCTTCAATATTGCCCTATAATGTATTTAGAGATAAGAGAAATCATCAAGCTGACATAACGTTAAGACAATGAGCATCTTGTTTCTGTCCCGAGGCAATCTGGCCCATTCATTATACCATTGCCAGGCAATTTCATGATTTAGAAAGTTTGTTTAAATCAATAGGAAATCACAAATTACAGGGAAAAGTGGCCATTAAAGGAAATCATGCCTCTTCCTATAGAAAAACTGCCATATACAATTGTCTGTATAGAAACGCTTTGATGATCAAGATTCCCTCCATGCTCCTCCAAGGGATTTCATATTGATGGTTAGGAATTTTGATGTTCTTTTCATGACTCGGGTAGCAAAGCTTATTTCAAGTGTTTTGTTATGCTGCATAGCATAAAATATCAAACTAATTACCAATTGAACCAACAATTATCCATAATTACTTGTAGTTGTAATAATTAGGGAACTAGAAAATTTATATTCAAGAGGAAAATGATAGTTTATGTTTGAATACAAAGATTCTTTATTCACTTTTAGACATATAATAGATTGTTATTATATTTCGGTCTGCCTGGGTATTGAAGCCTGGGCCTTACTAGTCGTAACATGATACACTCGTAATTTAATAACTCAGCACTTTCATTTCTCATCTATTACTTAATTGTACACATCTCTTTTTAGTTTACAGTTTTTTGTGAATGAATTTGTCATTCGAAAATATCCATTCAGTTGATAAATGTGCCGATAACTTAATGGTTTTACCAAATGGTTGTAGTTGTTTTTTTACAAACGTTTACAGCTTATTTTATGTCTAATCTAAATATGTATCATCCACCAGTATTCACCAAGTTGAAAATGTTTCGTTTGTAGTTAAACCATTTATAATACATTATATTACAAGAATGGTTTTTCTTTTTCAATGTTTAACTATAATTTTTGTTTAAGTGTACTGCAGTAAATGATTTGTTTCTATTAATTTTGTGTCAGTGTGTACTTTTATATCAATCTGCTTACTTCCTGAAACCTGACTGATCTTTCTGTGAATTTAGTCTACATTTAGAACTTATCAGACAATACAATGTCATGTGAAGGCAATATCACTTCATGTGACGAAAAAAACACCTCTTTTATATTACTTAGGGTGGCATTTTGTTGTATTTGTCATGTATAAACCCTGATGAAGGCTTAGATAACTATGTTGCTTAATCCTGACTGGTTCCACTTTCTCTCAATTTCTGTGAAGTTGTACAAAATCCTTAGACAACTGTCCGGTCTGTGTTGTGAACCAATCAGAACATTGGGATGTCTTGAATCCACATCTAATGGTGCACATCTCTATTCTCTTCTATTCCGATATACTTTGTGTTGCAATGATTGTATTGAAGTTTCTGATTACTGACAAAAAATGTCGAGTTCACACGTTGTTGACGGACAGGCTTGATGTAATCTGTTACACTCTGTCACGCATGCTCCAAAAACACTCTTACTGATTATCAAAACAAAATTAATAATAGATTCCAGGCAATACCATGTCTGGTTCTTATCCCGTTACCCAGATCTCTATACAAATGTAGCTGCCTAAACCATTTCTAGAATGTCCAGTGTTCTGTTCTTATTGAACATTTCCCATATAAATCATATTTCTATGGTGTCATTAATGCATATACATCTGTAGCACTGGTCATTTTACAATTGTGTGGCATGAATGATGTGCATTCAGACTAATTTAAGAGATAGAAATGTTCCCCAATAGTAGTCCTAAAACATCAACTTTGCTGCATTCGTATTTTATTCTCTGACACTTTCAGTATCCTCAGCATTGTACAGACACTCAGCGTTGCACAGACACAGTGATTTTCATGCAGTTTGTTTCAAATTTTATCAGCCATAGAATTCCCATAAAAATGCCTTCCAGCCATTAAACCAGTGCTCTTTGCACCCTTACTGTTTGTCCATGCCTGAAACCTCATACAAAATAAATTTGACTGTCAGGTTCCTCATGTCTGTTTAATGAGTGGAGATGTTTATAGGGAACATGAGCGGTTCTGCTATCTTGAAAACCACTTGACCACTTGTGGCTGTTTTGTTGTTCCTTTATTGCAGTTCTAATGTATTAAGTTGTTTATAGCCCTGGGGAATGTCTGCTTTCTTGCATGTTTATGTTTTGGGTACTTTTAGTATTGTAAAACTATCTATGGTCATGTGATATTTTAGATACAATGCCAGTTGTAAGAGTTTGTGTATCTACAAATGTCTCTTTGTGTTTGTCCTCCTTTGACAAGTGAATTGATTTAACTGTATGCGTTAATGCTTGGCCTGTCTGCAGCAACATTGAACAGTCACCAAATCATACAGACAATGTGCCGTCTTGATGTTGTAAGTTATCTGTCCATATTTTAAGGACTGAAATAAATAAAACAAACTGCTTGAACGTCATTGAGTGGTATGGTTTATGCCAGTTTTACATGAATGAAGATTCCCTCAATTGGCTTGACTATAACACTTACATGGAGATATAGCAGTCTGTGTGGGATGAATATATTCATATTGCAAGACCGGACATGACCTGGGTGATCTGTTTTCATAAAACCATTAAATTATCAGATGTTTGTTGGTATCTTAAGCCCTTGACCTGTCTGACCATACATAGCAAACACAACATACTCAAAAGTGTCATTTTGTATCATCTTCAGTTTCAAGTATTCAGTGTAGATCATAAACTGCTTGTCCAGTTTTAAATATACAAGTATTAATAATTATGGCAGTTTGATATACAACCAGGAGATATTGAATGAAGTTGTTACACTGCAATGCTTCAAACTTAGTCAGCCATGTTGCTTTGCTTGATTCATGACTGATACCTTTTATCTTTAAGGCATGCTTGATTAAAGTGTTGTAGCTTTTTTTACCTAAGAATAATGTTCTGATATGGTGCAAATGGTTCAGCATTGTGAGATTGTCTGACAGTCTGTGATAAATAGGTACTGAAATAGAATACAATGAGAGCTTGTTAAGATAAATAGATTCTTTATTGTCAAATAAACATATTTTACATTGCTGATTGTGTGACAGTTTGTAAAGTTACTCTGATATAAATTTGTAATATCAATCAATTCAGGACAATCTAAAATATCAATATTATTTCCAAATCAAACTGTAATTATTATTCTATGATCAAGAATACAAGAATTGTTTTTCGCGAGACAGGTTCAGCATGAAATCACGTTCATATAGTATAGCTGTACAAAAACAGATCTGCGACGAGTGGTGCACAATTTGTACCCATATGATACCGGTTATAATATTTTTATGTCTTTAGCAAAAAAAATCAAGTTTATTTTAATACCAGGTACTGCCTAAGGTACATGTTTAAAGTTGTTGCCATATGCATATGACGTAACTCACATTACACGCTAGCTGTAAGTGTTTGCAAGGAGCATATTATAAGCTTGGAGACCTCAGCTACTTATAATAATGTATAATAAATACCTACAAACCAATTTAATGACTTGTTATTTATATATTTTTATGTAAGAATGATGGGGTGCACTGTAAATTACATCCATTAAATGTCAAGATAGTTTTACATTAATTCTTAAGTTGTTTGTAATACGTTGTTGGAATTTTCTCTGTTGCTTGAGAAAATTGCATTGGAAACACGGAACTATCTGATTATGAATTAATAGTATCTTGTACACCTTTAAATTATGATAAACATCAGATAAATAAAATATATTTTATCGTTTACACCCGGCTACAAAATGGAACACACATGTCGTTACATCACGGAATAAGTAGTTTTGAGTGTCGGATTTCATTCAGTGGAATATGTTCATTGCTGTTTGTGACAGTAACTACCAGATTTCGGTACTTTGCTTCATACCTCAAGTCCTCATATAACCAACAAACATTGATAATCTGTTGAATATCAATGTCTTGAACAAATAGGAAAATTTGTACGAAGGTTTTATCTTCCACCATTCCACAAATTTGTTGGAATCCGGATCTTGTCTCTGACATGCATGATGTTATTCAGACGGTGCTTGCTAGATTACGTAATATAAAACAGAAACCAGCTCTATATAGTTTGGTTCCAGGCTTGCCAAAATGTTGAACAGTGAACAATGTGGAGAGTTCGGGAACCATAAGTGCAATCTTGATAATTTACTGGCAACAAGAATTTCACTGCTTTCTTTCATTTTTAGTCAGAAGTCCACGATCGTATCTGGATGTCAGTGTTTTATTCTGTATTAATTGTTACACACCTGCTGTGTGTTGCTGATTGGAGGAGGTCTAGGTGATCCTGTAAGAATCACATTGTTATGACAACCACTTTATAAACAATAAAAAACTTGATACTTAATGGATAAATATCTGATTGTATTATGTTATACTGTATACAAATATTTTTGTATCTGTAGAGAATGCACCGGTATTAAAGTGTACAGTTACAGACAATTACAGACGATTTCATGAAAACAAACTGTTTCATAAAGTGCATATAAAAAGCAGAAAGAACTGTATGTGTGATGGTTGCTCTTTTCAGTGTTTTGATTGACAGCAGACCTCTTGACTGTTCCTGGGTACTCCTGCATTTTGAAATGAGTATGAGAATAATGGATCTGATGCAATTTAAACTTCGTATAAAAGCGGAACACGTTTCATATACCGGTATACATCTAACAATTCTATCCAGCTGTTTAATATGGTAAAAGCAACTAGATCTAGAGAATGATTTTAATATTATTGGCGTCATAGCTGTGCTTGGAGATTACAATGTATTCTGTCGACATAATGACTCCAAATTTTATAAGGCATACAAGAAATATGAATCCCAACATATAACTCGACATGTTGTGTGTAAAGGTTCTGTGATTTAATAGTTTTATATTGATCTAATATTTGATATATCTCAGAAAAGTCCGATTCAATTGTTTGTTCCGTCTTCATTACATGGTAATAATTCCGGAGTCTTACAATTATTGTATCATATATACCAGTAGACGGTATATTAACATTGATCCGTATATATCAAACATTATAAACAAATATCATAAAACAGATATGTAAGTTTTACATTCATTTTCCTGGCTTTCAGCTTCCTCTAAAATTACGTATGTCGCCATACTCTATTTCTCATGTCGGAAGTCTGGTAAAATTACCCCTATGAAATTCTGGTCAGAATGTCTGCAGAGGTATTTATATGTATATGAAAATTACATTCATTTAAGCCGACATAGACACAATATAGTTGTAGTACTCTGGCAGACAGACAGCCCAATTTCCTGAGAAACAAAACGCCACTTTGTTTGCTTCAAGGATGAGCCTTTTACACTACCAACTTCAGTCGTGGATTCAAGACAGCTTTTTTCATTTACTAAGAAAATCAGTAAAGATCAACTAAATGTTTGTGAAAGATATTTGTCTTATTGTTTAAGTTCATCCAGTTAGTTCTGCATAATCTTCAATGATATTTTACCTTCCTATAATTCAGATAATGAAGAACTAATAACTTATCTTTTGTTCTTTCCTCTGATTTATAAAAAGCCTAATCAAATCAATTAACAGACACACTATACTTTCAGTTCTTGAATTAGACTGCTCTCTATCTGACCTCAAAAGAACACTTTGCCATTACATTTTCCTGTAATGTGCTTGACATTATTATTACTAAGAATTAGAATTGAAATAATTCTTTATATTTGCTATACCATTTTAGTTTTCATTGAAGTTTGTGATCTTTGAATTGTTTGAATAATTTGATCACCATTTATCATTTTCGAAACAGTTCCATTTAAATGCCAATCCAGTAACCATTGGCATCCACCATTTTGTAAAACCTTGTTTGATTCCTTTCTGAGGCCCGTGTTCTTAAAAAGCTTTTAGGTTCAATACTTAGGTGCAACAATTAGGTTTACACCAAACTGGACTGTAACTACACCAGTAATATTTTGTTTTATGTTGTCAATATTTTTTCGTTTTCCGTTGTGAATTATAATAGTAAGGATTCTTGCATGGAAGATTTTGCATAAAATGTCTGATCATAATAAACCGATTTATTCTTGATGCAATGTGATGTTTGTCATATTCAATAACAACTTAACTTGTTCACTGATTGACAATTCCAATGTGTTGTTCAAACTTTAACATTGATATGACAATCTCTATTTTAATTTGTCAAGTACGCTGTAATTTTATACCCTCCCGACATGTTTGAAAATGTCAAAATTTATGACAGAAAATAACGAAATTTGACGTAAACGGTTTACAGCATTGGTTGAAGTAATAACTGTAATTTAGCATGAAGATACTTTGAAATCTCACGAATGTTTGTCAGACATGGTTATTTCACAATGAGTACATAAAGTTAGAGGAAAGGACCATAGCAGCCAGTAGGACTGCCTTTAAATTTACCTACAATTCACTGTCTTTTATGTAAGAAAGTTAACTTTTATACATAATGACTTGAAGGCTATAAAGATCAGACATGAATGATGAACACGATAGATTTATGGAGACTTATGTTCAAAATTTTGAAAATCTGGTCTTGATCACAACCGTGCTACATAATGACTGCCAAGTTGAACATGGCAGTTAGGACTACCCACCTAAAATATGATTATGCGGTGATTATTTCGACATTTTGAAAGCTAACTCTCTGTCGCCATTGTAATAATTTCATAAACTACTTGATTAAAGTTTCATTATAAACGTTGATTGTTATCAGTTCATTTAATATTGCATGTCTGTTGTGGTAGATAAATGTTATCCAACATACAGACTGATGGTCATTGTATTCAGGTCAACTGAAAGGAGGGCGTGTCTGCAAATTGCCAATTAGACATGCAGTACTTTATGATTGTTTTAGTTGTAAGTTGGTTTCGAAGACTTTATGCCATTTCCCAACAGTATTGACCTTCTACATATATATATGGCAGTCACACGTGCAGTACTTTACGATTGTTTTAGTTGTAAGTTGGTTTCCAAGACTTTATGCCATTTCCCAACAGTATTGACCTTCTACATATATATATGGCAGTCACACGTGGAGTACTTTATAATTGTTTTTAGTTGTAAGTTGGTTTCCAAGACTTAATGCCATTTCCCAACAGTATTTACCTTCTTCATATTTATATGGCAGTCAGTCATGCTTGGTGATGATCAATGCTTGGTTACTAACTTATACTTTGCCTGCTCCTTGATATCTGCAATTAAGCGGGGGAAAAAATTAATGACAAGGAAATTCTGCTGCATGTCAAATTTATTATATTATTAAGAGATAACATAAATTATAAGTTTATAGCATTGATGTAGCTGTCTTGTTTAAGAACATGTTTCAAGTCAAAATTTGAATAATATTATTCGGATGCAATAAAATTAGATCCTTATATTAATCTCGCCTTTGCTTATACAACTTTGTAGTAATTAATTTACATTTCAAACTCAGTTTGATACCATTGATGTTTATAATTAATTACATTTTGCATGATGAATATTCGTCTGTACTGCAAATTTCAGGAAATAAAATAAACATTAATGATGCTTTTTTGATGGAATGGTATGACAATAAGTAAATCTTCCTAAAAAATGAAAGTTTTGTGTAAATAATGATAAATTATCATAAAAGAAAATGTTTTCTTTATTTCTCCATCATTCATACACATACCAATGTATTATAGTATTACGTGATTTGAGGTGGAGGATGCTTAAAAAAATCCACTCACCCTCTTGTATTTACATGTATGTCTTTATTCATCTGCCTGGACGAGTGATTTTCTCAAGTCTCAAGTCTCAAATGCAGTGTGGACAAATCCGGCATTACAATGTGGTATGTGGTGTAATTTTTAACTTAAGAACACAAGAAAAATCTGTCAACACAAAGTTAAACACCAAGTATTTGATTCTTTGACCGATTTTAATGAGACATCCTGGACACTGACAAGCTGAGAATGAGTGTGATGCATGCAACTCGATATGTTTCAACAAAAGTTTTGGGAAACACTATGACCCTTAATTTGCATGGAGAGTACTCCTTCTCGACTTTAGCATGGAGGATATCTTCTTAAAATTGGTCAAAGAATAAAATATTTTTGCCTGCATTCTAAGCCAAAAATAACACCGCATATCATGTGGTATGTCCCACTGAAATGATGCTAATGGGACTGTTTGGTGTATGCACTCCAGTTAAAAGCAATGCAATACATACATATGCACAGGCAATGCAGCATGACATAGTATACTCTGGACTTTGTCTGAACTTTTACATTATTATTTTAATCCAAGAGAGAGGTCTATGGGAATGAGGACCTAAGGACATGTTCTGAGTGAAGTTTTATCATATCTAAGAATTTGGGAATTGTATCAAAATGTTAATCTTCCAGCTCTCATTGCCAAAAATGTTTTGGTATTTTATTTCCTTTGTGTATTTCATCAGTAATGAATTATTAAGTGATTGCATATATAGAAGATTAGCGAGTTACATGACTGTAACTTCACTATCAACAATGTCAGGCAATACTGCCATTAATTCACCAGAGTTACAAATAAAATTTCTGAACTTTGCCAGAAAATATACGATTTTGAGTAAGCAGATGCTTTATAGTGGAAATTATGGGTATTTTAGAATGACAGTGTATCATTATCCATTAATTCTAACTCAGACTAGTGATAGAATCATTTCCAGTCTTATCCACATGAATTATACATTCAACAGACTTTCAAAGATAGTGATTTATTTGCTTTAAATGTTATTGATGTAACAGACATTTTATTTAATAGTGGTCTGAAACTCATGTACCTGGCTTACTGCTCATGCTTATACAGTTGTCAATGTCTGTTCTATCTCTGTCAATATCACATCTTATCCTAGTAAAATGACACAGTTACTTTCCTTGAATTATATGTGTCATAAGCAAGATAGCTGAGTTACTGCCCTTGAATTATCTGTGTCATAAGCAAGAGAGCTGAGTTACTGCCCTTGAATTATCTGTGTCATAAGCAAGAGAGCTGAGTTACTGCCCTTGAATTACAGAGTTACTGCCCTTAAATTGTCTCTGTCATAAATAAGACAACAAAGTTTAACTGTCCTTCAATTTTCAAACAAATCTAACTTCAACAGAGTGACTGCCCTTGAATTGTCTTGTGCCATGTCATAAATAATACAACATTCATTGATAATGCAATTAATTTTTCTTATATAATATGCAAAAAATACAAAATTGCATAACTTAATCTAAGCTTTCTATCCTCTTTCGTTTTTCTGAATCTCTGATATTATTGTTAACAGCTTTCTGAATATCGTTAACCGCAATACAAATGTACTAAACAGCTAAAACTCATTAATATAATAATAAGCAAAATCAAAATTGTCTCTAAAGCATATTAATCAAGGAGCGAAATGGGTGGGATGTATCTGCATATGTGAGCGAAGTAACAGGTAAACATGTTATTCTCACCCGTCAGAATGCGCTTACAAGCTGTACTGTAACAGAAAACATCAAACATAATTTCATTACATTATCTAATGATTTGAACGAAGCTTTCAACAGTGTAACAATACATTATCTTATATCTAATCCCTGCTGTGACATCACATACCCCCTAGTTGTGAAATCTTGTACAGAATGTACAAACCTCTCACAAGTTGCTGAAGTGGTTTAAATGGAAGGCACGATGAATGTATCTATAGCTACCATACTGTCTGACTGACAGATCAACTAAGTGGGGGTACTGACTTCATGTCAAACTGAATCAACTTGCTGACAATGATTTCTCATCAAATTTCAACAAGTTCAGCCTCCTTTCCTACCATGCCTTTTAGCAAGAATTGAAGACATTCCTACACTAGATCTGACTAACTGATTGAAGGGTGAAGGTTTATGGGTTCTGGTTCCAATCTGCTGCATACCTTACCATACCCATTTCTCACCAACTCAGATACATCTTGTTTCCAGGTCTCCTATTACCAATTAATCATCATTAATTTAGGTATCAATAAATTTCAATTTCAAATGTTTAGTGAATGTATTTATGTTCATTTCTGATTCTGTCAGTTGTCATATAAGTTATTTGTTAGATCAAATCATGCATCATGCCAGGTCTATGATTGTTACAATTTTTGGAGGCTGCAAATATTTATTGCAGTTTTCATTAAAATCAAATAAGACTTTGTACAGTTGAACAGTTTCTATGACAAATGACCTTCTGATTCGCTTGAACCAACTAATGGTTTTCATAAGTGCACTGCCAAAGCATATTACTTTTATATCAAATTCTCAATAACAGTACTATAATAATTATTCTGGAAACAGTCTACAGATGTGATCTCAGGAAATTGCAGAACCACAATGTTTGGGTATTTTACAGTGTTGTACATGGTATCAGATAGCAGTACAAATGAGTTTGATAGCTACTAATGGCCGTCATTCATCAAGCTTGGCTTATCATACCTTTATGTGATCCTCACAGATTCTTGTCAGAAAATGCCCAAAAATACCTGCTTTGTTTACAGTATACAGTTTCCTATTCAAGTGAGTAATGTTTTACCATGGGACATTGATTAATATATTTTGCCTGGCTGAAAAAGCATTTCCTTTGTTTATGTCCTTTCAACTCCCAAACAAATGACATTTTGTTGGAGTACCAGGAAGTTTTGGAGTACCATAGATTATTGTTAAGAATAGCCTCTTGATAATGTTTATGGAAACTTCGGGTTACCATAGCCATTGGCTTTATTGTATATTGTTCCTCTCCTTGCAATGTTATATTCTCTCTCATCAATGAGTTACTTCCCTTTGCAGCAGTTTATTTGACCCTGTTTTACCGAGACATGCAGACACGTCAAAATAATATGTTTGACACCATTTTAATACAAGTCATATGTTTGTTTCATCATTTAAATTTAAGGCCTTTGATGCTTTTTGGTAGTGAGCCTATATATATGATAATGGGGGGGACCTAACTAATTTTAATGATATAGAAATGTAAATTCTGGATTGATTTTTTAATTGCCAAATCAATTGTTTTATTGTTGATGTAACTATATCATTGATTATTTTGATATTACTTTGACTTGGGCTAAACATCTCCACATGAAAACTGTTATGAAAATGGGTTTGTTTTTTATCTATTTTAAAATGTATCAGAACATTATGGAAGGTACTTTTTTACTAAACAAAAACCTACAGGTAATATATTGTTCCAGTTCTAAAGTTTGCTGGTATGCAAGAACTTTAGAAGAAAGAGTCTATGATATTAAACAAAGCAGTTACAACATTCTATTATCTCATCCATATAATTAACTGAACAAATCTTTTTAATTAAATCTCCCCTAGTCTGGAGACTCTAGTCTTAATACAAGCTACTTGAACTTGAAGCATAAAAGGCAGACCTTTGTTTTGTGGTATGCATCATAATAGATTATGTTCACCATGTTTCCTTGTACACCAGCCTTAACTTGGAGACATTTGTCTTACGGATAATGACCTTTAATTAGTTCACATTTTCATGGAAGTTAAATGAATAGCTTACTGAATCATTTGAAGCTGCTTGTTAGAAACAGTTTGACTATTCAAGCTATGATTAAGTTATCTTTGAATGTTTCTGAATTGTGTATGAAGTCAGCAGATTTTAATAGATTAAGGGAGCCAGCATGGACATTAGGTGTGAGCCTTTTTTTCGTGTTTGGTACAAGGGCTTCATCATGTAGGCATCATGTCTCCTGAACATGTATGTTGCTAATTACTACATGCAGTAAGCAGCTGATGCAATGCTTGATCTTGTATTGCACTTCAAACATTTTTATTAAATTACAAATACTAAAAATGTTTAAATGCCTAGAGTTGAATCTCACTAAAATATGACATCAATAATTACCCCACCATGTAATTTTATAAGAACACTTGATTTAGGTCATTCAACCATTATTATGTCCTCCACCAAATAATACAGATTTATTGATATTCATGTATTTATACAATCTAAAAACCTAAACAAGGGCAAACTCATTAAGAAGACCAGTAAGGATCATCAGGTCTTCAACACCATCAAGGTTTTACTGTAACTGCAATACGTATACATGCGTAAAAAACCTAATAATCTCTTTGTAATTGCTAGCATTAGCCTTAAATCACATAATGGAATTGGTAATCCACTTTGATTCCAAATTTTCTCAGAGGTTCAACAACTTCTTTTCTAATATTAACATGTTCGAAAACCCCAACCTCTTTTTTATAGTTAGAAAAAAACACATAAAAATATCGGGTTTTGTGAGAGTAAGAAAATCTCAGTATCTTGCTAAAATTTGGACATTTAACTTGAAACATGATGCTGTTTTTACAAAATAAAGTTAGAAATTAGGGTTTTTTACAAAATAATGTATAAAAAAGTATAAATGAGAAAACGGTGCTCTGAATGCTCTTAGCACCTCGCACCTTTTCTCATGCAATCACGACTAACACTCATCAATTTCAATACAATTTAGACTGAACAAGATACTAACAATCTCTGCCTAGTTAAAAACAACATTAAAAGAAACATAGAAATACAATTTATTGGCAAACATGATGCTAACTGTCTGTTTATGGTGGGGAGTTTGGAGATGAAGTCAGATTGCGGTAGATTTATATTTGTCAATTCTAAGAGGTCAGGAAACGCCTTATCATTATGGTTTCTTTGAGGTAATTACATGTTGGCTGCTTATAATGGAAAACGTTGCAGCCACAGCAATCTGTTGTTCTATAAATTGGTTATCTTCTGCAAATCCATTAAAACAATCTCTCCTAGGCTTGTATGGTTACAGTCAAGTTTATATGTCCAATAACCACTGATGTCCACTTTGGTCAGGCAAGATGTAAATCATTTAGATAAACCCTATTGACCTGAGCAGTAAGCTTACCCAGGCTTGACAAAAATCAGTTAAACATGCTTGTAATTACTAGTCTTTGATTAATTTTGTACACAATAAGTTTCAACAGGACCAATTCCTGATAGAAATGGCAGCTAACTTGATGGAAGAGTTACTTTCCAACTCTCCAGATAGCGCTTAAGAAAATTGCCAATATTCTGTTGCACATATTCTGTAAAGGAAGGCTATTTTAGAAATGAATTGATCACAACTTGGCTTCAGTGCTCCTCTGATTACAAGAAGGCGAGATTTAAAATAGCTTTGTTTGCTTTCTAATTGGTAAGCTGTTGCGTAAGAAAGTTCTACTTAATATACTTTTAACTGCCATTATATTTTTCTTGCAATTTATGTGTCTGAAAGACAAAATACTTAATCAGAATATATATATTCTAAGGCATATAATTAAAGCTTAGTAACCTACCTATTAGTAATATTGAAGTTACTTTTAGTTACAGTGTTGTGACTGTAAAGTACATTATTACCTTAATGAATCTTTTACTTATCAGGGTACTAGTATTGTATTTCTTACATTGCACGAATGTCTCCAAATATTTATTTAAGTTTACCTCATAACCAGTTTTCCCATCTTACAATCCATAAATTCTTAAGTGGTTTGCAAGTTGTTACATTATTTAGGTGGGTCTGACTTGGTCTGGCTTTACATTCACAGTTAAGTAAGAAATTGCAACATAATCTATACTAAGGATGTATGCAATACTTACAGAAAACTTACAGAGTTACGCTTGTGTAAGTTGGTTAGTAAATTAAATACTGTATTGCACAGAACATTCAAAGCAACCTGATCTTATCAAAGTAACCAGTATAGGTAAGAATTAAGTAATTATTGCAGTTTTCATGTTCCTTGAGGTTTTAATTTGCTTTTGATTTAGATCTGACATACTCTAGAAGCATGTTTTAGCAGCTGCTATTGATGGTATATTTTTTCTGACCTGATTCTTACCCTATTCCAAATGAGTTCTTTAAACACCATTGGCCGAGTACTTCAGTACACCTGAATGTTGATTTTTCCTTCATGAACTTCTGTAATCACCTTTATGTCCTGAAGTGGTGGGCCATGTGGTCAAGTGTTCCATAGCCAGTAATAAACAAGCAGCCATTTATTACTCAGGGTCTTGTATAAATATTTACTGCTGTAGAAAATATCCTTGTCATCTCTCAAGGTAGAAACACATATAAACCTTTGTTCATTATTAGTTTTGTCTATCACCTGGCTTCTAATTGTAATATAAATCATTGATATTTTTCATATTAATCATTATTATTTTTAGTTTCTCATGATGTATATTTCAAACAGTCGATTGGATCAAAAGTAATTCTTGTTTATTTTGGTGGTATAAAGTCTGAAGTGTTCCCATCAGGTTGTAAATTATATGATTGCTTGATTTTATGATTAATGATACTTGAGGCATAAACTATTACATTAGCAATTCTGAGATTTCTTTCTACATTTTGATGACAGAGAAATTGAAAGTTCAGGTTTGTAGCAGTGGAAACGTTAACAGCAGTACTTTGTATTTCGGTAATGGTATGCTTTAGCTACCAGTATTTTAGCGAACATTTTAAATATATATCCAAATGGAACATAGGTATTTTCTGCTTGCCTGGTCTTTGCCTCATTTTTGCAATAAGTCTTTTTTAGTTACCAGTTACTTCCATATGAAATGTAGGAATTTTCTGTTGCCGTCATTGTCTTTGCCTCATTCTTGCAAAATGTCTTTTAGTTACCAGTAACATTGCAAAAGTTACTTTGTCTTATGGAACATAGGAATTTTCTGTTGCCTGCATGGTCTTTGCCTCATTCTTGCAAACTGTCTTTTTAGTTACCAGTAACATTGCAAAAGTTACTTTGTCTGATGGAACATAGGAATTTTCAGTTGCCTGCATGGTCTTTGCCTCATTCTTGCAAAAAATGCTGTGTCATTATGTTTTATCTGTGTCAACCTTAATAAGGATACAATAATGATTCATGGTATGTGATTGAAATTTGTCATAAATTGTGTTACTGATGTGATTAAACTTACTGACTCGGACTGATATCGGGGCTGTAATAAATTGTATCGACTATCGGACCCATGTACAGCAACATCGATGGTGTCATGGTGATACGTTGTACCTCATCAGTTTATGGGTGGGAATCGTTAATCACACAGTATAACAATGACAATGTGATGATTCTGGCTTGCATAGGAATACGTAGAAAGTACCGTAACAGATATTTTTTGTGACAAGTTTATGATGATTGTACTAGGACGTTTATGATGATATCAGTGCAAAGTTACAATATATCAGCAGTATTCTGGTCATAAACATTGTTTCTGATTTCATTGATCGTAATAAACCCATTGTCTCCAAGGAACTTTGTATTCATGTTAATGCAAAGACATCATAAACTTTTGCAGTAAATTTCTTGCCTTTGTTTAATGCTAATCTCACAGTGAGAAGTCAATTCTAAGACAAGTCATCTATTGTTGCGTTGCAAGAATGGAAAGGAGGCCAAACAGCTCATTGTCATGTTCTTTAATCATTTTAAAGGTCAAATATCCAATGTTGATCTTGAGCTCCCAAATTAAAGTGGAACCCTTTACAAGTTTTCAAATTAATTTTTTAATACCTACGAAATTAAAATTTGTTACTTTTTGGGGAAATAATATTTCATTAGTTTTTTTTTTAAGAAATAATACTATGCATAAATGAAATGAAAATTATAGCTTATGAAAGTGATGGTATTATTGTCACTTTATAAGGCCAGTTCCATACATTGAATTGACATGTTTGTAAGACTTAAAGTTATGTTTGTTTGAAACCATTTGCCTAATTGGAATATTAAGAATATTATATTTTGATAGCTGAATTTGCATTGTCTTAAAGACTATGGTACGTATAATATATGAATCAAGTACAGCTCTGAATGGGTCTCGTTCCTTAATGTCACTTATACCCATGAAGCTCAACAGCTCTCTGGGTGCAATTGATATTCAACATTTCCCTAGGTGCAAATTTCCCTCTTTGAAATAATATTATTCAAATAAAATGACAATTCTAAAACAGCAAGTAAACTTTGATACTTGAATAAATCGAACCTTTAGCAGTCTCCATCTATTGAATGTAGGACTATATCACTTCCATAATGCTCTTATGTATTCCACAGATGTATATCTGATGAGATGAGATGCCATGGTGCACATTTGGTTATATGTCTGACTGAAGAGGTGCCATATTTAAATGTATATGTCTGACTGACGACGTGCCATATTTAAATGGTTGCCTTGTGGTTTCAAAGTTGAGTAATGATCAATATTCATTGTATTGTTTTCCTCCTGCAATGTCTGCCACATTATTTGAATTTGGTTCCTTGGTGCTGCGGTTCACTTTTCTGAGTTGTTGAAACAATTATTTTTGTAAATAATCCTCAAATATGTACATATGTATCGAGTGTGATTTAATATTGGGGTCATACCTTTGCGCATTATTATGGAGCCTGATGTCTCCAGTGGAACATATCTGTTGGCAATGTTCTATTTACCAAATGTGTTGAAATTGCAATATCATAAGCTCAATATTCATTTATCTATGGTCGTTTTCTTGTAATTGTCTGCGAAATCAGATTTCATCTTGGCATTTGTCCATCCTAACTAAGAACACTGTGCTCCCGAGTCTGATTGATTGTTTAAATTGTTGAATAGTTCCAGATTGTTTCATTAAGTAAACATGGAAATTGGATGAAATGGTATGCTAAACCAGAGACTTGAGGTGAAGATAGTTTACATATTGTAACAGACACAATACCGAGTATAATCAGATTGCCTAATATAGGCATGTATACTGTTCCTGATACTGAGACTGAAGGGATGTTTAACAAGCAGTCATTTGTTACTTAGGGTCTTCTGATAGTGAATATGAAGTCTCTGTAAGACCAAGGGGACCCGGATAAATTTTCATCTGTTACTTTGAGAAGAGTTTCCATTTTTGTACAAAACTTTTATTCTAGTTTTTGTCTTTATAATTTATTTGCATGATTTACACTATTGACAGCTTGAATGCACTTAGTCTGTTACAATGCAAATTTTACTTAGTGTTGAAGACAGTTCAAGGTTTTGTATAGTTGGCGTATATTCATTTGGGAGTGGTTGTAAACAACCTATGATATGCATCAGCCAATTACAGTGTGTTTTACAAACAACTGACCAATAGAAATGGTGTATACAGTATATGGTATTTGATAGGGAGTTAATAATGTTCAAAGGTACTATTATCTTCCATGTTTCTCCAATTCAAAATATTTGCCATTCCCTCATAAATAAATTATACTTTAATAGTAAAACTGAAAGCCAGCTTGAACAAGGCAAATACAAAACCTGTCATAGCTCAACAATGTTAAATGAGACTTGCATTGAAGACGCCAGACATGTGTGCGATTGTTTACAATCAATGTCGTCAAACGCTTGCTTTTTATCTTCATTATTGATCAATATAAGTAAATTTAATAAGGCAATCTGTCTTGTTGTCTCGTAACAGTTCGTCTATGTCTCGTAATAGTTTGTCTATGTGTCTCGGGGGATTGTTGTATGATGTTATACTAAGATAAGTTATATATCAAATTAATCTCATTGTGAATTTTATTGAAATATAGCAAGAAAATGACAGTGTTGCACAATCAACATAACTTTGTCTCCACTCAGGAAAGCGTAATCAATTAAATGAGTTTTAAATTGAGAATAATTATTTTTCATTTCATGCGATGATGACATGTACATATGTATATTTGCTGTAAAACATAACGTTCTGTCTGTATTGAATCTCAAAGCAGACAAAACAATTTTATATCTCAGGTGTTTTATGTAACTTTAAATTTTCTCATTAAACATTGAAACATATTTTTATCTATTTGAGACGGAAACTTTGAATCGCATCAGTCCGGAACAGCAAGAAGCCATTTGTTTCGTGTGTGCTTCATTTCGACTTTATCATGCAATGTTAACACACATAAGAGCTACAAAAACGCTGCTTTCAGACACAAGCTTTGCACATAATTTATCAAAGTTATCCATCTAACTCTATCAGAAAATGTAAAGACTTGTGTCATTATTTCAAGCTGAGTTTGTGTATAAATATTTGAAAGAAATCAAGGTTAACTAATGGTGCTGTTGATAGGACCAGCTACTGTCAGATAGCCATGCTCAGTATCAAAGAGGGGTTAATATAGACTGATGGTGATGATTGAGCGATAACTATATAGCAACATTCTCAAACATTTTTACGCTGTTACATTTCTTTGAAATGAAGTAGGTCTAGTTATTTTAAACATTTGTATGATTACAATAATCTTATAACAAGAAGGGAAAAATGCACTTCATTTTCCCCTAAAGATCTGTGTGAGGTCAAGTATTGTGAATATGGTGTTCCTATGACGTGGGCATTGTATTGTGAATATGGTGTTCCTATGACGTGGGCATTGTATTGTGAATATGATGTTCCTATGATGTCGGGCATTGTATTGTGAATATGGTGTTCCTATGATGTCGGGCATTGTATTGTGAATATGGTGTTCCTATGATGTCGGGCATTGTATTGTGAATACGGTAGTTCCTATGATGTCGGGCATTGTATTGTGAATATGGTGTTCCTATGATGTCGGGCATTGTATTGTGAATATGGTGTTCCTATGATGTTGAGCATTGTATTGTGAATATGGTGTTCCTATGTTATTGGGCATGGTATTATGAGTATGGTGTTCCTATGTTATTGGGCATTGTATTATTAATATGATGTTCCTGTGTTATTGGGCATTGTGTTCTGAATATGGTGTTCCTATGATGTGGGACATTGTGTTATGAATAATATTTATATATAATTATGATGTTCCTGTGTTATTGGGCATTGTATTATGAATATGATGTTCCAGTGAGGTCTGGCATAATAAGTCTTGTGAATATGGTGTTCCTTTTATATATGTATGTGTTCATGCTGAAGTAACTTGATCTACTTTATGTGCATGTAACTGATGTTCTAAAACATGATAGCTTATGGACCAAATTTGTTTATGTTCCTTTATGCAAATACAAAGCCATGTTGATAATATTTTTTTTATATTTTAAATACCTTTCATATAAACAGAATGATATTGCCTTGTTTTTCCTCATCCCAGTATAATGTGTTATTATTATAATGTTTCAGGAAGTGCCACCACCCGGGGCGTATGATGTACAGAAATCCTATGATCACTCACAGATCCACATGGATTACGCTAAACCTAGAACAGAACCGGCAAATAGAAAACACAGTTCCTTCATGTCAGCTGCTTCAAGATTTGCTCCACCTAGAGATATGGTTGTTTCTAGGGCTGACCTCGACAACCCAGGTAAGTCTTTGTGATAGTCGGCATTCATCCCTTTGGCACACGGTTTAATCCACCATTTGACTAAAATGGTAGATGCAACCTTGTTGTGCCAAAGGGATGCAATGGTACTTCTATGTACTAACCTAAAACATTAACATGCTTTATCAATCCATCTTTGCTGTTGACAATTAAAATCAAGTTGAAAAGTAGCTGTATAAGTTTCTAGTGAATTTAGTTGAATAATGAAATGTGAACATTGTCAAAAAGGATTACTCCTGAATTCTGCCTTAAGTATATAGAGAACATACCAGTTTATAGGACTCGTTCCTGTCCATTTTGCTAAGAGTTTACCTTCACCTATTAACACTTTGT
Source organism: Spisula solida (assembly GCA_947247005.1). Classification (NCBI taxonomy): domain Eukaryota; kingdom Metazoa; phylum Mollusca; class Bivalvia; order Venerida; family Mactridae; genus Spisula; species Spisula solida. Next base: position 49,242,138 of record OX365944.1, on the reverse strand, counting down.
AACCTGGTAAGTTTTATCAAGATAATTATAATTGGAACATAGATAATTGAAATGACAATATTCATGTATACGCTCCACATGAACATAGGAGAGTTAGAATAATTAAATTCTGTGAAGCAACATAGTGGATCAAGGTTACATAAAACATAAGTACAGGCAATAATAAACATATGTCAATTTTGTTTATTTTTCTATTTTCCATTTTTTTCAAACTGTGTCTAGTTTGCTTTGTTTATATGCTATGTTGATTTTCTTACCCTGCATTAAATCATAACTTAATTAATTTTCATTTGGTTTTGCAAACATTGTACAGTTGTACGATCTTGAGACAGTACATATGTGTGATGTGCAATGTGCTGCTAGTATTAAGAGGTTTGTATAAATTGTATACAGTTGAACCTGTTCTAGTGATCACCTAATTAAGCTACCACCAGTCTGTTGTAGGATCACCTCAATTAAGCTGCCATCTGTCTGTTGTAGGATGCCACCTGTCTGTTGTAGGATCACCTCAATTAAGCTGCCATCAGTCTGTTGTAGGATCACCTCAATTAAGCTGCCATCTGTCTGTTGTAGGATGTGACCTGTCTGTTGTAGGATCACCTCAATTAAGCTGCCATCAGTCTGTTGTAGGATCACCTCAATTAAGCTGCCATCAGTCTGTTGTAGGATGTGACCTGTCTATTGTATGATCACCTCAATTAAGCTGCTATCAGTCTGTGGTAGGATAACCTCAATTAAGTTGCCACCAACAATTAAGCTGCAACCTGTTGTAACCCTATACTCCATGGATTTCTATAGTCTGTTAACCTACTGTATCATAAAAGTACTAATTATATTATGTACCCCATTTCCATGCCTATTTGAGCAAAAAGGGTGACTAACTAAATGGGTGACAACCTCCCATAATACAAACTCTGTGAGTCAAAACTGTGTCTGCAGAAGATGGGGTTGACATGCCAAAAAGATAATAATAATCAATAATAGAACAGGGAAGGCAGCACTCAATCAAAACCACAGAGCATGAAATACTGAACGGCTTCAAAAACCCGACGTTTGTCAAACAAATCCAGAGCAAGGGCCACTGAAGACAAGAACACAAGTCTATGGAGTGAAGGATTTCAAGCAGCCACATTTAATGAATCCAAAATTTCCCTTTTATGCAGAAAGCACCTGTTCTATACAGTCACCTGTTTTAAAAGACCACAATCCTTTCATGTATTGATTGCTGATTGACTGTCTGCTTTAGATCCAGGTTCAACTGTATAGCATTGGTTAATTAGATATATAGACAGTTTTAGCATGTTGAATGAAATGTATTGTGAATGAGTTGTGCTTTATTGTACCTATGACTGTTCACAGTAATCACAACGTCTAGTTCAAGGGGAGTGGCTGGAACAAAATTCACCACATTTTAGTAATTGCTTTTTAATTGACAAAGATTTCTTACCTGTAACTCATGTACTAATTATGAGCAAATTAAGTTTTTAAGTTATGCATAATATTGACATCTCCCTAATTAAACTTGATTGATTTGTTTATTTGAAGTGAAAGGTAATTTTCTTCTTTTATTTTTTTGTTCTTTTAAGATAATCTAATGAATTTACATATTAACTTGTATTATATCTGTGAAGTTGTATACGATCAATCATTTTTATAAAAAGACCCGCTTTCAGTCAATTTATCAAATTTCAAATTTTGCCCAAAATAGCAAATTATGTTTATTCAATATTTACCAAAAAATAATCAGGTTTCACTACTTAAAAATACTACACCACTCATTTACAAATTGTTGAACATTTTCTTTTTTCCAAAATTCCACTTTTATCTGTAATACATTTACTGCATTTTATTTTGTATTTAATTTTATATGCAAGCTAGAATGTGACAGTTTCATTTGGGGAAAAAATGATATTTTATTTGAGGTTAAGATTTTAATTACGATATGCTGTTCTTTAATTTAGATATAAGCAAAAGTATCTAAACCCCATTTATTACATTTGTCATTTTGGGTATGTTTTAAAATGACAGTAATATATCAAAAGCCAGTTAACTTCTTAATAGACTAGAATCTTGATTGTTGGACTGATCGGTACAAAGATAGATCACTGATCGAGACATGCAGCTTTTTATGAATCATGTACAAAATGATTTTTTCCGCTTAATTAAACTAACCAACCACATATAGTTTTGAGACAAAATGTCGCTGATTACTATGTATGATTAAAGCATTTAAAACTCTCGGGGCTTTTCTGTATCAGATCTGCCCATCTTAAAAATATTATGAATGAGTCATAAGTTATCATGTAGTTTTATCAAAAAACTGGTTCGCTTGCCTTCTTTATTTGCCTAATATCTTAAATAAATGTTGATGGAATTTTATCAAATAAATTTACTTGGCGAAAACTTACATAAGGTAAACTATGACAGCCAATTTTGATTAGTTTCAATATAAAACAGATGTAACCTTAATGATATTTTTGGAAAACTTTTTAAAAAATTGAAACTTATGTCTACTTCAACATCTAAGTTTTTAAATGCATTACTATTACAATAAATTGATAAAATTAAATTGATACAAAGCAGAGTCATTGAATGCTCACAAATCGGTCATATTTGAAATTACTTTTGCTTAATAAGTATTTTATTTGTTGTTTATCTGGGTGTGTTATTATTTATAAAGTCATTGAAAACGTATAAATTTCCATAAATTTACAAAAAAAATCAATGAAGTGAAATAGAAACAAGTAAAAGATTTTACTCTGTGTATTTCAAGTACTTAATTGACTAGACAAATGTTACCATCAAATCAATTGCTTTTCTGGAGAATTAAATATTAGTGCAATGTGCTTAAAAACATACTAGAGCAAATTTACAAGTTACATTTTATATACATAACTATTCAACAGTTGAACCAGAAAAAAACCCCACTTATTTTAATTATTGCAATTTAATTGCTAAATTTTATCATCTTAGTCAGTGAAACGCTTAAGTGAAATGTTGTTTTATTTCAATATACTCGTAACATGATTATGTTAAATGGCATAGAAACATCTATCCGGATATCGGATATTGAGCAAACATTTATCTGGCTTCCTGTTAAACTTATCCAATAGTAGACAACATCAGCTGTTTCTACCACAGTTTTATAGGCGCATATTGTAGCTTCGATGTTCTTTAATACTTGCAGCGTGTGGAGTAGTGTGTATCTATTGAGTTTCTGTATTTGATCTAACACAAGGACTCAAATATGCCTTCCAGTATTTTTGCTATAGAATACCAATTACTGATCAAAATGTGACGGCGACGCACTTAAATTATAAAACATTGACAAATAAATTTAATTGAGAAAACAGAAGTTATAAGTGTAATGGTTTGTTGCAACTGTTATGTTAGAAAAGTCAATATATACCTAATGGCTATGAATGTTTTTGTACTTGTACAAAGATGCAAGCCTGTAAGATTAATTGCAACATAAAATTTAATATATCTAAACATTTTAAGAGGTTGTATAATTTCAGAAGTGCTTTGCCTTTACGTCTTAGAGATGCTTAAATATGACATATCTTCACCAATATACGCAACTAGATGTATTAGGGGTCTTTGGAAAAGATGGGTCTGCACAAAAACGAGGCTGTGGAATCCAAACACACTGCTCAATGGAGTGAAGTGTCATTAAAAAGTCTAGTCAAACAGTTATATAAGATACCCCACATGAACATTTCTATTATTAAAGAAATGAAATAGAAGGAACAGAATTGCGATACCAGTACAACTTCCAGTACAACTTACATACAACCATTCAGAAAGTGTTACAAGTTAATTCACCAAGATGGTTCCATTAAAGTCAAGTCCAACTTATAAATGAACTGAACATTATAAATTACAGAATAATTGTAAATATTTAATACAAATTTGTATGGAGTGACATAATGTTGTACAAAACATCAAACAAAAGATTGAATTGATCTTTGTAAAGTATACAGAGAACAATGAACTGAAGATGCCATTCCTAATGTAATCACTGCTATAAAGCCCTGCTATCAAATTCCATTCTTTTATAGAAAAGTCTAGAATGTTCCATGCCATTTATTGCTATATCTCTGTCACAGCATACTTAAGCTTGTGATAAGATATTTTGTAATCATTTCAAAGCCATCAGTTTTTTGCCACCTTAAATAAAAACTTTGACATTTTCATGTTGTATTAGATTAATGGTCATGTGTTTATTTCCTGTAATCTTTCAGTATCTCCGATGCTACTGTTTTATAGCTCAATATTTATTTCAAAGTGAGAAAAAAAGTCAGAATGAACCTTTACTGACATTGTTGTTTCTAAGGATGCAAACGTCTGCCAAGACGGCTTCATATTAACTTCTTGGAATATTTTCCCCTCCATAAGAAGAGCTTCCAATTTAAAATAAATTAACCCAAAGATAAGTAATAAAAGATAACAGCATCTACTTGAAAATCTGTATAGTCTTCTTCATCTAAAAGATTAAGAAAGAACTTTTAAAATGCAATAAACTTGAATGTGTGCATGTTGTTACTAATAAAAATCTTGAATTAATCAAGTGTTCTTAACATTTTATTGAAGTATTTTAAACGGATATGCAAGTTAAGTTCTTGTATGAAGTTGGTAAATTGTAAGTTTAATATTCCTGAAAATAAATTACAGCAATTTTATACAAGTTTTGATTTAATTGGTTTGTACTTAAAATATTTTAATGACCTATTGATGGTAATTACAATATTGCTCAACATTTTAAAAGAAAATTATTTGTCTGAATTACCAAAATGAAATGTTTAGAAAATGTAAGCAGAAAGATATCAAGTTGGCATAATTCCAGAAACATGCGTATATCGCTACCACTGGTCAACCAATTGGCCTTCACATTTACTACAATTGGTGCGCAAAATAGCGTAGAAAAAAGTATGTGCAAATTTAGTCAAACACACGCAAATGTTCACAACGCATGAAGAATTTACGGTAAAGCTAAAATTCAAATAATTCAGTAAAAAGGCAGTACCCTGATCAGAAATCATAGTGTCTTAGAAAAAAGACTGAACCAGGTGATTGATGTCAGAAACAGAGGTACTTTATTATTTAAACACTTTCATCCAGTTTTATGATCATTGAAATTAGCTTAATTGTCTTCTAGCAGTACATTATGCAGGCATTTACTTTTGTCGGCTTACTTATATGTACATTTTAGTTAAGTATGATATATATGATGGTCCATTAAGATTAGCAGACAGCTGTTTTGTTGACCAATGATTGTATAAAACTTCCCATAAAGTTTATCAAATCTTCCCTCACACTTGATCAATCATCATTTTCAAAGTCTTTTAAAATGTCTGGCTGTATTTAAGTGGCCATTTATTTCTACTAAAAGCTAACCGACAATATGTGGTTAATGTTTATTTCCGCAGTAAGTCTTCATTACGCCAGTATTAAGTTAAATGAGTTGATAGAGTATGTAAATGGTCCTATGTAAGCCATAGTTTCTGCACGGAAAGCTCCAGTCTCATTTATACATGTTGATATTTCCACCCAAAAAATGAAATTACAAGAGGTTTCAAACATGTTTTTATTGCAACATTGGAAACTGTCATTTCACTAAAAGCATTTTTGCCTGATATAGTTCAATCATGCGTCATTTCCAGAAAGGACAATATTTATATGCCCTTTAATAATAAAGTGATTCGACATTTTTTATTTTTTGCTTGTCAAAGTCTTATGAATTAACTGCTTAATTCAAACTGTAAATTCCAAATTTGTTATCGGTTATGAGCCGTATATTTCACCTTCCAAACTATATATGAGATTATCACTTTCATAGTCAAGCTCCTCAGTTATTTCTGTATAGAAATCAACACCTTGGTCACCCTGGGGAAATGGAAATTGGGTGCTTTATAAATTCACTTTAAAACAAACTTCAAATTTAACTGTGAAAGCAACATGTTACAATCAGGTCATTAATGACAAATTACCCAAGCTATTCATGGAAGCACAGTTTGCTGTCAACACTAAGTAATTTAATGGATCATCCTTGATTTTCCCCCAACTCCCTAGGGTTCAATATGTGTTAAAGGGAATCTCTAAATTGAAGCCGTGCTTTAGTTATGTAAGACATTTATTTCTGCCAGTTGACAGCTATGATCGACAAGGGACTTATATAGTTCATATATGACATTGTCACTGTACCATGCATTCCTTCATTTATGTTTATTAATCAGATTGTATTTTATCTGAGATTCTATCCCACCATATTTTTATGTGGCTGCCAGTTGAGATCCTGTATAATTTGTATGTAAAACCACATGACAGAACCGTCAGCCTGGTCTGTAGAGACAATCAGAAATGGAATTTGTGGCAACAATCAGTCAAACTTTGTGTACTTAAATCCAAAATCAGACACTGCCATAAATAGATGAAGCAAACGTATAACAACAGAACGCAAATTAGCACAACATTTCAATTAAAACACCAGCAAAAACACCAGTTAGAGTTCCTGTTTGTTTAGAAAGATATATTGTTTACTGGTAAGTGGATTACTTTTAACGTTTTACTTGCCTCAATTAGCCAACTTCGACAAATATGAACTTACCAGTATGCATGTTTCCTGCAGATCGAAAGTGGCTTAAAATTGTTTAGTTTTCTCAACATTTTGATTTAAATCAACTCTTGTATGAAAAAATACAGCAGATAAGAGCAACAACAGCCAGTAAACGGAAGCATACACTGTTGCCATGAAGACCTTGGAGCGATGCCTTTTTCCACCATCTCAAAGCTGATGTCACATGAGCTGGTAACATTGCTGCAGGAGTTTAGGCTGTATCTGAAGTTGATGTCACAGCTAATATTGCTGCAGGAGCTCCAACGCTGGTAGAGTTGCCTAAAAAACAACACAGATTTAAGTTTGATTATGGTGATTAAAATCATGAATTATTCACTGTTTGTGCCTATATAAGTTAATTGATTGAACTGAAATTAGCTTGATTGGTTAATTTTCTCACTAATTTTTGTTGCTCATTTCGATGAGTTAGCTAAATAATGAAAGTATGGTGAAGCAGCATTTTTACGTAATTTAGTTTTTGCACAGTAATGGAATTTTCTGTCCAAAATTGTGGGATTTTTTTTTCGAAAAAAACTCCTTTACACTTAACTAGTATGATGGCTGATACAGCTTTGAGTAATATAATAAATAAAGAAACAACCAGTTTCATTATAAGTATGTTTGTGGAATACTTACTCTTGATGAGCCCGATACAGGTGAAAGCGCTCGAGTTAATCAAATAAATTTATATTTGCAATGAAGAAATAAACCATGTAACTGCAATGAAAGGCGTCTTTTATAATATTTTATGTATATGAAATTGATAGTTTACAATAATGAAGAATAAAAGCTCTAGTAACTAAGGGCAATAACTGGATTGCTCAAATAGTTCACACCAGGTGTCTCACAAGGCCATCATCTTGTTTATACACCCTCCTTTGAGTTCAATGTTGTTTTTCGTTCACCTTTGAGTAGATTTACATATATCCCATAAATTATAGTAAAGCAGACATTTATTATCCCCATGGTGTTTGTGGTTGCCTGGAAGATTTACACAATAAGTATACATTGTATTCTCCTGGCTCTGCTATCTCCCAGTTAGTGACTGATTCCGCTGTCCGTTGCTCACCCTTTGTAACAAGTAGATAAGTGCTTCCCACTTTGAAATCAACTATTCACTGGAAATAAAACAATTTATTAAGGTGGCATTCACATAAAAAATGCAAAGCTTGGATAATGTGATAATTTTCTTGCAGAAATCCCTAAAGATTTCTCTCGGTCGAGTTCTTCTTGTACAATTACTAGTTAATGATTACTTACAGCTCATGCTTGCGGCTATGGTTTGTTTCATTATACCATACATGGCTTTTAAATTGAAAAACACTTCCACTTTGCTTACTCACTGTCCACGTCTTTTCTGTAATTAAGCTTGAAAACTGATTGGCCTAATTGGAGACTTGCTTTAACTAATAGTGTTTTAACTATGCACTACTCGCTGCTTTAATCTGATGCATAATTGTTATGTTAAAAAAGTGTGGAACTTGAGTTACACAAGGTTTGTCGTTTACTCTTTCCCTGTGAAATAAATTAATGAAAGTATAAATGTCGCATAATCAAAATTTATACTGATTGTCTTTCAATCTGTTCATGAAAAATTGAATGGTTTTCTTCCTTCATATTGGAGTCATTCTAGGAAGGGAGTCCCAAGGGACATTTGTTACAGGATGGTGATGTAATTAGGACAGCATGCTTATACATATTTCAAATGAAGTGTTAGCTTAAATAAGTGTTTGCCAATCACTTAGAAAGGCTTGAAATTCATGGAATAGAAACAGTAATAATTTATTTAAATAAAAGATAAACTTAAAGCTTGAGCTAACAAGAAATGTAGTACTGAAACTTAATTCTGATTTATATCCGCTATCATAGATGAGATTACAAATTTGCATTTATTGACCGTTTTAAGGGACTCACCTGACTTAAATATTCAGGGAAATTACAAACACCCTGTGAATCTGCCAAAAAACACAGTTGTTTCCTTCTTTAAAAAAACTGCAAAGGATTAATTTGCATGCGTCTCTCACTGTTAAGTGTTTAGAAGCGCTCAGAGAAAAAACATTTTGAATTCTGTAATTGAAAATCAAGCCTTGAAATTTGTGAGTATTTTTTCCCTCAGAAAATGTTGTGTTTTTTCCATTTTTATTTTGATTTAAAACTCTCCGGTTCTTAGCAATTGTACAAATTGGAATTTTTTGTAAAGGAGAATGTTCGCGAAGCAGAGTGACTTTCCATCATCGTTTTGTTGTCATACCAATATTGGAGAACGAGTGTTGCATGATTGTTTTTCCAAGGCCAGTTTATGGAAACTATTGGACGTTGCAGATCACAAAATGAAAGTTGTTCTATATCATTCTTTCAGTGTTTTGGTCAATGAACCTAATTTCCAGCCCAAGAAAAAAATGCTATTATATTTTGATTTATATTGGCAGTGAACAAATATATTAGTAGATAGTTCAGTCACTTTAACAGAAACATTTACATTCTCACCATTTGAGGGCTGGACAGATTGGTCAAATGGTAGTAAGCTGACTAGTTCAACATGAAGGTTTACCATTGCACTTCTTACTGCATGAGTGTGTCTGGTGCCAAGTTGTTACAGAGTCCTTCCTCCTTTTCTTGACAATCCTGTTGGCATGGTACCCTGCCTTGGTTATTTCATTCCAGGTTATGTTTTATCATCATTGTGTGATGTTGTGATAAATTGTTCCTCCAAAATTATTCTTGGACATATTTTGTCTGGTGAAATATTTCTGTTGCTGTTACATTTCCAGACAAATTGTCCTGTGCATATTTTTTGTTTAATCCTTCGATCCCTTCCAATAACTTTCAGCTCAGTGATACGCAACTTAAAAACATATTGTTATAATGTTCACATTTGCCATTAGCTTTTCTGCCAAGCACAATAAAATGACAATTTCATTTATTAACAGACCATCATTCTCAAATAATCAGTGTATTTTTTCTGTTTTAAATTACAAACACTTTTAATGTTACATAGTTACTCTATAATCGAAATTTCTGTTTAAGTCTGGAAGTACAGTCACAAATAATAATAATTTTGAGTTTGTTTTGTTCTTTCTTGGAAATGTAAGTGTTTTGGAAAGACGAATTTTCTCAGAATTTAATAACAGACAATTTCACAGCCACAGTCTTTAAATTATATATTCGAAAGCACTGAGAGTTGTCTAGATTAATGTTGGCAATGGTAAATTAGAGCTTCAAATTGCAGCAAGATTCAGCAATTGTTTTGTGAACATACAAAAAAAACCTTTTTGATATAAAGTACATTTGTAGATTGATGGCTAAATGCAAAACTGATGTATCTTGCCCTTTTGTTATATGTGCTTAGTTTTGTTTTCCGACCATAAAATATATTGTTCGTGTATTCAATAGACAATAATCCAGTGGGTGAATTTTAGCATGCTCAGTTCTCCGACCTGTAAATATTTGATCCTGTTCCTAGATGCATTGGAGAGAAATTATTTTGAGTGATGAATTTTGCGTAACACTGACAATTCTGCTGCGGTCTATTATAAGCACCTTTCAAATTTCCAAAATATCACAATAATAAACTCTTATTTTAGTGCTCGATCAGGCGCCAGAAGTTTGATCTGAGATCGATGAAAGCCACCAGTGATGACAAAAACAGGATAGCAATGGCGGTGAAACAATCTGTCTGTAATGACAGTTTCTGGTGTATATAGCATGTTTTGTATGTATCTAGTGCTGATATCTCGATGGTTTTCTGTCTATCTGATGCCATGATAGCATTGTATATCATACTATCACTGTGACTACCCAATCGTAAAATAGACATGAAACTCTAATCGCCCCACCATCAGACAAACTGCATGTCAATTTCTGCACATCTCTCGAACTGAAGGATTTTGCGTAAATGTATTTTTTATATACTCTTGACAAAATTATTGCAACATGTAGGAATCTCGACTCCAAGTGAAAAATATAGGAAATGATAAGATAGAAACAAAATTCATAGGCCATTGATAGTTTTTTTGCTTCTATTTCTCAAACACTTGAGTAAAAACACTTATAATCCAGGCTACAGAACAAATTTTGGCTTACCCTAGCTGTCCTCGTATTTATTGGATAAAATTAATAACATTTTATCCCTAATGAATGAGGGTCTGTGAAAACGCTTGAGAGCAATTTCACATAATTTTCTTCATTTAAGTTTTTTGTTTAATGTTTTGGAAAATGATCAACGTAGCTATGCCGAGATATTCTCCAGAAATTAACTTTGCCATTAGAAATGCTTTGATTGCAAGCAAAAGCCCAAATCAAAGATGTGTGTACAAGAGAAAGATGTGACGCAAATGTAAATTCTATTCCCTCAACAAGTGCAATAAGTGACATATTATATTATGATATACGTTATCCAAGGTGGGACATCATATATACCCAGTGTATGTGTCAAGTTATGGCAACCAATCGCTTATTTATTTATGTTCTTTGCTCTTCACCAGCTAGAAAGGAGATACAATTTATGGGCTGTATGTGTTGTTTTCCTATCTAGGGCAAAAGGTATTGTATCTGTATGCTGTTTCACCATCCAGGACAGTCATTTGCGTCTTTAAATTCCCAATCTTTTATCGGACAAAAGGTGATGTACCAGTGTCCCATGCAGGACAAGCAATGATGTCTCAGTGCCCAATTCTTCTCATTAGGACAAAAGATTTTGCACAAGTGTGATGTTGTACCATCTGGGACATCAGTGGCATATTTGTGCTGTTTTTACATCATATGGGCAAGAATTGACATATTTGTGTTTTTTTCCCATCCATGGCATTAAGTGACGTAAATGTGCGCTGTTTCTCCCATTCAAGGCAAGAAATGTGGCATCTGTGGTGTGTCATTACTAGAAATGATCCCTTTTATTATGACAGGAACATTCAGAAAGAAATTGTTTTCTATGATTCTCTCTTTGTACACAAACGAAACATGCTAATAGAGTGGTTAATGGTGCACATAGATTTAAGACAATTTTGACAATTGTTTGTAAATACATGCCTGCATAATGATGGCCTGTGTACCACACAGTTAAACTTGACTGCTACTGACAGTTATTGTGGCTTCATGTTTGAACTCTAGTTAACAGAGCAAGATTTATTGTATTGTCAAACATTTCTTGCAGGGAAGCAAAAAATTGAAAATTCCGAGGTGCCTATTCAACTAATAATATGTACTGACAACTTGTGATAAAACTTGTTGTAAATTTTCATGAAAATGTCAGACAAAAATCAAGCAGTCTATGAAAGATATTTGTACTAAATTCTTGTTTGTGTTAGAATTGAAAAAACACAGAAATTTCAGCCATAACTAAGGTCGTTTTTGAGACATTTTGGCTTACCAACAGCTGTACTGAACATATACTATAGATTATGGTACAAGTAATTGCTCGGTTTATATCGAACTTGTAAACAACATAAGTCAAAAACACCATTGTGGTACCTTCAACTGTTGTTACAATAAAGTCACGTTTGGCCACTTATGGTACTTCATTGTACTTCAAGAATTGTTGCAATAAAGGTAATATGTTTAGCCAATATGGGTTCTTTCATTGTACTTCAAGAACTGTTGCAATTAAGTTGTTTGGCCAATATTGGTACCTTTATTGTATTTCAAGAACTGTAGCAATTAAGGTATGTTAGGCCGATATTGGTACCTTCATCATACTTGTTCCAATAAAGTCATGTTTGGCCAATTTTGGAACCTTTCATTTTTTGCAATAAAGTTATGCTTGGCCAATTTTGATTCTTTAACATCATTTATATTGTGTAACTGAAAAAGCCAAATACAGCGAGTTCCTTTGTGCTTCCAGCGTCATGTTCTCTGTTGCCATAATGTTAACGTCCATTATATATATATATATATAGTGATCACTGTATGATCAAGAATGGCTGTTGTTTCTTCAGCAATGAGGTGCAGTAATTGCTGTAACATATGGTGTGATACCTCCAGGAACCTGTTGATAATAAAACACCTACATGGTACACTTACGATACCATTAGCTGACTAAATGGCGATGTAAGTCATGTATGGAGGCTCACCTTATCTGATAACATACACCCATTGTATACATCAGACTGTTAGAAACACACAAGTTGTATGTGAATAAACAGACGAGGCCTTAATAAACTACAACTAATAATCTTTTTTCTGGGTGTTACAAATACCAGGTCCATGGATTGAACTTTTGACTTCCAATTACCGGACCAGAGTGGACTCATTACAAGATGTGCACGCTCTAAATTTGTCATAAAAATGTTATTTCTGAGCATGGTAACCAAAGTTTTATGGCAGGTTAACTGCATGAAGTTTTTATTGGTTGGTAAACTTTTATTGAAAGTGACAAAAACAGACTCACTTGATTTTATGTTTGGTGATATGGTAATTACCTCCCCTTATAACAGTTTAAGGTTAGGATTAACTTGGAAAGAACTGATAAGCCAATGGAATGCCAATATGATTTATAAGAATGCTCATTAATGTTTTCTTGAATTAAACATACAAAAATATGCTAATTTAATTGCATATGCAAGTACAACGTATGCTTGATGGACGCAAAGACATAATAAAAGTAGTATTTGTGATTTTGTAATGGAATTAGTTCATAGCATTTAAAATTTAACTTAATGTCAACAAGTTTTTTTAAAGGAATCTGATGTTGCTTTAATTGAAATGGATAAATTTTATGTTTCTGACTTATTGCAAGAATTTGGTCTTTGATGAGAACTTTTGAGTAGCAGACACTGGTCTTGTATGACTATGATAGGGTGATTATCTGTCATTATGTATTACTTTTACCAGGGTTATTTTACCATTTATGTTTTATGTATGATGTCAGCATGTCATATTTTTATGTATGATAATCAGTTAAAACATAAAATTATGTTGTTTTGATGGTACTCACAGCTGTTTCCAGTATTGTTACGATGTTTTTATCACCTCACTTATGGCAAAAGAAGGGAGTTGCTTTCAAATCTTCAGGAAAATTATTCATCGTTTACACAGACCACCCTTTTCTGATGGCAAAAACAAATCATTCGAAAATGTTTTTACGATTTTTCAATGGAAATTCCTGCTTCACTGGAAACTTTATTATGCAAGATAAGTACTTGCGAGCGGTTTTTGTAAATTCTAACTATGCTCAAGTTACAACCGGCGTGCCAATGGTGTCTGCTCTTGCCATCAGAGAATAATTTTGTAATCCAATGAAAAAATTGGACATCCTTGGTTCCATGTGACCTCACTTCCTGCCAGTAATGCATGGAATTGTGGGTAAAATATGACTTCATGTTAAATAGTGCATGTGCATAGGATACCAGGAAAGTAACCGCTCTGTCTGAGGAGCTGGGAGTAACGGGTAAAAACGTGTTGGCAAAAAATGTTGATATACGCATATATCAGATGTTGGCACTCTAGAGTTTTCATCAACAAATTGTTAAGTTGAGTCAGTGTTAACAGGTTTATTGTACTCTATTTCTCCAAGTCGTAAACTAGTCAACTTTAGGTTCAGGTATTTCTTCAATTACTTTCTAGAACAAAGTTTTGGCACAGATCAGTCCTATTTGATCACAGTGTGTGGTATAAACCTGTCATTCTTTTATTTGGAGTCTGATAATTGGTTGGAACAGTTGACTAAGTTTTCCCCAAAACCTGAGTGTACCATAAAAGATCATTACATGAAAATGACTCAGCCAGTCCGATTTTTATGCTAAACCTATTCAGTGTCTGTTAAATTTCAAGTCTTCAAAATCATGTACGCAGAAAATTGAAAGACTATGTCTTGTTTTTTCTCATTTAAGACAAATCTCTCGGTTCATTTGCATAGAGTGTGAATCATGTAGTCTGTGAGAGTCACTGACATAATCTTTGTTGGAATGTTAAATCAGAGTCCCATATGAGGACTTATATGTTTCAATATGTGAACATTTCTCAAACAGAATTAGAAATTTCATTGAGTGAAATCGTAACATTTTTTCTCCTCCCAAAGGAAGACTTATCATCCAATATGCGCTTTAAGAAGAATTACATGACTTAATTTAGCTAAGTGAGTAATTAATTTTCGAGACTGGATTTTTTGTGCAAAGCTTTATTTTTGGTTGTTTTTTCTGTCCATTTGTTTGTTATTGCTGCTCTAGTAAGAACATTGCCAAGATGTTAAATTTATGGTCACTTGAAAATGGTTAACTTAAAGATTTTTTCTTTTGTTCCTTAATGACAGGAATTAGTTTGATTTAAACATGGCTTTGCTGGGACAAAAGTCATCAATTAAGCAGTTTTCTCTTAAACCAGGAACCTCAGGTTGTTAGATCAGCAAGTTCTGCAGGCTTTAATTGGGTGCACTGTGGGCAACAGTTTGGTGGGTTGGCTATTCGGGTGGATTGGCCATATTTATTGTGTCTCCAGAACGTTTTTTCATGAAATTTAGCCAGAATACTATCAACATTAGGTCCTAAGCACCTGGAACCATGCATGTTCAGCAGAACATTACAGACCTTATTTGGAAACTTGGAATTCCATGTTTCTTGTTTTCATGTATCTTTATGTTTCTTGTAAGCTCCCTGACAATTTAATAACTAGCTGGTTTCTCACAGATATACTGCAACTTTATTGTCATAATAATGAGAGCATACAGTAATCAAATTCAAATATTTCATTATTTGCTACAAATTTAGAAACAAATTGCATGTGATTTACATAATAGCCATGTATTATTCTGCATAAAAACCTAGTTTGATCCTTTTGTTCCTCCCTTAACCTTGTTATTGAAGAGTTAGCAGAAATTGTTTCCTCCCTTAATCTTGTTATATTGAAGAGTTAGCAGAAATTTAGGTTAGAATATGTATCAAATGTATATTTATGATGTTTCTTATGTTTTTACAAATATATCACTAACTATTATATTTTCTCTGTTATCTTTATAACCAATTATATCAGAAACTTGGACATCTGGCCTGCCAACTTTTCTATCCTAATCACATAATAGACACATTAGTATGCATCTCAAGGGAGACTACTGTGGAATTTCTTATTCCATGAAATGAAAATAACATGTTTACCATAGATAGGTGTTCAATTGATGTATTATGTTGCCATTACATGTTATTCCATGTGTTAAATTTGTTCAGATTGATGCCAATAATGAATCCATCATTCAAGTTGTTGTTCTTTTGGGATGTTAATTCTTACCAGATTCTCATCTTTTATTCACAACGTTTCTATGGTAAAGCCCACGACTGGTTATTATAATAGATTGGTTTCTGGCGGCATCAACTTACTTACGTGTCACTTGTATATCCAAGTGCTTAGCCTATGGTCATAAAAATAGTGGGATTGTTTATCAGGTAACATAGTAAGTTGTGCATATGTGGATTTGTTTTTACTGGAGTCCAAATTTCAACAGAGTTGTTCTTTGAAAGCCTAGATCTTCGACATCCATTGGGTTATTTATAATTACCTCCCTTTATGGTTAATATTGCATAAAATTGAAAGTCCACATTGTGTCATTCATCGCAGGATGAGTATATGAGCTTGCTTGAAATATCCTTTTATGGGGGTATGGATAGTTTGTTCTATGTGTGACTCTTGTGTGGGTGGCTAGGCGCTACAATTTTTATATTATATTGACCCTTTTAAACTTAAACTGTACTCCAACAACACAACTTGGTTCAGTCAAGTCACAATAGTGATCTACAAAAATCCAAAAATATTTTTTGCAATTCAAAGTTTCTGACTAACCAAATTTTGACCAGAATGCAATTCATTTAACTGCACTTGCTCTTTCACATATTTGAAATATTGATTAACGATGAGCATTCTTGCTTAATTAATTTCTGAAGAATTATTGTGTATTAAGGAAACGGAAAAACTTCCTGGAAATTGACCTTTGCATTAATATATGTATATTTTCTTGTTATAATCAAGTCAAATAGTCCCTTTTCATTTCATAAATCATACGAAAATTACAGACAAGATCAGATATTTTATTATATTTTGATTCATGTGACATTTTACCCATAATTCCTAGTTTAATTTACACACACTCGGTGTATCTCCCAATTCACCAGGATATAATCGGAATATTTGAAACAACGAATGATCTCTACGGCAATAAAACAAGAAACAGCATACACAATTTTCACATTTTTCACACCAATTTCTGACAAAACATGGCAGTAGTATTAAATCTATGTTCCTAAGTAAAACAATTGTCATGGAGGAAATTTGGGTATAAAATGATACATTTTCCGAGGGGGATTGTTTGTACAGAGATCTGTCTGTTTGTCTCTATGATTGTTTCCTGATGTTCTAGAAGTATATGGCAATATTGTGATAGTATATTTCTGGCTATGCTAGAGAACGTTGATTAAATAAGGATTGATGGACAAATCTTGGTTTGTGATACACAAGGCGATCAAATTGATGGTGCTCTAATGGTATACTAGCTGTACCTTATGGTATAGTCAGAGAATTTGAACCGTTGCAAATTGTGGTTCTTACTGCTTGAACATGAGAGTATGACAGTGTGTAAATGGCATTTTTCTGTTGTTCTCTGTCATTCTGAGCAATGAATTTTGGTTGGTTGTATATAATCAATTGATTTCTATAATATTAATTATTTAATTCGCTTGCACCTTTGGAATAAATTTCATTAGACTTTGCTGTGTATTTCATTGCCAGCCTACCAGTGGTTGTCTGTCTCTGACCAGTATGACCATGGTAGGACTTCCCTGAGTGATTCTGTTGGCAGGGTCAACCATGATAAATGATAACAAAATCATGGTACATCATGTTTCAATGACTTATAGCTCACTGGAGATAACTCTAGCCTTATCAATAAATAAACATTGATAATATAAACACTGCACAGTCAACTGGCTGCTTGTTATAAGCGTAGGTTCTAAGAGTATAATGCATTAGAAATGATTATGAACAAGATTGAACAAATATGGTCATCTAAAATGGATTTAATTTTTATTTGTAAACAAAGGCAAGTGTTATCATTGACAGACTATAACAATGTCAAACAAGGAAACAAGTTGCATAAATACAGTTTAGCAGTAAATTCCAGCATATGAACAATTGCTTTATAAATCAACAAGCAAATATTATACATACAGTGTATATGTACATATTGATCTTATAGGTTTGTACTACTGTATTATCCTCATAAGCTGTCTGCTGTCCCAGTCGGCCTGATTCAAAATAAATATAATAAATCACCATTGTACTATACCGAAATTTAATCGTTCAGAAAAAGACATTATTTATCTTGGATATATGACAAAACGTTTTTCGTTATTGTCTAGAATTCTCACACATCGTTCGTTCTCTTCGGAATTGTCGTCTTCTGTTTTAAGGTTTTGCGTAAAATTTCCAAACAAAAGGTGAAGATAAGTTTGATAAATGTTAAGAATTTTGTAATAATTGTTACGGTGACTGATATTCTGCTAGAAACTGACTTGGTTTAGATTTCCTTTTGCTACAAGAAAAACTCCATCTAAAATCATCCACAGACATGAATGCTGCAACAAGACGTACTGTAAATCTTAAATTACTTGATACTCCGCCACAATTAGCAAGTAATAATCTAGGATTTGTATGACGCCAGGAAATCTGAGAATTCTACCTACTGTTTGAGTTTTTACAATACCGTCAGAATATTTACTGGAAATATACATCAGTGTAATTTGAGAGAATCTGATAAAAGCATTGTACGCAAATCACGTATGTGCAACTGCTGCACAATTTGATTTATATACTTCTGTATCTTACAGCACTTCTACATCATTTGTAAGTTTTCTTCATATTTAACTAAATTAAGACGGTAGCTAATTTTGATCTATTATCTAAAATGATTCATTTAGTCATTTACGGACAGAGAAAAAAGTACATTATTTTCCACTGATTTTCTATTTGATTAAGTAAATTACATTGATGTCTATCAGCCAAGAATCCATACGTCTTCAAACAATATTGAATGCGATTGAGCTGAATGGTAAACTGGTATAGTGTATTATTGGGAGAAAATAAAACAGGATGGGAAAACAGTAGTTAAGATAAGCTTAGAATTTGTCTGGTGTGGTGACATATGTGGCCATGATTCATTGTTGACCCCATAATGTTGATATTATCATAATAACCATACAGTTGGATTTTTTTCACATTTGTATAATATATTGTCTCTGTGTTTATTTACTTGTATCATTGGTCATATTTCAGTATTTGAGATTGTGTGTTTGTGGTCCTAAATAGAAACTAGACATTTCCTATACATTGACTATGAAATGATTATGATTAAAGCCATTAGAGTCAGAGAATCATATGTTTATATTATAACTTGTGTTTTTCTGAGAAGATCCACAACAGCACACAGAAAGAGATGTATTAAACGGGCCGAAAAACATCTTTAGGGAAGAGGAAGTCAAATGAATTATTTGACTACCTACCCAAATCAACTATGGAGGATTTAAAGTAGAGGACAAACTCTTCAATGGATGGAATACATTGCAGGAAATTTATACATTCCAAGCAAATGGAACTGTGTTGACCATCATGCAAAGTATGCTAATGAGTCTGAAATACTTGACTTTGCTATCTAAATGATTATAAATCATGATACATTATATTTTATCATTGAACATTTGTAAGATAAAATATGGAAATGTAGCCTAACACATGTCAATTCTTAGTGTAACAGCATACTAACATGTTTTATGATTCAACAAAGTATACATGAACATAACTTATAATAATTGGTCCATCATTGAAGATTTAAATCTTTTTTAGTCTTTCAAGTATTCAAATGATGACAGCGAGTTTGTGTCATCGTAAAAATATTGCTCTTGAAATAATTTAATCTGTGGACATGGTCAATTAATGATGTCACTTTAGGTAATTTATCAGGCTTTAAAATTCACCCAAGATTATCTTTAATTATTTATTTAGACTATGAATGCAAAAATCTTGCTGGAAATAATTGGTAAATTATCCTCTCAATTTTTACCATAATGCCTATTGATAGTATAGGATAAAAGCCAATCTTTAATTATGGTGATAGACATGGCTTTGAAAGAATAACATAATTTACCTGTCAATGTTAAAAACTTGTATAAAAGAGACAGTTTTTTGTTGATTTACTAACAAATTATATATAAATCATACAGTTGACCTGTCACTAAGTACAAAATTATGACTTAAGTCATAGAAATGATAAAATGACTGTTAAGCATGTGGGTCATGGTGAACCAGATATCAAATGTACAAAATTGAAGTTTGAATTTCAATTCAAAAAAAGAAAAAAATGACTGCATTGAAAGTACATTTGTGCCCAGTATAGAATCATAAATACAATGTCTGAACAGTAATATCTACATTTATCAAATAAACATTAAGGTTACCCAAATATTATGTATTTTGCTCTCTTTGTGACGTATTGATAATGCAGTAACTGTTGCACTAAGAAAATTCATTTTACCTACATATTAAAACTATTACTCCAAGTGAACTACTTTAATAAAGTAATAAAGAGAGTGTTTATGCTTCATTTATTATGTATATTAATGTGATAATGACAACCAATTCTAAACATATTATTAATTTAATGGTTTTTTTGTGTATCAATATATTTTTGTTCACACTGATATAATACAATCATTAGACTAAATCCAAGTTATATTCATTATTAAGAAACATAACAAAATGCTCAGTAGATAGTAAATACTACCCTAAAATACTGAAATTCAAAATATGAAAAGTTATAATTTAATGTATTACCAAGCAACTGCGGCATGAGTGCATGAAATGAAGTTCGATGGAGTAACCGTACAGTGAAAACATGCACCATTCAGTCAAACTAAAAAAAACATCAAAAAATTTAGTTTGCTTTTTCGAAGGTTTGTTTTTCTCATCAGCTGCCTGTGATAGGCTGTCAATGACAAATGTTCAGTGTATTTTGTTTAGCTGATAAAGTCATTGATATCTATGTTTAGGATCAAACATTACTTTTATCGGTGAGTAGTCAAAGGAATAAGTCTTGTATATACATATGATCATTCTATCTGGCTTTTATTGCCAAGCCAGTCAATGGAGAAAAATCTCTTCTTACTGTTTATCATTTATTTATTGCTAATATTCATGTAAATTGGTGCATAAATCAGAGTAAAATGGCTGATATGTCAGTCTGGCTGAGTTTTGAGAGAATTCGGCACACTCAACGAGAATCAGTCAATGCCTAGTTAGAGAGGTTTATTCACATAATACATAATGTCAGTCTGTCCAACTGTAACATTAGATATTTATTTATGTTTCACTTCATAATGTAACTCACGTTTCTGTAAGTACCAATCATACCACACAATGTTGAACGTTTCAGAATGCTAGCTAGGTTTTTTTTAAGTCACTGAAAACCTGTTGTAGGTGGATTTTAGCGTTTGAAAATCACCAAGCTTCAGCCTGCTTAATTAGGTCTGTGATTAAAATGTAGAGGCTGTTAATTGCAGACGGTATGGGTTCATTTCCCAGGCAGAACAGTGCTGTGTCATTTGCCTTATCCTCCATCCGTACTGCGTAATGGAAAGCTCAAAGTCTTCTAACACAAAAGTAGCACTATTGTTCTTTTTTCCCCAGAAAAACTAGTTTGTTAAACAGACAACAAAATTGCTGCTATTAAACTTTTACCGATTGAGTTTAAATTTACTTTTATTAGTCGTGCATTTGGGATTTTAGCCTATTAGTTATATTTATAGCCATTTTTGATAAAAACATAATTATGATTGGAGCCAGAATTTATTCCAATGGGAAATACCTGTTTTATAGAATGGCAATCTCTAGAATTATTTTAGATAAATTATTATGGTCACAAGACTTCGCCATGTTTTAAATGTATGAAGATATCTTGGAATCAAGTTTCAGTGATAGTTACTGCCCTTTTCGAAACATAGTTTTTATGGAGTTTTCATGTTTCTTGTTTGTTCTCAGCCATTAAATCAACTATGTTGATATAACAAGTATGAATTCTCTAACTAACATAAACAAAAATGAATATAAATGGATTTTGTCAGCTGACGGATGAAAAAACATTCAGTAATCTATGGGAAATTTCTATGTAATTATATATCCAGGAACTACTAAAATTTATATTGCAAACAATTCGGCTTTATTATTTCAAAAACCAGTTAATTTTGTACAATCTTAATGCACTCTTCGTTAAAGACTTATGTACCATCAACTTTGTATGATATCCTTGCTCTACCCTTTTAAATTTGTATAAGTTACTTTAAGCTGTAAAAATGATGCATTTTAAAGGTAAATTTAAAGTTTTGATTTTTATCAAAATTCGAGTAATGCAAGATTTTGAGTAAATTGAATGTTTTAGACTGCCTTTTGAACTTCAGACAGGACTGTAACACTGAATAACTTATAATGATAACAATAAATCCTGTACCTTGGTCAAAACTACCGGTAGAGCTGTATATAAAATTGACTCTTAAATTGGTTTCAAAATGTTATATAAAAAGTTACAATGAAGAGTTCTTTAAAACTTACCGGGTTTGTATTAAGTCATCATACACTCAAGTTGATTCTCTCATCTTTACAATAAAACATTCTGACAATTGTCTGTATACCTAAATGATGATTGCTTATAAACTGTATTAATAATGCACGGAAACCCAGTAAAATACCAGATGTATAGGGTCATGAAATTTAAGATGCATTCTTGCACAAAAATTTAATTCATTTCACTCAAAATTTTATCAAAAGGCGTAGTTGTGATCCTAAATCCCATAATTTTAGTTATTTTTCGTAATATACTGTCTATAACCTTAATAGTTTATGATCAACTTAGAGTAATGATGATATAATGTGTTAAAATGCCTGTGAATTTGTGAAATACTGTACAAAAATTGACAGCCAGCACTTACTGGGTGGTCATAAAAATGGAAATTATCTGAAACTAATGCTATCCAATAAAGCATTTTGTTTATTAATTTTCTGATAAAAACAAACCTCACCCATATTTTCGATATTTATGTTTCGAATCATCAGTGTTACCAGTGAATCACATTTTAGGCTTGATACATGAAGTGTTATAATGGTATGAACTGATTTCTTCTACCATACGAGACTTGAGTAAGATTTCAAGGCATTTTCAGGACCTTCTAAGGTGTGCATTGAGGTATAAAATATATCAATGTTTTGTTGTAATGAATTTATTCTGATGTTCATTTCCAATACAAAACAACACACACAAAAACGTTTATCTGTATCCATGTCAAGATGAACTGGTTGGTTACCTTGAGGTTGTCTCATATGTATATGTGCTTGGTACACTGGGCGTGTTAAAAAAGTCTATTTGGAAAGAGCTAGGATAGTGCACCAAGATTCCTTGCATCACACTTAGTTTCAATCTTTTCCCTCGAAGCCAGGGGTAATTTGCCAATTCTGCAGGGACAAAACCAAATGGCATGCAAGCACCTGCGACTGTTTCACTCAAACACAAACAAACATTACCTGAAGTATTCAAGTGTTTTAATATACTGCACTATAGAGCTTGTTAGAAGATAATGTTTTAATTGTTTAGTAAATGTGATACAAATAAATAAGGGAAGTAACTGTAGATGTTTCAAGTCATGACTAAATGCCATCTGGACAGTCCAAAATCCTGATCTGTTACACTGCACATTACTGTAAAATCTGGAACTGTAGAAGCCCTGTATTATGTAAAATCAGACCCTCTTGTTTGTTTATTAATTACAAAATTACTGGAAACACCACCTTAATTCACAATTAAAACCATGCCTTCGCAAATGAAGCCCTGAGAAAAATCGGCATACATTAATCATTTCAAGTTTCAGGAGGTGTAATAGCAAACTTGTCAGACTAATTATCCAAAACAATCAGAGGGAATTGTTGGAGACAACAAGAAGGGGATATGTCAAGAGAAGGAATCTGGTTAACAAGTTTGCATAATTCACTCCATGTTTCAGCATACTGTAGATATTACATAAGAGCATAAAAATATTGCAAGTCTGCAACATCCCTATCTTTCCTTATTATATGTAAGTTACCTCCCTTTATACTCTGTTACTTAATTATCTCCTTTTGTTACGATTTCTCAACCATTGGGTCCTGCTTTGTGGGTTATTGTAGAATGCTTTAATTATGTTTCAACTTAATTACCATACTTGTAGCCTGTCATACTTTTTAATTAATTGCCATGTGTGACGTCATTAGGGACTGTCTTTCATTTCAAATGACCATAATGAATTGTAAATAAATGTTTACATTGTAAAAACAATATTATCTTATAAAACATAACCCTACATTAGTTAAATGTCTGATTTCTAATTAACAATTAATGAGGATATGATGTTTTTAATTACTTTGTCTACATGTATACTATCATATTGTTAACTAAAGTCAGCTCTTCAATGTTATTATTACCCCCATAAAAACACAACTTCATTTAAATGACTCAGGAAATACGGGAACTCAAATGACTAAAAAAATATAATAATTGGATCATAAAGTCACTTGCTTAATTTAAATGTATAAGATTTTAATTAGTTTTTGCAGTTTGTTGCTCAAAATTGTGTGCGTAAATTACAAAAGCTGCATATTTTGTGGCTCTTTGAAAGATAATTAAATTTTCCGGGGAAATATTCTGGAATAAATGTCTTGTATTTGGCACTTTCTGTGTTGATAAAAACCAGTTCATTTTATTTATGTCCGTCCAATATATTGATAACTGATGATTAATATAAAAGGGAGTTTATAATTTCGGAATAAACAATAATTCATTGACTGTTATCTGCAAGTTTATAGTCTGAATGTCACACCATTATGAATATAGAACTGTATAGATAGTAAGAATAAGTAATTACATAGATATCTTATAGACTATTGTTTGTCTATCGCTGGTCATCAGCGTAATTCATACGTTTGTTTTCCCTTTAGTAGAAATAATGTTTTCCTATAGACTGTCTGGCTGGATTATTCGGACATAATTCGATACACTGTATAAAGATACCACCAAAACCTGATGATTTTATCAGGTCTGTGTTTTTTGTGCAGTCATTTTGTCTAAATTTGGATGAATTTCCAACA
This sequence comes from Spisula solida, assembly GCA_947247005.1. Lineage (NCBI taxonomy): Eukaryota > Metazoa > Mollusca > Bivalvia > Venerida > Mactridae > Spisula > Spisula solida. The sequence continues at coordinate 49,217,390 of OX365944.1, read as the reverse complement.
TGTTCCATGGTCGAATGTTACAATTATGTTTGTTTCTAATGAAAACTCCCATCATAAATTGACATTGTAAATAATTAAAAAACAATTAATTTTTTTGCAATTTAGTGAGAGCTTGCTGTCGATAAACATTTTTTAAGTATGAAAAGTAACAATGACATAGTCCATCATCAAGAAGGGTATTATAAGAGTATGCAAGCTTCAAGCACACATTGGTTGTAGCATTATGTAATGTCGACTAGTATATATCCATACAAGTTGATTTCTTTTTAAAGTCACTTGACAACAAACCATAAATGTCAGTCTTGGCTTATGTCTATAAATTAATCATGTTTATTAAATCATACATAATACACAGGTTAGACATTAGTGTTTATGATTCTGATATGAATATGTTAATTTTCTTAATGATGCATGATTCATTAAAATACAACATTGTGTACTGCTTCATTACGGCTTCATAGATTGTTTTCATTTTTGTTTTGTTCTAAATTGGAGACGTACGGCAGATGTTAGAATACGGCAATATTTAACTTACTGTCAACTATAAATCATTGAAAAACCTACCGCACCGAAAAATTAAAAATAATAGCTTGAAAGTTAATTAATCATAGTGGATTTCATTACCATATAACTGTTGTAGTCCTCTATTTTAACATATCAAAGACAATACAAAAGCAACATGGTAATTATTCCATTTCTACCCATAAATCTTTGGTCAAAAAGCTGTAAAAATCAAGAGCATTCATATACGTAATAAAACAACTATAAAATATGACAGACAGTATGTGATCGCATGATTTACATTCAATGGGAAATAATTTACATATTGTTATCAGTAAACTTGAACATACAAGGGATGTATTCTCTTCAAGTCCATAATTACGAGTTTATAGTTTAACATAGAGTACTTACCTTCGCTGAAAACAACACAAATAAACTTAGGGATTAATTACAAGACCCTGGGACTTATAAACTCCAGTATGTAAAATCTACGCATACTGATATCATGGATTTATTATTACCCGAGTACCATTAAAGTATTCAAAATTAAATTTCAAACTTCCTTCTTTAGGAATAAAATTGTAGCCAAATTTATTAAAAACGATAATAATAATTATACTTTCGGTTGTTATGGTTTATATATATGTAGTACAACCTTTGTAGAGCAACTCCTTTTGGGAGCTGCAAATATTGGCCGTTAAGCAGAGGTTGTTGCTCCATTGAGGTTAAATTAAAGTAATTACCAGCTAAGGGAAGCTTGAAGGTGTTGTTATAAAGTTTGTTGCTATACAGGGGTCCTCTGGAAAGGTTGTACTGTACACGTAAAACACACACTGCCATAATGATTATTATAAGCTTTACAGTCCTAACTTACCACATTTGTATTGATTGTGAAAACTTCACCTTAAAAGACTATTTTGGCTAAGTATGCACCAACCAGTACTCTGATTTATTCAGTCACCCACCTAGCCTACTTTATCTCAAGCCCTTAAGGAGCAGTTATTCCCTCATTTAATTTACTGTTTAAGAGGAATTTCATCAGAGCTAATGTTCAAATTGCACATTCAAGATAATTTCCTAACATCATAATTTGTAGTTTCTACTCTTAGTTTATTTGTTGATGTAAATTATGCAAAAAGGCGATATCCTGGTATTGAATGCTAGATATATCTCGACTGTGTGACCAATCAATTTAACAACAGTTAATGCATAAGTTCCATACAGTGCTTTGAACGTACATAAATCACGATCTTGTTTAAAGCCACATCCGCAATTCAATTATCATTATTAATAGGAAATAGAAACTAGTGCACCAAATAGGGATTGTGTGTCATTTTATTGCAATGCTATCACATCTTCAAAGTGGAAACCTACTGGTTTTACACACAATTATAGTCATAAATTTACCTTAACAATGCTTTCTGGTGCCATCTGAAGGCATGGGGGGTTTCAGTTAAGTTCTCCGAGTTAAAAGCCTGTCTCATTGTTGTCAAACAGATATAAAACTATAATCACTGGTAAATTAATTATTTATTCTACTGTAAAACAATATGATTGGGAAGTTTTATTCAAGGATGATTGATCAGTTAGCGTGATTGACTTCCTCATTTGGAAAATAATTGTTCTCCTTTCTGCAGCAAATACATTTGTCTCTCAGTTGGAGAATTACAGATAACGCTGGATCAATCTTATAGCAATTTGATGTGTCCAAGTTATTGTAACCTTCAGAATGTTGTGTTTGAAATGTTAATGCAATAATTGTTAGTGTCAGTACCGATGCATCTTTTTATGTGATACAAGCATTAAAGGGGGACACCTTCAATTGATGATATTTTTCATTGCCAAAAAAAAACATTTACATAATTCTATAGTAAGTAAAAAATACCTTATTATAAATCCGAGAAAAAGTGCATGTTTTATTCTGTTAACATCAGTTTAGTTTGAAAGAAGGACAGTGTTTTTGTTCAGATATCTTTACCTAAGAATAAATATAGAAAAGTCATAGTGATGGCACAGAAATTCTAAAATAAATTGGCTTATGTAGTGTCAAAAACCATATATGTAGCAAACTTACATAACTGGATTGAAAATGCTATTTAGATTAATTGATGCAAACTATTTATAAAGCCATTGAAGTCAGTGAAATTAATTGTATGACCCTTTAATCAGACTAGTTCAGCATATACAAAATGAATTTTCAATCCAAAGTGGTTTAGTAGCCTGTTATAATTATACTTATCAAGTTGCTGCAGAACTTTATGTAGAAAACTGAAAGTGTCTTTGACTGTGTATCATTTTGCAGTAGCTGATTTATCTAGAAGTTCCAGTCAATTAAACATCCAATTACCATAAACAATACTTATCTACAATGAAGGAATGCATCTAGTTATGTTAGCTACAGGTTTTTCTCCCATATTTCTTCCATACCAAATTCTTCTTTGACATTAACTTCTTCCCTGTTCCAAAGTCTACACCAATCTTGTCTGCCTCCATGGTCTCTGGAGAGTGATTAATATATAGTGATGTCAGTAAAAACAGGAATGCTAGTAATACATTGCTATACATATTGATACAATTCAAGCCTTATCTGTAATGATTGTGCCACCATAGTCTTCTTAAAGAATCATCATGTCCTTTGTGATTTTGTGACAAATTGTTCAATATGAAATCTGGTTGCCTGTTGTCAACTTTATCTCATTTTGGGACTCTGCAGTTGTTGCTCTTACACAGTCATATTTGTCTTTTTTATCAATTATGTATAAAGAACTTGACTAATTATAACTCAGATTTTGTTAAGAAAACAGGAAGCGAAGATTATGGTAGTCACTACAGAAATTCTGTTGTTTTTTTTAACCAAAGAGCATATCATCCCAAATTCACACAGTTTTCATTAATCCTGCTAACACCAGGGGTGGAATCCCTTCTTCCTTTAGACTGATTTCCTCCTATTTGTCTTAAATCTTTGCAATCACAGTACCTGTAGGTCACATTAAAGGAAGATAATATAAACATGATCACACCATATCGAAATACATTGTCAAAATTCTTCTAATTGAGTTTGGAAGCATGTAATCATTTGATTACGTCAGCTGACACTTTCAATATTGAACCTGGTTAATAATACATACTAACAAACAACTGTATCATCTACACAGCATGGTTGGTCTGGTACAGAAGTTGGTAGATGATCTGATGAACAAACAAGTTCTGACAACTCCCAGCAAGATAAGGCTTTTCTCAGCACACTTGTTGTTGATTGGGGTTGACTTGCTTGCAGTGGACCAATTAGCTAGATATGATAAATAGCTGATTAAATCTAAGGCAATTAGTGAAACAATTGTTGTTTAGTTTATATAGAAGGAAGCTGAATACAAGGTGTAATGTGCCAATCATTGTTGATCAATGTCAGACATTTCCTGCTATATCGACATTGTCAGCATTACTGTATTGTCCCTCTTATCATTGTGAACTTGTCTGTATGGGTTAGACTTTGTTATATTGAAATAGTTTACACAGATGTATGTATGTGATTCAATCATGTCAGCTTCTCTAACATTGTTCAATTATTAATGTACATCACTCATCCATTTGTGATCTATAATATGTTGTGTTCGCATTTGTGATCTGTTAATATGTCTTGTCCACCTTTCAGCTGTGCATGTTTTCTGTTGTCATTGGCATTCTATGTGTGTTGTTGGGTGGATAAGTGTTTGTGGTTTTACTGTGATTGATGACATACTGATTCATTAAGGCGCCTTCTATATTTTGAAATTATGGTTTACATACTTCCTCTAAGCTGCTTTATTAAAAACTGCAAAATATCATAAACTGCAAAAATGAGGCTTTTTTAACTTGTTATGCACCCTAAAAGGTACATGATATCAAACCAAAAATTATAAAAAAGTATGAGTTAAAACATATATCTTATGTTTCTTCTTATAAACTCATTTGATATGTCAATGACATTATTAAAACAACAATAATGTTATGTACCGACTGACTCTGTGTAAAAAATAACAAGTACAATCTTCTGACCAAAAAACAACATATTTGAACCTAAACAACACAATACTGTAGAGTATGAATGTCAGCAAGATCATGTTATCATATGCATAACATTATGATATACATATAGTGTTTAAGTATATTAGACAAGGTTACTGCTTGTAAGTTTTCTATCTCATTTATTGTTTTTATTGAATTTAGATATTCATCACATAAAGATAAAACTGTATGAAGATTATAAAAAAAGAAGTGGTCATAAAGTTTTGATCGTTCTCTATACAGCCATTGTCATTTGGCTATACTATAATGACACTAAAACCTCTGTAATTAAATCCCCTTTGTCACACATGAAAACTGCTTGTCTTATTGAGGGTGTCTTTATTACCAAGGTGGAATTAAAGACCTATAGTAAAACCATGAAATGGACTTGAAAATTATTTTCAGGAGGTCATACTTTGGAGGATTAGTTTAAACTGAGGTTTTACTGTATTATATACTTGTAGTCTTCCAGCAAAAAAAAAGTTAAACTATTTACTTTAAAAGTATGATTCGCTTTAAAGCTGATTTGTTAGTTTTTGCCAACCTTTGTACAACAAAAAATTACCACAACTCTCAATGCTGGTATTTAGGATTTTAATTTACATAAAACATTTCATTTCGCAGAAGTGTGTCTTTAATTTGTGAGATTGATGCATGCATTATTTATGTTACAAAAAATTCAGAAGCAGTCAGCACTTTTTAGTTGCATGTGGGAATATGTAGTTTTAATTAGTTAATGGTGATTCAAATTGGTTGTTTTAATTAAGAATAAACCATCAAAGTAAATTAATGGACCTGTTTATTATTCTGTAGGAATACTCTGATCATTTCTTCATTGTATAAATGGTTCTGTTCCATCATCCAAACCATGCTTTGACAAATTGTTGTCGGTCCTCAATTTCATTAACAACAATTTTACTGAATTTTAATTTTGTTGCACATTTTGTTCATAAGTCCTCAATTTCATTTATAGTTCTTAAAATGCTTAATCAACTAACAACAATACTAATAATAACAATTCTTTACAAAATGTTAATTTAGCGGCAAACTTCGTACTTTTGAACACATTTAAATTCCTTTGCATAATTGCAAATGTCTGTATTTGTATTTTTTTACCAGTATAGTTTATGCTGGAGCATTTAATTGCCATTAAGAGTCTGTAGCTCCGGAGTATGAAGTTATCAGAATCAATGGTACATAGGCAATGACTTTGTTGTTTGCTGTTAATATTGATGCTTTATATCCTTGTATATTACAGGTCCTGGAACATATAACCCAGCAAAACGAGATAAACATGGTAACATGATCGTAACCAAGGACCAAAGATTCCGACAGTTGACAAAGGCTGACGTACCCGGCCCTGGAGCTTACGAGGTAAGATTACTCAAACATGCATAATACACTTTTGATCCCTTTTTGGAATGATTTCCTTCTTCAGAGGGTTGCAAATCTCACAATTGATCCCCAGTTGGGACAAGATCTTTTTAGTGGGTTGCCATTCTCACAATTGGTCCCCTGTTGGGACAAGATGTTTTCAGTGGGTTGCCAGCCTCTCAATTGATCCCCTGTTGGGACAAGATGTTTTCAGTGGGTTGCCAATCTCTCAATTGATTCCCTGTTGGGATAAGTACCTTTCAGTGGGTTGCCTTTCTCACAATTGATGATCTCCTGTTGAGACAAGTTCCTTATAGAGGGAGCAGAATGGCAACCACTGTCTGACTCCTTGCGTGGATTACACTAGGTCACTAAAATATTTGGAGCATTAGGTAGTACTTAACTCCCGAAGTTTGGTTGATTCTGATTCCATCTCAGTTCATGAAACCAAAACGATTTTCACGTTTTAGGCACCAAATAACATGTTCCTGTCCTAGTAAGCAAATGATTTGATTCATATTGGGATCAAAATATTAGTGTTCATGTTACAGAATCCATACCAGTGTCTAAATGAGTACTGTCAAGCATTCTGACAGTGTTTGGCTACCCCTGCTTGCTCTTGTATATCCGATACTTATTCCATTGAATGATAACTGCATGAAGTGTACAATAAATAATGTGTTACCATATTTAGAGTGTTTGTATTTGAGCCAAGTTCTTAGTGTTTGATTTGGTATGATTTCCTGGTCTGTCATGGTCATACATGTACCATATGCTATAATCTCTAGGTATGATTACAAAGTGAAAACTATCAAGATATTTTGTTTGACATACAGACAACAGCTCTTAAGCTGGCAGTAGAAATGTAACATGGAATCCCCATTGTTTTCAACAATTATGTAGATAGGAGAAAGACAGTTCTGGGACTTGTCGATAACTTTCACTTTGCTTTCTTTGTACTCAGTATTTATCTTTAGTGATGTTACATTGCATCGACTGTGACACCATTTACATATTGAAATATCTTTGTGTCTGATCTTAGACAATATTTTATATTTTCTATGTGTCTCTAGGGTGCAACTTTCTCCAACTCGGTTAAAATTATGTACAAACTAATACCAGTAGTCTAGTTGAAATTCATTTCATTTCTTTAATATTCCCATAGTGCCATTTCTATCATATAAATTGTACTAAAAATGCACCACAGTTTCTAATTAATGTGATAAACTGTGACAAAAATAGAATGCTTCTTGTTATTTTCAATTCCAGAAAGCGTTTTCATGTTGACAAATGATATAATTTCTTCCAGGGTCAGAAGCTTCAAATCTCCATTCGGCAATAAACATTCATGATCAATACTCAAGTGGGCTTCCGAAATTACTGTCATGTTGTAAACTCTCCTCCTCCCATACCAAACCATTCAGATATAACTCTATTACTTTTATTAAAGTGAAGGTGGTGCAAGCCATAAAATGTGGAAATCTCATTTCATTTTTGACAGAAGTCTTTCAGTGTTGGGTGACCTAAACCTTTCTATCTCAGTAAACTTCGGGAAGTTGGATGAAATTCAATTTCCATTTTATGGTTTATTATGATTTCTTTCCAACACAAAGACTTGGCTTTCGAGGTTCACATATTAACAGCATGTGATAACTTTGAATGATGTCTCCCCAGAGCGATATTGTGAAACATGGTTTCCACTTGAGATTCCAAAACAAGAAAATTAGTTGACTGTTTATCTGTATAAATAATCACACAACTTAATTCTATTGTATCATGATCCTGTGTTTCAAGTGTAATATCTTGTACCACGGACTCCCCCCCCCCCATGTCAAATATTCCTTTTGTAGTTTGTTTTGTTTGGGTTCAGGGAAAATTATTTAGATTTCATAAAAAAGCTGATTTTAATCAAATTTAGCTTTTAATTAATCTTTCTGCTTGATAGTTCCTCTATTTCATTAATTATGAATTAACCTAATCTCATAATTCTCCCCGCATGTAATTAATACTGGGAGAAAAATTGTTGAACGTAATAAAACAATTGCTGTTAGATATTGGAAAATAAAAATAACCGTGACATTGTTTAGGAATAATCAGTTTTGTTTTGCTTGTTATGCACCACATAAAAAGAAAGGATATAAGGCTTTGCACCTGTCAGTCTGTCTTGTCTGCTGGGATACAAAGTGGTCACCAAACTTAATGGCCTAGGATCCTCATTCTTTGTAGGTCCTGACATATATGTAACACCTATTGATTTTAAGGTCACTGGGTCAAGGTGACCTTTCAAGTTCAAAGATGTATAGAAAGATGCAACATACAATACCCAAACTCCATGTTGTTGAAAAAGGACCAGCAAACGAGTTCCTAGGCCGAATTTGGTCAGGGAATAATTGTATACAAGTTTGTCATTCTGGTTACTCTTGATAGTAGTGGCTTGTGCTAATTTTTTGTGTCGCCTGAAAAGGCGACATATAGGTGTTACTTTGGCGGCTGCGGCTGCGCGTCACAAATTGCTTGTCCGGAGCATAACTTTGTGACCTTATGTTCAAATGACTCAAGATTTGGTATGCATGTTTCTTACAATAAGCCGAAGTGCAGTGCGCAAGAACCATAACTCTACCTGTCATAGTTTTTGAATTATTTCCCTTTGATTGATTTTATTAGAGCATTTCTTGTCCGGAGCATAACTTTGTCACCTTAAGTTCAAATGACTCAAGATTTGGTATGCATGTTTCTTACAATAAGCCGAAGTGCAGTACACAAAAATCGTAACTCTACCTTGTGCCATTTTTGATTTTTGTCCCTTTGATTGATTTTATAAGCATTTCTTGTCCCTGGCATAACTTTGTCACCATAAGTATTAATGACTCCAAGATAGGTATGCATGTTTCTTGCTGTGACTTTTTTTTGTCCAGAGCATCACTTTGTTGTTTTTAGTTCAGATGACTAGAGAACTCTTGTGAGTCCATATGTAGCCCAATAGTGGATAGTTTTCCATGACAAATGTGCATGTCGTCAGGCGACACATGCGACTCACAGAGCTTTTATTTAATAAAACATTGCTTACACATAATAACAAAGCTATCTCGTATATTTGGTGCCTATTTATACTGTCACAGGATCAAATGATATTCTTCTTAACTTTCAAGAGCTCTCAAGTTTGCACTGTAGTTCTTAGATATTTCTAAGTGGGTTTCAGGTAGAAGACAGGGTGGTCTATCATGTTGTATTATGCAAGCAGGCTGGGTGACACACAGATTGTTAGACATATTGATATCTTATGTAACATATATTTAAAGCATAGCTGCGATAATTTCATGTTGGGGCAACCCTACCTTTGTCTGGAATGTTTGAATTAGTAGAAATATATCAAAGCAGGAATTCCAGTGAGAAATTGATGCAGACTTGATCTGTATTGTCTTGTGTTGTTCTCTAAGATCATGTGAAAGACTGTATAGTTTATGGATAACATGTGTTCCCGGTGGTGTAGAATGGTGTGCAGTACATATTACGGTATTACTGGTATGCTTTGCTTGCAGAATATCACAATCACATGCCCAACTTCAAATTTATTCTAATGGTTTCAATTTTCTTGACAAAAGTTCTAATGTTCTGAGATTGTGACAGGCACCATGCTGTAGTTTGATGTGAGAAAAAAGAGCATAGAGGAAATGATAATCATGACACGAGGACCTCCTCCATGCTAATAGTACAGAGATTGATGTACAAACATAAATCACCTTCAACATAAACACAGCATAAAAGTAACACGGCACAAATAATTCCAGAGCTATACAGGGCGAGTCCAGTGAGGGTACTGACTTGAAACTTGCTTTTTCTGACTCGAAACTTTACACTCGACTAAAGGTAAATCTTTGGGTGTAACCAACCATTATATGTATGTCCCTGCTAGAAAGAATCGAGAAGAAAGCAGTTGCATTGAGGGATAAACTAATTTCATTGACAGAAAGAATAATGAAGAGAATTAATGAAGCAAACCTTATTCCAGCACATACAATGTAGCACCCACAGCTCTAACTAACTCAGATGTAAGAGTGACTTGAATGGCAGAATAATGAGAGCCTGATTTTATTATCTTTCTTTCAGTTGCCTGGTAGATTATTTCTTTACATAAACACATAAACTTTAAGTTTAACAATGCTGGCTGTTGCTCCTTCATTTTCACATATGTATATTAATATCATGATGGCCAGTCCATTTATTTTACTCCAATTCAAACAGTACGGTCAGTCAGGTTTGTTTTTACAGTAATTCAAAGAGTCCTTGTTAAGTGCTCTGACAAATAAATTGAATTTTCGGGTAAGTCTTTGACTATAGGAAATGAATTTATCGTCACAAGTGATAAGTTTGTAAATTCCATTTTGACAATTAATTTTGAATTTAAATATTATATTGTTTTATTTCATTTTAAAAGCTCTAAGTATCAACAATTTATTTAGTATTAAACAATTTGAATCAATAAATTATTAAAGTTTTTTCTTAAAGATTTTCTTAAGCCGTAACAGTAATGAAATACATATTTTCAAAATAATTGTGTCTATTTTGCAAATGTTTTAAGACAGACTTTATCCTAACAGCATAATTTATTTGAAGTCTTAATGTATTTTCCCTCAAGTCACAACATACAAGAAAACAAATTGGCTGTTAAGTTCTGCATTTTGCGTATACTGAAATTGTTAGGATGTGTTTTTTTGCAGCAGTTACAAATAAATTTAACCTCTGTAATCTTGAAATGGCTCATAAAGTTTGAAGGAGTCTGTACTCGGCAATCTTGGAGTCGGTTAAAAAATTCCCCCTCAAGTCTCCAGAAGTTATTATTATGCCAATTTCTCTTGCAGCGCTTAATGAGAAATAAATTGCTGAAATATGCTGCAAGTTTCTTTTCTCTGTAATTGCAGTTTTGACATTAACGAAGAGATTATTTATTGGCATATAGATACTTGATTCGTCATGTTATTATTGTATTATGTTGTAAATGATTGTTTTGCAATCTGATGAAGATAGTTTAGATTAGGTTGAAGGGAATTTGAGCAGTTTGTTTGGCAATTAGTATATGTTGAATGCATTGCATGTAAAGTCCGGATATGCAATTAAAAGTGTGCTCATGTTGTTTCAGGCAGGTAAATGTAAAACATTGTCTTATTCTTGCTCTGTTCATCTCATCACTGCTAGGTGCAGCTATTAGTTGAACTGTGTTTTTTTGAAAGTATTAAATGCAGATGTTGAAAACACCAGCCCAGGTGGTCTCATAGAGTGTCTGTCTAGGGAATGAGAGGTTGCATGTTTGAATCCCGACAAGGACATACCAAAGTTGTTAAAATGGTACTGCCATGATATCAGTTTCAGTATAGCTCCATTGCATGACACTTGGGATAAACTATAGTGTTAGTTTCAGAGCTTTATGATCTTGGGTTGGGTCAGTGTCCGGATAATGTGGACTGAAATTGGTATGTGTGAGACACTTAACCCAACAAAAAAATAATGTTGAAACATAAAACATATATTCAAACCTTATTTTCTGTTGTTTGTTGGTGATATTCTCTTATATTGGATAGAACGTTCCTTTCCCTGATGTTTGAAATTTTGATTGGATAAGCCACTCCATTGTTTTGCAATAGATTTTCTTTCTTTTATTTGACCATTTTTGCTTTCTTTGGCCTTCAAGAGCCTGTTTACCATTCGGAACTATGTTGGCCTTCAAAAACCTAGACATGTTTGCCAGTGCAGTCATTTTCTTCTTCATGTCATGATTCTACTTATCTATGTTTCAATCCAAATATATCGCCTTGTTTGTGCAAGCATTAAGGCTGTACTTTCTTCAGTATATATGTGCCTTTATAGCTTACAGAATCCTTATATATGCCTGCCAAGTCCATAAACTGTCTGAATAAAACCTGCATGAAAATTGTGCTGATTGTGGCAGCATTTAAATTGTCAATGTTAACAATAGAATGCAATAAGAGTGAAGTCATGGCAGCATTTTAGCATCAATTGTAGATTGATTTATTCCTGTTTTGCAATTAATTCAACTTGGTTGCACACTGCTGCATATCAACTACCATACCATTTAGCTTATTGAAAACCTTTCTGACATTTTATTGTAAAATATTGTTCTTCTTTGTTTGTTATCTTTAAGGTTTACTTATTTTCTCTGTGAAAGTTTCCAGTGGTGAATCAAGAGTCATTACCATGATAATTACTAAATCAATTTTCCTAGCCTTATCTCTTTTCTTGTATAAATACCTTCATAGACCTTTCAAATTGATTCACGATGTACTGGATACAGCAACTATAACCTCTTCTGAGGCCAATATCCTAATTGTCCTGTATTTCTATTCACTAGCAATTCCTATTATCATTCCAAGAACATGTGCTTGCTAAATTGGAATTTCTGATCATTTTGATTTTTCTGAGAATCTACAAGTCTCTTGTCTTTTTTTCAGTGAAATTTCATTCCTGTTGGATTTAGGTATCAACAGAGAAAATAACACGTTAGGATAATTGTTGATCAGTACTTATAAGTTATTTGTCCTAGGCTTGATCTGTATTTTAAATCACCTAGGTTATGGGCATTTACAACATTGCATCAAGATTCCTAATATGAAATGTGCAGCAAAACCTTTGTAACCTTCAGACATTTTGGCTTTTTGTAGCGATAATAATAAATTTCAGATGAAATGGAACCGAGAATTCTCATGGAACACCCAGATATGATTATTTTCTATAGCTGTTTTGTGTAAGGTCTAAGACTAATAGCAAGCAGCAATGCACATTAGTCCGAAATGATAGAGAAAGTACAATAATACACTTCCGAGCCCTAGGGATCTTACAATCTAGAATGGTTCACCTTTGCAGTTTTGTACTAATGTTTTATAGGTAAATGTCATGTGAACTGGGTTCTGAAGTAATATCATAATCATTGCTCATGGCCTTGTGTTACATTGAGATAATGAGTTGTTCCCCCTTATTGTCTCAAGCTGCTTCTTCCATTAGAAGTTTTGTAGCTAAAGTTATTTTATAGAGTAGATTGTGATATCTATATTTAATTTCAAGCTTATTGTTTTCTCTTGTTCCCATTAATCACAAAGTCCATTGAATAATGTCCCAGGCTGGTGGGTAAGTTATTAGAAAACTTACATGGACTGTATGAGATGGTAATACTGTTTGGTATCTGTTTCATCAGATATATAATTAATGGATTCTGTTATTGCTTCATGGTAAACAATATCTAAATAATTGTATCCATCTTATAATTGTCACATGTTCTATTTCGGTTTGAATCTTCTCAGAAATACAAACATATATTGTCTGTATTGTCACTTACAAGTTTAATAAGCAGTTATGTATGTTCTGCAGATGTATAGTATGGTATGTGTTTTTAGAACCCACAAAGTCTGTGATTTCTGTGCATGTAACCTTCCCAAATACAAACATATATTGTCTAGCTTGTCACTTACTCGTTAAATAAGCAGTTATGTATATTCTGCAGTATATTGTGGTTTGGGTTTTATAGAGCCCACAAAGTCTGGGTTTTTTAGAGAATGCCAATTAAGGATAACAATTTAGAATGCAATTACCAGTAATATCTCTTTCTAATTGAGCACTCAGCATGCATGCTCGGGTTACATTGCAGTACTTATGAATCACCTCTAGTATTCTAAAGAATAAGTATGGTATATGGGTTATTTAAAGCCCACAAAGTCTGTGATTTCCATGCAGACATTCCCATGTAATGTAATTATTTCATTATTTTGATGACAAGTCAAGTTTTAATGTGAAAATGACACCTCAGCAGATTGGGTTGCTAGTCATTATAACATTGTAGTGGTCTGACCACTGACCTTTTCATACCGCGCACTGTAAATAAATCACAGACCAGGAATACGATTGTACCTCAATAAGTTCTTGTTCCATCACTCCTATGGGACTGTAACTACATTTTGTCTTATTAATTTCCCAACCAAAGGACAGTTCCGTACCAAATGCAATCAGGGGAACCCATCGGTTAAAGATGTTGGTTTCATGTTATGTAGCTATAAAGCAGATATGATGCTCCCATACTAATGTAATATTGGAGAGTGCTCTTAGATTCGTCCTATAAATTAAATTTTGTTCTATTAGATGCTGACAATATGATGATAGTTATTGTTCTTACTTTATGAGCAAATGTCCCCAAAATTAAATAGTTTTGGCATGTTTGGTTTTTTGGTCGCTTCAAATCAAGGAAATTGTATTTCCGGTCTCAGTCACTGATAAGGGTTATTGGTATTTTTTTAATACAGCAAAGGTCTCATATATTTGCTTTTATTTCTTTTTAGATAAGCTTTCAAGACTTTATAACATGTCATGGCTACAGTAACAGTGTTTTACAGGCTTTATAGTGGACTTACTTGGTGATTCAGTCACACTGAAGAAACAAAGCTTATTTAGCATCAGTTCAAATCCTTACAGCTTTCTTGGGACACCATTGATCATACTCTGGCTTTATTTTAAGCCAGACACCACTTTCCTAAACCATCTTGGATCAAGCTTCTATTTTATTTTAAACGGTTTTCTCTCAAAAACGTTTGTTTGATGAAGCCGTTCATTATTCATTTCAAAATTTAACCTTGTTAGTGGAGGCAGTGTAATGTATTATATGTCTGCATCAATGATTAGTGTTAGTAAAAATTTACGAAAAAAAAAACCTTTGAAGTATATAAATCTTGTTAATTTCCAGCCCACTGTTTTCTGGTTCAATTTGGCATTCACTTTGTCTATTATATCCAGAGGGATTTCTTGTTTCCAGATAGGGATTATCTCTGTTAGTATATTACTCTTAGGATTGGATAGACCTTGATGCTGAACAGCAAAACACTCTTCAAATAATCTGATTGTGAAACATATTACTATAAGAAAGAAATATGTTTATGTCAAAACTTAATGATAGATAAGGGCGTCTCAGATACGTCATAATTGCTATGAATAGTGGTTTAGCGATAATGCAAAAATTGTGCGGAAATTGTAATGTATTTTATGTATACTCATTGCTTAGGAGACCCAGGACACTTGATAACGTTTGATATATGTCACTCACATATATGAGATATGCCAATGTTTGGTGGTCTGTTCTTTGCAATTTTTTTATGCTTAATGTATAATTAAGTATATATTCATGATTTTTTGTGCCTACAAGGTAGCAATCATAAAACCATTTAGCAGCTATACATTCTTTTATCCATTTCCTAGATCAATTCAGAACTAAATTTCTGGTATACAATGCATGTATATCCATTTAAATTACCTATCTAACAACATAGTCTCTGCATATATATCTACAATAATGTCTTTGTTATGAATAGTATGCATGCAAGATACACTATATTAGCTAGCTTACAGTTTTATAGATTCATATATTCTATAGATCTTCTTTGCATATTATTTCCCTAATGATTTTCACTAGTCATGTAATTGCTATGTTGTTATGGGGCACTCAGTTATTTAAATTCATCTACATGTACAGATTACAGTTGGCAGTTCCTGGATTATGTATGCCTTTCAAGTCAAGCATTATCATACTATTACCATGACCAACATCGCTCTTTTCTTGAACACATGTCCTTTATGGAGGCAGAGATTTACTCTTGAATATGCTCCTCAGGTTAGACCACATACAGAATTGGTAAATATGCTGGTTAGACCACAGACCAAAGTGGTAAATTTATCGAGACCAAAGGCATTGTACTGCATGAACTATATTGTCTAAGCACCTGCAATGTTCCCTATAATATGCCTGGACCATGCTTTCTTACTTCTGTTGAAGTGTATGTAATTAACTATACTAGTAAATGTTTGCTTTTATTACTTGCTAACAAGATACAAAGGCATATAATGACAATATTTATAACTGGACAAAAATTCTGAGCACCTTATCTTGAAACAGTTTATTCCCTGTATTTATGTCTTTTGGCTACCTGTTTCTATGAATAATTTATTACCGCCACACCAGTGAGGGATAATTAATGACCTTACAAATTAACTGTGAAATCTACTAAAGCATTCAACAACTTGTTGGAATGTCATAAAACCCTAATAAGCAGAACACATGACCATGAAATTCATCGTATTCATGCAATGTCTCGGGCTTGTGTTGTTTGATTTAATGTTTTCTCATTATTTATTTATTGCTGGACAAATTATTGACATTTCTAAATGAAATTATTGCCTGAAGAAAATTGGGAAAATTAAATGTTGCTATAATTTATTAATCATGTTTTTGTTAGAACACACTGTTAACTACGAACCAGCTGATTATTTGGTGAATTTAATTCATTTATTTCCTTTATTTCCCTTTTATTGGGCAACAACAAAGTTTGAGTAAGATTCTTTGCTGATGATTTGCAATGTAATCCAACTGTTCATTGTATGTAGGAAGTCGACTACTAAAATACTGAGGGAATATATTTTAGTATTCAGAATGGACCATCATGCTATGTCTATAACAGTCCCAGAGGTATAATGAAGTTATTTACCTCAGAGAATTAAATATATCCTGGAAATCATTGTAAAACATATTTTTGATGCACTCGTGGTCTGTAAATGAATTCTAACAAAAGCTAATGCTATTAAAGAAATTGTGTTTAGAATTTATTCAATTTCTTTTGAAAGTGATCAAGATAAGGCAAACAAATATGTACTCAATGGTAATTCTTTCATAATACAAGAAATTTGCCATGCAAGGCCGGTGGTCGTAAAGAGTCAACCAAATGCAGTTATTTGCATTGCCAGCATGCTAATACTATCAAAGCACATATTTCAGCCTTCTAATTGTTTAAATAGTGTTTAATGATGCATTTAATCTAATATGCTGCAACCGTCCTTTTCAAACAATTTTAATTTTGTCCTGGTCATTTCGAGACCAGCTGGTGAAAGCTCTATATCATTTTCTTAAATTCAAAATTCTTAACAACTAGTCATGTTTTATTTGTACCATTAATGGATATTTTGACATAAATCTTGTTTTACGAGATTCACAGTTGTTTGTCTTGGTGAGAAATGTAAATAATGGATGTGCAGTCAGCTTTTCAGAAGTGTGGGTCACACATTAATCCTTGACTCCCAATTCATTAGTTATCAAACATTTATTGAAATTTGACAGTTTCTCCTGCATGCATTCGGAAGCTGCACATGACCAGTCTATTGTTTTTTGCGGGGATTAAACCACATTCAATTAAATCAAGCTGCAGGGTACCAGTCTGATCATTGGACTAGAGTCGCTGGACTGGTTTACTGTCTTTGTTGTGATGTTATTAAAAACACATCATTTTATGCACAGATCTTAAGATTTATGGCATTTCAATGCTTCTGGTTTATAATGTTACCATTTTAGAGGGGGTACAAAAGATGCAGTGTAAAAGTTAATCTTCCCAGTTGATCTTTATCTGACGAGGATAACCTTCATAAATTGGAATCAGATGTTTGGCAAATGTGTTGAAAAGTGCTTTTATGGGCATTTTAACGAAAAAATGTAGCGTCACAATGTGTTCGTCCTTTTGGCAATGTTGACAATGACATGGTGTGGTTTGTTTGCATGCACAATGTTGGTAGACACTGTTGATCTAAGAAGGGTTTGGTTTCTTCACATGAGAAGGTTTATTGGGACAAAAATATTTTATGTTTGAAGATAATGGACACAATGTTTCCCATTGGGAGTTGAGGAATTTTCGAAGATTTAGATTTTACAATCTTTATTTTACATCATCAACTAGCAGGTCCTTCAGAGCAGCAATAAAGACTTGAATAATTTAAAAGGATAATTTCAATAACTGAGAAAACATTTGAATATAAATGAAAATGTTGGCTTTAATGTTTTAAGGGCCCTCCTGATGATTGATGAAATGGGTTTTAAGCCCTTAATAAAAACAACCAATCCTTTGACAGTTATTTTATGCTGAACATTTCTATGAATTGGAAGTCACTATGTGGTAAAACCAGCTATGACAAAGCCTCAAGTTTGTGTAATTTACGAATTAGGAGTAATAGTTTTTTTTCCTTAACTTCCAATCCACTTTGTATTTAAAGTACATTGGAACACTGGGCTACCTTTGTCATTAGAGGAACAACTGACACATTTCACACATAAATCAGTCCCATCAGACCTAAGCAGTTAAACGTATGTAAAATTGTGAAGGCATCATTATTGTTGCTTTGAAAAAATTTCAAAATAAAATGGAAACAAATCTTCTTTTCAATTACCAGTAATAGTTTATCATTAAATCTTAATTTTCAACAAAATTATTAAATGTATAAAACACAAAACATGATCATCATATTTACCTTGCTTAAACCTCATTTCTGGAGAATTGTAACCCTTGCTTTAAATACCTAATTCCTTTAGGATTTTCCACCATGTTTCTTGCTTTTATTCATTTGATATTATTGTTAATACTTCATACTTGCGTGCATATAAACAACAGCATTATTTCATGATTTTGTCACCATATGCTGTTGCCAGTGTTCAACTTGTTAATGGAAGTGCTTCGAAAAAAACATGCAACTTGTTTTCCATTAATCAAGAACAAATTTTTCACATGAGACGCTATTTCTATGAAATCTTAATTATTTAAAGTATGTTTATTTTTATGTTAAAACATACAGTATGGTGGTATCTAATGGCAGCATGATAATGACAATCTCAGTACTGGTAACAATCATCAAATTACAAGACTCCGAGGTTTTGTTTTTGGTACAGCAGAGCAGATGGTAAGAGCATGTCATCACTTAGAGAACAGATATGTTTACTGTCATGTTGCTCCGGAGAAATTAAGATTTATGCTTATGAATGTTGTTTAATCATGTTTGAAATGTTTTTCACTGGAAGTACTTTCATGGGAATCTTTTTACATGTTTGATGTTCCAAATAATTCATGTCTGGAGATGAAACATATTTCTGATAATCAAAGGGCCTCTTGCAAGTGCAGAGACATGCAGCAATGTGTCAGTATGAAGTGTTAACAGATATACACCAATACTTGACATAACACACTTGACTTGGGGAGGTTTTTTTCTTGTTAAAATGATTAGCATGTTTTAGTGCACAGAGCATAGTTGTGTCTCTATTTGACAGTGAATTTACTGCAAGACCCACCATGTCACTTGTCACTTTCACGTGCTGTCTGTACTAGCTTTTATGCACAAAATAACACCTGACTTGTTCATCCTGTCCAACCAAACATTGCAGGAAGATTTAACCTTGCATTACATTGATACATTTTTTGCTCTGTTTGTTGCTTTTGGCTAAGACATATTATTCTGGTATTTTATGGTTATTGACAAATGCTTTATTTGTGCCCTTCTTGCTTACATGTATAACAACCCAGTATCTGACTAAACTCCCCTTCTGTATACATAATGCTCCTTCTAAGTTATCAACTTACAGTGATGTGATTACAACTGCTTACTCTGATTTATGTGGGAGAGCCAATGTTGGCAACAGCTTTCAGTTGGACAAGTTAGCACCAGCTTGGTCAACTGACCACTTTACTTATCTGAAGTGCTATTAAGAGGGGCATTAAAACCCCCATATCATGTATCAGTAACAGACTTAATGTCTCCCCTAGGGACTATGTTTAGTATATCTTGTAAACTCATCATTACTTTAAGACTTGTAATACAACTAGCCAATTCAATGAAATACTTAAATCATGATTATTTAGTCTATGTATTGTTGTTTGTTCATTTTAATAGTGCTGTTGTCGTGTAAGACTGGACTGGATTTCAATATTTATTGTTTTACTGTCTGCCCCAATGCAACGAGTGCTCTCAAAATTTCTTAGTTGAAAAAAAGCAAATTTACAAGAAAAAAATGTGCATTGAAGGAGCGTGTAGTTTTGTTCTGTATACACAATCATGCTCTCTGTGGGAGGATAGTTTATGTTAATCCCACTGATTGATGAAACAAATATTGAGATTGAAAAATAAACAAAGTTCTCAGTGCACATTAGATGAAATGGTTTTGTCATTATGGAGAACAGTTACAAGCTGTATGTCACTTACTCCTTGTTTAATTATCTTGCATGACCCCGGATCACCCTGTACCTAAGGTCACTTGTTTACAAAAGCTTAACATGGTCCCATTTGTCAAAGTAAACGGTGTAAACACAATTTACGTGAAGAGCATTTGTTGATATAAGGATTAGAGATTAATGTCTGATCATATGATATTAAATTGTTTTTCTATTTCTTAAGTTAAAAAGTAAACTTGATAGCTCGAAAATTTTAGTGCCTTAACTATGTAAGGTTCGTAATGGAGATTGAACCCAGCTTCATTCTCCTCTCGTCATGGTGATTGACCTTGAGACATGTTTCAAAGGTAAACACAGATTATGTTGTTAATTGCAATAGTTAATTCACCCAGGTAATTAAGGAAATGATATTTGTAATAAATACCTACTCTTATGAAAGCTCTTGATAGCTGTAATGATAGTATTTAGGAGTGGGCAAGAACATCTCAAAGCTTTAGTCAGAGATAGGTTCTTGAAATCAAAGACATGATTAAGTAGTTTGTTGCTTTTCACCTAGAATCAAGTACTTATGTTTCTAGTATTGTATAATCTGAGGATTACAACAAATTTTGGTTCATTTGCTTGTATAATTGTATTCCTGGACTCCTAGAGATAGGGTGTTGTTAAAATGTGGGTTAGCTGGAAAACACCTTATCTACTTACATAACTTACATCAAGTTAATCTAGTTTCACATTCAGCGATGTAATAAATTGATATTTTTATCTTGTGTTCTAAATGCTACTGTATTTGTTGATTGGTTGGTTTGTTGGTTTTGTGAACTAAGGGTTATCAAATATTTATGCGATCATTTAAATATGAACATTTTGGAAATTCAAACAACTTAGTTATGATAATCCCTTAAGGTCAATCATATATTAGTCTCTACTTAGCTTGATGGCTTAGTAACTAGTTTAACTCCCTTAATATGAAACAAATGATGCGTTTAATGTCTGCATCAGATAAAATATGAAACTTTAATGAATGTTATCTCTGCTTAATGTATTTTGTTGATTCTGTATTGGAATCCCGACTTTGTAATTATGTGCCTTGGGCTGTGTTGCAGTTGATCGTAAATCATAAACAGAAACAGTAAGCTGTTTTAAAGTGGTCTCCTGGTCCACTTTATAATTGCATGTTTTAATTGTTATTGGTGTTGGCCTTGAGCGAATGGAATTATTACTACTACAGAGGAAGGGAAGGTCTAACAGCTTCTGAAACAAATATTTTCTCCTATTCAAATGTTATTGTCCATATTGAATACTATTATAAACAATTTGGCTGTTTTACTGCTTTTACCTATTCAATGATTTGATCTATTGAATATGGTTGTTGCTATATTCATTTCATAACAATATTTGATGTGATTTTCTTCCCTATTTCATCTGATAAATGCACATTAGCATGTTGTAACACCTCCAAAACTGCTGTTCAATCATGTCTGCCTCGATTGCATGCATATAATTGTCATTTTAGCTTGCACCAAACAAATACCTAAAAATGCTTGGCTCCAGAAGAAAGATATTCATTTCACAAGCTTAATTTCTATAAAAAGGATCAATTTTGTTGTCAAGTTTTGCTGATTATGTTGTTATGAATCACCTAGTCCTGAATAATATGTTTTTGGCAAAATTAATATAAATTGAAGTCTGCCGTTTTTTTTATAATTTGTGGATGTTTCTAGGAGTTGTCTATTCTGAGTTGGCTGCTTTATTTCCCATGTTGTATGCAAGAAATAACTAGTTTGTTTAGAAGATAAATCTAATTTGTAGGTTGAATCTTGTTATATCTCATCTGTTCTCCTTACAATGTCATTTGGAGTATGAAAATGATGGGCCTTTCTCATCTCACCCAGTTCAGAATCTCATAAAAACCTGAAATAATTTCAAAACATGACAGAAACTTCTACAAAATTTTGTCTCTTCATCACGCAATGTATTTACATGACGTGAAAATGTTCCCTCTTAATTGGAAATTTGGTGTTTTATACTTGCAATTAAATAAAAGGAATTAGTTTTGAAGTTAACTGTATTTAATTTGTGACCACAAATACTGAAGAAAACATGTTTATTGCAAGTAGTTATAGATGAAATTTATTTTATATTGCTGTTCCTGTTTCGTGGAGTTTTGTTGAATGCATTAATTTTTATAGCCATGATTGATCAATATTTAATCAGGTTTTTGAAGGGAAAACATTATTATTGGGATATTAAGCCTGTAGTGGAGCAAGTGGGTGGATGTGAATGTTTTTTGAGTCTCATGATTGTCCAAAAATATTTTTGTTCTGGTTATGAAACTTGGAGGAATGTTTTTCAATATGTGGAGTTGTGCACCTGGCGTACAGGGACAAGGGCACTGTTTGAACACCTGGATTCCGTGGAAGAAGCAGGGACGATAAGGGGCGTTTAAGGCCCAAAAATTTTGGAAAAAATAAAAACGATGCTATGATAGTCTATCTTACAAATAAGGATAAACCAATATCTTAACGGTCTAATTTTCATGTTTACACTATTTTTTTTTATTTTTGATGACGTCATAAGGGGCCTCATTTGACCCCCAGAATGGCCAAATAGGCTAATTTGGTCAATAAATGGTCATAAAATGACAAAATGCAATATGAGCGCAGGCGTGTACCAAGACCAAATTTTGTACAGATTTTGCAAATCATATTTTTTATCAGTACACAAAATATAAAATTGGTACACGCCTGCGCTGATACCTAATTTTTAAAATTAGTAAAAAAAGAAAATTTAAAACAGAACTGTGATTTTTTGGAATCGGTACACTACATTTTCATTAATCACATTATTTGATAATAAATCAGCATGATGGGTGCAAATTAACATGTAGTTTGATATATTAAAACTTCTTGTGCGAGGCTTTAGTGAAAATTGCAATATTTTGGGGTAAAAATGATAGAATATGAAATAAAAGTGTGAATTTTCGGAATCGGGATACTACAACTTCATGAATCATTTTATTTGAAAATTAATCGCTGTTATGGGAACATAGTAACCCCAAAACTATGTTATACAAATTCTAGATTCAGACGTGCCTGGGAATAGGGTGTATTTTTGGGGTAAAATTAACAAAATATGAAATAAAAGTGTCAATTTCAGGAATCGGTGCACTGCAATGTCATTAGTCATTTAATTTGATTATGAATCACTGTGTTGGGTGCAAATAAATGTCTAGTTCAATATATATAGCATCCAGTGCGATGCTTGCGTGAAAAATACAATATTTTGGGTAAAAATGACAAAATTCGAAATAAAAGTGTGAATTTTCGGAATCGGTACACTACAATGTCACTACTGATTTTATTTAAAAATTAATCGCTGTGATGTGTCCATAGTAACACTAAGTCTAAGTTACACAAATTATAGATTTTGACGTTACTGAAAATAGGGTGTATTTTGGGGTAGAAATAACAAAAAATGCAATAAAAGTGTAATTTTTCGGAATCCGTACACTACAATGTCACTAATCATTTTAATTGAAAATGAATAACTGTGATAAGTAAATAGTAACATAAGGGCGATACTGGGCCATCAAAACACCCCAAGTATTTTTGTATTCACAATGTTTAGAAACAACTATTGACCGGGTATGCACAATATTATGTTAAAAGTTACTGAACTTTTCCCGCAACGTCAAAAATACTACCCTAAAACCACTTACGTTTCTTTTTATACTGAGTTTAGTTTTATTTGAATATTGATCAATGAGATAGCTGCATATAATCACTTTTAAAAAAATTCTATGGCCAGACTATTCTGCAAAGTGAAATACATGTAAATTGGGGTAAAAATAATGAAATGAAAGGGTATGTCCTACCGCCATCGGGAATTACAATGTAACCTAGATTTCCGCGTTGTAAATCCCCGACCATTGGATCACGGTCCCCGGCCAAACATTTACAATAAGACATATCATAACAATTCAATTATCTACGTGTACATTATTGAGCATTCATTGTAAGAATTGTTGCTATGGCAATGGAAGCTGAATGAATTTGAAAACTAATATTTCACACTAAAATAGAGAGTGGTATTTCTTTCACAGTCACTGTGGTTAAATGAAACTGAATGTCAATTGTATATTTTTGCATATTAAGCATTTAAAATAAATGGTTGCTATGGCAACAAAAGCACTGAAAATGGTAACAGAATAACAATTATATTACTCACAAGACGTTTATGTCATGCATTGACAATTGCTTAAAAAAATTGATTTAAAGCACAGATTTTTGCATATTTGAGAAAAAGGCGAAACGGTTGCCATGGCAACAAAAACAGAATTTTTGAAATAAAAATCTTTAAATCATATATGTTTAAGTTCATGTCATTTAATTATTGCTGTTTCATTAAAATTGGAAGAAAACCCATATTTTTGCATATTTTAGTGATTAGAAAAAACGGTTGCTATGGCAACAAACGGTGATAAAAATAGTTAAAATGATCAAAATCGTTTTAAGGAGGTTTTATATCTTTCATCTAAAATAATTCATAAAAGTCGGATATGGGGCCAAAAACACCCCGAATCGTACCTGCTCCTTTCCATGTTCCTTTTTAATATCCATTTAGAGGATAATTACACTATTTCATTCGACTCTTTCTTGTCAATAAGTAGTGCCGAATGTTTTATTATTACCCATGTACATTGCTCTGGATATTTGATGTAATTATGAAGTATGCAGACCAAGTTTTATGTGAATATTATTCCATCTTATTTCAGCTTTTGAAATGTCTGCTTGTGTCAAGTATGTAATGTTGATCTAACATTACATGAATGGTTTACATAATATTTTGTGTAGACGTTATTGGTGTACAATTAATTTACACTAAATGGCACCTGCTTTATAGATTATAATTATTTATTTATTAAGTCTTATTTAATGTGAATATTTTTTCAGTATTTGATTAAGATGTATTTAAGATATGAAAATTAATAAAGCTTACATACAGTACTCTGGTTTAGTTGTAATTATGTAATAAATTAGATAGAAGTAAAGGCTTACGCACATGCTTTGCCTGGAAAATGTTAGAAAAAAAAATTATTACTAAAAGATATTTCAATGGTACAATTTATTTTTGCATTAATATGTAAGATTGGCACATTAGAACAAGTTCACATTTTAACGCTGGTTATAATTAGATAAAGGTATTCGAAATGGTAGTCAAAAAGTCTTAGAGAAAAATCAAACTAGTTTTCATGTTATTTCCTGTTTCTGGTTTTTATGTTCTGGTGAAAATAAGTTGTTTCGATGTATGCTCTCTAAATAATTTGCAAAATTAAAGAGGAAGTGCATTACTCAAATATGGCTCAACTGGAAGGTGTGCTTTCCACCCACTAGTTAAAAAATTTATGTTGGATAGGACAAGATCACAATAATAAATGAAACATTGTCAGACAATACAAAATGTTTCCCTTTGGCGCAACAAGGTTGTACCTCACTACATAGTAAGGTACAACCTTGTTGCATCAAAAGGACGGTAGTAAGGTACAAACCTTGTTGTGCCAAAGTGACAGATTTCGTGTTTTCAGCAGCCACCTCTTTCCTTACTGTGAAACTTGTACTTAAACACTTTGTCCCAAATGGCTCAATCTGCTGGCTATGTTACATACACACTTACCAGAGGTGAAGGAATTACCAGTAAATGTTTGTGGTAATAAGAAAATTAGGATCAACTTTGTAATGCTATAAATCTCAGGGAAAACTAGAAGGGAAAAGTCTTTAAAATAGTTACAAATTACGACCGGAGCTCAACCACTGAAAAAAAGCAGCAAGTTATGCTTTGATTCTATGAAGTAAATTAACCAGATTACGTTATGAGCAGCCGGTGTAATGGCCTATAAAGTAAAATTGATTAGTAACCAAAGCTACTTGTCATAACACTTTCCATTACTGTTACAACGTCTTTCTGTGTGATTTCTTTTTCCTGAAAAATTTCATGGGATAAAAACTGCTGATGATTACAATAATCAGTGAAAATCAAGGAATCACAAACTCGTTATTGTACAATTATACGCCTGCTGGATACTGCTTCTATTACTCCATTAATTCTGTCAAATATCTCACGGAGAAGGAAGAATTGGAACCAATTTCCAATGTATCATGAAGTATAAAGCTTGCTATAATGAAGGTTCCAGCTAAATTTTATGAACCAGATTTTACATGTTTGTTCAGGATGAAAGTGTCATTTTTCCTTGGGTCTTTCATAAATTCTTATTTCTAATAAGAAATATCCATTCTTCATCACCTCTTCTTTAGCATCACATATTGAACAGTTCATGGGTTGATTTAATTGTATAAACATTGTTTTTGAAAGTTACTGTTTTAGTTGTCAAAAAATCAGGGTTGCCTTTGAAGGTTGACATTTTCACACTTGAAGAAATAAATACACTTGCCTAATATGTACTCCACTTGTGCAATGTGTTTTTGATAAGTGTTCTTGATCATTCATCATTGTTCAGAAATGTTTAAGCATTATTGACTTGTCCACCACGTTTCTGATGAATCTCTACTGGTGTTAATAATGTCCTGCAGTTAGAATGAAGACATGGATGAATGGGCTCTATTACATTCCCTACTCTGATGTTTAAGAAAACAGATTATGATATCTCTATCAAGAAGTCCAGCATGATTTGCTGATTAATGACACGTGTGCATTGTGAGTCAGATGCCCTTGGAAACAAACTTCAAAATATATCTGCTGTGGACGATAAAAAAATGTGCATGCCAACTTTTAAAGTCAATAAACGAATCTTATGCCCTGATTTTAATTACATGTTAATTTAGGTAGCTGATTGACAAGCTTGATCCGTCATTGAACATTATCATATAAATTGTGTTTATTCTTTAATCAAGATGACTCAGAGATAACTTTTGAATTAGCCACCAGGTTGTGAATACATTCAGGGCTATATTAACATTCAATTAGTAAAGTCATGCTGACACAAATTTCAAATTTATCATTTACCTGTGTAGCAACGATGATTGTTGGAAAGTTTAGCAATTATACATCAAAGTCACTCAGGGCTTATCTGAAATATATGGCGATTACAATTCATAAATTTCACTGATTCCTGATTTTATAATGCAGAATAGGTTTATTTCAACCGATAGTAATTCTATTTCTGCCCGAGATATCAGAGGTTGTACCATATAAATCTCCATTCAAAGCAGATTACTCCCTCTTTTAACATAAATACTAACTGATTTCAAACTCCATGATTTATTTATTCTTTCCCCTAAAGCATTTATTCAGATTCAGTTTTTCTTCAGTTCATAGACAGTATACCTTTATAATTTTAATACATTCATTTGTACTTTGTGCAAGTTCTTTCATCTAAGTTTGGCATCAGACATGGCTGTTTTCATGTGCTGCTACAGAGATTGTTGAAGAATGCGTAAATTTATGTGATATGTAAGAGCAAAGCCAAAAGTCCCAAACATAAAATCACCCCGAAGATGCCTGCCTTATTTACATGTCCATCATGTGAGAAATGGAGCAGATATGGAGCAGAAATATTGAAATAAATTGAATGTTGTGAAGTTAAGGCTGTTTCAGTGCAGTATTTCTTGTAATGAAAATAGCTGTGTTGTTAGGCATTGATGTTGCTATTTATTTGGTATTGTTTGTACCCTCCATTCAATTTTGTTATTTTATTTCTGCGGATGCAGATTTTGATTTTGAGGGTTTCATTCTGGCCTTGGGTTTGGGCCTGTTTTCTGAATACATATGTATAGCTTTAATGTATCTGGCCGGTATAGTTAATAGTTTACGGTGGACCATATAGTAAATTGGCTCTGCCAAATATGTTATCCACTTCCAAAAAAAAAAAATTAAAAAAAAAAAATATGTTATCCACTATAAATAAAGTATTAGTACTTACTTACAGTAGATACATTGTATCCATCTATAGCACTGTGCTGTTTCTGAATCATTGATTTTAACAAGAAATGAATTAACCTTGAGCAAGCACAATACAATAACATAATTCCTGTATTTGGGTCACAGGGAAACATTGAAAATGTGTCTATGGGACTACAAACTATTTGATATACTACCTTATACATCCTTAACATATTGAAAAGTTTACACACTTATTATAAATTGTCTGGATGTCTTGATAATTCTGTTAAGCAAAATAATACATGATTTATGTATGTAATTTCAGTTGTTCAAAAATCTCAGCTGGGGTACATGGTGGTAACTGATTATTTGGTGGCGCAGACTTTCTCAGATTGGTTATTATATTGGAATTAGACATTATAATGCATATTGTCACTTCCATGGAATATCATTTTCTGATGCATTACAAACTGTGCAATTCCAAAGTAAAGTCTGATTAGACTCCAGAATAACTATTAAAATGAACCCGAATATGGTAGTCCAGTTTATTCAATTCAAATTTACTAGCAGTATTTGTTTTAAACAATATTATGTGATAAGAAAATATCTTGCAATGTCACAAAAACCGAGCAGTTTATGAATTCAAGGGCAACAGAAATGCTGACTACTCAGTACTTTAGCTATTAAATAATGATGTATGAACAGAAAATATCCTAGTTACAAATTAGAGCAAAGCTTTCTAACGCTGATCATTAATGTAAAACTTCATCATTTATTTACAACATTAACTTCATATTCCACCTGTAATTCTTCTTAATGTTTTATGATTGATCAACTTTCAGATTTTATCTGAATGACTTTGTTTTTATACATTTGATATACAAGTTTTGTACAAAATAATTATCCGCCTGATGAAGCAGAGATAAATATAAATTTACCTATTAGATTGAGTCATTTTCTATTACATACCTGTACTGTGGTATGTATAATTTGTAGAAATAAGACTTGGTTGAACATGTTATCATTGCATTATAATATATATTAATATTACTACCCACTTTTGATTATGTCATTTGAGTTGATCAAGTATTTCTATTTTCCTCTTGGTTTGTTGCTCGTTTTCCTCAAGTATTTCTATTATCCTCTTGGCACGTTGCTCCATTTGTCCAACAATACAGCTGTGTACTCCAACTACAGTGTCTGCATCCTTGCATGCCTCTCTAAATACTGTATCTACGGCATTCTGAATGGTGAGAATCACTAAGTATAATATGCACTGAAATTACAAGTAAAACTATTAGAAAACCTGGAAATGGTTTTGAATGTATAGCAACTGTTCAGTAGTAAGGAACATAACAGCAAATTGTTTTCATTGTGTCACAATTTGAAAGAATTCATTAAGCATTAACATTTGATGTCAATTGGCAGCATTCTGTTGGCAGGATCAGTGTCTGTGGCTGGTTATAGTTATGTTTTCTACCAGTTAGTTACCAGATGTTGTCTTCAAACTACTGATTTCCCTGCTTCCCATGTTCCATAACAAGTGGTAGCCCCTTACACAACCTCAAATTAAACTGTTTGGTATACTGGTGTTCTTCCATTGAAATTTGTGTATGGTGTGAGAAGGCGAGTGTTTTGGTTGAATGTGGCACTCCCTTCAGTTTTACCCATTGTTTATTTGATTAAGTTATAACATATACAATGTACTTACATTTACTTATATTTCTATTTCCAGTTCTCACCATTGATCCAGGACACTGTACTGAAGGGAACATTCAACGCTACACTCAACAACCCAATCACCCCACAGATAGAATCCGTACACAACGCTGGCACTGCAAAACATGCTTTCTTATTAGGTGTATGAGACTCCAAACATATATAATATATTACTTAACTTTACAACTCATAGTTTATGTTTCAAAAAACTGTAGAAATTGGTGAAAATAAGGAAATAAAATTTCTTATGAATGGCATAGCTTGTCTCCGGTATATTATTACTTGGTACTCGTACCTGTGGTTGTTAGAATGTGATATCTACTGTGTACAGCTTGAATGTGATTTTGGTTTTTTTCTATAAAACCATACACAAGGTTAAGTGGTTTGTTTAAACTAAGAGACACAGTTTGAAAATGTCTATGTTAAGCCCCAACTGTCATTTAATGGGACAAAAATCTAACTGTAACTGTGTACATTAAACATCATTTACAAAAATCTAAATAGGTGAGTGATGGTTATTGCATTTTGACATGGTAAAAGTTATTTCTTGTTTTCCGGCCTTGTCTTTATATTAATTATTCTACTGCCATGACAAAACTATCTTTTGTTTGTCTTGTTTCAATCAAATGTATTTTATGTTGAACAATGACATTCTGATTACAATAGGTATAGTTTTTTATGCAATGTAACTGTCATTGTATATAGTATTCGGTGTCCAAAATACTTTCAAGAAGGAGGTTGTGTTGCCTCTGGTGTATCTGTCAGAGTCTCGGAGGAAACTCACCATCCTCTACAAGATGCTGATGAATTACAAACTCTATTAAATGTCATACATGTCAGACATTTTATCAATTTACTGTATAAATCAAGCAGACGCCATGTGTTCAAGTCAAAACCTATTTAACCATGTTTACACTAAGGAATGATGTACTGAATTGATGTTTATTGTTTTACAATTGTAATGACAGAAGCTTGTTTTACAGTAATGAAACATTTTTACAACATAACTATTCTTGTTTTAAGGCAGACATTTTGATAGTGTATACAAAAACAATGTTTACTTATCATTGCATTGACCATGTGGACATAGGGTCTTGGCACACTGGGGCTTGGTACTACCTAGAGATTTTAGCTGAAATATAACTATATATTTAAGCAAATAACATGAATGTAGACACAGTAATATATTTATTATTATAAAAGTATGTCACAGCATGCAACCATGTTGTTACTTGTAGGTATGTATGTGAAGTATGAAGTCAAATGAAGAATATTTTAGATGCTGTGTACATTACATGTAATATGAAATTACTGGGTTTTTATGTTTCACTACATTCCATTTATAATAAATGTTCAAGATTTCAAAGGTATGAATGTTAACTGACAATTTGTGGACCATATGCTGAAAACAATTTATTGCTTACATGTGTACCTTCATAATTTTGCTCATTCCAATTATGACATAACAGGTTTGCATAATTATACCTGAAATGTGAAATGTGATATTTTAGGCAGGCATTAAGTCATCTTGGAAACTGCTGTTTTAGTATTATATGTTTTACATAAAAAATATGATGTATTAGTATTATGCCTCCATTTACTAGAGCAATTACTATACACTTGCTTACATACTGCTGTTTTTACACTATGTGCACTGTTGAATTAACTGTGATATTTGTTGTTTTTGTAATAGTTTTATATGAGTATGTATGAATACTAAGCATTGTTATGTACTTGTTTAATATTGGCACTTGGTCTTTGTTGAGTATGACAGAACTGCAGTTGATTGATTAATGTAAGAATGAGTCACAGTCAGAATTTTTTATCATGGTCATACATAATTAGTGTCACTGTGTATTTTAATGTGTTGTTAACGTTTTTTAAAATTCAATTATTTGTCAAGAAGATTTTAATAATTAATGTTGTCTTCATTTTTTGTCAGTTCGTTTGTGATACTTGCATTAAAAGAAGGACTTGTTTCTGCAATTATCTGGAACTCAAGGTACATTATGACCTAGTATGTCATTTTCACCTTGATGTGCTTACACTTGGACTGAATGTGCATTTTACATTTATACTGTTTTAGTACTTTATGTATATGTATTAGGCAAAAGGTTTTTTTATTTTTAGGATTACAGGATTTTAAAAATAAAACAACAGGATTTTGCTGTCAGGAGAGAATAGAAAATATTATAGAGGGCAAAAGGGCACAAGGTTACTCACCTTTGTGTGAGCTACCTAGGAACCTAATAGGGCATCTGAATATTGTTTCATTGCAAAATTTTCAACGAATCCATAAACCTAAAAATAAAAAAATGTGGCCTTATTTTACTCTGCTGAGGTTTCATGCCAATATTTATGTTTGCTATTTTACTATATATATATACATGCCTGTCTCTCATTCGAGAACCATTATTGACAATAAAGTTTGCACATAATATGCTAGCCTTGTTGTGTTTGACAAAACCTCGCTAACTGTTTACCCCAAAAATTAAGACCAAGCTATCTCATATAAATTGATTTAAATAGTGTAATTTGAAGTTCAGATTAACTTTTAAAAGTTTTTGACCGGAGGGGACTATAGGTTTGCCCTCCATCCGTCCGTCTGTCCGTACGTCAAAATCTGGATCCTGACATAACTCAAACAGTTTCCAAGCTAGATTTATGAAACTTGGTATGTGGATAGGGGGCAATAAGGGGATTATGCACGTCCAAATTGTGGTTGCTATGGCAACAGAAGCATTGAAAATGGCTTAAACCGTTAGGGGACTTCTGTATTGCTTGCAATTCTTAATTACTTGTTCTTTCTTAACTTTCACTAAATAGCCTTCTAATTAAATACCACTATTGCACACCCATATGAATACATTGTGGGAAAGAATATGTTCAACAAAATACATGTACAGTAAGTCAAACTCAGGGGCGGATCCAGGATTCAGTGTTAGGGGGGGGCATGAAATGAAAAATGAGCTGGGGTCCAGGGGGCCGCAAGGGCCCCTGGTGGGTGCAGGGGGTCCAGATGGGCGAATCACCGCGGTAGCTCCTCGATTTTATGGAATTTTAAATGCTTAGACAAGCACTCCTCGAGCATGCAGCGAAAAGAGAATCAATGTGCAAAAAGAGCGATACATCAGAATCGCAAAGTTCGACCTGAATAACGGGGCGGCAGAGAGTCTATCGAAGTGTCTGTGGTTAGTGGAAAATGTTAATTGCGCGCTGTGCGCGCAGAAAGCAGAACAAAAATGACTTTAAATATGTGATTTAGTGTGATACAACAAATACAACAAACTTTACTTTGGCGATTTTAGGGGGGGCGTACGCCGGGTCCGCCCCCCCTTGGATCCGCCTATGAAACTTCTTCACGCTTGCGCACACCCACATACCTACGTGTCATTTGCCATTATTTGTGAAAATTAGAAGATCCACCTAGAAAAGCAATTGCGCAGACAAAAGTTCCATACTTTAGTGATGAAGAACAAAATATAGTCTCAGAGTGAACATCAATACTGCATTTTGCATGCATTACATCACGTCTACACCAATAGCAACCATCTGATGACTAAACGAGATTTGCGGTTCTGTATTTATAGTCATAGATTCTATGTCTGTAATAATATATCAAAAAAAGAAATACCAAAGGGCAAGTAGTCTGTTGGAAAAAAGATGCATAAATTCTTCATGCACACCTATATGTTATTAGAAATATATGAATAACTGTATGCATTATTTTTCCATACTCCCATATAACTAAGGACAGTTACTCCGCATGACCGAGGTTTTCTTGAGATCAGCAAAGAACTACATGGGTGAAGGAGAACATTTGACGGCTTCTTTCTCAGTTTGGCTTTAAACTATATGATTATACATTTCAACTAAACTGTTAACATGTTTGGCTATAGCACGCGCCCATAACAAGAAGTCTGAAATGTCATGTAATAGATAAAAGGGGACTTACTTAATTAGTGGTAACACAAAAAGCTCGATGAGTGTGCCCAGGGACTCGGATGTCTTCAGATATAAAAGCAGTGTCTTCTGTGCTCTGCTGCTTTGGCCGTGTATGGTGCGCCACCTAGGATTCGCCAGGCTTAAGTCCATTATTCAGCACTGTGTTACGTACGGTCCGCTGGCACAATGCTTTACACACTTTAGCTAACGACAAAACGTGGGCATGATGGATTGAGAATATGGCAACGAAACAACATTGCACATTAGAATAATTGATGCGCTAGACTGAAAACGATAATACTGGCATGACTTATTGTAAACAACATATGAATAGATCTACTAGGACAATGATTGAATGATATCGACTATTTTTTTTACAAAATACGGGTGCCGCTTGATATGGTGTAATTGTGTTTTCAAAATATAATTTAGATATGAAATTTGTGTTCCATAGTGAATAATTTATAAACCATTATGCCTGAAAGACACCAGACGCCTACTTTTCCAATATGACATTATATGTGAAAAGATGTAAACCGGTTGCGGTAAAATTTCAAGAATACAATGGACTCAAAACATGTACTTTGTTTAATAAAATGTACATAACTGAACTTGACCAGGAATATTTTTATGCTTCTGTCGTATCATATAAATTTCAGAACATTTGTTGATGAAACGAAGGCTGTATTTCAGATTCGGGATAATGCAATGCAGTTAAAGCGTATTTTAAAATGAGTCTTAACATGAATTAGCAATGGCGTCTGATGCACGTCGTCTGCATAATGCAACTAATGGTATTCCCACAAGTTACTGATGACAATTCTTAATGTCTGGCATTAAAGAGTTTCATTACTAGTACTAATATATAAATGCTTTAAAGTATACGACAAACGGCTTTAATCTGATGAATCAAATTAAGTTCTAAGTCTACCGTTACTAATTAGAATTCTCAATATTTGTTCATTTTCAAATCGTTCAATTTCGTTGGCAAAACAGGGGAATAGGTCTGGAAATGCGACAGATAAATGGATAGCAGTAAATAAAGGATCATGTCTGCAGGATAAATCGATGTATCAATATGGAGATGATCCGATCATCCGCCTCGGGAAATATCCTAGTCATTACGAGTTCCAATGTTCCAATGCCAATATTCATACTAAATTGCTTGCTCGATATTGTTCAGCGTTCGTGTTGCATTAAGAACTTTTAGAAGTGACAAATTATTCTCATATCTGATATCTGTCATGTGAAACAATCTTAGTTGAATGCTGATATAGTTATCATTGCCTACGACCATGTCCTCCTAACGTGGGTTCGTTGTTAGCTGTTGGTGTAGAGCAGGTACTTGTTGATGCCGCGATATTCATGACGGGAACATCTTTGAAAAGCTGGGGCAGCTACGAAGTCGAAAAATTAATTTTCGTGCCCTATCCCGTGAATAAAGATTTTAAAAACGATTAATCAAGCGCCAAACAATATCCTTCGTTATATACAAGCGGAGGCCTCTTTCGTAACAAATTCCCGCGTCACAATACCGGGTACCTAGTTTTTGGAAAACATGAAGCTGCTCAAACAAACTATACAAGGTGTGATATGAGGAACACCAGACTTGCCTATAACATGACCAATTACCTGTATTATTAATCCGAGATTTATTGTACGAAATGTTATCTTCATATTATACGCACCTTTTTAGGCAGCACACCGGTAATACGTCAGTTGATCAGCGTCAACAATAGTATCAGTGTAATCTTTCACAGTGTGGATTTCCACAACATAAAGCTTTGTTGTAATGTGTACATGTACATCATAAACTATTCTGGTGTCTGCGATTTATTTGACAACGTTCATGGACACGACGATTAAATCCGTTTGTCATTCACGTTTACGGCAGTTTATTTGAATATCCGAATGGGTTTCTTGATTTCGTGTTGCTTCTAGTCGAGATACCCCGCGTAGGGATTATGTTTTATCGCGCAATCGTCTTGTTACGCGTCCTATTACCTTGATGTAATAATATCTGCGTAATGGCGGGGGTTAGGCTATCGTCTCTTTTCCCGCTGAGTGGTTAACTGGCATGTTTTATGTTAACACATTGCAAGACTGTCGTCAAATGTTTTTTGTGAATATAATTAATGTATTTACCCAACGTTTAAGTAATTTCGTTTTGACAAATGGAGACACGCTTTCAAATATCCGTATGTTGCGTCGCCCACAAAAGGCAACTGACCACTAAATTAAGCCTCTTGAGATATCAACTTGCAAACATGGAAATTAAGTCGTCTGGCCAGGACAATGGCTAACTGTAATAGAATTTGATATGTCGCGTGTCGTTAAGTTAATTTTATAGAAGTCGAACAGGCTGACTCAACATGTCATGTACCAAATGTATGGTGTATATACAGCTATCTTATCTCGTCTGTTCTGTAATAACGAAAGGACAATACCAAACGGCTTTATCGGTCTGCGACTGTCTCGATTTGTTAAATTTTGCGTAAATATCAATATTTTTCAGGGAAACGGATATAAAGCCCATTGCCCTCACACATACTATGATAAATACAAGTTGTAGCTCTTCGTAGTCACACTATTTGGCTCAACTCTGGTATTGTGCTAAAGAACATGCACGCTTATCTTAGATCTGCGGTATCCCCCATTGCCCTTACAACTGTGTCACAAATTCACGCAATCACAGATCTGACATTACATGACAAAACTTCATGTAGCAATGATATGCCATTGCCACGGCTTGTTTCCTGTTTGCAATTGTATTTGAAAATCTAATTAAAATGAATCTTGTTAATTTTCTCTCCGAATTAAGACCAAACATTTTCTTGTAATCAAACAGGCGATGGAGGATTTTTTGTGTCAATGCTTTAGTCGTTAAAATATTTAGTAGGCGATACGGAACTGTGAAATAACCATGAACAGTCATACTGTCACCAACTAACCGTTATAATGAGGGCTCTGTCATTTCTTCCATAATTACACAATTCTATGTTACTGTCATAACGGAAGAACTGATAGGATCGCGGATTATGTATAATTATAGAATTAACGTCTGTCACCTTTATGCGGAATGTTAATTTTCTTCGTGAATGGAATATTGCTATTCACAACCTTGGCGATCCTTCGGTGTCGGCGGAATAAGAAAATAGTTGATCATTATCTCTGAAATCGCCAGTAATGACCGTGGATGATTTACTCATGGCGTACCCTTGTAGCCGGCTCGACTACTACAATCCCTTTTTTACAATGAATTTCGAATGCGAAATATTAATCATAATTCGAAATTGGGTCCAACATTATTCGGGTAAGAGTTTTCCGATTTAATGCTTTATGTGATCTGAATGTTTAGTTATTAAAATTTGATTTATTTTAAAATCATAAGAGAATTTCTGAATTATCTGTCAGAAATAATGAAAAATCGCGAATGAAGTCATGGAATGACGGTTGATGATTGTCTTCATGCAAGATTTATTTAATAGAATAACATGATGGATTTTTTTGTCTATTGGAATAAATACGAATCTGATAGATTATACAATAACGCATAAATCATAAATAAAATAATGTATTTCCTTATTGTTCGTTTGTGCGACTATGTATACACGTACGAGTATTATTATGTAAGTGACGTTACAGTTTATATATACTTTTTTAATTTACGTACATCCAATTTTGATGTAATAAAAAGGAAGTTAAGCTATTATGAAAACGCCGCATTCTCCAAACAGTGACACAAGTAACTCTATCATAGAAAATAAAGTAAAGCTAATACACAAATACAATTTCCTTTTTTACAGATATGTTCGCTGATACAGTTACCTTCTGCACATGTAGAAGAATAGGTATACATCGGAAATGAAGTAGATACCATTATAAAATGTTCCCCGGAAAAAACGCAAACTTTCTTAAAAGCCAGTTTGTTGAGGGAATTTTGGCCGTAAATGTTAAGCAGACTCGTAGTTCTACTGACAGATTCAAACCGATGGCGTTGTGTCCCGCTCATGCTTACCTGGAGTCGAAGTGGAATAATATCTAAGATTAGATGAGACCAAAACATGTAGCTACAATTGTTGAACGTTTCATTGAAACAACATTAAGAAATAAAGATAAATTACGACATGTTCCCGAAACTTCCCGAACACTCCTCATACCTATATTACAATTATGGTAGTATTGTGGCAATCGGAGCAGTACCAGTCTGTGCAATTCTAGAATATCAATCCGTACATGACCGAGGAGCTCCGAAAGAAAGTTACGGAAATGATATTGAAGATCATGTAATGTGTTACAAACCTGCATTCTTTGAAATCAGTGATTTCTGTTCAGATAAAAACACATTGTCAGTGTAATTCTTCAATCATACTACCAGCATAATGCATCAAAGTTTGATGAAATTGAGAAGCAGATCCGCTATAGTAGACCATAATGCTTGTTTATCATCGTTCATACAGAATTGGGATTCAGGACCCTTAAAATTTACATAAGTGGACCCTAAAGTGCAATTAACGACGTAGCACTGATGACGTTAGTCTGAAATGTTACCATGGAGGGCAGTTACCACCACAAGCTGTATAATTTAACTAGTCTTTCTATGTTGTCAGAACACATGCGATGGGTTAAAATTCCTCATTTCTGAATCATGCCTTTATGCGAGTCATCAATAAAATCAAAATATGTTATCACAGGTGACGATTTTTGTATGTAGTAATGAAGTTATAAAACACAAATTTTGCAGGATGTTTGGCGCTTCTAGACTTATATATGTTCTATTGGCACATTCCGTAAGAAGATAAAAATATCGGCTGCAAACAAGCATGTCAACCCACTCGTGTTTTAGAAAATAGTTCACGTTATTTATTGTATGATATTCTGTTATGCTATTAGCCGTTTCGAATCTCGACCGGAAACTTAAGTTATATTTTATGCACATTTTTCACAGTAACAGACGACTCTATATCAAGTAGACGACAAGCTTATCTGACCCTGACAGACGACCAGATCTATCAAGATTCATTTCGTACTAGTAGATCATTTATACGAGCGATGGAATGAATTAATTATTATAACATTTGGTATGTATTTTCGAATCTATTTAACCCAAACCAATGAGAAAGTCAAAGGAGTCTTCCATATTAAAAACCGTAACCCTAGCGCAAACAAACTAGTCGGCTGGCCAGTTTAATTATGCATTCAACCACACGTGAAGTAGACAGACTGGTTCAACGTTCATGTATTTTCTTCACCAAGCCTAGACTATTTGAATACAGATAACATTTATATCAACACTGAGAGTGTATATAGTTACATTTGTACATTCCTTCCATTCTTCGATTCATAGGAACCAGTACATTTGGTACATGAAATATTCCTGGCGTAAGCCATACGTAAGCAGACGAAACTTAACACAATCGTGCTGGAAGAAATATTTGAAAATATTAAAATTTAGAAATAAGACGCGTGTATAGGCTCTTCTACAGAACCAAGGGGTCTATTCGGAAAGAGCTAGGGTATTGCACCCGGATTCCTTGTATCACACAACTGTCTCTTCAATCGAAGTCGGAAGTCATCACAATCTGGTAGGGACTAAACCAACTGACATCAGTCTCGGTCGATCGTGAACAAACAAATCAGACGACTTTCATCATGACTTATCATTTTGATTTTGAAAATAAACTTCATTATGTAACCAGTATATAACTAACGTATGCATCATTTTTACCAAATATGGCGGCAAATAATCCAGTTATGATCGATGCATGTCAACAAATAACAAATTTGTTCTGTCAAAAAGCCATTAATTTAAGGATGCCAAAAGTAAACTCACCGTGATTGATATGTATTTCATATTAATATCATATCGTTTACACGTATTTTAATTCAAAGCAGAATCATGTTAACAAGATATGGCTCCATTAATTTGTTGATTGGAGGAAACCACCGGCCTCAGAAATTATATCACAAAGTACAGAGTTTTGACATCCCAATTTTTCAGTTTATTCACCATATAAAAGTTTATATAATGAAAAAAGCGACAAATTGATGATGTCAAAACTCTGCATTTTGTTATATGACTTCTTAGGCCTGTGCTGCAAACTATTTCTTATTGGATCATTCTTGACATTGGCTTGAATACACTTCTTCCTCTAGTGCTTAAGAGTTCTCCGAAAGCTCCATTGTGCTTCTGTTATTTATATAGAAACCTTTGCTTCTCGGCGCATCATGAACTGCAGCTATTTCAGTCTCCGTTTATTTATTAGAAAACATTTTGATGTTTGCAATCAAGCGATATCTAAACAAACTGCAAAAAACAAGATTTTCCGCCGGATTACTGGTAGGAAACATCTCTTGATAATATGAATGTTAATATAAATCAAATTATATAGTTTGAAAATGTCTCAAATATAAAGGCTTAGTTCAATTTCCGTGTTGGTGGTCTTTAATAAGAGTTGTAGATCTTCATCGCCACCGTTATACAAACAGACAACAAGGCGTTCCTCGAATCAAATTTCATTAAAAAGCTAGGCTCAGAAAACTATTTAATTCAATAAACGTAGCCGATGTTCTAACTGCGGAGCACTTGTTAGCAATTACCAACGACTGATAAGTCTAAGCCTGGAATCTGACGTACAGCTTAATTAAAACAACACGACGACTGGTAGTATTAAAAATCCTTAAAACTAATTTTCACAATTACCATAATGACTTTAGATATATTGTTTATGATGTTAATATACAAAATTAATATAGAATGCCTTTCCACTAAAAGTGGGGCCGCACTTGCCAGGTGAACGACTTGGAACTAGAGTACGCAGTCTCCGGATAATGATGGGAGTTGTTTTTGATAAAGATGATTTATTACCTACCGACTTTTATGATGATGATGATAAAATGTTCACAAAAACACTATTGCGTCAATGGGGGACAAAGACGTTACCTATTACTATTGACGACGATAAACAAAGACGTTAATTAACGATGACAAATACAGGTGGAAGCAGACTTTGACCATGACTATGGTTACAATGAAGACACAATGACGATGTCGACGACTATAAAGACACAATGGCGACGATGATGGACTTTGACCATGTCGACGACGATAAAGACACACTGGCGACGATGATGTACTATGACTATGTCATCGACGACGATGAAGACACTATGGCGACGATGATGGACAATGACTATGTCATCGACGACGATGAAGACACAATGGCAA
Organism: Spisula solida; assembly: GCA_947247005.1. Taxonomy (NCBI): domain Eukaryota; kingdom Metazoa; phylum Mollusca; class Bivalvia; order Venerida; family Mactridae; genus Spisula; species Spisula solida. The sequence goes on along the minus strand of OX365944.1, from coordinate 49,176,659 downwards.
CGATGATGGACAATGACTATATCATCGACGACGATGAAGACACAATGGCAACGATGATGGACTATGACTATGTCATCGACTACGATGAAGACACAATGGCGACGATGATGGTCTATGACTATGTCGACGCGGATGAAGACACAATGGCAACGATGACGAACTATGACCATATCGACGATCGCACCACACAATGGCCTCGGTGATTACGGTGCGATGACGATGATGGCATAACATTTATGATATACTACTCATAAAATCCTATCAGACCATAGCATGTGGAGGCTTCTCTCACAAATGTAAAATGAAATATAAAAAATGAAATTGAAATTTTACGACAGCCGTCCAGACATGCTAATGCTTTAACCATGCAGAAATAATGTGGTTATAGATGTTGAAGATACACTGCTAACACTTGTGTACCTGATAAAGTTCTTCGCAATGAGATGTAATCATTTTATAAAGAAACATATATATTATCTTGTCAGGACGATTGTCTAATCAGGCAGTCGTGACTTGATCATGTTCGTGCCGATAAACAAATCTACACCATCGACAGCTCGTCTCTAGAGACCGATGCACGAACGGAAATGCGCCTTGAACGCTGGATTATAAATTTTATGATTGTATCAGAAATTGACGCGATTTGGACAACATGCAAACAGACATATTTTACCTGATAATTGGAGTAATTTTATACATTTTACATACAGACGGTAGTAATCCCAGATTTAAGTTATGTAATTACTGCGGTTGATTCACAAGGAGTTTCTGTGTGTGGTTATGAAGTCATTGGGTTAAGACAGCTGCGCCCATGCCATGTCTGACATGTACACCCATATCATGCTTATTAAATCGTCGACAGAATGCCGATAATTTATTGTATAATTTATGATTATGAGACGTTGAGTACTTGTATGGGATTACCTAGTACACAGATTAGCACAATCTTCATGTTGTGGGTAGTTAGCCTTTTAGGAGCGGATACAATTTGATGCATGTCCGTGATCACAGAAAGACGGTTAAAGACGCCAAGGCAATAAACAATAACAAGACTTTTTCTTCATCATGTAAGGTTTTACATCGAAACAGACACAAAACTTTCACATTAACTTTCGTCCACACATCAATTATCTTAATTGGTTTGTACTAGCTTTTGTTTCCTTTTTCATACAATGTTTGTGTGGTGATTGATCAACGAACTTTACTAAAAAATACTTGATCGTTTTAACGTTCCTTTGTGTACAATTAAGTATTTTCGGTGAAATCCCTTCCTGGACTAGGAATCCAGCTGTTGGGTTAGTCTACAGACGCCACAAGAAGGCTTATACCTCACAAGTCAGAGTAGGAAGGGCTGTAGCTTGATCTTCTAAGTAACTGAACATTTCTCTTATTTAATAAATTGTGGTTTATTTCAAAACAAATTTGATTTAGTTTTAATTTGTTTAGTTAATTTGATGATCATACATAATTATATGTTCTTAAAATATTAATATTCTTTAATATGCACCTTTAATCCTTTATGTCCGAATTTTCCATCTTTGACATCAGTATTAATCATACACTATAATTGTATACAATGTAGTATATATTTGAAATAAACGGGGTAACCCTTAAGGGCCCGGAAACATGCTAAATGAATAGGAGACATGAAGATGCTCTAGCATCATTTTTTTAGATGAAAACTGGTATATTCTGGTATAAATCAGGTAAGATGAAATTGAGAAGTAACCTTAATATATAATACTGTTGCGAACATTCAATGAATGATTGACAACTAAATGATCTTGAATATGGATGCTATTAGACTGACTGCTCGGTTAGAACATCCTCTCATTGTACACTTGTGAACAATCTATAAATGTTATACTTTCAAGCAACAGGTAACTGTATCATTGCCTAAGTGAGCAAAAAAAGTATAAAATGTTTTTTTGTAAAATTTATATATTCATATTATGAATATATAAATTTCACAATTTTGTTTTTAATTTTAATCAATGATACAGCTACCTGTGTACCAAGCCTGCAAGCCTGACAACTATCTTGCGAATACTCTATTTATTAATCACTACATGCATATCTCGCCAATTTAGGTATGGCGTCGGAAATTTGATAAGTGGTCCAATTTGAAAAATATTTAGTAGAACGGAGCTGTCCAATGGCACCGCGTATGAATACGTCACAAAACTGTCTTTCAACTATGCGTGTTGCTTTCCGTTTGACGAACTCCATCACATGAACTAGTAAAGTATTCAGGAGAGGAGAAAAACAGGCATTCGGTCATGCTACAATTTTGTACGTTCGTTATGTCAAAATGTACACTATAAGCGTGACTGTCAGGATTTTTGGGAAGATTTTACTTCATGAATAGACATGAAAACGGCTAACACTACTATTTTTGCTAAATGTGACAATATAAGATTTCACGGAAAATTGGGATACACATGTATACGCATGCTTAAGTTATCTATTAGAAATATAGGACGTATTTAGAGTAACGCGTATTTTTACTTTTTGTTGTTCGGGACAACATTAAGCCATCCGTCCTTAGAATTGCAACGTGTACGTATATGTGTACGGGTAGCTACACATACAAATAGTTGTACACGGTTCTTCCCTAATGAGTAAGACATATTATTTGGATTCGTCCTAGGCAGGAAACATATTGCAGCTTTTGTTTGTGTTTGATCTTGTCTATAGATAATATTCCTTTCCTATGGTATAATGTAAGACAATGTTTGAACAATGGGAAGCACTCATGATCACGCAAATTATTATCATTTATCCTATCTGCTGGTCAATCATAGTTTGGTCTCACGTGACCATGTTCCAATCTTGCTAAATCACGCGATAAATCACGAGAATATGTTCTCAGTTCCCAATAGAGATTTACATCATTTAGTGCTTACAACGGATGTGTGAATCAATTCATAGTGTGTGTAAAACATCTACATACAATGCTTCTATGTGCTTGAAGAAAATAGAAACAGACCTATGACCGACTGCCGTCTCAGAAATGTTAGCGTAAAAACAATTGTCTCAATATAATAGTTAATGCATTCTTAAGATAAATATTGTGAGGCTCACAAAGCCTGGCTATGTGAACGCATAATTACGTTTATTCCATGCTTATGATTTTCTGTTAAATACTGATATAATATATCAACACAGAACTGGATATGACGGTTGGTGCCAATACCAGATGATAGTGTTTATGTAACTCGGGAAAACGACGGAAATTGTTTTGCTTGGTCGTTGAAGTGGACATTGTCTAAGAATTCGTTTCAGCTTCAAACACATTGTGCCTCTGATTGTTTACCAACAATTATTATTGCGTTACCGTTATCTCCTACATCAAATACATGTACAGTGTCTGCCATAACCCGACCGAATTTTCGTTAGCAGAACCAAAATGTGTCGCGCTTTCTCGATATCAATAGATATTGCAACTAGGGTATCCTCGTTGCCCTATTCAGCGTCGTGTCTACCCTTCATCATTCTCAGCAGTTGTTCGTACACTGGCAAATATACGCATGGTACAAATGTATATTTGTAAATAGATGGGGAGCATAGGCACATGGATTTCAAATTATCTAAGTCAAAAAAATCTTACTGTACCCTATATAGAGAGAATGCTGTGCTGTGGCCATGTTTAGCCGCAACGGATATGACGTTTCGAAAGCTGTTACCCAGTTTAACTGTAGTTGTCAAAGAAAACACGGATACCAGTTCCTATGAATATCCGTTGCGGCTAAACAGGGCCCGCCAACATTCTCTATATACAGGGTACACTCAGATAAGTGTGACTCAGATAATTTGAAACCATGTGCCTATGATGGGAGCTTCATGTTGTCCAACGTTTTGTACTACATGTACACGTAGTTCATTTTCTTTAATACCGATTTCAATATGAGAATGCTTTAGTATTAAGCCAACTTTTGCGTTCGACTCAGAATGTCGTAGTGCTTTGCCATTCGATGGACATTCAGTTTTAACCCTGCCTAATCGGCCAATGACCTCCGTCTTCGAGGTAAGTGTCCGAGATAGTTTGTGTAATACAAGGAATCCGAGCGGGCTTCCCTAACCCTTTCCGAATAGTCTCCTTTGTTCTTTATCGGTCCCGGTGTATAGCACCGATACACGCGAGACTTCATCGCTTGGGTGGGAAACACTGAATTGCGTTTATGAAATTCCCAATGCCCCGACCGAAATTCGAACCAGGGACTTCCTGATTAAAGTCGAGATCGCTAACCACCCGACCTCCGGGCAACGTCAGTCCATTTCAAATTATACAAGTAGCTTTACATTGTGCAGAATATCATAAAATATGAATATGAAATTATTCGCAATCCGCAGACGACAATATACTCGTGAATGTATCATTTAGATCATCATGCAAATTATATCTTAGATAGTATAAGGTATCTACCACCTACTGTCTGATGGCTGTGGTGGACCGAGGGAACCACAGAATATTTCTTTAGCTGGGTCGTGTGACCAAGAAATCGGAAGTGGAAATGTCGTTGACGGATGTGTGATGGATTCGATGAGCTACGAAACTAAACGCTGGCAACTTTTAAGCGGCCAGACAGTGTTTTTCTCTTTCGTTTCAGTAGAAACGCTTTAGTGGAGTGTTTGGTTTAAAATTAATGCTTTCTGTACGAGAATAATCGGAGCGTTTGTTGACTAGGTAATCATTTACCAGACGACAATTTAGGGCGCTGACTGCAATCTGTGGGCACCGTCATTTTCCCGTCGTCAAACTTGTTATGGTGTAGATGCATTATTGTTGTAATGTAATTATACGTAAATGTTCAAATTGTTAATTTGTAAACGCAGAAGATTACACTTCGAATTGGTTTACATCCATAATGAGAAAGTTACGTCGGGAAGAAATTAGTGATCTACCACCTTAAATGATTACATACTATCTACCAGGGAGTATACAAATTCTTTTACTGGGTAATATACCAGCAGGTTTGTGTGTATTTTCGTCTGCAATAAGTCTCGTCTGCTTAAACAACTAAAGATGCAAGACAGAAATACGAAACTTCCAATACGGCGCTAAATTGATAAGACAATGTGCTACTTATTTGGTAAGTACTTGAAGGGGAATAGTGCTATTTTCCAAACCATTGGAAACATGGAAACATTAAAGGTGCTGCCTCACATATCGGGCTAAAATTTTTGTATGACGTAATTTTTCTACCTAACCAAGTAGTTATGTAATATAAAGCCACTGGTGGTTGATTTATGAAAGATTTATGACATATAAGCAATTTTAATCACTCTTGATGTTCGGCACTCGGTATTTTTCCTTTTGAAAATATCGCAGAGTTTCCTTCCAAAATACTTTGTGAATTATGTAATTCACACATGATCAAACTGAAACTTCAACAAACTAAAGACGAAACATCTGTGAGGTGTTCGGTTCGTTTCACAATTCGTTTACATAGAATGGAAACAAATTCCAGGCAATGTAAGTGATAGTAGTGCTAATTCTATAGGGTATTAATACCCTATAGAATTTTGGGTGTATAAATGCTAAATTACTACAAAAAGCCGATATTTCCCAAGTTATAGTTTATGTCAATGTAGTTTTTATGGCATATACAGGCAACTACACCAAAATTACATGAATATTTGACAATTTAATTTTATTTTTGCAATACATCAATACGTGAGGCAGTCCCTTTAAAACTGAACACTCCTTTCTGATGTACTTCGCCTTGACACAGAATGTTCGTCACTGTTTCTTGGTTATATATACGTATAATGTATTAGCCCTGTGGCTAACCGTACATGTTGTGGTGGTATCCTGGCGTCTAAAATGTTGATATTATGTAATGAACCGTGAAATCCAGCGTGTGTGGTATACCTAGTCAGACAAGCTCATTTGTCTTATCTGTAGCCTCAAAATAAACAATCATAATTATTTAAGTTCACATCGATTCATCAATGGATGATTAAGTTTTGTTTTTTCTTACTGACATCCTTAATCAACCACATACGCCATGCAAACGGACAGTGCTGACAGGATGTGACTTCATGCGGCACAAAACGACCAATTCAGCCTCCGCCTCGGGAAGTATGTACATTAAGTGGGTTCGATCCTGCGACATACCACAATCGTTACAGATGGTTCTGGTGTAACTCGCTTGCTTGGTATTCAGTGCCCAAAGGTTGTTCTAGGACTGGTGAGCCCAGTGTCAAAAAGGTAGTTCTAGGACTGGTGAGCCCAGTGTCCAAATGTTGTTCTAGGACTGGTGAGCCCAGTGTCCAAAGGTAGTTCAAGGACTGGTGAGCCAAGTGTCCAAAGGTAGTTCTAGGACTGGTGAGCCCAGTGTCCAAAGGTAGTTCTAGGACTGGTGAGCCCAGTGTCCAAAGGTAGTTCTAGGACTGGTGATCCCAGTGTCCAAAGGTAGTTCTAGGACTAGTGAGCCCAGTGTCTAAAGGTATGTCTAGGACTGGTGAGCCCAGTGTCCAAAGGTAGTTCAAGGACTAGTGACCCCAGTGTCCAAAGGTTGTTCTAGGACTGGTGAGCCCAGTGTCTAAAGGTATGTCTAGGACTGGTGAGCCCAGTGTCTAAATGTAGTTCTAGGACTGGTAAGCCCAGTGTCTAAAGGTAGTTCTAGGACTGGTGAGCCCAGTGTCCAAAGGTAGTTCTAGGACTGGTGAGCCCAGTGTCCAAAGGTAGTTCTAGGACTGGTGAGCCTAGTGTCTAAAAGTAGTTCTAGGACTGGTGAGCCCAGTGTCCAAAGGTAGTTCTAGGACTGGTGAGCCCAGTGTCTAAAGGTAGTTCCAGGAATTGTTGGCCCAGTGTCAGGATAATGAAACTGGATAGTCTCCATATCACTGAAATACTGCAGGTGGGATTTAAAAACGGCAATAAACGGCATTTGATAAAATATAAACACATGTATAATTTGCTGTTTGTCATATATAATGTTACGCACATGCCTGTAATGACATTAGGGTCATGTTGAAGCCATAATGCTAGATGTAATGATTATGTACTTGGCGTTGGGCGAATGAAGTACAATCAAATGCCAGTGTCAAGTTTATTTATTCACTTAAAATGTCGAATCTTTGTCCTATTGACGCCATACCATGTAACTCAATAAAACGTTGCACTTTTATTTATATAGGCCCGTGCTTGGACATTGCACTTAAATTATTCAAAATACCGTCGTATAAATTCAAATCGGATAAAAACGTAGTTTCTGTAGGCTAGAAATGAGCCGGAAATACATGTAGTGAATGCAAGCACGGAATGCAACATACAAGTAAACAATCTCACCAAAAGTTCAAGGAGACACGAGGAAAAAGGGGACATGCAACTCATGAACAAAACATGGCAAATCAATTATCACCACAATACTGTTTCTAAAACATAACCCACAATAGCAAAACAAACCACTAAAAAGTAGTAATAAAACAATTATTACTTAGTTTACAGTAGAAATTATACCAACCGGTCAGTCCAGAGATGTATAAAACATGGCTGGTCATAGCATAGTATATGGTTATTTAATGCATGTGTAGTATTAATCAACTATTTAAGTATAAAAATGACTAATTTAATCATAATTATATTGGTTAACTAATGCAAATGTCTGTTTTAATTCAGGTGATATTAAGCTAACACAGGTTGAACTTGGAACTACATTTTACAAAAAATATATAGATCTAGTAAAAAATAGCCAAACCTCCAGAATATGGAAACAAAAAGTATTATTTCATAAAAACTACATAAAATAGGGATTGTGAATATAAACATGATAATAATATGACGAATGTTGATATGATAAAAGTATTAATCGCGACAATGTCTGTATATATGTTTTTACGATACAATGTGGATTTGTTTTATAAGTCTATAATATTTGGCAAATGTACATTGTCTGCATTTTCAATATTGCGACAGACAAAATGTAGTGCAATCATTATATAATATCTAATTGTAACGTTATCTAGATGTATTTACGATGTCAGGCTGAGTTTTATTGTTCGACAAACTTATGACACATTCATGTGGCGTCTGAAAGGTTTTATATAAGCACTAGTTTTACAATAGTAATGAAACTGCCAGAGACATTAGATTTGTTCGGAGACATTGAATTACAGTGTTTCTAGTTTTGATGTAGCTTTAATATGCTTATTTATACATTGTGTATTTTATAATTATGTTTTATATTCGTATGTTCATTAGACTGTAGGTACATTAATCTTCTACTCGGTCACACAGCCTATAAACCAAATTACTTTATTACTTATTGGGAGATAATACTATTCAAAGTATACTTATTAGGAGAGAATACTATTCAAAATGTATGACTTATTGCGATAACCGGAAGTTGACTCGTTTATACACTGCGTGTCAACCCGTCCTAGAATTACACGCTCGGTGCTCAAATCGCAAGGTAGCTTATTGGAACAACTTTTTTTTCATATCGCGGTCTGTGATCGAACCGGCAACATCGCGCTCCGAGAGATGGGCTTTGTAACCACTGGATCTTCGGGACCGAACGTGATGTACTTGGGATATAGTGCCGGGTTTATACTCTATATGTGTTGAGTTCGAATCCGGCGAAGAACATTTATTTATGCTGGAGCCTTGAACCATGATCAATTACCAGGGGTCATTCATTAGATTTATCCATACAAGTTTTATGACTATCTTTATATACTATAGAGTAGCTATCCAGTTTCCGTTTCTCTTTTTCCTTTTGTGGCAATCGTGAAAGCTCGACCATGTCCGTTTTTCTCCTGTAAATATATTGCAATGCATAAAGGCCGAGGTAACCAGAAAGATGTTGTTGTTGTACTTGTGACTTGTACATTTAATTTGTGTTTGTTCTGTTTGTGTCCTTCATGCTCTGTTGAGTGCAGTCTTCCCTGTCCTATCTATTATCTTTTTGAACGGATATTAACTTATTTCTTTGAATCAATACATCTCATACATCTCATACGCACAACCCGGATTTAGACCAACGTAGGATTATACAAAATGTATGTGAAACAAAACCTCGTGTTAACAAACTACAGAAACACGGAGGACAATTTCACAACAAATCAATCATATTATGACATGTTTCGTGGTACAACATGAAATGAGGGATAAATATATGAGGCTAGACAGTGGCATGACTAAACTTATGAAGTTAAAACTTTTAATGGCGCATCAATAATTGATATACCGTCGAGTATTTGTGTACGGGCATTCAGTTATATGCTATAAATGTACCTACCGACATCACATTATGAATACGTCTAAGTCTAAGGCACGTCAGTCCGATTGAGTGTATATAGTCTTTGCACCCCAGTCGGGCAAATCAGTTCGGATGGCGGAACCGAGAATCGCCCGATATATCCACAATGAGCCGTACCCCGGTGGGCACCGTGGGAAGATCCACAATGAGCCGTACCCCGGTGGGCACCGTGGGAAGATCCACAATGAGCCGTACCCCGGTGGTTAGATGCAGATTCGTCAGCTGGGTTCATCGGGGCAGTTTATGTACTCCGAAACATTGACTACGGTCATGTGTACAATACAATCATGTGGAGAAGTTGTGTTGCGGATGATTCAGTGCCCTCTACATGTATTTATCATACTGACGGTAGATAAATAATTCCAAGAAAATTAGTTGTTGACCTCGATGGCAACAAACTAACGACACCCGCATTATACCAATTTGGAATATTGTCGTATTTTTTATATTTTAATTAATTTACACCAACATGTAGTAATTTATAGTATTTGTAATGATGCAGATTGTTTCTGTACGTATGGATAATGGTACATTTAAGTTGAGTATATATTTACAAGGTCACGAGTGCGCTGTGATCAAACCCCTTTTCAATGCATCCACTCTGTAAACCATGGTGGCTTGCTCAAGGACTTGGTTTCATAGTCAGATGGTGGAGGAAAGGGTGCGTTCATGTTGACATCAGTGTGACAGTAGGGAAGCAAGAACCCGACGGAGTGGCATCGGGTGTAGGTGGAGGCTGGGTGGAAGAAAGTCTATACGTTGTATGTCTACAAGAAGACCTTGGCTTTACATGACATTGTAGGATGTCAGCTATAATTGATGTCTCCAAGGCACTTATTAGGCTAAGAACTGCTACTAATATTATTAGAGATTTTGCTACGCAAATACAAGAACATCATCTTGTCGAATTCTCTTACACTTGAATATTATATAACCTATGCTGCGTTTTCTTGAAATATAGTTAATTATGTATAAGTTACTGGTGTATACGTCGTCAGAGGAGAATGTCAGAAACTTTAAAACGTATACATATAATAAGTTTGGAGTGTTTGTAATTTTGCAGCATTAGTTCAACATGAGGGGGTTTACTACAAAGCTCTCGCAATCGAATTTTAGATTTTATAGTAATTTAGATAATTAAATCAGACGGATACATGCATCTGTCTCAACTGATAAACGCAAATATACACATCCTCTCGATTATAACAACTAGACTGACGTATATACACGTCAATCTTTCAACATTTAGGACTTTCTTCGTCTAACCAGCAATTTAATGATCCATTCATATAATTTAAAAGGATGCGAAGATTAGGAGTTTATGATCACGCGTCTTATAGTTTCGAGGATTTACAGACTCCACAGAAAACCTATTTATTTAAGTTGACTTTGATGATTAACTTGTGTACAGTTGGTTTAAGCATATACATTGTAAATAAATATATGCACACGCGAAAACAAAAACATGATATACAACAAACACATACGTCACGGTTATGACCAGATCGCAGTCTTATGTACATGCTCTTCTGACATTTTTATACGTAATGATCGCCTTACACGTTAAATGATCAATGGTTCGACCGTTCGAGTAATATTGCAAAGTATCACCTAGATACAGCCGTTCTTTTCTTTCAGATCTTTTATTTATTATATTCAATATTATATTATACATCTTTGATCATGCGTGCATCTTTTCAGTCACCGGAAATCGATCATAGCTTTACCGGAAGTGAGCAATTAAAGAATACGCAATAAAAAAACATTGGTACATACATATAGTATGAGGTAATGCGCTCAGTTTCTGCACCGGACTGCTAGCGCCAAAATCGAATAATCTAGTGTTTTATTAACAGAAATTGCCGAGCCTATGTATGAAGTAATATCATTATCCCTCTCCCGAGATTAGCTTCTGCAACAAATATGGGACCATTTCCTGCTTTTTCCTATCTCCGAACGTTTACGGAAATTGCCGAGTCTGAAATTGAGAAATTTAAAATAACATAAACCAGAATGTGGTCCATGTCAAACATATTAACTGCTGTTAGTGTTATAACGTGTCCCTTCATCAGATCCCGCTTGTATACGTTATCTTGAATCTCAACAACAGACAAAGGGCTGCAGAAACCCTTCAAGAAATGTTTACATAAATGTCATGACATTTATAACATGAGGAGAGTGGCTAGCACTTGACAGAGACATACTATTCACATGTAGGTTATCCCAGGCAACACATAACTGTCACAATCATCAAACGAACGTATCAACTAGTCTAACATTATCTATATGCAATCTTTGCAACCGCATGGAAATCTTCAAATTTCTTGTCTACTAAACTATAAACAAAACCAGTGATGTTAGTTTACTCGGTGTTACGCCTAGTTACTCTTCTTAGACTCCTTCCCTTGAACAATCATATAGTTTACAAATGCCTTTCATACTTACTGAAACTCAAGCATTTGTACATTTGTAGTACAGATTCAACATCTGGGAAATTCTCGTGATCGGGTTCCTAAATTTGAAACAACTAGGACGGACTGTCCTTGAAAGTAGTACCTTGAGTAAAATCCCACCCCAATATGCTCACCATTTGGACAGTTGAAAATGGCATGAATTCGTCAAGCTATCTGAAGCAGAATATTTCTAGTAAATCCGTGAAAATGTATTGGTTGGTGCAAATGCAGTTGTCGTTATATTATGTCGAGAAAGGGACACGAAAATGAAGTGAAATACACTCGGGTGGGCGTATCATTTTTACAGCCATGTAAACGTTTTACTCAAATAGAACAAACGATATGGCCACCTGTAGTGAAATGGGCATGAAAATTACGTAATTACGGTTCCTAAAGTTGAGGTTGTCATATTAATACTGACGGGGTCTTTAAATAATGTTTTCCTAATGCCGCGGTCCAATGATTAGTGCGCTTAATTTGTTATCCGGCGATCCGGTTTCTTTTCCATGAAATTTTGACAACAGCGTCGATTTTCCTCCACAAATATGTTGCTGGTTCCTTATGGAAGGATAAGTTAGTATTGGTTAGGGTACAGTCCAGGAAAACTGGTTAGGCGATTCTCCAGCCGTATACATGTACAACGAAAACATTGTTTAGAAACGGCACTAAACCTGAAACTTCTAAACAAATTGATGTTTTACTACATTTACTAGTAGTGTTTAAAGGTATGCATAATTAAGCAGTCATGTCACCAACTGATCATCAATCACGTTCATAATTCGAGATTGTATCTTGATGATTTATTATTGAACTTGTATCACTACCTTGGGACTAAAGTGTATTTATTTACTTTGTATATCATGTGTGAGTTTTCATTTCGTAGAGGTTGGTTCATTTGGGTTTGGTCTATCTAGAATACTAAGCACGTGTCGGGGAATAAACTGCGCTATAATATTCCATTACGTTTTAATCCGGAGCCCGAAGAAATAAAGTTAATAATCGGGTGACATGGTACTAGCCCCGAACTTGTTAATAAGCACTGCCCTAATAAGCTGCACAAACTGCAATTTTTGTTGAGTCATTTTTTTTTTACTTTTCAACATTTTATGCAGTGATTTATATAAATAAATATGCCATAATATAAATATATCGAATTAAAAGCTCGTAAAAATATTGAAACGGCAAAGAATTTGTATTGCAAACGACCGGTTAACCTCGTTTATGTTGTTTTAAATGAGAGCAGAAATTCCATAGAGCAGTAAGAAGGAATCGCTGCTTGCGAGAATGCATATTAAATGAAAGTGTCAATTCCAACATACGAAGCTTGTACCAGTAATGTTTATGTCATTTCTTACCCCGTAATAAACAGTTCATAAATAACATTCTACATAGAAGTAAATTAGCTTGTTTAGAATCAAAGTCCATTCTGACGGGATATGTACGCCTATTTCAATCTAATCACCATATGCTTTTCATATACTCATACTGTATAATGACAAATATTGTTTATATGTAGGCATGCTAGGGAAATTAACGTAATGAAAATGTGAAGCTGAAACGATTAAATAGTGTATAAAGTTGCTCGATCCGTGCTGTTTTATCGACGATAACAAGATTTTACCCAGCGTGTTTCAAATCAAGTCGTTGCGCCCGAATTGCTAACCATAGTTAGAAAATTGTACCAGAAAACTGCAATACAGTGGTATGCTTATGCTAAATTTTATCAAACATGCATCATCAAGTATAAAATGTATATTTATATCATATACTCCAAAAATACATGCATTGATATGTACACACAGTATGCGTCCTTAGATGATTAATATATTGCTGGCCAACCAGCAGTGATACCTACATATATTGCAACCTTACACTGTCTGATACCATGTATGACAACCACAGATGTTTCGGGTGAATGACAGAGAACTGTATGCATTTAAAAGGCAAAAACTTTGAACGTATAATTCACAGTAAAATACGGTGTTTTATCGACAAAGCTAAGCTTTGTTAGTACGAACGGGGCAGATGCCCAGTTTAGATATTGCCATTTTATACCATACCGCACCAGCTGGGGTGCCCTCTGGCAAAGAGGTTTATAGATCCAAATCTTGAAACTATAGCAAACTATATTGTCATAACAATCAACGTGAAGCAGTCGGTATGCCCGTTAGTGAACGCGATAATAGACATCTTTACGATGGTCAACGTGTTAAATTGAGATATCATCGATTTGTGCAGTTTAATTGTATTATTTTTTCCGATTGTCTTGCATTTTCAATTAATTTGATTAATGTTGACCCGTGAAATATGCCCATGATAACATATATTACTGACATATGGCCGCTAGTTATACCGGCCATAATTTTATTTGATCTTTCCACATGGACCAGGTATCCTTATCACCCAAATGACCGTGGGAGGTCAATCGTATTATTTGATTTATAGCATTTTGGGAATCGCCAGACGGCTTAAAAAAGTCAGCCAGTGATTCAGATTACATTTGATACTTGGCCGGTTTTCTTCTGATACGCCACTAATTAAAGCATGTACGTCCACAGAGGCACAGGAATCTCGTGGTATACCGGAAGTACACTAAAAAAGAAGCTTCATGAGATAATGAAATTTATAAAACATGCATTACAAATGACCATGGTAAGGCATAATCACAACTGATTGTAGAACTGAGGCAACATTATAACAATCAGCTACAAATTCAACATACGGGGTACATCTTTGTACATTTATTTGTAATGTCGTCAAATTGTACCATGGTTCATTGAATACAGACACTTCGGTACGAGGGAAGTTTTGTTCCTTGGATGCCTATGTAACAATTGACAGTAATCGTAGTGTAGTTCAAAGAACAGTGAAAGCGGACGTCTAGCCTAGTCGGGCATCTAACCAGTAAATTGTGTCAGGTAGCAACGATAAAGATGTATTTCTGACGAACATTGCGTATGAACAGCAAGAGGAGCAACATAAGAGAATGGGTAAATGCATACTAGTAGTTCACTAGATGTTGATCAGTGTATTTGTTACATTGGGAGACAAAACAAAGTACGAGGGGTTCACAATCAATAGTACTGACTGGATTAAATCAAAGTTTGTAATAAAATTATTTATGCTAATTGGATAATCACGTGACACCTTATGTTACGGTGAGATTGACCAGTCTGTGATTTTATGGCCGCAACACCCTGACTTTATTGTATCACAATTTCCATATCCGTAATAGAAGCGACAAATTTGTCAATAAGCGACCATAAAGACAAGCTGGTCAGTGTTCCTAAGTCTGTCATAAAGTCACAGAAGTTGGTTGACCACGTGGCAACGAGTGCCAACAATTTATCTGACCGTGTATTGGACACTTAACGATGTGAATGAATTATGACCAAGACAATGTGTCGTAAAAGTGTTAAAGAATGGCATTTCATAAATGGACAATCGTTAATCAACAGTAAGGACCGTGCTTAGTTTGATTATAAACCATAGTTTTAATTTTATACACAGAAGAACATGATTAGAAAACAGACAGAAGCCAACACAGAACCTATTGTTCCTCTCCATGTATCCTTATTGTTTGAGATTGTATTAATTTATTTTAGATGTATTAAGAAAAGTTATATAACTTATATGAATCACCATTGACACTGCCGGTAAGCCAAATGATCACCACGAGTGAATGAGAGAAGAGCAGCCAGTTGAATACTGAGCGCCAAGCAAAGGACTTACCAATCGTGAAAGTTCGGTCATTTCCGTTTGTCTCCGGAAAATATACTATTGCAATGCATAAAGACCGAGGCGGTTGTACACGCCATGATGTTTCTGCTTTTGTGTAGTGTATACATAGAACAAGCACTGACAACCAACCAACCATTCGTAGCCGATGTTCTATCACAAGGATACATGTATACAGAAGTACTATCACATCATGTCTTATTTTTTCTAATATTGCTAAATATATTATTAAATAAAACAAATATGAAGGCATCGAACTGTGCTGCCACAAAGATCGTGCCTAGCACATTCTGGTTGGATTCCGGGATTGGGCTTGTTACCTTTGTTGACCGGTCACCGTATTACATATAACAGAATAACTGTTGAAACGGCGTAAAGTCAAACAACAAAAAACGTCGATCAATACCCTTAGACGCTGAGTGCCAAGCAAAACTGTTGTCCCAGAACCATGGACATCAACTTTGTAAACAGATGATAACCTATCGGACATGGAAGGTAGTACCCAACCGAAACAGCGAAGCACAAAAGGCACAGAAAGGAACAAAGAAACAGAAAAACCACACGCTATATATAATACGTTCAGGCCACAATGCCAAACACAAAACTGAATATGAAAAATGAAACCAAACAGCCCCATCTTTATGCAAGTCACGATATGGGTACGGATTCACAACCTCCCATCCCCAGGGCGAACACTCTAACCAGTGACACTCTAACCAATGGATCACCATGGCAGCTGTTACACCACAATGGATCACCAGGACATATGTGACAATAGAAACGTATAAAAGCAATCAGTAATGTTGAGATTGTGAATACATGTACTAGTATTCCAGATTTATTTACCATTTATATACATTTTATCAGTAAACTACAATGTACCTGCATAACATGAATATGATTAAGAAAATGAACCCGTAAATTGCGATTGCACAGAAACAGTTTCGAAACCCAACTCAGATAGAATTGAATTATCACGAAGAAATATTGCCATATAATTCCATTTAGCAATCAGTCCACATAAGGCATAAGATAATAGAAATGTATGATTGCAACTAACATGCAATACTGGTACAATGATATCATTATAGATCAAGCAAAGATAAGTTTGCGTCATTGCCATCATGGTTTCAAATAATTGCTGCATTTTGTAGGAAATTTGTAGAACTACCTGAAGATGATATACTAATGTACCTATTTTCGATCATTTTTATTCAATAATGACAAAAATAATTATCTCATATGTATACATTTACAATTATAACATCATAACATCCATATGCATTGCAAAAAATAAAACGTATTTGTGTATAACTTAAGGTGTAGTCACATGTTACAATCAACGAACAACAAAAACGGGTACGTAAAACACTTCCGTTCATGTGCGTGTATTGTCCTCGGTAATAAACAAGTACATTGTATGTTTATAACAAACATATGATACAGATAATATGAACAACGCTATAGAAACTGTGGCTAGTTAGATACAATAATATACATGGAAACAGGATCTCCGGGTGACTCCGAACCACGCAGAGTCAACTGAATCAACAGATCCAGCTCAACTCCGACAAACATGATTTACATGTGACGAGAAAGAATGTTACAAAAAATGGAGCAATCACGAATACGGACCCAATAGTTAAGAATTCTATAAAAAAATGAACATATTTCGCGTGACGACTAATGCGTACTCTTACGTTGTCATGCTTTCACAGTGAATTTGTTGTTTAAAAAAATGAAGCCCTATTACACGTGTGTTATCTTATAACACAGCCATTAGTGATATCATGTTTAATGTGAGAGATCGGAGGTTTTTCTACTTCCATTTTTTTTCTCAATTATTCCTCTCAATTTGAAGTGCTATCAACGTGAAATTGGTATTTATTTAAGATCAGTTGTCATCATAACCCTAGAAACGTGGTAAAGCTTTCTACGTTCAGCGATTCAACAATTATTTGACTTGTTACATTTGATACATTGTCATCAAATAGAGTGCGTACCTTTCCATTGTGTACATGCATTCACTTTCACGAGACCTAACACGACACGCAATGTAAGATATTAGTAGCCAGGTTGCAATTACGGAACCAAACCAATCACACACTCGAGCAATACTGACGTGAAGAATATTAACAACACAGTCGAGCAACACTTTCTAGAGAAATACCAACGAAAAATGCCAACGGAATACTAATACCAGATAAACATTCACTAGAATAATGCAATGGAAAGATTCGAGTCAAACTACATTGAAGAGTATCAACGAAATACTCCAACAACAACTTCAGAGGAATAGCAAAGCGAAGACTCGAGCAACGCATGCTTGAAGAACGCCAAAGAAATAATGCAGCAACGCCTTCTTGAAGAACGCCAACGAAAGACTCCAGCAATACCTTCTTGAATAACGCCAACAAAAGACTCCAGCAACACCTGCTTGAAGAACGCCAACGAAAGACTCCGGTAACACCTGCTTCAAGAACACCAACGAAAGACTCCAGCAACACCTGCTTGAAGAACACCAACGAAAGACTCCAGCAAGACCTTCTTGAAGAACGCCAACGAAAGACTCCAGCAACGCCGTCTTGAAGAACACCAACGAAATACTCCAGCAACATCTTATTGAAGAACGAAAGAATCAAGCAGCACTTCTAGAAGAATACTCGAGAAACCCTTCCTTGGAGAATAAAGAATGGAACAACTAACACTTCTTTAAATAATTTCTCGAGTTTAGAGAGAAATATCAAAGCAAATACAACTATGAGGAATACCAATGATAGATTCGAGCAACACATTCTTTGAGGAATGCCAAGTATAGATTCGAGCAAATCATCCTCTGAGGATTGCCAATGATATATTCGAGCAACACACCCTTTAAGGAATACCAATGATAGATTCGAGCAAAACATCCTTCGAGGAATGCCAATGATAGATTCGAGCAAAACATCATCTGCGGATTGCCAATGAGCGATTGGAGCAACACATCCTCGTAGGATTACCAATGATAGATTCGAGCAACACACCCTTCAAGGAATGCAAATGATAGAATTCGAGCAACACATCCTCTGAGGATTGTCAATGATAGATTGGAGCAACACATCCTTTGAGGAATACCAATGATAGATTGGAGCAACACATCCTTTGAGGAATACCAATGATAGATTCGAACAACACATCCTTTGAGGAATGCCAATGACTGATTCGAGCAACACACCCTTAGAGGAATCCCAATGTTAGATTCGAGCAACACATCCTTTAAGGAATGCCAATGATAGATTCGAACAACACACCCTTTGAGGAATGTCAATGATAGATTCGAGCAACACAGCCTTTGAGGAATGCCAATGATTGATTCAAGCAACACATCCTTTATGAATACAAATGACTGATTCAAGCAACCCACCCTTTGAGGAATGTCAATGTTAGATTCGAGTAACACACCCTTTGAGAATTGCCAATGATAGATTCGAGCAACACACCCTTTGCGGAATGTCAATGACTGAATCAAGCAACACACCCTTTGAGGAATGTCAATGATAGATTCGAGCAACACATCCTTTGAGGAATGCCAATGACAGATTCGAGCAACACATCATTTAGGGAATGCCAATGACTAATTCAAGCAACACACCCTTTGATGAATACCAATGACTAATTCGAGCAACACACCCTTTGAGGAATACCAATGTTAGATTCGAGCATCACACCCTTTGATGAATACCAATGTTAGATTCGAGCAACACACCCTTTGATGAATACCAATGTTAGATTCGAGCAACACACCCTTTGAGGAATGCCAATGTTAGATTGGAGCAACACACCCTTTGAGGAATGCCAATGTTACATTCGAGTAACACACCCTTAGAGGAATGCCAATGACTGATTCGAGCAACACATCCTTTAGGAATACCAATGACTGATTTGAGCGACACACCCTTTGATGAATAACAATGCAAAAACTGGAACAAGATTCCCTTGAAGAATATTCAGGAACGACTCCAGTCGTATATCCAAGAGCGAAGAACGGTCTGGCGTTATTTTGAATGCTGTTTCGACGATATTCAGTTTGCGATGTGTAATTGCAAAAATCGTAAGACAATCAAAGAACAGATCATGTTTCAACGAAGATATCTGGTTTAGCATACATGCTGTTGTTGTTTTTATGTTTTATTTAAATGATGGACGTAGCATTCTAATGCGGACTTTCAATGAAGTTAATGAAAAGCTCGCAGGAACAAAACACCATGTCTTTGATTTGTGAAATACGAGATCCGAATTGATGATGTTCTTGGCAAGACGCGATGCTTGCACAGAAATTGTGCATATGCTAACAGATAATTCTAAGATTTTTCAGCATCCTTCTCTTTAAATATTCAAATTGTATTCTCAAAAACATAAAAACTCGTTGAACACAGTTTTCTTAAATACTTTAACAACTTTACTCAAAATATTGAGACAGTTACGGGAGAAAAAAGCAATTGAAATGAAACGGTGTTTGTCAGATCCGTGGATATCGATCAAGAACTGTCATTTTATTACGTGGCTGTCCTAGAACAAGTTACTCCTGGGAAATAGATATGCCTAAATCCCTATCTGAATTTCAAATAACATTAGTCTCACCAGGTTTTAATTTCGCAATTTAAAATACCGAAGCAAGTTACAACAAATAAATGGGTGTACGATAAATAGCTGTAACTTAATTTACATTCAACGAAATGATAAAGTTTATCATCTCAATGTATTGTTTTAGCTAAAGTTTTAAGAAAATTACGGACTAGCCAAAACATAGACTGTCACAATAGAGGGAAATAGTTCTAAGATAACAAGAAAATATATACTTTGAGAGAGAATTAATTTTAATGAAACTGGCAAGTAAATAGGCGGATTAGGAAGATATGGACGGTTGAATTGGTTTTTAGCGGAGAAGATAATGGGAAGATGGTAGCAACGGAGCACGGCAAACACATACGTCAGATTAGAACAATGTTAGCGATATTTCTAGACAGTTATAATACATAATCGCTTTTTGTGAGCGAGTTATTCACGCCTGAAATTTGAATTTAAATAGTTTATGTCTTGAAGTTTCATCTAACAGTATAAGATTGTTTTAGACATTAAATCAACACAGAATATTCAACAGTATAAAAACGTCGACATTTGTATATGAATTAGAATGGGAATGGTCGAATTGAAGAATCAAGCATGCGACCTACAGACACAGAAAGTCTGAGTTACCTCAATCATAGAAATTATCGTGACGAACAGCATCCGGTTCATTGAACGAGCCACATACAGTATTTCAGTATTCACTGGTTGATTTCCATGGAATACAACATAAATGAACTACAGAGTCCAGAAGGTGCAAACACGAAAATGAACTCATAAACGAACGGGAGAATAGTACGTGTATGCTTACTAATAGGAGGGATGCTTACAGATGGGAAGAAATGCTTACTAATGGGACGTTGATGCTTACTAATGGGAGATGCTTACTAATGGGAATAAATGCTTACTAATGGGACGTTGATGCTTACTAATGGGAAGAGATGCTTACTAATGGGACGTTGATGCTTACTAATGGGAGATGCTTACTAATGGGAGATGCTTACTAATGGGAATAAATGCTTACTAATGGGAATAAATGCTTACTAATGGGACGTTGATGCTTACTAATGGGACGTTGATGCTTACTAATGGGAGATGCTTACTAATGGGAGATGCTTACTAATGGGAATAAATGCTTACTAATGGGAATAAATGCTTACTAATGGGACGTTGATGCTTACTAATGGGAGATGCTTACTAATGGGAAGAGCTGCTTACTAATGGTAGGGGATGCTTACTAATGGGACGTTGATGCTTTCTTAGCGAAGGGGGCGAAAGGTGCATACGAATACATATTACAAGTTCGGTGACCTTCCAAGACTGTGTTCTTCATATTCTATAGAAAATTACAAAGTTATGTCAAGTTGCTGTTATTTAATCAAGCTTATTGTGCATAGATCTGAATTAAATATCGTTCAGTAAAACATGCCAGCAAAATGATATTCTTGACAAAATATTGAAGATAGGAAAAGAACGTGTTCAGTGATCAGGTTTTCCGTGTTTCATTCGTACGATTAGTGCTAAAATCTCATTTACTTGTCTCCGTTACATCTCCCTCGATACAACTTCCAATGTATTGGAATGGTGCGTTGTGTATTGCTTGGAAGCTGAGGTGGCGAATGCAATTTATCGTAATTTTAAGTGAATTACATTCATGTGTTTCTTTCCATGTTAGATATTGTCTATTGTTTACTCGACTTGTCAAAATACAATTAATGTCCTCAGCTAGGGGAGAGTCTTGTCATTTACGTATCTTCCAAGCAATACTTCAGTCAAATACTTGATAAATAAATAACTTAGCTTCATGTATCCCTGCCAGAATCGTATTGTTTATTTTAATCATCGAAACTGTTTATTGTTGAAATATACATCAAGTAACGAAGTCGCGAGGACAAACGTTTTTTGACAAAGAAGAAGATTGAGACAATCGGTTTGGCGCCATTTGATGTTTTCTGGCAAGTCGTAAAATGCGTTTTTTGACATGCCGAAAATTAACACACTTCTAAACAAATATTCGAATGAGTTTTACAACATATTTGTACTATTTATTCACAATGTCATTTCTTTAATTCATCAAAAATATATATATTCTCTTTGTTTTGTCTATTCGTGTCAAGAAGGAATGTTTAAGGAATCGTGTTTCGTCATTAATTCAAGAGAAGTGACAAGACGACTGTTTTGTTCTCATATTTATGTCGTCCATCGATAGACCGAAACACAATATATCATATTTAAATACGCCCATGCATTAGGTCAATAAGTAGACAAATATTGCGTGAATCTTTCACTACAGTATAACCAGAGACTAAAGATAACAGACTGAAGCCTACCAAATATAACCCATGTGGCTTAGATTCCTAAAAATTGATAATTTTGTAACAAATAAAACTTTCACAGTTTTAGTCCTACCATGACAAGCTTGGTGTTTTCTAAAAGCTTAATGTGTGCTTATAATCTGTTCTAATTTTTATTTATTTATTTTGTTTGTAACTTACAAAAAAAACGAAGGTGAAACAACCCATTGTTCAGTTAATTGCTATATTTCCGATTTTGATGCAAAATTAGGAATTATCAGTATGAAGTATCTCTCAGGATAATGCACAATGTACCAAGTTGTTTATACTGCAGCTGTAGATGAATGCTTTCAAAATTGTATCATTTAAGACTGCTGACCAGAAGTTACTGAGGTTTTGTTGTTACAAGTTAATTCAGTTCTCAGTCTAGTTGCCAATACATGACTTTGTTATCTGTAGTCTCTGATATAACCTCGTATGTCTAATGATACAAAACAATGATAACAAACGAACAGGGAAAGCAGCACTCAATATAAACACCAGGGCACGGAAGGCACACAATAGAACACACAAAAAGGGAAAACACAGACAACAAATACGATGACACAGTGACAAGTGGAATACTTACCTTGTGCTATTGTAACCATTGTATCTTGCAGGAATCGAAGACTGCTCAAAACAATTATGTGTGCAAATGAACAAGGCATAAGTCAGAAAGTTGGGTTTGACTGATAATAGCCAACCATCAGAAACTTTTCGGAGGCCTTGCTGATGACAATTTTGCAACACGTATGTGGTTACTGAAGCTAATGCATGCATTAGTCTGGTTCCCGGCGTTCTCGATAGCTTCGGAGTAACGGCCAGGTAATCCAGACTTATGCATCCATATGTAACAATACTACATCAGAATATAAACATTGGTATACAATTATATACATTTATTCTACCGTTTCGGTATGTATTACATATCAACAGTAGAAATCTTAATTGATTTAGTTCAATACGCATGAATTAGTATCAACTGCATGAATGACTGATCAATACTCCTCCTCACGTGACCAAGGTGATTTTGAAGTCACGTTTGATTATACAGATCTCGTTATTCTACTCTCATTTGATAAACATTAATAATATTATCTGCTAATTGGAATCTAATGATGAAAACTTATTAAAAATACATTGTATACATAGTTTATGATTTCCGTATCGATACCGGAGTACGACGTGTAGGCATGTCCATTATAGGAACATTAGAGGAATCTGATCTGCCTGTATCGTGATTGTACTCCATTAACGCGACCAACATAAAATCATGTTTATACAAACATGGATATAATTGATCGAAATGGTCAGCATGTGGACAGGTAGTGACATATGTTTGGCTAGTATTTGACTTAATTAGTTCCTCTCAATATTGAAATTGAATAAATTAAAACAGAAAAAACGGAGTCCGACCTTAAAGAAGCGTTCTTTAAGGATGTGTTGTTTAATGTCACATGGTGTTTACACATATACAAATGTATATTGAAATCACTTCATTGGAACATATCTACTAATTACAATGATATCATATTTATATAATCGATTTCTAATCAATGTTAGCCTTTGTTTTGTATATGTCTGTTCCGATATGGTAGCATCGTTATATTTGTTATAGATCTACGAGTAACTGCGAAATTAGGCCTATATTTGTCAGATATGTAGAAACATATACTAAATAAACAATGATCATCGAAAATTGCACCGATGTTTGTACGTATATATTGGTATAGTTTGATACAGTTGCAGATGCAAAATGTCAGTTGTGTAGACATTTCGAGGATTTTTGTTCATCAGTCCAAATGCCATTAAATAGCAATAAAGTCAAATAATTTATAAACAGTTTTCCGGTTCCCAGCAGTATAAGGTACGTATTTATTATTAATGACAAAATACTTTTCAAAGTATACAATGACGTGAAGAGATGTATTAATCGTGTACTGTTACCATGTTTTCCAGAGTAAGCAACTTTTCCGGGGCATTATCAATTAACGACAAGGATTCCTTTGGGTTGGTTTCAGTTTCCTGCGGTTCTCATAGAAGTCGTTAGGTTCCATTTGTTAATTATATACAATATATCAACTTGATAATGATATATGTTCTATAGACATGCATTCATTAATTACGATTTTCTGAAAGCATGTGTGTATCGATGAAGCCATTAATTTCTATTATTTTGGATGACAAATAAGTATCAAATATTGCGTATACGGTTGAGCCATGCATATTTTATACAACTGTCAAATGAGTCGAATGTCAATATTTGGAAAATACATATTATCATGGAAAATATTTCTACATCATACTAACGACAATATTCTGAGATCAAAGCCAATAGAACATCAAAATAAAGCAAATCACTGAGGTTTACACTTGAAATAAAACAGTCGGCCTACCAAGTGTAATTACATGTATATGTTGTTTTATCCACATGTAATTGAAGTCATATTTATTTGTAATAATGTGTATAATCTATGTTACAATAAAAATAAGATATATATCAAGATTGTTTATAGACCTAATATGCATATACTAGTAATCATTTAGTCTGCCAGTCTGACTACAGAAGAACTCTACTATATTCTTGTCGCCATGTATTTAATTAAAGCGGCCACATAAGAGACGAAATAACATTACCTAACTACCAATTCTACGCTTTGTATTACATGTTTCAGGGCGGTTTACCCCTCATTTTAAGCTTTGCATTTCATTATTGTATGTCAATTGACTGTTTTTATATTGTCGCGCATATTTATTTTGAATCACATGTTATTATTCTGTTCAATCAATGTTGTGCTGCACATGCATACGATTTATTAATACATTGTATTGTATTTAACCTTTCAATTCGTATACTAGTGCATGTACATGTAATCACGCATGATAATTTAATTAACATGCGTGATGTAATACAAGGAATAAAAGTTATAGAATACTTCATATCAGTATTACCATTATTTATAATAATGAGTTTATCGGACGAGTCTAAATATAGCAGGTTTGTTTTCCACCGGTGTTCAAACACAAGATGTATCGATGCAAGTATAGCGCTCTACCAACGGAGCAAGTTCTTCGGACTTTCAGAACTTCGGGGGAATATGACTCCTGGTGTCGCAATATATTTCCAACCACTACTTGATGTGATTCATCTTGACGTAATCATACCAATTGTCCACGTAAATGAAAACTTGCACGCCCATGTACGTACACTTACCTACCATAACCTATTGAACGTTTCATCATTAATGTAATTTAGTATAACTTCTCTATATTTGGTTCAATGGGAAACAAGCTCTCTCCACCTATCACTATCGAGCACAGGTCCGTGAAACCTGTGCTATCGAGTATTGACATCTAATTCCTGATGGTATCCATGGTCACATGGGTATGAGAGAACGCGGAAAAGAAAACTAGTTTTCTCTGTTTGTGCTGAGCAGCAAGCAATAGAAACGCTGATGCCATTTTCATCGTTGTAAGTATGAGCACAGAGCGGGCCTCCGACCTCCCGCACGCGAAGCGGGTGCTCTACCACTGATTTATAGATGTCACATTATTTCTATCGACTAATATCGATTCATTCATGTATGCTTTATACATGTGTGACATTGACGGAACATTTTAATAAAAAGCGAAATGATGTCAAACACAATAACAATATTACTTTACATGCATCCATCATCAAATATCATCGTCTGTGATACATTCATTACAACGTTGCATTCCTCATAACAATGTCGTCTGGTTGAGGAATGTCGTCCGTGTCATGTCCGTGATATGTTATCCGCCATTAGGGCTGATATCGTTATGTTGTGTATGTCAAAAACGATTGTAAAGAATGAGTTACTACAACAGATTATCATGAAATGTATGTCATACAAGATAAATACATCATCAATATCGTTTTTACACTATGTGCCAAAAATACATACAGAAACAATTTCCTAAGTGGTAACCCCTGTGGTATTACAGACCGGCTAGTTCATGAAAATTGTCGATAGCGCAGTATTTTAACATTTGAGTTCAAACAATTGTGACAAGGGCAAAATTAGTCAGATTATCATTCTGTGCAAACACACGGTCAAAATACAATTGATATTGTAGCCCAATAACGATCCCTTGATCGCTTGTGTCCGTAAAAAGTTACATCGAGCCAACCTCACTTGTCAATTGAATAAACATGTTTAATTCACTGAGTTCCAAGTAGTGAATGTCGCTGTTGCTTGGGACCCTAACGCATAGTTTAACATCAACACAACCTCAGCATTGCCGCAATGCTTTGTTCAACTCGCTTAGATGGGGGTCTCCAAACCCGAAGAAAGCAGGAAAATGTCGGCATACTGAAAAGAAAACATTCCAACAAAATCGTTACTATTCAAAGATGGCCGTCTTATGCCAACAAGTTGTGTCAACAAAGGAAGTTACAAGACGCGAAGGAGTCATTTTCAATCCCACAGTCCCGTCCAATGCACAAACGCATGCGTCCACTGTGGAATACACTGTTTAATAGCCCGACACCTTGAATTGCGACTGTCCAGTAGTAATAGAAAATATTCATAACGATGCGGCAATGCCATGTGTATAGAAGCCAGACTAATATAAGAGTATGTAGTTTAGGTAAGATTAGAAACTCTTTTACTTGAACAAAAAAGATGCACCCTTGTCCGCTTTTACTTCCGGAATAACAAAAATGGCGACCGGCAAATACCCGATACACTGACGGCCTAAAAACAGTAAAAACACACACCTTGCCCGCCAAAATGTGCCGATTTCGGGATATAAAGCAAAGGTGTGGTCTCCCATCCGCCATGACTTCGAAACCTTATGAAAATGTACCACATAATGGTTGGTTACCATGTAGACATCACATACGGGTGATCTGGAAAGCTATGTCGACAAGCACTTTAGTCCCGGTTAATTAAAACTGAAGTGGGAATCGCAATTGGAATAATGATATAACAAGTTTCTAATGGATATTTTACACAGGAATTTCAGCGTCTGTGGAAAGTACAGCTATACGCCCAACAAGATCATAGCTTTCCCACGGATGTCTATACTCGACTGGAAAATATGAAGGTACGTTGCAAATAAAAATATGTGCGTGAGTGGTGGGTGGTTTGTGATGAGTGGCGAGTGGTGAGAGACGAGTTCCGAGTGGTGAGAGACGAGTGCCGAGTGGTTGCAAGACCATGACCAATATATTTGCCGTTCTTTGTGTATTATGGTCGATTACCCCATGTTTAATATTTCCAATATAGCTTTAATAATAGTCTTTATATAAGTGCATCATAGTTACGACAATTTACATTGATGTTAAGTGATGAGGTGGGACTCAGAAATGCAATGATAATTGATGAGGTGTGTCTTTTAAACACTAGCTAAATAATGGTTACTGATTCACGTGAATTTCGATAAAATAATTTTATGAATGACCAGATGACGTTCCATTAATACAAACATCTTGTATAAGTCAATTTCATTGGTTGAATCGCACTGGGTCTTCAATTTAAAATCCATAGACCTTGTAAGTATTGAAAAGGTTAATTGCATGCACAGTAGAAAGACCATATAGCCACTGTGAATGGACTGCCTCCTCGACAAAGACGACGATTTCGTGTTCTATTTATAATACACGGTGTAAGGCAACTTGCGTTCTGATAATGCATCACTAGTTAGAGATTTGTAGACAAGAAAATCGTATTTCCCCTATGAAAGTCTTTAAGTTAAGACGCTCGCATGTGACTTTGATTCCTATGGGGTTTTTTCTTGCTGGAATAAGATGTCGTTTCTTACTGTTAAGACTTGATTTTCGTTAAAGTGGCTGTCATTTGCTCCGTTTCATTTTAAACATGTACCCTTACAATCATGCGTGCTGTACAAGTAGTATAACATATACAAGTCGTGCGGTGAACGTATCGCCTGCAGTTTTTGTGCTACTGCGACGCAATGTTTTATTTAAATAAGCAACCATCTAGCGGTTGTATGGGCGTTACTCCATCAAAGCTATGCCACATTAGCAGCAATGTTAACGATGTGTTATATATGCATTGCGTTACAAACTGCTTGTGAAATCACTTAAGACGATTTTCCGCGTAATTTGTGCAGCATGAATAGAGTAAGCAGGTGTCGACTTACAGAAGTGTTTCTCCGGACCTCATTAACTTATTCCACTTTAAACTTCCGTCACAACGCCTTAATTTAGCGCGAACCAATCTACGCCGAGTAACTGCGTCCTTTGCAATCTTAAAAGCCCGGTCATTTCCGTTTTTCTCCGATAAATTTTGCAATAGTATGAAGGCTGAGGTGATTATAACGCGACCGTTGTAGAGTTAGAATAAATAAATCTGTAAAGCATCGTCCCTGTCAACTCCCAACCATAAATCCCTACATCGAGTGAGTTTTCTACAAAATAATTCAAAGAAATAAAATCGATCGAAATCGAGACCATCAATTTAAAATCGATCTATCTATATGTCAATAAGTCCCTGAAAATAAAAATAAAATCCCCCCATTTCATATAAGAAAAAAATGAAAATAGCCTAGCAAATAATGTATGATGGTCGTATGCATATTGACAATCATGACACCGCACGTGCTACCGATGTCGCATCGTAGCCACCTTCATGAATAACTTAAAGTCACTATCCTTAAAATTTTCTATTTAACTGGGTCTTTGAATTTGAAATGAATTGTTTCCTTTAATGTTGTCCAATCTAGTTAAAGGGTCCACCAATGAGACGGTGTTAATGTATCTATATCCTTTAAAACTCTCTAATTTGCGTACTGAGTGTATGCAAGGCCAAGAAATCAATTAAAATTTCAATTAAGACAATGGTATGTGGGTTATGTGCTCTCATGAATGTGTTAAACGTGTCGTCTTGTTTTATCATAGATCATAGTCTACTTCTGCACTAAAGATGTCGTCTGTCTGGCGCTTGTTTCAAAGACGTTAACTACTTCACTTAAAATTGTGCAAAATTATGCACACCGTCTTGTTTATAATACGCATTTCTAATTGTAACATAGGACAATGGCTGTCAAATCCATAGATATCTCAAACACGCCATTTTGGAACTTTTTAACAAGACTTAAATTAATAGCCATCATTTTACCAAAGAGTAGACTTTATATTATATTTGAATTTACTTCCTTCAACCAAATTTCAAGCTATACTGGTCAGGGAGCCTGTCCGCCATATCGGACACGGTATATTACAATTATGTGCACAATTTAGCGAAGGGAGAAAATTGGGATGGGAACAAACGTAGAACAAATTCAAACATCACCAAAAACAGGCTCTAGAATGGAACAGACAGGGGAAAAGGATACGTCCACGCATCACCTGGAATATGAAATTTTGAAACCGAAATAAAAGAGAGTGGTTAAACAAGGAATTCATCAATGGTGAAGCAAAGCGCCTGCGTATGTAAGTGAGTAATATGGTTGGGGTGTTTGTGACCTTATCTTGCGATCGGCTATGATGGCATGGTTTAGGGCGAGTGTGTATCATTTTTCTGAATCTCGATGTGCGCATTACATGCGAAACGAAAATCTATTTTCTGTTATGGTTCTCTAATATAACCTGCAATAAAATCCTGAAATAAAGTACTAAAAATGAATATAAACACATCTAAGAATAATATTACTTGAAAAATTGCGAATATGACCTTTAAATAAAAACAAAACTTTAAACAGAAAATAAAAATTATATTTCTTTTATTTTTGGGTTTTATGTCGTTTCTTAACAATTGTTCAGTTGTACACGGCGGCCGATTCACCTAATCAGTTTTCAGTAAACTAACAAATCGTAATTTAACCTTTCAACAAGAAACCAGCAACTTCTGCCAAATTTTCACGAACCTGACGCAACCTAGAAAACCAGCAAAGTGGACATAAAATCATATTCAAGTGAGAGGTACTCTTGAGTTATATAATGGAGTATACATGTACATGTACTTATAATGGCACATGTATAAATAATGACACAGTTATGGTACTACTTACAAAAGCATGAAATTATACCCCCCCCCCCCCCCAACAAATCCAAATGTCTCGTGGATCACATTAAACTACAACATTTCTTCATAAGTATTATTACCCTAGAGTTACTAGTGCAATGTATTTTTAGAACGGTGTTATAATCGCTTAGACCGTCCACTTAGCACCGATGCTACGCGGATGGGTTACCGTTATGCACCAGTCAATATTTTGTCCGCCCGGTGGGCGACCCAGGGGGAATTAGACATTTTCAATTTTTTGATGTCTCAATTCCCATCCAGGGACCATGCTTACTGTCTAAATCCCCACCGTGGGACATAGTTTTTCATCCGGGTACTTCAATAAAAGTATCTCTGTCGTCTTTCTCGGTGTCGAAATTCCCGCACGAAAGTCTATTACCCTGGACTCGGAGTCGATAAGGTCGTCTTATTCCCGCCTGTCGGGAAGGTTTGTCTGTCTAATTCCCCGTGTATCCCCCCCCCCCCCCCCCCCCCCCCCGGTGGGCATAAGACTGAGTGGTGCATTACACCATGTCGATATTATTTTTCAAGTAACGGTGCGATCTTTATGTAACCAAAACTTGACATGATTAGTCTGCAATTCTTTTAAACATTGTCATGAAACAACAATGATTCTATGACTGTATAGATCACTGGCAATGTGTATAACAATCAGGCTTTGTTACGGGACAAGAGAAAACGTCACTGGATGTTTGAGTACGGAAACGTTGATTCCGCTTTAGAAATCTAAGCCTTTAAAGTACTTATGACGCCTGGAGTTTTTGCACTTTAAAAAAACGTTAATCAATACGAATTGGTCGAATCTAGAACGGGACTCTTTTCTTGCGCCCCGTTGTCAATACGCTGTCGAGTCTATATTTCATAGAGCGCGATTCCTGGGTTATGGCGCCAAACTCCTTATAGTAAGTGAGCGCAAACTGCTGCAAAAAGTAGCCAAGCGTTTCTTTGAACAACAAACGTTATTAAAATAACTGAATACTAGACATTTGTTCATGAATAAGAGAACTATCAGGGTTTGTTCTTGCTATCAAATAATGAGTTTACACGAAACATGAAACAGAATGCATCATACTTCGTTGATTTACGACAATAGACTTGGCCTAATGTCCGTCCCATGCGACATACGCGTGCGGCATATTGGTGCCGAAGCTTTTACAGGGCGCTGTGACAATTGTTCTAAAGTTTGCGAGTTTGCAACTGATCTTTAAACATGTTTTATTAAAATATCTAGCTTCTTGCTATTTATTATTAAAATCACAGACAACAAATTTGGAATTAATGCATATTTTCAACTAAAATTGTATATTTACGACCCTGATCTGTCTGGCAGGCAACCGAATCAGTTGCAAATAGGTATAGTAATAGGATTTAAACAGTGATATTGAACATTTGAATATAAAACATCAGACTGAAAATTATGTCGAGTCAGCAAATCAGCTAAAGTACGTACACATCGCTGGCTTAGAATGAGAAGATCTTCTACAAGACCAAGTTTTGAAATATGCATCACAAGGCGCTACTTACGAGCCTATTTTGAAAATCGGAACAGGTCATGTTGACCAAACTGAAGTTAAAAAACTTGTTTTTCCATAAGTAAAGAGTAGTTTTCAGACAATTTATTTTCTAGTTTTCTCAAGATAGCGACCTTCTCATTCTAATCCAGCGACATGTCCTTTCCGGGCGATAGGTTGAACACATCGGTATATCATTGTACAGTCTTTTGTGTGTTCTAAACTGTGAGGTTCGTGCTCAGTTGAGTGCTGCCTCCATGGCTCAAGCATCACGTCTGGTACTTGGTACACTGTGGTCGGTGACAACCACTCCATGGGGGTCTTTAGTAGAGCGATCCTTCTAGATACACCGTGTGATGTCTGTTTGGGGAGAGTGGATGTTTCTATAGTGTCAGACACGTACAGTTAGATCTCACCTGGGTGATAAGTGGCGATAAAACTGGCATACTGTCCCAGGAGAGCTGGCATTGTATTGTCAAGGAGGAGGCTGGTAAGTTGCTTTATGTCGCTGATGCTGGATCGCGATATAGTGAAAGCCATATAAAAACTGACAGACGCCTATATATATTTAATTCAATCAGTTCGTAAGTCCGTGCGCATGCCATAGTCGAATCTAATCAAAAGTCTGGTTTGATAGTTAAGATTGAAATCTCAATTTAGTTATCTGCATGTTTTTTAAAATTACGAAAACATTCTGCGATTTATAATTGCATATAGGTATGTTTTGCGTTTTAATTTATTAGACGATTCGGAGCAATATGAATAGCGTGGTATCATGTACTTAGAAAATTATACAGCTGCAGTATCTACAAGTACTTGATATGACTGAATTGTCATTTTGATATAATTACTAAAACTAATTACTGGATGTATGTAATTGCACGGTCAAACATGTGTTAATGTACAATTAACATGGTTAAGCAACAACATGTCTTCAACAACCAACACTTTTAATCCAAAATTGTTGTTTTTTGTATATTTAATGTACCTGTATTAAACAGTCACTGACTTTACAGCCATCTTTGTTGTACCCCTTTACTTACATCCTCATTCATCAGTAGTCAGTAAAGTCCCAGACAGCCTGAATAATACGCTGGAAAACGAAAATGATGACTGCATAACATATGCTAGACTGTATATCATTTGGGACCCCTCCACAATAATAAGATGTAGTTGGGGAAATGCCAAGATGTTACGATTGGAATACTTTTTTATATCAAAGTCCAAGCAGCTTTACTCATACAACCCTTATATTTATTAACTACATGTATATCATTTTGGGACCCCTTCACGAGAATATGATGAAGTGGGGGAGAATACCAAGTTGTAAATATTGGAAACATATTGACATCAAAATGTAAGCAGCAATACTCATATAATAGTACTTGACACTATTACATAGACCAGTATAGCATGGAAAACAGGGATATGAGATCTCACGTATGTGATAAACGTAGATAACAGTGACAGGCCACTCATACTAGAACCGTTACTATGTTGTCAACTGTCACGGACACTGTTTTATGAGTATGTGATAATTGTATAATTAATTAACACACAATCGATACAACGGTGCCATAGAGTCAATAATCAGGGTGAGAAGCGTTCAATGTTCAGGGTTAAAGATTTATCTATGTGCTCACTTCTGTTTCAATTGCTGATAAAGCAAGACATTGTTTCTGCTGTTGATTGTTTGTTCGTGATCGACTGTGACAGAGACGGTGCTTGTTGTGTAGCTTGCAGGAATCTGAGAGTGCTACTCGGGTTCCATTCGAATAGACTCATTGGGATCTTTAACGTATCCGGTGTGCAGCATCGATTCGATACGCACGAGACTACATCTGGGTACAGTTCAACTCAGGTTGGGTGGGAAACACTGAAAATATTTCATAAATGATCAAGGGCCCGTTTGTTTCTGAATGTTCGAGAACGTTCGCTGAAAAATATGAATTTTTCGTTCTATCGTCAAGCTTGGTTAATGTTGTTTTACGACAAACATGCGGGATGGTGGTTCTAACATAACTATTCCGTATCAGTCACGACTGTTTAAAAAGGCAATTGTAAAAAGTAACTGTTCCGTATTTGCGATTGTGTTTAAAAGTTTCCGAGCCCTTGTTTGCAATGTGGGTGAATGTATCTATGCTGTCATGGAAGAATACCACAATGCTTGTGTGAGTGAAGCCATTAGTTTCATTTCTAGACTTCAATGAATTATGTGATAATTTCGTCTGGTGCAAAATCAACACCAAAGAAACATTAGAGACTGTGTATTTAATCATCTTTCAAAATGCACGGCTCGTTGGTCTAGGGGTATGATTCTCGCTTCGGGTGCGAGAGGTCCCGGGTTCAATTCCCGGACGAGCCCTACTTTTAAAGAAGTTTGTGCCTACATAAAGTAGCTTTTTGACATCATTGTTGTTATTACAATAATTATTAGTGTATGCTACGTAAAAGATCCTTACCTTTTTGACATTAGTCTTACAAGTTACAATATGTCGTATATAACAGTTGGAATGAAACAAACTTATAAACACTCAGTTTTTATGGGCGTATAATGTTCGAGCAGTCAGTTTGATACACATTATATACATATAATTAAATTAATATCACCGGTACTTCCATGAAGTGTTGCCCTACATTTTAAAGTGGCTCTATCGCTGGCATGCGAACTTGGGTTGCCTCAGTGACATGATCAGATTCCGGCATGAAGTCAGTAATATGTTTCTACTTAGTTATCAGATACTGTGTCGACGTCAATTAAATTATCATTCAATCAATCAATATATAATCCAATCGATCGATGGATTTATCAATTTGTTCGACTGTTGGCACTGAATTATTCAGCACATGTACAGAAAAAAATATGAAGTTTGCGGATTATTCCGCAGTCGTTCTGTTAGGATTCTCTGATTTCGAACTGTTTATATTTTCCGATAATTCGCGCGCTAGCTCGCGGTCTGAGGACTCGATATATTTTGTTTAAATTTAATACAAACAATTGGGTATGTAATACTATGAAATGTAGGCCTACACAAGGTAACTTCAATAGTTTTTGGCATGTCGTCTGATGATCACTTCAAATAAAATTATGAACTTATGAACTGTCTCAGTTCCGACGTATAAACGAACCTACCAACAGTCGCGCTAACATCAAAGCAAAGGGTGGACGTAAGCAAAGTGCCATTTTCCGTTGCTTTAATATGATTAGACAACATTTTGTTTTAGTGTTGAAAGGATACGATGATAAATTTCATTGCGAAATTCTGTTGATTAGCTAGAAATTTATTTCACAAATAAATAAATACAGCCGCTGAGGGGAAGTTACT
The DNA here is from genome assembly GCA_947247005.1 of Spisula solida. Lineage (NCBI taxonomy): Eukaryota > Metazoa > Mollusca > Bivalvia > Venerida > Mactridae > Spisula > Spisula solida. Next base: position 49,141,409 of record OX365944.1, on the reverse strand, counting down.
TAAATTCTTCCTATAAAATACCAGCGCAAAAGTTTCGTTTCATTTCACCAAATATTATTCAAAATGCTTAACTCACTTTAACATAGTAAATCGTTGATTAAATACAATCAGCTTAGAGCGCAAATCTTTTTTCATGGTTTATTGGTAATTTGAATATTAGGCCCCGCCTCCTTATCAATAAATACGGTTATGAGGCGTGACTATCTATCAATCATCCAGTAAAAATACAGGTACTTTCCAAAATAGAGCTGTCAATTACATCCAATCTTTACTGCTGATTGCGCGCGGTGTGGGATCAAAGGGGAGAGAATTGTAAAGTCAACACAAATGTGAAATACTATCATAAAACAGTCATGCGTGAGTTTAGCATTGGGACAGACCATAGAGCACGCTTCACTGTAAATGGATACTCTATGATATTCGCCTGATTTTGTACTTTTGAGGAAACTAACGGATTTAATAGCACGGGATTTTGGATGCTTAATTTCGTGCATTGATACATATTGGATATTATATAGTTGAGTTTATTCCTACTGTTAGGAGTTTATCTGTTTAAACGTTTGTGTTATGGATGTATTGTTTATTTTTTGTTAATTATTATGTTAATTATTCATTGATTGAACCGGAGTGTTTGTCAGAATAACACTCTACTGTGGATATTCGTTAATTTCGCTGTTTATTTCATTCTATTGGATTTGTGTGTTTCACGTGCGATGTCAAAATGAGGCGATCCGTGCAACACGTGTTCTATGCACGAGAAATGTCACAGTTTACGCGTGGATTATTAATTTTCGCGCTTATTGGACTATTTTGTATCCAGAACATTAAAGGTAAGTTGTATTATTTGACTGAGTTTTTTATCTGTCATCTGCAGATCGTGTCACACTGGTGACATTTTGGATTTCTTTAAAACCTGTGAACATTAAATAAAACGGTACGAATTGTATTTAAATTGTTTCGGTGACATTAAGTGAATTTTAATTGTTCAGTTAAAAATAAATGAATTGTTCTAACGCTCTTGTTAATGTTACATAAACATTTTAATGGTGGTGTGAAATGGCTTTATGTCGTAGTGTGGGCACAATTTATGTTTGATAAAAATAATACTATGAAAGCTGTCTTTGAACATCGTTGTTTGTGGACTGTACAGTATATGCCGTAATGGAACTCATTACTGTTATGCATTTAATAGCCTTATATCAGACAAATATTTGGTCGAATTTGACGTCGATAAGCATGACATTTCAGTATAAATAAAGTTCCATTTAGTTATGGTATCCAGAACTAAGTCGAAGTCTGATAAGCCATTTGGTTGTCAAGGAACGATTTGTCAACCTTTTGGAAATATTCTTGAAGTGAAAAAGTCGTATATTATATCAAATTACGTAATCATATTTTTGAAATAAAAATGATGTTTTCATTTTGGTCTTGTTGACTTTCACAGAGTTAGAAGCATGTAGTTCAATACATTCTCCGGTGGTGGAGGTTTCTTTCATAAATGATAATAAGTAGAATTTCGTAATTCAAGGCAATTGTTGTGTAAAAGTAGTAGTCTGTTGTGTATAGTGTGAGAAAACGTCTTGTGATAACATTGATAAACTCCTCTCTCAGAAATATTGAAAATCCATCTGTATAACTCCTACATGCATTGCCTTGGTTCCATGCATTGGTTCCAATACATCCCAGTATTACAGTAATGAGGATTTTTGTGAATGATAGAAATTACCGTGTATTGAAGGTTTTTTTCTGGTTCGGTAGAGCTGCAATGATTCAGTTTATGATTCACAATAATTCCTGTTCACTTATAATCTTACAGTCTTTAGCTTGGATTGAAGCTGAACAACATTTCCCTTCCAGACACACATTAAGTATCATGTTAACAAAATACTCCAATCATGAGATTTGTGTTAAACCAATTAAGTCCTAACTTGCGTTGTTAATAGAGAGATACTGAAGGAATTTATACAATTAAGGAAATAATCAACTATATTCCGATACACACTATAACATATTTATGTATTATAGCATAATGATTTAATATTGTGACGTTAAAAGTGTGGGCTCCGTAGCTCAATGGTTAGCGTGCTTGCCGTCTAATCTGGTGACCCGAGTTCAAATCCGGGTGGAGGCACACACACGCCCGCCATGTTTCAGCAGAAAGCTGACTGGTAAATAAAGGCTATCCTATGCATATAGTCATTAATAATAAACTATAGGTATTTTATAAACACACAGACTCATGCAGACACAAATATATATGCAATCCACAATAAATACCGTAAAGTGGATGTTAATTGTTATAGGTTTTTGTCACACATGTGAAAATACTTAAATAAGTAAAAAAACTTTCCAATTAGTGTTCTGTATCGCAGATTTATATCAAATTTACTGTAACTTAATGAATATAATACAGTGGTACGTGTTTTTTGCGCAATTTGTTACCCAGGGAATAGTTGTTTCAGAGTCAATATTTACGCAATGTGAGTAAAAATGGAAAAATTGTAAAAGCTATATTATTAGCTAGGTCAGTGTGTTAATTTTGCTGTAGATGTTGATTTCAAATATTGGCCGTAGGTTCAGTTACTAACATATGGGTGTGATAGACAAAGGCTCAGTTACTAAACTATGGGTGTGACAGACAGTACCACATTGTACATGCTATATATGTTACATACTTGTTAATATATGATAAGTCAAAGGCATATGAAAACTTGTTGTAAATCAAAGGTTGAACAACATGGCACCCAATAACTGCACACATACCAGGGCCGTATATACCAGGGCCGTATCTCAGTGTGGCTACGGGCCTGCATACCTATTGCATGGTATCTCCCTGAAAAATGTGAAGTACACGCCTGTAGATATATCAGCACCCTCAATATAAATCATTGGTGTGAAACTGCTCTAAGTACTGCAGTACCTGAGAATCAGAAACCACTGACCATGCGGTACACATACAATTTTTTCTTAGCAGCCACTCCTTTGTGAATATGGAATTATGCATCTGCATGAGTACAATTATAAGTGATCAAGTTTTATCAGATGCTAAATCATAAACTTTATACAGCAGTTAAGTTTCACATCAATGTTAAAATACCCAGTCAGTACACAGTATACTGTATCATTGAAAAATAATTAAAAAACTGAAGTTTTTTTTTTAACTTTATATTATCTTAATAGAAACTATTTATCAATTTCTGTAAAAAAAAATTTCCTCAATGATACATTTACCTGTGAGTCAGTGTACAAGATTTAACATTATTTACCCTTTTTTGATATTTGCCTGTTTTGAACAGCCACCTTCCTTTAGAGACCATTCTATAAAACCAGGTACCAGCTAGAGTGAGACTGTATATTTATGTGATTTACTTAGTAGCTAGATCTTCTCTCTCTCTTAATTTTATTCAAATTGATAATAAATATTTTAATATCTAAAAGTCTGCATTTATCAAGTCAATAAAATACAGGAATCTGATTTAATACCAGCTTCCAAGATGCGTTTCTGTGACATTATTATTTATATACTAACAGATATTTAAAAGGAAAACCAATTTCCTCGGCAGTCTGAGATAACAAGAGGAGTTATTGAATATAACATACAACAGTGTTGTAGAAAATCATTGGAAATTATTGTAACAGACTCAGTTTATACAAATCTATTAGAAGATGCTAGATATTGATTTAGATAGTGCTAAATGCTACAATGCAAGATGACTATCTCTTGGAGTAATTGGACTTATGGAAATGTAAGGCAGTGAAATCCACTGGTTTTAGTGTCAAATTGTTGACATCCATACTTGTTGTAGTGTCCTGACTTCTGATCAGATAGGAATCACAACATGTTTATAGACAACATCACTAATTACTCAGATTGTTACTTGAATTCACTGATAACAGCTGATCCCTATCACACAGCCAATACACTTGACATTTCTCTCTACCTGAGTTACTTCCCTTTACCCCTTTTACTCTGAACTCAAGAATTTATTCCTGGTGCTGCCCTTGTTTGTTCCCTAATCTAAAGCCTCTGTGGACAACATTTGTGTACAAATGACCCCGAAAGTTGGTCTGGTAAATCAACTTCCCATGAAACTATGGTTGCTGTGCAGTTTGCGTAATTCGATGTACCATAATTTGATGTTTATAAAAATGAGTAATGGTTTTTTAATTTGTTAAACTTCCACTCTTTTTGTTAAATAACTACATAATATTTTATAAAATTTTATGAATCAGAGTTTGTCAGTGTAATTTTGAGGCATCTTTACTTTATTTGCTATTTGCTCCTGTTTGGGAGTGTTAATGTATAAAAACCTGGGATACAACTTGTTCATGACCGATTCTAGATTGACACAATTAATTGACTTATATGACAGAATGATATATGAGGGCTGTCAAAATTTATAAGACACTAAAACTTTACATAGTAAATATTCAACTCGAGCCATTTGGTCTATATCAAAGATTAGTGTTTATATATAAATGTTAGTCGGTGGGTTCGGTTATTGTCTTAACACGAACATCAGAGGTCTCTATTAAGCTTAAATTGACAAAATAATGGGCCAGCTATTATTAATGTTTGTGACAGGGGGGGAATAGTTTAATGTGCTTTTGATAGGAAATCTTTTTTGTTCTGTATCATTGCTAATGAAGAAATTGTGTCTAAAAATGTCATAAAATATTTTGTAATTAATGCTGTCAAAAAGTCATGTACCTACTCACAGTCCATCAGGTGACTCTAATCTAATTAAATGATGTTGAAATTCTGTTTTCTGATTGGTATTTTTAACTATCAGTATTACAATATTCAAACCCAGTGCAAACAATTTTTGCAAAAATTGTCAAGAGCTGCATTCTATAACATATCAGGCTTAAGTTTTTGTTTGTAATTATGAAGTCTGAGATTTTTTGACTAAAGTATGTTACATATCAAACCTTTCTTTGTTTGGTGATACTTTTAATAAGAGAGTCTGTAGTGACCATTTTATGTAAATGACTAAATGAACCTTTCTATCCTGTCAAAACGTAACAATGCTTGATTTAACATCAAACAGAACTTGTCACTTTTCTATTAAACAACTGATTCGTCATTTTATAATTAAGTTCCTTCATATTAAAAATGTCTTCTCCCTTATTATTTCATTTCTGGACATTACAACTGCCGTTTTTATATTTGGCACGGGAAATTCACTCGCTCGATCCAGATATCACACGAACGCCCTTGATTGTGTCCACACCCTGTCCAAGATGTCTTTTGTGTGTTATCAGAAAATCTTCAATAAGGAGGTGCTTAACACTCCGAAATCTGCACATGCAAGATTATTTTCTTAAAACTGATTGATTGCTGATATAATTTGAAATTCATGTTCCCGAACTTCCTGACATTAATTTTTATAATAATGGAAGCGTTTCTTGCAGAATTCGCACATGCAGCAGAATTTATTCAGTGAACAAAAGAGGCTTAAAGATTTGAATAAAATTGGTAGTCGGCATATTATAACAAGCTCCCTAGTTACCGAACCATATGGAGATATATGCAAATGAGCACATTTTGTCCACTGATTTAATTAATGTGAGACCAATCCAGTGTAAACCTCTCCCCGTAGACCTAGTTCTCGGTAGAAATTAGATTAGCTAAGTCGTTGATTGAGTAACTGTTTGAGTATTGAATAATTTAATGATTCAACTATGATCCTAATTCTGTAAAATTTATATGGTATGGCCTTAGTTTGATGCTATAGATCTTAGTGTTGACTAGATTATGGTACCATCAACTGTTAGTGAGACTGAAGATTATAGTTTAACTCCATGCTTTATGGTCTGCTAGAGGACTATGATTTATATTCATTAATTTTAATGCCACCAAATTTGCTAAAATAACTACACCAAATGATTGTCACAACACATAAAATCCCTGAAGCAGCCGATGTTCTAGGGTAATTAAAGGAAATTAAAGAAGAAAGAAATGTCTCCTTGTTAGATAGAAATGATTTATTGGAACACTTGAAGATGTAATGAAATGTATTTTGTCCATAAAAGTACCTAAACTTTAGGTATTATTACATAGACATTAGCAGTGAGATAGGTAAGTGCCATATAAGTGAATTAAATCATCGTCACTGACGAGCGACACTGACGAGCTTGATTACCGGTAACCTAGTTCTTGGATTTCTTAAAAATAGACGTCACTTTTAACAACTTAACCAGGAACCATGGGTCCCTTTCATACCTATGTACATTGTATTTTTATTTGTCTTGATCACTTTCATACCTAAAAGGGAGACTAATCTAGCTAATCTAGCCTTGGATTTAAAATGGTGTATAATTAGGCCTACATGTAGCTATAGTCCGGTTAATCAGGTCTGTCACTTGTATACAAACATTGCAAGATCATAACATTGTATTTTTATTGTTTTAATTATTTCAATTGGAGAAAAAAGCAGTGAAAACCAATACCTTATTCACTAAGCTACATACAAATACACAGTCATTATGTCTATTAAAATAATACATTAAAAATAGAAATTGTAATGTTTATATACACAATGTTATGTAATCAAGTGACCGTTCTGATTAATCGATTTATAGCTAAACTATTTTCATTTGATAGCAACAATTCCTTTGAGAATTTCAAGATAATGTGAGATTTTCATACATCGATCTTGCTTAAATATATGTCAAGTACGATTAGGTAACATATACATCATTCAAAATTGTGCTACTGTTAATAATGAAATGACACTATTTCTCTCATGAATGCAATTTTAAATGTTCCAAATTATGTGATAAGAGGTCACAGGTCATAGATTAATGTCATTTATATAATGTTATATCTTAAATATAATCATCAAGATTATTGGATGCAATGCTGAAGTAAGACCTAGAAATTAATTCATTTCCCTGCACTGATACACTGGATACTGCTATGTTTATACTCTCAAAGTCTCTGTTTGACTGTAGGCAGCAATTCATTGAAAATTGTCGGAGTGGGGAATGTTTTGATGATTTCCTCTGAGATCAAATATTCTTCTATCCGTGTGACATTAATATCATCAATTCTAACTTTTTTCTTGTTACTCAATTTTTTCTAGTAAACGAGAAGTTAACGTAATGGATATTTATATGTGATCCGCAGTCAGATTATTGCAGTAAATTTAATTTTTCTGGCGCATATTAATTACCCCCAGATAATTCTATAAACTGACTATAGGCATTCATTGAAATGTAATAATCTAGATCTATGTGTGAACTAGAAATTGATGTATATGTACCATCCCTTGGAACATGCATGATTTTGAAATACGAGGTTCCCAATATAAGACTAAACTTTGCAGGAAAGACTCAGCATGTGACAATTTGTGCACATATTTCTTGCATGGTGGCATTGATAATGAGACTACAGTTTCCAAACCCTCTGAGCAGGGGTGTTTTTTTTATAGAAACCACCCTCAATATAAAAGTAATTATAACTTGCCATTTTTTGAAGCAAATAAAGTAACCATAAACAAGCAATAGAAGATTGTAATATGAGCATTGTAGCAATATTATATTATATATTTTATATAATAATTGTATTTTTACTACAGACCTCTTATTAATTGTTCTAGCACGTTATAATATCATTATAGCCACAGTGGTTATAACTATATCTAAAGTTATTAAAGTATGATAGCCTTAAATTGCGTATAGTTTATATATTTTTTTTACCGACACATATGTCGATCACTCTATTCAGTCTAGTGTATCTATATACTGTATATTTGCATTTGACTAAATATTCCTAATAGAATATTCGGTATGATTGAATTCCCTGATCTTTGCGATATATTGTCTGCCTCAATACTGCATAATCGCCTGTTTTGTCATTCGTTACAAACACCTAGAACGCTAGATGCATATCGGTTTAGGTTTTTTTGTTTAGACGAGGTTTATTCATTAGTTCAAAAACAACGAGTCATATTACAGTGCAATCAGCCGAATATCCTCGGTTTGTTGAAGAATGTGGGTTGTTGATCCATAATTGTGATTACATTACTAACTCCCTGCAAGCTAAGACAAATATTCAATGTTTAAGTTATTAACAAGTCTACCTTTTATATATCTGTACCGAGTCTTACGGCCATTAATCGTATCCACAGATATTGCTTAATCTAGCATCACGTTGATGGTTAATTCAGACCCCTTTTTTTCTTCGTGATTTTATGTAACAATTTTAATGACTGAGAGAGAGGGTATAATACATGTAGACTTTACCGTAAGCTTTATCGTTGGTATTTAATTAAGACTTCATTTATCAAACATACTAATTTCATTTTATCTTCTATGCTTTTCATCTCCGCTTAGCTTAGTTTTATTGTCTGTTTTATTCCTCGACTTAAAGCTATTTCCTGAGTTTTAGTATACACCTCATTAAGTGAACAATATTCTGTGTGACTGAACTTCTTGACATTATAGTAATGTTCATCATTTATTCACATACATAATGTTTGTGATTAAACATAGCTTAAAATCTATACCATTAACATTTTGTCTGTACTTATACAAATAATAATAATAATCCTATGTGAACTGATGCCTACCCCAAAATAGATCTTTTTATTGCACTGCATTTTATTTAATGTTTACATCTCTTGATGATGCTTTACAATCTTAGTGACTAGTCTTTTATCATTGAATTTGATCTTGTGCATTTATAATATAATAATTAATTACTTAATTGCCTTAATATTGGCCATTATAATTGTAATGAGTGTACATGTATTGCTATAACATTGGGCGTTTATTGGTATCTAGGGTGTCTAGTCTTCTTAATTGGGATTTAATTGGCATGAAAGTGCTTGGTGAAAGTAAACCAAAGTCTGTAAAACTGCCAATGAAAGTAATTATGGTGTTTTTAATAATTACAAATAATGTTTGGCACTATGCATTAATTTCTCTCACAGGTCACTTGGATTGGTCAAAGACATTTCAAATGTGATTATACCAATAAAACTGGTGAAATGTTTAAAACTAAAGGGAGCCATTATTATTTTATGTCAGGGAGAAGTTGTTACATGGGTTATAAATTAATTTATAAATAGCAGCCTGATCACAACTGATAAAGTTTTATAATATTTTGTAACTAAATTTATTTGTCTGCCAACTTTGACAGATGATCTTAATCAATAGGTCAATATTATTACAATCTGTAAAGTATTAGGTTGAGGGCTTTAATTATAAATTGCCCAAAAATATGAATATTTAGCTGTCTAGATATATTGTTAATGTTCTTTAATACGCTTGTTTTCATCTGCTATCATAAACATACATTTTATGTCAGACATAGTACACATCTATACTTCATCATACAGCCGAGTTTTTATTTCTGTTTTCTCCATGGTTACAATGTTTTGTAGTTCATTACAATCGTGTCAAATCTGTACCAAAACATAATGTCGGACTTATTGTCTCTGACCCTTCTATCCGGTAGTCTTTCTTCACTTAAATGTCACAAAAATCGGCTCTCTGACATTCATCTGTGCAATACGAGTATTTTCCAAAATGGATGTTTAAATTTTTCCTGACGTATTGTAATGTTTTTGCAATATTTCGTACTTGCCACTTGACAATTTTTACGCAATTAACAATTGTTGATAATATTCCATGCACGAACATCTTCAAGTTTGTATTTAAAACTTCAGTGTAATTAGACTCTGACAAACTGGTTCTATTCATAAAGTTTAAATGTCGTTTAATTTTCTCTTTGGCAGTTGACATTCATTTTATTTTGTTCATAAAGCTACAGATAGTTAGGATCTATTCTTGCCTATGTTTCCACTGTTTATTGCTGCATTTATATGACAGCATACAGAGAAGTTCATAAATGACATCTTAAAGTATCTTATATTGCTGGGCAATTAACTACATATTGTGATGCTCAGATTATGTTGTGTAGCTATAGTGTTTTAAATCACGACAGGTAATGACAAAATGTCGACTTGTCTAGTGACCTTATGTTCAGACATAGCACTTCACTATCACTTGGTTCACCATGTTGCAAAGTTCACAATCTGTCAAGTTTATTTGCCATGTTGGCCTCTGTAGCTCAATGGTTAGCATGCTTGCCATCTAATCTGGCAACCCAGGTTCAAATACGAATGGAGGCACTCATATGCCTGCCATATTTCAGCAGAAAGCTGACTGGCAAATAAAGGTTGTGCTCAGCATTTAAAAAAGAAAAAAATCTAGTCCAATTCAAATTGCATGTGTTTATTTTTTATTTGATATTTTCCTATCAAAAATATGTTTAGATTCCATTTCAGCCCAATTAAGTTCTAGCTCTAATTTAGGACAATACATTTACCTTGAAATATCATGTCATCAAATTCATGCACACACTGGTCTAAACATTATGTGCCTCTGTGTCATTTTGAAGTTTGGGAATGAATCTTTGCTAAAGTCACGTTTACCAGTGTACCGTATTCTTCATTTAAATCATAATTGTCCTGCAACTTCATGCCTAAAAGTCTAAAACCAACCATATGACTGCTGTATCAGCATCCTCATACATCAGTAGCTAGTCAAGTTCTCCAGACTATCTGTGTGACTATGTTTCAAATGAAGAATACTCTGGAGAACCAGAGGATGCACTATATTATGGCACAGTGATAAAAAAAGTTATTTTACTTTTATTTTTAAAGTTCTATTCTAGTATGCGTTTGAAATGTTTATTAACTTATTGGCTGCTGGTTGATGCATATATACACTTTTATTTTATTGTCCTAGGTCAGGTTCTATGATGGCTGTGCTTTATATCTTATAATCATTATTTAAACTAATACTTATACCAGTATACAGTTTCTAAGTTTCTGAGGAAAATCTTCTATTGTCACCAAATAAGATCAGTAGCATGCGCAAGGCATTTTCTCCTGGCTATGAGATTTGATAATCCACACTCTGTTGATGAAAGTTTAATGCATCTTGATTCTTTAAGTGACTGAGCTGCAATAAAATTTTGTGAACGGTAAATTGCCTGCAGGTTTTCGAGCAATGTATCCTTTATAGTTTGGTAATGTATTGAATAATTTATGGTAGAATATTGGTTGATGCATAAAGTTAACAAGCCTCCTTAGATGTAGTAAATTTATCCCTGAGAATACTTGGGTTTTCTGCGGCGATGATCTTGATTCAAAGCTGAAGGACACTTGGTTACGATGGGCGGGGGGTTTGAACCATTGAGTCGGTACTCAACGTAAATCAAGTCTATCCAGTATTTATAAATGTTTATAAATTTACAAAATGTGCACTGGGTCTCTATTATCACTCCTCGTGCTCTTTCACTGAATTCGAATGATTAGCATTCTTGTATGGCATGTCAACTTGTCCTAAAATGGTTCACAAAAACAGAAAGGTTTGTCAGAGATAAGAATTTTAATCGAAACTACATTTTAAAGTCCACTTAAAATCTGTATATAAATTTGATTCTGATCTTTCAAGAGTAATTGATATGTCAAACGCAAAAACTTACATGGCTTTATTTGTGTGTAGCGTTATCTATAAATGTTTCAATAAAGTTTGAATTAATGTCTCGTAAACTGATTTTGCAGGTAGAAGCTAAATTCCGCCTTTATGCAGACCGTACCTTTGAGGTGAACGTAGATATAAATCACTGGGTTGTCTGTCAAACTTAGTCTAGTGTTTACCGTATATATATAAAATCAGTGTACAAACATTGTCTTATATGCCCGATATTTTGATCAGTGATTATAAAACAGAGAGTTCACTAATTCAAGTATAATGCATCGTTATAATAATGATAGATTATAATGGTTGTATAATAGATAATTGAGTCACAAATGTGACCAGCCTTGTTTAAAAACATCTCCAAAATTTTGTTTGTAGGCAAATAATGAATGAATTTAAAGTGGCAGAGGTTTGTGTGGTGGATGTCACTCGGGTTGCAAAGGTGATTTGTACACTGGTATAGGTCGAGCTATGATATCCGACTGTCTGAATAACTATTACAGATAATTTATTGTTATCATCATTGTCAATTGATTAATCCATCAACAGTCTGTCTTAATTAGCAACCAAACTGAGGCTCCTCAACACAGGTGACTGTTTAATACAGATATATTAAGAAGCTCAGTTAAAGTTACAAATAAAAAATGCCTTGTTAAGTTGCAGTAGCTGACTTACATTATAAGCCTAATTTAAGTCAGAAATATGAGGTATATATCAGTGTTTATTGTGAGGATTCAGTCCGCAAAACTTGACCCTTTGAGGTAGCAGGTTTGAAACCTGAGTGAGGCATTCATTTTCTTTTCTGTGACCATTTAACTGATTGTTGTTATATTTGTCCTGTCCTAGAATCATGCTGGGATGTGACGTTGTTATTGGCAGTGGCCCTAATGGAAGGGGATTTTGTTTAAGTACTGGTCAATAAGTAGACACTCCCAGGTTCGGACTACTGACCGCAGCACATAGCTGAAACACTATAATACTGCAGGACGTAAATCTCCGACATGACAAGCATGAACGATATATGTATTTAAGTGGTGAGTGTAGTTCACTGTGGTATTTGTGTCGTGGAGTATAATTATGTGTAAGGTCAAACTTAACGATTGACACACAATAACAAATGGATTAGGTCATTCCTGTGCATACAGTTTATAATTATGAGGGGTTTGGAGTAAAATTTATCTATAACTTATACAAACAAACTTTACGGGGTAATGTCGAGGGCAAACTAGCAACGTAGGATTTTAGGTAACTCTGTAAGCGGAATTGTTGCGTTATCTCTAACCATTTAAGGAGATAATATAATCAGTATGAAAGTTTACATGTTGATAAATAGACTGGCATCTCCCTTCATCTTATGTACGGATGTTATGTAACATACAATAAGAACTCAAAGTGTCCTCCTATATTGCACACCTGGTTAATTGTCCTTGAACTTTCAAACTCATAAAATATAGTAAAAAATCATAGATGGACATTGCTTGGACTGCATTTCATTCATCAATTAAAGAAAATCTTCTTCTTCCAGTTAAGTTTAGGTCCCACTCTGGAGCAATATTGTATATTATATTTACAAGACCGTGTGAGCGGCGAACAAGTATTTACAGTGAAGAGCTAAAATTGTGAAAAACTGTAGAATCCTGATTATCCTCTGTCCAAAATGGTTGAACATGTTTGTAATACTTGAATTAAGAAAAACAAGCATTAAATAAATTAATGAGATCAGAGGAAAAGTACAGAGAATTAAATAATTAAATCATCAGTATACTGGCAGGAGTAGTCTCCAATTTACCATGGAAAGATTCTGTATCAAATGTAAGAGATAACTCTGTACACCATCTGCCAGTCTCCAAGTCTGATAACATCTAGTTCAATCACAGTTGCTCCCCTTAGATCACTATTTGTTACTGTTGCAGTATTTCTTGTAACAAATTTATAGGCAATAATGTTGCATTATTATTCTTTAATATCATGTTCATATAAATTCTCATGAACATGAATAATTATGTATAATTATATGAGTTTAATATTTAATTTTAATTTCAACGATAACGATGATTTCAATTTATTTGATTAAATATTAAACTTTGATGTTGTGAAAGATTTTTTATTTTTATGTGAATTATTTTAGAAATTAACATTCAAGTTTGTGTCAGTAAATTTGCTTGAAATTCTAAACACAGGAGCTTAAATGGAGTCCCCACCCTGTTATGGGTGGAGTATATAATTAGCTACTTAGCTATAAGTAGCAATTAAAATTCAATTAATATATTACCAGTACAGTATCTCTGAGTGAAGCAATAATGTAAAATTGTGTTTTATTATTGAATTAAGTTATTAAGTTTAAACATGCATGTATACTTAGATTAATATGGCCACCCAGAATCAAGGTGATATACTGTGTTTATCAACCATTTATTTGCTATTTTATACTTTTATATAAAGCGCTGCAGTCTAATCCATTTAAATGTTCCCTTGGAGAATAACAGTTTAATTTATTTGCATGAAGTACCCTATTCGGGTTGTCTTAAATCTGGAATGAGACTCTAAATATACGACCCAACGAAACCCGTTAAAATATTACCACCTGTAATTTGTGTATTTTATTAAATAATGTTTGACATTTTTGCAAACAAGTTAGATGTTATACCAATAGAGGGACATAGATCATGAATAAATTTGCATTTTTTTGTAGATAATATATAGAAATTTGTCAATTTGACGTAGTTTACGAAGTAAGTGGATATTGTTGAGGTTGTACCCCACCTTGTAGGGGATAACATGTCACCCTTCTGTTGGTGCTCCAGCTTACAGAGTTCAAGTCTGGACAATCATTTAGTATATAATTATAGCTGCATGCTATAGTAAAGTCCATATTTTACACTGGATTTTAACTCCCATTTTGACTTAATTATGTTAAGATTTTATAACTGATCGATTAAATGTAACTTAGTTAAAATTGAAATTTGAAGAGTACAGTACAACCTCTCCAGAGCTGCCCTCTTTAGAGCAACAACCTCTATAACATCACCTTCAAAATTTCCCTGAGCCGCTTAATTTACTGTAAATTTAACCTCTGTAGAGCAATAACCTATAAACAATGGCCATTTTGCAGCTTTCAAAGAGTGTTGCTCTACACAGGTGATACTGTAATTATTAGAATTTGTAATAAAATATTATTAAGTTTAGCATTTTTCAAACCAGTAAAAAATCTTTTATAGTAAATTGGTGTTTTTTAGAAACTTGGAGGCCCTAAAATGTTAATTGATATAGTAAATTTATTTTGATCAAAGTAAATAGAGAAGTGATGATATTGTGGTACATGATATATAAGTAGCATGTCACTGTGGTCACAGGTCTGTGTGACCCATGTTTATCTATACTGACACAACTATGGTCAAATTTCATTGTTTTATCATACACTTTCTAAATTGGTATTTATCCCTATCATAATTAACACTATACTCCTATGCCCGGTATGTGAATCCAGTATCCTACATATTAATATACTTAAATTACTTAGTGTGTTTGTATTACAATTTGCAAATACTTACTATATGGTATATCTAGTTATCATTATTATTTTGTAACAATTTCAAGCAGTTTAAAGAGGTTTTGAAAATTAATCTTACCAGTAAAATAACATGCCAGGGATTTTAATGAGGTATTAAATTTTGTCTGGAGCTCATGCTGAATAAACAAAATTTAAGAAACCTCAGGATGTCTGACGATTATGACTTTAATGACTCATTATATAAAATATTATATTTTATTTTAAATACTTAACAAAAAAGTTCACCCAGATAAAGCATATTAGAGGAAAAGCCATTCTTCATTTGTGTCACACTGCTTATAACCTGAAAAACATTTTATGGATTAGCTATTTTACCGTTGACAGGCGTATTTGAAATTTGGTATGACGATGGTGTTACAACCTTCGTGGCTGTTGTTGGCGTTACATACGTGAAGTTACACCGATGAGTAATGAGTGTCTGTTACTTTAAACCGTGCAGATCATGTGAATTGTTTTAATGGTGTCATATTTCTCTCCTATGAAGGATGAAGTTTTATTATATTTACATAAACTTGAGAATGAAATTGATAAATATTAATTTGGCATAAAACATAAGTCATGTCAAACGTTATGACAAGCTCTCCAAAATTGAGAGATGTCTTTCTTGTTCCGTACATTGTTCGAAATGCATAAATTACGAGACATTTTCGGTCTGGCTGCTGTTTTATGATTTCACGTTTTATTTTGATAGGATATGTCGTCTGGTTGTATAATGATATGAACCAATGATATTATCAGATCCCTTTCACTACAACATCTAATAAGATGCATACTTTACCAATGGGGTTATTCCTTACAACTTTATCTCACTCAGGCGCATTTTAGTTTAATAATTGTAGCTTCCAAATAATTAACAATAACTGACCTGAGCTTTAATGCAAAGTCAATTACCAATTACCAAATCATTTGCAGAAGCAAACTGCATGCTGCAATGATTATTTTGATTAAACTAGAGGCATGATTCTCTCTTTGATATGCAATCATGTTTTTGTATTGTTGTTTTTATTCATTATACTTTCAAAATGTCAATTAAGCAACCACCTGTCTTAAGCAACCAATACAATTATGAGTCCCCTACCGGTTTTTGACAGGAGGGGACTATAGGTTTGCCGTCCGTCCGTCCGTCCGTCCGTCAAGAAATCTGGATCCTGACATAACTCAAACAGTTTCCAAGCTAGGTTTATGAAACTTGGTATGTGGATGGGGGCAATAAGGGAATAAAGCACGTCCACAAATATTTTGATTCCGACCAAACTGTGGTTGCTATGGCAACAAAAACATTGAAAATGGCTTAAAACCGGTAGGGGACTTCTGTATTGCTTGCAATTCTTAATGACTTGTTATAATTAAATCCCACTCAGTCATTTTAATATCAAATCCACCTGTATAAGATAGCCACAAGCTTTCATCAGTCACAATGATGTATTCTTAATGGCATGTGGTGTGGTACCTAAGGACAAGTTAAGACAGTGGATACTATTGTTTTAAGTTACCAGGATGGATCAGTGCCTCCAAGTATTGAATTCAAAACAACAGCAACCTAATTAGCATTATTATCATGCTGAAGGAATTATTACACAAACAGATCTCAAGTTGGCTCAGGTGTTATGGTGATATAGTCCTCTTTATGTATTGATCTTGTAATTAGATGATCAATAAATTATATTTACAAAGATTTCCTTCGGTGATAATTTGCGATAAATCTCCAGATAATTCACAAGATTATGCCGCATTTCAGAGTTAGATAATTATCACATAAAGGTGAGATGTCAGCACGGAAACCATCCTCACCTTTTGTGTCATGTTGGGGATGACAATCTGTTAAGCACTATAAATCGTACCTTAACGTGTGCCGCAGGTCTAGTGATTATCGCAAGGGACTGAGAGTCAGTCAGGCAATCTACAGCTGCTGTATTCTATTGGTGACAATACCTGCTGTGTAACACTTCCCAGGTTGACAATTTATTATGACAATGTCTTTAATTTTATTGTTAATTTAATTTTCTTGCTGTGATAAACTTGATTTACGATCCAACGGGAGAAGAAATAATGCAAGAGAAATTGGCAACTTCATTTACATTATGATATAAAAATAGCAATTTTATCATTACGGTTTATAGTTATTGATGTTTTTTCTTTAAATTTAATTAAGTGTAAAATGTGTTCAGATATCAATACATGTATACATGTCGATCCCACATAGAAACATTTGTTTGCTAGATTCATTAATTGATTTGTGTCATTTTTTCAAACACTCCCTGTAACATTCTGCTGATACATTGCATGGTACAATATGCATGATGCTCACCTTGATTGCGCAATACGATTTGGCTGAGAATGATCTTTTTGCCTTTGTGACTCCTTGACCATCCTTGTAGAGTACCTGCAGATGTAACTTGTATGGATATAGATAACACTGGAAGACCAATAAGTATATACGCTATGCTCTTAACTCTTTGAAATTGCATAATTCTGCTTGTGTTGCAATTTTGTTATCTATTTAGTCTTACAGTCATAAATAAGCGTTTCCCCTAAAGTCATCCACCAGTAAATGTTGCTATTGATAATTTAAAATTAATGACAAGTGTTCATTACCAGTTGTTAGGTAACATGAGCAGAGAGAAATAATGATTATCAACGCTTAGTGCATTACATTGTTACCAGATAAAAGGCATACCATGCGAACATTTGCACAAGCTTCAAAACAGTTTAAAAAAGCATTGTATTAAGTTGGAATTTATCCCAATGAAAATTGAAGAAATGAAACTCTATAATTTACTGCCGTCCATAACAAGGTCTCGATTATACAGTAATCATTCAACATTGAACAAATTTGTTTTATTATGTTACAAATCTTTCTAGGATTTTATATCCATTTAGGGGATCAAGTGTTCTAATTTAGAGGTGATTTATAAATAGTTAGGTTGCTATAACCTTACCCTTGGAAACATAGATACATAGCCCAGGTGTGATTTCAAACGCATATATATTATATATATCCCGTAAATTTATCACTCCTCATAGTTGCTTATTTATAATACAAAACCTTTTGACATTTTGTTGTCGAGGTGATTTAACTCATTATTGATTTGTTGCCCGTATTTAATTCATGGATATTTATAGTAGAGTGGTTTGATCACATAATGGCCGTGAAATACTGCCCGTAATTTTTCAAACGCTAGATTTAGTTTTGAATGAGTTCAATTTAAATGGTACGTACAGGTGTGTTTGGTAGATGATGGAGATTCGGTGGTAAAGTTGTAATTGTAGTATACAGTATACAAGGGTATCAGGTTGAGCAGCCAAATTGATTAAGTCCGCATTATGAATATATTACTTACTGGCTGATTTATTTTGGGTCATGCTCCATAGTTTGTCAAATATACTTTCTCTTGGGAAGAACATTTTGTAAAACATATGCTTCCCACATATTTATGCTAATGATTTTAAGCCCCACACACGGTTCACTTAAATTTATGATAAAATATATACCTGTACCCCTAAGGTGATGTATAATAAATTCAATGAGATGTATTTTTTATGTAGAGTCTAATAGTCTAAAAGCCTAATAGTTTAAAAGCTATCTTATGCAATCTGAAAATTGCCATTTGCTTAAATGTATTCTCGTCGAATTCCATGCAATTAGTAATAGCATCCGGCCAAGCAAGGAATTTATACAATACAGATTCCAGTGGTGTTTCCAGTACCTGGCTTTGCAATACAGACCTATGACGCTAATGGTATCTCGCAACTGGAAAAAGGAAGTGGCATGCAAGACGTCAATTTCAACTCAATATGCAAATATTGAAAGCAGTTAGAAATTGACAGCACGGAAATCGTTTAATCAATTACGAAAGGCGTGATCGATGAGGCTATAAAGTCAAATCTCTTTTGGTCTAAAAACTCCATGCTATGGTCTTCGATCATATTTATAAAACAATCAATATTTAGAAACAAAATTGGGAAATAATTCGATATTTTTCCTCTTTTCTGGACAACATCAGCCTTGGGAACGAAGATAATCTTTGCCCCAAAAAATAGCCTGGAGAGCTTGGTTAAAATAAGAACAAAATTCTACATTAAGAACAATGTTCTTCAGCTTCTACCACCATTTGTTAAATTCCGTTTTGCTTACATATTGCGTCCAGCATGCCTCGCTCTCCTCTGCGCTGTCAGTTCCTGTTTCCTTGGCAATTGAATTTCACTTAACAGATGCAGTCATGGAAAGCAAGTTGAGAAATTTCACAGAAATAGAAGTTGACATGATTAATTGCACGACTAAAGTTTTATAGAGAAAATATTGATTCTAGACAGAACTCAAATTAAACATCGCTCAAAACCAGTGTAAGAAAAATGTTGAGGGAAACATTTCTATCTCTACCAGAATTGATTTTACCCAACAACGTCCTAGCTGAATAATGGTTGAACAACAGAAAACTTATTGCTTGTGTGATAACAATTGCTTTTAATTGATTTTTCAATTAACAACAAATTGGACTGAAGTGTTGTCAGTTTTCTTACATGTTGAAGCAATCATCTGGTTAGGGCAAGATTGATGACCATTGATTTCCTCTTGTGATTGCAAACATCGTTTGGTTGTTCAGTTTACTGTTCTATGGTCCTCTATGTTTGTGCTTTTAATTGTTCTAAGATTTATACTGGTAGTATTTATTCATTTTCTTCAAGTGTTATTAACCTTGTACCAATCTAAAAGCTGTTTATATAATACAAACATGTTTGTTAATCAATTATCTATAGAGAATGAGTTATTGTTATAATTACGTTCAGCCAATTGATGAATCTTATTCACCTGACATGCAAGTTGACTATCTGATAAATTGTTTATCTATCAATGTGTTTAACATTGCTTCAGGAAAAATAGAAATAAAACAATGAAAGATATATTTGTTCCAATTAGCCGAGCTTCGAAAATAAATCAAAAGTTTCAAATGGAAATTGTTTGAACGGAAGTGCTATATCGCTCTTTGTTCTTGCAAAGGTACGGCAATGATTAAGTTGATGAGCAATGACCCAAACTCAGCATCACTAAAGCATATTATATGGCCATGTTTTGTATTGTAGCCACATTAGTATTATAATAATTCTCCTTTAAAGTTCTACTTAAACAACATTGCTGTAGCTTAAGGTAGTTTTATGCTAATGCCTAAATTTGGTCTCAAGGGTCTCCAAACAGAGATGCTGTTACCATAATAGTTCTAAATGCCCATAGGCAAGTTTGTCTGTGTTTATAGAATCAATATGGAGACAATTATTGTGCTCCTTAAATTGTGGCGGCACTGAATTTTATTGAAGAAGAAATTGCGATGTTGTTGCAACTGTCATGCTTTTGAAATTATATGAGTTATGAAAATAGGTGAAGGTTTGTTGATGCATTCGGTATTGGCTCAATTTGAACATTGCCTTCAGTTCAACTGATCATTTAAGCCCTCCAAAACAGATGTCCCAGTTACTGCAAAGTTTCAGTGCTGTATAAACAATTTGACCCTTGAAAACGTATCAAGTTGTTAAAATATCTTAACTATTTTATCAAAAAATAATCTAATTTATATTTTTTTTTGCATTAAAGATACTTCAAAGGGAACAATCAATAAAATCACTTTTCAACTTCTATTTAAGGTATTTATCTAAGATTTGGCTTCGTAATTTGATGGGAAAAAGAGACATTTTGTGTTTGACTTTGGACCCTCACTGTCATTGCAGATGGATTATTTCACAATCTTGTGTGTTTTTTGGGGCATAAAAATGTGCATATCAGAGTTGCACAACTATCAAGTTACAAACTGGGTTGCATATTTTGTGACTTTTATCTAATTGCCATTTGTCATGAAATAACAGATGACTGAGAACACCTAGGTTTTATTTAGCAATTGTGTGTGCGGCATTCGGGTCTTCTCAAGAAAGCTAGTTTAGTAGACAATTTTTGTTAACTTTATATAAGCAATAAGAACATTCCAGTAGTAAAATAATGCACCTGTGCAATGTGCGGCGGGCATACATGGGACTTTTGACAGAAGGCTGTTCCCGATAGGTGGGAATTTGACAGACAGAATGGTGCCTGGGGGAAAACATTGATAGGTGCATAAGTGAGTGTAGAGGATTGAACAGCTCTGTTTATTGGGTATTGATTAGTAATTTATTACCAGACTATTTATTTGTTAATTTCCCTCCTCTTCCCTCCCACCATGGAATATCAATTACCATCCTGTGGTCTTGTCACCTGATTTATGCTCTTTTTATTTCTGTGGTAAAAATTCAGTCTTGCCTTCTGCTAAACATCTTTCATATTTTTATGGCAAATTGTCTGGGTTACATGTTGAGCTTGA
This sequence comes from Spisula solida, assembly GCA_947247005.1. NCBI lineage: Eukaryota > Metazoa > Mollusca > Bivalvia > Venerida > Mactridae > Spisula > Spisula solida. The sequence goes on along the minus strand of OX365944.1, from coordinate 49,119,995 downwards.
GAACCTAAGGCAGACATGCCTTTCAGCGAACCAGATTTCATATTGTATTCCTTTATAATAAAAACTTACATTTGTCAAGCATCTGGATGAATCAGATTTGGTTATATCTAAGTTGTAGACAGAAACCAGTCAATTTAAGCTTTAGAAAGAGACTGACTGAACGCAAACAGTTCAAGTTGTCTGCCAAGTAAGGTTGATATGTTTGAGAAATCTATTGCTTTCATAAAGCAAAGACAAGGATACAATAAAAATAATGGTGTATTTCAAATCTGATTATCACTGAAAGTCTGCCATTGACATATTGTTGTAATGTAACATATTACTATAGTGTAAGTACAGGTAGACAAACTTGGTATATGACTAAAACCACCATAAATCAAGTAGGAAACTGACCGGACATATGCTTGTGCCAGCTGTCATCTAGATGGACACTTAAATTATCAAGGTAGATTTATGTCCACTATGTGTCCTGAAGCTACCTCATCATACCTTGATTGTTTACATTTATTACGATTTTTATAATTTTCCAAGCTGATGGCTTGCTAATGTACTGGTCATTAATGATTTACTGGCAGGATATAAGTCCATTGATGTGAACAAGCTGTTGGTTTTTTATGGTGTCATGATCACAACTAACTTATCCTTGTACAAAATACTGCTTATCCCTTTGTGCTAGCCAAACAGCAAGGATGTCGCTTGTGTCACATCATACTGGCTGCTTAATGTTGTTTGAACTGAATTATTCTCATGTTGAAGAACAGTTGTCTACAGGTACATTTCTGTATTTGAGGTTTATTGATAAATTATTGTTCTCCTTCCTGAAGCAATTAAGTAAACAGGTCATTATGGTCCAATAAGATAATGCTATTTTCCAGGTCAAGCAATAGTGTTCTTAGTCAACCTATGGTGTTCTTGGTCAAATTATGTTGTCCTTGGTCAAGCAATGGTGTTCTTTGTGAAGCTATGGTGTTCTTGGTCAAATTATGTTGTCCTTGGTCAAGCAATGGTGTTCTTAGTCAAGCTATGGTGTTCTTGGTCAAAGTATGTTGTCCTTGATCAAGCAATGGTGTTCTTAGTCAAGATATGGTGTTCTTAGTCAAGATATGGTGTTCTTGGTCAAGATATTGTGTTCTTTAAGTCAAGCTATGATGTTCTTAGTCAAATTATGTTGTCCTTGATCAAGCAATGGTGTTCTTAGTCAAGATATGGTGTTCTTAGTCAAGCTATGGTGTTCTTGGTCAAGATATTGTGTTCTTAGTCAAGCTATGATGTTCTTAGTCAAATTATGTTGTCCTTGATCAAGCAATGGTGTTCTTAGTCAAGCTATGATGTTCTTAGTCAAAGTATGTTGTCCTTGATCAAGCAATGGTGTTCTTAGTCAAGCTATGATGTTCTTAGTCAAATTATGTTGTCCTAAATGTCAAGCACTGTTGCCCTTGGTCATGCAATGCTGTCCATTGAGCAAAGTTTTCCTAATGAAGTGTCAAGCTCTATGTCCTTTGTCAAGCAAAATGCTTTTTATTTCAATATGCCTTTTAAATAAAGTTTAAGGTTAATTGGGTCAGTGTATAATTTCAACAATGCTCAGATATCCATTTGTTTGTCATAATGTAGATGTTTTTGTTGTGTCATATTATTTTCAGTTATGATTTATAATGCTGGGGATTTAATTATCAGGACTGTAGTGTCGGTGACAATTAAGTATTACAGTGTGATCTATAAAGTTTATGAGAAACTATGAATATAAATCAATGTTGACACCAGAATGACCACAACATGTGTTGAAATTGTCATACCAGATTTATGGTGGTCGAGAACTCTTTAACCCCGGCTCTTTATTGTTTGTACAGATTGTAATGATCATAATGAGTATCAGTGTTATCTTTGTCATCATTCATATTTGTACCTATATTTACATATGAGGAATATTTATTGGTGGTCATGCAGGTGAGGGAGGGGGGAAGAGAGATGACATGACATTTTCTACAGGAGGTCAGTGCATATATAGGGCAGTATGATCAGCTGAGTAATTGTGCACATGATAACATGAATTCCTGTAAATTATAACTATTTATACAAATTTACCTACATTAAAATGTAAATTAATTTAATTAATTATAATTTTAAAAAGAGAAAGCAAGAATGTGTCAGTTTCTGTATGGCAAAATCTATAGATGTGTCTGTAGATTAAGTTGGCTCAATTTTAATTGCACTTGAAGTGGGATTCAAACCTACATACTGTATGGCACATGATGCACCTTGCAGCCATGCCAATGTGAAGCATTACACCAGTACAATACATTGACATACTGGTTCATGTATCATTCTTTGTATTCCTGTATGTTTCCACTTTTCAAATAGCTTTGTCATTTGTTGGTTATATATAAATATGAAATACTCATTACAATTCCAGATGAAGATTTTTATGTGTGTTTGACATTATTATATTACTATTTGTATAATTAACCTTGTATCATTGTATAATAAAGTACAAGTTTATGAAACTATCAAGTCTTTGATGCTCTTAAAACTTGAGGCAAAATGTCTTTAAACGTATCCACATGGTAGGTAGCATCCCCTGGAGTAGCAAGCTAGCTAGGGGCCCCTAATGTCTCGTTGGTTTTGTTTTTTATATTTTTTTATTGAAGAAACATGTGTAACAAGTTAACCATTTCATCAGCAAATGTTTTATGGGGTATTTGCCTAATAGACGTCTTGGGTTTTTATATCTTATAGAAACACTATCACCGTACCCTCCTCTCTTAATTATTATCACCGTAGAAAACGAAGCGTGTTGATTTACCAGAAGTGTGGCATATATGAACCAAGAAAAGTTCCCAATTAAGATCAGATTATTCGTTTTAAGTTTTTTTTCTGTTGTTTCGCTTTCCTGTTTTCAAACTTTCCAAAGTTTTAATTGTCAGGAATGTCTTCATTTCTCCAGATATCCTGATATAGTCTTACACTGTTACCATGGTGTTAAAGTGATTAGTTGTTTTACTTCTGTCTGGCAGCACCCTTTGTTTTGTCTAAATTATACTTACGCTTTGTGAATTTGTTTGCATGTTAAAAACAATTGAATCGTTATCGCTGATCTGATCTGAAAGTGACTAATTTCAGCTCGATTTGAATGAAAACAAAAGACCAACAAATTTCTTTATTTAAAGTAAATTTTATGCTTCTCATTGTTGTACTCATGGTCATTGTCATGATGGCTTCTGTTACTGCGTTTCTCTCTCTTGCACTTGGTACTTTAAATGTCAATGTTGTTGTCGTTCCTCACATGTACAGCTTGGAATTGTGCAGTCATCTTCTTCATTGCAACCATTTGTATCATGTGGTTGAGAAAAGTTGAATAGTCAATGGCTAAATCATTTAAAAGTGCTGGTGTTATTTATGAGCTTAATAGGGTGATCAAACAATACTGGTGTGTCAACTAATGAGTTCTTGCATTGAGGAGAGCCCAAGTATTGTGACATTACAACAATATGGTTGAAGCGATCAGGGAGGTCAGATCGTAAGTGTGATTATCCATTGCCTTATAGACTGCAGGTGTTCTTATTGTTTTAGTCTTAAGTTATCAGCTAGCTTTAACAACTGTTTAAGATCTTTATGGTATGGTGAGTTTGAAAGATTTCAGTTCAATCTGATGATGATTTAAATCTATAGATTACCTGAGCTTATGGTTAAAGTTAGATGAAGAATATTGTTCGATGTTTCGATGTTGGCTGTTAAAGAAATTTTGGTGAAAGCTTGACAGTCATTAGTTCAAATTTGATTCCATGAAACATTGAACCTGTAACGTTAACTCTAAATTATTTTCCAGTTTTGCAAAATCATTGTGGTTTAATCTTATTTTAATGGGAATTAATTTCAGTGAACCTATGATAATGATCTTCTAGTATATTAAATGAATACAAAATTGTTTACTTATAAATATACGTCTGTGACAATTTGGTTGTTTCATTAAATGTTATTCATATTATTTATCCTTGTCAAAATGATTGATTACAAAATAATACGATAATCAATTTCTAAAATAACGTTGAGGTATATATAATTGTTAAGGTTTTAAAATTCAAAGTTGCTTGCAAAATGATATTTTCCTGTATTGATAAATTATTGCTAATTTAAATGAAGTAATCTGTTGAATATTTGCGAAGTCAGTATTATCATTATTATTGTATGGAAATTGTTTACATTTTGTACGTTATCATCGATATGTTAGAACGAGTAATGCTTGATAAGGAATCACCCACACAAAGCCTGTCATAATATGATTATATAGGCTATGATACCACATTGTTGCGACATATATTGGCTGATACGACCGGCAACAGAATTATAATGGTCGTTAGAGTTGATAATATTATTTGTTATGTAATTGATATAGCCTATTGTTTTTATGTGATAAGCTCACCGGTAATACAATACAAAATCCATTCATACTGTCTCGGTTTGGCTGTAAAAGATAAATTCTAGTCAATGGAAGGTTATCTGGTCGGCTTTACAGATAACGTGACTTTTCAATAAAAACATTTCAGCGGGAATATGATTTAGTGTACACGTCGTGCAATAAAATTTGATATACTTACTGATTGTATGCTAGTAATCGTTTGTTGGCCCTCCTTAGTCTGATGACATCACTGAAGTAAATGTAAAATAATATTATGCTTTTAACGTAATGTATTCATTGGTAACTGAACTGTACTTTTTTGTCGTTTATCGCTTATTTATGAACTCAATTACTATAGGCAACTATGTGAACACACACAGTTTGCTGTAATAAGGGTATGCAAACTGGATCGAGTCGAGTGAACATCAATTTTTCTGAGCTTTTTACTTGATTTTTATTCCTTTGCACTAAATCAGCTCAGACATAAGAAATACTATTAGATATGTGATAAGATATAATAGTCAAGCAAACAAACAAGCTCAATGGCTTTTCAAAGACTACGCTAACAGAGTTTAAAACTACCTACTATTCAATTTACAGAAACAGACTATTAATAAAATTACATTAATACAATATACAGTAACCTCATATAATATAATAAACAAACAAAAAAAACAGAAAAAAACATAGTTTCACCACCTTTTTTGTGTTTTCTGTACTTTGATAATATTTGATTCTTGAGTGTACCTATAGTTCAATGTAAGGTTTATAAACAAAAGTGTCTTACAATGGACCAGATATAATAGTCTTCATTATATGTTTTGAAACGTAATTTACCAAATTTAGTTATCTTGTAATGGCATTAATGAGTAAAACATCATCTCTGATCGATGCACAGCATTCCTGAACAACAACTCAATTAAAACACACAGTTATTGCTTGACATTCATTTAAATCATTTCAACTGTTCTTTAAGTTTTAGTTGAAACCATATTCATACAGTTATTCATCACATAAAAATAACATTTTCTCTTTTGTTTGTCCTTTATCAAAAAAAAACATGACAAGAAATATTGACTTTTTTAAAATACATTAAGCATGTACGCATTAAAATAACATCAGAATATTAATGCACTGAAGGACTGGATTATTCCCCAAACGATCCAACTGTATTATACACAAAACAGTAAAATTTGAGTCGGATAATATTGGCTCACGTTATACTGCAGTAACGTAAGGCTCCTCTTTGTTGAAACAATTACAGAACTGCTCCTATAAAGTCATGAATGGATGTTTCAAATAAAACAATAGGGAGAGTGATGATAACATCTATTGAATTATGAACAATGTTTACACCCAGACAAAATGTAGCATTAAAACTATTAGAAATGCAAGATGCATAAGATTATTATTGAGTTATTGACTCAGTGTTGAATACGTCAATAATTGCACGAGATTACCTTATTCGATGTATTGACTCAGTGTGACAGTTTGTCGTGTCGGATGAAATCTTTTATTGTTTCACAATTACACGTTTTAATGCGTCCCTAACAAAGGCTCATTTTCAGACGAGCCGTCTCGGCATTGGCTGGCTGGCAGACTGAGTGCCGGTGATCATGAATAGACCATAAAATCTTAATGCTTCCTGGTTCTGAACCCCTTTCCAAGTCAGCCGAAATAACTATAGGGCTGAGTAATGTTGAGGCCCTTCTTGAGGTTTCATTTGGGGACCTTTACATGTTTACAAATATTATTATACCCTCACATTTGTACGAAAAGTATCTAGAACACATTATGACTATTACCCTATTTCCAAGCATTTTAGTGTTACTAATACTAAAATACATAGTAATTACAGAAAAACACGGTAGTACTTGTAACAGCATCCCACCCACTTTTATTGCTGAGTGATTTCCAAATGTTGCCTCAAGAATATCTGTAATATAACATCATTCCACAAAACATCAACAGTATGTACATCAGTAATAATAATAATTAAGTTGATTATTCCATAGAGACTCATTAATTGTGGAAGACAACTTATACTTTTGTGTAGGCGTTTTATACGCTCCTCCTTAAGCTACTTATGAGGGATGCTTCATCCTACTTGTAAACACCCCTAAGGGGCCTTATTGGATTATATTGCTAAGAATTAATTAAATTGGATTTTCCGAACCCGGTGATTTTCTCACTATAGGCTGTTGTTTTAATTAACGATGACCATAAAATATGAAAGACTAGAATGGCTTAATGGCCACTATGAATATAGTATAGGGACATTAACTGTACTGGAAAATGATTATCTCTATGGATTCCATCTATTTGGACCTCAGTGAATGTCAGTGAATGTGATGTATTAATGACCAGTCACTAACACAGGGTGATAAATTCCAAGATTGATATCCTGCCCGTGCACATAGAATTCTCATTTAAATCTTGTTCCTTTGTGTTTTAATGATTGAATCCTTTATTCAGATCTGACCCTTAATTTGACTAATATTCCAAGAAACTGTTGATGATAAATATATACCACTAAAAGTAATTGTAAATGGAAAGAAACCAGTAGGGATTATTGTTATAACTAAATGTTTGATTCAGTATTACTAATTCCATTTTTTCAAAAGTCCTGTATCGTACAGACTACATGAGCAAGCATGATTAGTATAGCGTTTTGTGACAAATTAGGCAATGGAATTTCTTCGTAAATATTTTCTCAGAAATCCATAGAACACCAATAGTCCTGATTTTATGCCCATGCAATTTGAAGAAAAGCAAAGATGAATAAAGTAATATATAATTGCTCAGCTGTCTGTATTTATGATGAATGCATCTGTGTGTCATAGTCAGTGCTTATAGTATACATAAATCCAACCAATAACTTTTGAAATAAGGATTGGTTTGCATTGTCCAACTACTTTGCAAGAGTTATGGACCCTTTTTTATATTAGGAATGAACCTATATAATGGACATACATCTTCCGTTTCTGTTTTTATGTTATTTTAAAAATATGTATTTTTTTCTATTTTCAGGTAAGAAAGACAATGTTTTGTTTGTATGAGTGGTAGAAATGTAGTGTATGGAGTGGTTACAGTGTACAATGTGGGTCCAAGTGTGAGGTAACTGCAGCTATGATGATTAATATTGCGTTACATGCATAATTTACATTCAGTATAAATAATTCCACTGTTACCACAGTAATTATTTGTCACATTACTACTGTGTTATCAAACATTTCTCCTCAATAGTATCATCGTAAAGTTCCATTCTATGATATTATCCAATTTTCCTGCGCAAATTTCAATTCTCTGGCAGATTGCAGCAATTTCATTCTAGATCTGCTGTGACGATAATAAATGTTAGCATGCATTCAACCATCAAGTTTCCTTTTTATGAGCACAAAAATCAAATCAATTTTTCGCTATACTGTCAGAATTATTGGTTCAAGTGTTTCGAATGTTTGATACGATAGAAGAAAAATTTTCCACATGGATACATCCTAGTGTTTTATTGGATGAGAGAACAATGATTGCGAGTACGAAATTTGATAATGTATTTGGTGGCGATAGGATAATTCCCAGTTGCGTAATATCTTCCTAAATGCATTATGTGCGCGATAGAGTTTATAGCATTTGTTAAAAGTCTTGTAATATTATGGTATGATTGTCAAGTATCGGATAACTTCATACTACATCATTGACAGTGATATATTTCCCTCGATGGAATTATTTTGGCGCAAAACTTTTAAACTGATTTGATGCGGTTGGTTTCGGTATATGAATACAGTTGTAATGGTAAATAATTGAAGCTTGAGTAAAAGATCTATTCCTATCACATCCCATGGTATTTGCTGACAGAAATTGTAAGATTTTATTACATTTTAATCATATATAACTGTTTCATCTCTTTGCTCTTGGGTTTCAACAAATTTGATGCTTGAGTAAGGAACATCAAAGCATGAAGACACCTTCTGTATTATGTATTAAACACTGATTGTCATTAAAAGCCAACAGTATGGTAAACTTGATACAGTTGCTCACCTAGAAGATGTTAATATCAGTGGTGACATCCCAGAGGGTCGTAAAATCATTGGTTGACATTGGTTAACACTGAAAGCTTGCGTCCTGTAAATATTTTGTATCATATAAGAGGTAGGTAGCGTAACTGCTACTCTAAGGCTATTAAGGCTGGCCTTACACATCATTTCAGCAAATTATCCTTAGTTATAAACACAGACCATTGAGGACAAATTTGGGTGTAAACTAAGAGACTAAATATATGCCAAGACGCACCACACATGCTATCCAGTTTGAAAAAAAAAATATGCGAGGGCATGACCCAAACCCCTCTATTATTATGGAGCCTACATATTAAAATGTCGCTCGTGTCGTTAAGACATTCATTGACTGGCAGGGTCGTTCTGTCTCAAAGAATATGTTCTGTAGACCTTTTTTTAATAAAAGAGGATCATTTGGATCTTGCGTAAAGAAATAATATATGAAATATTCAAAATGATTGTTAACATTTTGCGTATTTGCTAGTATTTCAAATTCCACAGCCTACCTGGATTGAAATAAATCAATTGCCTGATTGGGATCATAATACATCAGTATCATCCATCATGAAGAGTTAGTACTTCGGTGCCGTCATAATTGAAATGAAAATTTAATGATTGCATGCCTTTTATTGCTGGAACCACATTGCTGTTTGTTATGCATCAATGCAATATACAGCAGCAATATGTCATGTTACGTCTGCTGTCTGTGAAACATAAAACAAAGAAAACATTGTATACTACTTCACACCTGCTTCATTTTCTTAACTTATATTACATGGCAGTGTTATTATCAAAAAGAATTCTGTCTGATCATCCGTAAGATGTACGCCGGCTAAGTTTAGTTTAACCGTCTTAAAATTCGCCCTATTGCTGAACCGTATTTGATAACAATAGTGTTTGAAGCCAATGCTGACATTTGCTGAACGAGAAACAGTTTTTGCTGCTAGAATAATATATTGTCTTCAAATGATACAGTGAAAGGTTGATTTCCCTTATTGTTGTTTAGAAGTTTTTGCATGCGCTTGCGTTTTTTCCTGTCTTAATGATTGTTCACGATAACCGTGTGTGTGTGAATTGTTTTCCATTGAATTAGGAGCAGGGCAATAGCCTGCTATTTCCTAGCTAAATGACTCCCCATTGTATGAAATGGTAACGTTCTTGTTTATTGTGCGCGTTTGTGGCAGAGTTTTCCTGTAAGAAATTGATCCAATTTTCAGAAATTACTATCTTGTAATGTGAGATCTTCTGAAAGTTGACTTTTTGTGAAAAAGAATGATTGCCCAGGACTGCTGGCAAATATCTTCATCCGGGCACAATTGCCATCTCTCATGTACAAGATATTTCCGCTTAGTTTGCAGTTTTTTTGGCACAAAATGATGTGAATTCTGGAAACAATAAAGGAGAATATATTTTTTTCATTCATTCATTTAATTTCTGCTATTGAAAAACACTGCACAGTACTATAGTCCTCTGCAGTTCGTTTCTATATGCATTTGAATCAGAAAAAGACTCCCTTATGTAGGCCTACTGCATTAACACGATTCGTTTTTGGATCCCAAGGGTAGAATATGCATTATTAACAACTTGTGTATACCGAACGATGTCAGGAATTAATCAAAATCACTGATATTTATGTGGAATCAATGGTCATTTTGCGTGATGTTTCAACCTATCCGTAAAACAGTACATCACACAAAATTGCTCAAAGGTAGTAGTAACCTAACTACAATAACTTACATGATGGCATATTTATTGTAGCTGACTGTTTCATCTCCTCTTAAATTCTAATCTCCCTATAGGGTATGAATGTTTAATTAGGAACACGAGAAAAAACATGGTAATTTGCTGCGTCCTGACGCCATGTGTGTGATATGCACCCTACATTAACAATATGTGCAGTCGTTGCCACCTAGCCGTGTGATATGCACCAGAACATTAACAATAGATCGTGTTGCCACCTACAAATGGCTAGCCATTAAGGCTAACACCTTGTCTTGTCATTCTGGTGTCACCATTACGTGTGTAATAATATCATTGATACCATCCAACTTTGAAACATATGGTTTCAAATTATAGGCAGACATTGTTTCTATTGAGACAAAGTAAGGCAGAAACGATTTGTATCACAAGACTAAAATGCATTCATCAATTCCTTAAGGACCTTATGTGTCATGAGTTGTAAAATGATGAAAATGGAATCCTAGATCAACATTTCATGCCTGGCAGGGATACCATTAATGTTTTATAGCATGGAATGTTGAAATCTATTGCTTAGTTTCTGAGAATAAGGTGACCTTCCGATGAATCGACTCCCAGCGCTCTCTTCCCTTGTCATATGATTTTATCAAGATAAAACTGGTAATGCTTTTAACAATTATAGCTGTATTTTCTATCTTCAATAAATACGTACCCAGAAAACTCACGGCAAGCTATAGGTTGACAAACAGTGGTTTCAGCTTACTATTTCTACCTAAAGACAGTAAATATGTTGCTGTGCTATCTCAGGTTAGTTCATCGTTACAACTTACTCACTGTTAATGCAATTTATGATCAAGATTTTATGTTACCTGACCGATAGAAATCTTTCCAGTTTGCTGGATGTATCAAATTCAAATGATATGAAAAACAGTATCAAAGCATCTCCCTGCTGAAGAGTTCCTAAATCACTGAGGGCTGCTACATGAATTATTAACGTAAAAACGTAATGCATAACATCACTTGCACTTAAGTCCCTTAAGAGATATATTAAAAACAACAATATTGAGTACATTTATACTTTCAAACCTGGTTCATTCAATTTTCATCAAGTCTGAATTTTTTTTCAAAATAAACCAAGTAAAATAAGTGCATTTAATTATGATCCATGCTTTTTTGGCATTTTTTTGCTTGGTTTTAAATATAGAGGGAATTGGTTGTGAATTTGCAGTTGATTTTGGATAGTACCTATTATTCGGATAAGTTTGGCTGTTTAATGAAATGAAGTTACATAATAATAATGACTGTGTATTTTATTTTTCAGTGACATCAAAATATTTCTGTTGATAGTAAAAAAAACTCACATATGCCTATTTTTTACACTTTCATACACACTTCTGACCTAAATTTAATCACAAAGCATAAAAATACTTTACTCACCAAGTACTTTTCACTTTAATTTGCGAGACATGACTGATAGACCATGAAACACAAATCACTTAAACATTCAAGAAGTCATCTAAAAAAGATGTTTTATAAATGTTAATGTTGAGTTTGATATTGTTTTGATATTCATTAGTACGAGTAAGATTGACAATGATCCTTGTGTTTTCATTTCATTTCTGGTAAGATAGAGATGGCTTACTTTGGTGAAGTATAAACTTTGTAACATCAAAGTAAGTTTGGATGTTATGTTTATTCAGGTAGGTTGTTTGGGTACCGTGGTTGGAGACATGTCAAGCCCTCAAGTGAGTCTTTAAACGTCAACACCTGAGTATCGGACTGATCCAGATGTATAGCACGTACTAGCACACATCTGTGACTGTCTGCCGTGCAATTTTTATGCACATGTTCATACAGTTGAAGATAACCGAGTCTTTGTTTTTGTCTGGTATTAACTTAACAATTGAACTTAGTCAGCTTTAACATGGAAAACATCAATGATAACCTTAAAAAGAGGTCGAGAATAAGGCTACCCAACATGAAATAATTCAATGATAATTGATCCTACAAATGGTTCAACTGTGGGGCTAGTACCTATGCTTTTGAGATGGCTTCACCATTTGAATAGTACCAGACATCAGTCCTGCTCAACATCCATGTTCATGTTTCATTCAGTCAGATAGGTTTTCTGGCTGCAGTTTCCACCTGAACAGCAAGTGGTGCAGCTTACTTGAACATAATGGACAAGTGATAAGTTTGCTGAAGATGACACATACAAGACTTGTTTATCTTCCAATGTCATATTGCTGAAGCATAGGTCATGAAATGGATTGGTCAGTACTGCATTAACAGCATGATTCTATTCTAAGCATCTTTCATGGATTTAACATACTGACCTAGCTTAAGCTTGCCTCTGAGTCTCTAATCATAATGGTCATTGTCATGTTGTTTAGCTGTGATTACAAATATTGAGCCCTTAAGCCTCTTAATGTGAGTGTTATTGTTATAGCAACTTTTTGACATTTGCATGGTCATATTTGTGGCCAATTAAGGGTCTGCTTGATTTGCCAAGTCAAATAGCTGGTTTAGAACAATGTTCTTTTAAAAAGTCCCCGGGCCATTTATTTGTAATGTCTGACCTTTATGACCCGTAGAGCCCTGATAATGTAGTGGACATTATGATAAGCTAGACCCCAGGTGGATTTGCCATGTTGACATAGTGAATGGTATATCTATATAGTGGATAATCAGGTCTATTATTCCAAACTTAGAGTGTAGAGATTTATTTGTCAAACACAATTTTATTTCTGTGATAAGAATGTATGCTATGGATAGATTCCAATTCATTTCAATTGAAACTAGTACAGTTGTATTCCAAGTTATAAATGTTGTTTATAGTGCAAGTTGATGGTTGATATGACTTCAAGTATTAATAACTGACCTGTCAGTATCTTCTGCTACCTCTTCTGCATTACATTTTCTGTGGCAGTTTATGTCTTCAGTTTGGATGTAGTGATGAACTGCGCCATCTTCTAGATCTGTAGGTTGCCAGCATCACCCACAGCTTCAGGTCTTAAGGAGGTACGAGCTGCCTTGTGCGCATGCGCGAAATTTCAAAATCGTATAAGTTAAGAACAAACATAAATTTTAGTTTCAATGATCGCATATGAATGGTGATTAATGACAATAAACATAATACTATTGCACAAAATAGATATTTTTTAACTTTTTATTTTTTGCATGCATGAAAAGTGGGTGGGGAACGGCAAACTTGTGAATAATATGGGTTCACAATAAGTCCCTGCAATAGTACAAATGCATATGCTTATATATAATATGTAGTGCATGGTTTAGTTATATGAAGTAGCCACACTTTGAAATATTTTTAATAAAATTTTATTTCATTACAATATGCAAATTAGGATAATTTTATGCAAATTTATTTATAATAAGTACTTTTTGATAAATAGCTCCCAAAAAAGGCTGGTGACCCCTATTTTTTATTTGACTAAACTGGTGTTCTATTTAATACTCAACTTATGGCCAATTATGAATTATTTTCGATCGTTAGATATTTTTGGACGTACATTTGAAAATCACACTTTTTGCACTTTTTTTGCAAGTGGGTGGGGTAACTATTTATCATGTTCAAATACTGAATTTGTTCACCAGGCAGTTGGAATTGTGACTTATGTCAAAAGGAATGACCATTGAACACATAAAATATCATGCATTGCTTAAAAGTGGTTTCATATAGTAAAAATCTTAAAAAGAACATAATGGTGCCATAAATGCAGGAAATAGATAAAATGAACAAAATACAATGGTAGGTCATTAGAAAGCCATGTATGTCGAAAACGAGCCTGGTGACATATCATTTTTATGATTTCAATGTTGTTCTAGAAGATTGTTCTGTCATTTTAAGATGTTTCAAGGAAAATTCGATCGTTAGATCAAAGGTGCGCGTACCTCCTTAAAGGACAAGTCTGTGGGGGTTTAATTGCCAGCATCACCTCACAGCTTCTGAGGTCTTGAAGGACATGTCTGTGGGGGTTTAAAATGCAAGATGTAAACAGTGAAGGAAAACTTCATGTATCTAGCTGAACTGTTTATAAAGTTGATTGCTCATGCATGTTTGTGTATTTAAAGTTGGCAACATTCCTAGGGTGATTCTTGTTAGAAAACATATGCTTAGTTCAAAACATGTCTTTAATGATTCTCATGATTTATTTCGGTCCAGTTGATCTTTTCTGGATCAAGCAGTTTATTGAACAACTGCTGTTCCATTGTTGCTCTTATTGTAGGCTCAGTCTCCAATGCTTCGAGTAGATCTAGCATAAGAAAAACAAACACTTCATAGAAATAGTTCATTCTATCAAAAGTGCCTTTAATAGATAAAGATGCCTTGTGAAGTCATTTTAAACAGGGCATTTAATATATTTTGAATGCGGTTTTTGAAGTGGGACATAGCCATACTAAATCAATTTGGTCTATAGTCTTGTTCAAACACTTAAACTATAAAAATGTCATCAAATACTGTGGAAGATGATTGAAATGGAGTTTACAAGGATTTTAACTGATAACATATTGGTTGAAGCTAATCTTTAATCAATGAAATTTGTGTAGGTAAACTTGAAGATTACATTGAGCTAACCAATGTTAGATGCCACCTGTTTAATAGACCCTATATCTATACACACTGACTTTATTACCTAATACCACTTGGACCGTTGGTGACTCACCTGGTTTTCTCCTGTATGAACCTAGTCCACAATTTGTACCACAACATATTGTTTAAAGGTTGTTGGAGGAAATAATGTCATGTACTGACATATAATGTTTAAGTTGCTTTTTATTGCAACTTTCCATGTCAAACTTGCAATTAACGCTTTAAGAAGCACAGTGTACATGCATTCTATCGTTTCATATTGTTCATGGATTGTTGTATTTAGAGTCCTCTAGCAGCTCAATGTACATTTGTTCATGTATTTTATGTTATGTATTAATGTTTGTATGGAGTACAATCTCATCTTTTTCTAGCCATTCCATGAGTCAGATATATTACAATGGCCCATTCCCAAAAGCATGAAAATCCAATTTTAGGCAACTTTCTGCTTCAAACTTTGTTCCACTACAAGAAGTTTTGGTAAAATGACCCCACCCCTCAAATTTGACAAAAAGATACTGTTTATTCAAACTACCTAGAAAAGGGGTCTGCAATAACATCAAGCGCCCCCTCCAACTATGAATTATATACACGGTTGTATTTTAAGTGGGCTAACTTTTAAAATGGTTGAGTGCTGGCTCTTCAGACCAAGTTTTACACCTCCTCTTGTCTGCCTATAATTTGTCCCTTATTTATACCATCATGGTTGTGGTAAGTATATCTTTACCTGTGTTTGTTTTCCACACCGAGTATAGGTCAGTTTACTAGATTTACATAATTCCGAAGGTCCGACCCTTGTAATACTAATTCATTATGAGGAACGGAACATACTTATCAGCAGTGTTGACGTTCTGTTTGCCCACCGTGAATTAATATGGTAACGAAGCAGTGAAAAACATACGATATTAGGACAATTGTATGTCAGAGGAAGTCGGCAACTTATCATGTGGTCTTGCTTTCACTAATTTGCCAATGTTTATACAGTTAACTTTAGACAAGGAACTATGACCTTTAATGGAGAAGACTAAAGGAAGCATAGCTGCGTTGCTAGCTGTAAATTCAAAATGAGGAATTTTATCTTGTCAAACCCAGGTGTGCGATTACTACAAACAAACACAGAGTGACATAACGATCCATTTAATGATGTATATTAGTGAATAGTGGCTCTGTTTAGGGATATAAGATGGAATGCAAATTTGAATAACATCATTTTAAATTCACTTTCAATGAAATCATGCTAATCTCCCATTGCTGTAAGTGTTTTCCGGTATGCATCGAGTTGATGACAGCATGTTTTTACCTTTTTGCGGTAGCTTCCCTTGAAGAAGTCGGAGAGTCCTGGGTTGTTAATACAATGCATCTATACATAGGACTCATTTCCATGTAGTAAGTCCAAACATACTGAACAGAATTCATCAACAGGACTTTAGTAGTCAGAAAGAGTTCTAAATTCCTTTTCAGGTTTGTTTACGCTGTTAATTGTCTAGTAAAACAGGAATGGTGAACCTGTAGATCAAAGCATTGGATGAACTTGCAATGTGCTAATTAAAATCACTACCCTCTTCTAGTCATTAAAATATTATCAATGAAAATGTTGGTGCATTTCAGGGCCCCGTTTTACATCAACATAATCAAGTTAATTATAAGCATGTTAAGATGAGAATTTATTGCAAGTTATGTATAATATCATGTGCATACTTAACAAAACTTGTGCTGGTATGTTGTTGTAAAGTTACTGTGAATTTTACGATAATTTTAGTTGATTAGATTATGTTCATAAGATGTGTTTCCATGGCTTTGATCTTTGACTGTTGTGAATTTAATGGTAGTCACATGACTCAAGATGATAGTAGGAAGTTGCTCTATAGGTTGTTGGGGAAACTGCTTGAACCTATACTCATGTTTCACTTAGGTATATATTTTTTTGTCTTATGATAAGGTGTCCAATCATGAAAAGAGATACCGGTACCAGTATGTTTCCCAGTGAATGCTGTTTAGAATGTTTGATTTTTGGGAGCCATGGCAACTCTCTGTTCTTACCATTTTATGCTGTTGAAGGCCCATTTTCTATAATATATAGTTAAAATCAAGATGCGTGGTAAATCTCAATGTAATTGGTAAGCATATTCTATTATCAAAACAATTCAGCTTCTGCTTACCTATTAACAATATGAACCACAAGCGCATGGTTTCAGATTTGTTTTGTTTGGCATTAAGCTGGAGATTCTAAGACAGCCTTCTATTGTATTTGGAATTTTATAGGTGATTGAATTGTCTGATAGGTGAATCTATTGCTTTTCCAATTGCAATTCTAGACATGCAACATACAGATACATGTGGATTCGTGCAGGAAATTGCTGGCTGGTTGTATAAATAAACAATTGTAACATAGATATTGAAAGTGCATCATTCAATTTGTGTAGAACAAAAACTAGAGATATTCTATATGTTTATGTTTGTCTTGGTTGTTTTCACACAAAACAGAAACTGTTGGAAGGCAATGTAGCATAGTATGTCAGCTGTTTGTTCAAGTAAAAATCATCATGTACCGACATGGAACCTGATCGAGTTTGACTGGGGGAGGATGTTGTAATTCCTCTTTGTTTCTCGCAGAATAAATAAAAAGTAAATGAGGCAAGAATCTCTCTTTTCTTCTCAAATTGACTTCAGATTTTGCCTAATTAGTTGATTACGCATGGTAGATATTTCAGAGTATCAAGAGTTAGTATAACAAATACATCTAATGTTGTAGAATGAGCGCAGCAATGAAATATGTAATATAATAAAATGCGAATTATTCTTCTATTTCATTATAACTGTGTTTCGTAATTGCTTTAAGTAAATCTTACATAACTTTGCCATTGCTGATGTTTTACTGTTAATGTATATTGATGAGTGGTATATATATATAAACTTGTTTTTTCTCTCCTGTAACAAAGTAGTCTGTCAGGTGCAGCTCATTATTCCAAGGTTTTTATTAATACAAATATCATACTAGTGAATTGCATATATTTGTAACAATTGTCGTCATCTGTAAATACTTGTGCAGTGATAGATCTGCAGTATGAATTGATGAAAGCACTTCTAATGTTGAACACAATGAATGTTTCATAATGCTCAGTAACATATTTGTTTTTACCAGTCCCTTTTTTATCAAGATTTATTTACAAGCAGAAAGACAACAACAGCCCAATTACAGCAGTTGGTAGACTAAGAGTTCTGAGAATATTGCTTATGAAGATCTAGGTTTGATTCAAAGTTTCAAAGCAGGTTTGATGTTCTTCTCCAACATGGTGGTCTATACATGTATAACTGTCATGGTCCCTCCATATGTTGAAATGTTTCAGTTGCTTATAAAAAAAAGTTTGTTAAAATACTGTACTGGCTGATAGTTATTTCCAACTAGATCATGCCATATACATGGTGACTGAAAAATTGTTGAAAAACAGCATAAAACCAGATGAAAACAAGGCTATTAAAGTCCCATACATGCATAATCAGTTGTTTCAAGAAAGTACAGAAATTACAAAGTGATCAAGTATGGAGCTTGCAAAATTGTTAGCAGTTACTTAAGATTTCATGAAAGAATAATGTTCTTTAATGTTCTCAGTTCTAATCAAGCATACAGGAAATTGATGGCTGCGGTTGATTTATCATAGAAACTCTGCAAAATTACACCATTTATATTCTTGGTATTAACTTTCATTTGATAAACAGCAATTCCTGTGCTGAAATCATGTGTGATTGTGTGAATGTGTTTTTTGTCTCAAGCCAAAAAACAAATAACGTCTTGACAGCCTAGCACATTTATTGTAATGGCTGACATCTTGGAACTTTAAAACGCTTTAAAGTCTCTTGAAAGTTTTTTCTTTTTTTGCTTCAAGATATCACAATTCACTAGAAAGTAACTTAATCACAAAGATTAAAGTTAAATCTGGATAATGGAAGTTGATACTGAAAATATTAAACTGTGACATCATGTATACGCATAACTATTGGTTCGCCAAAAATATTTTTTCATTTAGATATTAAATCTTAAAAAGCATCATGCATGTCACTGATTATATGTGCCATGTTAAAAATAGAGTTTAAACCAATTAAATGGTAGAACTCTGCTTGTCAAGAAAAAACTTTTGATGGCACCTTGGTGGGGTTCACCTCCCCTTTTTTCATCAGACATCTAATGATAACCATCTGTTGCTATGGCTAATTTCCATTTGTTTATGTTTTCCCAGGGCCATGTTTCTTTAACGCAATCGCTGTTTATACATGAACTGTAAAATTGAGTAACTTTCAAGGGCCATTAGGGGCTCAACGACTTTAGCAGACTTGGGCCTAGGTATTAAAACTCACGACTGTCATCAGAGAACTATGAAGTCTTTCTTTGCTTTGATTCGGAAAGTACCTTTTAAATGTGTTGGCATCACAAATGATGTTTTCATTGAAAGATTTGTTGAAAAATGAAAGACTTATGTAAACTTGTCACTGTTTTTGCAGAGGTTTTGATGTTGGTGATGGAATGCCATGGTTATCTTGATTAAAACTTCAATGCTGAACAATTTTATGGGAATGTTATGTTTGTAATGTAAGGAATGGGGTTCATAATCCCAATAATTTTATCCTGGATTATGTCTTTGTTAAATCTCATCTGATATTTCAATTAAATATTTCATGTTGATCATTTTGAAACTCAAATATTTCATGCTTTTAAACTGCAAATTTTTGTGATGTTGGATCATCGAATCTTGTTCCATTTTAATCTTTTTGACATCTTTGTTATCTTTGTTAAACTCTTAATTAACATTGTTCACCTTGTAAAAGCCAAACAATGGATATGGAGGCAAGGTTTTGTTCAAATTATGCATATTTGACTTCAGTAAAATTAATGCTTTTCAAAATTTGAATGAAACACAGAAAAACAATTAATGGAAAAGTGTTGCACCAGTTTAATTACACCTGCTTGATTTAAGATGGTAAATACAGATGAAGCTATAGTCTGTAAAATTTGTAGTAAGTTTTAAAAACTTGGTTGTATGATAAGATACCTAAAGTGGACCCTGAGAGCCAAATCCCCATGTTACTGTGTCTTCTTACCCCCTGTCTTGTCTGCATTAACTCTTCATTACTTACGATTAAATATTTAACAATTAACAAATTTTTAATAGGTCCAGATGTGTGTTTGGTTGGTTTTAATGGAGTTTAATGAGGATCCATTACAGAACCCGGCATGTCCCATAGTCCTTGATTTATATGTCATGGTCACGACTATAACAACATGCTGTCATGCTCCTAATTATGTTAATTACTATTTTGGTAATTAACATAGCAGGCATTGAGTAGTGTTGTCTACTGTGGAGGACTATGTTCTATCTATAATACATGACGTACAGAGATTTATTGATGTTACATTTCTGTATATATGGCTATAGCTACATGTAATTATAGCTTTAATTGATGTAAGGTTCTTGTGATCATTCAGTATGTCCCTACATAGTCAATGGGCATGAACATGTAAAACACACTACTGGTTGACAGCACGTCTTTTTAAGGATGTTTTATTTGTTAATTTTGTCTCGTAAAAAACCTCATCACTGTGTGGCCATGTTTTGTATAATTTGTGTGGCCATAATTTGTTGTTTAGGGTGACTATAATATTCAGCCGTGATGTTAAGTTCCATGGGTCCTCAAACCTATGAAGATCTGCACATGAGGGGGGGGGGGGTGTTGTTACTATTGGTATGTTGAAGGATCAGTGGAGTTATGGCCCTTGTTTGAAAACTCATTGATTTCTGGAAGTTGTTACGTTTCTTGTTCTAATCGGGTCACTTCACAACTAAGACCACTTTCCTTGACAAAATCAATATAGTGATCGTATTATAATTAGGGTATCAACTGTATAATATTGTTTATGCTTGTTATAGGACGACTGTCATAAGATGCATCATATGATGTAGTTAAAATATTCAGTAATCATGCCGCGATTTTTTTTAAGGAAAGTGATGCAGTTTCAATATTTGATTAAATAATTATATTGGAATAAGTTTTGATGGAGGAGATAGGGTGATTATTTATACATTGATCTATTGATATGTCACTCCTGTCTGCCTTTTTGACCATAAAGCTACCTCCATCATCTATCTACTAGAGGAGTTAAACCATTGCAGCGTACAGTGACAGGCTTGTCAAATAGCGGTAATTAGTGATTGATTTAATGTAACCAATACTTACGGTAATTAATTACCGTCGTGCGGTTAAATTTATTGCTATATGTGGCTGTGTCACATATTTTAATGTTGAATAAATGTATATTAATGTGGCTCACTTTTTTAAAAAATGTTCATATTTTACATAACTGCTGTGACCATCCCATTAGCAACGTTCAGAGCTACACTATAATTATATGGAAGGCAATATAGGGGTTTCTGAGATATTCCTGCACATGCATGTCCCAATTTCTTGATTTATGCTTGAAATAACTGAATATTTTAAAAATAGCCATTTGCTTAATTTTGTACCATGTAGATTGCCAGTCTCCATAATGCAGTTATCTCCCCTTACTGATCATAATGGAGTGCTCTGCCATAACAATATTTTTTCTTAGAATTGATTTTGACATTTTCATATTATGGTAATTTTGCATGAATTGTATGAATTATGCAAGATTTTTAATGGATGAAAAAAAGTAAAAAATTGTATTTTGATGTTGCAAATGGAACACTTTTTTGTTGTGTAATGGTCATGTAATGGTATTTGAATTTGATCTCCCATCCTCATTACTTGAGGTTTTTTACTAGCTATGATTAATGTACTGCTGTGGGAAATACTGATGCTGTGAGGAGTTTGACAGTCTGCAAGAGATCCTTTCACTAAATCACTTTAATTTGGTTTTTCATGTCAATTTGGAGATTTTTAGCTGTTCATAAAATCATTTGTTATTAAAACTCATTGAAGATCGACCATTATATTATCTCTCCTGCTATGGTTGTTGCGGCACATATTTGAATGCGTAGAGACTAAAGAACACTGGGGGTCTGGGGTTTTTCATCTTTAAATTTTTAAATGAAATTTATTTGTATTTTTTCTGTTTTCAGGTAAGAATGACACGACTATGTTTGTGTATTTTACTGTTGGTTCAAGTTCAAGGTATAGTTGATTTTATTTACATGAGAACAGTCCTGAACAAACTGTGAGTTGATCAGCCAATGAAAACTTGTTTAAGAAAATATCAACCAAGATGCAATCATGATATTTTCAACTAATTTGGAATGATCAGAGCTTACAGAGCTTCAGCAACATGGAATCCTAATGTTAATGTCTCAAACAATCTATTGGTATCATCTGTCTTAGCGGTAACTTAGTCTAGCCTTCGATTGCCATGAGTGTTGTCATGCATTTGATTAACCTTACTGAAGGGAGGTAATCTTGTTGAAATGTACAACATAGATAACACAATTACCATCTTTCTCCTCCTATCTCAGATAAATCTGAAAAATATATACTCTAGTTGGCTGCTAATTGAAAATTGTCAGAACCTCCACACATTTTATCAATTTATTTGATCTATCTAACAAATGCTTCTTGTGGTGTCCCATGTATCTAAGTATGGTTGATATATAGATGGCTTGCTTAGATAGTATAATATTATTTTTAAAAAAATCTTTATTTTAGTATTGTTGATATTTTAGTATTGTTACTCACCATTTATGATGAGGCACAGTATCTTTTAAGGCTTATGTAGATCTCCGGTTTTATCAGTGCCATAGAATAAATTGACACAATTTGAATCATGCAGTCCATTATTTCATCACATGTTAAAATTGGTTCTTGGGTAAAACATAAAGAAGATTAAGTTTAAGGCATTCATCACCTGCAGGGATTTGGCTTATAAAGAGATTTAAGATTATCTTGGATCAGACATTTTGATCAAATAATTGACTTTGGTCTTACATGCAGCCAATAGAATACTCATAGCTATCTCCTTGTTTTCCAATAAGGGGTATTTGATTGAACAGGTCATTGAGAGTCTTTCTTGTAAAGTTTGTAGAAACTTATTTTGTAGAGAAGTCAGTCACTGAGCTGGTACATGTTTTATGTCAGTTATACCAATATTTCCTTGTACCACACCTGAAATCAAAATGTCATGTTGTCTGGTTAATGTCTTGTTAGGACTGAACATAATTATTGCCTTCTGGTAGTTAGGGTGGTGAAGGTCATGACCCAAGGTGAACTCATGAACACTCATTTTAGTGGACCCCTATTCTTCCACATTCCAGGTGGGAAGTGACCCCTTCTCCTACTGGTAATTAGGGAGGACATGGCTTGACTCATGAACACTTTCACAAGAAATTGTTCCCCTGTCAAATGGTTCATTTAATTTTTAACTTTTCTGTAATTTGAGTCCAGTGGACTAAATAACTCTAGTTAACTCAATGATTTTGTATTATATGAACACATGGCTGTGGTTAATGTCCCATTTATATCATGTAACATATAGGTACGATTGCACGATTTGTGGTTGAATATGTTCTATTGTTTCATGAGTAATTTAACAATCGTTAAAAGATCTTATTGGATTTCAGGCTAACATCTGGTAGTTAATTTTGTAAGGTGTAGTAACATATTCCCAGCCAAATTGTGTGGCTTTTGGTCCACTGCTTTGACTCATTCAAATATTTTTTACCCCTACGCATTATGTACTCTTAAATTATTAAGTACTTTGTTTTAGCCTGAATCATGGTTAGTATTGTGGTGTTTTACATCAAGAAATTAATTTGGTAAATAATAATAACTTGTAACACTTGAAAAGTAGAAACACTGACAACATGCACAAAGAGGCCACAGCAGGAGCACCATTGACAACGGCACTTTGTGGCGCCACTGGTAACTTGTATGAAAGCATTTGATGGAAGGTTTCAATGTTCTGAGTGATAAAACAACACTATATAATGCATCAGCCATGCTCTCTGTCATATGCATATTGCAAATGTAGAAACATCACAAAAAGCAACATCTAGACACACCATTTGCTGACCTGCCAACATGTTGCTGTAGTGTTGACATTCTCCATAAACAATACCAACAGATTGGTGTGTGTTTGAAGTTTGCCATTTTGTGACCGCTAATCTGGTGACATTTTTGAAATGCCAATAAAACATCATTTAAATCTGGGTCATGTGAATGAATTTTTGTTTAAAAGTCAGTCAGTCAGAAAATCTAATGTATGTACTACAAATATTCCACATGGAAATTATATTACCTTTAACTGGTATTTAATGATTATTGTAAATAAAGGTTTACTGAAGAGTGATTTATTTTACATTTAAAAATAAATTTGTAAGGTAAATAAGAAGCTATAGGGTGCAGTTTGCATACAATGTTCTGGTATCAATGCTTAGATGTTGCCTGATACTAATAAATGGTCATGCAATAAATGTATTTAGCTAATATTGTAGCCCTATATTAGCCATACAAAAGTTTTCGCTAAAGTGACAAAATCTTAACAAGAGCTTCCGCGGGTGATCCCCCTTCATGATGAACATAAACATCCATGGACAACATTTAACTATTATATCAATCAATATGGTGATTTTTTTGCCTCATGGTTATTCGACTATAGACCTTGAAATTGGACCGCAATCTGTTACTTTTGGCATAATTTAATAGTGTTTTATCGCAATCAGAAATATTTGACAATTTTTATTTTATTGCATAATTTTTGTTGATAAACATTATCAAGACTTGTCTTTCAAACTGCATTTTAATGTATAAACTTACATTTTATCATTTTTATTTCGGTCGGCTGCAGAATGATGGAAATTAGATGTGTTTATTTCTCATTATTGTCATATTGTTATCATTATATAATCATTTCTTATATATCGCTATCTTCTTTGGTACTAATATATCACAGCGTATGTACATTCTGTCAAGAGTTCTAATCATCACCTCAATTACCCAGAATTCAAGAGTACCCAGATCTTTTTCTTGGTATCTTTTCTGAAGATTCTCATGCTTTGGGTTAGTTGTTGAGAGAAAAGTGATTATAATTGTATTTACATGTTTTAAAGCTGTATTATGAGAACTTGCTGACAGAAATATGAACAAGTTACGCTCACTCAAAGACTGTATGTTTCCAAGAACAGACACTCGCAGCAAGGTGCAGAACTAACAAAAGGTGAAAGGAACAGGGAAAACTAAGTGATTTTGAAGTGTTTCTCCCAAGTTGCGGCTCCGATATATTTGCACCATGACGAGACAAAGCTTCTCTCATGTTTCAACTTTTGCACATAATTTCATAAAAAGTATCCGCGTAATATAGAAATGATATCATCCGATGGTTATCTTTTATACGTACTACATGTAGTTATAATTTAATGAGTTCCACTTGTAAGAAACATGACGGAGCACTTAAATATTGCATATAAAATGAATGGTTGTCAAGAGTTACGCATCCCCTTTTAGTCGATGATACAATGTCATTCTGTGGAGTGTGCACTAAGAATTCAGAATGTTTTTTGCTTTAGATGATTACATGTTTGTTGAGGATTTTTTATCCCTGTTTTTGAACAAACCCATCATTTTACAAGAAAATTATAATGGCGGTTTTATGGAAACTGTTTATGAGTAATTCTGTGACCTACAATTTCATTAAGTACCGCATTATGGATTCTAATTTTACAAAAAAACGTCAGGTTCTTTAATCTCCTACAGGACTGGTTATGTAAATGATTTAGACATAATTCATGAATAAAACCATAGTTTATGAGTGTTATCTGTTGTATTCAATATTGTAGAGTGTTTCCATTTATAGTTAGGACATGTTAGTGTCCATTAACTTCATTCTTGTGTACAATGTAAAAGATATTTAAAACTTCCAGTCTAGCAATCAATAGCCTACGTTGATTTTTAAGCACCATTATATAACAACAGAAGAGCCCGCCTCCTCGAAACTGCCTCCTCCACTCTCCATATGCCTATAGTAACATCATTCCTGTTATAAAATATCTTGTTGGTCTTAATTGCTGATAGAGTGGTTGGTTACATAGTTAAAGATAGCTGTATTGTAGAGATTGCAACATAAAAGCCGGAATCTTGATTACCAATTTACTGGGTAATCATATGTAATTACACATAGCAAATCCTGTTTTCTCAATAAATTGTTCTCTTCTTTTTAAAAACAAATGCTGTGATTTGCTGCAGCAGCATATTTCCTCTTCGAAGAGAAAAAAATCCCTCAATTGTTGGTGTTTTTTTCTACCCCCCAGAGCTGAAATGAGTTATGCTAACTGCAAATTTACTAAATGGCTAACTGGATGCTTGTTATGCAGGCCCAATAATGATAGTGATTACATCGTAAATTTCACTTTGAGATTTTCACTTTGAGTTTTTTTCTCTGATATTATTGCATTGATTACCTTGTAGAATCTAGTTTTGATGTGAATGATTTGCTGTGGAGCAGTTTTACCTTGTAATTAAATGTGTCACACACTGATCATTATAATTGAGACCAGACTTCAATGAACCTTTATTGTCATAATGACCCAAGTATATAAGGTAGACTGAGTATGTTGGGTCACAAACAATACACTGCAAGAAGTATTGGCAAAGTGTCATTTCAAACAATATGTTTGTCCATAAAAACAAAGTAAAAGTGACGCTTGTGTTAAACATGGTATTCAATGGGAGAAAGTGAACTAAGAGAAGATCATTATCAGACAGTCATAAAAGATTTGTGACAATTTTCAATGAGAACCATTGAACAGTTTTGTCATTTGAACTGTGTTTACTTCATTCATTGGTTGAGGTGGCTTTATAATTTGAATGATTTTATCTAAATAATGATGTGTGAGGCAATGTGCTTGTTTACGAAGGTGATAGGTGGCTGACACACCTGCCAATCCTTTAAGATCATGACCCAACCCATAGTGCTCCTTTGCAAATCTTTTCGCTAGTCATTCATGACATTGCGTGAAGTTTATAAAGTATACATGCAGGTATGCAAGGTTAATAGGATCAAATATTGAGTCATTGTATTTCTTTTAAACATCAAAGTTGCAATTCAGAAAACATAAAATGCTATACAAGAATAAAATGTCAGTCTAAATATGAATGGAAATGAACTTGAGAAAGCTGTTTATAGAAACCCCATGGATATTCTGTAACAGGCAACAAGCATGTCGACTATTTTTAACATTTTTTGGCAAAGATTGATTTTAGTCTTGTTCATTTATATTGTATTTGTTTGCATTTTGGAAAGTAAATTATGGTGTGTTTTATTCCATATAATCGTCATATGTGTTCGAGACACCTGTTTATATTTTCTTTTCAAAACTATAAAGCGACAGGCGAATACTGTTACCCCTCCCACTCGATGGCTGTTCAATACCCTGCTGTCATTGTTACATTGAAAATATTTCTTGTATTCCGATGTTTTATTTGAATAAACTCGATGAGATCGGCATATTCAATAAGTACAATAACCGTACACCTGGTTAAAATTAAAATGTATTTCTCTTTTTTAAAATTGCTATTAATATTATAATAGCCATTTTTGGTAGCAGATTGAGAGCAAGAATAAACGTATGTTCTGAATGAAATCTTGAAATATGTTAATATTTTATTGTTGACATTAGATGGGATACTATAGTATTGACATTAAAATTGAGTGAGTAAATGGTTGGTCATATATGTGTTATATGCCAATTGGTCCTGTCAATTCTGCCGATAGGTGAGATTTCTTTAAATAACGAAAACTACTGATGTCTGCTTGTTTTTTTCGTAAACTAGGAAATGTATGCATATATATGTAAGGTCAAAATTTAATGGCTTCTTTTACAATAATTGTTGGCAGATTGCTTTAAGATTTCCTTCATTGGGACAGATAAATTTGTTGTGTAGAAGTATATTATGATATATCATAAGCACACTGATCTTGTGTTTTGTGGATGTGAGTAAGATTTTTGAAGCCACCATTTATATCTGATGCATACATGTTTTCTAACGTCTGTAAGACTACCGAGTCTTGCTCGTGATTGAATTGATTTTCATCACGAGTGTTCACTGCATCATTGCATCTTCCATCTAGATAACTCAACTATCATCGTGATAAAACATATAAAAAACACTCCTGAAACATGCTAATTTCATTTGGAAATTGACATTTTGCAAAATGATCAATTGGATGTTGTTCATTACCACACGAAATTGCTTACTCACGATTTCACAATTTGACAAATGCTATAGCAATTGAATGAGGCACTTAAGAAGTCATTTGTGAAAATCAAGTATACAATTGTTGAGGCAGATACTGCTGTAGGAGTTTTATGTGTACCTTTCATCTGTTCTTAGGACTATACCCTAACTTAATGCAGTTTGATACATTGGGTTTTAACTACTCTGGGGGACACTGCTGTGTTCGTATAGTATGTTTTAATTGTAATATCAAAGTTATATTCAGACTCATGAATATATATTGCACATGAAGGTTTGGTTTTTCTAAGTGGTTTCTACAAAAAGTTTGCAATATTAATGTTTGTAATGCACAATGGATTTTGCAAAAGTTGTGATAAATGTGCAGTTATGCGTATTAACGTTCATGACTACCGGTATTTGATAAATATTTTTTTCAATAAAAACTGTTTCATTGAACCTCATGGAGGGTTCTATAATTTTTTTTGGACTGCTTACAAAAAATGCAAATTTACATCATTTAATTTGTAGGATTTTATGAACTGGTTCAAATCAAAGCATGACTCCATCACCAACATTCTGGTGTTACATCGGTATGTTGACTAGTGAGATACAGCCTCTAGCTTTTATCACTGAAGAACTTTCTAGAATCTATGCACACCATTAAAGAAATTCTCCTGCCAAAAAATCTGTTCTTATTTCTATCACATCTCTCTCTCGCTTCTATAAACTATGTGATTCTTTGGTTTCTCTTTTGAAGAGTCCTGTGAGTTTTCAGTCAGCGATGCTGTTAACCTGTCTTGCTGTGTCAGCCTGGTGAGTGTCAGATAAGGCCGGCAGCAGACCAGCTATGTTTATATTAACTTTTTCTCTGTTTATTTATGTTTAGAAACTTAAGAAAGTGAACTTTCAATTTTTAATCGACTCTTCATCTTGTTAACATTCGGCATTTTAAGTACAAATTGTAAATTATAAGCATTTGAATACGAGTTGTCTTCCCTTGAATACAGGTATTTGCCCTTTGTTATTGCAAGCTGTTAAAGGTTCTTGAGGACAAGGACATGCTGTCATTATTGAGTAATTTTCCTCCTAGGTTTATGTTCCAGAAATTTTAAACAAAATTATATTCAGATGTTTAAGTGGTATTCACTGTGATTATTTGATGTTTAAGCAATTTTCACTCTGATATGCATATATTATAAATAAGATTCCCAGCGTGAGACAAATATGTAAGATATAGTCGGAGATGCCCTGCATGAGACATGAAAGATATACCGTGATATGCACTGCACGAGACATTGTGTGAGATATAGGTCTGTATTATATGTACCGTGAACGGGACACAACATATGATAGATATATTACAATGCGATGCCGATGTATCAGACAAGAATGCGAAGATAGATGTCTTAATACGTAAAGAACATTGCCAGTACTTTTCGCATCCATTTTTACACATTTACCAAAGTATTATCTCATAAATCAAGGTAAAAGCCATGAAATAAATTGTAAATACCATCCAGGCATGAAATAATCTGTGTATGAATGTTGTATATTTTCATTGATATGGTGTTTTTTCTTGTATTCTTAGTGTTGTATTTTTAGATGAGAGTATTTTGGGATGAAAAATGGTGTTCAATGCGTTGATAAATTAGAAAATGGAAAATAATTTATAATCAGTGAACTATAACGTAATGGTGTATATTTAATGAGAATACCAGTACCTATGCTTAGTGGGTAGAACAATAGAAGTGATTTTTGATGAAAAGATATCTGCTTGATTAATGAATGTAAGATAATTATGATCAAGATGAGTAATAACCTTCGTGAAGGTTGGCTGAACATAATCATGATTCATTCCAAAATGTAAGAAAATAAACCATAGCATGACTATGTACTATATGTTCCAGATAGAGATATTTGATTAATGTTTTGTTATTTTTTACATTGAGTTGACAGTTTTTCAATCATATTGTGACTAACAAATCACATTATCCTGAGACAATGCCAGCTAGCCTCTACTTCCAGGTACCCAATCATTATTTACCCCTGACAATGTGCCAGCCAGTATTGTAGCCACCACTATTAGGCTGAATACTCCATTACTATCCACTTGTGATTGAACCCACTACCTGTTACTAACTGAGGCACACACTAGCTGTTACCACCAAACATCAAGACCAGTGACTCTATGAGTTGTCTTTTAGTACCTTTACGTGTTACAATTTTATAAAGACAGAGATATTTCTCCTTGAAATACTTGAGATTTTTTTGTCAATCAACTTCATGATCCAAAATAAATTAATTTCAATTAACTTTGTAATTAAGGCAATACGCTTGGAAACTCAATTTCCTTCATTTTAAATCTTTTGGCCGCAAACCGTAACCTATTAGGAGGTGCTACCTTGTGCTTTTCTTGAGCTGTGTACAAACTGCAAATGGCGATTCTGCTTGATTTCTTTATCTATTTTAGATGTTCAATATGTTTATTTTAGATGTTTGATACGAACATTTTCAATGATCATCAGTATTTCAATGATTTACATCTCCAACAGGTGTGTCCCTAGATTTATTGCAGCAATTTGTAGATTATTATGTCTGTCAATGTTTCGTAAAATTTGTTAGGCAATTGATTTTCACATTTCTAATATTTATGAAACTTAATGTTTCCTACTCTCAGTATAATAAGTCAAACATGCCGTGTAAAACTAGTGTAAACCCGCTAAACCAGGAACGCAGTTGTCTTAATCTTGTACCGTACCCTCAACTGATGATGTGTTGACAATTGATTGCATAATTTGTACACAACCCGCATGCATACATGTGAGAACTAGCGCTGGAATGATGAATGAAGAAGAGGTGAGAGAACTGGGTAGAGTAACTCTATCGTTGGCATGGTGACAATGGTACCATTAGAAAGCTACTGACATATTGATAAGCAGATTGTATGATCAATGATAACAAACATTGAGACAGAAATGTCACTTTGTTCTCTACTTAGAGTACATTGTTGTTCCAAGGAAAACCTGCACCTGTTCATCTTTGAATATATCTTGAGAAGTGGACGGATAGGTTTACTCAGTATTTTGTTTAACTCGAGAACACCTGGTGCTGCTCGTGATGAGGACATTCCTTAAATGGGTATACTCAGCTAAATCTTCAGCCGATGATAATAATCGTACCTTATTGATATACAGCGTGAATTATATGTTAATTATGACTGAGTTGAAATCAGATGCACTGCTGGAAGCATAAAATGGAGAATACATTGAAGTTATAATAAGAAAATTTTGTGTGTTTACAGTTATGCATGCAATTGCAATGCCACATCAAAGCAATATTTTTCAGCAAACTGAAACACTGTCAAGTTGGAAACTGTATTTTTCTTGTCTTCTGGTATAATGCATGCGTAGATTCCCATCAGTTGTATATGTGCTACATTTCTCATATTGTGGCCACATTGCATCTTGATATTAATTGTTAGTTTCATTTCTTATACTTGTAGTCATCACAATTGGCAGAAAAAAACAACAGAATTATTGCATAGTATAGGCACATTCTGGGAATTATTATATCTAACTTTGCCATATTCTGTTACCTTGATCAATGGCCGTCATTCACTTCCCTATACGTTATATCCTCTTCAGGATTTCTATTTGAAAAGAGATTATCTGCTAATTGTCGAGAGTCATCTATTACCAGAGTTGCTGGGGAGAAAAGAAACTTCATCCAAGCAGTTATTGAACACTCCATTTTCTACTTCTGTGAAATTGTGAAATATTACTGCTCCCAAATGGAATAACACTTCAATATGATATTATTGATGTTTGAACTGGGGCGATAATTTTGTAAGGAGGAAGTATTCACAGCGGTATTTAAACATAAACACTATGGGAAGCATGTCTATCAAGTCGGCATAATGTTATCTAAAGGAATTAACCACAGTCAAATATCAAAGAATATCATATGCTCTGTGCTTGATTTTCTTGATTTGTTAATGGTTATAATCAAAGAATATACCAATATATTTCCCTCTTACTGAGAATTCTCAGTATATCAAAAGGTTCCAGGGTATAAACAAATACAGAAAGCAATTGCCAACCTTTAAATTATCCTACAACACATAGTTAAAATCACATATAAAGCATATTTTTTGATGCTGAAAATAGAATTCCAATACAATTCTTGATGTAGCCATGCTTGTTACATGTCAGGTAGCATTCAATCATTGACTCAGGGTGTGTTTGATTAAATCTTAAAGTGCATGGGAACATGTTCTTGGTTTATGGACCGTTCCTGGTGTATGGACCCAATGGGACTTCAATGAGAGCACAGACATGAGTCAGATGAATTGAAAAACTGATGATTCCATGTGACCTTAGGATGCCTGGCATGCTTTATAATCTAGTATGTTCAATATATTCAGTCTAACAGGAAACATGACTGAATGCCTTGTATGGTATAAACAAGGTCCTGAGAAATCAATTCATATACAAGGCAAATGAATTTGATGAATTACTTGAAATGGCCATTTGTTGTTGTGGGTTATGGCTGGGATCACCACATTGTATGAGAAGACAATATGTCATAGAAGCAGTTCTAAGATAATATAGTAGAACATTAAAAGTGGAGTGAGTGGCCACTGGGAAATCATGAATGTACAAATAAGATAGTATCAATCATCGCATTCCGGAGAAGAATATGTCTGTGAATGTATGTGAATATTGTGTACATACTTATATGTGAAGCTTTAATAATTCCATCACAATAAAATATTGCTCTATTCATTCATCAACGTGCAGGAAATCCTCCACCATCTCGCCATACAGTACAATACAACTGACTTTCTACAGTTTACATGATACTGAAATGCAATCAAATGAAGCAGTTCCAGATAGTTTTCTGAAAGAGCATGAAATTAGACATAGCCCATCTGAGTGCCTTTATTGGCTGTTGACATGAAACACACATTGATTAAAGAAAAAAAATATTTGTATTGATATTTTTAGTTAATTCTACTTTATGTGTTATAAGAATGATTTTTATTTCCAGAACATTGTTCTGAATATAAGGATTGCGTGACAATTTCAACCAAACCCTTGCTTTGACTGACATTTCTTCATGCCACTGTGTTTTGCTGCCAATGTTAAAATGCAAAATGCAAATTTAGGATCACTGATAATGTGTTTTTAGAAAAATTAGCATTATGATATCTGTCTGCCTGTATTAGCATGCATGTTTGCATCGACTTTGTGGCTAGCTATGTGACAGCGCATATTAAATGATCAAGTAACGTTGGTTCACTTAACTGTTTTGTTTCAGTAATTTTTTGTATTAATGGGGTGGGCAGCTACTGTGTAATGTAAGTTATAATGATAAATTCTTGATCTTTGAGTCAGAATAATATAAATTCTTGCATTATTATTGAACATTCATAGATAATTTGTGTTTTATTATTTTATAAAAACCCAATTTAAAGCACTTAACTTACAATGAATATAGTATAACTTGATGATAAAAAATG
This sequence comes from Spisula solida, assembly GCA_947247005.1. Lineage (NCBI taxonomy): Eukaryota > Metazoa > Mollusca > Bivalvia > Venerida > Mactridae > Spisula > Spisula solida. The sequence goes on along the minus strand of OX365944.1, from coordinate 49,086,528 downwards.
TGCATGCTTTATATTGAACTTATTTCAAAGTATTGTAAAAAGGTAATAAAAGTAGATATTTGAAAAATTTATCAACAATGAGCAACAATTGCGTAATTTGGTGACTGATTTTACATGTACTACATATCTTATTCGACTTCATCAGAGAAGATTTCATTTGAAGAATATTTTGTATTTTATGTTTGCTGATAAAAATACTTGGTCTGTTGTTTGGTATGCTATAGCTTTTGATAAAATGAATACACATACATTGTGAACCAGAATTTTGACCAGCGCGGTGTCCATTAGAAAAGTGGCCACTTACTGTGATCTTTAATCAAGCCCAAACTATCCGGCCATCTCTCCCCTGACTTTGATACATGAAGATGTATAAAAGGTGGCTGTATCCCTAATGAATCATTTCTTGCGGTCATTCACAGTCCTCTGTGATCGAGGCGACAGCTACATGAGATGTCCATTTAAGTCTGTAGTGTCCAGCAATTATATCCTTCACTCCTCAAATGACCGGCTATTACCATTTCCGATATTGATGTTTTGAGGAAAGTGTCATTCAAATCGTGGCTCAATGCTCATCAATTGACATGTTTTCTCTATCAATTCTAAGCTGTGCTCATGTAGCATTAGTTCCTAGCAAAAACCTGATAGCCTGTATTTTCTGTATTTAAGGTATTTAACTTTGCAGAGCTTTTGTTTGCTTAATTTCCTCCAAAGTACTTCAAAGAAATCTCTCGGAGACAGATATTGGAATTTTCTCCTTGGAAGATATTTACTGTTTTCAGAGAAAGGTAGCAGACAACTATTTTAGAGGGAACTTTTAAAATGATAAAACAATATAGTGCTGTTGTCATATAATCTATAGAAATTTAGCAAGAAAACTCAATTTTCATGCCAGTCATTTTGGAAGGTTTCTGTATGTCTAGAACATATGGTTTTCATTATTTCCTAGACGTGATGTAATAGATTTTTGGTTTTATAAACGTCACCGAGATAGGCATCTTGGGAAGGTATCTGAATAAAATTTATGTTTTTTAAAAAGAACCGTTTTCACTGTGTTTTAGATTTCTATCTTCTTAACGGTCTTGGAAATCAAAAAATGAAAAAGAAACATTCCTAATTATGCTAATAGTAAAATATGTTGTTTTCTGTTCAACATGAATTTAACTAAATGATACCAGATTGGGGAATGTTTATCAGACTTAAGATGGTTAACTAGCTATGGCAGTCGAGCCTGCCTCCAATTTGTTTGCCTGTCACTAAGTTTGTATTTACTTATTTTTTTTCGTGAACAACTTTAGAAATAGCATAGTTTAACTGAGATCTCAGTATGTTGCGTTTAAGCAATCTTTTGTCTGAATACATTATAAACTCAGTAGTAATTTATTTTACTTCGTTAAAATCAATTATCTTATTAATATGAAATGTTGCAAGAGTTACATTGTTCGAATGATAATACAAGATATCATAATATGAATCCAAGCTTTGGAAAATGAGTCATTTAAGCAATGGTCATGTAAGCTAGACTGATGTACCAGTACCAGTAATAAGAACCTAATTAGGGATCCGTTTAGGGATCAGTGATATTATATGGGGGCCTAAGCTTGTCCCCAGAATTCATCAGAGCTGGAAATTGGAGAATGCAAACTATGACATTACGGACACTTCAGAAGGCATCGTAACCGTGTATCATGCTCATAATGTGCCATGTTTCATGTCACAAACACATTTAATCAGTTCTGGGTCATCTCAGAGTGTCCAGAAGGTGGTATAGGGTCACTTGTTGACCAGATGACCACGCATCCTAAATATTCCTGGTAGTCCAGGCTTGACATGATTGAACCCATTTCTAGAATGATTCATGATAATATGAACATTACTCCACCATTGGAATTATGGGAGATCATTTTCCACGTAGCCTAGAGGTCAGGGTCTCTGATTACAAGGTCACGAAACGTTGGGAGGTGGATCATGTCCAATCACATACTCTAAAATTTGATTGCTCTCAGCAGTAATTGATGTCATTTAATTACAGTAGATTGTTGATAATATTCTAAATGAATAAAATACATTAAATTACTTGATTCTCATAACAATATCAAGATTTTCTATTTAAATGTCATACGCCAGAGTTAATTTAAATCTAGATGTACTTGTGCGCTTCTATAAATGATGTAGCACGCACTGGTTTGCCACTTTTGTTAAGTTTATGTCGTTGAAGAATGATGTAATTGTCGAGGAAGTGTTTAGAACACTTGACAAATCGATGGCTGAGCGCAATACAGGTCCAACTCACTTTTTCAAAACTTTTCAGGAGAGACAAAAAACTGACTAGATACTTTATTATTTTGATAAAAACCTAACAAATTAGAATGCTTACATATATTTGCAGTAGAAATCAACTGATAACTTGATAATTTTTAAAAAGGGTTCATAAAAGGGGTTTTTGAGACTTGGTCCTATATTGCGCTGAAAAGTTGAGCGCAATACAGGTCCAACTACAGTTAGACTTTTAATTCACAATGAAGTTCAGTGCAATACAGGTCCAACTACAGTTAGACCTTGAATTCACTAAAATGTGAAGCTCATAATAAAAGTCCAACTTCAGTTAGACCTTTTGTGTGATACAATATGTATACATAGATGATATTTGTGGAATTTGGTGTAAGATCAAATTCTATTTCATCGAGTGATTACAGACAAGTCAAAATTTGAATTTCGGTGATCGCAAAAGAAACAAAATTTGATGTTTTACCAAAAGTCATAACATTTTCAATTTATTATAATAATGATTCCTTTTCTCATGGTACAGTAATTGGTTTAATTGGAAAAATGACGTTGAAATAGGAACATTATGACATGACAATTAAGGCACCATAATGATGATACGCATAATTTAAAGCCCAACGCCGTTAATGTTACGTTTTTTTCTGTATGGTAATGGAACTAGCTTCTAAAAAATTTAAATATCACAATTTTCACTGTTATTTTCATTGATAAAACTCTATAATACATTGATTAGCTATAATAAATAGGGATCTGTCTTTAGCTATAGAAACTACAAAATTGTATTTTATATACATTCTAACTTTATTTTTGTTCACATTTGGGTTTTTTTGAGAGGGGGCGGGGAATAAAACTATTTGTAATTGTAGTCAGTCAATCTGTTGCTAGTAGTTGCGCATAACATGAAAAATTAGCTACAGGTTGAGCTAAAAACATTAACTTAGTAGGAATATCAGTTAGCATATCTTGAATTGTTGTGAACTATGGTATATTGGCCCTTAAAATACTGAATTTTGGCTTTTTCACACATAACATAGCTTGTCAGCAAACTTAATGGGAATACATGTATTAGTCACTATGGGCAGTTGTGCAGCTAGGGCTTTTAATTCAGATTCATCCTATATAAGCAGAGTTACAGCCCTTGACATGGTCAAATAGCCAGTGGTGAAATTCTTGTCCTATAGACTCATTCCTTGTTATTTTGTGTAGACAGTGATTATGATTATCAAAGATTGTTGGTTATAGCTTATAGGAAGAGGTTTGGTTGTTGGTGATTATGCTTTATAGGCAGATGATGGGCTGGTGTTATATGTATAGTTCTGGTTGTTGGTGAAATTATTATAGAGGTTTGGCCTTTGGTCATTATAAGTGTTATAGGTAGATGTGTTAATTTGTTGTTGGTGATAGTCTTTTAGGTAGAGATTTCTTTTAGACAAATTAGTTTATTTTAGGAAAATATATTTTTGGTAGAGATTTGGTTGAAGACAAGTATGCTTTAGATAGATGTTTGGTTGTATAGTATACAAGTATGTTTAGGTAGAGGTTTGGTTGTAGAAAAGTATGTTTAGGTAAAGGTTTGGTTGTAGATAAGTATCTTATGGGTAGAGGTTTGGTTGCATACAAGTATGATTTAGGTAGAGGTTTGGTTGCATACAAGTATGATTTAGGTAGAGGTTTGGTTGTAGACAAGTATCTTATAGGTAGAGGTTTGGTTGTAGACGTAGACAAGTATCTTATAGGTAGAAGTTAGGTTGTTTACAAGTATGATTTAGGTAGAGGTTTGGTTGTTGACAAGTATCTTATAGGTAGAGGTTTGGTAACTGTTGTAGACAAGTATCTTATAGGTAGAGGTTTTGTTGTAGACAAGAATCTTATAGGTAGAGGTTTGGTTGTAGACATGTATCTTATAGGTAGAGGTTTTGTTGTAGACGTAGACAAGTATCTTATAGGTAGAAGTTAGGTTGTTTACAAGTATGCTTTAGGTAGAGGTTTGGTAACTGTTGTAGACAAGTATCTTATAGGTAGAGGTTTTGTTGTAGACAAGAATCTTATAGGTAGAGGTTTGGTTGTAGACATGTATCTTATAGGTAGAGGTTTTGTTGTAGACGTAGACAAGTATCTTATAGGTAGAAGTTAGGTTGTTTACAAGTATGCTTTAGGTAGAGGTTTGGTAACTGTTGTAGACAAGTATCTTATAGGTAGAGGTTTGGTTGTAGACAAGAATCTTATAGGTAGAGGTTTTGTTGTAGACTAGTATCTTATAGGTAGAGGTTTGGTTGTAAACAAGTATCTTATAGGTAGTAGTTAGGTTGTTTACAAGTATCTTATAGGTAGAAGTTTGGTTGTAGACAAGTATCTTATAGGTAGTAGTTAGGTTGTTTACAAGTATGCTTTAGGTAGAGGTTTGGTTGGAGACAAGTATCTTATAGGTAGAGGTTTGGTTGTAGACAAATATCTTATAGGTAGAGGTTTGGTTGTAGACAAGTATCTTATAGGTAGAGGTTTGGTTGTAGATAAGTATCTTATAGGTAGAGGTTTGGTTGTATTATACAAGTATGATTTATGTAGATATTTGGTTGTAGACAAGTATGCTTTAGGTAGATATTTGGTTGTAGACAAGTATGCTTTAGGTAGAGGTTTGGTTGGAGACAAGTATCTTATAGGTAGAGGTTTGGTTGTAGACAAGTATCTTATAGGTAGAGGTTTTGTTGTAGACTAGTATCTTATAGGTAGAGGTTTGGTTGTAAACAAGTATCTTATAGGTAGTAGTTAGGTTGTTTACAAGTATCTTATAGGTAGAAGTTTGGTTGTAGACAAGTATCTTATAGGTAGTAGTTAGGTTGTTTACAAGTATGCTTTAGGTAGAGGTTTGGTTGGAGACAAGTATCTTATAGGTAGAGGTTTGGTTGTAGACAAATATCTTATAGGTAGAGGTTTGGTTGTAGACAAGTATCTTATAGGTAGAGGTTTGGTTGTAGATAAGTATCTTATAGGTAGAGGTTTGGTTGTATTATACAAGTATGATTTATGTAGATATTTGGTTGTAGACAAGTATGCTTTAGGTAGAGGTTTGGTTGTAGACAAGAATCTTATAGGTAGAGGTTTGGTTGTATTATACAAGTATGATTTATGTAGATATTTGGTTGTAGACAAGTATGCTTTAGGTAGAGGTTTGGTTGTAGACAAGTATCTTATAGGTAGAGGTTTGGTTGTAGACAAGTATCTTATAGGTAGAGGTTTGGTTGTAGACAAGTATCTTATAGGTAGAGGTTTGGTTGTAGACAAGTATGCTTTAGGTAGAGGTTTGGTTGTAGACTAGTATCTTATAGGTAGAGGTTTGGTTGTAGACAAGTATCTTATAGGTAGAGGTTTGGTTGTAGACAAATATCTTATAGGTAGAGATTTTGGTTGTAGACAAATATCTTATAGGTAGAGATTTTGTTGTAGGTAAGTATGCTTTAGGTAGAGGTTTGGTTGTAGACTTTTATTTTATAGGTAGAGGTTTGATCGTAGACAAGTATGTTTTAGGTAGAGGTTTGGTTATAGACATGTATGTTATAGGTAGAGGTTTGGTTGTAGAAAAGTGTATTTCAGGTAGAGGTTTGATTGTTGGTCAGTGTGATAAAGTAGAGGTTTGGATTTTGGTGATGTTGTTTAAGGTTGATATTTGGTAGAACTTTTCTGATTGAATGTCTGGTATTTTTTTTCAAGTATGACACAGCTTTAGAACTTCTGGGATGTCGCAAAAGAAGGATTTTTATTTCACAATTTTTAAATAAGATTTGACCCAATTGTTTATAATTTTTAATGACCCAAGCATACAATAATATTTTTTACTAATTTAATGCAAAGTATGTACAGACTTTTCTTTCGTATTTGTGAATGACTTAGTTATTGGAAAAAAATCTTTAAAGATAAAACTGATAATTGCAATCTTGCAATGCTCACTTTAAATAATTACTTCTGTTAATGAAATAGCTTGAATTTAATCAAAAGCATGAGTTACAATATAATTAAGTTACAAAGTATATTGTGTTGTTTATAAGGACATTAGTAAAACACAAAAATATCTGAATGATACAGGTTCAATATCAGGTCCGGGCAGGTCATACCCTTCAACGAAAAGCATATTTGTACTCCACGTGTGGAGAAGTTGCTGGTTCCTTGAAGAAGGATTAGTTTGTACTGGCTAGTTAGGATATGGTTCAGGAAAACGGGTTAGAAGAATCTGCTGTCCTATAATGTGATCTACTTAACAATTGTTAGGAAACCTGGATAAACGAAAATTTGTCATAACAATTTACTATAGCTTGAACTTGACCCTGAGATGTCCGAGTCCAAACATTTTGGGAATTCTTTTGCTTTAGTATGATTTAAAATTATTGAATAGACTTAATACCTTCACTTAATAATGCTTTAATTAGACTAAATTGACAATTTAAAATATAGGCCCATAAAGATGTGCAGCGAAAATGTATACCTTCTATACATTATGCACATAAATTGTGATATTTTATTGCTCTATCATTCTTGATGTTATGAAGAAAATCACATAATACCAATAATTGGAATATTGGGCTACCAATTATCAACAAAATGCAATAAAATAATTGTGCATATAAGACTAACTGACAAAAAGTTGAATATGATATGAAGATTTTAAGTGCAATATGAGACCAACTCAAGTTGGACCTATATTGCGCTGAAGTTATATAACGTTTTGAGATAGACCAATATGTTTTTTATCAATAAAAAGGGTCAAAAATAGGATCTGTCCCCTAATTTTTTTTTAAAACATGTATTTGATTTTACATTATAAGAATATGCAAAAAAGTGATTTTCTGAAAAAATGGTAGTTGGACCTGTATTGCGCTCAGCCATCGAAATGATGTTGACATTTCTTTCACCAGATTTGACTGTTTTGTATAGTGCAAGTGAATAAATATTGTTATAATTATATTTGTTCTGTTGTTTTGTTGTATTTAAGTTTCCGTTTGAATAATTTGCATTTCCTAGGATCTTGTCAAAATTCTGTTATTTTTTTTTGCACTTTTCGAATTGCACTTGGTTAATCATGATGGGATCTGCTGAGCACTGATATCTTGTATTATGAGACTTGCAGAGTATGAACTGAGATGTTATTTATTTAATATAACTATTTATTTATATGAAGAGCAAAATGGTAAATACAGATTTTTATACACAGCCATCATGTATGCCATGCAAGTGTTTTTCATAGTGTATTTTCTAAGTTTGAAACACTAGGAGATGAAAGTATAGATAATGTTGAACCAAAACTTAACGGTGATATTCTTGCACTCTGAAATTGGAATTTTAATAAGAACATAGTTTTGATGGTATCTTGAATGAGGTTATGGTGGATATAAAGCAGAAATTAGAGGAGGCCATACTGTAACCTTACCTGCCTTAAAACACTGTCAATGAAAAAGCAATTAGGAGAATTTATAACTGGTTTATCTCGGACAAAATCTATTAATAAATTGAAAGATTGTAAAATTTCAAAAACTGCATTTTGAGTGCATGCCAATGACATTTTATGATATCTGATCGTCTGTTGAATGGACTTACTAGACCGCATACCATAATGAGTTATAATAAAAAACACATTGTTAGGTTATAATTGGTGGGCCTGCAATTAAAAACCAGCAAAAAATGTTTATAATATGTCTGAAAATATCACAGGGATATTATAAAATAATTTAGATTTGAATGGGATTGCAACCCTTGACAGCAAAGGCCAAGTTGCTGGTATTTGTTATTATAATGGCATCTGTAATGTTTTAAAAGATTTTAAATTCCTTCTTCTATTACAGCTAGAGTTATGTCTGCAGTATTAAGTCTTTCATCTTGTATTTGAAAGCATTTTATCTGGTATTAGTATTTCCAATTTATATATTGATAGTCCCACTGTGTCAGGAAATATGTTTTATTCAAATCAGGGAAAAGTTTTTTGTTGGTTTTAGATTGAGAGCCGGATAATATGTTACCTGGGGCTAATTTTCTTTGTTATGCGTAGATATGTATCTTTGGCTTTCTCTCTTTTTTAAAAGTCATAACTGGTTGAAGAGTAGCAATTATATCAGCTATAGAACCAGACTGATCTAAATCTAACATTTAATGTAGAAAACATATGGCAGTATTTAAGCAGTTAGAATTAAGCGCCTGATGTCCTCGGTGGGTTTCAGGATTAACAAAATGTCAAACAGCTCCCAAGCTAATCTTGTTAAAGAATTTTCTTTTCTGCAACTAATCTTTATAGAAGTCATAGCAGAGGAGGTATTTAAACAAACATTTACAGCAGAATTACTCAGCAATTTGGAGCCCCGTTGTTAATCCCTTGTATTATATCTGCAGGGCTTATAGTAACTTTTCCACAGGGAGTGAACGTAGACTATGAAATAGCTATTTTTATTAATTAATGATTTGCCCGAGGTAACAAATATTAAATATGAGTCATATTACTAGAATTGTCATATCAATACAGTTATTTGATATAATATGGATTTAATAGGGTTATTGTTTATATCTTAATTTCCCTTCGGAATCGAGCTAGGAACATCAGATTGGGTTTGAGCCAGACATATTGTTATGGAACAGATGTAACGTATGCTGGCAAGCTCTATAGACTATATCCATGGATGATCTCGATCAATTTGCATTAAATCTAATTATCGTTAGCTCATGATCTCCATAATTGGAGAGATTGCATGGTCAGCATTCTTCTTTCTAACCTTGAAATGTTTCATATAGAAACAAAGGCCAATCAAGCAGATGTATATATATATACAGGCTTACCTGTCTTTAGCAACCTGAAAAGGGATACATCAAATATGACTTTTTAACGCAGGTGGCCATTTATTACAGGTGTATTTAATATAAAAATGGCTAATTGGTATTTAATGAGTTTGACTGTTTAAGACAGGTGGTTGCTTAGTTGAGATGACTAATCTGTAGTTTAGTGCCTCAGGTTCCCTTAACTGGTCCCCTTAATTGGCAAGTACAGTTTCCTTTGTTGTGTAGGAAACTGAATTGCCAGCTCTAATAGGAAGTGGTAGAATTTTAGAAATCGTGGCTCCAGAGAGCTGTAGATCTCGCCAATTACGAAACAGAATGCGACCATTTGTCTCGGAATCGTTAATCTAGAATTTTCTGTCCCTTGCAGACTTCAAATCATTAATTTGCATATCTGGATGAAGTGGCCTATAATTCGCAATCATAATTTTCTTCCAAGGGTAGAAAAGCATTGAAAGGGTTTTTTGAAGATAGAAATCAGGCATTTTGAACTTCAGATAATATTTCCTGGCCTTTGGGCTACATGGACAAAGGGAGAATTATATGGCTTTATGCAAATATTGTACTTGCGAAGGGCAAAATATTTAAACAAGTATAAAAGTTGACGTTGATTATGATATTATCCATAGACCCGAGTATTTACCTTTCGGTCCAACAAACCTCAACAGTTAGCAAAATATTGTTGACATAAGAAACGATGTCCGGTTTTCTAAAGATATTGTTTTTTATTGTTTTGAAGAAAAGGCTTTGGGAGGAGGTATTATCGGGATAAGAGTAGAAAAAATCAACAAATTCAAGGCTTAGGAGAGTTGGATTTTTATTTGATTCACAAAGGAGGTCTCCATATTTAACCCAGAGATTTCTATTAGACCGAGGTATGTAATTTGATAGCTGAAACTTCGCTATTTGTTACACACTTCCATTTATAATGTCTGAAATTGGCCATATAGCGGATTATTACTGTACTAGTATGCTTGATTTCATACTAATTCGCCCCTTTGGTGACTTTATAATCTGGTTTTAAGAGTAGCTATAATTGAAATTAAGACCACTACAAGTCTTTTTATTGGGATTTAATAAAATGTGATCAAAGGCTGATCATTTGTTATCATGAATTAACAGCCACTTTAAGCCTGTAATAATGCTGTAACATATCCGTGCAGTACACATCTGGTCAAGAGCTATATTTTATAATGATCTGCATTTTATTGTGCTCCTTCACATGTGGGGACAGTATCTGAAAGCACCTGAGTGGATGTAAATGAATGTAAGGATTGTCGCTATAGTTAACTTAATGGTCAATTTGTTCGGCATTTAAAGCCTCAGGTCAATGTTTAGCACTTGATGAATTTTGTCACCAGGAAACTATTCGCTACTACTTGTAAAACTTTTCACTGTCCCTTGAAGTACTTGTCTGGACTGGTTCCTGATTTTATTTTGCAAATTAAATTTGATGATATTTTGAGTACCATTCAGATTGAACATTAATAATAGCATCATGAGGGCTCTTCATCATGCCTGCACCATTATCGATCATAATCTGTAACTACTTTTAGAAAAGAGTAAACAAGATAAAGAAATTTGCTTAACATTCAGACAATAAATTTTGACCTCGAAAGTATTCAATTTATGTGTGCCGTTAACATGCTTGCCATCTAATCTGGCGACCCGGGATCAAATACGGGTAGAGGCACTCATATGCCTGCCATATTTCAGCAGAAAGTTGACTGGCAAATAAAGGCTATGCTCAGCTTATAACATAAACAAACATAGTCAAAACAAGAATTTTATTCCTCTACTAAAATTGTCTTAACTGTAAGGAAAGATGGATGGTTCTTTGAGGTTTCTATATAAAGGACATTTAATTCTGATACCAGCTGTGACAGTTATTGCTGCAGCGGTAAACATAGAGAGTGCAAGAGGGCAGTAGTTAACTTTTCATGGACAATAATTTTATCAGTAAATAAATTGGCCTCATCATCCCTGTGTCCTGATATGACACAATCTGTGTCCCGACTTTCATCTAATAGTTTCAGTGAACATTTGATCTTACCGGACCAATTGTGTTGTCTGACACAAAATGAACTCTATCTATTCTGTTCGACAATAATTTTCGCCACTTGAAATTCGGTCGACCATTGTCCATCTGTCGTGTGTTACACTGGACATCAGAAATTGTCCTGCTCCACCATGCTGTGCGCCATGCCCACACTTTTCTATAGTATCCCTAGTGGGACAGGTGTAGTCTATCAATTAACATGAAGAGTGCCCCTTGCTTTAACAAATTACTGTTCCATGTACTTAAGCCAAGGGCAGGGCTTTTCTATTATGTAGCTTAAGCCCACTTGAATTTCTCTTTCTATTTGTGAAATCATTTACAAGTTGGGTGCAGATCAAATTATTTGGGGGACTACCAGAGATTAGAAGCAAAACAGTCAATGGATCAAGTACAATTATTATGATTGGAGCACCCTCCATGTATTTACACAGGACTGTGTCAAATAATAACATCAAAATTATACTATTTTATTTAGAAACTTTTTAATTGTTTACATACAGTAAGGTGCAAATAATTCATCAAGGACGTAGAACATTGATCACACGAGTAGATTATTCATCGATTATGACTGGAGAAGGAACTATTTTAACTTGCAACTAAATATTTCTAACTTTACTTATTCAGCATGTGAACTCATTGAACTTGAATTTTACAGTATGTTGGATGAAGTTAGTTTTTTTTTCATTATTGTTGTTCTGATGTCAACAGTAGGTGATGCCACTTCTGCAATGTAGGTTTTGTGCAGTTATTATAGGCAGGTTTCTTGTCTGACTTGCCACCCAAGTTGACATACACACGTTATACAAATTTAAGTATAGAACCGATCGTTGTACATGACAAATTTACGTCAATTTTGTCCAACAGAAGGTCTTAATTGCTTTCTTTCTATATGCTTATGGAATATAAAAAAGAAGCACTTAGCAGCGAAGTCATATTACTATGTTTTGAATAGATGGAAATTTGATGTGATACAATACGTCAGACGTCAATGATAATTACTCCCTGCCCCTGTCTCGATTTATTCAATTAATACATTTATTAACGTTTTTGTTTATCAACAAAGTTGGCTTCCCTGATTGCTGATGTCATCAGAAACTCTAAACATTTAAACGATATTCGATCAGACGAGAACTCGGAAACTGTTGACATTCCTGATGGTATTAATTAGGTTAATTGCATTGTACATTGTTGACAGCAATTTATGTCATATGTGTTGAATAAACGGTATAAGAAATAGCCGGAAATTTTTAGGTATAATGATTTAAGCATTTAATTTTACCCTATTTTTATTACAAATTATGGTTACAAAATAAAAATTGCTGACACCATAATGACAAAATGTGTACAAATTAGTGCTGACTGTATTACATGTTACTTCTGCCTAACTGTGTATGAAAATTCTTGAAATGTGTCAATTAATTAGGTACTGATCGATAATATGACAAAATAATTCTATGGTTTTTGTTTTTCAGTCTTTGTCTTGCAGAATAATTTGGCATCCTTACCTGAGGGAGTGGTGCAACTTCCTGCAAACCTTATATATTAGTTGGATTATAACCAAAACATGTTAAAACTATTTCATAAATAACCCACTTGGAGGCCTGTCACTTGCCTTGCAGTCCCTATTGTCTTTCTTAAATTAGGAAATAAATTAATCAACTTATTATACAAGAAGAATATGATAATTTAGGTGAAAGTGTCTTCTAACATAGACACCCTGTGGTACGCTTTATAATAAAACATAGCTAAAGTGTCTCATATTGGTTATTACACCATTTTATAACAATTCTCTATAGTATATTCATAATGGATTATGTATAAATCAATTAGATTTTATTCACTTATTGTTTCTAAGAGAGATTTCTAGAATGTCAGCATTAATTTTGAGCAGTATCCCATGGAAGGATTGAACGGTGTTTTTGTCTACATACTAGAGTGAATTTGGCTATAATGCATAAATAATAGATGTTTCAGGACTAAAAATTAGAATTTAAGTGCCTTTAAGTTCATTCTGGACACAATCAGGAGAGTAAAAAATATGTTTTATTGCCCATGATAGCCTACTAGCTTTTGCTGTTTGTGGTTTCTGCAGAGAACATTGATTGTAGTTTTTAACCTTTTTTGTGTGCCTTCCTCATTGTGTCCAAGAGTATGTTAAGCTTTGGTAAGGAATGTTAAACATGCAGCGTGAGAACATGTAAGTTGTACACCTAATAGAGAATGTTGCTGGAACCCAGTTTCTGAATAGTTATCACCCTTGTTTTGCTGGAACCCAGTTTCTGAATAGTTGCAACCTTGTTTTGCTGGAACCCAGTTTCTGAATAGTTATGACCCTTGCTTTGCTGGAACCCAGTTTCTGCAGAGTTGTGGCCCTTGTTTTGCTTGAACCCATGACATTTTTGCCAAGCTATGGGCCTAAGTCGAGATTTCTTTGCGGGTGTTACACTGCAATCAGAACAATAAAGACATATTGATTATGACTATAGGTTTTGGCTTTGTTTAGCCTTCTACTTGATACTGTTTCAATTACAAACACTATCATATCAGTTTACTCAATGTTTTGTCTGACCTTGCACAATTCCTGTTAAATTACTGCATTGATTGTCATCCGGTATCAAATTTGGATACCACCCAGACGCACATTCTTGTGTCTGCTGTCAGGAAAAAACACGGCCTCTGAGTTTGTTAGATTTGATATAACAATGCATACCACTACACTTGCTACAGACAGCCTGACAATACTTGGATATGTTAACTACTTTGTTCTTCTATCCAAATAGTTAGTCTGTCTTCCTCAATGTAGCGACCACTCAAGTAATTACCCTCCTTGTTTTCTTTCCTATCAAAGACATTGCTACCATTGTTTTACACTGTTTGTACAACTTGGTTAACCTGTCTATTATACTTGCCAAAGATATTTGCACCTATGTGTCATGGGCGCTCATGATATGTGTACCATATATCCTCTATAAAACAACATCCCCAACAATTATTCTGTTGCATACACTAGACACACAAGCACAGTGCTCCATCCCATAATTTTCTGTCACATAGAAACTGGAGCTATTCAAGCACAGCAACCCTCCCATCAACCGGAGCTATTCACTTTCTCTTAGACGATTAGTTCAAAGCACTGCATATACATCTCATACAGATGGAAACAAGAGGTCCCATTAAGAACTGTATACACACACAGTACTCATTTGCTGTTACATGGAAAGTCATAATATAATCTCTTAGAAACAAGAGCTTTCCAAGTACAAAAAGTTTTGTCAATTTAGATACCCTAATTGATCATTAAACATTAATATTAGACAACTTGATTCATCAAACAGTAAGAAGTCTTTCACAAGCAGTATGAATGAAAGGTACAATTATAGGCACATCAGGCTGATCAACAATAAGATGAAAGCACTTAAGTCCTGTATAACGGCAGTAATTCAATGCTAAGTTTCAATCTGCACATGTTGCGCTTTGATTATGTAACGCTTTGAAGTTTTAAGACCTTGTATATTGTAACATAGAAATCAAAAATGAATGTGTAAATATTGCAGCTAGCTTAAAAGATTGGGTAATTAAACTTTGGTCTGACAATTACTGAGCACTACAAGGCTTGTTAGATAAATCAATTATGGCACAAATAGTCATAATAAAAAAAAAGTCCTGAAGCATTTTAAAAGGATTTCCATTGAAGAAAGTGTTGGGTCACATTATGAAACCCAATGTACAGTCTTGTCAGTGTCACCATTTTGCAAGACCTGAAATACAGTAGCCATGAACAGTCCTTGCAAAAGGTCATAGTCGCAATTTAGTTCAGAAAACTATTTTACCGACTATACACGTTCAGTATTTTACCAGGAAAGTGTTCTGGTATTAGAGAATGTACTGTATCATGACAGCTTATGAATACAATACATATTATCAGGAATTACTGGTTTGTTTTCTCCTTTGATTACTCGGAACTTCTGGAATAACAAACATTTGGCATGCCTGACAAACAACACTTTACAAGTGTGTCTACAAGGATACTGTCATTTACCTCAGAAATACTGGTGAATGATTCCTACGTTACATGCCTTAACAATAGCTTTCCACAAGTCTTCACTAGTTCTTGCCATGATTCAACGCTAACAGAAAAGCATTCAAGATTCCATTGCTTACTGACATCTAACCAACATATTGTGACATTTTCTGTATAACATCATTACTCCATATTGTAGCTTACTATGGTCTTCATATATGATTCGTACATTTTCTCACTGACAGTTGCATGTGTTGAAGTATTCTGTAAAACAGAGAAATGGTTATGTCAAGCTATTAAAATGTTACTTACCGAGAAGGAGCAGGTATAAAAAGTAATGGTTGGAAACAATAGATAGGAGCATGCAATGTGAGCAGTTTAAATAGTTCATCTGACTGTCATTATATGACTGACCTAATGTTGCAAGAGAAAACGTATTAAAACTGAAACAATCAATAGCAATCAATCAATGGAAAGCAATGTTTTTGTCACTGCTGTTACTGCTGTAAGCTGAGTGATCAGTTAGGTCTCCCGTGCACACTCCAATCCCCGATAATACTCATTGCACATTATGTCAAGTGTTTATTGTTGACAGCTGATATAAGCCAAGGTGTTACTGTTGTTCTCCGATTGTTGCATAATTTTAAAAGACATAAGCAGGAAATATGGGATTGAAAGTGCACATGTCTCTTTTGTTAAGATTGTTTAATGGTAAGATACATTGAAACCTAGTTGCCTTGTACATTTCCATGTGCTCCTTTTGTGACTTTGGCTGCTTGACTTTCTGGTCTTGGAGTGTACATGTGCTCCGTTTGTGGCTTTGGCAGCTTGACCTTCTGGTCTTGGAGTGTCCTTAAGTGACTTTGGCTTCTTGACCTTCTGGTATTGGAGTGTCCTTATGTGGCTTTAGCTGTTTGACCTTCTGGTATTGGAGTGTCCTTATATGACTTTAGCTGTTTGACCTCCTGGTCTTATATGACTTTAGCTGTTTGACCTCCTGGTCTTGGAGTGTCCTTATGTGGCTTTAGCTGTTTGACCTTCTGGTCTTGGAGTGTCCATGTGCTCCTTATGTGGCTTTTCCTGCTTGACCTTCTGGTCCACACTATAACACATGAGTGTTCTAATTCTCTTGATACATATTGTGTAGACGAATATCTTCAAATAATTGGCAGTATAATTGTCTTTATTGGGCTTACCACTCTCTGATTATGGACAGAATAATGTGTAAGGTTCTTTTAGCAGTAACAATAATTACAGCTGGGTCAATGAAACTGCTAACCATAATTATTGTCAGTTCATGAAAACACTGGTATTTACTGATTCTATTTGGAAGCAATCTGGATTACTGTTACTGTTCCCTAGCTGTAAGCTTTGTCTGCGGGACAAAATGATAGATTAAGTAAGCGGAACTTTGTTAAGATTATGACAGCATGACCTAGCGAGTCTCAGATACTTCTCAGCGTTATGATAAGTCTGTTTCAGTAATTGCGTGACACTATCCTCTTCAATAAACCATAATGGCTGTGTCTGTTTGTTTAGTGTGATTGAAAGCATAACACTTTGTCTTATTTCTAAGCTTTTCAGCATTTCAGTTCAGTAATATTGGAGAAGTAGCCAGCAATTTAGCAAGCATAAATCATCAGTGATTGTCTTAAACTTAAGTTTTTGTATGCTTTTGTTTCCCCTTGGGAGGATATGCTATGATGGAACTATCAATATTTCATACCTAATTAGGATGAAAAACATACAGTTAGCTTTTACTTTAATCTATTAAATGTTGCCATTTTTACAAGTATAGGGAAGTCAGTTGCATGCAATATGGGTATTCTTTTGACCATAAAAATGTCATAGACAATACCTATGGGAGCTGTATTGGTTGTTTTTATGATTCATTGAACTGTTACTCCCAGGTAGGATATAGTAGTGTTCTGTGTAGAGGGAATCATGATGTGTTGGAAAAATGTTACAAAAATTAAATCATAATGATGGCATCAGTTACCATGGCTGCCCTCCAAATCAAATTGTCCAAATTCATCAATTTATCAGGATCCTTGACTTTGATCCATATTTGTTATCGTATTATATGGCAAAAAAGCACTTTTCAGAGAATAAATGATGAAAAAATACTATGCAGATAAAATTTGTATTCTATATGGGTAACATTTCCAAGCAGGGTCTTGCACGAACAAAGTAAACAACAATTGATCTTGACTTGTCTGCGGCATGAAGTGTTCCTTTGGGTATTACGTAACTAAATAAAATAGCTACAGAGTTTTCACCATCGGAATTTATGACTCATAAACATGCTAGAATTGCAGAATAAAAATATAACAGCAAGTAGGCTTTCTCCTGTGGGAGTTGGTAATAATGTTACTTATGAGACTGTTTGGCGTGTTGACAAATAATACATTTTTAAAATATGATTTCCGGTATTATAATTATTATTTATAGTATGATATAGTATAGTTCCGGTAGCATAATCTATAAGAAGGTACAATCCATTCTGTCAGCCAGCCTTATTGCAAGCTAAGTTGGTAGAGGCATAGTAGTATGATGGTGGGTTTGATTCCAACTGGTTTAATTGGCACTCTAGATTTGTGGTGATCATATTTTAGCTTCCTTGACATTATCTGGTCATAGTCAACTGTCCCCCACATGTGAAGAAGTTCTGGAGAAATTCATGATTGCTTGTGGAACAGTTTTAGTTTATAGTTTATACTAATTTATTTAAGGTCGATTGTGAAACAAGTTTTTCCAACTTATATTAATCACTCTCGACACCTCATTCCTGATGTTATCCATCGCCACGAGGGTATGAGAGAAGAGAAGCCAGTTTCCCTTTTTTTATGCTGAGCGTCTAGCAAGGGAGTTTCTGGTACCATTTTTATTTCGTCTTTTGTATGACGCGGCCAGGGATCGAACCTGAGACCTCCCGCACTCGAAGCGAACGCTCAACCACTAGGCTATCGAGGAGTTTTAATCGGCAAGAACTGGATCATATTTAATTCATGGAAGGAAAGATTTAATATCTAAGTGTCAAAACTGAAACATTGTAGCATAAGTGGCATAAAACCCAATTTAGGAAACCACGGCGAGGGAAGGTAACTTAACACAGATGATATTTTCTGGATCCACCCCACCATTCATTATATAGGTGATAGTATAATGTGTTTTGGCTTAAACAAAACTGTTGACATACCAGCTATCAATGTAAGAACATGATTGCCAAGAAATAAATGAAAATTACAGCAGGTGGTTTGTGAAAATCAAATTGCTTGTTTTCTAAATAATGGTCTGTTCTAAAATAAATATCGAGAATGTTCTACTGTGCTAACTATTTTTAGCTGTGTCTTGAGATATAATAATTGTCTTTTAATTCCTTTCTATGAATATATTTAAAATTGTTATTGAAAAATGATTTTTTGAACATTTTTTAAATTGTTTTTCAGATTAATATTTTTTTTAAATGTCCTGTATGATTAGATAAGTTTCAATTTTTTGTAGATGTATGTCCTACTTTTTGTCTGGAGAATTGTTACCATAATCAGTTTATAGGAATATTATAGTACACGAGAATAATTGTTTTTAAAGTTGTAAATTTTTAAAGTTTTGTAAAATATCAATTTAGACATTTTTTATTGGAACAAACTACTAAACAAGAATTTGGAGGTTTTTGTCATGATTGATAAACTTACTAATCTTGCAATAAAATACCTTAAATCTTAAATATATTTTTTTTGTTCAAAATAACTTATTTTGGTTTAAATGCCCTGCATGACTACAGTATTATATGTCTTGAATTACAAGATTTAGCGATAAATTGTTACATACTTGTTGTTGTTCGTGATATCATTATGAAGAATATGTGTAAATCACATTTACAGGTATTCAATATAGAACATTATAATAAATATATCATAAAAACCCAGTGATAGAAACAGGTGGAGGTATCAGAATACGTGGGGTAATGTATTTTAAAATACAAGATTTTATGTTGCCTTTTTAATCTAAAATGTTTTCTGTGCTCGTAAATTAGGAATTCCAGCTTATTATGAGTTTATATATTGCGGGGATATTATATTTGTCATCACAGCAGGAAACTGCTAAGATAATGGATTTTGAAAAACTACAGAATTTCTGTGTATGTTTAAATGTATTTTTTATCTTGTAAATGATTTTTTAGTCTGAGTTTCTCAGGAACTCTTATTCCCCGAGTTTGACCTGTCTAATATAATAAAGTGTTTGTTGGTACATAGGACTGTAATGTGATGTTTCAATCTGCAATTCAGGAGAGTTGTAGTATTATAAACCAATAGTTTGTCTATATATGAAAATCCAGAATTATTTCCTGAGTCCGGAGGGACGTGGGGTACAGATCTTTTCTTGGTTTTCATTGATATTCAAGAGAGATAGCAATGATATATACATATTGTTGTTTGTAATGTGGATTTAGAGAGGAAAGCCCATATTTGGTAGCAATCCAGAATAAATCTTTTAAGACAAGATAAGATTGACATCACAATATGTTGGACAATTGTCCAACAAGATGGACATATCCAACACTTTGGCGCTCACAGGCAAGATTGGATACACAGAACTGTGTTGCCTCTTCTTTACATGAATTCTGATACTCATTCATTGTATATTATTTATTATTACTATACTCTGCTTAACATGAAGTTTTAAAATATTGTTTCTTTTATCTATTTCAGGTAAGTGTTTTAGATGAATAAACAGATCAGGCATACTGTTGCGATAATTACCAAGTAGGTAAAAATTCAGTTGCAGATCCTGGTTGCAGCCTTCATGAGTATCCAGGCAATGACAATCATGTCCTTGCATTGAAGCATGAGCACCAAGGCAAACCAGTATATAATGTATACTTCATTATTGGATATGTGCAGTATCAATATTTGTAGTTAGTATTTTTAATGTCAACTTTCATGTTTGAACACTCTGGAGAAACCTATCCTTATTTCTGGCTAAATATTTGATTCCAACACATTACCCCTCCGGAACAACCCCCTTCTGAAAGTTTCCACTGGAAAGGTCTCATATTGACGATGTCAAAGAGAGGTTTGTTAGCACAATTAACAAAGAAATTGTCGTGACTGCAGCAGTTTATACTATTAGTTTTATGTTAATTTCCGCTTTTAGCTAACAGAATTTTACCCCTTAGATTGTCTGCAGTATTGTTGTTAAAAGCAGTGTACTGTTATATTTTCATCTGATTTTACTGCCCAGCATCCCCTTTTACATACTTAAGTACAAAAAGTTGTACATTGGACACTCTATTGTTGTCCAAAGTTTGTATGGGGTTATTTGAAATCTGACCAGTCATTTAAACCATACAATAACTGTCATTGGAATATTTATGTCTGGAAGGAAATTAATCCAATAATTTAGATAGCATACAAAGGTGTTGAAATCAAATACTGAGTAAGAATAGTTACTGGGTGTGATACACAGGCTTTATTTAACCCAAACTGTCCACTCTATTGCTTGTCATTAGTGCGTCTGCTATTGAAACTTGAAAATGACTGTTGACATTGTGCCTATATTTTAACATAAACTTGAGTATTTTAACATTAAACTGAGAGGACTCTAGATTGAAATGATAAACTGCAAATGATATTTGTAAAAGCCTTTGTATAAGGACCTTTTGACCCCTAAAGGTGTGAAGTGTTGAAGCACTGTCGGCCTAGTAACAGTATTGGTCAGAAAGAAAGCTGGACAGATTTAAGTTTTAAAGGACCATAAAAAAATTTAATGTCTGATATTTCTAATGAACACCATATTGTATTATAGTAATGCATTAAAGTTACACTGTCAAGTACTCTATAAAGAGAACTACTTTCTTGACTTGCTTGTACATGTTAAGTGACTGTTGACCTGTTGTCGTTCCGGTGATAAAATGTTCAGATTATAGGAAACACCATGTGACAGAATAGTTGAGATCGGTGATAGGTCTATATACTGATAGTACATAGTCATTTAAGTTAACATGAGATATTCAATGAGGTGATAATAGGTGCTAAAAACACGAGTTTACAAAACATAGTTATCAGTGCATCGCTTCATCATATATGGAGATGGTATGATCTTTATCTATCTTCGTAAAAAATGGACAATGCTGCGCATACTTATTAACACAGGTCTCATTTAATAGCATGGGCATATTTTACAATTAGGCAGAAATATATGAACCTGTCTTCGGTATGAATACTGAATAATTAAATGAAGAAATTCCACACAATAGATCGTGATTTATTAAACGACATTGCCATTTGTTCAATATTAATGAAATGACCCCTTTACAGACTTACTGGGAAAAAAAGTTAATGAATATTCTGGTAGATAAGGTCAGTACCTAATTGGTGAGCATTTTGAAGATGGGAATCAATTGGATACATGTCCCCACTCTGTTATAGCGATCAAATATTGAAGATTTTTTATCTACTAGTTGCCACCATAAGATTGTTCTCGCTAATTACCATGGTCCCTTGGGTATTCAATATTCATCTCATTCCATTCTAGGTACAGGCTCTTCAATTACTTTCATCAACTTAATGTCGCTGTATATTTGAATAAATGTCAGATAAAGATCTTTGGAATAAAACCACAATTATTCGGTAAAGCAGGTCATTTGAAGAAGTTTCTACGAGTCTCCTGAAAGTTCTTCCCACAAAATCTCTCTGCAAATATCGAATTATTTGTTTTTGTTGTATTTCCATATTTTAATGATTTCACACTTTGTCATTTTCCCCCATTTGTAACGCTGATTACAGTATATGGTCCTAATAAATTCAGCCATATCTTCTGAGAATTTGTCTACTAATTCAGCAGTTTCATGTTAGCGGTCCATAAAGTGCCTATGTATGTGTCATTCATATTTGACTTATATGATAGCACTGTTTGCATATATGAATGCTTGATTCCCTCGTGTCAAGTCTGGGGAATACATAACTTACTGGTATTTTAATGGTAAGCAGTTATTTTGATTATCTATGATGATGAATACAGGGCATGATCTATGGGGATATTGTGTGCTCGGGGTCTGTAAACATGGCAAGACAAATGTGGAAAGTTTGACATGATGTATAGGTGAGAAGATATTACAATACCGATTGCCACGATAATTGATTGTATTGTATTATCTAAGGTGTTTACTTTCACTAAGTGTGGACACATAGAGGAGAAAAATATGTTCCAGAACCCTGCCAGGAGAATTTATCAGGAATAATCTTTCGAGAAATGTTCTAGTTATGGATGATAAGTCGACAGGCTATTGAACAGCAGAACTAATGCTAATTCTAAAAATTCTAAAAACAAAATTTTGTTCTTGCAAAATAGTATTATGATTTCTCAGCCACTCCCTGAAATGGTAGTTCGCACAGTCCTTAAATCCAAATTGGTCTTCACTTTTATATGTTGGCCCAGCTACACATACCTTTGGTATTTCCCAATATTCTGTAACCATCTCCTTAACAAATTCATTTTTGTTTAATAAAATCAAATTTCGTAAGTTGTGCTGCTTTCTTTATTTAATAGTACAATGTAATAAAATAAATGCTTGTTTTTGCTGAAGAGAGGTTTCAGGTCAGATACTTCGCTTTATTACAGTTCATTCTGTAGTAGTCTATATATAAGAGTTGGTGGTATTTAATTTAGCCAGGTGGTTCTCCCTCTGGTGATCTCATTAGCTCTAACTTTATACTGGTGTGTCTGTTTCACCAGGTAGTAGAAGTACACTATCAGCAAATAGCTATTTTGATAGCAATGATTTTATCAAATCACTAAGTCCATCTTGATGTACTACAGAAAGGTAGAAATAAATTCTATTGTAAGATAAACCACACTTCGTTCAGTGATAAAACCTTTATGTAATGACATATTGTATGATACGGCTACATTCTAGGCTAAATTTTGATACAATTTCATCCTCCGCAATCATGCTTTATTATCATTATTTATTTATTTTACTGCACTATAAATAATCTCACTTAGTCTTTGTTCCGCCATTGAGATTTGACATTTGGGATAAGTTAATCAGATGTTCTATATGGATGTTGACCCTTTCATATTTCCAGGAAAGGTTGTTTTATTATAAAGCCAATTTTCTCTCTCCACTTTCTTGTTATTTATGAGGTATTTTAGGATGTCATTTTTAAAGGCTCTAAGATTTATTACATATACATTAGTGTTTTTTTGTTGATAAAATATTCCATGAATTTTGAGCCATTGTAGAATCTTTGCCATTGTTATATGAATGTTTTTGTATCACATTTTGGTGTTTCTTTTCTCTAGCTGTTCCTTTGGCAGTTTAGCTTAGAATACATGTACCTGTATGCAGTTCTTTTAGGAATATGCATTTCTTTTCCCAATTTCTGAGATGATATTTTCCCAGTTGTATCCCATGGTGCTATAGATACAGTTATATCATCCCTAGTCATAAATTTTATCAGCAAGTATGTAAACCATGTGTACATAGAACTTGTCCAGTTTGAATATATTTGCATGCAACTTACGTACTGATTTCCTGGTCAGCATATGTTAAATAATCAGTACCAATTATCTATAGAAGTTCTTTCATTTCCTTTGGGGTCATCAGTATTGCTTTCGCTTTCTTAGCTCCAGAAACTTGTGGCTCTTTGTTATGCAGAGCAGCAGTCTGTGTTTGCCTAAATTATACCCATGGGATGGGTAGGATGTCTTAGAAATCTTGACCAGCAATAGCAAATGAGAGTAGAAAGCAATAATATTTACATTACTGCATCTCTGATAAGATTGTAAGTTTGTGTTTAAAGAGCAACCTGACCCATGGAATAGGTCTGGATAAAGTGAGCTGACATACTTGTTGTAATGTTTGGAATGTTGGTCAGTTAATTCCACATTACCTTGTACCTTTGGCAGAAGCCATTACTAGTAATTAGAATATAATTGCAGTTCAGTGTAACCCTGTGTGGTCATCCTTGAATGCCATATGGATACGGTAACATGTCATGCACCTTGCCTATCTTTCTAATTTCTCTCTATAGTTTGACCAACTGAGATTTAGCCTTGTCCTTTGTAGTCTGTACAAATTTGTGGCATTGTACAAAATGATTGGAGTTGGCTCTTTTGACTTTGGAATTGTCTTACTTTTGACTTGACAATTTGCCTCATTCAGAATCAAGATAATATTGCTATTGGATCCATCTTAATCATATTTGTTTGTCCCAATTCACATTAGAATGGTGTCATCTAGTCTTAAATATGAAGAACAATTCAATTGTATCTTATTGGCTTCATGCATTATTACTGCCCTTGGGGTTAACTCTTCAAAACAAATCTTGGGGGTAATTTTATGAGTACTTCCCGATGGAATATTGGGCATACCGATCAGGATCAGTGTGACTATTACTGTGTATTACTCACTAATTGGTTTATAATTAGCAGCCTTCAGTCGAGACCCTCAACGTCTCATAGAACACCCTTGTGATCTGATTTCAACTAGTGTAATGGTCATATAATGGGAGACACATGGTGACTACCCAATGTTGGGCAGTATGAGGGATGAACCAGACTGGATTTTATGTGAATCAGTATTGCCATAATGATATAAATCAACTTAGCAATGGAGATTCTATCATCTGATTTATAGTGATTGCCATTTTGTGTCTGTTATAATTCACCAATACGGCAGTGTACAAGTCCAAGTATTTGAGACAATGTATGGAATGAGTAGTCTCCGATTCTATGGCATCCATGCTTTGTGTTGCTGGTTGTATCAGCCATTGTTTTCAATTGTAGTGATTTCTGAGAAATGGTTTTAATCTGTTTTATATTGTTTGTGTTGCCATTATTCAGTCACATAATCTCAGCCTTTGATTGTATCATGTTGAATTCTCACTTTGGGTTGGGCTGGTTAATGTTTGTCAGTTATATGGGAAACAATTCTAGATTTGTTACTCCTCATCTTGATGTTCTGGGTCTGTCTGTATGTCGAAGTGTTCAGATAAATGGTAACATATTAATGGCATCATAAAAAGTGTGACCCCAGCAAACGTACATATTACACAACTTTATTGTGAAGAAAATATTCGTATATTGTAATCATAGCATTAATAGGTATAACCCTGAACTACATATCTATATATTATGGAAGATACATCAGAGCTTGGTATGTGATTGCAGGGCGTTATGTTCGGGTTTGGGATGCCTTAGCCGACACCAATGGTGTTTTTCATTAGAAGTTACCATTCTTCTTCATTAATCTTCTTCTTAATAAGTTTTCTACATTACAAGTATATGCCTCATGCTAATAGAAATTAATTACATACATGTATATATATATATTTTTATACAAATCCATCTGACTAAATCTCAAACACATCAGGAAGATTAGTAAATAGTTGCAGTTGGAACCTTTGGATGTTACCCACATGGCTGTTTAATACTAGTAGCTGATGTCTGATTGGTTAATAAGCTGTACCAATTCAAACATTTGACCAATTGAAATGAATCTTTGTGCTGCAGTCAGGCCGAGTCTTTGCACATGAATCAAATTCAATGTTCTCTGCATGGTCAAACAATTTGAATTCTGAAAAACTCTAGGGAGCTGTTTCACTCAGTTTAGAATGTCTTCAGGATGCCTTGACATTACAAGAGAACATTCAGATTTGATTATAAATATTTTGTATGGGAGTGTGCTTTGTAAACAATATGATTAATTACATTGCCAATGTTTATTATGGTGAAATTAGTTTGTTCTTGAGATGTAATCACATAACTTATAAGTTATTCTATTAACTTTATGGTGCATTGTGTATCTATACACAGTGGTTTAAGTGTAATTGCAGACATTAGGTGAGTTCTGGCATTTTGAAATCTGATGTTGCCAGATGATTTAACTTAAAGCACTAGAATTATCTACAGGCTTGCAGTTGACTGTTTTTATAGCTCATTTTCGTGAGATATTCTTTTATTTTCACTCTAGATGTTGACATTAACTTCCAGTAGTCTGAGAACCTCCAGGTGTATGACTTCAGAAGATAGCTTGTTCCAATACCTGGGGCACGTTTCTTACACCAAGATGAAATCATCTTGTCTCTTGCAAAGCCAATTTTCTAGATACAAAACATTGGATAGAAAACATAACACAGTTCTTGCCAATTGTATGTGTACATGCTTATAGCACTTGCTTATGCATTTCCCCACTTAGTCATGCAATAGTTAAGGGAGGTTTAGTGATATTTACAAGAGTTAAAGGAGAATAATGGATCTTGAGTTGGTCTCATTATAACAATAATTAAGTCTATTTGGATGCATTTCTAAATAATCATGTATAGTTTTTGAAAAGGGTATATCTATGGGTAACTAAATCATGGCTTTCAAACATGATAAGAAAATTACGAAGAAAAATAATTCTTAATTTATGGGAATTTCAAGGCAATCCATGAAAATTCAATCCCCCCCCCCAAATAGTTTACAGTATCAGGAACTGAATTTTAAGTGTACTTGTCTTCAAACTGCAGATTGTTCATTGCTATTGAAGGTCTGCAAGAACTAGTTCAACACAAAAAACATCATGACGCTAGATTTTCCTTGCAGGCAGTTTGCTTAAAGGTGTCTTGTATCAAAATGTTCTTGTTTTTGTTTGGCTGGCTGGCGTTGTGTTGAAAACAATTCCATTCCTATCTTGATATATGCTCAGATTTCGTGCAATCTACTGTGAACGCTTCCACACACAACCAAACCCAATAGGATGTTGTTTTAAGTTCATGCAATGAATAAAAAATACTTGATTACAACAATGTTTACCGGCATCTCCAAACCAATAACTTTGCCAATGCTTCGTCTATTTTCTTTTATCGGCTCAATTGTTTGTATTGAATAGACAGCATGTAAAAACTTGTTCCAAGCGATAACAAATACAAATGGCACTCTGTGACAGTGGAGGCCATAATGAAATTACACAGAATTATTTTCTGAGGTTATCTATTACTGTCTTGTTGGGAACTTTATTTGTATTGATTTTTCTTACTTACAAATCTTATAGTCTGAGTTCTCTTCATCCAATTTTGTGGGGTCAGTTAGAAGTATAGGTCCAATCTTGCGTGGACTGTCGGAAGTCCAATCTAGTGTGGTGTCTGTTTCTGTCCTTCATGTTTAAGATCTTTGTGTTTGAGATTTCTTGCAGTAAATCATGGCAATCATCAAATTGTTTTTAGTTTTGGAAATGAAAGAACCTGAGAGACGTGCCAAAAGACCTTGACATTGCTTTGACTGAAAGAATTGTTCCACCTTAGATGTTTGCAGGATTCGTTTTATGCTCTAATTACTTGCAGGACATTTGATGAAGTATGACTTTTGTAGACAAATAGTAGGCTTTTTACTGAAATGAATAAAGTTGTTACCTTGGTTACCACCGTTTCTGGTTGATCTGACAATGTTTCCAGAAATAGTCACGTTTCCACAGAAATTTCTAGACTAGGCCTTTTTGTAGAGAATCACCTGAGAGTGTGCTGGTCTTTTTACTGGAATCTTCTGACAGATCCTGGGGGCAGGTGTGTTGTAATCAGTTATAATATACAAGTTTTCTGGTTTATGAAACTAATGACTAATATGTTAAGGTTAAGTGTATTATGGAAATTGTTCCTTAATTATGTTACTCATAAACATAATCTGGTTCAAAGGAATCCAGTGTGCAAATCAAATCATTGAGGTATCTGGTTTGTGTATTGGCGACCAATGTTGGAGTACTTGCGCTGTATCATGGGTTATTTATTGGTGATTGGGTGGAATAAATGACTGGCTTATCAAGAAACCAAAGTGGAGATACCAAAATGAGAGAAGCCAGTGTTTGGAGTGATTCAGCTACATTAAACAATGCATGTCCTCTCTGGGATGCCTGGTTCGAAATTAATTACTTGCTGTGGTAATTCAGCCAATATTGAGTACACACTGCTTATCTGATTCTCAACGTTGATTAGATTTTGATTGGATTTCTAGTCTTGTTTTACTTATTGTTTGTAATTCTAAACCAGCTGCAACCACCTGCATGTTCTTGTATTCAAATGTCATCTGCTTAATTGACACTATAATTGTTTCCAAAATTTGTAATCTCAAAACATGAAGTATTTAAAGGAGTCATTAGTCGGTGATATATCTGTAGTTTACATTTAACCCAGCTGGAGTGCCACCTCTTTTATCTTTCATCCGAAACCTACCAGGCATCTCTATTATTGTCTCACATTTTCATTGATGCCAAGGCTGTCTGTATTACAAACAACCTTCATTCATTTTCGATAAAAATTCAAGAGATACAAAAGGCAGTAATTTATATAACAGTAGTGAAATTTGCCTTAATTGCCAATTATCTGTACTAGGTGTCTAAGAGTGACCTTGGGGGTTCTAAAGTACGACACCAAACGGTCATAAACGTAATGGCAGCAGTGTTTGTCCCGGCTGTGCAAGCTCACAGATCATTACTGAAATAATGAGATCTGCCACCTGTCCTTTGCACTGGTCACTGTAATAACTGCACACTGTGAAAATCACCATAGTTACCAACACCTTGTCACAAAAACTTGACGGTATCATACATATACACTTCCAAAGTGTGAAACCATGGTAACTGTATGTGCTATAATTCTGTGTGTGATGCCAGAAAAAGTCTCAGACTTGGGTAAAGCAGACATTATCTCCAGACAAATAAGGTTAGTCTGATGGTCTTTTGAATGAGCTGTAAATTGATGGTAGAAATTCCCAATACTGGGCAAGCGACTTGTTAACACAATACTAATATACTCACTGTGAGACTCAAACTTCAATAATGTCTTGGCACCTCACTATGATATAATAGAATATATATCAGACATCATTGATGGATGTAATTCAGCAAAAATGGCCTTGGTTTTTGTACAAATGAGGTACTATCAAGGACTATGCTCAGACAAATCAGAAAACATCAGCACAAGTTAGACAAGAAAAGGAACACATTCTACTGAAACATGTGCTAAATAATGCCAATTGTAACCAAACACTGGGAGAAATATAGCCATATTGATCTACCTATAAGGGAAGCTTGTAAACTATTCCTTTTTGTGCCTTTTGTGCTCAGCTGTTTCTGTTAAGTGCTTGTCTAAACGTTCTGTAAATTCTTCGATGAAACCAACCAGATTTACTTAAGGAATTGCAGTTAGCTTGCTTATGATTAGGTCATAGCTGTAAGGTCTAAGTCGGTCCAACAAAATTAATGGTCTATTTCACATGGTTACTGGTGACACTATCGGATCAAGTTGATGTTCAGTTTTGTCTCTTACATCACCATCCGGTTGATTGTATTGATTTGATTTATAAAGAATGTTTAGGACCAAAGTTTTTAACCCCCTCAAACATTGTTGGATTTGTGTTGAATCCTGTCATATTTATGACATTGTGCCTTTATTTCAATGATTTAAACCCACAAATGATTTCAAAATTGCATGGATTAAGTTAATGATCCCCTACCAACTTTGTCAGATTTATTGTTGGACCTGTCACATCATTGGTTATATCATGATTTCAATTGTCAAAATCAATATGTACTATATGGTTACCAACTGTTACAATAGTCACAGGCCTTTTATGATAGAGTACCTGACACCAATTTGTGGATTTGTATAATTTTTTCTGGTTGATTGTTTTATATTTATAATGGGAGATTTGATTCATCTGTGGCCTGAGACATTATACACCTGTTTATAAATGAATGCCTAGCTCTGATTATATAATACATTAATGTAATCATCATTTATATCTGTTGGTTTTTTTTAATGAAAGATCAGTGACAGATGAAATATAGCCAGCTGTTTTAATAATGGACTTAGCACCCCCCCATGTGCTTGAAATGGTTTGTAAACTTATTGTTAGTTTTCTAAATAAAAGATTTTTCAGCCAGTATTTTTATTATTTCAGAAGCAGTGTGTGAGGTCCAAATGGTTGTTTGACTTTGAATTTGAGCATGTTTTTGGCCAATGCCATTCACATAATGGTGTTTTTGATATTTAATATAGTTTCTTGCCTGTGCTGTTGGTATTCTGTTGGTATTCACCACTTGTTGACTTTTAGTACTGTAAATATTTTGGACAGATAGCAAGTCTGAAGAGGTAATGTTGGGATATTTAAAGACTTTGTTAATTTACAAATTCCTGTAATTAAGACATAAGCCAAGTACAGACTACCTACTAATTCCAAGCACATCATCTTAATGTAAACCATGCATTGACTTGATGAAGCATTTATATGTTTTGGCTTTGTATGTCCAGATGTTGGTGGCGTTAGATAGAGAGTTAATCATCTTTGCCTTCCCATGTTTCCATTCAGTTAATCCTCTGGCCTCCCATTTGTTTACGAGATTTGAGTATTTGGTACCAGGTGCATGCTGTGCAAAGAAACATATCCCAACATATGTTCTAGACCTTTTTGAACTAAATGATTAATAAAATTTAAAGCTGTAATCACCATCAGCAGCGAAGCATTTTGATTTGAGCCCTGGTTGGAATCTCAGATTTGTACAGTATTATCTTCAAGTCTTTAATTATATATCAAGGCTTGGACTTTGTAAACTCTGTAGGTAACTTCACATATACTAAAGGTGATGATTGTAACTAATGGGTTTTGCCAAACATTATTTTCAAGTGGATTTGGAGATGAGGTTTATTCTGATGGCCTAAGATTAGTTCGGTGTGTGGTAGATGAGGTTTTGATGTGTATCTTGTCCACTTATGCTGTGTTAATGGCTTCTTGGACAGAAAATTATGATTTTGATATGATGGGCTCCCTATTGAGTTTAATAGCTCCCCACATTGAATGGTCTTTTATTGCCCATAGTATATAGACATACCCTGTTGTGAGATTTGTACATCACCTTGGTGGGCAGTGTAATGGGAAAAAAAAGCAAAACATAAAACATCAAAAATTAGTCCAAAATATAAAACATGGAAGATTAGTCTAAAACATAAACATTGGAAACTAGTGTAAGTTGCTATATTCTGCAGGCTAAGTGATGAGGTACTACAACTATCTATTCTGTGGTATCATTGCTACTGCAGCAGTGTCTCGGTCCGTAATTACATTTTCCGTTATTTATTTCCTGCACATTGGTATAATACAATCAGCAATGGTCCTCGTTGCTGTGTTACAAATCATATGAAAAGCACAGCGATTTTCGCAGGCAGTAAATCAGTTGAAATAGAATTAGTGGGAAGCCAATTATAGCAACCTCAGCCTTTCCTGGAAGTTTCTGGGCGATCAGTTAGATTGTATTGCCAGGGAAAACTCTGATCACAAAAATGAAACCTTCCATTTAATTCATTTACGATTTACGGAGTTATTGAATATTGCGTCACAGACTTATACATTATATATTATACATATTGATATTTTTTGCCCTGAATTATCTCATTGATCTCTCCGATGCTATTAAGTCCTTTCATGGCGTGTGATGCATGGAATTCCCATGTTAGACTTCATCTTTCTGTTAGCTACTCATTTACAGGAATGGTATGATTTCTGTGCTGTAAGTTATTGATTGCTGTCAAAGAAATTGTTGACGAGATGAAATTGAAATCTTACTCAGGATATTACATGTCCGTATATGACACATTACAGCAACTGTAAAGCCAGATAACTTTGCAATTACAGATTTGCTTATCCAAACAGTTTGCTCAAATTGTCAGTCAGTCTTGTCGTGATTCCATCTTATGTCATGTGAACAAAATTAATCTTGTAGCATTTTCCGTGTAATAGTTTTCTATTGGTTGATGTTCGGAGCATGACAGAAGTCCCGAGGAATATTTCATCTCGTCTTGTCCTGGTGAAACTAGTTTGTCAGGAAAATATTAAGTTGGTTGGTATTTTGACAAGTTTATGAGTATTTCTGCTGAGGATTGCAGGATTATGATTGTACTGCTTGAAGTTCCGAGTCTAGAAGTGATTAGATGTTGAGGCTGATAATATTGTGAGTGTCATAACATATTTGAAATTCTGTCAATCACATACATACAATGTCAATGAAATGAAAACCCAGTAAATACATTGAAAAATATGCAGAAATAAGAGACTTTTAGTATGCCATTCAAACCATAAGTAATCAACTTAGATCTGATAAGACCAGCTTTTCATGTGTCAATTTTAGCTCATAAGTGGTAGGCTTAAAAAGCCACAATTTGTATTTTTGAAAGATTAATTGTAGGGTAGATTTTAGTATTGGTTAGAGAAATCAGTTACTGTCAAAAAAATCATTCAGTGCAAGCTCGTGATAAGTATAGAAGCGAAATTTGAAAGTAATTGCTTAGCGAACAAAAAAGGCGATATTGTTGAACTGAATGAGTTAGACTCTAATTGTCAACCCTGTACAGAATTTAAAGTTAGATTTGTTTAATTTTAGGTCAGATATAGCTTGTTCGTATTGTCTAGCTCCCGAGATTTATAAGGTTGTTCAAATGGAACAAAAAAGATATTATGTTTTATGACTTCGTCTCATGTAAACCTAGAAATTAGTTAGACAGCTAGAGTTATGGGCATTTAAATGTTAAACTATATATACAGTCTGGTTTTGTCTGATTTTAAATCAAGGGCTGGGGGAATCGAACAAGATTGTTAAAAGTTTAAACAGTTTAAATACTGTGGTTTAAAAGTTATATTGTACCAGGTACTTATTTTCGAGCTAACACATATGTATTAATTTTGTATCAAAGCAATTTTATGATTTGTTACAAAATTTTGCATGAATTTTAATTTAAGCATCACTGTCATTTCTGAAATGAAGCAGAAATGTGCGTTCAGTGGCAAACATCCAGATAATTACCCAAATGTATCGGCCATTAATATTCATGATCAGTGTCAGTCAGAGGCTTGCACGTTTCAGTCCTTTGTTGTACTCAGAGGCATATGCTTGATCATTTGTTTGCTGTTTGTCAATTTGCACGATTTCACCAATTTCACCGACATGCTAACAATATTTAACAATGGTAATAGGTTGTTGAAGATTGGGCCGGTCTCTTTCACATTATTGTGAGAACAATTTGGGGACCTACCACGTTTATAAGAGAAGTTTTTTCCATAATGTTCCCACTGCACCATTGCCATTTATGTGTATACCATTGGTGTTGATATATCATCTTGTGGCACAGATCTGCTGTAAAAATGAAATAAAAATGTTATCATACAAGAGTTGTCTGGAAATGTGAGCAATTTGGTAATAAAACTTGGCCCCATCAATGTGTCAAACTAGAAGATTTGTAAAACATATTGCTGAAATTTTATTCAATTATTTATAGTCACATGTCTAGTGGTTTGACATTTTGTTTCTGTTCCAAAAAAATGTGAGGTTTCGAAAGGTTTCCATATGTTTTTTTGCTCCATTGTCATATAATTGTCATTCAATGTACATGAGTGTTTTAAACATGTGAGTCATTGGCTGGATGGAGCCGTACTGGTGCTTTAATGAATATCACCTGGGGCTCACTGAGCAGTATGTTTAGGGGATTTTGTCATTAATTACCCCCTCTTTGTTGAATTAAAATTATTTATGCTGGGAAATTGAAATTTGCTGGAATAAATTTTCAATTAGTCATGTATATAAGAGTCATATTGCATTCAGGCCTTTGTCTGCATGCTCTCGCTGGCAGGAAACATGGCCGCCGCTGCACTAGTCAGAATTTGGAACTTGAGTGTTATCATTGGGCAATTTTATTATGACTTACAATCTTATTAATACTGTTCTACAACTGTTAAACCAACTAACATGGTTGACCATTTGGATACCTGTGATCTCCATAGTATTTAGTGAATTGTTACAATGTAGGCAATACTTCCAGACTAAAGCTTTATAATTGTACAGAAACAAGGCAGGTAGCAGGACCATGCATCAGGCAATACAATGCATTCCAAAAGGTGTGTTGTACAATGATAGATGTCAGTAGTGAACTAGTTACTACTAATTGTTAAAACATAGCAAGTACATAACTGGTCTATTAGAGCAAGTGTCCACCTAATGGCTAAGCTGACAAGCTGTTAGAAGTGGGTTTAACTGACCCTTTGATAAATTATATCATCATACCTCAGTGAGAGCTGTGGCAGGTGGCACCAACATGCTCATATATCATAATATGTCCACACTAATGGTCACTTTGTACTATATTAATAATCCTGTGTATCATATGGCTGTGACAGAACACAAGGTTGTGACAATTTATCGCCTTGTGTATTGGGTAGACAGTGTATTGTCAATGTTCTTGTTGTGTATTGGGTAACATGATTGTCAGTTCTTGTGCTTCGTGTTATAGCTATGTGTAAGCTTTGTTTGTAAAAACATGTCAAGGATGGGAGTTGAATCTACCGGTGTATAGATGAAGATGCTGGAAGGCCTGTTTCAAACAATCATTGCTTGAGGTATATGGGCAGTACCTGACCCCAAAGGCTTATAAAGTTCACACCTTTATACTGTTTTACCCACGAGACAAACAGGACCATCAGTGCCAAGTCCTCACTATGCATAATTATTATAATTTTCACCATTTTTGCTACCTTGATTGATATTTTATCTCTGTCCTCATATTTGTTACTGGTTAAGAATGTAAATTTTGAAAGGACTCCTGCATGCATTATTGGAAAGGTCAGCTAGGAACAAAGTCATATTGTATTATTGATACAAGTCATATGAGACCATGAGATCAACAAACAAGATTAGCATTTGCCTTCTTCCAGTTCACCTATGCCAGTAGGGCAGGTGCCTTGTCTGGTTGTCACTCTGTGTTCTCATCAAGCCTACTTCCTTGTCACCTGAGGGTGGGTCTAAAGTAAACAGTAACTTTCATTGACCAGATATTGTTGTCATCTTTGACCAGGGTCATTGATCTTTTTTGGGATTTATGTTTTTAAAGAGAAGTTTAAGTTTATTGAATAAAGGAAGTACATGTATATATATACCAATATAAGTGACAGTTCTTGAACATGTTTGGCTGTTGATTTGTATATTTTGTCAACTGTTCATTGAAAAAAAATGATTTTGGGTTACATCCCATTGACAGTCTGATTGTGTTTTCCCAGGTGTAAGTTGTCACGGATTCAAATACTGATGATAAATTGCAACAAAACTGTAATGGATACTGACTAACAATCCTTTGACCATTGATAGATTAGTTCATTGACCATTCAAGGGATGCCTTAAAATACAAACACATAAGGTTATTTACATCTGTTGTCCTTGCGCTATTATGGGCTAAAATTCTTTCAGTTTTGGTTACTGTTTGTTGCATTTTGCTCAAGCTATTGTTTGACAGACTGATCCAGCTGAGGCTTTCAGAGACCTTTAGTAGTGCTGCTCTACTGTTTTTGCTGAGTGTTTGATTTAGAATTATCTTTTATTGATACCTTGTATTTTAAGACTTCGTAGTTTATTCCCTGCTATATCTAGTATAGATTTTTTGTAGGATCAGACATTGTTGGCCTATTATTTTAAAGACATAGGATAAAGATTATAGCGTTTCGCAAAGAATAAGTGCCTTTGTTATGTTTTCATAAAAAATTCCATAAAAAAGTTTGTCTATGTCCTGTAGACAGAATTCTGGTTCGTAATTATGGTTCAGCTTTTAGTCTCGATCAGTTATCTTCAGTTGATAAAGGTTTATATGAAATTGATATATAAGATAAAGCGTAGTCCATTAACTTAGGATTGTACACAGTTTGTTTGAATTTATTACTTCATAAAGATCAGACTATTCTTGGAAAAAGAGCTGCTTCCTGTTTGCTCCTTCAGTAGTGGTAGCTCTGATGTTCCCTACTCTAATTAATGTCTGAATCAAATCTATGAAGAATCCAAAATGGAGGTACAATAATCACATGATGAAAAGAATTTTTTCCCTCCCTTTTGAAGCGAAATCAATTGAAGTGAATGTTTTATTTTTGACTTTAATCTTGTATCAGGGCTAAACTGATAATACCTCCAGTAGGATTGTTTCATTTTGCTAATGAAATGAATCATTCTGTGTCGGTAATGAAGCAGACGACATTTTGGCAAAGGGTGGGAAGAATCTGGAATGTTGTACTGATCTGTGTCTTTAATGTAAATGATGTGTTAAAGTAGGGTTTGTTTTCTGTGTTCTTATCTTGGTATGTTTTTTGTGTGCTTTAGTCTGTATACAACCTGGGTTTGGCTCCTTGTCTGATGGTTTATTAAGTGGATGTATTGGTTTTAATTCAATTGATACTTAGTCTAGATTATAATATGGTGAGGGTCATTGAAAGTTTGACAGCTGTTCATTGTTTTAATATAAAAAAGTCTTCCTTACCAACCATCTGTTAGCTATAAAGAACTGTATGTTTGTCAGGAACTATGACATTAAGATTATAGAAGAATCTATGTATTTCAATGTTAGTATGCTAGTTTGGCACTAATGTTGAGATATAATGTTAGATGCTATAATTATATTAGTAAATATTCATCAATTGACAAAGCTTCTCTTTGTAAACAACTCAACTGATTCAATTACCAGAAAAAATGTATACCATTACAGTTTATTAATACTCTGTGTAGATAAGCCTACCAAATGAGCCAGTTAGAACCTCATTTTATGACTTCC
Source organism: Spisula solida (assembly GCA_947247005.1). NCBI lineage: Eukaryota > Metazoa > Mollusca > Bivalvia > Venerida > Mactridae > Spisula > Spisula solida. The sequence continues at coordinate 49,049,747 of OX365944.1, read as the reverse complement.
ACACCCAGTAAACTGTACCAGAGGCTAGTTTAATTGACTCAACTACATGTTGTTCCAGCCTAAATCATGCACCTGTTCTATCAGAAACACTTACTTAGTTTGTTGTGACTCAAAAAATGTTCAATTTGCTTGTGGGTACCTGGTAAATTTTATTGTTGGTTTACATTAAGTACAAGAATGTAAGGTGGTTTTTATGCGGAAATCCTGGAAATTTCTTGAAAAGGTTCATTATATAGTTAGTTAACTAGATTATCGTTTAATTAATTAGATTATCGTTATGTATATGAACTGTATTACCTTTGGTCTCCTGTATGATGTCATTTGGGACTTTTGTGAAAACGTGTTGTTTTTGACGTTAATCTTTGGTTACATCCAGTGCATTGGTTTGATACTTGTTGGGATAATACAGGCTCTCACATGTGGTCTGCTTTGAGGTCACCAACACACGTGTACTTCATGAATGGACCATTGAGAAAGTCAGCACAGATGGTGCCCAAACCCTTAACCTATTTAATGGGTCAGCAACCTCGGAGCCTCATGCCTGTTACCATCCCATAGAGTGATAGGTGTCTTATTTCATTTATTGTATACCATATAGTGAAAGTTGACAACTACTACAGGAAGATCTATCCACATACAGTAGGATCTCTCCCGAATGTTCGTTATTGACCCAGTTTGAGTTTTGGCGCAGCATGAAGACAGCAGCCATTGTAAGACTAGAAAATGATTGATGCAACGCTTTTATTTATAGAGTTACTAGATTTCAGTAATGATTATTTTTAAGGAAATGTAGAGTTAGTTTAAGGCTTCTATCCTTTGATAGGCTCGGTATCCTGCTGACTGTATTAGATAGAGAATCTTGTGTACTAAGTGTAATGTTAGATGATTTACAAGCTTTTATTTGCATTATGATAATATTCATTTCACAAGAATGTCACCAGCCCTCAAGAGATCAGTTGGGGTGCCTACTAAATTACATTGTCAATGGAAAATGTTTTTCGAATCTCTTGCTATGCTATCTCTTAATATACGAGTTAACAGTTTAATAAATGCCTGATTCAACGAAAGTTTTTTTCATATTTTGCATGAATAATGTGAAAATTGTTACATGCAATATTTACGTACGTTGCCAGGATTTTGTTTTTTAAGCAAATCTGTGAGAATTTTATAACTTTATGGATGAAAATAATTTTATATAACCATCTAAATAACCTGATTATCAACAAGATGGGACCTACATGATATAAAAATGTAAATGTTATGATATATTGTCAAATCAGTCATTTCAGTGGGTGTATAAACTTCGCGAATTTGATAAAATGGCAATATCATGGGTGCTTTCGCTAGCATTACAAGGAAAAGTCCTCTGTGTGGTGTACTTTGGAGGTTAATCAATTGTAGGATTTGATTTCATTGTAAATTCATGGAATTAAAAAAATCCCCTGCAAGAATTACTGATTTTATACCAGCTGTTTAATATGATTGTGTATGTCATTATGTTAATCTAAAAGTATAATTTATGGTAAATTATTGTATGAAGATTGGTTAAGTTATGATTTACTAGATATACATATTTCATAGTATTACCACACACTGTCTATATCATTACTCCATCCATTTTTCATGAACTTTATATAAATATATCAGTAAATTACACATAGTAGGTTATTGTCCCCTGAAGGTATTTTGCGTGATTTATACGAGATAACGGGAGATCCATATTTTTTAATTATCTGTTTCAGTAGTAAGCAAGTCACATATTTTATTTCCTATTTGAATACAAATGCATGGTTCATGAATTTTTCCTTTTGACAAATGGAAGTTTTGTATGAGTGGTATGCATGGTAACTTAGCTGACAATGTTGGAAATAGACTTCCTATAGTTCTACATACCGCTACATGTATGCTTCAATGATCTTGCATGCGCCAGTCTTCTGTATGATTTTAAGTTTATTTTAAAATACTAAGCTTTTATAGACTGAAAAGTGAAGACTTAAATTATTCAGATCTCTCCTGACTTTAAGTATATTGTTTTCAAGTACTTGAACTTGGACATGTGTTTGATAGAGTGCTCATAAACCCAAACATTATGATGTGTTGTTTTTCTGTAAAGTCCGGGTCAATATTTGCACACATGGTTCGTTAACAGATTAGAACAGAATATATCATATAGGGAACTGAGTTCATAGTGAAGTCAACTAAACCTGTAAAAGTGTTAATTAATTTTTATTACAGGATGTTGGACATACCTGGCCAGGTGGTGTATTGATACATGATTCCATGTTAGAAGTGTGAATGCAAACAAACCATGTCATAAAGTGTATTGACCAATGGGTCAGTCTATCAATGTTAGCTATCTCTCTACTATGTCTTGTGGGACCTTTCACTTCAGGTTTTATGTCGGTAATAAACTCTGCTAGCTTACACCTTTATGTAGCCCTTATCAGAAAACGGGTAATAAATGGTTCCCTTGACAAATGAACCTGGACAGGATCTCCTTGTTAAAACAATCTTGGATACTGATATACATTAGTGTACTGATAACTAAATACCACAACTTGCTAGAAATTATAATGAATCTTTAATTAGGAGGGGGAAATATTACTACCATATCCTGTTCATATTGATTGTCTCAAATTGTCACCTCGCAGCTCCCGGTGTTAGCCAATTATTTATGCACTAATTTATGAACCATGCAGGCTTTTGGCAATGAAATAACCTGGTTATTAGTAATTAGCTTGGTAAAATTCAAGTTAGCGCTCATGAGTATTTTAGATAATCATGAAACTTTAAACGAATCCTTAGAAGTAATGATCAGAATGTGGGGTTTAGTTTATGCAGAGTTAGAGCCCTTGTTTCAAGAATGGTTGTTGTGTTCTTACACTATATTGCATAATCTAAAGGCATGAGTCAAATAAGTCTAATAAGTCGCAAGAGAAAGTGTTTGCGTTTACTCATTATGGAACATAAAGTAAGTGGGGTCTATTGTTAGATGGGACATACCAAAAGTCGTTAAATGTTACTTAATTAGCAGCCTCATTGTAAATAACGTTTATGTATACAGCGACCCTTTCTCTAGTAGAAACAATCTCCCTTTCAGCGAGACCCTTGAACACAGCTAGACCATCTTAATTATCTATACAACCTTGTTTTGTACAAGTTTTTAATTGAAGAGTAAAGATGCACGAAAGATCATAGTGACTTCTGAACAATAGTTGATTCTTAATAGCATTGTTGAAAACAAACAAGCCTCATTTATTTAAAATCTGAAGTGTAATCAGCTGTAAGTGGATTATTGAATATTATAATTAGTATATTTGATAAAAGCAACATAGTTACAGTATGATTAAACTGGTGTTTGCATCCAGTAGTATTAATTAATCTTTATGTTAGTCTCAAGCAATATACAATCATGAAATATATACAACTAGTATTGCAACATTTAATGATAGAAGTGCATTGCCCCTCCAAACTAGAGCTTAGTACCATTAGTCCCATGTATAGTGTTTGCTGATGCCCTTGTCTATATTTAGACAAAAATCAAGGGGATTTGCTGAAGTGTACCCTTATTCTTGTAACAACTAGGGGTCCTTAATCCTTGTCCCCGTTATGCAATCTTCAAAGGGATGCTACATTAGTGTAATACCCAAATTTGATAATTATCAGCTGTTCCCTAATGTATCTATATAGGGATTTTCTGTAACATCCAGATTATGTAGGCTTCAGATTGACAATTGTTTTGTGTATGGTTATAATATTATGTTTTTATTGTTTCATTATTTACAGTTGATTAGATTTATTGTTGGCAAATGTTGTTGTTAGTGGTTGTAATGGTGATGTAATAGTTGGTATTATTTCACTCTAGGTCTGATGTTATCAGCTTCCTTGTTGATGGTATCACACTGGGCACTGATACTATCAGCTAGCTTGATTGTGGGATCTGTTTTAGTTATCACAATGTGCTCCATATAACCGATTTGCTTGCCTAGTGGTTTCTCATACATACACAAGCCCAGTATCTTATGTTACTTGATGTTAATAAAGATAAACTAGTTGATCTAAACAGTGATTACAAGACTGAAGCTATCGGTCAGCTTTGATGTCTTTTGCTGGACCATTCTTCTTGTCACCTTCCATTAACCGGTATACCCCCGGTACATTTTTGTATTGTGTTCAAACACTGGACCCTAGTCATTGATATTATACAAATGTATTTAACTTTTGTACATTTGCATAAATTTATACTTTTTAATTTACATAAATTTAGATGTCTTCAATAATATCTGCTAGATAGTCACATGTCCTTGCCCTATGTGAATACAATATTCAACCCAGGTTTTCTAAAATAATATTTTTTATAGATCAGCAAGGTTGGCGGGCTGGAAATTGGATGGGCGTAAACATTTGTTGTTTATCCAAAGTATTCCAGCTATGATCATGAAACTTGGTAGGAATGTTATCAGTTTGCTAAGTTGTGCACCTGGGGATTGGGTTTTTGGCAGAACCAAGTTGAGGGCCTTGTTTGAGAACCGATGTTTGTGGAACGTCCAAAACTTAATGTCTTTTTCCTCAATGATATATTTTAATGGTAGGCATATGACAAAAAATGTTTTAAGAAATTATGAGAGTCATCAGATTTGCTAATTTCTACATAATTATGTTTGTACTCGGGTATCATTGTCATGATTTACTTGATAATCAATGACTCGTCTTTTTTTGGCAATCATGAATTTACCAAGTTTACACAACACGATCATTAACGTTTATACCAGTACTTTCTAGTATGTTTTCACAATTCAGAACTTGGCAAAAACTGTCCGTGATGATTTTTTATGCAGCGGAACATATGTACCTTCTTCAAGATAGGATCTCCAGGCAGCATGGTGATCCTAGGAGTGGGAGAAAACCTTACAGTCTGTTTATGTAATTAGGTAGGAAAAGGGGAAAGCTAGAAGATAGTTGAGTATGTATGTTTTATTTTATGGATTTCGCTGACAGGAGATACACATAAACTATGCTAATCTGTGTAGTACATATGATGGCGTTTGATTTATTCAAGCATGTGGGAAATGAGAAGAGTCAACTGTGACCAGCCAGCCATGAGGAAACGCATTACCCCCATGTATTTACCCAACACACTGCAATACACCGTACTGTTATACGTATCTGTGCAAATATTGTCAGTTTGTTATGCAGTGTTGTTTCGTTTGAAGTACTCCGTCCTTAGGTGGATTGGATTTATATTGCAGAAAGCAATTGTTAAACAAACATGACAATAGTTGGTTAGAAATTTACAATAGTATACAAATATCATGGCTCTATGTTTACCCTCAAGGGTATTAGAGGGGTAAACTAACAAGGTGTTCTCTAAGTTTTATGCCTTTTCAAGTCAGTATGTGTAAATTACGGGTAGGTAAACAGATTAGTTGTATAATCCTACCCATGTTGGCATTATATTTACGAGATTACCTTTTGTGTCGGGTAGAATAATGGCCGTAAAGTATTCTGTCAAATTGTCATGTTTACTTTCACCTCCGTAACTTAATGGTAGGTCACAATTTGTGTATTGCTCCCAACGAGAAGTTAAATATTACCCAATTTCTCAATATTGACAATCAAAATATTGTTAGAATTTTATGAAAATGTTGGTTTGATTTGTGATTGAAGAGTAAATTAGGGTTGATATACTATACCTTGTTGTTCAAACATTTACCCACACCCACAACATATGCAAGCTGCATTGGAGCTGAAAACAATATATTAATAGTTTAAACAGTTGTGTTGCCATGTATTATGCTCGAATTACTCAATCAAACATAGTCAGTTAGTGGATAATTGTTAACACAAATAAATGGCTTAGCTGGTACATGTTATTTAGAGTAATCCAAGACAGATTTTGAGCGGAGAAGTTGCTGGTGAGGAGCACTGGTTGATAGCACAGAAGCACTAGGTAGATGAATGAAGGGCCATTTTATTTAAAGTGACTATATCTTTTATAAAGTGTCACTCATAAGGTCAAAGGGCCAGCCAATTTAACTTACGAATCACCTACTTTCTGAGCACCTCTCTGACTCCTATCCTTTCGACTTTGATGATAAATACACACCTTAGGCCACTGTGGACATAAACTAGAGAGGGTTTGATGCCAGACAACGACAAGTAGACATACGATGAGTACAATGAGTATAACCATTATTCTACTACCTGGTGGCTCACCATTGGTATACCTGCAATGACTCAAAATATTGTTGAAAAAGTTAGCATATCATCCCACAACAATCAATCAACTCCAAGCAACATCCAAGTGCTCAAATCCGATCAGTGTGATCAATGTTTGAGGTCAGTATGAGGAAGTTATCCTATCATTTACCTCAACTTGATTAGGGCCATCTGGCTATACAAATACTAATGTAACATGTTAGTTCTACTAATTACAGACTATCAGCCGTAATGCAGTCCAGGTAAACAGCTGCCCCCCTCATCTAATGCATTTACAAATAGTGCTCATGTTTATACCACAACCCAGTAATTTAAACTGACTAACCAGTCACATGTTACATTTATATACGTCTTCAACCATTCATCATGAATCATTGCATGATTGATGCTACTGCAATATGAAAATGTGTTATAATTTTAGTGTCTGGGTAGAGGCAGGTGAAAAAAGTGGCTTTTTTGAAAGTGCATGGTTGCAGAAAACTGGTTGATAAGTGATACTTAAGTAACCTGAACCCACTAAAACCAATCATTTATGTCTCCTCATGTACCCGTACCCTAGGTTTGATGGTGTACCGATACCATAATGACGTTATTGAAAACTTGATCTCTAAATTTAGACATTTGAACAAATAAAATTGACATTTCTAAAAAAAAATTTGAATACTCAATTGTTTCTTTAAAGGTAATTATACTCTCAACAGCTGTTTAATTTAATTCTTACTGTATGATATCTTTTTTAAGTGTTGATTGTAAGATAGCCGTGTGGTAATATCAAAGTTTTATTAAAAATATCCAAAATTAGCAAATACTTGAAATACTCAACCCCTTGACTTGTTGCAAATAAACCTCCAATATTACTGGTAGTTTAATTTTACCAGCCTTCCTTTGATCTGATTGATATTTATGTCAAATGTTAAGTCTTGTTACCTGTAAATCTGATTTTAATGCAAAAACTGAGAGCCTCATGGTCACATTAATGTAATTCTCATGGATAAGTGAATTTTCTGGGCCACCTGTGGACTGGTTCAGTAAAGGTGGGTTGGGACTAAAATCTAGATGAATACCATAACAAATTGCTTCAGTCTCAGCAGCAGAGTAGGCAGTAGCTAATACAATGGAAAAGAAAACATAGGTGGTCTGTATTTTCTTGCATGAATATCACACATAACAAGACCTGGGTATATTATCCATAAAATCTGTTTTGTTTCATAGCTCTTATGCATTGTCGGCATTTTGCACAAGTTTTTGTCAAGGTTCGCTTGTATCTTTATTTTAAGCAACATGCTTTTAACATGCCTTAGATATCTACCAGCAAACCTTCATTAATTTTACACTTTTCATAATTAAGATATTGGCTCATTTTTACAGTGGAACAGCTTTAGATATTGGTCGCCATAGATCAGTTTTGTGATTGATATGACAGTATATAATTCTTAGATAGTTTTACAAGCAGACTTAGAGGAAAGCCTGTAAAAGTCTAGCGTTTTTGGATTACACATGTCACTTTAAGTTTCACATCTCTAAGGGCCACAAATATGTTAGCTTTGAGAGATAGCAAAATGCACTAGAATCAGATTGGTTTGCAAAAAATCGGTTTAATTGAATAGATGTTTGTGTGGGTATTGTATAATTGCATTGTGCTGATGAAATGTCAGTTATGTTTCTCAACCTGTGCTTGGTGTAAGATGCTATCTTCCAGGAAATCGGATGCTTAATTGTCTTTCTTGCTGCACAATTTTTATCTATTCAATAATGAAACCAATCTGCTCAAAACCAGCTTCGTTAACAAAAGTTGGATTGTAGTTTATGTTTTATTTGTTTATTTGTTTGGATTTGGATGGGTGTTGGTGAAATTTGAACTTAATGTAATTTTCATATGTCGATATTCAAGTATTGGTTGAAAATTAATTAATTCTTGGAAATAAGTTGTTCTCCTGCAATCATGATCTGTATTAAAACTTTATTTGGGTTGTATTAGAAAATTTCTGCTTGCGTAATATTGTTTCGGAAGTTTCGTTGTATATTATAGTATTTTTTTGTCCCGTGATTTGACTCATTTTACGTCATAGGTCATGCAAGGTAAGGTTTATATAGGGCTGCAAGGTGTGACATTGCAGTAGGTATGTATTATTTACAACATCATTTCTTGCATAATGCTAGAATTGCGAAGAGAACAGATAGCTCTCATTTCTCCAAGTCTCTCTCATTAATCTTGACTGACATTTAATGTTTTTCATTTTGCATTTTTTTACATTTTTCCTGTTTCTTTTTTTTGTAAACTTGGGTTAGTTAGCGCATGCAGGTTTTTGTCTCAATTAATGTGTTGTTGTTTTTTTACACTAGCCCAGGTGGGTGCATTACAGTAAATGTGTTGTCATTTTATCAACATCTGATAAGAGGTACATCAAAGACAAGGAAGAATGGAAATTATGTTCTTATCAGTGCCTTGTTATGCAAACTTTGTCTTTACTTATCAGCGGTAGGCTTTGTAATTAGTGCTAGGGGAACTGGATTTGCAGGAACCTTGAAAATTGTATGAAATGGCTCATTGATCAATCTGTCATAGTTAAGGTGAGCTGATTACGTTAGCTAACAATGCTTACGATTTATTTGTCAAGTTCAGCCAGAATAGAACCTAGTTCAACAAAAGAAGTGTAGCAATGTGAAGTTCAAGTCATGTATCCTGTTTTTGTAAGTCTGATTGTGAGTTAATCTGTTTTTCATACAGATGGTAGAAACAGATGGAGACAACGGGACAGCTTTATAGACTTCCTATCCCATTATTTTGTATCGGAACAGTCAAATTTATGTGGTGCATGCATGCTTCTGATATTATTAAATTGAAATAAAATTTTGCTGATCGATCTGACTGTCGGCTTTCTATATGATTCTGCTGATTGTACTGTTTTAGCTTGACAAAAAACTTTGCTGGCTGTTGGTAAAAAAAAATATGCTGATTTGACTAAGTTTCAAAAAACGTGCTAATCTTCACTTTATTTTGAAGATTTATGGAGTGGGCTTTGTGGTTGATTTACAATGTTCACAATTCATCCATGTACTGCACATTATAAGTTCAAGATGCTGTTTACCATCTGATACTGTTTTAGCAGCTTTCTGATTTATTGTAGTCAATTTTCTTGTAGGTAGCTGGTTACTGTCAAGGCTGTTTATGGAAACAATTTGGGGTCTGACTTTTAATGAGAAAATATTGAGATGGAAACTGACAAGTCAAAAAGATCAAACCAACCCACATCTCAGATACCAGGGAAAATTGTCAAAACTGATCTTTGCTTGTGCACATATCATATACAAAATGTATATTGCTTTTGTCTGGTTGACCACTGAACTGAACTGTTCATCAGTCAATGTAACATGTATTCCATCAGTGTGTGACTTATCTGTTTATCTTGTAAATTTGTTGGTAAATTTGATTATTGATCCGGGGATAAGATTCCATGTTGTTCAAAGACTCTACACCATGTATCTCCCTGGTTACAATTTAACCAATCAAGATTGATAGTTATCTAGGGACTTAGGGAACCAGTAAACAAACATGGGAACGAGGGACTCATATAGTATATCATCAAAAAGAATCGGTTTTGATATGTTACCAATTACTTGCAGCCCTCTGATTATAATGCTTCAGTTTCTAAAGATAGGCAATTATTTTTAAGAGTTTTTAGAATCTTACTATAGTGTGGAAACCTGCTTTGATATGTTACCAATTACTTGCAGTCCTTTGATTATAATGCTTCAGTTTCTAAAGATAGTTTATGTTTTCAAGAGATTTTTTAAGAATCTTTACTTTAGTGTTGATAAATAGAGTAGATAGTTGTAATGAGATGGCTTCTCTTGACATGTTGGCATAGAAAAATGAGTGTATAAAGCAGCTACAGTTTATTTGGATGTGGAGAATGCATGTGGCATACCTGCTGTTGATCAATTTTAACTGATACACGGCTTGAAATCAAGCATATTATCTGGTTCCCCATTTAGATGAATTATGGGTCTAGATGAGCTGATTATGTTATTGGGGGGGAACCGGTCTCTGATAATCTCCATGGTCAATTTTGGTGGGTGGCTCCCCGTTAATGGTCCTTTTTCTCACCACTTGGGTGATTTATCGGGTATGGCAAGTAGTAAACCAGACATTGGATAGTCCTACTGGTCTCTGATGACAAATAGCCTGTGCAGATGAAATGTGCACCCTTATAATGCTCATACCATCAAACAAGGCTTTTTGTTATACGATTTTATGATAGATGAATGAGAAGGTGTTTTTATAGAGATAAATTCAAATTTTTGTGTGGGTGTCAGGTTTCCTATATTTGATATTAAAACTCACTCTGAATTACTGAACATAAAAGTATTTTCATTGTACTGTTCATCAACATAAGCTGGCATCATACTGTGTGATTTAAAGCATTGCTTTGAGAACAATGATAGGCCGGGATGGTTCTAGCAGGAGGGTCTGCGTGTCTGAGTTGTTCAGTTTGTCCTACCCTGCTCTGTTTGAAATTTGTGATTTACTAACATTTTAATTTTCTATGTGTTAGACTTCAGCAGTCTTGATATCTATTTATTCTTGACATTAATTACTCTACATTTAGATCTGATAAACTGCAGAGCTTTTTAAGAACATTAATAAATCAAAGAAATGGACATTTGATCGGTAACCCTGATAAAATAGAAGTCTTTCACTTTCCCCTGACATCAGCTTTGGCAACAGCTTGCACATTTCCAATGCAAAAAATATTATCATTGACTAGATAAACTTTAGACGAAGAATTGATCTGCACCTCGCACTTGTACATACCAACAACTTGGTCCCGCATTTCTTGGCACTTAACTTTTTTTGTCAGACAAAAATTTGATTAGCTGAGAAAATATTGGATCGCATAAAAAAATTGTTTATTATCGCAATAGTTTCGTTACAAAGGTGATATCATACGTTTAGATTTATAACAGCCTGGCTGACGAATTCTTGCTCCGAGGTTTTATAATATTCCAAGTAAAATAATGAATCCATTACTGATTAGTTTTTATACCATCATGTAGATAAAGCCATACATTACATTGCGCTGATTAACATTCTAAGTACCAATTCCGAAAGATACAACTGTAGTTATTAGAAAATATATGTTTGATAGTTCGGAACACCTGAATGGAGTCAAGTCTTTGGGTGAGATAAAGGTGCCGACCTTAACGTTATTTACTACTATGATACAATGTTCTAATCTATGAAATATCACTCAAATAAAAGCAAAGTAGATGTTACTAACTAAGTTATGGTCTATATGTGAATGGATAATTGTAATGTTTATGGCTATATGTGTCAATTTGTTTTTGGTATGATGGAGTTTACAATATCATATAGTGGTGGTTAATTAGATCAACTGATTATCCATTTGTGAGTAGATCTTCACACAAAGAGTATTATTTCACATTAGCAAGAAGTATATACTGTATTATGTATAAAACATTTATTATTGTTGATGTGTGTTTGTTTTTTCTGGTGGATAATGATACGGAATGAGTCATTACTAAAGTACAACATGTTTTTTACCCTAATCATGAACGGATAATCCGGAATTTTAACCATTTGTTTGGACTTTAGCCTTGTCTTGATACAATTTGAGTTACTTCCCCTATAAATTTTTACCCCATTTGCAAATTAATCAGTTATGAAATTGAATGTTCTCACAAACTATAGTAAGTATTTTAAAAAAACTTGTTTACTTCAGTCAATAAACAAAATAAACCATTTTCAAAATATGTGTTTGTATTTTGTATGGAAGTTGATAAAACATAACAATAGATTTGTTCTTGAAAGCTTAGGCTGAAGGTGTCCAAGTCATGAATTAATGCTCAAGGTCCAGGAATCACTGAGTGCAGGACATGAGGGGAAAATTGGACCCCAGGAATTATGGCAAAAGTGTGGTTATCATACATATTTACTCAAGTTTATCAGGACTTAGAGTCTGACCAGGACAACCTTCGAAGAAAATAGCTGGTTGGGCCGCTATAGTATAGCAAATAATCGCTGATCCCATTCGGAGAAAAAATGGCTGAATCTGTACATGTGACAAAATAATGTATGAATTTAAAAGCAGGGTACCAGAATGATAGAAGAATGAGAATGGAATCAACCGTCTGGCAGCCCTAATATTTTACAATCTTGTATAACATCAACTAAATACCATTTTATATCTATGTAATATGCACTTAGTAAATCTGGCTTTATTATGCAGCATATACATAAGTCCCCCATAAATCTCAGGCATTTCCTTACATTTAGTTTCATCTTGGGTAATCGGTCTTCAGTTTCAACTTGATCATTGCCTGTATTTGCTGAGCTATTTAAAAACATATTGAGAAAATTACATTTCATGCTAACGAATGCAGGTAAACTGGTGAATATGTTGTTAGAATGTTCTATGAATTCAACAATATCTCAGATTTCATAAGCAGGGTATTAAGGAAATAGCCTGGATGCATGTTCACTGTTTTAATTACATACTTAGTTAATAGGATTTATGAGGTTTGCATTGAATGCATTGTTTCATCAGGTTCGCAGATTATTTTGCAGGAACATTATCTGAACATATGGAGGTTCTCTTGCACTCGGGAATTATGGGGGAAATATTTCTGTTTATTAATTGGTCTTGACAAAATGTACTATAAATATGTTCCTTTGCAAATATTTTATTGGGTGCATTAGCATCAATGGTGAAAGAAAAACCATAAAATTTAAATTTGCTTTCAAATTATCTTGAAAAATAAGTAATTTTGACAAACACCAGGTGTGGATTTTATGATTCTGCTAACATTGGGTCCAATCTGCTTTTGGCCAAATATTTTATCAAGACAAAAGTAATGACCAATAAAAATGGCATAAAAAAGTCCCCTGTTGTCCACTACAATAGAATAGGGGCCCTTTGATATAGATTTTATTACCTATATCGGCTGAACTCTTATCAAAGGTAATTAATGTAATAATGACATAAAACGGACAGGTCCGTGCCCCTGGGTTTTTGTGTTGATCAATGACAAGGAACACAAGCCTGGGGACTGGTTCTGTCAGTGTGTGGATAATTAGTGAATTATCTTAGTAAAATACAGTAAACCAGTCTACAGAATTGTCACCTGACCAGAATGGCTGCCTCCTTGGGGAATATTGGTGCGGTAAAAGATAAGTTTAGATAATTAGATCTTTATAGACCATGTTCGCATGACCATTGTATGGTGTATACTCAGAGCGATGACAGTAGTGGTTATCTATGAAATGACAACTGTCCAAAATTACCTTAGAGACACAGGTCCTGATTGGAGTGAGATACAATTAGATTTACTGCAGGAAAATTAATTATCTAAATAGGTGTAGACATAAGAACCTGTCATATGACCACCTGATGACAGGGACTTAGAGTCAATGATAAAATTATGACAAGTTATTGTCACTTATATCAGACTTATCTTGGGTCTTTAGATATGTTCCTGTGAAACTATCACCAATTTTATCCTCTGCTTTTACAAGTGAAATTATACACACAGTTATTGTCTATGGAGAAATTTATGTGTCTGATTTTTTTTTTGAATTGAATATGATGCAAATGAATGCTAGGTAAATGAGATCTTAAACCAAATTGTCTTTAAGTTCTTGTTTCAAAAAATATTAATAGCCCTTTATTAACCTTTCTAAAATTGTGAAAGCCTTTTATAAACCTCTCTAAAAATATCACAGTCTTTATTAGCCTCTCTTTACAACATTCTAGGATACTAATGATTTGTTTGATTGCCTAATATATTTTAATACCAATAATATATAAAATCTTGAATGTTTGGTCAGAATTTATTGGTATAATCACTACATATGCTTATATTTTACAATTGGCACAAGTTCTATATGATTGTTTGTCTCACTTTATGGTAAATCCATTAATATGTCTGGCACAATATCACATGTTTTCCCTCAACTATTTCATACTCTTAAATATGTCTGAATTTGACAACACTCAGAATGGAGAATAGATTAATTGAAATTACAGTGAAAAACTGATTAGCAAGTAATATTTTCTATATAGAAAGGAAGTGTGCACTGATTAAACAGTCAGCGACCATTGATTATGCATAACAGTTTGTGATCAACAACATATTATTACAACTTTACTATAGGAAGGCGTTACATCAGGTGAAAATTACAGGAAAGTCCTGTCTGCCATCTGTACATAAATTGTTGCAAGTGTGACCCACCCTGATTTAACAATAGCTATGTTTACAATAACTTGTTGAAGATTACCTATTACAATCTTTCATACCTGAATCAAAGACAAATTGCTCTTTCCTTATTTAACCCAATTTTCTCACATTTAAATTTCTTTATTTCCTCTTGCAGTCTTTGTGTAAAACACTATTAGATCAATAAAATCACTTTTATTATTTTGATCAATGTGAAAATTTTCCATATGCTCGGTTGAATCATGATTTTTAATATATAGATTTTGACGATAAAAAATTCAAATTATTTCTTTCTACTCTTGAATATTGTGGCAGATTTTAAACCATCTACTAATAAATCTAAATTGTGTAAAACCCTGATAATTATGTTCGGTGAAACTTTCAGCAACGTCTGAGTAAATTTATTCAAAAGCGGGTTTTCATCTGGCAACATTTGATAGTAGTAACTGACACCCGAGGTTTTATTACATTTTATCCACCCTCTGAACCATGTTATTCACCGTTACATAAACATACATACATAATATTTCAATTAAGTTTCTGATTTGATTGTCAAACGTTTATTTCTCCTTTATGCTTGGTTTAGTATGTGCTAGTTTTCCCTCTTTTCTTGGGTATTTTTGAAGTAAGTTTATGAAATCTAAAATATTAATGAAAATATGAAATATTAAACATTATTTTCAAAGGTAACTTTCTGTTTAATTGTAGCAATAAAGAAACTGAAACTGTTAAGTTCAAATAAATTAATGGTTAAAATTTTTCATGACTATCAAATAAATCCGAAATTATTAAATTTGTGATATGAATATAAATTTATGGGAAAACTGTAATACAATTAACAAATATAATATAATTAACTATTCGTTAACACTGCATTATCGGGTTTGAATTTATTATTTATAACGTAAGCCATATTTGTTGCAAGGTCTGCTTTGAGAATAATGTATAATAAAATAGGTCTGTTTTGTTTTACTGTTACCGCAATACATGTTTTCAATTACTCTTATACAATACCTATGTCATTAGTATTCATTGTATTAATGAGTTTTCTTAATTGCAAGTGATTGACAGCTTAGATCAGCTGATAGATGATTAATTGAGGCCGATATTTACATCATAGCCCTAAGTAGCTCCCTAGGGAGTACATCAAAAGCCTTAATGTTTGTATCCTATGTTTTATTTCCTGCACAGTGGTTGTTGCTGATGGCATAATAAGGCCTGGTGTGTGGTATCCCTGTTTTCTTAATCTGCTAACTCATGTACTATGTAAACTCCATAGGTCCATACCATGGTACCAAGCCAACATTTTTGAATTTATCAGGTTTTTTTCCTGACCGATAGATTAACCGTTTGTTTAGCTATCTGTTTGTTTTGGTTATTTTTCTGGTCACAGCCAACTCGTATCCCATGTATTTTTGTTTACTTATGAAGTGTGTCTTATCATAGTTCTGTTATATAGAAATATCAGCGCAAATACTGGTTGTTCAACAGTAGCTTCATAGGTTACCCCACCCCTGCTGGGCTTTCCTGACTTGTGTGTATATTATTTACATATCTTGACTAAACAAATCATGTTATACAGTTTGCTGGTTTAGATAAATCGAGCACTCGAAGGGTTAACACCATGGATTAACAACGACTAACTTCTCTTACATGTTTTTATAAAGCTCAAAGGATGAAAGTTAAGTTTTTAGTGGATCAGTTTACAGTTTGTGTTATTTGAGAAACAGTTTCAAAAATCGTTATTTCTTGTGTTGATTTGAAATTAAAACATTTCTTCTGGACATTAGCATAAAACTATTTTTCTCATTTGTTTCCATTAATTTTCAATAAAAATAAGATAATGCAATTTTAAGAGTTCAGTAATACTAGTATTAATTAATTGGTTTCGTGAAATATGACCAAAGGCAAATAAACCATATAACACTGATAGCACACAGGCAAGAGGTCTGGGCCTACAGTGAATGTAGAGTAGTCAGTGATGCATGTAGGGAAGTCAGCTAGCTAACTAAAAGCTTGTCAGTTAGATATAGTGTAGTGAACAGAGAGGATGTATGAACTTGGTATTGGAGAGACACATGAGAAACATAGTCAGTCTATATAATACCGGCTCTGTGGATACTAGGACATTAATACTATGGGATATTTGAAGCTGTGCAAATAAGCTTTTGAGTATTTGATTATTTTATAACAGTGGTGTTTAATTTAATCAGTTATTAAACAATTGTGATATTTAGCATATTTGAGTGCCGGCGGAAATTAATTGTGTTTACCAAAGCATAACTTTAAAGTAAACAAAAGAGTGAATAATAGGGAATACAGACAACTTGACTTTTCTCTGACAATAATTATGAATATTTTTGGCGTAGCTTACGTCTGGATAAAGTTGTCAACTGATTAATTTTTAGAAGAGATTAAGGGTTTTTGAATTTAAGTGGATTACGGTATCGTTATCTTGTGTGGAATCTTTACTCTGGTATAGATGTCCCCAAAGATACAGTTGATGGGATTATATGAATTAAAAACACCGGATTTAGATATCTACGGTCAAAATCTGTAGATCGTAACAAAAAAAAAAAGCGGCATTTCTTCCTGGATTTAGTATTATAAAAGCTGGGACGTCCATTACAGGAATTCTTACATTTAAGGATTCGTGCTGTTGATAGATTGATGTCACTTTGCTAATATTTCTATTTGAACAGCAATATTTAACCATTGTGATCATTTTAATGTTTGGACGTTGAAAGATATTTCCATACAAGTTTTGTACACACATTGTGATCAGTTCGGTGTTTGGATTTAGCATTACAAGTAATCAAAAAGATGTTTTGTCGGTGATATTATTTGCTGGTATTGGACTTGTGTTTGATAATAAAAAATGAAATTTTAGAGATCGTGAAATCTTTGAATGCAAGTTTGGTGGTGAATATAATGCATGAAGGGAGATGCATACAAGAGCAGTCATGTTGGAATTTAATTTGTTAGTTTTAAGTATTTTGACAATATGTACAACAACACAAGGTATAAGTGATGGCGCTGCGGCAGCTGTTGTTGCCGAGGACCCTACTGAAGGTAACCCCGACTTTTATATTTAAAAGTCTACTTGACTTGCACGATGTTGGTATTTTTTTTGTTTGATCAAATATGTTACTGCTTCATATAATGCCTATATTAATGGCCTTTAATGTTTACCATATCTTGATCGTCATGGCAATCACATAGTTTCATATCTAATCCCTAAATTAATACAATTTGTTTCATACAGTAATTTACACAGTAGGAAACAGTGATATGAACATATATCAGATTTCAAATTGCTACTAAAACAAGGTTATTACTGGTATTTTTGGTGTCACCGATGGTTTTCTCTAAATGTCAGATGTGTAAAATTATCTCAGTCGTAATTCTTTTTTCCATGGATCTCCTTAATTTTATGTTTCCATGATTGTGATAGGACTTGTATGATAAATTTGGTTACACAATAAATCTGCTGCTATCTTGTGGTTTGTCCCCCTGGCGGTTCTGGAGGAATGTCGTATAAACTATTATGTAGTGCTGTTTCGGTGTTCCGGTACTTTCGGTAATGAAGTACTGCCGAAATACATTTAATTTTATTGTTGTTTGTTAAGACGTAACAGATGCAAAACATAAAACAACATTACTGATTACGAAGTATGTTCTTCTAAGTGTAGAGAGTTTCTGTTTGTACTTGATAGATTATATTCAAACAATGTTGGCTTGTGCCCCGTTCATAACAGGCAAGTGACATTCAATGTTATAAACTATATCAATATCTATTTCAATACCCTCCTCTACATTTGACATTTACTTTATGAATAGACGACCCTATAGTCCTATACTAATCAAGAGTTTCCTGAAAGTCTTTGGCGTTTTCAGTCATGCGAAAGTTTCAGCGCCAACATTGAACATTTTGCGTGAAACCTCCGTTGCAAATATGACTAATGGTATTAAAAAGGATGTTTCTTGAGATCTAGATTGATTTTATCATGGTGAACTTTATTTTATTGATGAGCGTATTTTCTGATTAGCTTCCCAAAGAAATTCAGCTTATCACGTTGGAAGGAAAATTCAATGAGAGAAATTTGCAATATCTTTGGAACATTGGAAATAACAATTTTTTTTATGTTACGCTTTCAAAGAATGAATTACTGCATGCCAGAAGATGTTAGAATTTAAACTAGTTACTGTCAAAATTGAGTTGTTTTGCAATAGTTTCTGAAATTCATGTAGAGTTGGACCATTTGAAAGTTACCACTTTTCATATCATAATAATACCCATTTTTTTAATAGCAACAATAATGTTGTTTAAAGTCAGACATTCTAACTAACTAGTTGGTCAAGACTTTCAGGTATAGGTCTCAGAGTATAATGAAGCAAAAAAATCAACAAAAATGTTCGGGTAGATAGTTTGCTAAAAATGGTAAATTAAGTTTTTAAGTTAATAGAGAATGGTTTAGATATGCTTAGCCAGATCCACATGTTAATTGTTTGGGTAATTAAGTTTCATTGGGTGTGCTTTAGGTAAGCCATTTTCCCAGTGTCTGTTTTGATTATGATAATGAGATGTTCCCATGGCATGCCAAGATCATTACCTTGTAGAAAACACTACAGTACAACCCAAATCTAAATCGCTAAAAAATAAATTCCTGGCAACTTGAAAAAAAATGTAAGATTTTCAATTGTTCTTGTTACAAAATGTAATGTCATTTCCAGTCATCCTTGTCTGTTGGATGCTTGAAAACATTGTAATCTAAGTCTCCCAGGTGCTTGATTGTCATTTAAAGTTTATTCAAGGGTTTTTGATAAAAACCAAATTAAGTACAAGTCGTTATCTTGTATTTTAATTAATCATGTGGATCAGCTGACATTATGCATTTTCTAAAATGATAGAAATAAAGAAGTTGCCGAAAGAATATTTAGAAATAAAGAAGTTGCTGAAAGAATGTTTGTTTATCACTGTCTGAGTGCATTAAATCATTATCCTGCCTATGTTCACTTTGTGATTTGATAAAATAGAAGGAAGCATAGAACTTCATGAAATTTTAATAAAGCTTCAGTGTTTCTGTCAACATACATACTGCCTTGCATATTAGGCTTTATCAAATATTTATAGTTTAAACACAGTGTGGTAAAGTTACTGTACAAGGGATGTACAATACAATATGATTTAGTGCTTAAAACAGAAATGCTTAAATAGCTTGTGGGCAAACAATGACACTGCAGACAATGTCTTTATTGCCTATTGTACTTTTATACCAGATAAGCTCTCCAGAGTTGTTCCCCTTTGTAGTACTGAAAATTGTAGTCAAGACTATTTGTTGTTTTTACCTTATTTAGAGTGACTATAGAAAAATAAGAAAAAATGTTGTACTTAATAATAATAATTTGTTTATATCTTGTAGGAGATTTTGGTTTTGATGGGAAAGGTTATCGACGAGGTCCAACGTTTTTGAAGGAACCAGAAAACAATTACTACATTACGAAGAGCAAACCAGCGACCATAACATGTAAGGCATTAGGGGCCGTTCATATATCATTCAAGTGTGCAAATACATGGATTAAACAAAGACATCATACAACTTTAATGTCTGTAGATCCATTAACTCAACGGAATATTGCAGAAACAAGTATAATTGTGAAGTATGAAGAGGTCAAGGATTACTTTGGTTCCGCCGGATACTGGTGCGATTGTTACGCCTCTGACCAGCCCACAGAAAATCCAGGTTCCAACATCATTCAGAGCAAACGTGGACTTATTGAACTGGCATGTAAGTAAAATTCTATTTTTTTGTTTATTTGGGAGTAACTTCCTTTCTCAACAATTTTTCAGGTAAATCTAGAGTTCGATTTACATAAACTTGTTGATCCTAATGAGCTCTAACTGTCCCTTCCACAAGGAACCAGCAACTTTTCCATGATGTTTAGTTTAACATACCGTGTATCAAATAATATTATAAAATCATATTTTTTTGTATTTTATTGACACTATGTCATTTATTTCTGACATTCATATTAGCATAATAATTATTCAAATGCAATCTGAGAGTTGTCTGATACATAAGAAGGATGTTTTAGATAACACAAGGTTGCAGTGCTTCTCCTCGTAGATTGTATCTGCATTTTGGCTGCATTAGATGCTAATAAACGGAACATATTTATCAGTGCCACTCGGCTGTTACAAGCAGTTTATTATACTATTTGTATCCAGAACTAACTGCTAGTCTGTTCATGCAAACAGCAGCTCGAGTCTGTTCAGGCAAACATCAGCTCATGCCATTCCACAAGCTCTTTGATTAGCTCTATACTTTGATTGAGGGATATATCTTTTGACCTTATCCTAGGTAGCTATGTCTTATCATGTTTAACTGACAGATAATTTGAAATTGTTGCTAGTAGAAACACGAATAGAATATTGGTACCAGTATGTTTTCTGCTTGTTATTGCCTGCTTAATTTAATTTTAAGTATATTGGAAACTTTTTTTGCTCATTTCTTGTATTGATAGACTACTGCTGGTGGCGTGTCTGATGTACGTGCTGTGGTTATTACGGAAGTGCCTGTATAATTATCCATTTAAGTTGACTTTTAGTACTGAATAACACACAGCCTCTAGCACCAGCAATATCGCCCGATGCTCGAATATTCACAAATGGCTTGATGAACATAATTCAATCAGCTATTTTTCAACCCAAAATGATATGATGATTATCAAAAATTATAAAAAATAAATAATCTTACACTTTTATCAAGTAGCCAGTATTTGTGCCGCATACATCTGATAAAACATCAATAATTCCCCCATGATGTAAGCTTAATTCACCAAAATTATATCATTATTTTCTCATACATAATTTTTTTTTATGTATATTGATAAATACAGTTGTTTAGTTTGACCGTAGTGTGATGGATAGGGGAGTCTGACCTTTGTAGACCTGGTATTACTGTACAAATATATCTTACATGACAGCTGTGCTGATAGGGTCTTTCATATCATCCAGAGGTTAGGGAATTATACCCAGAAATCATTCATACTGACAAACATTCTGTCTACAAGAGTTGCAGTGCATGGTCAATACATGGGATCTTATCTCTTTCTGTGTGAGTGAGTGAGCTGCAACCAGCTTCACGCTTTCATCCCTAGTAAGTAACCGAGGAAACTCAAAAACGCTGACAGGCACAGCTTTCATTTGAATCTTGAAAATTAATTTTGACTCAAATTTGGCAAAAGTACCATGTTTTAATCTAAAAAGAGTCAACTTTGCATAACTTATATTACAAAATCTTCTTAAAATATTTTGCTGATTCTTTAAAATTACGACCCTGCCCGGGTCATTTCGACTCTTCCATTTATGAGTGAAATTCCTGACTCAGAGTATGATTAGTAATATCATATTCTGTCAATACTTGTGATGACATCACTTGTATAGTCAATGAAGCATCCAATGATCTTTATCAACTGTTTAAACTTTAAAAATAATAATTTATCTTAAGTGCATCCATCCAGTATTCGTTTACAACTGCATTCCTTTTTTCGATTTTATCAGAATCGCGGAAAACTGTACGACACATTATGTTTTTTGTCGTATACATGCAAATTAATTACAACTATATTGATTTCAGTCAGAAAATGGTCATCAAATTGCAATAACACCAATTTTATTGCTCTAAAATGTTCTGGATAAATGAATTCAAGTTCTTTTTTATTTCTACAATGCATTTACTGGGACGCGATTGCTGGTCATAAAATCGTGTAACTTTAAGACTCGGGGAATGCTCCAGTTGGTATTGAGATGAATATTTGAGTATTGTAGATATAGGAGAATAAGTTAAAATATTCAAACTGTCACAATACAGGGAACAATAAAGTTTATCCTTTGTCAGCCAAGGGTGGTGGGGGCAATAAAAAGTTACTGCCTGATAATTGTAGATAAAATATTGATCTTTTGTAATAAATCGATGAAATCACTCGCCTCTAATAGAGTATAAATTGGACCACCACTTGAGAAAAAACTATAAAATATGACTCCCAAGGGATTTGATAATAAAAATTTACATCGTACAATGAATCCTGGACTGGGAAAACATCAAATTTTAATGAAACAATGTTTTGCCTTTCAGTCCATCCTAATTGAACGTTGTAATAAAATACATAATAATATTCTACATTATCTGCCAACAATGAAGTACCGATATTGACTTGTTTAGCTAAAGTCAATCCTTTACTGACATGTCCTACCAGTATCAAAACTTATTTGAAGGGTGTTTTCACTTTTGTTTATGTCAAATATTCCGAGCCTGCTATTATTTACTTCATGGTGTATCTTGGTAACGAAACCCAGATAAAGTCATCCCCTTCAGGAGTTGATGGGATGGTTCTATGATGTAAGGTTGACTTATTTCAAGTTTGTGACCATTTAGATAACATGGGCTTTGAATCAATGTTCTCCACTTGATTGATATGATAAACCCTGCACTGTATTGTACATATGACCCTTTTGTACATGACCCTTTACTATGTATTCATCAGAAAACATAAAATTACAAATTTTCCTGCATTCAATGACCCCCAATGCTTGTATCATGCTGTTGTATCTCGCGAGACTGCTTGACAATTCTTTTAACTTTTTGTTTTGGAAGTTTTGCAAGTATATTTTCTGCATTTTATAAAAATATAGAAATTGATGTGTTATGACGAGTTTAAGAAAAGAATTCAAAGCTGGAATGTTGACATGCTTTTAACCTGTTTTAAGTCTCATTGGTGAAGATCACATTACGTTATCTCTGCTCAGATCATTTTTTGCTCTATCATTTTCCATTTACGTACAACTCCCAAACAAAAAAATTGCATCAGCATGTGCCCGATGTGCACCATATTGAATACAGTTATAACATTAAGGGAAATTGAATAATTTGTCACTATAGGTTTTTGCGTTATTTTATCAACTTGTCAGTTAATGTCTGTACTTTGAAATGTTATGAGGCCAGCCCAACTAGAGTGGTGGAGTCACATAGGCTGTAGGTCTACCTCTAAACATGTAACCTGTCAAATGTTGATGGATAATTAGGACTTAATTTATTGACATCAATGTATGTCACATCAAGGATATCATCTTTGTGGGGTTGTCAACGTTCCTAGTCACTCTGGCCTCAGCTCTACTTTGAAACTATGATGTATAATAAATGAAATAAATCATTATTGCTCAGCTACAGTCAAGCCTGAATTAAGCAATCACCTGTCTTGGGTATCCTCCAATTAACACCCATTCAGCCATTTGTATTTATTAACACTGCAGCACTGCCTTGTATTAAACAGTCACCCACTTGTAACGAAGTCTTGCTTGATATAACCATTCTAAAGCTGGCTACTTGAGACAAGTTAGGCTGTTAGTTATGTAAAGTATCTTACGTTATGAACATTATAAGCAAAATGTTATCCATTTTATTTCAGTTTTAAAGAAACAGTTTACAGACCCTCCTCATACTACCCGTGTTGAATTGAAGGGTATGGTCGTACTACGATGTCTGCCACCTGATGGAAAACCTTTACCCAAGGTAAGCATTTATGTACAACAATAGGATTGTGTAATCAAAGTAATACAAGAAAACTTTATTATTGATTCCAACCTTTTGAGCTGAATTGATTGACTTGTTGCTCTGAAAGGTGAAAACAAATATTGTTACATAGAACATCATACTTGTGCAAGATGGTCGTACCTCGGTACAAGCCAGAGGGATGTGTCTTAGAAAGTTAAGTTCGCATGAAATCTAGCAGAAGTATTCCATGGCAGGTACTGGGTATTCCGTAGATGGACCATAACTTGTCACAATGTTGACATGGTATTTGTGTGATATTATGTGATATTACATACCTCTACAGACACAGGTGAGGGTAGGAACACTGCTGGTGCAAAACTATTACTTGTATTACCTCAGCTAATGTACCGGTAACACACTCCAACGATCCTTGCATTTATAGTGCACACTAATCTAAGCTCATGTCGTAGTTTTAAGTGTTTCTCTTTATAGTTAACATAAACTATTAATTTAATTATTGCAAGTAAATGGATATAATGAAATAAGTTCATGTTTTTCTTTGAAACCTGTAGATTTAGTGCGTTTTAGTGAAGAAAATACAGCGAAATAAAAGCTGGTGTAAACTACATGACCTTAGGATAGGTTTATATAAGTCTCCTAGAATCTAATTAAGCCCGTCTACACCTGGTTTATTGATGGCCCAGGACCTGTATGTTCAACATGGCTTCTTTATTAAACAGCTAGCTCCTGGAGTAAAACAGAAAACGGCTCATTTCTCACAAAAATCATATTTTAAACACAACTTAATTGGAAACTGAATGCCTCACTTGCAAATGTTTGTCTTTAATGTGTTGTGTCTAAAAACATTAGTAACAGACTTGTTTTAAGTATTTATTTCAATTTAAAAACAAAACATGAAACAAAGAATTTGTTGAGAACTGTCAAGGTTTTAAAGATTGCCCAAGCTTTCTTTGTATTTCCGGTGCATATATATAATTGGTATTTGTGATGTACTTTAAGATCCTTGTTTTCTGATGTACTTCAATATTATCTATAAAAGAACAAATATTGAAATATTTATGTTTCAATATCATGGAAATATGTAGTGTAAAACTCTCCAAGATATTGCACACTGCAACATATTTTCTACTTTGTGCTTAATTCGCTGCAGAAACACAGCTTGCAATTCAGTGTAACAATCCATGTGTCACAAAATTAGAAGTTTTAATTAACTTCTCAATTATTTTCTATTACGAAAGATTGCAGGGTTTATTTATTAAAACTGTTACAGAAGTGCTTATAACCACTTGAGATGTAGTGTGAAAGTTTTAGTCATACAATAGTGTTGATCCAAAGTTGATTGGTTTAACTGGTATGTAATCTAAATGGCAAGAATTTCTCGTTTTTTGCTGCCCTATGACAACAGGCATATAACAGGTTACTCGGAGAAGTTTGTTTTTGTCATTAAACAGTTGATTGGCCCTTAATGTTTATTTTTCTCTACTCATGAAATGCTCCATAATTTTCCACATTCTTTGACCATCAAAGAGAAGAAACTGGTTCACTTTCATTTTTTGTTGCTTTTTCCAGGTTAGAAAATGAATCAAGATCAGAGAGAGAAATTTTAAACAAATTCCAGGGGGGTCAACAAATGTTTTTACAATTTGGTACGCATGTACAGGGATTACATGTCTTGTTCCACATGTCTTTGTCTTGGTTTATGATGAGTGTAAGGCACTAAACATTCAGGGTTTCAAATCTGGTGGGATTCAATGTAATTTCTTTGTCTGGAAACAATGAAAATTTTACTTTTTCTGTTATGTCTTTGTTCTGTCGCTTATCATTACATGACTGGTGGTAACAATCTGCAGTCTGTCCGTGCTTCCACACGTCCGTTTGTGATAGAAACTTGAGCTTTTTTTAAAATGTGACTTTGAAAATAACATTAGATTTTCTCCATTCATTTTTAGTATGAAATAGAAGTCTATGTCAATATTCCAGTTTATAAGTATAGAATTTTTCTTTTTTCAATTATAGCAGAAATTATACGTAAAATAGATAAATTGAAGTTTAATTTGCTATTGCGAGGAATTGATTATTGTACCTTTTTTGCATAAAAAATATTTTATTATGTTGGCAAAATATTGACTTTTGTAATTGAATGTAGAAAAGATGACAAAAATTGTTAACTTGTTTCTTGCTATCTTCTCGAAGTTTGTTTGTTAAAACTTTTCAATTAAATCATAATTATAGTGGGTCGGTTCTATCTGCCATTTAACTTGCTGTTCATACAAAAAGAATGAAGTTAATTTCGGGTTGACTGCGATCCCTACTGATAACCCGGGACATTATCAAGTTTTGCATTATGGTGTACATGAAATGAACTAAAAAAAAATTGAAAAAAACCTAGGATTGAATTGGGAAAGAAATGGGAGAAAAACTGTGTACGAGTCGTAGAGCTTGAAATTGAGTTTCGGTTATCTTTGAGATCTTTAGTACAATATGGTAAAGATAATTACTAGTTCAACTTGGTGTTATTGATTCACCAGCCGGAACTAAGTTGTTATTAATATTTGCAAAACATAGAAGTCAGACCCTAATTTCTGTTTGATGAAGACCTCCTTAAGCTTATGATCAGGAAAGCAGAAATTTAAAATTACTTAAATTGGGGGTGTTTATCTGATTATGGGCTATTAAATTTTATTTTGCATTAATCACATGACTTTTGTACACGATTAATTATGGGAAAAATCTCATCGCTGATCTTTATCTGTTTGCATACCTTATAAGAAAATTAATCTCATGCATCAGAGAAAACCTCGACCCCTTTCACTTACCGGTATTGGTACAGTACACCACTTTGTGATAAATTGTTATGATTGAGTTCTTATACTCCCACTTTGTGATAAATAGTTCTGATTGAGTTCTTTAATTATCTTTTCATCTATTTTCGAGGTTTTAAGTTATCAATGGTAATAGTAGATGTGAAATTTTTATGAATGGGTATTTTCTGCCAGGTCAATTTTCTGCCAGGTCAAATATTTTATGTGTTAACCTGAATTGACAGATATGTGCTTCTATGATAGTATTGTACTATGGATTACAAAAGTGTGCTGTACAGAATTTCAAATCTAAAAGTGAACAAAAAACCTGCTGCCTTAACATGTGACCCTGCCCTGAAATTATATCTTTTTCTTTTTTCTTAAGTTTTCTTTACTGTTTTACTCCAGGAGCGTAATGTACCCATGTTGTTATTACATTTAATAAAGTCTTTTATCTCGTTTTGAAATCTAGAAAGAATCTTGTTTTCAGCCTGAATGAGTTGTCAATGGAAAATGAATTAAATTTGTATCTCATGTTACCTTTCTTTTATTTCTATGGATGTCTCAGTTTCACTTATTTCCTTTGACAAATAACATTAGTTACTTCATTTTTTGTAAACGATTTATAAAAGTTTGATATCAGAATGCTTCTCTGTGTGCATATTTTCCATTGCTTCGAGCATAAGAGCTTGCTTGCCGAAGTGATTTGTCAAGTTTCAATTTACGATAAGAGTCCCAACTGCGAAATTGGATTAGATTTCAAAATTCGGCACCAATTTTTGCTATCTTGTGTTTCTATAAACAATTATTATCAAAATTCCATCTTGAACTGGCTTTTAGTCGATGTGTTAATGTATGTCAGTCGGTGTTTGCAGAAAATGTAGAAGATTTTATCCTATTATGCTGGTGCCCGGTAATTCAAAGTTATTTCTACTCGTGAATAATTGAAAACAGAGAACACCATACCGGTAGCTTGTATTGTTGAGGGCTTAGTTGATCACAATGAAGTTAACACCAATGTACGTTTTTGTGAAGCATTCTGAGTATACTTGGTCATAATAAGTTAATCGGTCATTGTGAGTTAATCGTTCATTGACAGTCATCACTTTATTCCCAGTATGCACCTAGCTCACTTGAAAAGAAGAAAAGAATGCTTCCCCGTTATTGCCCATAGGAATTCTGTACTAAATAATCTCTACGTAATATAATTATTC
This sequence comes from Spisula solida, assembly GCA_947247005.1. NCBI lineage: Eukaryota > Metazoa > Mollusca > Bivalvia > Venerida > Mactridae > Spisula > Spisula solida. The sequence continues at coordinate 49,021,700 of OX365944.1, read as the reverse complement.
TCACTGAAATTAACCTATTTAAACAATTGTTTTAACAGGAAACTCCAATGTCTTCCAGCATTCTGTTTGAATAATGTTGGCTAGAAATTTTCCAATTCAAGGTTATAATCTCGTTGTATGGCTTTAATGATATTGGTTAACTGTTTAAATTATATGTGTCTGACTTTAAATTATGTTGTATGTATACAGTCTGTAGTGAAATTATAGTTAAACATGTGTCGTGATCAATAGTATCTGATATTGTCTACGTTTGTAGACTATGTAAATTAAACAGCATGTACTGTTAGCTTGTATATTAGTCAAGAGGATTTTGTCGTGCAAGTCAACATTACGTATGTTAACAGTTGTGTACATCTGCAAGTTTCAGGTTAATTTCACCTTAGAAACCTGTAAAAGAATCTTGACACTCGGAATGTCATATTTCATTATGTTACGCTTGTTTAAAAAATAGATTACCATGCCTGTCTAAATAAAACTTGGAGAGAAATGTCAACGAAAGAGAAATAAAGCCATCGTCTATTACCTGTAAAATCTAGTTAAGCTTTTAAGGTACTTAATATATGTTTTTGCACACTCATCCTGTGTCGTCATGACAGTTGTGACTATTTGTCATGACCCCATTTTTTTGTTTCCGGGCCTCAATTTTTACATATATGGGTCACCTAGATATTTGCCTTACCGATAATCTAAGTATATTGTCTATTTCAGGTCATTTGGTTAAAAGATGGAAACGAGATTGATGCACAGAATGACATCAATTTCATCATCGCAAACGAGGGTCACCTGATTGTCAACCAAGCACGTCTTAGCGATGCTGGAAACTATACATGTGGTGCCGTGAATATCGTCAAATCAGTCTTCAGTCGAACTGTACAGCTTGTTGTCTTTGGTAAATTGAAATACATTTCTATATAGTCACGGAAAATGAAGTTAAAGAATTGCTAATATAATATGAATTATTGAAGCCAACTCGATCTGTCTTTGGTTATATATTTATTTAAGAGTACTGGAAGTTATAATTTCAAGTGTCTTCATAATTCTTGTTTTCATTCCAATGTACTATAGTTCCTCAAAAGCTCCCAATGGCTCTCAAAATGGCAAAAAGTCTGTTATTTTAAAAACTTAAATTGAGTATAAATGTCAAAATAGAGATCTGTTACAAACAGAATGTCACTATACCATGGCATCATATAGAATTCACTGACTAATGTACTGAGAGAGATAAACATTTATGTTAATTGTACTTAGCTTGAATAATTTCAAAGCTTTCTTTGAAACATAAGTTTTTGATAAATAATGTATGTAAGGTCAAATCAAGCATAATATGTAGGCCGACAGATAGTGTGTGAACTGTAGCTTGATCAGATGTGTATAGATGTGATGAATATTTTATGTCAAGTTAGAAAACTCTGAAAGCATGTCATGTACAAACAGATAGATGTGTTCTGTCATGTTGCTGTAGATGTGCAAGTAACAATAGTTAAGGTACTGCATTCTCGCTGATCTATGTGTTTCAATGACTGTGTGTGTTAGATGTACGCAATTTTACGCATTCCTCGACGTTGTCTCTAAATATGCTCCCAACATCACAACACTCCAAAAAGCAATTACTTCATCGCTTTCACAAGCGATGCGTCTTCCCTTGTAAGTTTTTACACAGTAAGATGTACTGAGTCGTCTGCATACATGTAATTAAGTGTATGCTGCAGAAACTGGTGTTTAGGAAACAAATTAATCAAATCTAGTTTTTGGTTTCTTCAAAATAAACTGTTGTCTGCTTTAAGTGAATGTGATGAAAAGCGAAGAAAAGCGTGTTTCAAACAACGCATGCTTTCTGTTGTTTTTCCATCACAAGTATGTCTGGCAGGCTGTTTAATGTCATTTAAAAGTAGTTGATGACATATTTAATGGAATTTCTGTGTCTGTGGTAGGTTTCTGCTTTGTTTAAATGAAAAAAAATCTTACGAAATTTAAACTTCTTTTTCATGTGTAAACTGTTTGGCAACGTTTTCATACATTTGCGGAAAAAGGTTAAGAGTCTGATTTATTATTGGTCCTGGAGTTTCTTTTCAAATTTATTGTCAGTAATTTATGAACAAAATATTATGGCATGAAAATTTGTTATTTTAATTTGGATCAAAATAATAAATTTGTGAAATCGTGATAAATCTGATTGCTATGTTACCACCTATAGGTTGCTAGGTTTCACGATAACTCCAGTTTTTACTGGAATAGTAAACATAGCAGGCATCGTTAGTTTGATTGAATCTTGGCTAACATATTCTACAATCTTCAAAAACATGATCTAGTATGTGCTGCTAGCAATACTTATTTACATAAAAATCTTAATTAAGATTATAGCTGAAACACTCTTCAGATTGATTGAAATGGATTTTATTCACCTGAATATTTATGATGTTATGCAATATGGTGTTTGCTTTTGATGTGACTTTGTTACATCCGGTAAACCAATTTTATGGCAAGATTTTACTTGCCTGGAACCTTTTTATATTTCCTATAAAAGCTTGGAAGTCTGTGCCAGGAATATAAATGTTAAATTATTTTTTAATGATTTGCAGTTTGGTTGTATTTAAAATTTTCTTTGTAAGATCTTTCTGCCCTAGTTCACCTTTGATTTTAGTTTATTCATGTTTTTATGTGCTATTTGATATTGAAAAAGAAGGACCGTTTGCTTGCTATAAAGTCAATGTTCTAGTTCACGAGTAAAATCTTTCTGCTTGAACAAAGTTGTCTCTCAGAATTTGCAAAACTATTGTAATACAGTACAACTCAAATTTTGCGACCATGTTCATAACTTATCTTACCACACAATCTATACAGATTGTTGTACAATGTCCAGTGGGCGATTACGAGACTATTAAATCCTTTATTTATGCGTGTATTATTTACTGCTGAACTATTTCTATTAACACTTGAAGCTCAATTTTCTCGGGTTTTCTCTGAATTTCCGAGAGTATGGCACAATTATTTGCCAGCATATCCAATAATCAAGTCAGAATTTCCTGCAATTTTCTCAGGATTTGAATATAAATTATTGAAGACCGGTAACACCTAACTTCATTGATTGTAACATATGATTCATGGGGGGAAAATTACTTAATCCATATAATACGAGGCCATTGTGTATCGAAAAAGTAATTATAATGATTAACAAAGTGCTGTCTAGTCTAAACGTCTGTTTCGTACAACGAAAATTAGCCTCAAGTCAAATAAATAGTTTGTCAAATATTGTTGTCGCCATTTTATGTGCAAAAATATGATCTTAGTGTCTGCAAGACATCATCTACTTCTTTTCATTCGACTTGTTTTTCTCCGTGTTTAGAGTCAATTTAACATTGCATATAGTGTTTCCGTCTGCTATTCTTTTTTGAAACATGGTTCGAACAGACATTAAAATGATTAAACTCGGCCTCAGGAAGATTTTATTGCTTTAGAAACAATTGGATCAATAAATTAGTTATGACATCCTTGTAAAAAAGTTTTATTATCCAGTGAAAAGATGTGCTGTTTGCTTCTATTGTATTCAACTCTTCCCTTTTACAACTTTAATAATCATATCAGCGTATAAACGTAGGGAAAGTTGATTTGGTGTATTTAGGGAAAATTGATTTTGTGTATTTATTGAAAAATCAAAATCAAACCATCATTCATTTTTTGCCAATTTATATAGGTTTTATGATGATGTAATTTAATAGACTTGTTGACTCCTCATGCTCCTTTATTTACAGTAAATGGTGGTTGGTCAACCTGGTCACAGTGGAGCTCATGTTCAGCATCGTGCGGTCGAGGTGTACAAAAACGTCAACGGTTCTGTAACAACCCGGTACCACGAGGTGCTGGTGATGAATGTCCTGGTGACGCGGTCCAGAAGCAGTCATGTACATCTATATGTCCAGGTACGATACGTCTAACCAATGACCAATATGTCCAGCCGATGACTGATATATATCATCTAACCAATGACCGCAGATATTTAGTTTTCTCATCTTCACTCATTACAGTAAAACCGTCAAGAATAATACCATCATGTGGGCCCTTGAAAACTGGTCTCTTGTTAGAGACTTGAGTTGGTCTTCAAATAAAGAGGTTGGATAAGGAGCTACACATGGAAAAAGACGTGAAAATTGTGTTCTTCATCTTGAGATTTTACTACATATATATTCTTCCACTTTCTTAGCAAAAACGTTAAAATAGCAGTTTCTATGGTAATGAGAGAAGTTTATTGCGTCTGACATTCAAATGATTGTATTGGTCAGGTTCAAGATGGGACATTTTCAGACTTGTTTACTGTTAACTTATACGTAATAATCGTATGTCTGCAGACCAAAAACATTAGATTTTATTAGTTTTGTTCTCATAGATCGTCCTGGTATGTCGTAGTGTGGAACACTCTGTAGCACACAGTTGATTGAATTCCGTCCAAATTTGTTCTATAATTTCCCAGCCCACTAAAGAATACTTCAATGCTAATTTAATTGTCTTCAAAAGCTTTTTCCACTCTGTCTGTCTGGGTGTAGAGGAATCTTGTCAAATTGACCTGAACAGCCATCAAGTGTGTTCTACATCCCTCAACAGTGGAAAGTTCCTGTCCTGGTTGGCAGCTTGCACTGTATAGACATCTTATATATGTCTTTTAAACAAGATGGAAATAACAAGTGCATGGGGTTTTCATTAAATCTGTGATTAAAATCTACTTGAAATCATGCTCGTTATTTGTTTCAATTTAGTACTCTCTACGTTGCAATTTCTTGGGTGTTCTTTGAAAGAATGCGTTCAGTGTTTGATGGCATGTAGGAAATAAATGTGCTTGTGATATATGCTTTATAAAAAGATTTTTATGAGAAAATTATTAAATGTTCTTAAGTGTATGGGTTTACATTAAAACATGACTGTTGTAACATTAGAATCTTGACATGTAGTCCTTACCCCTCCCACTTTTATACATACATGATGACTGACTCTTGACTTAACATGCATTCTTGACATTATTAATGCCGGTGATTTAAGTAAGAGTATATCAACAGTATGTTTCATATAAATGCCCCGCCTCAAAACCCTTAATGTCATCTTTGGCCCCCTTCTGCCAGTTCTGTAAATGCAGGGGGTTTGTTTGGCTGCGTTTCTTTGTTGCTAGCGGGGTAAAAATGTCTTTTACAAGAGTCCAAATGCCGCAGACTTGTTTGGCTTTTTCAAAAGCGCAGTAAAAATGTCCTAACTTTTGAGCTCGAATAGTTTGATAAATGATGGAGTGATGTGACCTTATATGTGAGATATAATAGCATGGTACTATAGAAATATAGATTAGGTTAAACTGAACCCACTCTATTATTAATTTTGTGGGAAAATATATCACAGAATTGCGAGTGACCCAGAAAACTGGACAGATTCTTTTGTGGCATGCCAGCTGTACATTGTTTAGGCACAAAAGAATAGTTTAGCGTGTTTGATTACCGGATGTATTATAGTCTGGTTCCTGGCACGTCTCTATAAAAACTGTATGATATTTGGAGTAACTGGTACCCAGTCTATTGCTCATTTTGACAGAACCATCCATTCTCGTTTGCTTATAATTCATCAGTATGACAGGATTTTGTATGATATATTATTGGGATAATAGAGAGGAAAGAAATATTGGTATTATAACAAAACTGCTCTCTTTCATAGGAGAGTATATCTTTACATCTTCGCTAAGATTTGTGGGGGTTTGAGTAATGAATGATGAACAATAGTGAAGGACCTTGTTCCTGGGGCTACCAGAGAAATATAATCTTATAAAGTAATAATTGGAGATTGGATGTATGTAGTACTGTTTGTGAAGACAAGATCACCGTGAATTTCTAAAAGCTATCAAGTGGGGTGGTCTCGTACCGGACTGTTTAGTGATTTACTCCCATGATTAATAAAACCCTAAATGGTACAAAACTATTGCTAGTTACAGTTTTTGTGAGAAAATCGTTCAAAGACGTCTCAAATTTATTATTATAACATGATATTCTCTGTAAAAGATGTTAGTGCCTTCCAATTATTTTTTTATACGTTTGTCAGGTGCTACAGAATGAAGTGTCCGAGTTTTATAGACTGTGAACATCATACAAATATTATTCCATTCTAGATACATTATATTTTCATTAGACTAACATCCCCCTGATCATGTATGATTTATGATTGGTAATAATACATATTGACAACGCTCTTCAACATTGAAGGTAAAAAAGAACAGTTTTTGCCGTGCCTGTCTGTCAAGTAATAAAATACGTTCAGCGAACACTCAGCGCTAGACTCAATGTCTGTCATAATTATGTTTTCTTGGTTTTACAACATTATAACATGGATACAAGTACCAGCTATTTTAGCTAACAAGAGTTTACAAACATTTTCACCTAAGTAAACTTAGACTGAAGATGGGTTTTTTTCATCCTTAAGAGAGCGAGCTTGTTTAATGTATAAAACATTTGTTTTAGGATACTTACACAGATTTACCAGCTTAAGTATTTGTGCATACTATTAAATATTATTTTTGTTGTCAATGGTGTATCATTATATAAACATGGGATGGGAAGGGAATAGTTCGATTGATGTTTTGAATGCTTCGTAATGGTCTGACGAAAATGTTCAAATATCAAGATGGCATTAAATGTTACTGAAGCCTTCGCATATACAATTGCTCATCTATTAATGCCACTTTCTTCAGATAACAATATATTTTGTTCAATAAAATTTGCATTCAGAAATATATTATTACTTGCAGAGATAAATGCAATCAATGTACATTTTGTACTTTCTCAGTGGAAATCGAAGATTGTCTAAAATATACAGAATAAATTGCAAGAAATTGTAAAAACATCAATAATATTGGGACCCTTGAAACCTGATATTGTTCTTTAAGTTGGTCTGAAAATAATGCGCAAAAACATAATAACAAATCGGTCAGGGAAGGTAGCACTTCTTTTGAAACAGCCAAGCACGAGAGGCATGTAGTAGAACACCCAAAAAAGACAAAATACTGATGACAAGGACAACCATAAACTTGTTTTATTTTAACTTTTTGAGTAATTGGTCTTATTATTGAGGTGGTCTCTTTTAGTCAGATTCTGTTGTATTAAGTCTGCAGGCTATGGACGTATGATAAATGAACCAAACTGAGCATAGTTTTGTTTGCGTGAAGGATGAGGTCATACTGTATGCATTCATTATATGCTCTTATGTAATAATAAACATCATTCATACACAATATCTTGATATTGTCACAAATGATGAACGAGCCTCAAGATAGATTATTGTTATAATAGTTAAATCAAAACTTCCCTTCACGTATGTCTTTACATTTTCCTTATAAATGCTCAAGTTTTTGCCTTTTAGCGTGGCACAGGTGTGGTAATGTTAAACAAAGTGTTTTACCACTGGCGGTATTTCTATGAATTAAGTAAATCTGTTAATCTATAATCATAGAGTTGAACAGTGCGTATAGGTTTTACCTTGTTGAAGATTCAAGTGGGGGTAGAACGTTTTACAAGACTAGTAGATTAACATAAACATTGCTGTCTGTCAACGTGAAGATCCCTTCATTACCTGACACTGTATAAAGGATTCCATTCTGAACAAGATTAATGAGATTCATTATGAATGTAAAATATGCTTCTAATATACAAAACGTTGTTATACCGCCAGAGTTTACAATGAAATGTTTGCTTAAATCAAGCTGTGATTGGAGTATTTAACATCTCCTAGAGATACCTTGATGCCTCAAACGTTATATCTTAATCTTTGGTATATGGACACCTTGATCAAGCAGTCATCTTTAACAAATATATACTGAATAATTAACTGAAACATTGTTGAGAATACTGTTAAACCCAAGTAAACAAAATATATTTAAATTTTGTTGACATAAACAGGTCATTAAATCTACTGGTACTCTTAAATAAGCTACACAACAGTTAGAGAGTTGTGGAAAGGTTGACAAATTCTATACATTTCTCCCGTGTAATAAACTATCAATAAATAAATCAAGACATATGTTCATTCCAATTCAAAATGCTTACCGGCGTACCGTTCTTGCGGTTGATGTTGCTGTGTGCAATCTTCGCTGTATATGGTATGTAACTTGTTATATTTGTATATTTTTAGTGGATGGATTATGGAGTCACTGGTCATCTTGGTCAACATGTAACAATGACTGTATACATCATCGTCGTCGAGCTTGTGATAGTCCATCTCCAGCCAATGGAGGCTTGTACTGCCACGGTAACGACCTTGACACACAGAACTGCACCAATGGAATGTGCCGAGGTGAGTTTTAGTTCACATGTATTTCTAGTAATTGTACGAATATTTCATCTTTGTCAGATATATGACATTACGAAGATACAGATTGTTATATTCCATGATAAAGAACATCAGGATACCACCATGTATCCCGGGCTACCACAATGTATCCCGGGATACCGGCATGTATACCTTCAATATGCCATATATTTGATATGTACCGGTACACATAGTTTGGAATTTTATGAATCTGACGTCTTGTACAACATCATCATTACTTCCAACATTTCAGACATCTTGGTTCTCAAATATACTCTTCTATCACATACTAAGTGAGCCATTGATCAATTCTATTCAAAGTTATAGCAGTGTAGTTGCAAAAGCTGGAAATCAAAGCCCTGTTAAGAGAGTAACTTGGAGGCAGTTTGCTAGTTAGTCCAAGGTCTTTGAGGATGATCATTCATAAAAGGTCGACACATCGGTGTAAATAAAAGACCATTTAGTAATGGTATCCAGAACTATTTGCTGGTATAATGTTGTCTATTCGTAGAAACTGGTTGAATGATTCAAGCCACCATTCTCTTATTTGACAATAGGCAATGTTTGTGACATCCTGTACTTCATCATTAATCCCAACATTTTAGACATCATTACATCATTATACTCAGAGACCTTTTGGCTGGTAATTTTGTCCAAACATACCTACAAGTTGAATGATTGTAGCTTCATTTCTATATGTGACAATAGGCAATGTATCTGGCATCTTGTATTATGTGTTTGATGGTATAATTGTGTCATTTCTTACATCTTGCTGACTGATACAAGCCCCCAATTCTACATTTGACATCGAAAAGTCCCTGAAATAAGTTGTTACCTGTCCATTAAAGTCACTACCTTATCTAGATTGGTATAATGACCGTTTAATGTTGCTACAGCTCAATGCATAATACCATCTCTCGTCATAATCCCATCTCTCGATCCTTTAGTCTTTACTTAATACGTCTTGTTTTATGATCAAAGAATATTGTTACAGTGGAACCCCGCTAATCCGGACCCCTCCAATCCGGATTTCCCTCTAATCCGGGCGGATCTGTTGGTCCCGAATATTCTTATTCATGTTTTAATACATTTTTACCCCTCGGATCCGGAACCCCTCCACTCCGGACACCGGACAAAATTACGAGGATTTATCACATATTTGCTCTAAAATTGACCCCTCGGATCCGGACAATCGATTTGAACATTGCCCAGGCCAATGTTTTGACAGGTGTCAATGTGTTGTATATTCGCACCATCGTATATGCAATTAAAATAGTCCGATCATTTAACGGTTGTAACATCAACAATACGCAGTGTCGGTGTGTACGTGTTATCGACACGGGTGTGAAAATCACAATTTGGGACAATTAAATATTATCATTTTAAAAGCGCTAATTGACTGCCTTTATTGGCCTATTTAATTAATTAAAAGACTATTGCTGCGTTGTTTTGTCTACACGGAGGTCAGTTGAATCGAATACAGGTCCCCTTAATGTTTAATTTTGAGAAGGTCGTTATCGACATCAAAGGAAAACAATTCGGACGTTCTCAGTTTGGATAAATCTACGAGTAAATGCTATAAAATCCATCAAAATGCATTTGACGGATAGTCATTCTTTTACAGAATTTCATATGATATTCATGTCTGAGCCACCGTCAAAACGTCGTAAGGTTGAAATCGACCTTGAAGCGAAAGTAAAATTGATCAGAGATTATTTTTCTGTACCAAAACCAACAATGAAGGTGTGTAATCAATTGTTGCTGTTTTACATCTCATTTTTTTGTGGTGTTTAGCAATGCCTTCAACTAAGAGTAACATACAAGTATCTAAAAATAGAAACCCCTCTAATCCAGACACCTCTCTAATCCGGACTTTTTGTCTGGTCCGGACGAGTCCGGATTAGAGGGGTTCCACTGTATTATCAATATTAGACATTGTTTGTAAGAGGTTTCCTGCACATCTCTCTATAATAGTCATATAATATAGGTATAATTTTCTTGTGTGTGAGTTAATTGGGCCTCTACCTGGGGATGATATATAGCATACAGTGTCTGATACCAGGGATTACAGATACCACGATATAGTACTGCTGTAGAATGATGAAAATTGATGTGAACAATATTTATGATAACATATCAGTAGCTTAAGATAATAGTTTACTCAAGTTTCTTTGATATATCTACTGTGAGAATTTGTACAACTAATGTAAAGTACCAGTTCTGCTTGTGTTAACTATCATCTAATAATGTTGAACATTCGGGGATAAAACCACTTCCTTTACCCCCTAAGTGCATGTTGAGGAACTTCATCTTGGTCCTCATCTCTCAGGTTAAAATACATGACTTTGTACATCAATTTCAGACATGATTATAATAGTTTCTAGTTCCACATTCAGCCCTTTAAGTCTAGACATGCCATTCTATTTATATCCTATTTAGCGCCATTTTTCAAACACTTTCAGTCATATAAAAGTTATGACTGTTTATTTTAAATATTTAAAAGTGGCATAATTGAGAAGTTACTTAACTGTCAGCGAAGCCTAAGTATTCTAATGGTAACTGCAGTTGTATGTAAGATCGAGGCCGAGATTGTTTAACATGTGAAGGGGTATGATGACAATGTGTTTAGAACTGTTGGTAGATTTTTCTCTACAGTAAATTGTTTGAAAGGTTATGACATTCTAAAATGACATGAAGATGTAAACATCCTATAACAAACTTGTAAACAGCATCTTCCATTACCTACCTCATTCAGCGTGCTAAATTAGCCAGACTGGCTCTCCGATTAGCTATTACACGTTTACTAATGGAGTTTACATAGCTGGTATCAGTCTGGTTACGCTATGCTATAATCCAGGTATCATGCTCAATTACCCAACTCCTGGAGCACATTTAACATCAATGCAACACTTATACAAAAGTCATTGTCAGACAAATCAGGTGTTTTTTTAGAAGTTCTTGTTTCATTTTTCATTCTAACTGAACTGGAAATCGAAACGATATTTTTGTCATGTTTTGGTTATTTTATTAGATAAGTAAATCAAAACACAATAGCACTAATGCAGAAAATGTGGACCTGTTTGCAACAGAATTAATTGAACTAAATTAACTTGTTTGCCCTTGATTAATGTTGTGTCAGTGAACCTGGTTTGGTATGTTACCATGGTAATACTATCATCAGTGCAAATGGGGCACTTCTTTGTCATATTCTTGTTCGCTTTTTGGTCGTTACTACAATACTTGCTTCCATGTGCAGCTGAATTTTCTTTAGCTTTTGTGGTCATATTTTGTCAATTTTCATCTTCTTCTTGGTATACATCTTTGTACAGTGAAAGTTTCGATGCATGAAATTACATTGTATTTACCTACATTGTATATCCGTAGACAAGTAATATTTCAACATGAGATTCTTGTTGTACATTGTGACATTATAATTCTTACAGATTCAAATGGGAACATTTTACCTAATGCCAACAAGCCTGTACCAAAGGCAACTAGTAATGTTGCTGATTCCATAGGTAAGGGTCAATGTCAGGGGTCAAAGTTGGAGCACCAATCAGATGTTGGGAAACTAAAACACTAACCAATCAAATTGACTGTTACATGTCTTGTTTTGAATGTTACCTAACACCAATATGTTAGTCAAAGGACAACGCTTGTACAGTTTATAATCACCGAAACTATTCAAGCATTGAATGACATATATGATTTATGTGGATAACTTAATGTAGCTAATAGCATGCTGATGTTTTAGTAGAAACAATGAAAGGAGTAAATAATGTTTGACCCCTGAAACAAGCCCTAGCTCTCACACCTTGTAGCAAAAATGTTGTTTTAGATGTTTATGTTTCTATGTATTTTATGTATATAAAAGTATGAATCCCATACTGATAGAATGTATGAACTAACTTAGCTTCATAAATTCTGTAGAAAGCACATTCCTATCCCACAATATTATATAGGATAACTGCAATGTTTTATGTTGCCCATATTATCGATGTTGTAACCGTATATTTCTAGATTTACTATCATTGATTCCCTGTTAAGTGCTTATTTATGTTGTTTAGACTGAACTCTGAAATTTTAGACATTTCCAATGTTTTAGCTTGTCTGCAGTTAATTCTGCTTGATATTATTGGAACCAGTTTAATTGACTTGAAATATTTGGGAAGCAATTAAGTTGTCTGCTTGATGAGAACTGGATGCAGATTTGTTTGGTTGTGCGTTCGTATTATCATGCTGCGTAGTCTCTAACTAGTCTGATTACAAACTTAGCATTATCTATTGCATTCAGTGTCTCTCAACCTGTAGTGATTTTTGTTCTTTTCTTTAAAGTTATGTCAACGTCAGCAGAATTACCTTCTATTTTGATGGTTATGTGAAGGTCACCTTGTACAACCATGATTTGTTCCCTCCTTGCCCCACTGTTCTGACTATACTTCTCACCTTCCAGGTTTATGGTTATGTGAAGGCCACCCTCCTTAACCTACCCTGTATCTCTGACTTGTTATCTTCCAGTCCAATGTTTATATGAAGGTCACCTTGTATCCCTTGTTCCCTCCTTGTTCTGTCCTGCCCAACTCTGTAGTCTATACCCTTTGCAATTGTCTGTGTAGCTATAGAGGAAAATAAACCACATGTAGCCTTGCTGTAACTTGTTACTGGAATGATACCTTTTGATGTTGATTGCATGTAGATATAATTTATTGTCTCATTGAATATTTTATTTAATTTGTGTGTACATTTTTGTGTCATTTGTTAACCAGGTTCAAACACTTGAGTTATTATATTAGATTGGCAATTCGGCAGGCTATAGATAAACTGGCTGACAGTTTTTGCGTTGCTTGCATCTCCTTAACTATGTTAGCTATGGTCATAAAACTTTCCAGAAATGTTTATCAACATGTTCAACATTTTGCTTCTGCTTGTTCCAAGTGTCATTCGACCAATGGCCTTTGGTTTGAAAACCTGGCTTTTCCTGGAATTGCCATTTCTCTTTGTTGTAATTTATTTTTGTTCTAGAATGTCTGAATGAGTATGATAATTCTTTGAGCTTGTGTTTGTGTGGCATGCATTGTTTCTCTAATACAAACTATAACAGTACCAACAAAATGTGTATTTATAACAAGAAAAACTCAGATAGTTCTAGAGATTCTACATTATTCATAAATAAACAAACTTTTGTTACTATATCTTAGGTATATAAACTTTACAAAATATTATTTTCCATTTTTCTGCCCTTTGAATAATGTTTTTTCTTTTATCTTGCATTAATATTATTAAAATCTAGAGTATGATATTTGTATTCTATTTTCCAAATTTCTGATTATTTTTTGTTATGCTTGTATATTATTCTGATATGCAACTTGTACATTGCATTGGGCATTTAATGGTTATATACAATGTCCTAATGTTACAGACTACTGCTACAGTGTTGTTAGACAATTTTCACTAACATTTACATGTATATCTTCCTCAGATTCTTCGGGTAGAAAAGATAACTCTGGTAGAAAAGGGTCTGGTGGTGCTGGTCCTAGTGATGTGGAGCCTTCTAGACATGGTATGTACTGTTTCTGTTGCTGTCTGTGCTATACAGGGTCATTTAAGGGCTGCTGTATAAGGGGGTTAATTGTGCAATAACTCATTTTGTAATGGCGTACACTATATGTTTCTTTTGAATCTGCTTTTAGGTACATTAAGGTATCTGCTGTAAATATAGCAATCCCAGTAACTACTTGATCCTACTTTACCACTCTCAGGGTGTTTAGTTGCATCAACAATGTCTTATAGGTAGGATATATGATGGGACAGGAGGATTGCGGCCCTATGTTTGTTTGACAAGCAATGTTTGACCTTCTGCTCTCTCCTTCCTGCTCAAGGTCAAGTTACATAACAACTCATGTATTATTCCTGAGAATTGTACAGTTCTAACATGGAAGATTTCAGTAAAACATGAAACACATGTGGATATAGCCCACTTCTACTCTCGGAAATAAAACATACATGTTACCAGGTCATGTAATAGTTTATTTTTACATCCAACCTTTCAGAAAAAAACATGCTGATGTCATTTCATTCATATGTTTAGAATTTTATATGCCAGAATATGGCATGTCAAACAGGTAAAATCTGTCCACCCATTTGGTTCCTTCGTCACAAAAACAAGCTGCATTTTAAACTCCCACTCAACAAGGATGAACTGAAATATGAATCTTAATAATTGAAAATACTTGAGAAGGTTTTACAACTTTAATTTTGACATGTGCATGGTTATGGTTTTTCAACCAATGTCATATAATACTTAGTGCCAACTTTCAAGAACAATATCATTTGGTGGATGAATTATTTTGGCTGTTGTAGAGAGATGATAGTATAGACAGGTTGTTGCTATAGAGAGGTTGTTGCTGTATAGAGGTTAACTTGTTTGTAATTTCATATGATGAGAAAAAAATAATTTGTTGCTGACTGGGCTGCTCTTGAATGATATCACTGTTCATGTACTTGCTAACATTTTAAGTTTTCTTTCAATATTCTGTCTGAAACAGTATAATGCATTGTAACAGTCTGTGTGAGAAAAACTGTTTTCACATAATAGTGGAAGTTGTGTTTTTATTGTTGGTTATGATGTAGTATACGAGACCTTTAATTCCCTCCCTTTCATTGTCAACCTGTCAGCTACGAGAATGTCAGATGTTTCAAAAATGATATAAAAAAACTTACTGATATACAAAGTGTATGGTTCACTTTAAATGAGACCACCTAACTTCTTCAGTTTTTTGTGCCATTTCTGTCTTGTTTTCATGTATGTTTATGGTACATTTTTACCATTTGTTTAATATATGTCATGAAAGAGTGATTGCGTTTTACCAGTATAGTACAAGTATAAGCTTGATTGTTGATTAGGGTTACACAGTTTAACAGTGACAGCGTTGTGGTTTCATTTTTACTCTTGAATGATAACGAGACACCTGTTTTCTGGGGAAACAAGACTAATTAAGAATACACATAAACTTGACATGCATGTAGAGGATATGGCCTGGTATTATTGTTCATGTGTTGGCCTTCCTGCGTGCGATGGTAACCCCGCGTACATCTGGTTGGTGTTACATTCATGGTAGGAATGCTGGGTATCACGCTCAATGTGAAAATGTCAGCATTGATTGATACAGCAATTTTGATTTAATGGATTTCTTATTCATGTCTGATTGAAATAAAAAACGTATCCCTCCATGTGTTGTATGGGCATGTATATACATGTACATGTTGAGTGGGTGATATCAGTTTTCAGCTGTGAGCAAGTCCAGAGTTTGAAGCATTGTTACCCCGGCCTGTTTCAGTGGCTTGCATCATTTTGTTCATACAAATCTTGTAACCTTATCCAATTAGCAACCAGGTTAACACGAAAGTAAGGTATAAGGAACTGGGTGTTGTATTTCATAGAAGCATTGACTGTATGTAGCAACATGTGTCGTTCAGTCTTGTGAATCATTGTTCAAATGCTTCATATACATGCACTGACCTAAATCATCGCCAAACCAGTCATATGGTATAATATTAAAGTGAATATATTTGGGTATTGTGGGTCGATATTGATGTCCCATTCCTGTTGACTGTTAGAATTAAAATATTGAAACTATGTGAACCTTTTGTATGGCTATAGTATAAAATGTCTAACTTCACAATTCGGTTACTCACCTATGTAAACCAGTCATTATATACTAGAAGTCATCTGGAAGTAAATGTAAATAATATGTATTTGATATAAAGCCTCAGTATGGTTGTTGTATTGTATGATTGTTATACCTGTCGCGTGATTCGTAATTCTAGAATGTTATACTATATGGTCTATGTTTCAGCAGAAGCATCCGAAGCCGAAAGCAAGGAGGACATAACTATATATATCGGTCTTTGTGTGGCTATTGCTGTCTTCATCATCGTCATAGTTCTAATTGTCATCATCATCCGTCGTCGTAGCAACCAACAACAAAATATGAACGATAGAGATCTTCCAAATGGAGGTAAAAAAGTTGTCAAAAGTAAAAAAGATAAGATTAATTGTCCATTGTGATCATATTTTAAAAAGTAGGATGTTAACATACCAAATTTGCAAGTCTGTTCTATTCAATATATGAAGGCATACCATTGCTCAAGAGTTGTAATGTCTTAAATCATAAGGTCAAAACGTTGTTAATCATCTATTGTCGAAACATCCTTTTAAGTCCACATAAACAGCTTGTTAAGATTCATTTTTCAAAATGGCTGCATGCATTAGTGACACTTAAATTGACTCTAATTGAAGAGTTCATTCTTTTGAACATTCTGTTTCCATGGGTTTATAAGGGTTTTTATGTATTTTTTCAGCGTTTTTTATCCCAAATGACTTAATATAATTATATTTGGTGTTCATTGTTCCGTTGTATGTTTAATTGGCCGATATAGTTCATAGACAGCTGTGAAAATATTGTATTGTGAGTGATTAACTTAAATCTATGAAAGTTGCTCTCTTAAATGTCTCCTAGTTTCATTGTTTTATCTGTCAACATGAGGACCTTAATCATAGTGAATGCTGGGAAATCATACATTCTCTGAAATGAAACTGTCATCAATGTACAACATGACTGATGGTAAATGTTTTAAAAGTGAAGATGTATTTGTTTGTGATGTTGATTATTACTGGGCCGCTATATAAACCAAAGCCATTTAGTTGGGTGGTCGTTTGTAGTGAAAAGCAATCATGTGCCTTTAAATTCATAATTGAGCTGGCTAACTATATTAATTTCGCCAATTTCTTGATCATTTGAAGCGCTGAAACATGAAAGGGTCTTACAATTACACGAAACACCTGCATTTGAGCACAGAAAAAGATTTGTTTTGTTGAATGAAAACCTATTACTAATACTTACGTTTGGTTCAGCCAACTTATAATGTATGGCATGCAATAGAACGATTTATTTATACTGTGTAATAAAATAGTACTTTGTAATGTGTTCATGTGAATTTGAATAAAGGTTGAAATACTTTAGTGAGTAAATAAATAAGAGTTTAGGAAAGAAATTGCATTCTATACTCCTTGGCAATTATGATAAATGACATTTAATTTAAACAACATCGACACGTTCATTGTGACATACTTGTATAATATATTTATAATGATGTGAAAATGGTTGATCATTAATTTATTATCCTTTATGTAGTAATGATGAGGGTCATAACTCTGAATTTTCTAATATATTTTATGCTTTGTGGTTTTAACAAATGTTTTTCCCTTGTGTTAGAATTTAGTATTTGCGGTATTTTAAACTTTTTACATCTTTTTTTTCCAGACATTCACGGACATCTTCATCCCAGTGATGAAAAGAAATTGAAAACAGGTAAGTTAGTACATCATGATGGAAAACACTCTGAGATTTTAATTGACATTTAATTGAAAATTATTGAAATAAATTAAGATCATGTAATATTAATGTCAATGTAATAAACTTATTAGTTGACACTCTTCATTTATGATGGAAAGAAGGTATGAATGTGAGATTTATTTCAGCTACATCTTAGTCATACCAGTACACAACTTGGTGGTTTCCACTACTGCTGTACTCCATTGTTGGTGTCTTTGCCTTTATTATCTTAAATACCTTCTCTCAAATAAGTCTTGAATCAAGTTGGATGACAATATTCACAAAATGTCCTGATATTTTCATTCCAGAAAATCTACTGTCAGCTTATCAGCCTGACTTGACCCAAGTCACAGTACCGCCACCAGTAACACCGATAGATCACCCCAATAATAATCATATGCAGAGAATAAACTCCTTTGATAAACTACCACCAACATATGCTGAGATTAAGGAACATAGACTAAGTGCCCCGATGGGGAATGGTGTAGCGAATGGTGTTAATATCATAGAACCGTCACCTAACAACATGCTTACCCATAATTCCTCCATGGACCAACTAGCGAGGAAAAATGATAAAAACAACATGGTTATAGTGAACCCAGTGGGTACGGTAAATCCACGAGGTAGTGGTACAGACAATTTACGTGATAGTCGAGGTTCGTTAATGTCCGTAGAATTACCAAGTCATATAGACGTTGACGCCGTTACATGGAGTACGTTCGACCACAGAGGGGGTAGATTGACGTTACCTGAATCAGGGGTCAGCCTTCTCATACCAGAAGGGGCCATAAATAGAGGAGAAACAGAGGAAATATATATGGCTGTATGCAGAGATGACAAAGATCGACCTAAGCTATCAGGTGAGCTAATTTAAGTTTTAAGATTTAATGTGAATTCCAACCTGTCACAATTCACCAACAGTATTTACATAACATAAACATACCTATCTGCACTGGAAATTCTTACTGTTTTTTTTGCTGTCAAAATAAAATTAACTTCTTCTGTGTTTCAAGAATTTAAAATTAAGTTGAGATGGTAATAAAAGTGCTGGAGGACTGTGATAATTTTTTGACATCCCTTATGCTCTGTTACATGCAATGTATATTATATAAAACATGGGACAATGAAAGAATGAACATAGTCGCATGACATTGTGAATCTGCAGTCTTAATTGTTAACATTTAGTGTCATTACTCATTGCGTTGTCAGTTGTTAATTGCTGAATATTGTCATTATTACAAAACCTAATTCCTGCTTACGTTTTATCACTTGTTTCATTTTGTTACTTGCAGTGAGTTGAATTAAGCTGCTGACTTTTATGGTCTTCATTTGATTCTATCATCATGCGCTGATGATATTTATATTAAGGCCTTAAAATTGTTTGTTTCCGTTAACATGCCGCAAAATATAGGGTATGTAAGTTGGAAAATGTTTAAGGAGGATTGTGGGATTTTTGCATAGAGAATTAGCGACTACTCTTTGAAAAGTATAAATCATAGCGAAAAAAAAATAAAGAAAAAAAAACACCATCTATAAGACATTTCAGATTGTGACAAAATGTTTGGATCCGTCAAAATACTAGAAAACAAACAATTAATTTTTTTGCCTTACAAATACAGTTCACTGCAATATATTTAAATTTATCTGAATTAAGATCATTGCTGTTGCTGCAGTTTTAAATCACGAGATACTTGATCAAATTATTTTTATCTGGTTTTCTATTCTGGCTAACGGTAGCACCACTGTTAAATCATCTTCTGTCCCAGTCGTGGTGAACATAATATTATCCATGTTTGCCATAAAACTGTTATGCTGAAATTTGAAGATTTATTGATACATTACTGCTAGGCGATAAATCCTATTTTATGCGTTTTAATAGAAATTTAATTTTAAATATTTAATAGTAAGCATGTTTCTGAAGTGTAACATAAAATTTAATGTTCAATTTCATAGTTTAAAACTTAAAATTGATGACACATCCAATATTGAATGAACATTCAGCTTGTCTGGGCACAAGGTACGGTGTGCCGTTGTGGTTGTCTGCTTATCACTGTGGTCTTCTACCTTCTTCAACCACATTTGCTAAATTTGCTAACAATGCCTGATTCTCAGCCACTCAGCAAAGCTAAAAATCCCTTTTCACAATTGTTTAGGTAATTCTTTCTTGGCAAACCTTCCTGTTCAAAATCATGGCTCCTTGTGGGTGTGTTTTTTTTATACACCCGTAAGAACTGGGAAGCTTAGGTGAGCGTTGGATTACCATCCCAACCATCTTGTTCAAGTCAATGAGATTGTTGTTCGTTCACACGATTAGTAATAATGCATTTTACGGGATAAGATTTTATCATATTTTAATGTAAAATGATGACTTTTTTGAACGTGTGATGGAGTTTGATAAATAAGTAACATGCATTAGTAAATAATACGAAAGTTATCTATGGTTAATCAATCCTGTATATGTATGCCGATGATGATCAACTGATGTTTAAAAGACCATAATATCATCTCATAATATTATATTTTATGAACTAAATTTACTTGTCTTGTGGAGTTCAAAATCATACAAACTCATCGTTTTCTAGAATATGATACAATATATATTCAAGAATTCCTCTGGGGGAGTATAGGTCAATTTTCTAGACACACAAACACATCTTTTATGAATGTATGTATATTAAAGGTCTCCTCTGGTATAATAGGTCAATTTTCTAGACATAATTATTACAAGAATATTCAAAAACTACATAGTTTCCATACTGGTAAATTCTATTATGCAGATTGTTTGATTTTCAGACAAGTTTCTCGTTTGAATTATTGTTGGATTATTGATGGAGTTGATTAAGTTTGTTACTGCCTATATTTACATTGTTAAATGTTCATTTACAGAGAAGCAGACCATACTTAGTCCCATTGTTCTGTGCGGGCCTACTGGGATGGTACTGAAGAAACCTACAGTTTTATCACTACAACATTGTGCTAACATTCGACAAGGAGGCTGGAAACTCTCCATCTGTTCCAGTAACACGCCCCTCGAGGAACCGCCACAGTGGCAGGTATGCCATGATCATGTGAGTTTATGTAGAACTGAGCAATGTTAAATCAAACAATATTATGAAAAACAATCAGGTTTCTTCGATTGCATGACAAGAGTTTGAACATTTCTACAGGCTGCTCATCCTGTTTCCATAGCAACACTACTACATTCTTTAAGTACTCAAACTGGTTAGCTATGTTGATTTGTATCATTTTAATAATTAGGTCATTTTTGATAAGTAGGTCATTGTTAATTTGTACATGTTGCTTGGTGACCTTTCTGTAACCTTGACCTTGACTTCTATTACAGTTGGCTGTATCATTGGGACAAGAGACTATAAATACACCAGTCTATACACAAATTGATGCTACACATTGCCATCTCATGACAGAACAACTACAACGTTATGCTCTGATCGGCGAGCCTGTAGCTCAAGGTCGTGCTGTAAAGATTCTACGACTTGCTGCTTTTGCTCCGTCACTACCTCCGTCTGTTGATTTCAGTATCCGAGTGTATGTTGTTGAGGATACGCCTGATGCATTAGAAGTAAGTCTCGTCAGTCTCTCGTATACAAAATGTGCAAGATTGCGCTTTATCTGTTCGCATTCTTGATAAATAAATTCCTGGAAAATGCCGTATGTTTGTTTTACATTATTAAGTTGTTTACATGATAAAATGGGTTTAGTGACAGGTGAAAAAATTACAATGAATTCCATACTGCATATTGATTGGTAGAAACGAAAAAAAAAACTTTACTTGGCACTGTTTTCACATTTCTGTGTTATTTGATTTGTATTAATTGCTGTTAATTATAGTTCTGTGATTAGATGAATTCTTCAGCTAGTTGTTTATGAGCATAGGAGTACCAGTATTTTAGTTTTTTCCTACTATTTCATTATACTTATCTGATTACTATTCGTATTCATTATTCTACTTCTCGCGTAATTTTTGTTAAATTATTGCTTTCTATTTTTTTGTGTTCTGGAAATTACAAGAAAGAAGTAGTAATTGATGTACATTTGTATTTTTCTTACTTTTTTAGTGTGTTATAATTTTTGTACATTTGTGTTTATTCTTATTTTTTAGGGTGTTATGCAAGTGGAGAGACGTCTTGGAGGACGTCTGCTGGATAAACCAAAGCAGATTCCATTCCAAGATGGTGGACACAATCTATGTTTGACCATTGAAGATCTGGCTAATGGTTGGAGGAGTAAACTGGCTGCAAATTACCAGGTATGTGACAACTATAGTGTGGCTTCATCACACAACCAACAACCTCCTGGCAACAGTTTCAGATTTTCTTGTAGCTGAAACTTACCGCTTGGATGAAAGATAGAAATTCTAAAAAACCTGAAATCTTCGAAAATTGGCAATTTATACAGGGAAATTAAAGAAAAATAGACTTTTGGTACACTCTGAAAACTTTACGTTCAGACATATGCATAGAAATGTTTACCCATGTAATTCTCTGAATTTAACCTCTCTGGAACAGCAACCTCCCTACAAGAGGCACCCAGTGAGTCTTCCAGAGAGGAGAGGTTGTTCTGTAGTTGTGTGACTGAGTGGTTGGTTCACAATGTGAGGCTGTATGGTGTCTCTGTCTTCAACCATACAATGTCTGGGTAGCGTATATAACTGAGTGGTCTGATGTTAGAAGGATAGTGTCTATATGTCTTGAACCATATAATGAATGCAGTGAATGAGAGAGAGACTGAAGACTGAGAGAGTGGCCTGTATACAATCAGTAAGGAGGATCCCGAATGTAAGATCAATAGATTGAAAACAACAATCACAAACAGAAGGCAATTGAAATTTAATTATACATGCTCTAAATTTCAGACAGACATTATTTTTGTTCACCTAGGATTTAACAGTATATTGTTGATAGTCTGATTGTTTATCAGTATTAGTGAGGGAAACACCCATATTTATAACAATTAGGAGAATAGATCAATTTATAAAATAACAGGACTAGGACAGACAGCAGCTGTATGGATGACAATGTGTTTTATAGGGAGTCTGTATGTGACTGATTACAAACTTGATTTATAGGAACAAAGGCTTGTCTAAGTTTTTCTAGCTTTATGATTGATTTTACCCTCGTTAGTTAATCTGATAGATTTGAAATCAAGTATTTTAAAGGCTTGCTGCACACAAAGGCTGTTCCTACAGAAATTGGGTTTTAATTCTTATTTTTTGTGAATTGGTCAATTCTTGTTAATGATATCTTTCAGAATGTTGTTTAAGAGGGTTGGATTACACATTAATGCGATTTGATAAATGAGTATTATATTGACCTAAACGTCTAATTGCCGAGTGCAGGATTATGTTTGTTAAATGCTGTGGGACTTTTTATGTAATTCCCTTTAATTGCCTATGGAATAACAGAGTCTGAACATTTTTAGGCCTGGCGCCATTTTTCAATTTGAAGTTTCATTGTTGGAACTCTTTTGTGTATTTGACAGCTTATGTGGTTCATGAAAAATTGTCTTTTATTTTTTGAATCAGAAATGTGGCACCTTGTGATTACTGAAGGTCCTATACAGAAAGTGAAATGTGATGCATTTATTTTAACGAAATCATTTCTTAATTAATGAGAAAATTATGGAGATTTTTCCTGTTTGAAGGCTGGGTTGGTTTTGTTGTGACTGTTTATTTGTTTAACAAAGTAAAGCTTTTAATGATAGCATCAATCAACATTTTGACATTTTATCTCATATTCATGTGCTTAAAGTCAATGTCATTTAAATTAACGATGCAATAAATTGCATTAATTACTTTTATAATGAAAATAAGTTACTGTCTAAGAAACAAGTTTGAGCTTTATCAGAAATTCTCAGAAAATTGTGTGATGTGAATTGGATATTAATTATTAGTTAAACTTGATGCGTATCGTGTCTGCATTTAGTTAATGGCCTCACTTATATTAATTATAAGCATTTAATATAGAAAGTCATTAATTTATATTTTCCTGATAATTTTAGAAGGCTCATGATTCTGAGTTAGTTTGCTACTAACTTTATTTGTATTTAATACTGTATATTAAAGTTGTTAAGTTAGCAATGTGGAAATGTTCGCAATTTGCATGAATAGCTTACATTTCCCCTAATGTAAAAGTCTACAAAGAACTTGTCTACTTGAATTAGAAATTGCTAATATTTCTGAAATTCAAAATTCGCTAACTTTTTAAACTCTTAGTAATATCCATTTATACACTATGCTATACAAAATCAACAAGATTTAATGATTGAAAGTGAAAGTAATCAGCTGACGGGCACAGAAATAAGAAACAAAATTAGACTTTGTTTGCTTTCGTCGCCTGAACAATTTTAATTTACATTTTAAGGATTTTATGAAGGTTGACCAGGAAGATGTGGACTCACACACCTGTGTTGCCTCTTTAAGAATTAAATCTGTATGATTATGTATTGTTGTATGGAGTTAGTTTTAAATATGCTAGAAGAAGTCAGTGCCACTTAATGACGTTGATGTTTTGCTTCTTCGTCTTAATTGGTTTAAATATGGAATGAACTGGTTTGGAATGTAAGCTATGCAAGTGAAAGCTTGCACACTGGGTTGAAATGAGGGTTGAGCGATAGGACTCATATTTCTGTATGGCACTTCCTGAGCTACAAGCTCCTGATAACATCTGTATTTTGTCAGCATCACAAGTCTGTCATAATGATGATTAATGATGCTAAATTAACACACCAACTCATCTAAAACAGATCGACGCTATTGGAGAACTTAATTATGCGTAATTTCCAATGAATGTTTTTTGTAAAAACAAGCGGTGGTGTTGCAAGTGGTATTCTGTATAATTACAAACCCCTGGACCATTCAGATCAGGAGTATTCTACCGGAGTGATAATATCCGGTCATTATCTCAAATGATTGATGACACTGATTATGAAAAACCCTGCTAATAAAAGCGCCACTTAAAGTTAATATGACGAGGTTGTTGTACAGTCAAACACATACTGTATATTAGTTTTCATTTGTATCCCGAGGAAAAATAATTTGATGGTTAGGTTATCTGATCTGCATTTAGAGGTTTAAGTTCACTGTTTCTTTTACATCGCTCAGGTGAGGGGTCAAAAAAGGTCAAGGGCTCTTGTTCTGTATAATTGAGGAAACGGTTGTTAGATGGCCACCATTGATATCTAAATTTTCAAAATTATTTTTGACAATAATAAATGAAAAACGTAGCCTGTTTCCATTTGATATGTTGAGATTGAAGATTGAACTCGTGCCTGTGGTTAATGGACGCATGGCGTTACCGTAGAGATAGGGGCTGGTCTGTGCTGATCCACACATAGATGAGTGGGCCCTTTGTCTGATCTCTTCTAATGATAACTTTCTGAAATGAAAATATCATTTTCTTCCCCTGTCTTTCACATCTTGGGTGAAGAATGTTTTGATAATTGATTTTGAATCGCATTGAATGCTAAGCATTTTTTTTTTTCTTAAAATATTTGTAAAGAAAGGAATTTGCCTCATATTTGTGGCCTGGTCCCACTTTTCTGTGTTTGTTAAGCAAGTGAGAATGGAAATGAGGCGTATGAATAGTGAGAATGTTTACTTAAGGAAACCTCCGCCATACCAAGATTGATGTAATGTTGTATCGGGAGAGAAGTGTGCAAGATTCTATTGTATTCCTGTAGTATTCATTGTTCAAGTTCTATTGTTACAGTAGTATTAGCATAGCAGCCAACTTCTGTATATTTGCTCATCTAGTATGTCTTAAAAATATGATAAATGCTGCATTTGGTTAAATTTCGCAAACATATTTCATACAAATGTTTTGTATTGATCGAGTGCATCACTGCAAGCCATCTGTTGTAGGAATTTTTACGTTGTGCATGGAAGGCCTCTTATTGTACGATATTTGCAATACTGTCAATTAGATGAATTGAATGATTAATTATTGATTGTAACTGTCTTTGTTTTAACTTTCAAGATTTGTTTCTGACTGACTTGCTTGATTTGATTTTAATTGATTTCTCTATTTTCCAGGAAATTCCTTTCCGACATATTTGGAGCGGGAACCAGAACAACCTGCATTGTTCGTTCTCTCTAGAGATGGTAGAACGGGTTCAAGATTCTATAAGATGTAAAATACAAGTGTATCAGAAAGCTATACTTAGTAATAGACAAGTGCTCAAAATCAACACAAATTTCAAAGAGGTGAGTTGTAGTGTTTGTTGGTGCTGATAACTCATTATCGTGTACATCTAACTCCTGGATAATTGCCCTTCTTGTAGTTGCTCAGTTAGATATGAGTCATTAAATTTCTAACTAAGTTTGTTTAATTTGCCTTTTAAATAATTAATTTGCTTAGGTTTAGTTTCTGTTAAGTTGTGGTCCCCTATAACCTCATAATTAATGCCTCCTTCAGAGATGAATTAACTTTAATCAACTCAGCGAGTGATTTCTACTGAAACAGCTCCCTGTTCCCAGGGATATAACTAGATTCCGAGTGATAAAACGTTATATTTAATTTGTTCCCACAATATATGCTATTGTATAACAAAGAGTACATGCAAGAAGTTGCAGCTCTCGGATTTGAAATACGTCACTATGACACTAGTTTTGGGTAGTGACTAAACAATGGGAGTGATTGTTTTAGATGCGGGCTCGAGATTTACTCGGCTCTTGAAATCAGGAGGTAAATTAATGATTTAGATAATTAATAATTAATTAATGATTCAGCCAATAATGAGTCATTGTGTTTTTCAGCCCCCAACAAGTTCTAGTCCTATTGGTAACACATTGAAAGGAAGGTCGTCAACGGTTACCTCGACAACCAACTCAAGTTCTGGTGTGAGTTCTGTGGTAAACCATGATACCAACACGCAAGCATCAAGGTTACCGTCACATATACGTCATCAGCTGTGTATGTTACTGGACACGCCCTGTGCTCGAGGAAATGATTGGAGAATGCTAGCTCAGGCATTATCTGTAGATAGGTAAGCAAACACAACTGTTTTAATCCAAGTTTATGAAATTCAAATATCATTTTAAGACCCATTGGTCGACAGTTGTTCAGTCCTATGGAGACTAAGAGTAAGACT
Organism: Spisula solida; assembly: GCA_947247005.1. NCBI lineage: Eukaryota > Metazoa > Mollusca > Bivalvia > Venerida > Mactridae > Spisula > Spisula solida. The sequence continues at coordinate 48,994,872 of OX365944.1, read as the reverse complement.
TAGTGGAAATCAATCACGAAGACAGAACAAATCTCATATTTATCCCTTGTTGTGTACATTGGGGTTTCCGTTTACCAAAATATCATCCATGTATTGCTGATAATTGTTTCAATTTCCTTGTTTTCAAATCAATTTTATAGAAACATGAATGAAATTCTATCTATGCACTTCAATGCACTTTTGGATGAATGAGCAAAATAGTAGCTTTATTAAGTATAGTGACACTATATAATTAATGTAATAGTTAATCATTATTAACAGTTAGCTGCAATTTTATTCTGCTATTTTATTTATCGAATCAGTAAATCTCCCATTTTCATTTTATTGGAGTCCATTAATTCAAATTATTTGCCTACTTGACTAATTAATGAGGTAAAATTGAGAATAAAAGCTTGTAATTGGAGTGTTATTGTTAAGAGTTGTATTGAATTGGAGCTCATGAATCATTTTAATTTCCCACTCGGGATTAATTATGTAACGTCTTGTGTTTTCTATTGACAGGTATATAAATTATTTCGCAACAAAAACTTCACCGACAGAGCATATTATAGACTTGTGGGAGGCTATCCATAGAGAGGATACTGCAGTTACAGACTTAATGAATATTTTACGTGTGATGGGCCGATTGGACGCTGCTGCAGTGCTAGAAAAAGATATCGGCTCATGGTTATGAACCTACGAACCTTCTGTGTTCCGTGAACGAAGTGACAAGTGAAATTATAGTGAGAAATTCACTCTAAAAATAGTAACAAGTTGAACTTGATGAAGTGTTGTCTACAGTCTAGTGCGTAAAATGCCCAACTTGGAACAACTACACTTTCTTCTATTCGTTGATAACATATGGCAGTATGAGGAAACGTGGGTGAAGTGTTAATGATGATTAAATCCATGTTATAGTAGAACAGATTACCTACGTATGTTCCTCACTGCATACATGCTACTCTTGCGCAACATAGACACAATAATGGTGCACTTGATTCCCAGCAAGGTTGGTGCACTTGATTCCCAGGAAGGGTTGGATCTGATGAGAACTCATTCTGTTCCTGAGAAAACAGAAAAACAGACTCGCCCAACACATGAAAGGAACAACATACGTTGGGTTCTTTTATTGTGTCATTGGGTTAATATTGAAGCCGTGGAGGAGAATAAAGATTACTGTGCCAGAAATAGAGACTGGTTTGTAACTCTAAGTGTGATGATTGCAATATTAACATCACAACTTAAGAGAATGGAGAACTGCTGAACAAAGTGTATGATGGACTTGTTTGTGATTGGTGAACGGCTGTAAGCTGTCCAGTACAACAAACTCTTCAACCGTTTATTGATTCAAAATACGACAAGAGTTATATAAATGGTTTTGCTTTCTTTAACTTATATATCTGTGATCTATAAATAATATTTGAATGAGAGATTTTTTTGTTGTGTTGTTAGTTCTGTGTATCGTGTAACTAATGGCGACATTGTTACACACCAGTTTATAATAATATAAATAGCTCTAAAAACTGTGGAATTATACAAAAGAGCACTGACTGGTGGAAAGGATATGCAACATTTCTTTGTTTTTGTTTTGTTGTTGTTTCGTTGTTTATAATATTATAAGTTAGGTAATGTAGACATTGCTAGCACCGTGGTGATGAAAACTATTGCCTTTAATTTAAATGCTGTTATATTTTTGCTCAGGCTTGCATTAACTCTGTATGCAATGACTTGGGGAATGAATTATGCATAAAAACAAGGAGGGCAAATGCATATTTCGATAATATTATGCAAATATTATTCACGGAACAAAATTTGAACAACACTATTTGTGCTTTAATTGCTTGTATGTGCTGTATTATGATGATAGAGGGGTAAATCTGCTATTTTATATTATATGATTTATATGTACACAACTACACATACAATGCTAGCATGAAAAGTTAGTACTCTTCTCAATATTTTATTACCTTCCTGCTTCTAAGTTCTGGTTAGGGATATTTCGTTCGGTTAGAAGAAGTACATGTGTTCAAATATTTTAGATAGAACTTTTGCGAAACATTTTGCTAGCTAGAATGACTCTAAATTAACTATACATAATTATTCTGTTTGCTATTTAAATTGTTATTTTTGTATATATGTAATAATGTGTGTATATAGACAAAGAGAAGATTTTATGACACCCCATGTAATGTCAGTTATATGCAAAGGGGAGTAACTCCACATAAGATTAGAGATAATGTATGAGTACTAGTTACCTCCCTTGTAATATACAAAACATGGGCCTATATTACTCTGCCTATTCAGAATTTTCTTAACTTTCTAGTCATGATTGATACATGCATCCGAGGTAGTTAAACTTATATCATAATCAATCATATTATATACACATATTCACCAAATTTAGTGGAACAAAGTTAATAGAAAACATGTATCTCATTACTGTTGTGAAGTGACCATGTTTAGCTGTGTTGAAGGATACCTAATAAACAGACATGTTTTACAGAAATTATTATTTTAGCTGAGAAAAAATAAATATATACACTCATTCATTAATGGTGCTATTATATTCATTGTATATGACTCACTTATTTCCCCGTCTCTTTAAAACAACATTCAGTACTACAATAGTTTAAGAAAATCTTACACAGGCTTCTTATGTTGCTGAAACAATCTGGCTTAAGTTCAACATTTACTGTTGTCATGGTTATAACACTTCATCATTTTTATGTAACTATTTGGTATCACACGGTATAACAGTACACAATGGGGAGATTTCTTCCCTGGTGTAAGCACTAGTCTGGAGTCCAGCGCCAGTCTAAATACTAGAAATATTAGTCCAGTCTGGCATTTCTAGCCCCGGTGTAAATTTGAGTCCAGTCTGCATAAACCGATTCTCCATTAAAGACTGGTGCACAAGCTTAGGGTTTTCTACTCCTATTGTCTGGGTCATGACATAATGTGGTCAACTCATTCTAGTGTATTTTGTTCGCTTGCATTCATCACAAGTCACATGTTTTGTTACATAACTTCACTGACTTCTTTCAGTGTAATTACCGGTATTCAAAATCGCTTATTGCATTGCTATGGAAATCACCTTAGCCTAGTTTTCCGCTATCTTCCGATATTTGGTGCTTCATTACAATAAAATGGCTTCCTATAGCAATGACTTTATTTATGGTATGTGTATATTTTTCCAGATTTATGTCAAATACTGTTACATTATAAATTAATTTCAGTTGCTATGTTACGAAATATTTAAATTTTTCTACTTGTGAATCTCTCAATGTTTCTGTTTACCATGTATTATTTTGAGTAATTCAAGCACTGTATATTTCCACATCTGAACCAATTAGCATGTTTCTGAGACAGTCATGTTGTTACCCAAGTACATTTGTATATACAATTCTTGTTTTTGGAGAAATTACTTCACAAACACACTTAATAATAAATCCAGGTGATAAGATTTGAGCCAGTGTGTCATATATAAAATATTAAATTTCATCCACCATTATCCATAGTTACATAATTATACCTGCTAGTTTGTGTGCGCAGGTATTTTAAAACATAATTTTACACATTTGTTTTACATGTAACTAATACTAGATGTGTATAAAACATGAGTTTTTTCAGGAAGGTTAACCTTTAAGTACTTGTATGTTGACAATTTACTCATGTTGACAGTGGGAAGGTTGTCTATGTATGTTGACAATCTACTCATGTTGAAAGTGGGAATGTTGTCAAGGTATGTTGACAATTTACTCATGTTGACAGCAGGGAGGTTGTCAATGTATGTTGACAATCTACTCATGTTGACAGCAGGGAGGTTGTCAATGTATGTTGACAATCTGCTCATGTTGACAGCAGGGAGGTTGTCAATGTATGTTGACAATTTACACATGTTGACAGTTCGAAGGTTGTCTATGTATGTTGACAATTTACTCATGTTGACAGGTTATTATAGTGTGTTGACAACATGTAGAATGGGGAGGTTGTTATACTTCCTGAAGTGAGATATTTTTACTGTACTGTGCTATACACTTCTGACTTGTATATGTTTTATTGATGGGAGATATTCCCATGTTTTGTAAGACTGACATTTATTTATGCCTGTAAATATGAAAACAACAAATTAAAAAAATGTCAAATCATATTTATGTTTAGTTCTTTATTATTAATGTGTGATGAGTAGTGAGGTGGCTGAGTGGACAATGCTCCCTGCTACCAATTTAGAAGACCCTGGTTTGAATCTGGTTGGGGGCAACGGAAATTTCAGAAACATTTTTCAGTTTTCCCTACCAATTAGAGATGATCATGAACTGGCTGGTAACCCAGAAATAGTCTCGTGCGTCTGAGTGATATACACTGCACATGTTATAGAACCAAGGAGACCATTTAGGGAGGCATCTGGTATAGCACCAGAATATTCAGGATGTCACACAAACTGACTCTTCTCTCTCAGTCAGAAGTTATTAGCCAAACTGGCAGGGGGAAACAAGGAATGATTTCTGTATCAGTGAATAACAAACAACAAACATTCATGTGTGATTATGTTGATGGTTGTTTGCAGAGATCAACCAATGAAAGAATGTTTTACAAATGATTGACCAATCAGCATTGTTTATACAAAACACAGTATTCTCAGCTGATGTAATAGTACTACATGTACACTTCATGTACAACAATGTTCATGCCTCCAAAGCTGAATGGCGCTCCCAGCAGAATGGCAAGCTATATTGGTAGCCATTTATTGTAATTATCGGTCTCACCTAGTTCTGAAGGTTAGAACTATGTAGCTATTGAGGACACAGCATCCAGCTGCTAGTACTACCCAGATATCTGCTGGCAGTATACATTCACACTACATCACCATCACTTATAGTTCATGATGGCCATTGAAATACATGTACTTAGAACTGCTCAGTTCAACATACTGTATGTGACAAAAACATTCACCGACAATCATTCACCGCTATTTTCATTTCACAACGACATAATTGTACTATATTACCATGTGATTGACCACCAATAACAGCGGCATATACTTCATAATTGGTGCCAATTAGATCCTCGCTTACACAAGTACATCTGCTTTGGTCAGTCAGTATTTATGAGTGTTATCGACTATTAGACCTATACTGCATCTATATAGCACTTTTATCATTCAGTTGCTTGTTCCAACATACTTTTAAAGTACAATTCAGAAATGGTTCAATTAAATCTTAAAATCACCACAAGCTACTGAGGCAGCCGTGGATGATAATTACACCTCAATTGCTATAACCAAAGAACACAGCAGGAGTATACATGTTTTGTTGTTTAGCCCTGATTAGAACATACTAAGTATTAATATTACATATTGCGAATTAGGCTAGTCCAATTAGTCAACACATCTCACTGAAAATCAACAACCTTGCTTTTACGCCTTCATGGAGCATATATATTCTGACAAATTTACCAATTCATAACACTAGTGATTCTAGAGCAGTGCCACATACCACAGCTCTGAGAAACATTGCCACATACCACAGCTCTGAGAAACATTGCCACATACCACAGCTCTGAGAAACATTGCTACATATCACAGCTCTGAGAAACATTGCCACATACCACAGCTCTGAGAAACAGTGCCACATACCACAGTTCGGAGAAACATTGCCACATATCACAGTTCGGAGAAACATTGCCACATATCACAGCTCTGAGAAACATTGCCACATATCACAGCTCTGAGAAACATTGCCACATACCACAGTTCTGAGAAACATTGCCACATATCACAGCTCTGAGAAACATTGCCACATATCACAGTTCGGAGAAACATTGCCACATACCACAGTTCTGAGAAACATTGCCACATATCACAGTTCTGAGAAACATTGCCACATACCACAGCTCTGAGAAACATTGCCACATACCACAGCTCTGAGAAACATTGCCATATATCACAGCTCTGAGAAACATTGCCACATACCACAGCTCTGAGAAACAGTGCCACATACCACAGCTCTGAGAAACATTGCCACATATCACAGCTCTGAGAAACATTGCCACATACCACAGTTCTGAGAAACATTGCCACATATCACAGCTCTGAGAAACATTGCCACATACCACAGCTCTGAGAAACATTGCCATATATCACAGCTCTGAGAAACATTGCCACATACCACAGCTCTGAGAAACAGTGCCACATACCACAGTTCTGAGAAACATTGCCACATATCACAGCTCTGAGAAACATTGCCACATACCACAGCTCTGAGAAACATTGCCACATACCACAGCTCTGAGAAACATTGCCACATACCACAGTTAGGAGAAACATTGCCACATACCACAGTTCGGAGAAACATTGCCACATACCACAGCTCTGAGAAACAGTTCCACATACCACAGCTCTGAGAAGCATTGCCACATACCACAGCTCTGAGAAACATTGCCACATACCACAGTTCTGAGAAACATTGCCACATATCACAGCTCTGAGAAACAGTGCCACATACAACAGTTCTGAGAAACATTGCCACATACCACAGCTCTGAGAAACATTGCCACATACCACAGTTAGGAGAAACATTGCCACATACCACAGCTCTGAGAAACAGTGCCACATACCACAGTTCTGAGAAACATTGCCACATACCACAGTTAGGAGAAACATTGCCACATACCACAGCTCTGAGAAACAGTTCCACATACCACAGCTCTGAGAAACATTGCCACATACCACAGTTCTGAGAAACATTGCCACATACCACAGCTCTGAGAAACATTGCCACATACCACAGCTCTGAGAAACATTGCCACATACAACAGCTCTGAGAAACATTGCCACATACCACAGCTCTGAGAAACATTGCCACATACCACAGTTCTGAGAAACATTGCCACATACAACAGCTCTGAGAAACATTGCCACATACCACAGCTCTGAGAAACATTGCCACATACAACAGCTCTGAGAAACATTGCCACATACAACAGCTCTGAGAAACATTGCCACATACCACAGTTCTGAGAAACATTGCCACATACAACAGCTCTGAGAAACATTGCCACATACCACAGCTCTGAGAAACATTGCCACATACCACAGTTCTGAGAAACATTGCCACATACCACAGTTAGGAGAAACATTGCCACATACCACAGCTCTGAGAAACATTGCCACATACAACAGCTCTGAGAAACATTGCCACATACCACAGCTCTGAGAAACATTGCCACATACCACAGTTCGGAGAAACATTGCCACATACCACAGTTAGGAGAAACATTGCCACATACCACAGTTCGGAGAAACATTGCCACATACCACAGCTCTGAGAAACATTGCCACATACCACAGCTCTGAGAAACATTGCCACATATCACAGCTCTGAGAAACAGTGCCACATACCACAGCTCTGAGAAACATTGCCACATACCACAGTTCTGAGAATTAGTGCCACATACCACAGTTCTGAGAATTAGTGCCACATACCACAGCTCTGAGAAACATTGCCACATATCACAGCTCTGAGAAACAGTGCCACATATCACAGCTCTGAGAAACATTGCCACATACCACAGCTCTGAGAAACATTGCCACAAACCACAGCTCTGAGAAACAGTGCCACATATCACAGCTCTGAGAAACATTGCCACATACCACAGCTCTGAGAAACATTGCCACAAACCACAGCTCTGAGAAACAGTGCCACATACCACAGCTCTGAGAAACCTCCCAAGGTAAATCTCTGGTACCTTTAAGAAGACTTCAAGTAAACACTTTCCCTGATGAATATGTACGAACCAATACAAACTGAACTTGCCTGCAGTTATTACATTTCTAGAACAAAAGTAATTATAATGTTGTACACATTCAAATACAAAAGTACATGTGCACAAACAATATAAAATACTGTACATGTACAAAAAAAATATATACAGTCATGTAGGCTTATACCAATAGCACTGTTTTTGCAAGGTTTGACATGATTTTTCTGTCATAATATGACCACCAGTTGACATTACCAGCATGGGCTTTGCTAAAGTTTTGTTTATCATTCCCACATTTTTACACCATGTTTGTTGCTTCAAAGTTGTTAACACATTTCCATCCCATTTATTGCTTCAAAGTTATTAACACATTTTCATCCCATTTATTGCTTCAAAGTTGTTAACACATTTTCATCCCATTTATTGCTTCAAAGATGTTAACACATTTTCATCCCATTTATTGCTTCAAAGATGTTAACACGTTTCCAGCATGTTGTTGCTTTAAATATGTTAACACATTTCCACCACGTTTGTTGCTTTAAAGATAAACATGTTTCCACCACATTTGTTGCTTTAAAGATAAACATGTTTCCGCCACGTTTGTTGCTTTAAAGATAAACACGTTTCCGCCACTCTTAATTGTTGCTTTAAAGATAAACACGTTTCCACATGTTTGTTGCTTTAAATATGTCAACACATTTCCACCATGCTTGTTGCTTTAAATATATCAACACATTTCCACCACGCTTGTTGCTTTAAAGATGCAACATGTTTCCTGCATGCTTGTTGCTTTAAAGATGTCAATACGTTTCCACCATGCTTGTGGCTTTAAAGATAAACAAGTTACCACCATGTTTGTTGCTTTAAATATGTTAACACATTTGTTGCTTTGAAGTTGTTAACACTTTTCCACCATGTTTGTTGCTTTAAAGTTGTTTCCACCACGTTTGTTGCTTTAAATATGTTAACACATTTGTTGGTTCAAAGATGTTGTACTTTGTTAACGCTAAAGCGTTCTTACAATTTCAAATCTACTGTGCAACCTCTACAGAACAGCCCTCCCTTGAGCAACAACCCCTCTTTAGCAACATTGACATTTTGTTCCAGAATTATTTTTTCTCTAATGGTTCGAACTTCTCAATAGCAACTGAGAGCCTGTGTACGACAAACAAACTTTGTCTTTGCCTTAGATGTGCATCCTCATACATCAGTGTTTATAGGTCAAGTTCTGAGACTATATAGCTATGTTTCGGATAAAAAAATACGCTGGTTGAACATGAATGAAGATATTTTGCTATAGAGAGATTGTACTGTTTACTGACACACATATCACTGTAAGCAACATCTGTGATTTATGTCAGTATTCCTTTGTCTTCGTTTCTTTTTGTTCTCCTTATCGTAAGCCATTTGCATATCAGTAGTGACACTAGGACGACGGACATTTGGTTGTATCACACCACAGGCTTCACTGATTTTTCTTGTCAAGAAGCCACGCAGACCTCTTTCTCTTGTGGTACCCATATACGAAGGTGTTACTTTACGATGTTGATCGTGGCTCATTTCCTTTGGAAGGTTAGCAAGTTCAAACAAACTTTCAAACAGTTCATCAATATTAATGTTGAACATTGCCGATACCTCAATAAATGCACAACTTGGTCGACCAGCCAGAACAGTCAGACATTCTGATGAAGGTATAACCCGACATTCTTCTTTGTCAATTTGGTTGCCGACCAGAATCAATGGTGGGCGAACTATTGGTGTCAATCTGTTGTTTGTTGTTGTTTTTGCTGATGTGAAACATTCATCCAGTTGTTCCAGTATCAGTTTGGCTTCCACGAATGTATCACGTTTACATATATTGTATACCAACAGAAACATGTCTCCTGCAATAGTTGGACATGAAAAACATCATTACATGAAAACAACATACATACCCCTACTTGAGCCAGGATCTGTGCATGTGAAAAACTCTTCTTTTAGAAAGGTTAAGCGTAACTCTTCTTTTAGGAGGGTTTAATAAAACTCTTCTTTTTGAAGGATTATTCTCTATTTGATGGAATGAGATATTTTGGCAGTATACTTAAACCAAAGGTTATATGTATTTTTATCAAAAGGTGCCTTAAACTTGTGCTGACAATATCGTTCAGCACAGTCGGCAAGTGCTAAATATAGCCTTCATTTGCCAGTCAGCTTTCTGCTGAAATATGGCAGGCATATGAGTTCCTCCACCCATATTTGAACGTCGCTAGTTTAGATGGCAAGGGTGCTAACCATATTTAAATGAGCTTTTAAATCCATGCTAGTTTCACTCGGAGTTATAAATCCCATATACAACACCTACTCATGTTCTATCCTATACTTTGATCAGCACATGACGTCATGACAAGACTAATGTCTACAAAACATTGCATTCATTGAACCAGTAATTTTGGTTATTAAGAAAACACAATTTATTTAATGGTTCAGAATGACACAAATTTTGTATTATCTCTTATGCTCTTTAAAATCTAACCAAATTTGAAAAACTACCCACCTGTCATGTATGAGAGTTTTCTGGTGGTAGGAAATGGGTTATGACCAGAACAGTCAAGTATGTCCAATCTGTACGTCTGTTTGCGTATCTTGTATATCTTCCTATGAAAGTCTTCTACTGTCGGTGTATATCTGTTCTCGAACGTGTTGTACAGAAATCGTGATATAATGGCTGATTTCCCTACTGCTGTAGAACCTAGCACTACCAATCGTAGACAATTCTCTGAAACGGCTTTCTCCCCTCTATCAATTAGCGACATGTTGATGTCTGCTGAATAAATAATGTTAACATATCATTATGACACATATTGAATGTGAATTAGGTCAGTTTATTGCATTTAGTATCAGGACCATATCAAGAGACAAACAAATGTGAAAAAAACCATGTACCCCTTACACTTGGAAAAGACAACTTACAGTTTTCCACAACAGAAAAACTCCTCGGAGTATATATTGGTGACCATCTAAACATCAACACACATAACAAACAAATGGGGCAGTTCTACTTGCCTTCTACTTGAAAGAATATTAAAATTTCAGTAAGGTGCTGCAAGAATTATTCTAATCAAAGATCTGGTGAAGCTTGAGATGGATGACTCTTCATGACACAGACAGCATTGAATATTAAAAAGCTACTCGTGTGCTTAAAGGGGGACTTTGCCAGCAGTAGGGGGCACAGCATAGGCCTTATTTTCATGTTATTGATAATTATTGTTTTATGCAATTCATTACACGGTAACTGCTGGAAATGATGGGGATGTATTTCTATCTTTGACCATCTGGAAATATAACATACTGTACTGACTGTGTTATAATACCACCGCATGTAGCGGCTGCTGAATACCTATATTTCAAATTACAAATTACCCCAATCAAACATATAGATAAGCTGCAAACATTTCCTTATGTATATATGCCTAAACCCAATCTAGAAATCTTCAGAACATCTTATGCTGGGCCAAAACTATAGAATTCTCTTTCTCAAGATATCAGAAATGCAAAAACATTATAAACTCTCTTTGTAGTCAAAATACATTAAATACAAACTTATTTGTCGTTATTATTATGTTAGCTTGACAAAAATTAGGCAACTAAAACCTTAACAAAGTTAATATATATGTATGTAATATATTACCTGTATAAAAAGAATAACAAGACACAGCAGTCGTTCACTCTATAACATTCTGAATCCAACTACAAAAACAACAACCTTAAAAAGCTGATATACATGTACAAATTATATTACCTGTAAATGATGAAAATCTATAGACACATCAGTCATTCACTCCTTGACATTCAGAATCCAACTAGCTAGAACTAACTACAATCTACAATAACATGAAAATTGCCTTTTTTTACAATGAGTTGCTAATAAGTAAGTAATAGGGAAATATGACAAGGCAATTTGTGTCAGTGATAGGTAAAAAGTAAATGTCAACCGTGATCTACCGTTTAGGCCAGATAAGAGTTTTATAATTTTTGTTACTCAAGACATTTTTGAGAAAAAAGTCCACTGGAGGAGGGAAAAAAATAAAAATAAAAACTCCCAAAATGTAGTTGATGGTGGATTGTAGTCAATGACGGGTCCATTATTGAAAGCAACAATGTTAGTTCTAACAGCAAATTTATCTTATAACAAATACAGTGCACATGTATCTGTATCATTGATAAAGAATTTTAAAAAATCTACAGAAATTTAATTACATGTACATTCTATTTAAAAATAAATTTCAATAAGATATTTGTTCAATGATACCTATGGCATAGTGGTAAATGAGAGCACAATACCTTCTTATCATTAGTAAAATATTGAAATACATAATAAAACAAGGTGTATAGTAACATTACCATCAAAATATTAGATATAAAAAATTTGTACAATTTTAGATTTCCAACTTTTTTTTTTGAAAATGCCAAAAAATAGGGCAGGAGGGTCCGAGTAACGAAAAATCAAAGAACTCTGGCCATATTTGATCTCGCTACAGCTCTAGTCTATATGTTTACATGGAGGAAAATACAGGCAGTGTTAGAATTAAAATTTACACAATCTTTTGTACCGCAAACAACCTTTACTGATTTTGTTCAGAAGTATATTTTTATTTTTTATATCTGATAAATACAGGTCATATTTCAAATAAATTCATACAGTTCAAGTTTGTTTGATAGACGCTTATATGATGTTATTTGTGACATAATTGAAATAGTTGATTCTTTAAAAGACGTGGAAATCAGTACTGCACATGCAGCAGGAATATGATATGAACATTAGAATGCTAATGAGAGTGGTACAAGAGTCTGAGAAATTGAACATTGTTATTAATATACTTCACGTGTAGTCATTATGCGTTTCATTATTGTATTTATTATCGTTTGCTTGCATCTAACTTGAGTCCCACTTCCAACTTATTGACTGCGCATGCGTTCAACAGGACTCTGTGAAATATTTGCACCTCGGGGTTACTTAATGATACACACGATAAGCGGATATTTAAAATTCAAGCTGTTCTGTCTGTTTAATCGCATCTATTAAATGTGCAAACATGAATCTTACATGTTTTAAATATTTTTTCAACCTTTTCTACGTGGTGAACATAACTGTACTTGATTAAAATATACGATGCATTTATCAAATCCCCTAACAAACCTCGCTGATCTGGCCGGCGAAATTATTGACAGCGCAATGTGTCAATGTAATGACATAATACGTATGTTAGGCTTTGCTTTTTTATAGCTTCATTTCTGAACCTTATCACCATAATTCACCAGTGTCATGAAAACGGTTTATACAATTTGTTTTAATGCAAACAAAGAATAAATTAAAAAAATCAACGACTATTGATTTTATTTAATTCCTACAAGACTGTACAATGGGAAAGGTGTAATTACAATGAACAAACTATGCAATATGCATGGCCTCAAGGGAATCATGTCTAAATTTTAGGCTAAGCTTTTTTATACCTTCGTTTCTAAACCTTATTACCCCAATTCACCAATGTCTCGAAAACGGTTGTGAATACTGATTAAGCTATACTTACATTTTTTTCTCATCGTCAGTCAAATATAGCTGTATGTGACATGTCTATATACAAATGTGCATGTATATGCATATCAGATAAGCGCATACTTTTTGCTTTAAACACATCCCGGCATCATAAACAGGTGCATTGAAGTGGCACTTACATAAAGTACATAAAGAAATGCACATGTTACATTTTCTTCGTAGGGTTACATGTTAAAGAGGTCAGTTTGGCAAGCGTGCCATTTTCTTCCTGTAGTACCGGTGTGTATATATATCATGTTTGTGCCTTCTTGTTTCCAGGTATCTCCACTTTAGTTCTTACACTGAATTCACTTTTAAATACAAGTTGTTAAAATGGCATTTTCTCGGAAAATTGCAGTTTTCTCAAAGGAATATTTTAACAAAAATCATCAATGCATGCCTCCAGGTAGCCTTAAAAAGTATTTTTCCGTGAAATTACTCATTCAGCAATTTGTTTGTTAGAATTCTTGGTTGAAAATGTAATGTTTGGAACAGATTACCAAAACAACTTCAAAGTGTTAACAATCAAAACTGACCAAACTCATTGTTCTGTGTGGCCCTTGAAGAAAGCAACAGGCTGACCGAAATGACTAGTTTAACATGTAACCCTATGGAGAAAATGTAATATGTACTTTTCTTTATGAACTCAGTGTATGAGGACATAGTGCTTGATTAACCCACAGGGTATTGACACATATTATTCGTATATGAGATATAAGGCTGTCGCACACGCATAAAATAATATGCGTCAATACCCCGTGGATTAACCAGTCATTTACAGTACAGCTACAGTACATTTACCATAAATGACCACCAATCGCCACATCAGAAATTCTAAATTAGACAGATGGGTTTCAAGGAAATGTTTGTTGCCAGAAAAAAGGGGCAAGGAGAGATAACTCTCATGAAATTTCCATAGAAACAAGGTCAGTGAAATGGTTATATTGATTACTGGTATTATAAATTTACATGTATAGGTCTAAGAGATGTAACTGTAAAAGGCATTGCATAAAATGTACCGGTAGATTGTCATGAAATGAAAGTCTGAAAGAGATCACCTGGGTGGCACTGTGGCCGAGTGGTTAACCCTCTTGACTATCAATCCGAAGTCCCTAGTTCAAATCTCGGCCGGGCACTGGAAATGTCAAAAACGCTTTTCAGTCTTTCCTACATAACTAGAGATGAACTGATTGGTAATCCAGAGGTAGGCTCTCATGTATCAGTGCTATACACTGGGCACGTTAAAGAAGCAAGGACTCTGGTTAGAAAGATCTAGCGTATCCCATTCCCTGTAACACATCACTGTCTCTTCTACTTGCTGTCCCTTCAGCAAAACAAGTGAAAATAAGTGATCCAAAGGTTTAAATAATTACGCATACACACACTTTGACATGTGTTGGTGATATGTTTTTATGTTTTTTAGTTTCTTATGCATAAGTCTTCCTGCCATTATTATCCACAAGCTGCGACCATGCTTCATTTGTGAGCAGGCAGGATACCAGGATATGTAAACTGGCAGGTCATACTTTTCTATGTCTGACTCTTGCAAGGGTGGCTAGGCGCTGCTCACATTTCTTGTGGCTTTGGATTGTCTGTGAGCTACCGGCACAGTATTTCCACGTAAATTCGACAACAGTGACGATGTTCCTACACATTTTCAGAAGTTGTCAGATCCTTGTGGAAAGGTAAGTTAGTACTGGATAGAATACAGTCTAGGAAAACTAGTCTGGTGAATAGACTGCTGTATAAAACTGATTGAGAAACACTGAATAAACAAACATATATCAACCAGTATTAACTTTCTCTTCCACAAGCAAATATTACAACAGCTCGCCAACTGACCATCTAGTGCAGTACCAAAATATATTCCTTGCTAGTGTGTCCTATTAATATATGAGCCAGTCTCTAGGAAAACCTGCTATTTTGACATTATGTAATTACTAATGTAACAAGGTTTATAAAATGCTCTAAAATGAGTAAAAATACATATCTATTGATTCTACATAAGTAATTTACGCATATAGTACTATATCTTAGCTTTAATATTTCTAATTTCTAACTTCGTTGCTATGGTGACCAATTCCGAAAAAGTACTCCGATTGAGAAAAACGAGGAGTTAGTTGTTTAAAACAGTAGTAGCCAAGAATTGATCAAATGGTGTAATTATGAAATTCTTGTTACAGTACTGTCGGATAACGTTTCAATGACGTTTGCAACGTCAAACAAAAATCACCATTTAGGGACTCTACAAAAACATCTGTAACTTCCTTAGAACTCAAGATATTAACAAAATTTCTTTTGCATTTTTCTCCAATAACATTATCCTTTAAGACTATGGAATTTTTCAAAATCAATATTTTTGTCAAAACAGCAGGTTTTCCTCGAGACTGGCTCATATATTTCTGCATAGAATATCTCGGCTACAGAGACAGTAAAAACAAGAAATAAACAATATATACAGGCAGATGTTTATTTTTATACAGCACAATAAAAGCACAATTTTTAATGGTTAAAAAATGTCTCTGATAAGTTTGATTCAGAAAACACAAAACAGTACATACAAGGCTGTGATATAATGATGTCAAGAATGAAGCAAAGAAAGGCACTGGAGTGATGAAACACTGGACTGTATCAGTTAATATTGCAATTAGAGATGTTTGTGAAACACAAAGAGCTAAATATACTGTATCTTTAATAATAATAATAATAATAAAGACTTTATTTTACGAGGAAACTCATTTGACAATTAAATTAAATGGCAATCTTCCATGAGATCCTCAACAATAAACGGTTGAACAAAAACACTAGTACATAATATGAAAAAAGCATAATGGCAATTTGGCCCATATGACGTCCACAATATCATAATTTTATATATAATTGGGGAATTTCATAAAAGAGTTTCAGTGAAAGGATGTGCGAAACCAATATGTATGGAATCTACAATAAAAGGAAGGTATAAATCAAAATGCTAACCAATTAAATTTATAATTAATCACTATAAAGCTTAATTAGATATAGGGACATTATAAGAGCCAGCATATCATATAATCTTTAGAACTTTGTAAAACCATAGCAGCCAAATAGTCATTAATGTTACAGCAACCTTTGACCTACTGACCTTGGAATCATTTACTGAGGGTGTCCAACCTGCATATTAAGTTATAGAATCCTCAGGCCAATTGTTTAAGATCTATTGAATGTTATACAACAGACAGACATACACACAGACCCACATGTACAAAGCAATATACCCCACATAAAAATGGGAGCACAATTACATGACATCATAATTTTGAAAGTTGAAAATCTAATAACAAGCTATATACAAGGTGTTCCATATGTATTGTCACTTGTGTCACAAATAAAAAAAATTCGTTGATATCTTTAAATCTTTATACATTTCTAGAACCATCAAGATTTCCGCGATATTTCGTGAAAAAATCAATAAAATTTAATTACCGGAATGTTGTTTCTGTTGTCTTTTCAAAGGACTAGTAATAGACACTGCGACTTTGTTCGAATAACTGTCGATTAAAACTTACTTTCGGGAAATATTCTTGTTCCACAACTATCATACCGTAAATATGGTAAATTCCTTCGATAAAAACATGATTTGCTGTACTTGATTGCCATTTTTAACAAAATAAGAGCATTTCAAAGTCGCGAAAATAAGTGTCAAAATTAGTCAAAAAAGCATGCTACTTTTCAATGTAAGCCATTGACCATCAACATTGATTTTTGGGAAGAATTTGCGATCAAAGTACAATTGATATGAAGTTATCGGTGCGTGAAACAACAAGCATCATAAAAATTTTGGTATAAATTAGAGTGATCTCCCTTGTTTTGACCGTCTTACTCGTAGACAACAAATAATTTCATTTTGATTTAAAGTTCTATTGGAAGTATAAGGGTCCAGTAATCGTATCTTATGTTGTAGTTTAAAGAATACTGACATTTACTTTTCTAAACAACTACTGCAAAGATGACACAAATTTAGCTTAAAATTAACATAAGCCAGTGTACTCGAGCATACCCTCTTCTAAGTTCAATAAATTACTTAATTGTTGACGAAAGGCTATGTAATTTTCCAGATATAGAATAGAAACATGCACCTTTTAGACAGTCATCGTAGAATCCTTCTAAATATTGCCATAGAAAAATGCAAAGGACAGTGACAATACATATGGAACACGCCTTGTATTAATTACTAGCAATGAAAGTAGTGCATGTGCATTGGTTTTACTATATCAATCTTCTTAGATATTCGTCAACAGGAACAAGCTGTGTCCATATGACAAAGGTATTACCACTATGGTCGGACCTTGACCTCTTAGTGAGTCATTGCCCTTGAAGGTCCGACTTGGACCTCTAAGTGTGACATTGCCCTTGAAGGTCCGACTTGGACCTCTAAGTGTGACATTGCCCTTGAAGGTCCAACTTGGACCTCTAAGTGTGACTTTGCCCTTTAAGGTCCGACTTGGACCTCTAAGTGTGACATTGCCCTTGAAGGTCCGACTTGGACCTCTAAGTGTGAGATTGCCCTTGAAGGTCCGACTTGGACCTCTAAGTGTGACATTGCCCTTGAAGGTCCGACTTGGACCTCTAAGTGTGACATTGCCCTTGAAGGTCCGACTTGGACCTCTAAGTGTGACATTGCCCTTGAAGGTCCGACTTGGACCTCTAAGTGTGACATTGCCCTTGAAGGTCCAACTTGGACCTCTAAGTGTGACATTGCCCTTGAAGGTCCAACTTGGACCTCTAAGTGTGACATTGCCCTTGAAGGTCCAACTTGGACCTATTAGTGTGACATTGCCCTTGAAGGTCCAACTTGGACCTCTAAGTGTGACATTGCCCTTGAAGGTCCAACTTGGACCTCTAAGTGTGACATTGCCCTTGAAGGTCCAACTTGGACCTCTAAGTGTGACATTGCCCTTGAAGGTCCAACTTGGACCTCTAAGTGTGACATTGCCCTTAAAGGTCTTGTGTATGACACATTGTCTCTATATAGTTATTATTTGTGCAAAGTTATTTCAAAATCTCCCAACACATGGCTATGTCACGAATACCTCCCAATGTTACAGATGTATATAACGACAGGTGTTGTTTTTTTCGAATACATCTAACATCTATTCCACTGTACCAATGGTTTGCTAACACATGTGTAGAAACAGATTCATAGAAACCTGTTGTACAGCTAGAAAATCTTGGTCAACATAAAGTGATACACATGTATAATGGTACATTTGCATGATCAAAGATCAGGGTCATTCCAGGTATGTCAATATGGGCGAGGGCAATTCTCTATCAACCATTACATGTCACACATGTTGTAAATGTAAATGCAGATCAACATTATTGTTTATTTATTTGTTCAAATACAAATTGAACACCTTTCATATATTCATGGATCTTACTGAGGCCTAATGCCAAATCCTGAGACTTAGTACACAACCCTACACTAAATGGCAGTTCAAACATTGTTTTATTGCTAAAATTCTGCATATGAAATTTTAAATGACCATAACTTTGTCAAAACTTTGATTTTTCATCAAATAACCCCTGTATATTGCCTTATAACATAATAGCTATGAGAAACAGATCAATTCTAACATCATGTACCTAAAGCAATGGACATTTTAAGATCAGTATAAGACAAGAAAATATCGGTAGAAGTCAACTGGGCTTCATCTTCCAAGGGGCATAACTGAGTGAATAATCAGTGAACCGGAACATGCCAACAATATGCGCATCTCCACTTGGTAGTGAAGTTATCCATGAAGTTTTGTTAAAATCTGAGCAGTGGTTCTTGAGAATTACCGCGGACAAGAATAAAGTATATAGTGATAGTACAAATCTTCCAAAGTTGTACCGTCTTTATGGACAAGCACATGAATGAAAATATGTAATTATATACATGTACATTAATAGTATTATGTATGTATTATGACATTTTGGTTAAAATGAAACTGTACAAATTGTGTTATTATTATGTTAAAATAATGAAAGTGAAAATAAAATTTGCAACAGGTAAACAAGCATTAACAAATACCAGACCCTATAAACATATGAATTTGGTCAAAAGCAACATACTTACAGTGAAGTACCATAAGTATTGGTTTAAATGGATGTCATCCTTAGTATAACCAATACTTATGGTACATCACTGTACATATAACAACATTATCACATAGATTTTAATAAACCGGTACTCATACAATGATACATATTTCTGTCCTTTGTAGATTATCAAATGAATGTACAAGTCAACTCTTGCAAAATAGGTCTGAATAACATTTGAATAGAATGAAAATCCTATTTTATCATAATTCTGAAGATACAGATAAACCATATTGTTAAATAAGAAAATAATTTAAGAAATAAGATAATCATGATTTAAATCAAGGGCCATAACTATGCAGAAACTTGGTTCGAGCATAAGCAAAACTCTCAGAGCATAAGTTTTGTAAGAGCATAAGCAAAACTCTAAGAGCATAAGAAAAACTCTAAGAGCACAACATCACATGGTTATAAACGATTCATGTAATAAAGTACATTAGGAGATACATATGAGACACAAACACATTTTGGAATGATCAGGTGATGTTGGAAGTGGTTATTTAAAATGCAAAGGGGAGTAACTGTGCTAAAGAATATGATATCATCTATCAAGTTATTCAGACCTAGAATCACAAAATGTTGCTAACATTCAACTGATCATGGAAATCAGACAATACACACATCTGGTTATAAATGGCAATACAGTATCATCAAAACATGACATAATACAAAATATGGTACACAGTATAAAACATGGTGTGATATAAAACATGGAATATTATATAAAATAATCAATCAATATTGTTTTTGTATCATACAATCCATATGACACAGAACTGTACATTTACCCATTGCAATCATCCCTAATGTTAATACAGAACCCCTAAATCAAGTATCACCTCAAAAGCCAGAACATTTCAATGTTAATACAGGACCCCTAAATCAAGTATCACCTCAATAGCCAGAACATTTCAATGTTAATACAGAACCCCTAAAGCAAGTATCACCTCAATAGCCAGAACATTTCAATGTTAATACAGGACCCCTAAATCAAGTATCACCTCAATAGCCAGAACATTTCAATGTTAATACAGGACCCCTAAAGCAAGTATTACCTCAATAGCTGGAACATTTCAATGTTAATACAGGACCCCTAAATCAAGTATCACCTCAATAGCTGGAACATTTCAATGTTAATACAGGACCCCTAAATCAAGTATCACCTCAATAGCTGGAACATTTCAATGTTAATACAGGACCCCTAAATCAAGTATCACCTCAATAGCCAGAACATTTCAATGTTAATACAGGACCCCTAAATCAAGTATCACCTCAATAGCCAGAACATTTCAATGATAATACAGGACCCCTAAATCAAGTATCACCTCAATAGCCAGAACATTTCAATGTTAATACAGGACCCCTAAATCAAGTATCACCTCAATAGCCAGAACATTTCAATGTTAATACAGAACCCCTAAATCATGTATCACCTCAACAGCTAGAACATTTCAATACTAAGACCAGCTCAATAATATGGCCACCTAAAATAATGGACACAAAGTCCAAGTCCATGTTCACGGTTTAATCTTTATTAAGAGACCACTTAATTAATACAACCATCAAACATTATGGACAAATCTTTCAAGTACATTTCATGGTATGCTCTTTATTCACCTTAATATTAAAACCAACTGAATAAGCAGTCCAATTTTCACGGAGCACGGAGTCTGTTAGCTAAGTTGGGTTGTCAACATAAGATATATAAGTGATTGTTTTGTAATCCACAAATTTACAACCCCATGAAATGATATTTTACTGAAGTCTGTGATTCTACAGTACATTTGTATATCTATGAATGAATATGAACAATGATTCAATATTATCTGCATGTTACAATAATAATGTAAGTCAGAGTAGGTAAGAGATAACACAGAATATAATGTAAAATGTTTTCCAACTACACAATGTATATATACATCTTTGTACATCATTTATTGAAATGAATAGGAAAGCAGATCATAAAAAACAACATATAAAACAAAGGTCGAATGCATTCCAGATGACCAGTATTTATGTACTGAACAAATATTTTGATAGTCATACATATTTCTCAGTAAACAATTCTAGTAAGTATGTATTCAGTAAACTAGAAACTAGTAATCTGTCAGACAAAAGGAACACTACACAGGAAAATCATGTTAGTTTAAAAATTGGCAATGTTTACAAGCAACTTAGCAATGCTTACACATCATCACAGTGCTACAGTTTGATTCAAATCCCTTCATAAATCACATCCATGTTTCTATCTATGGCTGAATGTTTAACCATTTCACAAGTTCATAAAACACATCCATGTTTCTATCTATGGCTGAATGTTTAACCGTTTCACAAGTTCATAAAACACATCAATGTTTCTATCTATGGCTGAATGTTTAACCATTTCACAATGATTCTATCTATGGCTGAATGTTTAACCATTTCACAATGTTTCTATCTATGGCTGAATGTTTAACCATTTCACAATGTTTCTATCTATGGCTGAATGTTTAACCATTTCACAATGTTTCTATCTATGGCTGAATGTTTAACCATTTCACAATGTTTCTATCTATGGCTGAATGTTTAACCATTTCACAATGTTTCTATCTATGGCTGAATGTTTAACCATTTCACAATGTTTCTATCTATGGCTGAATGTTCAACCATTTCACAATGTTTCTATCTATGGCTGAATGTTTAACCATTTCACAATGTTTCTATCTATGGCTGAATGTTTAACCATTTCACATGATCATCATACACAATTTCTTCTTAAGCATTGTTTCAAGATTTGTTACAAACAGAAATGTCCTCCTGAGAACACACTATTTCCAACAGAGAATGGTTGTAAACAAACTTCAAGTTAGTCAGCCAATAGAAATTTGTCTTTCAAACAACTGACCAACAGACAGCCAATGAAAACTTGTCTTTCAAACAACTGACCAATAGACAGTCAGCCAATGAGAACTTGTCTTTCAAACAACAAACCAATAGAGTATGCTCTCACAATATGCTGTATTCTCAACTAATCTTGAATGGATAGTACCATGGTATGCGAACTATGAAGGGATTGGTCTTCATTCATATATAAGTAGTTGTAAGTGTTCTTCACTCCGACACTGTTTAATATTGAGTGACACTACTTCACTGTGTGATATTGAGTGTTACTATGTCAAACTAGTTCTCGTGTGTATAGGAATGGATGATGACTTATTGCTAGATTCTGATATACCGGAATCAAATCTCGGATCTTTGGGTGATGTTTTCTTATCTTCACCTGTAACAAGAATAGGAATCAACATTTAGAATCAAGGTGGTGACTCGTAGAATTATTTCATAGCAGCATACATCTAGTTTATACTAACTTATATTGGCGACTCATAGAATAATTTCATAGCAGCATACATCTAGTTTATACTTACTGATATTGGCGACTCATAGAACTATTCCATAGCAACATACATCTAGTTTATACTAACCTATGTTAGGTAGATGGTGAAACAAGATTTAACAATTTCTATCAATCACTCTTGATACCTCCGAAGGGAAGTCAGCTTGCCTATTTAAAGCTGACCATCAAACACCTTTATTTTGCCATATGATATGAACACATCCCGACACACAACCACATATATAAACAAAGTCCTACCAATTAGATTCTCCTATGTAGAATGCCTAACCACCAGCCAAATTCACCGTCAAATAATTTTTTCTATTTCCTTGACATATTTCCTGTCAATATAATACAGATGCTCTGCTAAATGTTCTGACATTTTAGTTTGACATTGACATACACCCCATCTCCGTGTAGTGAACATTTATGCCATGTTATATATTTCAAATCTCCGCCAGCTATGATAAAGTTATGGCTAAGTCGCACAGTTTTAGACAGACTAACGATCAAACAAACAGTGTGTTTACTAAAAGATAAGTTTGGTGGCATTAAAAACCTTGTCTTTGACATTCGCTTTCAGTTATCAGGGTGTTTAAAAAGTTTGTTCTCAATGTTTAAGTCAATAGTTTATTTTTTTCTAAAGCCAGAAGAACATAAAATTTTCAGGTTAGATTCCAGAAGGTTCTACCATTATTCAAATCTTTCGAGCATTAAATGAAGCTATTCGTGTAAGAAATTAACATTGTGCACTGTGTACATAACTCAGATAAATTTAAGGTTAATTTAAATTTTGAGAACAAACTTTTTCAACACCCTATATACTTCTAGCAGACACTTACATTGTTCACTAGACTGGTCCACAAATGGTTTTAACAAATTCACACAATCCGTTCTCTTGAGATCTGATAATGCTTGTACCAGTCTATTCACTGTACCTCCATTTTCCTGTAAAATAATAAAACCAAATAGTTCATAACTAATTTGAGACAACTGGGCCATCTTGGTATGAATGCTCAGTTCTTACGTGACCTTGTCTCTGGTGAACAAGAAGTTGGGGCTATTCCGTGACCTTGTCTCTGGTGAACAAGAAGTTGGGGCTATTCCAAGAATAGTGCCTTCATATTACTTCAATGTTCATCAACATCTAGAGAAGAGGTCCAAAACTTACTCCACTATGTTGGTACTAAGATTCTCTTACTTTCTGACATGCCATTGGAGACTTGCTGGAAGAGCTCACAGATCAAAGTAAATTAAACTAGAAGGGGTTTTGACACAAAAACGTATGTCTACCACGATGGGCCATAACTCTGTCAGTATTCAACAATATGCACAACTAGGCTTAGTGTCAACTATGCATGTGAAGTTTCATTGAAATTTGACAAGTGGTTAAGGAGAACAAGTATGGAAGTTTGGGACATCCATCCAGCACAAAATCATAATGTCATCTCCACTTTATGAAATAATAATAATAAGAATGTGTTAACCTCAAAAAGTGTGAGGAGAAATCTTGTAGGGCTAGTATCGCCAATCTGTCCTTCCATGTGTATATGTTTGATACCCAGTCTATCAGCTAAAGCGTAACAATCTGAACCAGTCTGGGTTATATCCAGTAAATTTGACAACGTTATTCTCAGAGGGTACTCCACCTTGTACATATCACTATCTGTAATATAGAATCATATATAACTGTTGTAATAAATACATTATGATACAAGACTGTGTTCAATAAACGCTTATGTCCAGGTGGAAGTCATAGAAACAAGCTAAGTCAATCAGGGGCCAGAATTTTGATAAAATGTTGGATAGTGTTACATGGCTTTCACAATGATGGTAAAGAATGCCAAGCTCGAAAGTAATGCAATCATGGACTTTGAAAATATTTGAGTTTCAGGAACTTTTGGTTAACATTACCTATGGAACGAACAGACTAACAAACGAATGTATGGACAGGACAATTACTATATGTTTGGTGAGTCCAAGCCCCCAGCGCTAGATTACCACTTCACAATCCTTTTGGTTCATAACTCAGGAAGCAATCTAATTGTTGCGACGGATAAGTAGAAGTTGCATTAACTATAAATCAAAATCAGTTAAAACTCAAGTATTTAGACTAGAAATCATTGGGACAACTTACTTGAAGCCATACTACCCTGTCCACTATCCTCTGATACAAATCTCATAGATGCAAACTTTCCTGTTATCTGGTGAACAGTATCAGTGTGCTGTGGTGTATCAGTTATACTGGAATATGGCTCTCCATTCAATACTCTCAAAATCTGCAAATATAAACCAATGGTTAGAAACAACAGCTATCACTGAAAAGGGTGAATACTCAAACAAAACACTTCAGAGCCATGTGAAACTTCCTTGAAATTACATCAATGGTAACAGCAAAGTAGTATGGACAAAACAAAGAATTAAAGTGCAAAAGACAAAAACCTAGTAAAAATTATCTGAGCACAGCAGCCAGCTAGTATGCGTAACTAGGCTAGTGTAACATACAAGGTACTTACTTTGGCATTGGAATCAGCAAAGTCTGCTGGAGTAAGACCTCTACCCGATCTCTGTTTCTTTACGTCTTTATCTTCCTCTCCTTTATCATCTGTTGTTGTTGTTGCTGGTGTTGTTGTTGTTGTAACTTTCTGTTCCTTTTCTGTATCGGCATCTTTCACATCAACATCTTCTGTGCTGATAGTAGTAGGTTCATCATCATCATATTCCTCATCATTTGTTTCCACAGTTTCCTCCCCGCTTTCATCCACATCAGAATCCTCGTCACTAGCAACATCATCATTCTCCACATGTGGATCAGCTCCACCAGCCATCAATAATGCTACCATTCCAACGTTACCACGACCACAAGCAAGATGTAGAGCTGTATTACCATCAAATCTCTTCTTGTTAACATTCGCCCCAGCCTGAATAATTGATAAATATAATGTTTTATGTTTATTTAGGTGTAACATGTTTCTCAACAATTTTTCAGCTATATGGCAACTGATTCAACTCAATAGTTTTCCTTGACTTTATTGTATTAATTACTAATTGATTATTTCACAAGTAACCAGCAAAGTCTTCTCTACATCTGGAGAAAAAAGAGCAATTCTGTGTGCACCCCACCCCCCCCCCCCCCCCCCAATATTTGGTGAGGGGCATTAAATGACATTTTCCGTCAATTTTTCATGAAAAGGTATGACCTGCTAAGACAATGAGGGATAGATATAAGCAAACATGCATTATTTGATAGACTTAAATCAACACCTTACAGTATAACCAGTTTATAGCAGACAATCTGACCATACAACAAGTGTGACAGCTTAAGGAAGGTAGCTCTTTAAAACAGGGACAATAAATATCAGGGGTGTCAATGAGCCAAATTTAAAATCCGGGAAAATTATATGAGGCCGACCATCTTTGCCAAAATAGAGGCTTTAAACCTCATTGTTTCCATATATAACTCAGTTATAAAAACTTTTTATTAATGAACATTCTTCTGAGCAGATATAATTGACCACAACTTTGCCATTTCTTAAGATATTTTCATTAAATAACTATTATTTTGGTCAGAAATCAAAGCTCTTTTAGCAAAAGACAAATCCGGAATTCTAGATAAATCAGGAATATTGACACCCCTGTAATATTAAGTGTTTGACTGGAATGTAATAATCTTGTCTGCTAAAGACAGGTAAGAGGTGAGTACATGTGCTGTAAGTTACCTGTAGTATAAGATAAGCTGCCAGTGAGAGATCATCCACTTCCACAGCGTGATGTAATGGTGTCCGTCCACTCTTACCATCCGCAATGTTAACATCAGCTTTACCATAGACCAGTAACTTCATAGCTGCTAGATTCTCTAACTGGGCCGCTAGATGTGTCGGTGTGAAACCTGAAATAAATAGAAATGATCATATTGATTTAATGCAGTAACCTCAAAAAGATAAAACAAATCTGACAGGGAAGGCAGCACTCAACAGAAACAGCAGAGTATGAAAGACACAAAATAGAACAGAGTACAAATTGCTAGATCTACATACACAGCTGATATAAATGGAACAATAATTTACTGATCAAGAACATTAATGCTCTAAACGGAAAACAAAGACAGTGTTTGCTGTTTAGAGCCCACTGAATGTTTCCATAGAAGCAAATATTTTTAAAGTTTGGTTTCCAGTAAAACCAGCTTAAAGAGCAATATAGGTACCGGTACATGGATAACTTGTTTTGTCTCTGACTAATTGGCCAATAAACAACCTCCCGCTATGATTGGTGAAAGATCAGGAAAGGAAATGTACCTTATATGATCAGAAAAAACAAACTAAATTACGTACCCTCGTAACATCTGATGTTAAGTTCAGGAAATGGTTGCTTGGCCGATACACCGGGTCTCATATACTTGACTAAGTTCTGTAAACATTCTGTTTGTCCATACAGTACAGCCAGATGTGCGGGTGTATAACCGTTCCTATCAACCAGAGTTGTGTCTGCTCCAGCACGTATCAACAGATCTACAGCATCAGCTTGCTTTGTGATCACTGCCAGGTGTAGGGGAGTCTGTCAATATAAAATCATCCTTTGAAACTAACTGAAGATGATTCAAAAGCTAACAGCAAACCTACAAGCAATCTACAGTATCATTGTTCATTGTATGTGAAGTATGATAGAACATATCTTTGATTTCCCTATCTCTAGAGGAACACAATAAGTAATACTGTAAAACTAAGCTTATGTAAAACTTATAACAGTCACGACTTGATGCGACCAGTCTGTAGTCCAACTCACAGAATTGTTGTGAATGGTTAAAGTCCCCACAACTTAGTAAGGAAGTTTTATCAAGCATGTAGTACATGTACTGGTAGTTAATATTTGTAAAGTGAAAACTATGGGGAAATAATGGAATAGTTGTTTTAAAATCAATGGAAATCAATGACATTACAAGTCAAATATATTATGATGAACATTATGCACAGATCCAAAAAAAATTCTCCAGAGGGTCCAACCAGCTATTGTTTCTCAGGAAATGGTTCAACCAGCTAATTTTATCAGAGTTGGTCCAACAAGCTACTTTTTTTAAAGGACTGTCCTGACCAGATTCTTAGCCCTGACAACCCTGTGTCAATATATGAGCCAGTCTCCAGGGAAACCTGCTATATTGACATTATGTAATTACTACATTTTAAAAAAGCTTTAAAATAAGAAAAAATGACATATCTATAGATTCAATTTTAAGTAATTTATTATTTATCCATATATAACTATATCTTAGCTTTAAAATTTCTTATGAATTATGTTGAAATAGCTTACTTCGTTGCTATGGTGACCAATTTAACAAAAGTACTCTGATTGAGAAAAATGAGGAGTTAGTTGCTTAAAACAGTAGTAGCCTTTCTCTAAATGTAATCCTTTACAATTTGGATATATCTTTTAAAACTTAAAACTTCATTCTAAAATGTAATACCATTTTGAAAAGTTTATGTCAAGAATTGATCAAATGCTGTATTTTTAAGTATGTGTTACAGCGACGTAAGATAACCCCCTCCAGTCCTCCTCCTCTGGATCAGTGCATGAACTTGATCTGTTTCATCAAAATCTAAAATCTCTCAACAACAACAACAACAACAACAACAACAGTACAAACCTGATAGTGAAAGTTGTAAGCATTGATTCTAGTGTAAGCATCGGGTAATGTTACCATGACATCTAGAATATTCTGGAACACAACGTATCTCTGGTTGATCAACGCTGTATGTAGGGGTCTGTAAATATAACATTCAACATTAGTGATATCAACAAGACACAAAAAAAATCCAAAAACATGTCAAACATGGGAAAAAACCTAAAACCCTGCAATAAAACTTCATATACAGATAAATAATCCTGCAAAGTTTCACGACTGTAGCTAAATAATTGTTTCTGAGACCCATGTGCCACAAAATAATGTTGAAAATGATTCAAGCAACCAACCTTTCATTGAACTTGTCAATCTAATCAACAATGCCAGTACAATATGTAAATGGTATCCTTTATTCTTATATTCTGTCTCTACTGAATGGAACCAATGTTTAATCATATTTTCGTTTGTTAAGGAAAAAAATACAAAGACCAGACGGGCCCAGATCTCCAAATGAATATCCAGTACAAATCCCAATTCTATTTTAGATTTTACTAAAATCACAGTCTATGCTTCAGACAAATCTGACAATGGAGCTCTCGAGATTGACCTGTTATAAACTGTATATAGAACTATATTATTGATCTGTGATATCGGAATTTTGAATCCGGTCTAACATGGAAATTAGCTGAAGATACTAGTAAATGACAATATTTCAGTCAAGATGTAGCTCATATTGATCTTATTTAATTTGAATAAGGATAGCCAATCATATCGCCTGTTACTGACCAAGAGTTTAATATGGTGTGATCTGATTGGTTGTCCTTATCCTTAAGTCAAGTAAGATCAATATTGAATACCACCCCTGGTGCCAGATACTTATTGAAACATTACAATCAATGTACTAGTACACATATATATATATATAACTTACAGGTCTCCGTCAGGATCATGTACCGCCATCAGGAAACGTTGTACCATCAATAATGATCTGATATCACCCGATGCAGCATAAAACTGTAAAGCTTGTGATGTTTTCATAGCTAGCTTCATCATAGGATCCATATCTGTTTGTACTGTAAATATACCATGTCAATATACTAAATATTGTCATTAAAATTCAATTAAAATGCAATTAAATGTGGGAATCCAAGGGCCACAACTCTGCTGAAACGTGTAACTCGCGAACTCCAAAAATAATAAGTAAGAGAACAGAGGGATATGGTGTAGAACATGCAGTGAGTCCTTACTGCCTCAATCAATGGCTTGTCCATCACAAGATTTGCCACCCCCAAATATTAGATATTTATAGTAGTATCCAAATGACATATTAAAGCATTAACAAAAAAATATAAATATTTGTTTTCAAACAAGTTTGGTAAGTCAGCTTAAACTTGGTTTTAGAACAGCAAATATCCAAGTAGTAAAACTTCACATCCTGATAAAACATACTTTTAAAAAATTATATTTGTATAGAGGCTCAAACGGAAGACTGGGCAAGCCCAACTTTGTTTAATACCTTTATATATGATTTTAATCAAGTCTTTAATTATTACTATATGATAAGTACATAACCAATGACAGTGTTAATACTGTTGTATTAACTTCAATGGTTACCTTACATATACTAGTAGTCATACCCCCAGCGGATATAAATATAAGATTTAAACAAGCCCAATATGTCACCTTATATCATCAACACTTTGCTTGATGGGTTTGGTTCTTCCTGTTAAACAAACTCTTCACTTATTACAAATAATAAATGCAAACACAAGTCAAGGTTTTTGTGTGTAACATCCTCTTTCTACCTAGGCTTCAGGGGTGAACACTATAGACTTCCTGTGTTACCTCGTATCCTCATTCTAGTCTATTTTGTTTATAGCCAATCAATACCCAGCTATATATCATGTAATCTGTTAATGGAATAATTCTCTACAAGATACAGATCAAGTACCAGCAAGATACATCCCTGCCCAATATGTCTGCCAAGTATAAACCATCAGTTTTATGTTCTATTGATAAATTTGGTTACCTTAATACTTATTTACAAGCAAATCATTTTTTCCTCATAGTTTTTATATTCATGATATGATACAACATCGCCTCATATATATTTTAATGTTTTTCCTGAAATCAAATATGCAAAAAACTATACAAAGTACTGTTAGAACTGGTAAGAAAAATATCCGTTTGTAATATATATGTTTGTAATATAATTATATGTTTTATATCCTGCCAGGGTTGTTCATAAAGTTTCTGGAGGACATAGCTCTTTATCTACCAGGTAAACGAACCAGTATCAGATCGGACCAGCATTGCAAGGAATTGACAATGTCAGATACAAGAGGGCATGACGTGTAGCTTCAAAATTGACGGAAGGGAAAAGCCTGCCCAATGCAGGAATTGAACATAGAGCTGACAGGGATACAGTCTTGCACTTTACTCATTGTAGTAGCTGGGTGGCTGGTAATATACGATATAACTTCAACAGTTTATATTGACTCTGTGACATGTTTTTATATGTCCACAGCCTTCATTGCTGGTAAACATATATGCTTTTGGTAAATGAAGTAAAAACGTGGTGAACAAAGGCCATCCTAGGCAAATATATGCACAAATTGTCAACTCTTCATATCTAAGTATAAAACACACCCAAGTAATCATCAATCATCTAACATAATATAAACATGATCCCAAATCAGGAACTAAAAATACGGGCTGAAAAAATACCCTATACTGCTGTGTTGATTTTCCCTACTTCAACATATCAATTGTATACTACCTGGGAATAATTTGAAATTAATGAAACATATCTACTTATGTTAAATATACAAAATATATTGTAACATTTTAGAGCAATATTTAACTTTCACTATCCAAGAAACCCTAGTATCTTCCTTCAAGTTCCTTGATGGTTCAGGTTTGGTTTTAATCAAAGTAGGTTACAATATGCTAGGATAACATGCTAACATTTAGCAATAATTTTCCTAACCTTACAGTCATCAGAAGCCGATATATGAAAGCCTATGTCTGGAAGATTATATTTTATATTGTACTGTAGCATTACAATTTCTCTACAGCAATGCACATTGGCAAACACAAAGCTGGTTGTTGTGCAGAGGTTGTTGCTCTGGAGAGGTGAACTTAATAGTAAATGGTAACTTCTTAAACACAATGATATTGTGTTGCTAAAGTGGTTGTTTCTCAAGGGAGGGCTGCTATGGAGAGGTTGCACTGTATTAAGTTTCCTTAAAATTCTGATCTTACGTTAGTTACATATTCAAACCTATCAAAGATACAGTAAAAGTGCAATAATGTGGTTTTATTAATTCAATAACACAATAATAAGACAAAATCACTTACATGCAATGCTCATAATGGATACTTAAAACTGAAAATAATACTCCTGAGTTTTGACTTTTTTACTAAACAAATCTTTCTTTCAGTCTGATTTGTTCTACCTGATAACTGTGGGTGAGTTATATGCTGCACTATTTATATACAGATATATACAATGTAGTATTATGGTCATATCCTTGCAATGCAAAAACCATATCACCATTTCGTATCAGAAATCTATTGAATTATCCCCCAAAATTCCCCGCTTATAGCCATGAATACAGAGATATCATCAGACCGGTCACCAGTCAAGCTAACACAATGATCTCAACAGGAAACAACATTCACAATATAATTTCCTTTTTGTATACAATGTATCATTAACAAATACAATGGAACCATTGATCTCTATGACATTGATATGGGTATGGGTAA
The DNA here is from genome assembly GCA_947247005.1 of Spisula solida. NCBI lineage: Eukaryota > Metazoa > Mollusca > Bivalvia > Venerida > Mactridae > Spisula > Spisula solida. Next base: position 48,962,682 of record OX365944.1, on the reverse strand, counting down.
CGCCCATTATGAATCAATTAATTAACTTTCATTTTCCAACAATACTAATGTAACAGTTCACTGTGGATCATTCAGCTGCAGAATTCATTGGACTGATCTGAATTTGTGCACAATGTACTGGTCTGAATTTGTGCACAATGTACTAGTCTAAATTTGTGCACAATGTACTGGTCTGAATTTGTGTACAATGTACTGGTCTGAATTTGTGTATTAAATGGATTGTTCTGAATTTATGCACAATTTACTGGTCTGATATCACAATGTACTGGTCTGAATTTGTGTACAATGGTTTGGTCTGAATTTGTGTACAATGGATTAGTCTGAATTTGTGTACAATGGATTGGTCTGAATTTGTGTACAATGGATTGGTCTGAATTTGTGTACAATGGATTAGTCTGAATTTGTGCACAATGTACTGGTCTGAATTTGTGTACAATGGATTAGTCTGAATTCGTGTACAATGGATTAGTCTGAATTTGTGCACAATGTACTGGTCTGAATTTGTGCACAATGTACTGGTCTGAATTTGTGTACAATGGATTGGTCTGAATTTGTGCACAATTTACTGGTCTGAATTTGTGCACAATGTACTGGTCTGAATTTGTGCACAATGGATTAGTCTGAATTTGTGCACAATGGATTGGTCTGAATTTGTGTACAATGGACTGGTCTGAATTTATGCACAATTGACTGGTCTACATTCACAAAGGATTGGTCTGAATTTGTGCACAATGGATTGGTTTGACTTCACAATGGATTGGTCTGAATGAGCTGGTCAGAATTAAAATTTACGCTAAATTAGAAAGTTCAACACAATTTATACCCACAAACTTAAACAATGCAAAAAAAATTAATAATCAGGAAAGTCTAACCTTGCAAAACTTTAGAAGAACAAATTCACACAATTTTGACTTCTTGAAAAGATGATATTTCAGTTAAGATTTGCTCTTGCATACCCTCATAGTCTAATATTTTATTTGCTGTTATTTCCTGTAGATATGGCGTGTACGCTGACACTCTCCTCCGAGTGTAGCGGACACAATGTAATGACGTAAATAATTGTTCATGCAATCAATTTAAGTCGCTGCAAAAATGTATGACGTATTCAAACAACATTTACAATAAATCGTGACTAGCAGACAATGGACTGTATCAATTAATACACTATGAGGAAATACAGCACCATTATTTAGTTCTTCTGACATTTCCAAACAGATTGAGATATTAATACAAAGCATGCAGACACAATCCTATACCACAGCCATCAATAAAGTATAAATGATTTCAATCGCACTGCGTGTAGAATAGTTTTAAATTGTTTACTATTGTATTGCTTATTATAGTACTATTGAGAAGTTAGGTTGAATTTTGGGACATACTTTGGCAATGACCCAAGAAAGAAAAACAAAGTATGAATTGTCAGACTACCTCCTACAAAGAGTCTCATGTCATACTTATGACAATGACAATACAATTATAAGGCAATTACAACCATTATTTCAAACCAATTTGGTGCTAATTAAAAGGTGCAAAAATATCAAAACGACTCCTGCAGCAAATAATTTCCTATAAAGCTCCATACAATGGTTGCTTTCAAGTAAACTCATTGCATACATCTTAAAAATATCTTTAGAAAGATGATCAGACAGACACTTGAAAATTTCAAAGAAAAGGAAAACCACACCTTAAGATTGATGACAGGGAATGGAAGTTAAGAGAACATTGGTGATTCCCCTACATAACCCTGCACTGTAACCCTGTTAAACTAAAAATATCTGAATAAACCAGCAAGTAGAATTTGTTCAAAGTACTTGAACGAATCTTGAACTTACGAACATAAGATAACTTCTATAAAATTCTTGGAACAAATTATCAAAAACTCTTGAAACAAATACAACTTGAGGAAAGAGAATGGTTTGTATGATATCATAAACAATACTTAGCAGACGACTGAAAACTTAAAACAGGACATTTAAGTTTTGTTTAATTTAAATAGTTCATGCTTTGCATTAGCTACCCTGAAGTATTCTTCACTTACTTACTTACAAATGGAACAAGACTGCGTTCAATAAACGCTTATGCCCCCTGTGGAAGCCTTGTCCATAAATAAGTCTAAGTCCAAAATTAGGTCAAGGTGAAGGTCAAAATGGGGTCAGGTGATACAGGCGTGTGGAGAGTGTTCATATACAACATCCGTGCAAGTATGAAAGCTTTGTAGCCAGCCATAATGTTGCTAGAAGAAACGGTCAATTTGGGTTAACCAGGATGGACGAACGGACAAACGAACGGACGGACGAACGGACAGGTGAATCACTATATGCCTCCCGATCTATCGATACGGGGGCATAAAAATCGTTCACTTTAATTTTTCTGCAATGCACTTGAACAAGCTGTGGAAATTCTTACATTCAAATATCTGGCTGGCAGACAATAGGCTGGCTAGCAGACAATAGGCTTAAATAACGGAATGTTAACAGAACTAATGTAATTTTTGATTATTATCAAATATATAGAAATTCAAATTTGCAAAAAATGTTCAGATGTAAGCCTACAATGTATTAACCAATACAATTTCTCTTTGTTTACAATGATCTAAGAAGCTAAATTCTTCATTCAAACACACCAATGATTCGCTGACCCATGTGATCATAAATAAATACCCTAAGATTAAAAAGTACTCATGTTAAGTATTAATAGTTTGCACAGAGACCAAAAGTTTAATAACATTTTAAAATTGAAAATATATATTAATCTTGTACTTCATAGAACAGAGAAGGAAGTACTGTGTCAGTTGTACATGAACTGATTAGCCAATCAGAGATAACCTCAGTTAACTTCTCGTAATCAATACATGGAATTATATCAAACGTTTCCTTAACCAATACGTTTTCTTCTTCTTATAGAAACGTGTATACACTCAAACCAGGGTTAGAAGTCTCCTGAATTACATAACATTCTGTGTCCAGTCAATATTAGTAAATCTTATATTTTCAATTTTGAAATCAACATTAAATATACTGGTAGCTCTATTTATATAAAGCACAAATGTCATGCAAAATTAGAGGAGAAGCAAATCCTGCAATCTTATCCTTTCAGAATTTATATAATTGATGTATATATGAACCATACATGAATGTATTAATGATGAAGAAATTATCTGAATAAAATATGTTTACACTAAACAGCCACCTGGTTTAAGCAGTCACATTTTAGGTGTCATTTGACAGGTTAGATTGTATACTATGTAATGCACATATACATAGAAGACTATTGTTGGCTTTAAGAAGATTAATCAAGATGGTAATACTGTACACCCAACAGATGTCTTGCACTGTCTTTACCTAACATCTTAAGTCAATACTTACACTCAAAATTTTAAGTATTCATTTCAATTATTTGAGACTTCCTTTATCTTATGTCTATTGAAGACTATGCATCTATGATTGGCAGGTCATTGATACTCACTGATGGTTTGAGTGACAGTTCTGTTAATATCTAATTTTGAGGGAATACTTAATGTTATTACCTAGCACTCTATATAACGAGTAATTCGTTATTTTGGACTGTTTCATGTCTTAATGTTTATTTTTAGATTCAGGTATGAAACAGTTCATTGCCAGGAGGGCAACAGTTTTGACTGTCACACCCCTGGATGAACTGTTACCTGCGCACTACGATGCGCAATATAAATTCCTGCAATAACACCCTGCTAGATCTATAGCGTTTTTTTAATATAGCTCTTGAACAATGTTTTGTCCCTTTTTGCTTTATTACATGGGGATAATGACAGTCTTGAATTTATAACAAAAAATATCCGCTATTAGTATGACAAAATGTCTTAGAAATATCCTTTTTGTTTGTTGTATAAGTAGAACTTTACTGTAGTTATATAGAGTATTAGGTAATAAAACAGTTATTTCATGTCTGTTTTGGGTTAACAGTCAAAACTATAGTCCCTCTGTATCGGGGAAGACATTTTGAACTGTTGCCCTCGGCCTATCGGCCTCGTGCAACAGTTCAAAAGTCTTCCCCGATACCTCGGGACAATAGATTTGACTGTTAACCAAACAGACATGAAATAAGTGTATAATATAACAATTGAAGGATGAGCTGCAGGGTTTGCCTGGTGCAAGCTCATTTGGTTGCTGCTGCAAAATGTAACAGTTTTATATGGGGCTCAAGTTAGAAATTAGCGATACGCATATTTTTCACAAATTGAAGAATAACCTTTAGTTTCCTTAGTGATTTTAGCAGCATCAAAATTATTTAAACAATTAATAATCTTGATTGTATTGTTTAGTTGATACACTTTATGATTTTAAGAAAATTCTAGTTTTCTACTAAGATGTTTTTTATAAATAGCAGCCCAGTATGGATGTAGACAGGTTGAGTTAAGTACAGGACATGGTTTCCATGATGATATTCAAGACTTTCATGTTCAGGAAAATTTCTAAATGGTAACCTTCCCACTTATGTTTTAAGTGTATACAGAAGTAACAGACAGTAACAACAAGGCTGCATTAAACACTTCCTGTAATTCTATATATCCAGTCTGACAAGATACGCCCAAACTTTGAGATCATACACTACAATTACACCATGGTTAAACAATGTTAAAGGATGTCCGTAGGCTTTGGCTAACAATAGTTATAACAGCAGTCAATACGGTCTGAAAAGCATCTTTACCAAAACGCATTTACCACTATTGTTATCAATCCTTTACCGGGTAATAGTCAAATTAGATAGATGAAAGTGAAGGATAAGTTATGGCATCTCGATAAATCATATTATTTGCAACATAAATACAGTCAGACCTGTGTTAAAGGTCACTTAAATTAATCAACCACCTGTCTTAAGCGTCCAATATAACAAATTCTTAATCAGTCATGTTTGTATTAATTATATACATGTGTATATCTATAGCGCAGACAATCCAAAGCAACACAGAAACAGAGGCAGTGCCTAGCCACCCACACAAAAGTCAGACATTGAACGAACCATCCATATCCCAAAAAAGGGATGTTTCAAGCAAGCCTGTATACTTACACTGCAATGAATGACATACTGCGGATTTTGAATTTCGTGCATAATTAACCATAAAGGGAGGTAATTATGAATGATAACTACACTGAAGTGAATTACACCTGTATTAAAGAGACATCCGTGTTCAACAGCCACATTAAATGTGTTACTAGACCTGTTGCTTAAGCAAGTTTTAACCAGTTGTGACTAGATAGGATAATGTGACGTCTGCCAGTTTCCAGCCTGTATTTTAAGACTTCAATTTTTACATGACTCACCTGCAGTGTCAGTTTTCTGGGCTGGTTCCACTTGTGCACCTGATTCCAATTTTATAGTGGTTGCTTTCGTAACAACTGGTTCCCCAACAGTTAAGATTGTAGCAGACGTTTTCATTTGTTCAGACAGAGTAGCTGTACGTGTGAATGGTTCTGTCTCCGTCTCTGACACAGGTACTGCTTTAGTCAAACTTGGTTCAAATTGGGCTGTCTGCTTCAATACAGAGCCGGATCCAGCTGATCTAGCAACCATTTCTGACATATCAAATGCGTGAGGAGGACATACATTGTCAACTTCATCATAACCTTCACAAGGGTCAGATCTTGGTGGAGCCCCGTCTACCATGTCTAGTACATCAATCACATCCTGTAGGTCAGTATCACATGCCCGGGGACTTCTAGCTTGATACGCACACGACTGTGTCCCATAATGCTGCTGAAACTGTCCCAATTGTTGTTCCACTTGTTTCAGACTTAATGCCGGCTGACCTCCAAATATGTAATCCTTATTGTCAATGAACTGGCTTGCAGTCTGATTGTACTGATCAAATAGTTCTGTGTTCAATTGTTGACTGGTCCACATGAAGTCAGTCTCTACATTATCAGAGGACATGCTAGACACTTGGACTGGTTGCTGGACTGGTTGCATGTCTTGTTCTATTTTTAGATCATTCAAGGTCATCTGGAGGCTTGCTTGCATTTGAGAGTCTGCCATTGGAATGGTTTGATTTGGTGACATGATCTGTTGGACATTTATACCTTGTGGTGAGTTAGGATTCAGATGTTGAGATGAAACTGCTCCGAACTGAGAAGTGAGCATCTGGCTAGCACTTTGTGGAGATCCTAGAGTCATAGAATTATTGAATGGTGAAGTAGCAGACATAGAACTGTTGCTAGGCGATGTAACACCAATCATCTGTGGAGACGGTTCATTGTAATATTGTGTTGAAACAACAGCATTCTGAAGTTGGTCGACATTACATGGAGGACTAAGAGTGACCTCTTCATAGACAAACTTTGATGGATCCGCCATTATGTCCACCGAAGCCTCGGTGTATGATGCCTCGGTGTAGAGAGGCGGGGCTTGTTGTTGATGGTACGCCGGTTGTGTTCTCTTAGCATGTAAAATAGGTCTCCTTATATCTGTAACAATAAAACACGTTCATTAAGTGCAAACATAAAAGCTCAATCAGGAAGCCAAGTCATCAACACAGTTTGAGTGATCTGCTAGTACTCCTGATAAGGTCATCAGTTTTGATTGGACAATAGCTACTGTTTCTTTGTTGAACATATAAATCAGGCTGTATTGTACAGTAGTTTTAGTTGTGCCAAGTACAAGGTTGAACAACCAAACTAAGGCTTAGCACTGGTTAGGAACCCAGGAAGGACGTATCAATTGTTATAGATTAACAGATTATATTTTTTTTCTTAATCAATGGAAACTTTTTTTCTGAACACTCATTCACATGTATATTAATAATTATAAACAGCAAGTTCAATAACTGTTTAAATAACAATGCTGGTTTAAAAACATTTTTAAAACAGAAATGTTGTTTCCAATAAATACAAAAGATCTCTAGCTTAGGTAACATTTTGTTAATTTTTGTTTGCAAAACTTACCACTACTCATCAACGACAATGGCCGCTGTCCAAACTGGGTGGTCCTGTGTAAGTTATTGAAGTCTGGTATGGCTGAAAATATACATATGTACATGTATATACAAATAATTATTTCAAAAACTCAATAAAGCAGACGACGAAAGGTAGGCACAGGTAGAACATTAAAATTTTTAATCATTGGTTTAGAATAAGTACATTTTATTTTGCTTGTATCACATGCAAACCAATGGTAGAATCTTTGTTTGATAATGTTTTGCTAATTATTTTGAAACCATGCAGATATTTCTAATTTTAAGGAACCATCTTCATGAAGTCTTCATTTTCGAACAAATATGGTTTGCTGTGAAGACTGGTTTGCTATTATGACTAGCTTTTTGACGGTCTTATTAGTGTAAACTTAAAGTAATAACATAATCATGGACAACCTGAAGATAACTGGTGATTGGTATCTGTCACACACATTGAGGCTATAGGCAAATTTTGTAATAAATTGTATTTTCTATTTAATATTTAAACTGGATATATAGAGCTTTGAGCTCAGCTGAACTAAAAGGACAAAAGATAGGACGGAACAAGTGATTTGACGGAACAAACGATAGGATGGAACAAGTGATAAGATGAAACAAGTGAAGGACGGAACAAGTGATAGGACGAAAAACAAGTGATAGGACGAAACAAGTGATAAGACGGAACAAGTGATAGGACGGAACAAGTGATAGGATGGAACAAGTGATAGGACGGAACAAGTGATAAACGGAACAAGTGATAGGATGAAAAACAAGTGATAGGACAGAACAAGTGATAGGACGGAACAAGTGAAGGACGGAACAAGTGATAGGACGAAAAACAAGTGATAGGACGGAACAAGTGATAGGACGGAACAAATGAAGGACGGAACAAGTGATAGGACGGAACAAGTGATAGGACGGAACAAGTGATAAGATGAAACAAGTGAAGGACGGAACAAGTGATAGGACAGAACAAGTGCTTTGATAAGAGTATATAAGGACCTTTCAGTAATTTGTATTTTTTAAAACTAATGATACAATGTATGAGATATATAGATACGTACATCCACCACCGTTCTGTAGACCGTTACTGTTATCACCACTACCGTGACCACTACCTCCGCTACCGTTACTGTTGTTGCTATTACCACCAAATGATGAGTTGGAATTACTGAAGTTGTTTGGATAGTTGGGTAACAATTTCCTTCTCTTACGATCTATGTCTTCTTTGTCTGTAAGAATATGATAATACATGGTCAATTAAATCAATAAAGGGTAAATTAAATCTCTTGTTATACAAAATGCAAGCAGGGAAACCAGGTTAACTAGACAAAGAGTGGCAGTATCCTGGTCAACTAGACAAAGAGTGGCAGAATCCTGGTCAACTAGACAAAGAGTGGCAGTATCCTGGTCAACTAGACAAAGAGTGGCAGTATCCAGGTCAACTAGACAAAGAGTGGCAGTATCCTGTTCAACTAGACAAAGAGTGGCAGAATCTTGGCCAAAACATGGTAAGTAGGCTGCTCAAGACAAGATATACCATATATGATAGATTACTAATGTATAAGCAAATATTTCTCGATGGTATAAAATTCCGAATTCTTAGTAGAGTTTCATTGTAAAATTTACGCCTGAGGAAATATTAGTGAATTTAGCAATTTCCAAAAAATTCACCAATATTTCAATGTCACTAATGTACCCACGTATATACATTATACTATAAATATAGTATACACTTGCCAGAACAAAAAATCAATATAAAACTATATTTCAGTATGCCTACAATAACATATATCAAATGATGCAAATGTCTGATTTACAAGTTATAGTCCAATGAAATACGTGAACGGTTGAAACAAGGGGCATATTCCAGTAAATTTATCACAATAATCATCTGTGATATATAACTTCCCCTTATTTATCATCATCCTATACTTATGTAATCATATTTATTACATGCAAAGTATGTATATATATAACTTTACATAATTCCCCCACAACTATGATAAATTGCACCAAAGTCTAAAATGTTAAGAAATGTATCTATCAACAGGAAGTATATACAGCCAAACCTGTGGTCACCTGAATTAAGCAACCAACTGTCTTAAAGAGCCAATAAGTATTCTATTAATTAAATCTCAACCAGCCATTTTTATATAGAAAACACTTCATGAACAACCACTTGTTTTGAACAGTCACTATTTAACCGTTTTTATATTGAATACACTTTTCATGAACAACCACCTGTTTTAAACAGCCAATATTAAACCAAATTTATATTGAATACACTTGTCATGAACAATCACCTGTTTTGAACAGCCAATATTAAACCATTCTTATATTGAATACACTTTAAATGAACAACGACCTGTCTTGAAAAGTCACTATTAAACCATTTTTATATTGAATACACTTGTCATGAACAACCACCTGTTTTGAACAGCCAATATTAAACCATTTTTATATTGAATACACTTTAAATGAACAACCACCTGTCTTGATAAGTCACTATTAAACTATTAAATTCCAATCAACCATTATTATACCAAAGACATATGTATTAACCAGTTACCTGCTTTAAGTCACCTTTGATATAATCACTATACAAAAGTATTACTGTCTATACAACTTCATGTTAGACTGTACAATAATGACAAACAACAAAAAACATTTTATACTGATTAAGATGGGACATGACTAAAGCATCATCCATATAAAGATATAGTGCAATAATTTATGATAACATAATCAAGCATTTAGATTCACCTAGTTACATATAAATCACCTGCTTATCATACAGGGGTATATTATTTGTTACCAAAAAATCCCCTAATACATTCCCCTCAATTGCTTACACATCACAGGACACTATTGACAAGTGTAAATACCAGTACATATTAGATATGGGTCATGTAAATAATACCAGTACAATCGGGGTACATGTAATCAGGGTAGGTAAGTATAAGAGTGGGTGTAATATAATGCTGGTGTCTAATTTGTCGCTGAACAAAGGCATTATGTGTAATGTCACACAGCAATTATGACTCAAAGTACTTTAGTCTACATAATTCTTAATAACCACATAAGTCACATAAAGCAAGCAGTGTCAGGGTAGATGTTGCAAGAGTGATACCACAGAATTCTGATAGCCGAAACTTGGTCTTTCAACTTCAATTTCTTGACAGCTGAAACTTAGACTTGAGCGGTTAAGTTCATTTTCTCATTCAGTTGTGTGTTGGGCATTGTGCTGTAGTGCTGCCTTCCTTGTCTGATGTTTTGTTGTCCTTTTCGACTGAGATTTCTACTAGAAATGTTTTGGACGACTGTGGTATTATGTGATTGTATAGATGGGAAACAATATGAGACACTTCAGGCAGCAGCAACCTTTATACCTTTCAGTCAAGGACAACCCATAAAAAGTGTTAGCACAAAAGTGTAAGCACTAATTTCGTTTTTTCTGCTAAAGAGACAACAAGTATATATAGAAAAGATAGTGGTGTGTAACAAGGACTCTGGGTGCGCTACCTTAGCTCTTCCCAAATAAGATTCCTTGGTTTTTTAACATGCCCAGTGTACAGCACCGATTCATGCGATACTACCTCTGATGTACCAACCAGTTTATCTCAGATTTGGTGCTATACACTGATAAGCATGTCAGAAATGATCAAATACCCCTGATTCAAACCAGAGACCTATCAATTGGTAGTCAACACTTGACCACTGTGCCACCCGGCAACATGAGTATGGGTTTTGAAAAGGATGTGGCAGGGGTCCAACTGAGGCATAATACCCAATCCTGAAAACAAGTCGCAAGTCTATTTCGGGTGGCCTGAACACACATTCCTACACAAAAACTCAGTTCAAACATTGTTTTATTGTTAAAATACAGGCTATGAAATTTTAAATGACCGTAACTTTGTCAATTCTTTGAAAATTTTCATCAAATAACGTTTATTAACTGCAGAGAAGTTCATTCTTTTAAATGCAGCAATTCCGAATTTTGCGATTATTCCGTAATAGTAGGACCACTGCAACGTGCATAGCAAACGTAGAAATATGACAAACCTCGTATTCTGGGATAGTATGTAAATGATTTTGGATCGCTGGATTCACCGTCAGATTTCCTCTGTAGACTAACAAGTACATTCACTGGTGACTGTATGTTAACATCACGATATTCTGGCGTCTTAAACACGATCGCAAACTGTAAATACACAATCATTCTTACATTAGATTGCATCAATTTCAACAATAAAACAGACTGATACACAAAATATGTTAAAATCATTCATATTGTGAGTATAAAATGTAATTTTCTGGTGTCACCAATTTGCGATATTCAAACTTGTCAAGAAATATTGAAAGAATGAAAACTTCTGTAATTGTGTGAGAATAGATTTTGTGGTGAAAATATTAAAATGTGAAATGCATGAAAATTCGTTCCCGAAGAAAATGACTTTGAAGTTCAAAATTTGTCGCCATAGAAATATTCCCTGGTATATACAACAACAGCAAGTTAAACAACTTAACTGAAGCAATCATTATCAATGCATGTCACATGTGCAGAAATTTACCGTGCGTTTAATGTGTAAAATGTCAATATCAAATACATTACACACTCAGCTTTGAAATGCTGATTTCATTATATCATTACAAACAAGACCACTGAGGAAACACGTAACTAAACAATCCTCAAAATAAGAAAATATTTTATGTGGACCATAGAATGACACAGTTGCGTCATTTCATGATACAAAATACCTGCCAAATTAAACTCTTTGTCAATTTATTAATGCATCGATTTTAAAAGGGAAAGTTTTGCTTTTTCATTGGGGCTAATGGTTCTCAGTCAATTATTATTATGTTATAATGAAATACACCCTGAATGGAACATAACATTTATGTACTTGAACCCCTATTTTAATAATTGAACTATTCCCTCCTCTTGTTTGCCACAATACAGCAATATCATTCATCATCCAGGGGGTTTCCCCATAATATTTCACAAGCACTGATACATGAACCCTTGAAGTAGGGGTCAGACTAGAGGGTATGGCCCTCAAACACGTGCAGTAGATTGATAATGTGTCTAGTCTATGCAGACTAGGAGACTTTTTATTTGAACTAGTTTATATAATTAATAATTACTAGTGTAGTAAGGGTTTAACAGTCTAAAACATAACTTTATATTAAATCAACATTAAAAATATTACATCAACAAATCATAAGACCATTATTGAGTTGGTTGTAATATTGTCTGTTTATTAAGGTCAGTCATTTGTTTACAAACATCACAATATCATAACATTGTATCATTGTCCGAAAAATTTTAATTAGAGAAAAAGGCAGTGAAAGCCAAAAACCTTTTTCACTAAGCTACATAGTATGTAATATTTTTAATGTTGATTTAATATAAAGTTATGTTGTAGACTGTATGAGTATGAATATAGTATGAGATAATGAGGCGGTGTTCAGGTCAGGATTTTATTTATCTGAATAGCTACTGCTGCTGCTGCTAAGACTAACATTGAAATTGTTATTTAATGTTGAGATTAATATAACTTAAACATAAAAATCTTTCAATCTTTGAATACCCATATCAAAAGCTGCATATTATTTTAATGTTCAGTATCAAGTTGCAGTTTGAAAAGAATTTGCTAGCAAAAATTAATTTCACATCTCATTATCACTTAGCAACAGAAATATTTCATAAGGTAAATTTTAGAACATACCACATAGATGAGATGAATCAGCAGATTACAAATCAGTATTATATTGTTCCGGGAAAAGGGGGTTGCAAGCTTTGCTAAAAATTAAGCCAGGTTTCCATGGAGCAAATTATTTTGGCGCTGATTTTTTCAGTGCGTAATAGTGCGTCGATTACGCACCGAAAAACTGTTTCCATGAAGAAAATGGGAATATAAAATATTACACGCCGAAAAAAGCATCAATGGAGACGACAACATGCAATATAGAGTAAAGCTAAATATATTTATTTGTTGCGTGCCGAATAAAGACGCGCCGAAAAAGCGTAGGTTTTACGCTTCATGGAAATGGGGCTCTGCCAGTTTCTGCCAGTTAGTACAATGATAATTTCTGCAAGCTAGAGCAAATGATAATTTCTGCAAGTCAGACAGTGCAATGATAATTTCTTCCAGTTAGTGCAATGATAATTTCTGCAAGTTAGTGAAAATGATAAATTTCTGCAAGTCAGACTGTGCAATGATAATTTCTGAAAATTGTACATGTACATGCATTTAATGCAAGATCAATGCTGAAAGTAAGAAGACAAATTAAGTTATATTTCTTTAGCTCTCAAAGTAGCTTAATTAATTATCTAACTAATTACACGTTAGATCTGAATAATAAAACCACACTTGATATTTTCTATTTTGAGAGCTGGGCAACTCATTAAGATTATCTTAATGTTGAGGTTGTGTACAGAATAAAACATTGTGAAAATGAACTTGAAAATGTTGTTCTTAATTCTGAGCTGGTCTCATTACTGAAGTGGTCTTTAGCAGGGGTTTTAACTCACAATACAAGGCAAGATGACTCCTAGTTATACATTATCTGTGCAAATGTGAACCATCATTGCAAGTTAAAAATTATTTAGGGTCGCTGGCAAAATAACAATGCACTAGATCAATTTTCTAATTTTACTCAAGTTTATCATAGATTTAAGATACAAGTAAGATAAATTTCAAATTTCAAACAATAAATTATTTTTCAAGTACCATAAAAATGATCTATACTTCCAAGAAGGTGCATCGCATCTAGCAAATGAAAGCAAAAATGAAAAGCTGCAAAAATATACAAGAACTACTAACCAAGTTTTTTTTTGTAAACCACTGACAATTATAGAATTAAATAAACGAAATAAATCCTACGTATATTTAATCAGTATACACTGGTGCCCCACTGTTTCCCCGGTTATAACTAGATAACACAAACACATTTCATAAAGCAAGAGTATCAGGTTTCGATTATAACCGCATTTCACAAAGACAGGGTATTACCCTATACTATTTACTAGATATACTTCCTTGTTCGGTCGTACTATTGATTTACAAGTCAGTACATTCACATGGTTAGACAAACTAGATTTTAAATCATTTACACTCATAAACTTGGTACATTTTCAGAAAATGATATAACCATATTGAATAATGAAACTGCCAATTTGATTGATAACATTCAACTGCTTTTTTAACTTTTATACTTATTTGATTTAACTGGGGACTTTTATGATAAAGAAATAAACTATGTTGCTAAGATACATCAAAATAATTATAAATTACAATAAGACAATTGTTATACTTTTCTAATATTAAAATAATCCAAACATGAACCTCACAAATGTATATACTAAACATAAAAATTATATACAATGTTTTAAATCTGAACATGAATATGCAAAATTTTAAATACTAGTATTAAACCATTACCCAAAAAATGACACACACAATTATCAAACCTATCTAGATCTATATGATAATTAAATTGGCCGTGTGATATTAAAATTACAATACGTCAATAAATGCTATATATAAACAGGATGTTTGCATTCATACTTTTACGTATTAAGCATTCATTGTAAGAATACATTAGATTTATCGAGAGCAACCATGCAAAACAAATACAATATACACCAATCACAGAAAGGGATAACAAGACTTTTATATTAGTCACCATTAACTTGCATAATATAAACCCTTAAAATGTCAAATTTTACGTCATAGATTTAATGTTTAACCTGATAAGACAATAAAATTTGAAGTAACAAATGCAAGACCACCATAAAACCTTTTAAGTAATTCTTACCATAAAAACGTTCCCTATAAATCTCCCTTAAAAATTTAAACTTTTTATGCAATTCAAAAATACATAAAAACGATTCAAATATTTCAAGTAAAAGAAGATTTTCTGTGTTAAACAAAGACACACTGACTGTCATACAAATGATAGTTATATAATGTAATGCCAATGTATAAGTTTTAATATTAGTTAATCATAGTTGTTAATAGTTTTGGAATTGATTATGTAAAGTAGTTGAGTCATACCAGCTGGGGATTTTTCTATGTTTACGAAAATATACTCTAATACTGGTTACCTGTATGTATGTAAGAGTCACCGATATTTAATCAACAGCCAAAAAAATATAGGGTTGGGTGGTAGACCTATTGAACCAGAAATTCTGTACTATGAATACTGTTTACGAGACTTTATCATAATCATGTTTACATCACGTAAGCTAAAGTTTACGATACAAATACAGTATGGAATGGCACTTATTAATCATAAGCATAATAACATAGCAGCGGTAATAGAATTTTTGGTTTTTGCATTCAACTGAGACTGTCATAGTGTGTGGCCATTCCATTTTATCCCTACCTAAATTGGCCTCCGGCTTCGAGGGAAAAGACAAAAAGTTTGTGTGATACAAGGGATCCAAGTGCGCTATCCTAGCTCTTTAGGAACAGACATCTTGACTCTCTAACATGACCGGTATACAGCACTGATACACGTGAAGTAATAAAAGTCAACTCGAGGAAAATTTTAGAAACTTTTAGGTGACATTGACGACTTAAAGTCACTGAGTCAGTGACAGTGTTACCAAACCTATAAATTGAATACCATACTCCATTATACAGTTTATTATTAACATTATTGTTTAGGTGTTATATATGTACAAATAAATCTGAAAACATTAAGATCAAATAGTGAAAAAGATTGACTTATCAGAACAAGATTCATAAACTTCCTTGTGTATCAAGTATAATATCAATATTCAATACATTAAATAATCAAGCAGATTTCACTTATTTTCTGTGATGTTTGTTCTACTTATGCCTGGATCACTAATATCCTGGACAATGGACTAGTACTGTTCTATCAAAGCACTTACTAAAATAGTAAACTTACTATCAAATTTAAATTCTTCATAAAATTTTTTACAATTATGAAATGTGGTAAAGGGATCTACAATACTAATAATGATTCAATTACTGAACCCCTTCAAACCATATCTGTCACCAATTTGCAGTTATTAAAGAATAATAAAGAATTTAAATTTGAGCGTAACTTTAAGATTTTTGTAAGTGCTTTGATAAAACCGTACCCTGATATGTGGGCATTGTTAACTCCCAACAACGGGACATGAGTCGATGAGTAACACCAAACATTTCAAGTGAGATTCAGGCTTAAAGCTTCTCTAGTCAACATCCAATGCTCAAAATTCCTCTATAACCGGTGCACTTTAAATGTCCGAGTATATCATGTTGTCTCGTATGTCCGTGCTTCTTAACAGTTCCATCAGCGCATGCGCACTCGCGTAATCAAGTTCAAAATATTTCTAAACCATTTTTGAAAGAAAAATTGTTAATTAAAAGCACAAAACTATGACAAATGTTTATGAAAATACGTAAATTTATAGCTTTTATATGTCTAGGTCGGTGTTCTGAATCTTGTTGACTGGTAACCATGAAATCTGTGCCTCCCTAAAAACTTGTCTGTATTGTGGCCCCATTAGGTGAAATTTTAAATTTGTTTTTAAATTAAGTAAATTTGGAGTAGTATTTATCCAAATGTGTTTTCAGTTTTGGTGTTATAGTATGTGAAAATAAATAAAATGCGTAATGAAAATGGCATGCAAAAATAATTAACACCAGTTGAAGAAAACCATTTGGAATAATTACTACACGTATTTACCTCGTCGTCAAGGTGACAACTATGATGTGTCGTCCAAAATGACTTCCTCAATTGATTCCTACTATTTGTTTGATTATTATTTTGGGTAATTTTACTAAAATAACAATGCAGCGCATACGTTTGAGCTTATTTAAACCAAGCACGGATTTCATGAGAAGACACGAAAATAAGAGACAGAGGTATACATTCGCCAACGTTTAAGTCATAAAAATCTGGCCTCGCACTGCAATATCTGGTTTGACACATGTACTGGCCTCACTCAAAAAGCAACAATTAAGAAACAAATGAAAGCTGCATTTTTTTTTAAATGACTATCAATGCAAGAAAGCTATACATTTTCTGACAGATTATTATTTTCCAGACATATTTATGGAGAGATTGAGGTTATTTGTATCATGTTTACTACAGTCCATTTATTCAGCTATGTCACTTGTATACAATGTTTGGAAATAACTCGACAACAACACGTGTTCCGTATTTTTATACTATAATTTACGTTTTCAAAAATGGCACAAGCTAGAGTTATGGTTCTTAATTACTGCACTTGGACTTTTTGTAAGAAACATTCATACTAAGTTTCAAGTCATTCAACCATGGTGACAAAGTTATGCTCCGGACAAGAAATGCTCTAATAAAATCAATCAAAGGGATATAATTAAAAAACAATGCAAGGTAGAGTTATGATTCTTGCGCACTGCACTTTGGCTTATTGCAAGAAACATCCATACCAAATTTTGAGTCATTTGAACATTAGGTGACAAAGTTATGCTCCAGACAAGCAATTCTCTACTAAAATCAATCAAAGGGAAATAATTAAAAAACAATGCAAGGTAGAGTTATGGTTTTTGCGCACTGCACTTTGGCTTATTGCAAGAAACATCCATACCAAATTTTGAGTCATTTGAACATTAGGTGACAAAGTTATGCTCCGGACAAGAAATGCTCTAATGAAATCAACAAAGGGAAATTATAATTCAAAAACGATGCAAGGTAGAATTATGGTTATTGCATGAAACATGCATACCAAATTTTGAGTCATTTAAACTTAAGGTGACAAAGTTATGGTCCGGACAAGCAAATTCGGAAGCCGCCGCGGACGCAGCCAACACCGCTGACACCGCCGACAAAAGTGATCCCTATATGTCGTCTTTTCAGGCGACACAAAAATGCTGAGAGACATAAATCAGAGTTACTTTGGAGGACAACAAGACTGGGTGTATTATCACATCTTGCAACTTGTTGCATTGAAAGCAGCTTCGTTGACTGAAGGCAGCTTAACACAATATTTGGGTAATCTTCCCGCAGGTACATGTAAACAACATAAAGTATTAGATCAAAACTTTTAAAGCCATGCCTGTTACTAATGATGAGTAATAATAGCTACAGAAAATTACCATAACTAGTTAGATACAGTAAACCCTAAGCATTATGTAATTCCCATATTTTCAATTATAACCTCCCTTGTTTGAATCGTCTGCCATTTTTGAAGGAAAATTTAACACGCATTAATAGAAGATAGTTATATTTTATGAAATTCTGTATAGGTTTTCATATTATGACATGTACATATTCTTGCACCTATTGTGCCTATTGTGCTTACAGCGGTTAAGTTCATTTTTCGTTCAGTTATGTGTTACGCATTGTGCTGTGTAACTGTGGTATATGCCGTTTTTTTATGTTTTCTGTGCGTGGCTGGTTAAGTTGAGTGCTGCCTTCCATGTCCGATTTTCTATTATCTATTTTACAACTTATAGTTTGTGTGTTCCACTTTTCCCACTTTTACTTGTCAACTTATAGTTATGTCAATTTTATGTAAATGGAGTTTAGGAAAAGCCTTTATCTGTTGTTTTTTCTATTAAACAAGCAGGAAGATTGCCTTCAAAGATGGCTGACAATGTAAAGTAATGGTGGTAAGTATCGTTGATTTGGGAATGATGTATTTATAAGCCTACTCTCAGGCCACATTTGTTGGGGGGGGGCAAAAAATACTGTTCAAGTATAATTTTAACAAAAATGTTGCTGTTTGTCATATGAATCATATAGCCACTTTTTTTATAGATTGGTGATTAATAGTCAAAGAGCCATGCAGTAAAGAAAATGGAGAACATAGAGACCTTGACCCAGAGAAGCATACCATTTCAAGTATTTCATGCTCAACACATGAAGAGGAGAGTGTCATTGAGTATCTTACCATCACCCATTATTCCAAGCTCCATAACCATATACAACGTATACATGTACACGTTCATACTGTCAAACCATACATGCATAAACAAAGTCCCTGACCTCAATAGCAACAAATCATTTCACCCATCGTACGCATTCCTATCCATACATTCATGCTCCAAAGGAAGAGCACAAGCAAATGTTAGGATATATATCAAAGCACAGAAAGTACCGTATAGCAGGGAGTATACAGTGGTACATAGATATACATGGAGTTTACCTGTCTGTGGACATCACACGGACCAAAGTACCCGTACGCTTCCCACACAGTTCTCCCCTCATTATCTTGTTCAAGAAATCTAACAGTAATGTCATCTGTAAAAGTATATATCTACGGTGAGTTTATGGGATGTAATAAATCTGCATTGATTACCTGTCTATGTACATCAAATGGTCCAAAGTGACCATATCCCTGCCACACTTGATTACCATCCTTGTCCTGTTCCACAAATCTAACTTGTATGTCATCTGTAAAGGTACACATTTCATTTGTCAAATTAATCATTTGTCAAACCTTTTAAGCACCTCAATGTGACATGACATATCTCTATGTGGTATCACATGACATATCTCTATGTGGTATCACATGACACCTCTCTATGTGGTATCACATGATACCTCCCTGCATGTGGTATCACATGACACCTCTCTATGTGGTATCACACGATACCTCTCTATGTGATGTCACATGACACCTCTCTATGTGGTATCACATGACACCACTCTATGTGGTATCACATGACACCTCTCTATGTGGAATCACATGACACCCATCTATGTGGAATTACATGGACCTCACATGTGTAACAGCCCACTTGAGACTCAATGATCGGGTCGTAAATTTATAATCGGCAGAACAGATGCATGTCTGAAAGAATACTTTAACTTGGTACTTTTTGTTTACATGGTGCCACAGCATCACATGACAAAGCCCAGCAGCAAGTCCAAGCAAGAGAGAGAGATGTAACGCATTACATGCATTTATATTTTTCATTCATACATTGAATGTTGTAAACTAAAATGACAATCAGTAAAGGCCAGAAAATATAGACATATGAATCTTCCTAACACATGTAACTCGACACCACATAGGAAAATAACTACATATATAAGATCATTCAAATACATTTTGTTTCATATTACCAGAAATGTTGCACATTTTTATTCATACATTCCAAATAAGTTAGTCTACCGTATTATAAGTTATAAAGCCCAAATAAGTTAATCTACAGTATTACAAAAATGATTACTCGAAATGACACCTCAGAGAAGTGTCAACCTCTGAGAACACTAAGATTGCAATAAACACCAAATTTTAGCCAAAAGAAAGAAGGAAAAACAAACCTCATGTGTATTATTATCTAACAATATAATCATGCGCATTAAGTATAAAACACGAACATTTGTGAATATATATAATATTGTGTAAAGGGAAGTAACTACAGAATATATTTGAAATCAAATCAGGATTACTTCCCTTTAATCATTTCCCAATAAATCCAGCAATTTATTTCTTCAGTACCAGTATTTCTTTATAATCAGCTTTGAGTTATATTCTGGTTATGCTTATTCGAGAAAGTTGGGAAACTTTGACACATTCAGTCAATTGACCAAAAGACAATTGCATACATAGTACATGGTACTGCCAGCTAAATGGACAGTAGTTTAAACATGATTTTTTGATACGATACTTAACGCAGAAAAACATGCCATTGTGTCAATAATGTTTACTAATTCATGCTAATTTATTTTCAGGGTTGAATGTGAACAAGTTCTTACAATCTATATTGATCACTAAATGGATGCAGCTCAATGAAATAAGTTAACGACCATCTGCTTTTAAAGGTCAAGTATGAAGCATTCACTGACTGACCGCTGAAGACAGGTCACACTGGACTCCAAACCACAGTTTGGGAAAAACATAAACAACACCTCATAGACCTAACCGTTTAAATTTCAACACAATATCACCTTTTTGTACTTTTTCACACAACAAGAAGACTTCATCATTGCCAGTACAACAACCACTGTATTTATCCATGCGACAGATCTTTAAGGCATTGGCACCTGGAGCCTCTGAAAATATACAATAAAAACATTATAGCCACGGGTAACTCCCTGGATTTTGGAGGTATTTAGCAAATCTGGCTGGGAAAAAACGAATGACCACGCATGTACGTACTTGCTTACCACAGTTCATACTTCTGTAAGAGAATTAATTTCTGTGGGCCTCATATAAAATATTGCACATGCGTGGTCATTAGTGCTAAAGGTGCTGACTACTTTTCTACAATCCCCCATAATACAATAATATAATAAATAGTAAAACTCATATGAAACAAAGTATTCGCATTTAAAAGATAACATTTACACTCCAAGATTTATGGACAATAGAAAATTGAAAAAGTTGCAACAAATGAATCAATTAAACGTGCATCTGGGTAGAAGGTTATCCAGATGGGTTGGTGATGGTAAGAACAAGGATATAACTCCTAGCATTCCTAGGTAACCAAACAGTAACTAAGCTGTTTTTCCTCCAGCAACTGACAAACACTTCACATGACTCCGAGGAAGATGACAAATGATACATATTGGGTTTGGATGTAATTTATTCAGTCAATTTGTCACAGATATGTATTGCTAATGGTACAACCACCATTTAAAAGAGCTCTAATGAGCTCATCTCATTGCGCTCCACTCACAGACACTGATCTACCTCACATAGCTATATTGAGCTCATCTCACCTAGGTCTATTGGGCTCCCTTCATAGACATTAATCTTACCTCACAAAGCTCTATTAAGCACATCTCATAGACACTGATCTTACCTCACAAAGCTCTATTGAGCTCATCTCACAAAGCTCTATTGCGCTCCCTTCATAGACATTAATCTTACCTCACAAAGCTCTTTTGAGCTCATCTCACAGACACTGATCTACCTCACATAGCTCTATTGAGCTCATCTAACCAAGCTCTATTGTGCTCCCTCATAGACATTAATCTTAACTCACATAACTATATTGAGCTCATTGCACAAAGCTCTATGGAGCTCCATTCACAGACATTGAACTCCTTTCACATAGCTCTACTGAGCTTACCTCACAGAACTCTACTGAGCTCATCATACGGAACTCTGCTAGGAAAGGCTTACTGAGTTCATCTCACAAAATTCTACTGGGCTGACCACACAGAAATACATTTATAATAACAATAATATAAAATTATTGGAACTGTCAGGTGTATTATATTTCCTACTTCAGAATCAATTGACAGTACTTTAAGATCTATTTGTTTGGATGACACGTGTGTGGTAGCATGAGGGATGTCCTTGACCCTCATCTATCTATAGACGAGGAAAATAAAACAATTTCCTCTTGTGAACAAACAAATAAACATTTTTGGTATAAAGTGTATACTTACTGCTGTCATATATGGGGTCTGACACCACTGATGGTAGGGCGTGTATAATATTCTGATCATTGTCCACCAGGTAACATTGGAAACATAACCGTACAACATTTAACTGCATTCCTTTAGCCTGATTTTGGGCTTCCTGTTTGGCCTTCTTTTTTTCCTCATCTGAATTGATAAACACATGGATACATGATATGCAGTATTAACTACAAGTGTTTATCTGTGTAAAATATTCTACATCAATGTAGGGTGGAGTATGTTTTGTCATGACCTTCAAAACACTCTGCCCCGACCCACCACAATGTGTTTAAATCCCATCCAGGATGTTGAATATGTATGTGAGCAAGCTTAATTTGGCTGGATTGCAAAAGGTCTGCGATGTTACCTGAATGCATACGGAGTCTGTAATCTAAAATGGTGCTAAAAGGGGCACCAGAGCCCTTATTCACAAATACTGGTTCTTTAATTAAAAAAACTCAGACTTGCAAATTTAAATTGATTAGAATTTCTTTTCTCATATATCGAAACCAATGAAATTTTGTGTATATTCTGTTTGATACCTACTGTATATATAATTATGCTTGATTCATACTTAAATCTATACATTTATAACATCATATATGGGCTGTTTTCAAAAAAATGGCTAGTTAAGGTTTTTCCTCAATAAAATATATTCTAAACTAATTATTCTTATATATTTTACCCTTAAACATATCATTTGATGTCATAAAATAGTCTGTGAAGTTTGAAAGAAATAGCATAACAGAAAAAAAAGTTATGATAAAAAAACATATAAAAAATGTCAGGAGGGAAACAAAAAAACGTGACAGTTTTCAACAATCACATAATTCAGGACATTCCTGTGAAATATATTGATGAGTTTCAAAGTTACAATTGTTTTTAAGAATAAATTAAATATATCACCTTTGAGATGGTGTATAATTTTAAGTATTATTGTCATGTCAAGACGTAGAAAATAAGCGATTACTTAAGTGGGTGCTTAGAAAAAAATCACTAAAAAATTTATGAAAAAAATGTGTATTGAGATACAGCTTCAATAACATTTAAATGATTAACATTCTTTGTTGTTCAGAGTGAAGAGAAATTTGTCATAATAAAATAGGTAAAATATGTTTCTTATGTTATTAATGTAACTATTGGTTTGCTTCATAGAAAGCAGCTGGCCTGAATCCGTCAGGAGTGAAACATTTGGTATATAGGGAGTAATAGTAATGCCAAAAACTGTACACATGTACATTTTATATGCTTTTCCGGGAAGTCTGAGTCTGAGAGTGATCACAAAAAACAATTACGAGTAAAGGTGATGTTTGTGTATTGAGCACATGGACATCATGTGATTGTCAGGAGTGAAACATAGTTTCTTGATTTTATGCAAATTCTTTGTATAGCCTTCTGAAATGCTTTACAGATGTTTTGTGCTGTATTTTAAAGTTATAACAAAGTGTAAATGATAATTATTTGATCTGGTGCAAATAAGGTAAGTTAAATTGGACAGAAGTCTTTAAATTTTGTCCATTTCATATTTAAAATTTAGACATTTAAATAAAAAATGCAATTTTTTTTTTCGAACTGCTTGCCAATGACCAACAAGTATTTTTTTGCTATGCTATACTATGTGATAGCCATTTTAAAATTGAAATTTATATGAAAGATACCAAGTTGTGCTTCTACCATAACTGTTTACATGTACAAATACGTGTTACACTCCTGACCAAAAATGGTAAGAAGTATTATTCATTCATCTTACACAGAACTAATACCAAAACAAGCATGGACATGCTAGTTGTGAGCCTTCCAGCAATTTAAAGGTCATTGAGACATATGAAAAGGGCCAATATAGATAAGATAATTGTAACTGCTAGCACATCACCAGAACGAGCTAGAAAATACTGTGAACATTTAATTAAATGTCAGTGCTAAGCTTGAAAAGGAGAAAATAAGAGAGAAAAAATAAAAACTTATGTTAGAAGGAATAGATACAACAGGACAGACTGTCAGATCCTGCCCTTGACAAAACAAATGAAAGAAGAAGCTTCTACACTTACACTTAACTGATTTTAAAACGCAACAGTGGGTGTTTGATATTAGTTAAGGTACTTCAATGTTATGGAAAATTTGCATGTGATAAAATCAAAACATTAGGTCAAATATGTGCAAAAACCATAATAATGATTGTAATCAAGGTTTAGATAGTCACAAAACCAAACCACGAAAATTAATTATTGACAATATCAAATTCGCAAAAGTAATAATGTCTCTGCCACATTTACAGAAAATATGGGGTTGTACAATATTGTTCCACACATCTATTTATAAGATAAACATGTAACACTCAACGCTCTGAAGTTTCTGCTTGATGATGCACATCTTGATGACCATCTGCGTCGGCCTTTAAATTCAGCTTCATGAGAACAAATTCAATGCCCTCCACAGTCGCAACATGAGCTGTCAGTAATTTTTAACGATCATGGATACGCTGTATTGTGTCCTATGGCTATGATCATACCTTTCCAAGATCTATGGCATCTTAAACCCGTAACCGGACATTGTTAATTGAATATGTAAGGGTAAATATTAATAAGAAATAAGTGATTTCCAATTTGGGTCAAGTAAACATTAAACACAATGTTATGCAAAATAACTAAATTGTACGCATTATTGCTATTAAACTGTACGTATAGCACCAAAATTTGTTGACCAGAAGTGATGTCTTCAAAAAAACATTCACATGGTGCTATCATGTTTACGTGCTTCTATTGTCAGCTTACTGGACGCTGACAATCGTAGAGGTAACAGCTTCTTGAAAATACTGTGCAAGCCTGAATATCATTGCCAGACGACAGTTAAACTACTTTGTCATGGCTAAACGTCACATATCTGCTTTAAAAAGCATGTCAATAGCGTCAGGATGTTCTGTAACATAAAAGCGTGGCACCGTATACAACGCACTTCTAAACTTAATTGACGTTGTTTTTGGTCGGGGTATCGTTGTCCAACAATGTGAAGGTTAAATCATCACGCCCAGTGGTTTTGATCTAGCAGCATTTGTAAATTATGAAAATGATGCCATTATGAAGTAATGGGTTAAATTGATATATCTTTTCGCGGAAAAGCATACCAGGCATAACAACTTTAGTCCCACTGATTAATTTAAACCCTACAAATTTCAAATAATAATTTATACACACAATACCAGCACCTAAAATCGTTTCCAAATCAGTTAAGTGTAGCAAAGGTAAATAAAAAATACAGTAGATTTAGAAATTATTTGATACTTCCAACATTGTAGCTATTCAGCAACATTTCACCAATGATATATGCATGCATGTAGTTTTATCTATATCTTAATAAACCTGTTTACATGTTTTGAAGGTCGATGGAGATGTAGAGCCGAGGTTATAATAATAATGATATTAATAATAAAGACTTTATTTAAATAGGCAACACAGTTGGGTATATACCCAGTCTTCCTTGTGAGCCTCATAATGTATTTACACCCGCGGATGTACACCTAACCCAAGACTGATGACATATCATGGCAGTCTCCATTATTAAATTATCAATGCCCACATAAATGCCTGGTCAGGGATTGAAACTGATGTTTAATGAAAAGGAACTTGAAATTTCTGAAAACCAGCTTAAAACTTAAGTTATATTGTTTGGTCAGGAGTGTAACACTTTTGACAATCGTGTTAAACAGCTCTTTAAGGTTCATGATTCCAGTAGGATCAATTTAAAATGTGTTAATGTTTAACTGTTTTAGTGTTCAATTGTTAATTGAGACATTTTACATGTATTAATGTTTGCTTCAGGTTTTGAGCCAAAGTTGCATGTAGACGCCCGTATGGTTTCCAATTAATTTCTAAAAAAATATCCAAATTGGATCTATGTTATTGTCATATTTGTTTTAAAATTTTACACTGTGTATCAGTTGCTTTGTATTGATAGTTCAGGAGATTGTAACTTGTAAGTGAAAGCTAGTTTATACGTGACAGCTACATATGTCAGGAGTGTAACAAATTTTGATAAAAATTGTATTGTTTTAATGTTGATATTTTTGCGCTAAAATCATAATGCCTTTTATGATTTTTGTTCAGTTTTACTAGTTAGTGTTAAAATTTCATGCACAACCCTGTTTTACAAAAATAGTTTGAGCATTTAATCTGAAATTAAAACTTTTATTGTATGGATATTAATTTTATCTGGAAAAAAGCAAAAAAATATGAATTTGCGTGTTATTTTTTAATGTCGGAGTGATTCAACAGTTTAATTCTGTATAATGATATAACAATAAGTAAATATAAACTTTAAAAGTGTAAAGAACCATTTAACTAAGAAAATAATAGACTTTGAATGTGTCAATGTATTTTTGTATTTTTTGCCCGTTCACTTGAATTAAAACTTGATAAAAAAAATAGTATTTGTTATTAGCTTTATACCCTACCAATTTTGTTAACTTCAATGGTTGGTCTAAAAATTCAGGCCAGCTTTTTTGTATTTTATGAAGGTTTAAATTTTGAGACCTTTTCAACTTTTCTAGCCATTTTTTTGAAAATAGCCCATATGCTTGATTCATACTTAAATCTATACATTTATAACATCATATATGCTTGATTCATACTTAAATCTATACATTTATAACATCATATATGCTTGATTCTTACTTAAATCTATACATTTATAACATCATATATGCTTGATTCATACTTAAATCTATACATTTATAACATCATATATGCTTGATTCATACTTAAATCTATACATTTATAACATCATATATGCTTGATTCATACTTAAATCTATACATTTATAACATCATATATGCTTGATTCATACTTAAATCTATACATTTATAACATCATATATGCTTGATTCTTACTTAAATCTATACATTTATAACATCATATATGCTTGATTCATACTTAAATCTATACATTTATAACATCATATATGCTTGATTCATACTTAAATCTATAGATTTATAACATCATAAGAGTGCAAAGAACAGTTAAAAAGTCTAAGTTTGAGATTCAGTCTTAAATTGATCTTGAATGAAGACCCTGGGATCTAAACTGGGTCATCATCTTAACTTCATGATACAGACTAGTCATATTAACTAATTAAACCTAACATTTTCTATATCATAATGTTGCTGTAAATAATAATTAACAGTTGTTGTTGGTATGAGAGTCACCATGATTTACCCTGCCAGATTGGTCAATGACCTTGTACTTCAAGGGCAATCATAATGAGATAATTTAAACATACAATCTATAGTGCTGGTACATGTAGCTAATCTTGACGGGAGTGCCAGTGGCGTGAGAATATTTATCAGTGCAAAAATATGGGTACATTTTCAGTAAAATCCCCCCAAAAAATCTATGAATTACGGGTAAATAAAAAAATGACAAAGTCATTGTCATTTAAAATTATACCAATACAAGTAGTTACACACAGGGATTAGGTTTCTTGTACTACAGTACTGGTATTATGTGTGAATATACAGTAACTTCCTTATTCTGCCTACTTAACATTAAAACACTATTTACAAACACACATGTACAGCGCACTTACTTACAATGACCATTTATACATAAACAGTAAACTTATGCGCAAGTCAAGGTCTTATCTAATTATTGAACATTCAGGTAAATAATCCCTTTTCCAAGAAGTGAATTTAAGATTGCCATCAAGAATAATTATGTATAAAGCTTTTATTTACCCAAGCATAAACAAAATGCAGTTATAATACAGAGGTATAGTGCGCAGGATATTGTGATGTTTACAAACATGAATTGGTTCAACAGTTGCAAAATTGGTTTTACAAATTACTAAATTTAATAGATACGGACAGATACGGTCAGTTTTATACCAAAAACATCACTGATAACTATTAAGCCATGTGTATCTGATTAATCCACCTTTGTGGTATTTACCAAATTTTCCCGCCTTTCTCATTATCGTGGGTGCACCATACATGTTGTACATAAACAAGACATGTACGGATTTATGTATGTATTCAATCTATATACTGAAATAAGTCATATTGTCAATTTATTACACGATTCAATATTCAGTTCATACCAGAATGCAGATTGAATTGTATATTTGAGCTACAATACATCATGTATGAGGAAGACTAGGTTACACATAAATGGCATCAAATGGAAATTCGTAGTTATTTAGACTAAAAGATTTAAGAATCAGGTTTCCACAATATATACCAAGGACACTAGTAGATGGAATATTACATTTGTTTGCAGGCCCGTATCCATGCTGAAGCATGCAGAGGCAAGGTGAAAATTTGAGAATTACCAAAATAAGCATGTTTTTGAAGAAAAAACTGTCTCCAATAAACCCTAGAAAATATTTGCCTCAGTGCTTTTATGTCTCTGGCTACGGCCCTGGTTTGGGTGACATACAGGTATTAAGGTTACTTGATCAAGTCAGGCAAAGTATAGTTTAAATCAACACAACATTTAAGATTCATTTGTTTCAATATAATTACAACATTTATTTTTTAAAAATTATATATCCTTTCCGCTACCATAGCATACTAATGCAGACTTGCCGGGATGGCCATTTCGGCCTTCCGTAGTTTTCGACCTAAATGCCCAAATTCCGGAATTTTGCTGTCATGGATACACAGACATCCCAGGGTCGTGCACAGGTTTTTGGGCCTGCTAGACCCCTTTAAAGAGGGCTTTGAACGTAGATTTTACAAAACTGAAATTACTGGTCCTACCCGCCATTGCGGTACGGTTCCCTGTGGAATTGCATTAACATTTAGCGCCAAAAAGTTTTTATTTTTCTATAGAAGGAATATAAGGCTAGACAAAGGGGTCAGGATAAATGCCCTAAAGGGGCCCAAAGGTAGGCCTGTCAAGCTAAAAAAAAAAAAGTTTTTCGCGCAAGGGTCACCTTCATTTCCGGTGACCTTTAGTCGAAATGATGACAATCTTTCCTACCTTCAGTTTGGGGCAGGTGTGTAGCATCCGGATGTATAGAGTTTTTATCAGTGCTGCAAGTCAATAGTGTCTCAGGGCTGGGGTATAGGGACCATATGAATTTCTCATATCACCCCAAAAAAATTGTGGTAGCGGAAAGGATATAAATGTATACACCAAAAATATCAAGCACACTATGATTAATTGTTGTCTTTCTATTTGTTTTTTCTTAAAAAAAACTTTTCTTTGAAAATCCACAATTTTAAAATCCCACAAAATTGATATTTTTTACTTTTTAAAATGTACTTGTAAACTTTAATTCCCACCTTTATGAGAGTAATTCTACATTATTATTTTACAACCAATTTGTTTTAATTCTCAGTTACAGTGTCTGCACCTATTCTCAGTTACAGTGTCTGCACCTAAGTAGTACATTTACTTATAAAATTGTGATTTAAATGACCGCAATTAGAACCAATGTGATACATGAAACTATATATCCTGAATATATTTTTCCCGAGGGTAACAACCAAACAGCAATTGTCCACCCAAATAACAAAATAAAACCATTAAAACACAATTAAACCTGCCTCGCTTGGTGTACATTTCATATTATCACATTAATTTCACAAAGTTATGGCGATAAAGTTTCAATTTGTAGAGTATAGTTTCAGAAAACAGGTGCAATTTTAATATTTTGAGGATGAATTCATGACATGTAACATATGACAAATAAAAGGTAAAAGCAATAACAAGTACACACCATGTATTTATAAATAACAAACTGGTCCAACAATTGGGAATAGAACTATTCACATATTATAACACATGAAGAAAGTACTAAGTAACAGTAAAACCTTACAAAGAGGCCATCTCAATACAGAGCTTTTTTCCCTTAGTATACATAGTAAAAGTCTTATAAATGTCCCTCCCACAGGAAAACAGTCTAAACATTTATAGAGTTTTCTCCGAAAATGAAGTTTATCTCTACAAAATATATCAGTTTCAAAATACATACCCCCATTCCCCCCCCCCCCCCCCCCCCCCCCAATAAAAGGTCTGAGAATAAATACCAATACATACCCTCATTTTCCCCCAATAAAAGGTCTGAGAATAAATACCAATACATACCCCCATTTCCCCCCAATAAAAGGTCTGAGAATAAAGCCCAGTAATACTAATACAGCCCCCCCCCCCCCAAGGCATATGTTAAGAATATGACAAATCCTTTTCCACTTTTTTGCTCTTCAGTTTACAAATTATGTTTAATCCAACTCAATAAGAAAGACATGTTTTCAAGGCTCCACATGCTGGTCAATGGAAATGGACTTATTATTGAGGGCATTATTGAAGATTATACAATAAACTGTTGATTGCAGAATGGAGACATCACATAGATTTACCTGCAAGTTTGACATTAAGCTTCCAGTTTCGACACGCTCGTTTCTTGTCTTCTATAATAGAAGATCGTATTCTCTCCTCTAACACTTCCGATGCTTTCTTTCTCGTCACATGCTGGATACACAGACTTGGAAACCTTTAAATACAAATACACAAAGGCATAGAAGACTTGGGAATCTTTAAATACACATAGGCATAGAAGACTTGGGAACATTTAAATTCACATACAAGACTCGGGGACCTTTAAATATAAATACACATAGGCATACAAGACTTGGGAACCTTTAACTACAAGGCATATGAGACTTCGGAAACAGAAGAAACATGTACAAATGTAATTCCGGTAATAAACTGGAAGGGTTTTTGACACAAAAACGTATGTCACAAAGGGCAGTAACTCAGGTAAATATCATCTGATCTAAAATTCCTGACAATATGCACAACTAGAGTTGGTAACAAGTAATTGTGTGAAGTTTCAGTGAAATCTGACTAATGGTTAAGGAGAATAAGTGTAAATAAATTTAGTGACACCCATCCAGATGTCCAACACAAAATCAATATGTCTCCCCTACTATATGAAGTAATGATATTACTGTATCTGCGGAGTGCCAGACTTGATATCCACTTGACATATACCATCCGTACAATTCTTTCCAACCAGTTTGTGGGCGTGTGCCTTTGGAATACTTTCATCTGTCACCAGGGTAACAACAACTTTAGCTGGACCAACATAGTTACGTATCTGAAATAAAAGTAACAGTATATAAAAGTTTTGAAATATGATTGAATCCATTAATTCGGGGGAGTTATTTTTTTTTTTTTTTTTTTTTTGGGGGTCTGTTTTGGATTTAATATCCTACAACAGTATTTTAATCATGTGTCAAGTACATAGACACTTAGCCAACCACTTTGGGATGAGTACTCATAATGCATCAAATTAAGCAAGGCAGTTACCAGTAAACTAGTACTAGTACCATGTGCATATACTTTAGCATCCGTGCAACAAGTCCGATTATGAGACTGCGGCCTGGATGGATGGTGATAATCAAGTATGTGATCCTCGTGATGGTCATAATCAGCCACAAATAATTACGCTCCTTTTTGTTACTATATATAGTAACAAGTGTATTAAAGTATTTTTCAGCCTGGAATTGAAAATGCAAGGCAGACAGTCATGACCAATGTTCACTAATACCCTCAAACATGTAAAATATCATATTTGTATGGGAGGTAGTATAATATGGGAGAATTATTTTTCATCCATCAATCACTATTATATTTAATAAATACGCTAGTCTTAAACAGCAACCTGCTAGGCCTTTTAGCAGCCATTTTTTATAATCCCTTAACAAGCTACTTAAAACAGGATACAATGTTTATATTATGCACTAAAGAGCTAAAAGTACATTGGATCTTTCATATTCAATGCCTTAAAAACATTTATAGAGTAGCGCCATATTTCTAGAGTAGGGCGGGGATACTTGAAACATGTTTAAGGCTTAACTAAATGCCATGTGACACATAATTATTATAATTTCTACCCTACAGACCGGATGTTAATGTACAGAGATAATATATAACCAGTATGAGATACACAACTAACTAGTGTGAATCATAACATGAAACTGTTTTAACATCCTGCTCATTAAATCAGGAAAAAAAAGCACACAAAAAAATGTTGGTTTCCTGTAACAAGCCCCAAAAAGTAAGGTAGGTAGGTCAGAAAATGGAGTGTTTTTTTGTTGTTTTTTTCACATAGGAAAAAAAGCAACTACTCTCTGAAATGTAAGAAAAATGGCGAAAATACAGATTTTTTAAAAACATAAATATAGGGTATACAGTAGGTGGGGATACCGGAAACAAACAATTATTTTACGACTAACATGTATGCACATTTACTAGTACCTGGGTCAGAAATTTGCAAATTCTGCCAGATTTGCGCGGTACTTTTTTATCAAGGACATAAATGCAATGTCACAATCTGCAAAGTTGACTGTTCAGTTGATAGCCAAATGTATAAAATTAGAGCAAGGGTTTTATTGCATTTTATTCCATTACTCCATGGACACACATTATACCTTATATAATTGATTTCATTTCATGCAGATGCATATGTCGTGTATCAAGTCTATTTGATTTTCTTGTAGATACATAATTGGGATCAGTCTTCTACTAATTTCCCACAGTAGACGTTGTGCATGCAATATACTAGTAACTTGTATAATCCAAAACTTACTGAAATACTGTAATTAAATAGACTAGGGGTATATAGAGGAAAGGGGGGTTAAGATATATTCTAACCATGTGTCAATGAAATAAGGAATCAATTTCCAGAAAACATGCGTAATGTAATTACATGTATCTCAAAGCACTCCTTCGTAGTTCAGACAGTTTGGCAGTTTTTCAGTTACGTCAAAGCAATACTAGTATAACAAGTCATAAAGAATTGCAAGCAATACAGAAGTCCCCTACCAGTTTGAGGAGACAATTTCAATGTTTCTGTTACCGTAGCAACCACAATTTTTATTAGAATCAAAATAATTTTAGACATGCATAATCCCCTTATTGCCCCCTATCCACATACAAAGTTTCATAAACCTAGCTTGGAAACTGTTTCAGTTATGTCAGGATCAAGATTTTTTGACGGACGGACTGACGGACGAACTCACTGACTTGACATTGTGGGGTTTTCTTTAGTTCATCCTTTTGTTTGTAAAACCCCATAAGCAACATTTTGCACCCCATTAGCAACGGAATGAATATAATCTAAATATAGCCTATTGTTCCGCACCCCACAACTACAAGTGGGTGCGTATGGACGGACGAACGGAGGGCAAACCTATAGTCCTCTCCGGTCAAAAACAGGTAGGGGACTAAAAACTGCATAAACCTCAGACAGAACTGGGAAGCAGTGTTTCAGGATAACTACCATACACCAGTACACACAATTCTCAATGCATTGAATCCAAAGCATGTAACAAATAAAACTTCTCATTGAAACCCTAAAACAAATCTACAATAAAATCAATCAGAACAGATCACCCACTTGTTCACAAGTACTAGCATCATATTTTAAAAGTTTAAATTATGTCAGTACAGTGTAAGAACACTTAAAAGTAACTTTTAAGTGTTCATACACCGTACTGACATAATTTAAACTTTCTAAACCGGTATAAGAAATAACAAGTATTCTTAAATCTAGGTTACTGGTAACCACATGGCGTTACCACATCCTGCTTACATCTTTAGTACCTTCATTTTAAAGTTTAAAGTACATTGTGTTTTCAACCTGAAGTTTTGTGTTAGAACCAGTTAACATTTATTAGCAGTTTTCTTGGAAGCAGTAACAGTCTCTCTTCCTCCAGCAACTGCATACCTGTCAAGTTACATGCATTCATTGCAAAAACTGATTTACTCTCTCTTTTGAACATAGATTCATACACTCATGCATGTCTCTAAATATACATGTTTCCACTGACCCAAGTGGCAACTGTCCCTTTGAACCCCAATCGCACTCACAATGCTGACCATGTCTTGGGCATGTACAGCTACACACCTGACAAAATTGTCAAGAATAAAACATTTCCTCCCGAACCTGGGAATTGAAATTATCTGGGTGACAGACTAGTGCTGAGAAGTTGTCAGTTGCATGGAGAGCTGGCCCCAATCTCTCAAAACATCTCTTTCTGAGCTCATTCTTAACTTAAATTGTGTCACATATCCTTTGCGTTAGTTACAATAAGAAACCGTACTCACAGTTGGTATCACAAAACTGAAATATTATTATGTAATAAAATTTCAAGAGCGTGAACTTCATATTTATATTCATTTCAGACTCCAATTTGACTAAAATCTCAATTTGTGTTGGGATTTCTCCTTGAGATGTTTCTGCAGATCGGGGAAAGGTTATAGACTTATAGGTCAACTTTTTATTGTCCCTTATCTTCTTGAAAAATGGTTGAAATGAGACACACTGACAAAAAAATTAACATAGGAAGATACAAAGTAAAGAAGACATACCTTGACCGTGGGGACTGTCTTTCTAATTTTTTCACTTTTTGCGCCCTGCAACCCACCGTGTGATGGACCCTCACATTCATACCGAAATCTGAACCCTCTCTGTTGTGGTTGTTCTGTTATTTCAATATATGGTTGCCCGTTATCTGAAATATATATATATCAGAAATATAATGTATAGACTTAAAGAACTTTCAACAATAGGGTGCTCAGATGAGCATTGTGACCAAGTAAAATTGTTGTTTCATATTTGCCCAAAATATTTACCTTTATCATTTTCACTACGTTTTTCTATTATTTGCCCTGGGACATATGACTTCAGAATACATATCGAACATGATCAAGATTTCAATAAAAAGGTAAAAATTAGGACATTTAGTGTCTAAACAAGGTTTTTAATAATTTGACACATTGACCTAGAACAGATTTTGACCCCATATGGCCCAGTATCGGACTTGGCCAAGATTTATTTGAGACAATAATAGTGAAAAAGTTTCATAAAGATTAAGCCACAACAAAAACAGGCGGATTACAGAAGTTATTGTCATGAAAATTAGATCTCCAATGGTTGAACACATTTTTTCACCATGTCTTCATTGAGAATTATTGTCTTATAATGTTAGATTTTACGAAATATAAACTTAAATTACAAATTCTCGTACTCTTCAGCGATAATCAGTACTTTGTCAAATCAATATGCATGAAGTCAGTGCAAAGTTACATACTTAAAAACAATGATGTTGCAAAATAACCAATGCAAGTATTATATTACATAATAGCAAAAATGTATAAATTTGTGAAAAAGTAAAGAATAGTGAAAATAATCATGTTTTTGTTAGAAATATACAAAGTGAACTAAAATTAGTATACATGACATTCTGCATGACAGCATTTACCTAAACAGGCTAACACTAAATATTATATTATATATTTTTGGAAGTATGTTGGCTATGCTCATTAACATTATGCTTAACTTCAAAAGAAGAATAGTCGAAACGTTGGTTATACTCAATAAAAGATGTTAACTTGACCCGTCTTGTCCGTGTGTACCACTTTCCTACTTTTACTTGTCAACTTCAAAAATAGTATAAAATTAAACTATGGAATTAAATATTGACTACATCCAATGTTATGCTATGCTACAAAGAAGATTTTAATCAACCTAGGAAAACACATAATATATTCATGAAGTGCCAGGTAATTATAGCTGCATTAATTTATACACAATCTTACCCAACAGTTATTTTAGGTATGAATATATGTGCACTAACACTATCAGAGTCAAAACAACAAACTCACTGTGTGAAATCCCAAGGAATTTCATTATTCAAACTCAATATGTATATGTTTTAAATCAACAAAACAAAACTCTAGTCGAACTGTTAAAATCACGTGATTTGATAGTCGGAAGGGGATTTATTTGGATTAAAGTATTACCATATAATCATGACCTTTCACTGCCTTCTGAATCAGTTGTTGTCATTTGAACGCATATATTCAGATATGTAATGTGGAGTACAAAATGTACATAATGGCATACAGTAAAACCTCAACAATAGGACCACCTTCAAAAACATTTTATCAAGTTGGTCGCATTCTCTTCATATAATATCGAGATTGAATAAGGAAATTGACAAAAATGACTTGAACTATTGTGTTCTTAATTCTGAAACAGTTGAGTTTATTAGAAAGTTTATAACAAACTTAGTTAAACAGTTTAACTGTATTAATTGATATAAAAGCATTAGGTAAATATGAGTATAATTATACGAATCATGATAATCGCAAATGAAATTTCTCATCTGGAATTATTATTATTTGACATACATGTACATGCAGACAAATAAAGTTGACAATTTTCATAAAATACCTACAATGAAGGTTGAATTTTGTGCTTAATACTGAGTGAGTAATTCTATTGTTAACAATACTGAAAAGAAAACTTCAACCGACATGTTATCCTAAATTATAATACATGCATTTACAATGTCATGTAGCTTGGCTAATTGTGTCTTGAGCTAACATTTGTAAGATTAATTTTGACCCAGTTTATTATATAGCTTAGTACCACAAAAATAAGACAACCGTCTGCAAATGCTCATGAATCATTCAAATGCAATGGAGCTGTTGTTAAAGCATTTATTACGCAATAAATGAAGAAATCCACATGCATACCATCATCACTTAAATTATCCATATCCATCATTCCATTTGTAAGTGGACTGTCCATAGCTGTAATATCGTTAGTTCCACCAGAACTCCTACTGTCACTGTTTTCATCCATGCTGCGAGATTGTCACAGATGTAACCTAAAGCTAGAATTACTCTGCACGTCTGCAAATATAACAAAACAAAAGTCAATATTTCAGTATTTAGCCAATTACTGTAGTAGGCCTACTAGGACTAGCCTCAGATAAAAGGGTACAGTGAGTGTGCCGATAACGGATCACTAGTGATACTATCGCTGCATAAAC
The DNA here is from genome assembly GCA_947247005.1 of Spisula solida. Lineage (NCBI taxonomy): Eukaryota > Metazoa > Mollusca > Bivalvia > Venerida > Mactridae > Spisula > Spisula solida. The sequence continues at coordinate 48,925,546 of OX365944.1, read as the reverse complement.
TTACCCAAACATGTAAACGTGATTGAGAAATATGTAAATAAACAGAAAAGTATATTCTCAGATTTCTCTTGACACAGCAATCAATATTCCCATCAAATACATTGATTTCATTCACACAAAATTATGTTACGGTATGTTATTAAATAATTCATTTTTTATTTGAAATTATAATAAAAAATCACAAACCACCAAATGGAAGTAGTAACACCCGCCATGCTATTAACAAACTATGTACAGTAATATGGGGATTTTTCTATGCAGTACAAAAACTATTTTTAGAATCATAACTCATAGAAGTAAACAAACACACTGATAAAGTTGTTATTGCCGTAAAAGACGATTATAATCCGATGTTGAATATTTTAATAATTCAAATTACCTTCAATAATGCTATAATTCAGTAACGATTTATAAACACTAATTAATTGTCAAAATATTGGAAATTCCGACGTTAGGGAAATCCCCGTTTATCTCCTGAATCACGTCGGCCAATCGTAAAATTCCGTGAATTTCCGTACAAAACAAATGTACTATGCGACGAATTAAAAATATATACGGATCGTAAATTGTGCCAGTACATTTAATCCCACGAATTTAAAAAAAGAAATATCTTTAAAAAAGATAATCTTCCACCATTCGCCTCTGACATTTATGTGTTCCCTAGTATAACTTTTGTACTACCAATGTTTTATAATGATCAATTTTGACAGCGTCTGTTTCGAGAATCAACGATGTAATCATTATTCCACGGTGTAATATACGTGGGATATTTGTTTGTTTTGATTGAATTTGTTTGATTTAATTCGTCGGTCCCTGACTGTCTTGTCTGCTTCTTTCCATGTTAGTCCAATCTGTTTCAACTCTCCCTCCACCATTCTCTCAAGGTTTCTTTTGGTCTTCCACTTTTTCGTCTGCCATCTGGAGTCCATCTAAGAGCAACATTTGTTACATGGCCAATCCATCTCCATCTTCTTAGCGTGAATTCGGTCTCAATGTCTTTTTGGGATGCTTTCTTCCATAGTTCTTTGTTTGTTATCTTTTTTTGGCCAAACTATCTTACAGATTTTTCTTAGGTAGGTATTATGGAATGCTTTAAGTTTTTTGGTGTCAGTCAAAATGAGTCTCCAACTTTCAGCAACATATAGTAGGATTGATTTCACATTACTGCTGTAAATCTTGATTTTGGTTTTCAGTGATATTTTGCTAGATCTCTAGAGGGGTCTTAGTTGACAAAATGCTGCTCTTGCTTTACTAATTCTTGCTTTGATGTCTTTTGATATTCCATATTCTTTGATGACGACGGCTCCCAAATATGTAAATTCTTCAACTTCGTCTATTTCTTGGTTTTCTACTTTGATTTGTGTTGTACATGAGTTGTTTGTGTTGTACATGAGTTGTTGATGGCTATAAATTTTGTCTAATGTCAAGTCTTATTGATTTTGCTGTATTTTCAAGCGATGAAGTTTTTTGTTGCATATGATGTTTACCGCCTGATAGTAAGCAGATGTCATCTGCAAAATCCAGATCTTCTAAAAAGGATTGTAAAGTTCATCTCATACCAGTCTTTTTGTTTCCCAGGGCTGTTCTCATGCACCAGTCTATGAGGAGATATAATGCATTCCTGTCGTACTCCTGTATTAATATTGAGCCATTCTGTCTGCACTACAGTGTGTATAACACTACATTCAAATTTGGTGTAGAATGTTTTGACTAGTGTTATGATTTTATCAGACAGAACATATGCTTTTAGAATTTTCCACATGCAGTCTCTATTTATGCGCTATCAAATCGTGGAATCGGTTCAAAACTATGGTAACTACATTTATGTAGGGATGTACAATAGTTCTGCATTAAACCCTCGAAATGCTTTTCTGAAGTCAAGGAATTTTAAGATGACCTTGCTTTGACATTCTGAAGTTTGTTATATAATATTTCTGATGGTGAAGATGTGATCTATACAACCTTTGTTTTTTCTAAGCTTGTTCCCCTCTTAGCTTTTCGCCAACCTGTTTGTCTATTCTGTCCAATATGATTCTGAGGACGACGTTCCCTGTAATTGATAATAGAGTAACTCCTCTCCAATTATCGCAATGTGTAAGATCTCCCTTTTCTGACAATTTGACAATTATTCCTTTGGTCCAGTCATCTGGAATCTTCTCACTTTTCCATATTTTGACGAACAATGAATGCAGGACCTTTGTGGTGGTTTCAATTTCCGCTTTTAGTACTTATGCTGTGATGGAATCTATTCCTGATGATTAGCTATTTTTTTAATTTCAGCAATGCTAATCTTATTTCTTTTTAATTTCATTTCAGACATGTCTATATTCAACTCTTCACCAAATAGTTGTATGTTACACCCTGTATCTCTATAATCTTTGTTCAATACTTCCTTGAATTGTTCTGTCCATTTTTCTACTTGTTCTTTTTGTGATGTCAGGGTATTTCCGTTTTTACTTAACTGGTTTGTCAGTGTTTTGCTGCCTTCCCTGCCTGACTTAATATTATCTTTTTGTTGTTTCCCTCACAGCTGTCTGTTTATTTTATACAACAGGCTCATGTCTCCTCTAAGTGCAGCCTCTTCAGCCTCGCTACCTAATCCATCAATATATTTCTGTTTATTTGCTCTTGCTATGTTTTTTACTTCTTTGTCTTTCTGTGAATATTCATTCTGGTGTTTTTCTTTTAACCTCTCTGACTTTGCTTCAACTAATTTCTGTTTTATGATTTTCCTTTCTATTGTTATCCAGGTTGAATCACTTATCCACTCTTTCCTTTTATGATATTTTGTGCCAAGGACAATTTCAGCAGTCTCTTTATAAATGACCTTGATGGCATCCCACTAATTTTCAATGTTCTCACCAGTGCTGTTTTCAATATCTTCAATTGTGTTCAAAGCTGCAAACCTGTTCCTTAGCGGTATTCTAAATCTTTGTTGGACATCAGGTTCTTTGAGTTTCTGTGTGTTGTATAATTTCGATTAGTCTGGCTTTTTGTTGGTTTCTTCACACTCAGTCTGATCTTGCTCACTACTAGGCGGTGATCTAATCCATAATCTGCAACCCTTTTCACTTTCACTTAAAACAGGCAATGTCTCCATTTACCATTTATTGCAATGTTGTCTATTTGATTAGAATCTCTTCTATTTGCAGAAAACCATGTAATTTTGTGAAAATCTTTATGTTGGAATAGAGTGCCACCAATAATGAGATTATTTAGTCCACACAGGTTACAAAATAATTCATCATTCTCATTTATTGTTCCTCCTCCATTCTTTCCAATTATCTTTTCTCTTCCTTTATTGTCATTACCAACTTTTGCATTTAAGTCTCCACATACTTGTAGAAGGTCATGTGATGGTGTTTTGCTAATCTCGCTTTGTAGTTTCTCACAGAAGATTTTCTTTTCTTCCTGGCTGGAATCGTTAGTAGGTGCATAAAAGCATTGCATGATGGTCAGTTTTGTTTAATTTGAGAAGAATCTGGCTGTTATTATTCTCTCGTCAATTGGTTCCCACTCAATCAAAGATTGATGTGCTTTTCTATTCATGATAATTGCTACTCCTCTAGTGTGATGGTTGTCATTTCTGCCGGAGTAAATAATTTTCTCACCTGTTGATGTTTCGGTTGACCCTAAATCTGTCCACATACATTCGCTCCCACAAAGAATGTCCAAATTGTATCTCCTCGTCTCTTTAACAACATGCGCTGTTTTCCCTGTCTCATACATGGTGCGCACAATCAACGCTCTACGTAAAGATGTGTTTTCGGTCCTAACAGAATACTATTCCTATCGATAGCACCATTTCTGGTTTGGCTACCGCCATTAATAGAGTTGTTAGTACAATAAATATCCCTTTGGACCTTGGATTGAGTATTGCTGCATCAGTTTCCGTAGCAGTTTTGTTTTACGATATCTCATTGTGTAGTGATAAAGTTCAATTTTTTCATGAAGGCGTAGCTACAAGATATAAGCCATATCCAATCAAAACAAACAAATATTCTATTTATTCTATGCTTATCTGGTGTCAAAACTGGTACTATTTATGCCAAATCACCACTGTGGTTACACTGTGTATGAATATGTTATTCCATTTATATTTTTCATTTCAAAATTGAAAACGGTATTTTTTTGAGAATTTTGCATCAAATCATACACCAACTTGTAGGAAATGGTTCAACGAAGGAATATGAATTCCCACATGACATTTTTACGTTCAGTAATAAAAATAGTGTTGAGTTTTTTGGTTACAAAAGTAGTCCCAATGGGGAGCTTTTATCAGTCACATTGTGAGTGATAACCAGTGACTGATATGGAGTTATTTCACTGATAGATCTTCATATCTTATCAGTAATCATTAAATAAATATATATGAGCCAGTCTTTAGGAAAATCTGCTATTTTGACAAAAATATTGATTTTGTGATTTTCGATAGTTTTAAAGAATAATGTAAATGAATCAAAATGCAAAAGGAATTTTGTTAATATCTTGAGTTTTAAGACAGTTACAGCTATTTTTTGTAGAGTCCCTATTCTTTTTTTGTGTGACGTCATATATTATATATATCAACCACGAAATTAAACTGTGATATAAACTTGGAATTGATTGTTTACGTTAATATTCACTGTGTCTGGACATATTACCCAACACTCAACGTTTAGTCTTCAGAAAACTAACTGAAGGCACCAAGGAGATAAAGAAAGTTTTATTTGTATCATTTGTAATATTAAAGACCTAATTATTTTCTATTCATACAAACATGACATTTCAATTTGTGCTCGTAGTAAATTTGGTTTTTTTTCAACTTGCAATTTGCATCGACCTCACTTCATGTTGGTTTGTTGTATAAGATGATTCCTTGTATTAGTACTATGTATGTTCAAATTTGTGGGCCTATGTTTTAATTTCTCTTTTACTCCTTTTCTTTTCACTAAATCTCTTGTCATCGTTCATTTCCTCTTTACATTTCACGTTTTTAGGCGTTAATGCGATATGCAGTTATATCTTTATATAGGTGTAGACTGGTGCGATCTATGAAATGGTCGGCTATTCTTAATTATAATAATCATGATATCTGAAAGTGAAAAAGGTAATAAGACTTTTACTTTAGATATGCCCCCTTACCAGAGGCTATATATATAACATAGATTGGCAACTAGACTGAGAGATGAAATAGCACATGTGTGCTTACACGTGTTACATGAATTGGTATTATAATTCGTGCTTGTAGCAAGTAAAACTCATGCAGTAATCACTGGTCAGACAGACTTAAGTGATATATTTTTAGAAAAAATAAATATTCATCTACAGCTGCAATGAAAATATGGACACACTTTGCTTTGTATTATCCTGAGAGATATTTCATATTTACTATTTCTTATAGTATCCCTAAAATGTGCATTAAAATAGGAAAAAGATAGCAATTAGCTGAAGAATGGGGAAAAGATAGCATTTAGCTGAATAATGGGTTGTTTCAATCTACGTTTTTGTAAGTTCCAAACAAAATAAATGAATGCAAATAACAGTTAGCACAGTCTACGTTTTCATAAGAAGTAAAGCTTGTGCTGGTAGGACAAATACTGTGAACGTTTTATTTACTACAAAATGGTCAGTTTTGAGGTATTTAAGTCATGTGGGTGATATTTGGTAGGTTACAGAGGCAGTTGCCTATCACTGATATATATAGTTTCTGTCCTAACAAAGATTGTTTGTAACACACATCGACATAAAGATAGCGTTTCGACTTCTATTTAAAGGTGCCGTAAAAATTAATATATTTGACGCGGTGTAAACGTACAAAGACTGTGTCAATTTTTGTAATAAAAACACCGCTAACGTTTCGAAAACATTGATAACCAGTCCATCGTTGCTACGCATGTTCAGGAAATGACGTCAACAATGTAAAAGTCCCCGGATATTGATCTCCATTGCACTGGTCGACGGGCGCCTTATGTGAGTTTGTTAAATTTATTTATATTACTGGTTAACCGTGCGTTTTACAACTATGTCAAACTTAATTTATGCAACATAAATAATTTGTCACTGTATTCATATTCGTGAAATAGCATTACGGAGACGTTTATTGTACTTTTCATAGATTTTTTGAGATGTCAACATTGGGCATCACGTGTGGTTTCTTTTTATTTGAAAAATTGTCCCTGATATTCGAATTTCAAGTCTTGTGCAATACTTATTATGTTTTTGTCGAGTTGAATACATTTCCAATTGCCACTATACTATTGTCAGTTTACGAATTAATCCCAAACACTTCTGTTCAAATAGAAATTTCAAGTCCCAAGATTATCAGTATCACAGCTAAGCTTAGTAGCCTCTATTCCTATAACTTCGTGCATTCCTACAAGTTCGTGCATTTTAGTAAAACGTCATTTCTTTGCTAAAAATCTCATTTCTGTGTCCAAATTCATTTTAAGTTATTAAAAAGACATTTATCCAGCCGAATAATGCAAAAAGATGCGACAAAAAACGGGTTCGTTACGTTCACAGTGAGTTTAGTCCGAGCACTGATTTTACTGTTTACATATTCACCGCTTCCGGTCGGGAATTAGGGTGACATTTGTTTTCCTCAAAATTTGCATTAGTTACGATAAATCTACAATTGTAAAATGGTGCTAACTTACAGACAAATGATCAAACTTTATTTTATAAAACTTTTTTATGGCAAAATCCTCCACGTGTGATCCTAATGACGACATCAGTTTATGTGCACGAACTTACAGGTCACGAATGTTTATATTAAGACTGCAGACTGCATGTAACATTGAGGCCGATTTTGCAAGTTTTTGCAGTTTGACATTCAACTTTTTGTTCGAATTTGTTAAAAGACAGATAAATGATATTGTTTATCACATGGTTGATGCCAGTGTGTTTGTTTTTGTGCAGATGCGCCCATTTCAAATATAAGATGCACAAACTTGTAGGTGTACAGGCTACTTTTAAATAGACAGTTTTATCACAGTGCTCCAGCTAGGATTTGAAAAGGGCAGGGTGCAACTTTGTGAAAAGGGCACTTTGGGGGAGGGTTCGGGAGGGGGTGTCCCCCGCCCGGCTGAGGGGGGATTGGGGGTCCTCCCCCAAGAAAATTTTGAAGTTTTAGTGTCTGCTTATGGCATCTCCTGTGTTTCCGGACAGAAATTGTGGTGTTTCTCCAGTAAGCAAATATACCTTTTCATTAAAAGGAAAAAAATATTTTGTAAATAAAATGAAGCATAGATTTCTAAATGATCACAAAACATTTAAACAGACAAATGCCCTATGCCAAAGTATTGATCTACTTGTATGTACAATCAACACTTATATAATCAACTCTGATTGTTCTTTCAATTCACAAACATCATAGTAGTTAATGTTTATTCTTTTGACAGCATTCATTAACTGTTTAATTGTACGATGTAAAACATACAAAATACGATTTTCTCATCAAATTTCTCTTTCACAACGGTACGGACGGTGTGCGAGTTTTATCACTAACCGAAAACGAAAGTAATTTCGGTGCGATATTAGTATCATATCACGGAATCACCGATTTAAAGAAGGGAAAAGAATAAGTATACCAAAAAAGTTTTTAGAACGTACTCAATGAGATCGAAATTCGGCCAACTAGCGCGTACGGCAATTAATCGACGTGGGTAATACGAAATTTTAAATCCCGGCCCGTGAATCTTCATAGATTTCTATCTATTTTCTACACCGATCTGTATTTGATATCAAGGTAGTATAGACTTGCGGAAATAAGACTTTTCGCGTAAAAATTTTTTAATCTAACATAAAGAACGACATTGGAAATTGTCCAACTTTAGAACTTACGCGAGAATTGTCAACCCTGTCGGATCTTCATTATATGAGTGAATCTCGTGAAAATCCACGTCAATAACTTTCCGTGCGCGATTTAATTCATTAAGATTAATTTTAACATCATCAAAAAATATAACGTGTACACTGTGATGCTTTACAGTAGGCCTACGCCCAAGTCTCTACACGCGTGAGTTTTACACACCGTATGACGTCACTACTGTATGTAACTCACTGAGTTTACACGTTTCTCTGGTGAATTAACGGCTTATATGGCGATGCGTCGAGGACATTAATAGTGCTCTGTGCTTTAAAATTCTTTTTGGATTCACGACATATTTTTTATTGAGGATTAAACATGCTAGTCAACGGGTTACATTGGTAAATAAAGGTTAGTTTGAGTGATTTAATGTCGCGCGTTTATTTCCCGCAAGATCCTGAGAAAAAATGTGCGTTATTAAAACTTCGAAATTTAAGAATGAATTCATCATTACTGTAACTTATGTTAAACATTTCTGTTGAAATTGACAAGTGCCCTCTAAGTTTTTTTACTTGACTTGGTCAAATTCACGGACAATCTGTGATCTAATGCCAATTAGCTATTCAGACGTTGATTTTGCGTGAACGTGAGACACGATCTCATTGGTTGATAGCCGTTGCAGATGACAAGCCCCGCCTCCAATGTTATCAATTTAAGAGTGTTTTATGGATGATTGACGTATCTGATTAATATACAACTTGTCACGTTGTTTATTACTCGATTGACCCAGTTTTTTACACACATAATAATTTAAAAAGGGCAGGGCGGATTTGACAACAAAAGGGCACAGCAGGGCGCAGGAAAAGGGCAGCAGGGCGTTGCGCCCTGCTATTAAGGTCTAGCTGGGGCACTGTATCATATATATAAAAAAGCAGTATGGCACCTGCATGTTTCATCTTTACTTTACGGTCTGTACCCATCCTCTATTTATGAGTGAGAAACTGTGTAAGCGGCTGGATATCTTGTTGGTAGAGCATATGCCCTGTAATTTGAGTATGAGCAAAAGATCCTGCACCGGGCTGGAGTCTTGGTCAGACTGGTCATGATTCTCGTTTGATGGCATGAAGTGTCTAATGTGGGACTGCATGGGCTGAAGTTCATGATTCTCGTTTGATGGCATGAAGTGTCTAATGTGGGACTGCATGGGCTGAAGTTTCCAGGATTTTCCAGAATGCAACTACTCTTGTAACTAGGATCTTAACTAAGACCTTTGGTTAAATTTTTTCATTAGCTCCAATATAATTTGTAATTTGTTTACTATCTGCTCTTGAAATAAATGTAACTTGAAACACCACTTACTATCAATAACAGACAAGTCACATAACTTTTGGATGATATTGCAAGGAGTTATGTTCCATTTTAACTTCTAAAGGAATTTTGGTTTAGCGTTTTTAATGTTGTTCGCAATCAACTGAGCCAGGCGTAAGTGCGTGGTAATTTGGTTTTTACCCTGCCAGGTTGGCTAATGACATCCGACTTTAGGGTACAGCTTTTTATACAGTCCAACATTTTATTTACTTTAATGCTCAGGGCTTTCATTTGACCTGGGAGTACTGGTTTTGACGCATGAATTTCGGAAATTCTGCATCGTGCGTCATCTTGACCCTCGATAAAATTGGCCTGTGCGTCACTCAAGTGTTCAAAAATCATAATTTCATAGGGCAAATGCTTTATTTTTGCCTCTAGCGTATTTTCTGACTGCAGGAAATCTCAACTAACAGTGCGTGTCATTTAAACATCAGACAAGCCGACAGACCACCCGTCGTCGTATAATCCACTAATTATCGAGTGACACAAATCGCGCTTGTAGAAACAATATTATAATTGATACAAGGCTGTCAAAATTAAGCCCCGCCTACAAATGGGTTTAATTGGATAAAAAAATGATAGATCTACTAAATCATTAAATTAATATACTTACAGGCGCATGTGTGCGCTGATTATTTTACGACTGACGAGTAATTAAAAACAGTCACAATTTGACGATCCGTGAAAGCGGCGACTTGAACGATTATCCAAAGGCCTAAACGAAATTTTTAATCTGATCAATGCACATCTTTTATGCTAAAAATTAAATTAAAAAACAACACAATGCACATTTGACTTACTAGAATATGCCAATACATATTCACACGTCACGTGACGACATGTGTTCTGCAAATGTCGTGTCGAGTTTTTACGAACGTCAACAGTTATGCTGATGACAGCGCTGGTATATTATGATCTTATAAGACATGCTAAGGTTATTTAGCGTATCTTTTAAGAGTTAAAATGCATTAATAACGACAAATTGTCGAAAGTACGAATTCAGTGATAACCGTGAGTAGCGCAATTACGGATATCGCGTATTTTCAGATAAGTTGGTTTTAGGTTGAATATTGGCTACTCTCTGGTAAATAAGCACAACACACAAGTTTAAAATAATGCCATTCATTGTTTAGTATGAAAAGTCAGCTGTTAAATATAAAATACATTGCATATCAAGCCTATGGAATTATAAAGAAACAAATATGTTTTCTGTTAGATATTTAATTTAGTACCTGGTAAGAATAATTTTACATTGTCATATTATGTGACCAATAGTACTGTAGATCACTTGATTGTCGAGAGGAAGTCCTCCAAGAATAACAAGATGTTGAACATCAGTAATACAGTACATACAAATATATGACTCACACACAATACTAATAATAATAATTTAGAATTAAAGACATTCCATTACCGGTACAGTTTCATTTTGACAGATTTAAGTATTTTGACTCTTGGAATTTTTGGGTCAAGAGTCATGACTCTTGGGTTTTGAAACCTAGTGAAAGCCCTGATGCTTTTACAATGAATCTTTGCACATTTATAATCATTATTGAACAATAAATGAATAATTGACAAACGTCATAACTCTAGGGTGATATTTAATGAAACCATAAGGCCTACAACTTAGATATGTTTTCTTCTTAGTATAATTAATTTTCGTGAAACTATAATTTATCCATTTAAATTGTGAACATTTTTCAGGTGAGCAATCCAGGATCCTCCAGGCTCTCTTGTTATACATTAGTTTACAATATTTATCTTTCACAGACAAGACGTCCTAGACCACTTCAATAAAGAGTTCACAATGCAAAATATTGAGCGAAAGCTTGAATCTTCATTTGGCAAAAAGAATGATCTTGACAGTAGACTTAAATCTGCTTCGTCTAGTGTTCTTACTCAGAAGATAGAGTTTCAAGAAGCCTCTCAGCCACATTCGTCAGTCACTGAATGCCTCAAAGGCAAATACACCAATCTAGCCTTACCAAAGCATGTCGTCCAGAAAAGTCCATCTTGTGAGTATTCTTATTTTGCGTTTATTGAACTTTAATCATTTTTAAAAGGGGCAAGGAAGTATTAATTATTAGTATCTACATAATAGTTATTTAAGTTGATGACTGATTAATTACATAATTTGGATTTGTCACATTCAAATTTAGGTATAGCATATCATTTGTTAAGTGTTTATATGACTTCTTACTAATACTATACTCTCCTAAACCTGATATATATTGTTGGAGTAATAATATTGACTCCAATTCCATATTTGTTCCAGGCTCTGACAACTCTGGAAATGATGGAGAAGGCCTTCCGCAACCTAAAGAGATTATCTTCAAAGAAACTTTGAATTACTCCTGGAGATTCCATAAAGGAGCTGGATTGACTAATCCTTTCAACTCATGCTTCCTGAATTCCACTCTTCAGTGTCTGATTCATACCCCACCTCTGTCACACTACCTGATGAGTGGCCACCATGGTGCACAGTGTAAGTATACACTCAATTGATTTCTTTCCATTATCTAACCTCTTTAACACAGGGGTGTCAATTTTCCGGATTTGTCTATCATTGAGGAGCCATGCTTTCTGACCAAAATAAAAGTTATTTGATGAAAATATCTCAAGAAATAACAAAGTTATGGTCAATTATATCTGCTCTTAAGGATTTTCTTCAATAAAAAGTTTGAAAAACTGAGTTATATATGGTTGACGGCCTCTAGTTTGTCAAAAATGGTCAGCCGCATATGAGTTTCAGGATTTTTAATTTGGCTCTGTTGACACCCCTGTTAACAGAACTCCATTGTAGAGTTTGCTTTTCGCCTGTTGATTTTGTGGCTGAAATTCAGTCTCGATCTGTGTGCATAGGAATAAAGTCAATAAACACTCCCCAAAATCTAAAATGATGATAAAAATCAGTGGATATGCAAGTGTTAAAATTAAGCTTACATTATTGTTTCCCACATAAATGAATAAAATCATGAATATTATAAATATATACAAATGTAGTAAAGTAAAATCATACTTTTGCCAACTTTTAAAAGCATTGTTACATAAATGTTTGAACCTCATGGTATGAACACTGACTGTTTCACCCAAGATGAATGCTTTCATGTATACATGTTGTTTTGATTTCAGGTCGGCTTGTGAATCGTGAGAAATGTATACTGTGCAATCTTCAGTTCCTTACCAAACGTGCCCTAGGTGGTAGTGTAGATGTCATCTCCCCTAAATGGTTCAATAACAACCTACAGTGTAAGTATTTGTCTCATGTGGCATAATATTTCCCTGTTTTTAATGCAGTCAATGTTATAATATTGTTGTCATCAAGTAACCTTAAAAAATCTTGTTTTAAAATTTGCAAATATGTAGGATGTCAATATTATGTTGCATGCATCCCCAAATATTTAGTTAGTTGTGAAAGTGTGCACCTAGTGTTTTGTATTTGCATGAATTTATTATATTGTGTCTTAATTGACAGTTGGAATCCTGTCACAGTGACACACAAAAATGCTGATCATGGAATTTTTTCCTTTGTCGTTTTGACACCTTAAGAATTGATTTTGCTGTCTAAAATGTCAAACTTTTGTAAAAGACTAATTAATGTTTCATTGCTTACAGACATTGGAAGACATTTCCGCAGTGGACGTCAGGAAGATGCTCATGAGTTTTTGCGTCTCAGTCTTGAAAAGATGCAGAAATGTGCACTGATAGGATATAACCAGTGAGTTTGCTTTCTCTATGTCACAGTATGTGATTAAAGTTGTCCTAATACCTAATGTAATATTTTCTGTACTTTTGTGTGAATTCTATACTTCAACTAATGTTTAAGATAAGGGTCTTACATTTTGGAATAATCTAGAAATCCTGCACTATGAAGAAAACTCTGCAGCAAAGTTGATGAAAAAAGTATTGACTAAGTTATGGTCATTTTGTAAGCGGATTTTAACAATACAACAATGTTCAAACAGTTTAGACTGGAATGAATCTTATTTTCAGGATTTGGCCTTATGTCTCAGTTGGATCACTGTAGATAATACTTGGCTAGATATATAAAATGCATAGAGTTTTAACTCAAGAAATATTTGTTTCTATTTAGTTTGGACAAGTACAGCAAAGATACAACAGTCATCAACAAGATCTTTGGTGGATATCTCCGATCTCAAGGTATAAATAACTCCCATTTTTATCCAGATTTGAGTCATATTTGCAGTTTGACATTTCGTCAGCACTTTGTCTCAGAAAAAAATTGTTGGATTTCAATAAAATATAACAGGACGTATTCTACACCTAGTTTGGCATATTTGCCACATATTTTTCAAGCGTTATCACTCTTAAAATTTTCATGCCGGTTTTAGTCTGTGTTTTAGTCTGAAACATTTGATTGAATGCCAGTGACATATTGTGCTGGAATAAATTTTCCATGAATTATGGTCATTTGGTTATGACATAACAATTTTAACTTCTTTTACTTCTTCTTTGTCAAAGCTACCATGTGTCAGGGCAGTATCTTGTGTATTAATCATCTTCAATAATAATCTTGTTCAAGTCCAGGGTACTGTTTTATCAAAGGACTTACGGAAATCGTAAACTTACGATCAAATTTAAATTCTTTATAATTTGTTTACAATTATAGAGTGTGGTAAATGGAGTTGCAATACCAATACTGATTCAGTTAATAAACTCATACAAACCATATCCATCACCAATTTACAGTTGTTAAAGAATTATAAAGAATTTAAATTTGAGCGTAACTTTAAAATTTTCGTAAGTGCTTTGATAAAACAGTACCCAGATGCATAAATATTTTTTATTGAATTTTGAGTAATTTGGTGTATTTGTTCTTTCAGTAATCTGTTCACGATGCTCAGCCAAGTCTAATACTTATGATCCACTGTTGGACTTGTCATTAGACATTAAAACAGCTGATACCATTGAGAGAGCCTTACATCAATATGTTGCCCCAGAAAGACTGGATCATGATAATGCTTATAAGTGTGAAAAGTAAGAAATATATTTAGTTTAGTATTGATTGTAAGATTTTGCACTTTGTAAAAATATATTGTTATGCATTTTGTATGGGTATTGTGAAGTTTTATTGGCCTGTCAAAAATACACAAATTATCCCATGTTTTGCTCTTTTATCAATCTCTGTATTAAGACCAGCAAATTCAAACAAAGACCACTTTTCTATGATACCAAAGGTGTTCTTATTATCAAGGTTTTGCTGTACTATAGACTTGTTTTCTGTACCTCACAATATTTTATATTTCCTTTCGTTATTGTGTACAGGTGCAAGTCAAAGGTTACAGCTACCAAGAGATTCACTATTCACAAGTGTCCTAATGTACTCACTATTCAGCTTAAACGGTAAGTGACCAACTCTTCTTTATCAACACTCACTCTCAGGGATCGGCACAGAGGGCGATCTGGGCGAAGAACTCGCCTTAATTAGCCTCATGTCGCTTAATTAGCACTTCAGGGCAAAATTCAAGGCGCCTTGAATTTTGAGAACGGCGACACACGATTTTTGGATTGCAGACAACATTTCATGGTCATGGATTGTAATGAACCAATATATTACCAATTGAAACTAACTAACACCTTCTTAAGTGTCACTATATTGCTGACCACATGGGGTGTTAATCCTGTTAATTAATCAGTGTCCGATGTTATCAGGAGGCCTGTCATTATATTTTCGTTTTGTTTACCGGTGGGTCGTATAATTAACACAGGCGTGAAAATCACTTGTAAACAGTACATGTAGAATCATCGATTCTTCAAATGAGTAATTAAAATTACCACTAAATTGCAATCGACTTTGATCAATTGTGGATCAATGTTAAAGATGCTTTTGATATAATTTGTTCAGTGTTACTATCGGCAATAACAGTAATTTACTGTAGAGAATAGTCAGAATACTCCCATGTGTATGATTAAACTTGTGTGTAGGGAAGGTGTGAAAACTAAAGTTGCTAATGACATCAGATTACCTTTACCAGTGTTCTTAGACCTGAACCATATTGAGTAATTTTCTTCAGTTTAAAAATGAGTATGTAGAGTATCATTTGTAGGACTAGATTCTTCCATAATGCATATCTTTTTAGTTTATTTACTTAAACAACATAATGTAAAAATGAAATTTAATTAAACTTTGTTATTAAACTAAATATAATACATTTAAACTAAATTAAGTTTATTTCACGACCACTGCTAATAGATGTCTCCTCACTTCTCCCTGTATCTGAAAACTTCTCCCTATTTGCTCTGGAGGGAGTTTGCTCTGGAGGGAGAAGTCACTTCTCCCTAAAATTTGGATCTGTGCCGATCCCTGACTCTAAAGCATTTCAGATTTGCAGAACATCCACATCTGCACCCTTGTCAGAAAAAATGTTTTAATGCTGGAATAAATTGATATTAAAGTATGACTCATTCCTATAAAAATAATTCCAACCAATTTGCTGTAAAACAATTGTGCTGCCCATATCAGCGATAGTATTTTAGCTTTGGTCATGAAACTTGCAGGGAATGTTTATCACCATGGAAAGGTGATTTCGCTGGATCTAATTTAAAGCAGTGGTTTGTTTCTTGCTTGAACTCATGGTTTTCTTAGAATTTCCACATTTCAATGTAACATTATTTGTATTTCATTTCCATGCATTGTGTGATTGCAGGTTTAACTATGGTTCCAGTTCAGTGATGGGAAATAAGCTTCACAAGTGTATCACATTTCCAATGAAGCTCGACTTGAGACCTTACATGTCCAATAGAAATGTAAGTACTGATTAGTGGAATCATTGATGATTATATACATGTTTTATGAGTAATAATTGGCTGTACATACTTCAGTATGTAAACAGTAATACCTGACCCCTGTAAACATGTCAATCCAACTCGTGTCTGGCAAAGTTTGATTCATACTGATATTGTCCAGCATGGTTTCCAAGTAATCAGTTTCAATCTGTGAGGTTTTCATCCTTAAAAAGTTTGTCAGTCCAAAGTCAGATATTGTTTTGAAACATTTGGAAGTTTGACTGTAATATCTTAGTCTGACAAACCTTGTATTAAGATCATGCAGACAAACATTTTCATGACATCAAGTTCTAAGACCAGTGGTTGGTTTTGAAGTTTTGCCTAAACCTAAATTTCATATTTTGTTTCAGTTGAAAGTTTGTATGTTTCTCTTTATGATTTGTTTAATTTAGGTCTGTTCAATTGTGAATTACTAACATATGTATGGTTTGTTTGTAGGGTCCACCTATTATCTACTCTCTGTTTGGTACAATACAACATTTGGGCGCTACCTGTGGATCTGGTCATTATCTGGCTAATGTTAAATGTGGTGAACAATGGTTTAACTTCAATGATTCACTGGTAGGTTAAATATTTATGCATACTGAATGATTTGTTGTTCAGCATTCAATTGTTGTAGAATTAATTTGTGTAGCCTCATACTAGCATGCATGCTAAATACAAGTGCGTTTTTATCCAGTGATCCTGGTTCAATTCCCAGTCGCAGTCAGTTATATCCTTCCGTAAATAAATGACAATAATGTGGATTTTGCTCCTTTCCTCCACATTTGGAGAAGTTGTTGGTTCCTTGTGGAAGGGTAAGTTAGAACTGGTTAGAATACATTCCAGGAAACCTAGTTGGGAGACTCAGCTGTTGTATATAATTGAAAAAATGTTGAAAAACAGCTTTAAAGTTAAATAACCTAGTGCATTTTGGTCGACATAAAAAAGACTCAAACATATTCATATGTGTGCAGTTTTTGCTTAGAATAGTATGTTATTATCAAATGGCTAAAGATGCATCAATTTCAGTATAAAGTTGATATTCTGAACATTCAAGTTTAATCAATATTTCTATTTTATATTTCAGAGACGTATGATCTCCCCAGGCTCTGTGTTGAGTAATACCTCGTCAGCATACATTCTCTTCTACTTGAGAGATGTTGACCCTTCACTCAGTATTCCAAATGAACCAAAACTTGTCCACATTAAGGTGAGTCCTTTGTCATGTTCTCCTCCATAATCATATAATTGACCAAATTAAATGTTGAATGAATTATAACACTACAGTCTAATCTGTTTTAAGCAGCCAATCTTGTGCTACATCAAATATGGGACGGTTTTGACCCCCCAGATTTTGGTTTGAAGGGTCATTTTCTCTTAAAACCATGGGTATTTTGTCTATAAAATGGTCAAATTTAGTCAGAAGTAACAAAATTACCCTTCAGATTCAGAAGCTAGTGGAACCCCTGTATGGTTGCATTAAGTAGGAGTATTTAATATCAAATGGATGATGACTGCATATTGGCTGCATTGCTTATAAATTCAGGTGGCCATTAATGCAGGTTTGTCTGTACTTGTTTACTGTTCATTATTATTTTGACCTGCAATAACTTAAATTTAAAGTTTCTTGCTTATCATGCAGATATATGTTTGACTTAGCAGTAAAGATTCATCCATTCAGACACTTACCAAATTCTTGCTTGATATCAATATATAATAAATATTGTTCTATATGATCAGAATTCACAACAATCCAATGACTCCAAACCAAAGCCAGTGAATGTAGTGTCACCACAGAGAAAGAAACCTCAAGATATTGCCAGTCCTAGACCAAGAATTATTGATATGCCAAGACTTGTTGATGATTTACCAAATGGTCATTCTAAGTCTAATGGAAAGACTCCCAGGAATGGTAAGCTATATTTTAGTCTTTCTCAGATCAATTCATTTCAATTCCTTAGATCATCATTTAGCCAGCAACAATAATAGTTGTGAACATTGTGCTGTCTTGTGAAATTAGTACATGTTTGGTTGTGCAGACAAGTAAATACTGATTAGGACAACTTCTGCAGGAAATATGTATAGAAAAGGAAAACTATTCACTTTTGCTGATTAGTTTAATTAGTTTCAAATTGTGAATTTCCAGACTGGTAACAGGAATGGTATACTCTCCTTGCTTTGAATTGACCTAGTATAGTGCCGTGTTAATCTGGTGTAAGAATGTCAAGCATGATACAAATAAATTATTTGATATTTCAGGAGTGCCAACAAACGATATTGGCCAACCCGTGAAGTCACCCTTCATACCATTGTCTGCAAACAGGGAGAAAATCCGGATAAATCTAGGTGTGAAGCCTAAGACACCAGAGAAGCATGCAAGCCAGAGTAAAGCATCTGACAAGACAAGTCCTACACCGAGGTTAGTGATGAAGATCAAAGATGGTAAATCTATCACCATAGAAACATCTCCGGACGGTGAGAAGAGGATTCTGTCTGATGATGATGAAGTGATTGCCATGATGAATGAGAAACGTAACAAGAAGCTCTCTAAGAAGCCGAGAATTGTTCCCTATCCAGATGATTCTAATTCTGATAGTGACTGGAGCTCCAAGGGTAGCTCTAACAAATCTAACACAAGCTTCACCAAGAAAGACGTGTCCAGAGAGAAACATACTAAGGATGGAGTTGTGTTTGATGGGGCATTAAACACTACTACTTCAGTACCAGGCAATGCTCATTTATTTGGAACGGTGACCATGAAAGATAAGGTGAATCACAATTCCAGTCCGCACTCTGATCGTCCAAAGGACTTGAAAATGTTCACGCCATCCAGCAAGTCTGGTCATGCTTCACCTGCCAAAAAACATTTCACTGAATCCTTGTCTTGTGTCACGTCTCCGCATCCAGCTAAACATTCTGGGCAGGGTGAATGGCATACAAGTGTCGAGTCTGTACTCAGTCCTTCTGTTAATTCAAATGCTAGCTCAACACACAGTACTGGCTCTACACACGAGAACTGGACTATTACACCTGGTAGAGACAAGCATTCGGATAAGTCCTTGGACAGTGCTTCCCATAATACTGACAGTAGAAAGAAATCAGAATCAATTGGTGCTAGTGCCCACTCGAGTCCATTTACTGTCGTCAGTGACAAAGAAAGCTTATTGAGTCCAAAGAAAGTGAAAGACAAAAGTTCAAGTGAATACAAACGGCATAAAAAGATGAAGAAAAAGATGAAGAAGGAACGTAAGAGACGGGAACACATTGAGAGAGAACATAACTACACAGAACTGAGTGATGATTCTATACGACATTCTCATAAAAAGAAGAAGCACAAGCATCGAGATCATGATGAAGAAAGGGAGGATAGGTGTCACAATGGTTCCATAGATGGTGAGTTAAGTTCAAGGTCGAGGGATGACAGGGAAGAGGGTAAACGTAAATATCACAAGGAGGAAGAGGTTAGACACAGGGATGATAAATACACAGAAGATAAAGCTCATAAGAGAAGACATGATCGAGAGGATAGTGATGGGTCGATTAAACGTAGCAAGGATAGCGATGGGTCCACAAAATGTAGCAAAGATAGTGATGGGTCTATAAAACGTAGCAGAGAAGATAGTGATGGGTCTATAAAACGTAGCAGAGAAGATAGTGACGGGTCCATAAAATGTAGCAGAGAGGATAGTGACGGGTCCACAAAACATAGCAAGGATAGTGACGGGTCCATAAAACGTAGCAAGGATAGTGATGGGTCCACAAAACGTAGAAGAAAGGACTCCGAGTCTTCCTCTGAGTTTGAGTGGGTGGAGAAGACCGTAAAGAAACCCGTACCATTAAGGAAATCTACTTCAGAACCAGGTAACTGTTCTATTCTGTTTCAAGTCTGTATCTAACTCATGTTATTTTATATTTTTGAATTAAATGCTCTTTCAATACAAGTATGCATTTTTAGATTGTTTGGGGCTCGCTACGCTTGCACAAGAAATAGTCTTGCTGTAGATTAAGAATCTGAGAGAAACTAACTGTTTACAGAGAAGTCAACAATAACTTTAATAAGGTTTTGTCAAATAGCTCTAACACAAAATTAGCCCTTATATTTTGCTAAAATGTTAGGCTAGATAATTCTGTAATAATAATAATTCATTGGTCATATTTTGTTTTATGAATTTGTCTTTTAAAAATGTTAGTTTTATAAATTCTAGTTACTCCGTGTCGCTGGGATCAACACATTAAAGATCCATCTAAAAGGAAATCTTCAAGTGGTTATAATACCCCTATAGTGACCAGCTGGGATGGTCTGAAGGCGTCCAAGGTGGCCAAAGAATTAGAAAAAGTCTCAGCTTATGCATATGGTGCTCAAAGTAAGACAATTTGATTTTAATTGCCTAGTTATGTCTCCCACATAAAGTGGACAAGGGGGGGGGCATATTGATGTTGTGCTGAATGTAAGCTTAAAGTTGATCTGCCCTTGCTTTCCTAAACCACTGCTTTTATTTCAGTGAAACTCTACATGATGCTTGGTACAAAGCATTGTTGTGCATATTGTCAGGAATTTGTTGTCAGATGATTTTTTTGTCAGAGTTAATATGGCCCTTTTGTGGGAGACATTTTTGTGTCAAAAACTTCCATGCTATCACAAATGTAATAGTTTCATCAACTCTTTCTACATTAACTCTTGCATATGAAGTGTTGATGAAGCCATACCACTAGACAGTTGGTGTAGAGCTTGGACTGTTATCAATCCTTGCCTCATGAACTCTTGCATGTGAAGTGTTGATGAAGCCATACCACTAGACAGTTGGTGTAGAGCTTGGACTGTTATCAAACCTTGCCTCATGAACTCTTGCATGTGAAGTGTTGATGAAGCCATACCACTAGACAGTTGGTTGAGAGCTTGCACTGTCGCCCAGACAAATCGGGTTCAATAATGTCCAGGAATGCAACATGTCCAACACGAGAATTCAACCCATTGGTTACATCCAATTTCTTCAGACGTGGGAGTTAGTGTCTATCGCTCTCAGAAGATTAAGTTAGTACTCTGGTTATTAGTTGCAGGAAATCGGGTTAGGTTAGAGACTGTCCAGTGTGTGTGGCTCAAAAGTGCATGAAGGTGAAAACAGCTTAAAAACCGAATGATAATAATTCAGGCAAGTTCTGAAAAATGTCCAATATTTACCTGTGTATTTGCTATAAATAAGATACTTAAATACTTAAAATAGGCAGAAAACTAAATAAATGATTTATTATTCTAGTTTCAGGTTGGGATGGGAATATATCTCATCTAGATGCAAGCAGGGAATATGAATATAATAATAATAAACGGAAAGATTCGGACGATGAATATGATGATGAGTACGACAGAGGGAAGGTTAGTGTATTCTCTGCAACATTTCAACATTCATCTAGTTTCTCCACACAAACTTTTTGTACAGTCCGTCATTGTAGATAATGTCCACCCTGGTAACTTGCTGAATTGTTCAGTATGACCTGTGTCTAGTATTTTCATTGAGTCAAAATTTTGTGAATTAGAAATTTTAAGTATGTTCATGAGGTTTTGATATTTGCAAACTTGTAATATTGGATCATATTTCAATTCTTGTGATGAATATTGACGCTTAATTGTCTCAATATTTAGAAAAAATGCGAAAATCTTTGCTTTTACATTGTAAATAGGAGTGATATAGTGTTTTGAAATGACAAAGTCTTGACATACCCACAGTTATATTGTATTTATATTTTAGATGAAGAAAGTGAAACACAAACATCATAATGACCATCGATATAATGGTAACATGTTTCAACAAAAACAGAACGAGATCAGTCGCTCCAAAATAAAGGTAAATACAAAAGATTTTTATCTTTAATAGAATGAGAATATTAATAATTCATAGACTTATTCCCGAGCTTTCGATATGGCAAATGGATTGGTGTTTTTGCAGCATTAATTTTGTCTCCAAAAGTATATGAGCAATGATTAGGAAACTTTTCAGGAATGTACTTGCTGAAGTATTGCTTTTGCTCTGGAACAAAGTTTAAGTAGAGTTCTGGCTAATGTTTGAAATAACTTCTGTATTTCTTGAAAAAACATTATTGTACCTTATATTCATTTGCTTTGTTTTTTTGATGAAATTGATTTATGTATGGGTCTTATAATGTCGTAAAAAGCATGACCTTCTCATTCTAAGCCAGTGATATATTAATAGTTATTTATTTATAACTTTAGTGCTTAATTATAGATTCATAATTTTAGTGCTTAATTATATATTCATACCTTTCAGTGGTCAGAAATGAAGATAGGAGATAACAACCCATACCTTAAAAACAGTCAACACACAGAACCTCAACATCATTCGTACTCCCGATAGATGCAAACATTGATGTATAACATATAGACTATATGCATTTATATATTTTGAGTGTGAAAGGAACTTTCATTTGATGACCATATGTTGTGGTGAAAAAGTGTTTTTATTGACGTCATGAATAATGTATTATTTATGTATGAATATAAGAATGTATTAAATGTCTGTATTGTAAAATATTTTGTTATTTGTTTATATACATGTACATGTTTTTTCTGCATAATGTATTACTGCGTTGCCCACTTCTGGGGACGTATATATTTGTTTTTGATATGAGACCACATATTTTAACAGACAATATTAAGATGTTCCCTTGATTAATAGGATCAACTACAAATGTGTGGTTCAGGTAGCCTGTCCTGTCTTTCAGTTCTACAATTATCCTGTCGTAATTTGTCAACGAACGAACTCAAAAATGCTTCTAATCTATCTGTTACTCCTACAAGTCAGTTGGATGGCTTAGATAGATATATTTCTAAGATATAATTGTGAATAAATTTCCTCAGATTTTCGCAACTATGTATTTCAATATTAAAAAAGAGTTGTCTAAGATAAAAATTCCCATAATTTTAAGTGAAATATTTTTCGTCTTAGAAAATTTCTTTAGAAAATATCTTAAGAATCTTCATGGACACAGACATAAATTTCTTTAGAAAATATCTTAAGAATCTTCATGGTCACAGACATAATGCTATTATTGACGCTGTTCCAAAGACTGTGTGGGCATTACCATTAATCATGTTTCAATTGAATGAACTACTTTTATCCTACCGTAATTCATAATGATATTTTGCATGCATTGTTATGTACTAGTACATGTGTTTGCATGAGCTCTGTGGATATATTTTTAAAAACAAATTCTATGGTTGAGATCAGAAAAATCTGGAGTGTGTTTTATTTGTTTCATATTATAAATCAGGTATATCCTATTTACTCAAGGTGTGTCTCATTTTGCAACTTGTTACAGTATTTTTATACCACCATTTTAAAGTCATACAATCATGAGAGTCAGTTTTACATAATTAACATGTGTTATTTGGGAGTGAAAGGAGGACAAGTTGATTCATGAATGTAGACAGAAGCTGGTTGATTACTTCACCTTCCATCCAATCGATGTACTTACGTCAGGAGTTATAAGCGAGATTTTTCTATGAAAAAAGTTTGTCAGATTTGGGAATTCAGCAGTGGTTCAATGATAGGGCAATGAAAGTGTTTGGGCTGCTTGTTGTGACAGTTTACATGAATATTAATCTGGAATTTACCTGTTCGTTAATGCATATAGCACAGAGAATTTGACACGATCCTGGCCTTTATGCATGAATATATCACAAGGTTCCTGTGTTGAATATATAAATTTCTGCGTGCAAATGTGCAACATTGTTTCTTCAGATTTGTGTTGATATTATACCTCGAGTGACTTTGTGATACTTTCCTCTTATGAAAACATACAACTGGGATTATAAATATAGACAATATATCAGCTGTTAAATTATGCTAATAGGTTGAGTCGTGTTAAATTCTCAGGACTAGACTTCATTGTTAATGAAAATCAATTGCTGGAATTTCTACTTGTTTGAAATTATAACATCGGCCTAGGCGTGAATGCATGTTACATTGTTGTAGCTATAGCAGCTGCTTAGTGCTCATTTGTGTAGTACATGTATTGAATTATAGAGATATTTTCCTTACTGCCTGGTCTATCTTTTAGTACTTTGATTATGCCAAGCTGGGTAATTGTTACAGTGTACATATATGGTTAAGGTATAACTTGATTATTCAGGTCAGTCACCTGTTTACATTACATTGCGTACATAAATATTGCAATTCTCGTATTAATAATGTAACCATTGGTTAACTTTTGATGAAACTTGACATGTCTTATCAGTACCAAGCCAAATGGACACAGTTGTGAGATTGGTTTCACTTATGGTTGTCTTTAAACAAAACTTTGAAGGATTTATTAGTACCAAACCTAGACAAAGTTGGGTACATCAGCATAATTTGAACCTGTGATGCTTGCATAATAGTGTCAACCAGTATATGGGTGTATTCAAAACATTTAGTGTTATTTCTTGTTATAATAGATACCAGTATATAAGGTATTGGTTTTCACTGCCTTTTTCTCCAATTAAAATGTTTAAGCAATTAAAATACAATGTTATGATAAACAGACCTTAATAAACAGGACTGTACTGGAATAGAATCGGTCAGGATGTGAATATAATACTACGGTTTGTGATTGAAATATTATATGTGTTATTGTTATATTGAAATATGTTGTTTTATATAGTTAAAAGGTTGACAGTTATATTGTATGCTGTAAGTTCATTGTGTCATTGTGATTGATGTGCAATAGAGTTTGCTAGGATTTGTTGCCATTTGTTTGTATCTCTAGAGCTATGTTTTTGTCCCAACTCTTTTGTTTGTCCTTTTGCTTGTCCAGAGCCATATCTTAGAAGCAGTTCAGATTTGTTTGGTACAAATGTTTACTACCTACTAGGGAAACAGCGTCCTTGAAAGTTTTATTTGGATATATTTACAAACTACAGTTACGGGCCTTGAAAAGTTGAATTAATTTACTGCTATGGAAATTGACTATTTGAACTTGGACTGGCTTGTGATTAGTAACAGTAGAGATGAATATAAAAAATGATGAATTGAATTTGTGTCATGACATTTGTAGCTATGACCTACAGTGACCACTTGTTAAAACTATTAATTGTAAAGCATAGGTTTGCAACTGTTTTTGTTTAATACCAGATATTTAATAATAAGAGATATGGCTCTTGTGACAAAATGGCGGTACTTGAGTCCTACAGACACATATGTAGTTCATTGTTTATCTGTATTATTTTGTATATAGAGCAGTATACTGGATGTAAGACTGTATTGCTAGGTAATGAATCTGTTAATGTGTCAACTTGTATATCGTGAAAAACAATATCTTCAGGTGCTTTGATTGGAGTTTGAACTCAAATTGTGTCTTTGCTAATTTAATGTACACATGTATATGTTAGATAGGACTGCTTAATTGACTTTTACTAGAGTGTTTGCATGGGCATTGAAATGTTTTTAGCTCATCTGTCACAAAGTGACAAGGTGAGCTATTGTGATCACTCTTCGTCCGGCGTCCGGCCGTCTGTGCGTCAACATTTCATTCAAACGACTTCTCCTCCTAAACCACTTGACCAATTTCAACCAAACTTCACAGGAATGTTCCCTGGGTGGTCCTTTCTAAAAATAGCTAAAAGAATTGTGATCTATAAATAACTCTGGTTGCCATTGCAACCGATAGGAAAATCTTTAAAAAATCATAAAAAATCAACCGCTTGCTAGATTTCAAAATAATTTTACAGAAATAGTTGTTGGGTGACCCTCTTACAAAATTGACATATTTGTCTTGATTCGTCAAAAAACATGGCCGCCAGTGGGTGTGGTGCTGTTTTTCCCAATATATCTATAGTAAAATCTTTAAAATCTTCTTCTCTTAAAGTACTGGTTTGATTTCATTATAAATTGGTTAAATTGTTTCTTGGGTGGTCCTTTCTTAAAATAGCTAAAAAAATTGTATTCCATGCAGAACTTTGGTTGCCATGGCCACCAATAGGAAAATCTTTAAAAAAATCATAAAAAATCAACCGCTTGCCTGATTTCAAAATAATTTTACAGAAATAGTTGTTGGGTGACCCTCTTACAAAATTGACATATGTGTCTTGATTCGTCAAAAAACATGGCGGCGAGAGGGTGGGGTGCTGTTTTTCCCTATATATCTTCTTCTCTTCTTCTTCCAATTAAAGAGCAGGAGTCCTACCGGACTGTATAAAGCTCAGCGAATACTGTATTAACACATTCGTGAACAACTGTCTCTGATTCACTCTTATAAAAACTGTTAAAACTATGTACAGAATGCCTTATGTCTCAGGCCTTGATCATTCTCTGGAAACTCTCCAGGTTGTCGGTAGCTGTCACCTTTGATGGAAGTCGGTTCCAGTCTTTGGCGGTTCGGTGGAAGAACGAGGTTCCTAATGTCTTGTCATGGTGGCGCTCCTGGAAAAACTTCAGGCCTCCTCTGGTACGCGAGTCCCCAGGCTTCAGAAACTGGCTTGTCTCGATGTCCACTAGTCTGTGGTGTATCTTGAACAGCATCTGAAGCCTGGCTTGTCTCCGACGGCTTTCCCGGGATACCCACTGGAGGTCCTCAATCATCTTCGTGATGCATCCAGGGGTTTTTGACGAATAGTCGTTGGTGACAAACCTAGCAGCCCTTCTTTGTACCTGTTCCAGGGCTTTGATGTTGTTCTGGGTCGTGGGGTCCCACACTGCAGCAGCATACTCCATTGTTGGCCTAGCTATGGTCTTGTAAGCGGCTGCTTTGACTTCTGGAGTGCATTCCCGCAGGTTTCGACGCAAGAATCCCACCGTCTGGTTGCCCTTGTTTACCACGTTGCGGACATGGGTGTCCCAGCTCCATGTGTCTGATAGGGTCACCCCTAGGCATTTGCTGGCTTCGACAGTCTCCAGGGTATGGCCATGGAGTCGGTAGCTGGTTTCGATGAGTTTGGCCTTCTTCGTAGTTATTCTGAGCACTACACATTTTGCTGGATGGAAGCTCATCTGCCATCTACTTTCCCACGATTCCAGGGCTGTAAGGTCCTCTTGAAGAAGTTTACTATCTTCCTGGCTGTGGATGGTCTTGTATAGCAGACTGTCATCAGCGAACAGTTTGGAGGTGGATGACTTTATCGACTGTAATATTTTATCTATAGTAAAATATTAAAAAATCTTCTCCTCTAAAAGTACTGGTTGGATTTCATTATAAATTGGTTAAGTTGTTCCTTGGGTGATCCTTTCTTAAACTAGCTAAAAGAATTACATTCCATGCAGAACTCTGGTTGCCATGGCAACCAATAGGAAAATATTTTAAAAAATCATAAAAAAATCAACTGCTTGCCAGATTTCAAAATAGTTTTACAGAAATAGTTGTTGGGTGACCCTCTTACAAAATTGACATTTTTGTCCTGATTCATCTAAAAACATGGCCGCTAGTGGGTGGGGGCGCTGTTTTTCCCTATATATCCATAGTAAAATCTTCTCTAAAAGTACTGGTTAAAATTTAATATTAAATGGGTAACAATATTCCTTGGGTTATCCTTTCTAAAAATAGTTAAAAGTTTATAACCCATGCAGAACTCTGGTTGCCATGACAACTGATTGGAAAAAACTTTAAAAAAACAACATGGTTCTACTTGATCAATGTGCACAGGTGAGTGACCTAGGGCCCTGTGGGCCCTCTTGTTTCGTATTTAAGAACTTTAGTTAGAACATAGTTCAAGCTGTAAAATGCTATTTTGCTAAAATGTTTTGATGTGTTTTGCTGGTTTGTTTTGTTTACACAATGATATTCAATATACATAGATTACCTCCCTTGGCAAGAAGATAGATTTTGAGAGAATTGATTCTGTAAGTTCATTTAAAGAAATATCCATCTACGTTGGCATGATTTATTATGATAACAACAGACTCTGTTTGGCTATGATCTATTACTGTACATCTACTGAATTACACACATCGTCCTGCCCTGCGTTCAAGGAAAAATCACGTGACGCATGTTTCGTACCTGGTACGCAAACGGTATGAAACGTGTTGTACCTGGTACGTACCAGGTACGAAACGTGCGTCATGTTATTTTACCTTGAACGCAGGGCTGGTCATTGAAGAAAAATTGCTTCAGTTTCACATACCTGCATCAAGATTTTGTTTTGCCTAAAAGAATAACTTTGGAATAAGTTTTATGTTGGTTTGCCAAGGTTTTCCAAGTGGAAAAAATCTGATTATATTGGTATAATTTGCTGACAGTTTGGCAGGCCTTAAATATTTTTTTCATTAAGTATATTTTAGCTATACTAACACCAGCATGTGAAGTAGTGCAACAGGGTTTTGATAGAGTTATGGCCCTTTTTTGAAAACTTGTTTTTCGTAGAGTATCTGTTTCTTGTTAAAAGAGTATATTACTTAGATTTTAATTACCAAAATAGTGATGGAATTGTTAAAATGTTATACAATTCACTTTTGTTTGGGGTTTCGTTTATTATGTTTATTACATTGAACATGTTTTGTTTTCAAATGTAAAGATGTATTTGTTGTGTACTATTTCATTGTATGCGAGTTATTTATGCAATAAGTTGATATAAATATTGAATCATAACTTTCCTTTTTGTTGTTTCTTGTTGAACTTGTAGTTTGTATTATGCCTCACCTGTGTCTAACATTGACACCAGCCACCCGAACATGCATGTTGTCTGAATGAAGTAAACATTGTGTCAGGTTTCACTAATGGGCTTCAAGAGCAGAAATGAAATAAGAGGTGTGACATTGATGCCAGTTGCCCTAAACAACATGTTCTCTGCATGTCATCTGGATGTGGCCACCCAATTGTGTCAGGTTTCATCTTTGACGTCCCTTCCAGGGGTTCAAGAGTTACAGAACAAACACAAAGGGTGTCATATGAACTGTGAACAATAGCCATCCCAAACATACATTTGTAGAGACATGTGGTCTGCACTTTGTCTGGTTCCTTTGAAATCATTCAGGGGATTCCAAGAGTTACAGAAGGGTGTATGAAATAACCTGTGGCCTTGAAGCCAGCTGTCTCGATCTAGTTTTGCACTTTGTCTTGATGTGAACATTTGTTAGTTTCTTTTGAAATCTTTGCAGGTGAGTTATAGGGCAGATACAAAAATTGCTGAAGTCCTAAATTTTCCTGCAGAAAAATATTTGGCATAGAAATGGAAGTCATATTTAAAATCATTGGTAATGTTTAAACTGGCACCATTTTGGAAAGATGACACTAAAACTATACACCTGGAAATAAGTTAAGCACACCCCGGAAATTTAAAATTGGTTGTGATTGAAAGCTCTGTCATGAGATGACGACTTAATTGAGCTAAGATATAGTAATTTGATAAGTAGCGATAGCAATTTAGTAATCATAAACCAGTAAATTTATGAGTTAAGTTTATTCTTATCCAAATTATTGAAGCATAAGCAAATGTGTTGTTTTTTACCAAAAATGTAGGTGTTTATAAGTATGGTGTTGGAGCGTTTACAAAACATTTACTGGTGGGTATTTTTGGTAATTGTTGACGATTACTTAACCTTAAATGACATCATGTAGCCAAATTTTTAATAGTGTAACCTCGACGTGCCCGGATGACAAGAATGGCAAAATTTATCTCAAAATCACATTAGACGCCTTACTGGTAGTACGAGGAGAAGGGTTGAGGCTGTCGTCCGGGCACGTGACAGTTACACACGTTATTAAAAATTTGGCTACATAATGTCATTTAAGGTTAAGTAATCATCAACATTTACCAAAAATATCCCCAAGTAAATGTTTTGTAAACACTCCAACACCATACTTATAAACACCTACATTTTTGGTAAAAAACTACACATTTGCTTATGCTTCGATAATTTGGATAAGAATAAACTAAACTCATAAATTTACTGGTTTATGATTACTAAATTGCTATTGCTACTTATCAAATTACTATTTCTTAGCTCAATTAAGTCGTCATCTCATGACAGTGCTTCCAATCACAACCAATTTTAAATTTCCGGGGTGTGCTTAACTTATTTCCAGGTGTATATTTAGTAAGAAACAGCTGGACATCAAATATTTACATTAAGTGCTTAATAAGTGCATCTAAGGCAAATGATGAGCCTGTGTTATACTGGTTAAGTTTTTCTACAACAAAGCACAGCTATAAGTAAATTTCTAGGTTATGCTTATTGTTGTACTTTAAACAGTGGACAAATCCAATAGAGGTATACTAAATAAGCACGATGATTTTTTGCTTTCAATGGATTATGGAGATTTTTCAATGAAAATAACAGTGAAATTACCACTTTGTTATTTTCACTGTTTAGAAACTGGTTCCAGTATCATGCAGAAAAAGAAACGTAACGTCAACGGGCTTTAAAATGTCATAATTCTCACGTCGTGACATTCTAAGTTTGACGTGATTTTTCCAATTAAGCCAATTACGGAACATATTTAAGAGGAATTGAGGCATATGATAAATAGACAATTTGTTGATTTTTGAGTAAGATAAATTTAATTTTACTCGTGATCACAAAAAACTAAATTTTCACTCGTGACTAAGCCACTCGTGAAATAATTGATTTTCTGTGATCACTTGGTGAAATAAAATTCGATCTTACACCAAAATCAACAAATATCCTCTATTTATTTTTACAGTTGTGATAGAAACCCAGCATGAAAGGATGCCTCCCTTTTCAGAAGACAAGTCCGTGTTTGGATAACCAAAGTTAAAAATATATCTATACATATTGTTTATTAAACATATGTTGGAAACAAATGTAAATGTGTTGAAGAAGAACAAACTAATGATAATGATATTGTATGCTTTATTTAACTTCAGATACATGGAAAATAAATGTGTAACACTGTAAACTACCAGTTGTTATGTGTACATGATATATGATATAGACTAGGAGTAAGTTTGAGCGGTTATCATTGACCGGTATTAGTTACACAAACATTCAATACAGTTCACTGGAGTCAGGTGTTAATTAGTATCAGGCTAAATTGGCAGTATTTTGTTTTGAAAATATTTTGCAGAGTATTAAACTAAAATTTAATCGAATTAGCTTAGATCACCTATGGACTGATATAGTGTAGCAAAATTAAACCGAGGCATGTGTAATCGGTGACCATATTTCATTCATCTTTAGTTTCCGAAGAAACAGCTGAGTAGATACTTATTATTTTTAACCCATGTACACACTCCAGTGAACTTTGCTAAGACAATGTAGGTAAATAGTAATTTCTCAAGGTAGATGGCATTTCCTGACAAACCTACTCCATCAATCATTCAAGAACTGCCATAGCCATTATTACCCTAGTTCAATACTAGATACACACATTTCTAGCTGATTTAGTTTACAGTAAATAGGAACATATAGTAACCTCGGGATCACTCGGAAGTTTCTGTCTTTCTACTGGAATACATTCACTGAGGCCCATATCTTTCACACGATAATTTGAATTCTATCGAGTCCTGCTGTGGTATTCAATATTGATCTTACTTGACTTAAGGATAAGGACAACCAATCAGATCACACCATATTAAACTCTTGGTAAAGCAACAGGCAATATGATTGGCTATCCTTATTCTCCAATTAAATAAGATCAATATTGAATACCATCCCAGGAGTTGTATTCAATATTGATCTTATTTAATTAGAGAAAAAGGATAGCCAATCATATCGCCTGTTACTGACCAAGAGTTTAATATGGTGTGATCTGATTGGTTGTCCTTATCCTTAAGTCAAGTAAGATCAATATTGAATACTAACCCTGGTAGTCGCACATTGGACTCCTCTTCATTTAAATTTTGACTACTGAAATCCAATTCTATGAGTGACTTTGATAGAGATTTGACAGGAATCCAATTCTATGTGTGGAAGGCATGAAACCACATGACATTATTGAGAGGGGGGGGGGTCTATTGTCACTATACTAAGAATGCCCCTTGTGGGTATTTTGTGTACATGATAGATGAACAGTAAAGATGTCAGTAATACATAGTGTCAATGCATGCCAGATGCATCACAACAATTCTATGGTACAAAGCAACAGACTAAAAGACGAAATTTAACTGCTTAGTTACGTTTAATAAAAACAAGTTGACAGCAACTCGGTCATAATTTGAGAACATGTTATATAATAGTGACACAGTAGAGCAAGATAATCACAACCAAGTGAAAATAGAGAAATTAAGTTCTGTGAAAACTCTTTTAATAAGTTTGATAGATTTGTCTAACACTTGTAATAACCTAAGGGGTGTCAACAGTGCCAAATTAAAAATCAGGAAAATCGTATGCGGCTGACCATTTTTGCCAAACAAGAGTCCTTCAATGACAATGTTAAATTGTTTTCATAAGTTACTCAGTTTGTATTAAAGAATATCCTTCTGAGCAGCTTAAATTTACCATAACTTTGCCATTTCTTGAGATATTTTCATCAAATAACTTTTATTTTTGTCAGAAGCCATTGCTCTTTCAGGATTAATCAGGAAATTTGACACCCCTGTAACCTATATGATTATACGTGGCAGAAGCATCGCAGTGACCCCAAGGTAAACTATAATAGTCAATAATTGATAAAATTGTTTTAACCACTTAATGCATACACATCGGTTAACATCATAAGAGTATGTGAGTACATCTAGGCACTAGTTTAAAGTCTACAATCTCCCTTTGGTTGCCAGCAACCATGCTACATATTTACCAAATAAAAAACTTGATAAATAACCAAGATTATACATAAAACACTGAATATTTGATCCAAATAACATAAAATATTTGAGTAAAAAAGATTCGACTCAAAATTAAGACATGTTCTTGATAAACTACAAATTTGATGATAAACAAGCTTTGCAGACATATGTTTGCCAGCTGTAAGAAATGTTCTAAAGAAAGCACTACACAAGACGGCACGTGCAAATCATACAACAAAAATAATATCATACTATGTGCAACCAAAAATCCCCTGCAATTTAGACAATCATGTGAAAAACACTTCTCTGTTACTTCATACAGAACAATGTCTTAACCATTTAGACAGCATTATAACACATGTGATAGGACAACTTGGAACTCTTATTAAGGAAATTGAGGAAAATCAAAGAAATGGTCCAACTCATAAATTATTCTGCCGATGACCAAATCATTTATAGGAATTGTTAAATCTACTTTACAAATTAATATACACAGTTCATCCCCCCTGAAAACTCATATGATTTATCATTACATGGACACCAATATTGGTCAAGCATTCACATTAACCGACAAAATATTACACAGACAGTGCATTGTAACACAAACAATTAAGTTTACATGATAAATTAACACAAAAACACAATCAAATCATTTCTGAATATAGCATGCTATCAATGAATTGCTGAACATCTATATATACCTATGTAATGATTTAGGTGATCGTATAATGTCATGATTTAATGTTTTATGAATCATAGATTATCTTGGAATAATATGGAACTATGTACAAAATGAAACAATTCAACCTCATTCATGAAATGATATACAAACACTGTAATATCACCAACGTTCACCATCCTAAACATTGTGGTTTTGGTTTAATCCAATGGATTTTGTGAGGTCATAAATTTGTTGAGGGGATATTTGATTTAGTGGTTCATTCATGAATATCTTTCAATATGTTTATACAATATCAAGTGGTATTGTAACCTTGTTGACATACACAGCCAGTCACAAAGTGCTAGTACACCACTGCCTCATCAAGAGTAAGAATAACTCCTCAATGTGGCCAAAAATGTGTTAGACAGACTGGCCACTGTAGCGATAACACCGTTAGAATGACTGGTTACCATGACAACAGTTAAGACTGTGGCAACAGCCATGCTAGATTGACTCGTAACCACAACTTAGACTGCCCAATCACGGTGGCAACAACAAAGTTAGACAACTGATCGAGATGGCAAACAAAAACAAAGTATGAATTGTAAGTATTATATGGTGATAAATGTAAGTTGTATAGGAAAATATATGATTGTAGATATACACAAATAGTTAGTTCTCATCGGACATCGGATATGCCGTTTTATACACAATGTTTCAGACATATAACTTAGCTTGTAGACCTACAATCAACCAGCACTAACGTGCTCTTCAGCACGCCACAGACAACTTCTCAACCTGTCCAAGATAGGGATTTGTACCAAAACCCTAGAACAAGCCAAACTAACAGGCACATACCTTCATTTTTGTACAGAAATGAACAATGTGAAAATGAATGAAACCATTATAATTTTTTACATCGATTAAATCAACTAATCAGAGTCGGTGGGTACCACACACTATACCACCAATTCAATATGGTACATGTGACAAAATACACTCTGAATAACTGATTTTGCATTATTTGATGTTTCAGTTCAATGTTACGTTTATGAAACATGCACCAATGCTAAATGAGGTAAAATAGTCACGTTATTGGATAGTTTAAATGAAAGCTAAAATTAAGTGCTTGCTAAATTGAACCAAAACAGTAGCTGACTTGGTGATTTCGATCGATGTTATCATTTTACATGAATATTTCCCTGCCCTGTAATTGTGTTTGTGAGTAAATGAATGAAAACATAATCAATTCTGGCCCCTGGATCAACAAACAACTTAAGTTCCATACAAATTTCAACTAATGTTCAAGTAATGTTTTTACTTGAATTGAGTTTGATGATTGGGTCTGATAATTGACATCAAACTCAAGTTGTTTTGTGAACACAGTACCATTAAATCAATTAGGAGTGATATAAATTTACAAACCATAATTCAATATTCAAACGAGTAACTATCAATGATGTAACAGTTGTTCACATCAACAACTTCACTCAAATAGTCAGAAGTCAAATGTGACCAGAATGTAGTCTACTCCATGCTTATAAGTTCTCTCAAGTCCAAAGAATGTTTAACAACAATTTTGATGGGCTTTAAAAGTTTGTTGGGGGTTAATTTAGAATGCAAAAAGCTGCTTGGTTTTTATCCGTCTCAAAGGGCTCTGTACCAGCCTGGATGGCAAGAAACCGAAGGTTGTGCCCAGGCTGGATAGACAAAATGCCATAGGTCTGGATGGGCAAATTGCCATATGCCTGGACCTGTATCGATGGGCATAAACCCGTAGGTCTGTGGACCAGTATGGATGGGCATAAACCCATAGGTCTGTGGACCAGTATGATGGGCATAAACCCGTAGGTCTGTGGACCAGTATGGATGGGCATAAACCTGTAGGTCTGTGGACCAGAATGGATGGGCATAAACCTGTAGGTCTGTGGACCAGTATGGATGGGCATAAACCCGTAGGTCAGTGGACCAGTATGATGGGCATTAACCCGTAGGTCTGTGGACCAGTATGGATGGGCATAAACCCGTAGGTCTGTGGACCAGTATGGATGGGCATAAACCCGTAGGTCTGTGGACCAGTATAGATGGGCATAAACCCGTAGGTCTGTGGACCTGTATGGATGGGCATAAACCCGTAGGTCTGTGGACCAGTATGGATGGGCATAAACTCGTAGGTCTGTGGACAGGTATGGATGGGCATAAACCCGTAGGTCTGTGGACCTGTATGGATGGGCATAAACCCGTAGGTCTGTGGACCTGTATGAATGGGCATAAACCTGTAGGTCTGTGGACCAGTATGGATGGGCAAAGAGCCGCATCTACTCCGTCTATCTAGTATTACATGTATGTAAATTAATCTCAACACAAAAATAAGTCAGTAAAACAATGACAACTATGTACAAACATACACATATAAAGTGTGGCAATCTGAAGAGTAAAATCATGACTACAGTAAGTATCACAGTCTTCAAGCAGATGCCTCAAACAATGGTGGATAAGATATAGATATATATACACAAAATAATCCCATTTATTTCATATCCAATCACTGCCATCATCCAAAATGTTCTTTGATGTATAATATAGAATTTATATACATACTGGCATTCAAACGAGTCACTTTCACAAATAATACATATCATTTGACATGGATGAAAATTTACAAATGAAAATCCATTCTTAACCACCACAACATCTGATTGTCCTATATCATTCAAGAACCATTCAATTTATGAAATTTATCAGAGATAGTAAGCATAAAACTATTATATACTAGTTTTGATATAATGTAGTAGAGAAATAACAGAGCACATTTATTCCAAAATTTATCCATGATCAAATACTGTATGTGTGATAAGTCTTTCACTAGCTTCTCTCATTCTCTGTATGTTCCTGCAATAACATTCAACACGGTCCTTGATATCTAGATACTAGATATAACATCTATTTGGCCTGAGCAGCTTTCTTCCTTCTAGCATTCAGCATGTCATAGAATGGATTCACACTTATACACGATCTGAAATATATCAAGTATTGAAAACTATGAAGCATAATTTGTATTATAATTTCGTAGGAAATGAGGAAATTTCATTCATAAACAATATGATTGTGAAAATTCCATGAAAACACGTTTGCTAATATAATTGTTTACCTGGTACATGTTCAGCAACTTTGCCCATTCTAACAAGAGATGTTAGTTAAACATGTATGCCCCCATGGCAGCCCAACAAGTCAGAAATGGTAAAGGTCACATAGACCTCAACCTTTGACCTCAAATCAATAGGGGTCATCTACTGTTGATGACCAACCTCAATGTAAAGTTTGAGGATCCTAGGGCAAAGTGTTCTTGAGTTACTGAATGGAAACCATTTGGTCTAACCACCGACCAACCAACCGACAGACGGACATGTGCGAGCAAATAAACCCCTATCAAAGATGGGGGGCATAAATATAGAATCAGATTGATTGTCACATTATACTTACTCGATACATTTAATCCATTCATCTTTTTCTTCTGCTGTAGCTGCAGACATCTTGTATACATTGTGTTTTCCTGAAAATACAGAAAATATAATATTGTTTAAATACTTTTCATGGAACTGTAGATTTCTTAGTAGATTCTGTTTTTAATGAACATTGTATTTTACCACATGAAACTAAGATTAGCTCAATGCCTCTAGAAAGTTATTTAAGTAAGAAGATAAGCATAATAATTTTTGAGAGATGGATGAACAGTGTGACCAATACAGGGGTGTCAACAGAGCCAAATTAAAAATCCTGAAAATCATATGCGGCTGACCATTTTTGCCAAACAAGAGGCCTTCATCCACTTTGTTTCCATATTTAACTCAGTTTTTATCGAATAAAATTCTTCAGAGCACATTAAATTGACCATAACTTTGCCATTTGTTGAGGTATTTTCATCAAATAACTTTTTTTTAGTCAGAAATCATAGCTCTTTCAGGATAGACAAATCCAGAATTCCGGATTTATCAGGAATATTGACACCCCTGCCAATAACAAGAGGATTATGAACGCTAATTCTAACCTTTTGCTATAAATGTTATCAATTATATTAAATTCCACTGGTCAATAGTATTACAGTCATATGGATACTAACCAACCACATCATGGGAAAACCAACAGTTACCTGGAACTAACCTTGCTGAGCATCAAGCAAGGGAGATGTACCAGTACCATTTTCATTCAATTTGGTAAGTCACCGCCTCAGATTGAACACGAGAACTCTCGAACTCGAATACGACACTCTACCATTACGCTATCAAGGCTTGTCGTGCTTAGATAAAAACATACCTTCAACAACTTTTCCTTCCTTGTCTACTTTACAAGCTTTGATGATTTCGTTAGCTGTAGCATACAACTCAAAGCAATGAGGTTTGTTAGATTTCTCATTCGACACTCTGACTTGTATGTTCTCCAATGGTATAATTCCAGTAGGTTCTTTATCCTGAAACAAGATAATATAAGGTTTGTTAAATTTGTTCAAAATCCAATTTATTCTTACCTTATTATTAGTTCTCGAATCAGGACATGTCTCACAACGACTATATACATTAACTGCATGTATACATATTCAACCGTGTGTTAGTGGCATTCTAATTAAGCAACCACTTGTTGCTTTAATTAGCCTATATGATCAACTCATAATAGGCCATTGTTGTATTAAATAGGGTAGCCACAGCCATATTCCAGTGGTTAGTATGCTGGATTTGAAACCCTGTGATCCAGGATCGATTCTCAGCAGGTCATACCCTACCATGAAAATTTGACAACAATATAAATTTTCTGTTTTCCACATAGAAGTTGCAGGTTCATTGTGGAAGGGTTAGTTTGTACTGGTTAGAATACAGTCCAGGAAATGATCTAACATTACATGTATACTTACAGTGGTAAACTGGAAGTAGTATAGACAATTATCATTGAGGATAAACCATCGTCTCTTCCAGTTCTTGTAACGTCCACCTGTAACAGATACACATACACACTATAATAAAACCACACACTATGCAATTGTACTACAGTGTAACTTCAATGCCTCAAACACCCTAGAAACTTCAAACAGGTTCTTTGATACCAGCAAAATGATGATGTACTAGTATATAGAAGATGCCACGGACAGGTCCCAATCAGGTTTTAGGCATTGAAGTTCTACAGTATTTAAAATATCAAACATCGTTACTTTAAAATAATGACATTGACATTTTATATTTATCTATCAAATGCATATTAGTTTAAATAATTTTATTTTTAATTTTAAATGAGCTTGGGTCTACGATAAAGACGCTTGCGAATTATTTTCTTCATTTGAAACTTATTCCCAGACCACAAAAACAGCTATCATTTGAAACTTATTCCCAGACCACAAAAACAGCTATCATTTCAAAATCTAACAACAAATTACAAATCGTAATATTATTTAACAAGATATTTTATGTATTTTATAAACTTTTGAATGAAGTTGTATAAGGAGATAAGCGACAGAATCAGAGACCGAGGCTCAAACAAATTGAATAGAACAACTTCATTGTAAAGAACTTGGATATGAATATTTAGTTTCAAGTTTATTTCCCAGTACACATAGTGAAATCCCTATGCCTTATCACACAACCAACCCCTTGCATAAAACCACAACACTATATAATTATAACATCACCAACAGTGATAGTGACATACCCAAATCTTTACACTCAAGTAACAGTGTAGCAATACCACATTACTCTGACATCACTATAGGCATCAAATCCAAGAACAAATTTGTCAACATCGGAAAACAAAGTATTTTATTTTTTACCGATTTCTATGAAAGATATGCCAGTCTAAGGGAAAATATTCAAGCTTTCCCTATCAGCAGCTGAACCTTTTTTTCAAGCACCCAGTGAAAACTTGAAAAACCAAGATGGCTTACAACTGAAGTCTGATCGCATACAGACCGCTTCACAGGTTTCATAGGGTGCTGTGGAAAATGGCCCAACTGCTGATAGAGATCCTGTGTTTGCTGGAAAGGTTATACTTTTTCACTTAGACTGAGGTATTTTTCGTAGAAATTGGAAGAGATAAAATAAGTATTGTTTTTCAAGCGAAGCAAATGTTGACAAATTTGTAGTTGGATTAATGCCTTTAGTAACGTGAGAGTCACATTGTATTGCTACACTGATAATGACAGATATGAAATTGTTAATTGTTTTCTCCATAGATTGCTCACTTATTAACATCCAATATTTTGGTGAGATATTAGTTATGTTAAGTTTACCATCCTGCTTAAACTAAGATGAAACACTTCACCTAACTTCATTGAAATGGACACTATGGATGAGAACGAGTATTACCAGGAATGAACATTTTGTGCTCAGATGACCAAAAGTGTGAAAGTCGTCATCATGTAAAGTGTGAAAGTCGTCATCATGTAAAGTGTGAAAGTCGTCATCGTGTAAAGTGTGAAAGTCGTCATTGTGTAAAGTGTGAAAGTCGTCATCGTGTAAAGTGTGAAAGTCGTCATCGTGTAACGTGTGAAAGTCGTCATCGTGTAAAGTGTGAAAGTTGTCATCATGTAAAGTGTGAAAGTCGTCATCGTGTAAAGTGTGAAAGTCGTCATCATGTAAAGTGTGAGTCGTCATTGTGTAAAGTGTGAAACATCAGCATGTAAAGTGTGAAAGTCATCATGTAAAGTGTGAAAAGTCATTATTCTGACCTGAGGTGACATTTGATGAGAAAGGAATAAGTAGATCTTAGAAGGTAGATATTGGGGAACAGAAACACTGACAATATTCGTACATGTAAGGCAACTTCAGACAGTGGGATAAGAAACAGAAATATAGATTTGGGTTTCTAGCACAGACAGTGACATTACAAACTGCATGATACAGATACATTCTTACCAAGAGAAGCATGCTGACCCAGAGAAACATGCTGACCCGAAAAAACACAGAGTGACCGACAGAAAGTGAGTGACTCATAGAAACAGAATGATATTCCTGAAGAAGACCAACTAAAGATGTAACATTGATATAAGAGTTTCTGTTGTAGTTACCAATCCATAGAAACAAAATGACCCACAGAAATGAACAAAGGGAGAATCAGTTTAATAGCTGAATTAATTGTTTACCTCCACATAGTTTATATAATCAGTAAGTTCGGAAATTCTTAATCTAACTTAAATAGTTTCACCATTTTGTGTTATATTCAATCATAAGCTGTCACATTGTATTCAGTACTAAATTGTGTAAGACTAGTAACAAGATATTTGAATTACAACATGTTTAGAGTACAATTTTAACTTTAGAACAATATGATCATTAAATAAATCTGTCCAAACTTTATAGTTTATGTTTAGATGGAACTTTTGAAGTGTAAACCCCACATCCATTTTTTGATTCAAATCTACTAGTGTAGGTGTACTTATATTTCTACCATCTACACAAATTGTAATAAAACACACACTCTAATATACATGTACCATGACACACTTGTATGCATGTGGGAGTGTAGTGAATGATCAATACATTATACATGTAAACTCAACAAATATTTGCACATAATTTCAAACACAAAGATCAACAGAACAAAAATTAGGAAGTCCATGCTTGGCTAGCCAATAGATGCAACATTAATAGCATTCAAACAGTAGTGAGCATGCTACGTTTTACATTA
Source organism: Spisula solida (assembly GCA_947247005.1). Taxonomy (NCBI): domain Eukaryota; kingdom Metazoa; phylum Mollusca; class Bivalvia; order Venerida; family Mactridae; genus Spisula; species Spisula solida. Next base: position 48,884,602 of record OX365944.1, on the reverse strand, counting down.
ACGTCGATCAGAAGGTAGGATCTTAACATACAATATTATAGTTGGTACAAAACATTAGATTTCGCACTTTACAAGTTTAGTAAAATTAATTTTTATTTGCTTTCGACTAAGACAGTTGTAAATGCATGGTCATTTAGTTTTCCTGCCAGATTGGTCAGACCTCAGACTTCCATGGAGTAACTTCCAATAACAATGCATCATTCGCCAGTTTAGTGACAGCTTAACTTAAGTATTTCTATATGCTCTAATATACCACTAAAATATGATTCTAACATTGGCTAACTGAGTCAACTGGCAACTAGTTAACACAAAATCTGGCAAAATTATTGAACATTTAAGAATTAACAATGCTACATTCAAATGTAAGATCCAACCTTCAGATCAAATAAAATGAGATACATGTGTGTGATATATGGCGATACATATGATAACTTATACATTATACATACACAAAATACAATTTGCGATTGTTAAATATTATTGTTTAAAAACATCTCATACAGACAAGTCACAAGTAATATTGAAACAATATAAATCTAACATGCTTTTAATATTATATACTTTTTTATACGTACACACATGACTACCAGTGATTATTATTTTATATTTTGTATTAAAGTTTTGTTGACTGTGTAATATACGCTATGCTTTATTTATGATGAAAAATGAATGTATGAGTATATGTATAATATGATCTTTAACCATTCAATGGTATCGTACAACCGTATGTGTTTCAACAAAACTTTTACGTGCTAGTTGAATATTTGATGCAAGCAATAGTGAATGTCAATGCATGTTTAAGAGAAGCCCTAATGAGCAAGCAGACATTGTATGCATATTATGTTATAAACATTACAGCTCTACTTATCAAGCAGACATTGTATGCATATATCTGTCACATTACGATAATATAAGTTCAAAGTAACTCCACAATGTTCCTAACTGCTCACAAAAACAGTCATATCCTGTATGATTTTGAATATTGGCAGTACCAGTGTTATAACAGTCAGAGTAGAGTTCAAATACATTCATATGTCGTGTTATATGACCCTTGATTGGAATTAAACTTTATCTTATCTTATCTTCAAGGTAGAGTGATGTCTTATATCTTATTTTATTTAGCTATTATCAACTGACAAAAATGTATTCAACATTTTGTTATCCTACTAACTGCTAATTCATTTCAAGAATTAAATTCAATCAGAATGTCATACAGAAACTATATAATAATGTACATAACATGTATCAAATAATCAGAATAGCCTGGAAATGCTGTTTTTACTTGTAACAATATACATCAGCTAAGTAAAGGCATACACAAAATTAGGCCAGTAAAGTTGGGTTACATTCATCATGTCAAAAATCTTAATTAACAATCTTAATTAATGGAAAGTCCAAGTTTTAGATGATTTTTCTAAAAACAGCAATACTTTTATCTACTAGCAATTTCTAATCTGCAGATGATTGTCTATGCATACACACATGTATATACATTGTTAAAGAAGTTGAAACCAGGAAAATATTGCATTAGGCGTGACACATTAAGATACAAAGTAAAAATACTTGATACAACAATGAGGGGAAATCTTTTCTAACATGTATACAGCCTACTAAATGAAAAAATATAACCTAGTAATGATGACTGCAAATTTTATACATTAAACTTGAAGGGTTTTTATTGCAAAAACCTATGTCACCCACAAAGGGTTACAACTCTGGCAAAAATCATCCGGCCTAAAGTTGCTGAAAATATTCACAACTAGGCTTGAAATCAAATGTTCATGTGAAGTTTCATTGAAATTCAACCAGTGGTTAAGGAGAACAAGCACAGAGAATCTCTGTGACAGACATCCAGACAGATGACCAGCACGAAATCAATATGTCTCCCTCACTATAACTGAAAGACATAATCAAATCAAAGCTGTAGCAATATATCGAAGCATTTGGTCACCTCAGAATAACCAGGACAAATCTCCCTCTTAGTTCCATTGCAGATACGCCCTGTTCATTTTAAGGTGTTGATTATTTAATTGATCGGACTATCAAATATGGCACACCAGTATCATAATCAAAGAGAAATCATTGTTAAAATTGAATTAATATTTCACATTAGTTCCAGTAAAGAAGTTTCACTGAAGTTCCAGTAAAGATAATTCACTTAAGTTCCAGTAAAGATTAAGTTCTTTTAATGGTAAAAGATAATGATAATGATAACGATGATGGCGATGATGAATATAGTGCAGATAATGAAAGTAAATAAAAGTCCAAATAAGCAAAAAATATCAGCCAACCAAGCAAGGAATTCTTAACTGCCAATAAATAAAACCTACCAAACTTAGTAACCCCTGTTGATACAAAAAGTATAAACATATTCTGTGATTGGTTTATTGATGCAATTATCAAATTTTACAGCAACAACAGATGTTTGTAAAACATGTATGCCTTTTAATTGCAGTCATGTATAACACATCATTGTGACCTTGACCTTTGACCGATCACTTCAAAAGCAATACTATGAATGCGAAATCATAAAGAACTTTTTTCACGCAGTCTATGCACAAGTCCCTTACATAGTTTGAGACTCCAGTGTACTCTAGTGATCCAGCAGACATAGTTTGAGACTCCAGTGTACTCTAGTGATCCAGCAGACATAGTTTGAGACTCCAGTGTACTCTAGTGATCCAGCAGACATAGTTTGAGACTCCAGTGTACTCTAGTGATCCAGCAGACATAGTTTGAGACTCCAGTGTACTCTAGTGATCCAGCAGACATAGTTTGGTCTCCTCACCCGACAGACTGACCTGACATGTGCAAATCAAAATACCCGAACTTCATCAGGTGTGAGTACCGGTACATTAACAATGCATTAACACAAAGCTCTTAGACAACAAGAATAGTTCTAACATTTAACAGTTTATAAAAATTATACATCTTCGGCACTGGTGATTTTAGTATGAAATATTCAGTGTGACAAAAAATTATAAGTGTTCATAACACTAATAAGACCACTTGAATGTGAATAGTGAAAAGTTGACATCACAAAGGGAGACTGGAAATTGTGTTGTCACAATTAAGACGGTCAATAAAAGTGTATAAACAACATACAAGAGTAAGAGTTACAAACATTGAACAGTGGATAAAGGCAGTACTTTATATACAAACAATAACACTTCAATTAACAACAGTACATTTTTGGTCTGCTATAGATAAAAGACAGAAACATTGTGGCTAAAGTACTTTTAAACCTCACTGCAGAAAAGGTATCAGAATCATTATAAAGTTAAGTACCCAGCAATCAGCTATTTTGATAATTAAATTTTCAATATTTTAAGCGTTCACCCATGCCAAGCTACATAGCTCTGTAAACCAAAATAAATGTTACATGCATGCTTGCTGTGGTTGAAAAAAACCTACATCAAACAGTAAAAGTGTGCATCATAATTTAATACCATCATAACTTTTAAGCATCAGAGACCATTAGGATAATAACCACACATATTACTTTAAAATAAAGTTAAATTACTTTCCTAACAAGAAACATGGGATTTCCCACAAAAACCAGGTTTTCAATCCAGGGCAGTAACTCTACCGAAACTTGAACAAAAACTAAACTGTGATATTTCATGACCAATTGAAACACTTTCGAAAAGTTTTCAATCAAGGGCAGTAACTCTACCGAAACTTGAACAAAAACTAAACTGTGATATTTCATGACCAATTGAAACTCTTTCGAAAAGTTTTCAATCAAGGGCAGTAATTCTACCGAAACTTGAACAAAAACTAAACTGTGATATTTCATGACCGTAATTGAAACTCTTTTCGAAAATATTCGAGACACAAAATAATACTGATGCCTAAGAGCCTACTGAGTCCACAAACCTAATAACCAAAATATCACGATCTGTCTAGCATCATATTCTAACATGCACTCTAAATGGAAGTCATTTGATGACTTAATGTTCATACAATAACTCTTGGTTCTAGAAAATATACCCTACATAATAATATAAAAGCATTATCTTCACAGCGATTATGATTTCAAGTAAAAAAACAGCTAAAAAAGTTCCCAAATTGTTGGAAACTACAGCAAAAATAAAGTATATACAGTCATTGTCATTCTTGAATTGTTTAACATATAGCGGCCAGGGCAAACACTTATATCTATATCTAGCATGGGAGCAAGATGGAAGATGCGACAACAGACACACAGTCCAATTACCAGCAATACATTGCAACCTAACAAATTAATCATTTAATTGATGTTTATTCTTCAAGCAGCATTCCTTACCAAACATCTCTCATGCTTTAACTGTGTCTAACATGGTCAGGCATTACATCGTAATAACAATCATTCATATTGTATTAAAGGCGTATGGTCCAGTTTCTTGCATGAGATGAGGCAAGAAATTCTCAATAAACGAATATGTTCAAACTTGTGTATATAAACACAGGACAGAGTTAGAAACAGAAAAATACAGAAATACATAGGTCATCAAATTTTCATTAGTTATCTTCCCTTTGAGACTCCAAATATGAAACTCCAAACCCAACAAAGTGACCTACGACTTTTTTTGCATTTTCAGTTTCTAATTTGATACACTGTCCATATATAAAGTTTGAACAAATTCCATCAATGTGATTTGCCCCATATCTCAAAAGACACTGCCACAAACGCCCTTAACATGCCCATGCAGTGAAAACAACGAAAGTATTCTAAAGCCTAAACATACATCTGATTAACAGGAAGAAATAATTCTCAGTTACTAACTTCAGAATAATAATTTTATTATCACTGCTTTAAAACAAATCAGAGAAGACATTGTCACAACAAGCGACATCTATCCCATAGCAATAAGCTTACAATATACTCAACAAAACTTATAAACCAGACACTTTATGAGATAAATATGAGATTTCTTGGCAATAACTTCATAGATCTAAACAACAATTGGCAAATATAGTTAACACTAAGAGATACCAATATCCACCCATATGTGGAAGACAGTATGGCCCACTCATTGTACTTAAGCGATATTGGACGTTCTATCTAAGTACCTGCAAAAACTCGCATTTAATAAAGTGTCGGTATATAGTTTTGTTCAGTGTATACTTCTACAATCTTATAATCTGCATATACAGCAAGGAGATTGTACACACAAGCTGATGAAAAATACCACTCAAAGAAATTATTTAATAATTATATTACTATTTCACCGGCTCATTTAACAACATGTAAAACAACAGAGACAAACACAGGAGTGGGGAGAGCATTAAAGGGAGGTAATTTCAGCAAGTACTAACCTTGTTTCCATAGCCACCCTTCTTTATCTGGATTGAAGAAAGTGTGCATGAGATCATTACCATCGTCCTCTGGTATCTTAAATGGCTCCTTCTTTATACTCTCATACAAGCTCTGTGGATAACAAATACATACATTCAAATTGTGATTACACATACAGAACAAGGTATGACTGCTGGTCTGTATGAGGAACTCTTTTCTTTAAAAAGATGCATTGTTTTAAGTCCCACTGACTGGTCAATAGTGTTTCAGTCATATAGAGACTACTCGGACATATTGTTCTGACACTGGGCAAACATGAGTTACTTAGGCCAAACTATGCTGAGCCTACTATAAACATCATATCAAAAACATGGTTATGTTTTCATGTATAAACAGTGGAACTCGGTTATAACGAAATCCTAGGGACCCAGAATTTTCTTTCGCTATATCCGATTTTACGCTTTATCCGTACAACGTAATTTCGTTATATATGTTCGGATATAACGTATTTTGTTATACAATGTATAGCTTGTTCTCGAAATAATATTGTGCTCGAAAAAAATAAAATAAACATATATCATGATATTATTATGATGCTGAACAATGTTTTGTTATTATAAACTGATAAAATGTTCGTTATGAATGAGTACTATTCAATCTATCAATCTATACTCTGGCCAAAGTAATGCATGAACTAAGCTGTTTGACAAGGTCTGCACTTTTAGCTAACATAACGTGTCCACTTATTGCAAGGTTCTGAGTACGAGCCGCTTCGAATCATTCAAACAATGCAATTATTATCTTAATGTGAGTACCGATGACAACATTACGTTATAACTGATTTTTCATTATATCCGATTTCCTTATAAGCGGGTGGTTGTACATTGAAATAAAGAAGGACGCAGTCGGGGATTTTTTTTTCTTTCGCTATAACCGAGTTTTCTTTATAAGTGAGTTTGTTATAAGTGAGTTCCACTGTAAATGGTTACAGAGTAAATCAAGGAAACATCAAATAGGAATGTCAACTTGTTACCAAAAGCTTAAATCATATACATAAACATATAAGTTGTTGAGTTGTACCGTAAGGAGTTCTGGAGGTAAGTCCCCTCCATCGTTGATGCCACGATTCATAGAGATAAATCGTTCTACAGTCGGCTTGTCTTTAACACTGGGGTTATGTAGACTAGTGTTCAACATGATGATGGCAAATGACAGCACATAGCAAGTATCTGAAATACACCAACATTTTCATATCATACAAACATACTTTTATACCTAAATGGAAAATTGTAATAATAATTTTCCATTGACTAACTGCCCGTTGTCAATCAAGAACTCAACCTTCGAAACCAAAAATAGGCAAAGTGATTTCTACACATGCATCTGGTCAATTCAGTCTTGAGGTCAAATACCGATTGAATCAATAAGTTCTATTTTATACAAAGAGATATATGTTGATAAACATTATCAACAGCTTAATGGATCTTGATCTCTCGGTTTCCTTTGTTTAACTTAGAGTTCAGTATGGTATAAGAACGTTTTTTGTGAGCATTCCAAGGAATATGGTAAAAGCGTTTTTTCCACATAATAAATTAGTGAATTTCAACTTTGTGAGGGAAGCCTCTTATTATGTATTTTTGTGGACGTTTCATTGTGTGGATTTGATTGTACAGTAAAGTTCATGTACATTATAAACAACAGAAGTTAATCAGTTATAAATATTAAAACATTTTACATTAATTCCTCATGAATATTAATGATTTTACATCAATCTTTCATGAATATCAATGAGTTTACATTAATTCCTCATGAATATTAATGATTTTACATCAATCTTTCATGAATATCAATGAGTTTACATAAATCCCTCATGAATATCAATGATTTTTCATTAATCTCTCATGAATATTAATGATTTTACATTAATCCCTCATGAATATTAATGATGTTTTACTTAATCTTTTATGAATATCAATGATTTTACATTAATCTTTCATGTATATCAATGATTTTACATTAATCCCACATGTACCAGTATATTAAAGATTTTACATTAATCTTTCATGAACATTAATGGTTTTACATTAATCCCAAATGAATATTAATGAGTTAACAGTATTTGTTAGAAATGTCAGATAGGGTGAAATACCTGAACTTGTAAACACTCCAGCGTTGAGATCACAGTATCTCTCAGCAAAACATTCCATCATTCTATCAATCTTCTGTGCTTCACCAGGTAGACGGAAACTCCACAGAAATTGTCTGTAATACATACAACATGCTATACTGACCATTCTTAAATCTGACACAACATGCAATGGCCGATTCACGGAACCAATTTTCCTTGACAGCATTCTAAACAGCACCAACTTCTATTACCACATGGAATCAGCAACTTCTCCACATGTGGAGGAAAATCAATGCTGTTGTCAATTTTCATGGAAGGGTATGATCTGCAGCCACCTGGAATCAATCCAGGTTAAAAATCCTGTGCACTTGCAATTCTGTGTCAAAATGGTAAAAAATCTAATTAAAGATGTCAAACTGACCACTGGACATACCTTTGTTCTTCCTTCTAAACTTTTCATGTTTCTAAGAAAGCTCGAGCTCTAAGCCTCAAAATTCACTAAAAATCAAAATTTGAATAAGCAAAGTCTAAGGACCATTGTCTCCACATCAAATATTTGATGGCATTACGATCATAATAATTCTTTCATTTAACAACAAATAGAACTTTAGATAGTACATAAAACACAGTAATATACCTGAGAGCTTGTACCAGAATCATGTCGGTAAATTCATGCTTCTTGACAAATTCTTTCAGCACGGAGATGTTGAAGTCAGATCTATAATACAAACAAACATGCACATTTAATCTATAAATACACTGCTGATGTATGCAATGATTACAGAAACTGAACTATTAAAACACATTTAACACAATATATATCAAGATGTAGGGTAAACAAAGATTTAAGATTGAAATGAAAAATTCCCAGCATACCTATAAATACCAAACTTAGATCAAAAGAGTGAAGGTGCTTTTCTTTCAAGGCTGCATATAATAAATTCTTTGTTTTGAGTTATCCTACTTAACTCCAAACAAATATTTTCTAATGGCAACCCAACCCAAGCATGAAACACCTCTCAATGAAACCTGGCTTTAAGCATGTGTTTTAATTGAAAGGATTCGATAAATGGCCACATTCCAAATTGACAAAAATAACCATTTTTCCCCAAGGTCAAGGTAGAAAAATCCCAATAAAAATGTTAAAAAATCCCAACAGTTTTTTTCAATTCAAACGATCTGATGCTTCAGTTAAACCAGCAACAGTCTGTACCCTTGCTGACTTATATACATATTAGGTAATCATACATACTTCTCTCCCAGATAGTCGCCAATGGCCGTCTTGTTGAGACCCTCTCCTTGATACAAGAATTGAGCCACTTCTTCAGCAGTTTCCTGCAGCAGACCATTCTCTATCAAGTATTCAATACCCTGAAAATAGATATAACCTTTATATACAATACAATACTCATCTGAAGTCCATGAATAATCATCATTATCACATAATTTGAATATGAAACATAAAGATTACTTAAAAACTTAATTTTTAAACAAGGGACATAACTCTGTAGAAATAAAGTGGTAACTATATGCTCCCAAAAATAATTCGGGCAGCATAAAAAACAACTTAAATGAATCAGCTATTGAGCTTGTTTGTAAATATGAAAATGAGTAATACAAAATAAAATATACCAAAACCTCAAAAAAAAAAAAAAAAAAAAAAAAACTTAAATGAATCAAACAATAGCTAATATACTTTTGGAGACATTAAAGCACATCATTTCCCCCCACAACTGTAAAAATATACTATCAGTTTGACTAAATAAAGGAGTTCATCAGGGGATCATAGCCACTTGCCAAGCATCTGTGACTAAACTAGTTATCTCTGCAAGTCTCTATGCATTTACCATCACAATCATTTTATTTTATGAAGTTCAAAATGTTTACTAAGAAAACGATAGTAAATCACAAAATACTGATATATATAACATTCATAGACAGAAAGCAAGCACGTGACTACCTACTTCCAAGAAAAAGTGAAAAGCAAAAATAATTACTGCACAGCTTTTTATCAAATATCTGATTCTGGTATAAAAACAACCAGCAGTGAGATCAATCACAGGTATTGTTTGGTATTGAACAGGTAAGCTATACCTCCAGTAATCTAACAATTACTAGAAATGTTCCATATTCTTCTCAACTCATATTCAATTACAGTTTGTATAACCTAGAAATCAGCCCCTGGAGTTATTGCAGAACAGTTTGATCTTGTTGCTGAAGTACTCACATAACTGGATGCATTGTTCCAGTATAAGTGCATGTGTGTTCACATATCATAAAATCTTGTTGTAATTTTTCTCATCAGTTCTGTGATTTTTATACCCTGTGTTTTCCACAATTTTTTCAAGGTTATACAATGCAGCCAGCTGTCACCAAACAAGTTTCCCTGGATTTAATTATCAAATGCTCACTGACTCTCACACAAACTACTGACAAGTTCTCCACATGTACAAGAAACAGCAACAGCTAATCAATGCAATGTCACAGATAAACATAGCCTGCACACCCTGAGTATCACACCCAGATCGTCAAAGCCAGTGTAACAATCTAAACCCCTACCATGCTATTAGCCGGGTGGTTACAATGAAACAATTAAGTTTATCACCATCATATACTATACATAACCAGATAAAGTGTCTGGAGGCTCCAAGCAATAAAACAGTATACAGCGTCTACAACCTTAAGGTCTGATATGTACATTTGTAATTAATTAAGAAACAATCTATCATAATTACCCAATAAGACAGGACTGTTTTCAGTTAACATATGCTTTTAGTATGATCACACAAACAATTTATCATCGACTGGTTTTAAATTCATAACATTTCTAACATTTTTTGTCTTGATAGAAAGAGATATAAACTATATAAGTTGTAAAATCTATTCCAAGCTAGACTGAGTGATGCTAGATACAAGGTTTAGTAAAAATTGATTGATTTCCTATTGATTGTGAAAAACAGGTTGGGTATAGGTACATTTTTGACCTTGGTAGTTTAAATGGACGGATTTACTATATAAACTATCTGGTAAAAGTACAATAACATGCATAACCTAGACATTTAGCTATAATGTCAAATCATATTGTATGTTCTTGCACTCTATCCCAATGTTTGTCTTGTTGTGTATTACAGTCAGGTCTCGATATAACGACACCCAATATTCTGACAAATTCATTATACTGACATAATGTTTCGGAGACAAACATATTAAAATGCTCTTTGTATCAATTCAGTATACAGACATATTCTTTACAAATACATTTTTCTTGGAAACGAACTTCGTTGTTGTCTCGAGACCTAACTGTATCAAGATTTAGAACTGCCGATAGACAATATAATACAAGATAAAACAATATCGCTGGTTGACAGCTATATATACAAATACATTTTTCTTGGAAACGAACTTCGTTGTTGTCTCGAGACCTAACTGTATCAAGATTTAGAACTGCCGATGGACAATATAATACAAGATAAAACTATCGCCGGTTGACAGCTATATACTATGTACAAGTATGTGTACACAGGTGACTAATGTAAAGTAAAACAATTTGTATTGATATTTTATTGTTATATACTTTCATGGGCCTACAAGCAGAAACACACAAGCTGAAACAATGCCAAAATGTCAACCCTGGGTAATATGATAAGTCATATTCATGTATTTTAAAAGGTGATATACTGAATTTAGTGAATTATATTTTTCTTATACTGTTATATCTGTAATATGTCCTTTTATTTTGAATGGACTTAAAGCACCAAAACTATCGTATAATTTAACAGGTCCGTTGATTTTTATTCATAAGCATTTAATATAATGAATATTGATTGTAATATTAATTACCAATAACTGTCAAATTAAGTTCTTGGCTCAGTATTATCCTACAAACAGGGGTCCTACTGAGGCCAAATGCCTAATCCTGAAAATGAGTCGAAAGTCTGTTTTGGTGCCATTAGCATATGCCCATACATCAAAACTCTGTTTCAAACATAGTTCTATTGTTAAATATCAGCTTGAGAAACTTCAAATGACCATAACTTTGTCAACAAGTTCATTCTTTCTAGTGCAGCAAATCAGGATTTCCGGATTATTCCAGAATTATAGGACCCCTGTACATAGGACATAGTAACAAACGTCCACACCTATCATGAATGCACATGGTATGTAAAATAGCCGTGGTGGACCTGCATCACCTTGTCCCAATGCTTCCAGTACCCTGGGTATGAAAAGACAGATTCCTATAGCATACCAACAGGCATAGGCAATGCTTGAGAAGCAGAATGTATCCTATCCCCTTTGCTAAATCATCATCATTTTTTGAGTTAAATCAGGCTGAAATCTGAACACTTTTGTTTCAAATATTTTAAGTACAAAAGGCTGAAATCAGCTGAAATGAGGAAAAATCACTTTGCTGTACCAGAAGTTAGATGCAAGTTTAATAAGGACCGATCAACAAGAACCAACCCTTTCTGGACAAAACTGAAAAACACATACGCACATTGCGGTTAGCATAATCATAAGCATCACCCACCAGACTTATCTCAAATTTCAGCAAAATAACTTTCTTATTTTAGAATCCAATTTTCTAGTTATATTCGAATGTCTGTTCTGGTATAGACATTATTTTCTGAATTGCGAAAAAAAAGTGTACTGATACCAGGTGTAGAAATGTTACATGTATCAAGGAGTATAATGAGTATACAAGACAATAATGGCTCATCCTCAAAGCTCATTCTCAAATTGTTCTGAGTTACACAACTACTGGTACTGAGCGCGCTCCGAGTTTAAGTCATGTGCATTTAATCTTGGAAGAAACAAATGTCATTGGCACTTTGGTGCAATTTTCATAAACCTGAAGAGTAAGATTTTTTAAGTCCTTTAATCATGCACCCTGTGACTGTTTGAAATTGTAGGATTTTAGGAGCTATTTAAGCATTTACACCTTGCCATTCTGGAGTATTTTTCTGTATAAAGGGGTCCTCAAAACTGCAAGTATGTTTAGATCATTTTAAAATCTGAGGTCAAGCTATTTTTAAGCCAACACCAAGCCAATATTGGCCAAACATCTCAGGCCAGTATTTTCTTTCCATCCAAACCTTGGCAAATATTTTCATAAAATGTCAACAATTTTTTCCATACCATCTTCATGAATGGAACTATAGAGAGACAATGTTTAACCAGGGAGGATAATGGGCCAGGAAGTTGGGCCAGGAAGTAATATAGAATGTGTGTAATGGACTTATATTCACAGACTTATTGTTGGCTGAACATCATCATGTTCACACAATGGTAACAGTATTATGGAGTCTGTATATTCAGAGAAATACCCCCTTCTCCCAGCAGCAGTCATGAACCAGACACTAAAATACTGCTGAACACTGAATAAAATAGGTTTTAACTAACTTTGCACTGCAGACATGTCACAGTGGCAACACTGTCAAATCAATAAAATAACAATTATCAACTTGAATTTCACCAAACCAATTAGAGACGCACCAAAAAAGTTCACCAAGTCACAACTCAGGGAAATATCCAATTATCACATAGGTTCTGGGACGGAACTCAAAGTTTGACAATGAGAATGAAAGAAGTTTCAAACAGAAGTTCTGACAATTTCCAAGTTTTGATATGACTGATCTACACATTTAAGATGATATAACATCCTGCATCAACAACACCTTCAATGTTGATCATCCCTAATTCATCAACCACATTGTCTCCAGCATGTTTAATATAAAAGCATTTAAAACTGACAACTTCAATTGAAGTTTAATTTTCAATAAATAAAGATAGTTAAGTAACAGACAAATTGAAATCAGTAAGGAAGGGGTAATCGCCACATATAGATTTCTAACTTTTACCTATGTTTTTGCAAGTAGACAGCACATACTTGCCAGTATGTCAGGTTGTGACCGCCGCTTATATGAGGTGGTTATCAAATATAGGACTAGTGTTTAATATTTACTGGTTTGATGGGAGTTTATAGGTTTTGCCAGTTGCAAGTTGCTGAATCACCAGGGGATCACTTGTGAAGGGTGCAATGTACATAAATAACCTTGAAAGACTTGAGTGCACTTAAGTCAACCAACTACTATTTCAAACAGCAACAAACATACCCTGCACTAGCGTACTAAAAAAACATGCATACAAAAATCTCTCTATAATCTCCCGAAGCATCAAAAAACTTTCAATCCTCCACCTTAATAAATGAGATTTAAAAAAGAAATTAGTCAGTCTGAGAGAGAGAACTAATAGTATCAGGATATCTTTTTGTTATTATGCTTTCAATCTCTATAAAAAATAAGACAGTAGACATTAAAATAAATAGAATTTCATTCGACTATCTGGTTAAAACCATGGAACATTTGGCACAACAATTCATTGTTGCAGTGTATAGTATAAAGAGGAAAATGACGTCATAGTGTCTGCATTCAAACAAATAACAATTAATAACCAGTAAGATTACTTTTGACTCAAAATCGACTGTCTTCCACAAAGGGCCATAACTCTGACAACAAGAGCCGTCACAGACGGGTTATGCTCCCCGTGGGGCGTTTGTCACAGAAAAAATGCTAACAAAATATGTTATTATTCTTTGCCACTGCACTGTAATAATAAGATTTATTATGATATATCCAAAACTGTTTGAGTTATGGCCTGGACAAGAATTAAGTATGAAAAAAATACAAAGGGGAGCAACTCTAAAATAGGGATAAAGAGCAGACATGATTGGAGACATCCATCCAGTGCATGTCTCTACACTATCATATTTGGAGACTAATTATAAAATTGCTATTTTTGCATAATTTCTTGAAACATAACATGCATTATTTTGATGAATTTTACTTATATTAATAATTAGCACTTTACTTTTAAAGAAAATTGCATAGACTTTCTGTATCATGAATATTATGTTTGTATGTATCTTTATTTCCATCGCTTCTAAATAGCATCATTAGCATCTACAGAAACATTACAATTTCACAAATAAAACCGTGTATATGCCAGGGGTTGTTGCATTTAGAATCATATCAGAATTATCATGAATGTTGTAACCGAATAACTTGCATCATTGTACTATTATATCAGTAATTTCATTAATTACACTGAATGCGGGTAATTGTTGTATGTTAATGTGTTTTCACTGAATGACTGCTTGTTACATTGATTAAATCAGTGAAACATTACAAACATTTCCATGTAAAGTTCCTGCTCTACATTTAATGCTGACATTAATGAATTTCCTCAGTATGAAGTCAAATAATTATCATGTTTAATATTGTTTGGAACAATGCTTTATCATGTAACAACAAGGTCTTCGGTTGGAAAAGCGCTAATAATGGCAATGAAAATTCAGCAGCATGCTAGTTAAGGCATGCTTGAACATGCTTGTATTGTCACAAAGAAATTAAATTTTACTTTTCAATTATCATTGTCTTGGTGATTAAGTGAAATAATAATCAGTCGTCTTATAAAAACAAAGTCACCAGTTGGAAATAAGACGGAAGAAATGGCAATGTAAATACAGACTCATGTTTAATTATAACACGCAATGGCATAAAAAAATGAAAGATTACGTCAACAAAAACTTGTTTTCCTTCTAATGCAGTGAAGTAAAGAATGAATGGGTTACACATGGAATAAAGTGCTTATAAATAAGTCAGAAATTAACTGGTTGCAACTGATGTGTTTGCAAGTGAAGGAAATTGCATATAAACAAACAGACAGGTGCTTGCTCACTCACATGCGGTAGCAGGAAGCCAGACTATTTGATTCAAAACAGAAACAGGCAAGCAGTTACTGCATCAAATCATTTAATTGTATGTACATGCAGTCTGGATATTGTATAGAAATATACAGGGAGAATTTTAATTAAGACACTAAGATTTATCGCAGTGTAATTTCAGAACATTTTCAGAATGCTTAAACTTTATACATCTTTTGGTATTTAGACTCATTCACAAATGTCTTATATGGAGACTACAAAGTCAAATTATTTATCTGACACTGGACAAACCAGCAGTAACCTGGAAAAACTATGTTGAGTGTCAAGCAAAGGAGGTATACCAGTACCATTTTACTGACTTTGGTATATTCCCGGCCTGGGATCAAAGCAAAGACCTCTCCAATTGGAAGCAGACACTACCACTCAATAGGCTATCGAGCCGGTTTGTTGCTAAAAACAATAAGTATTACTGATAATATGGAAATACACAAAATTGAAAAAAAGTCAGGGCTATTCATCACAATTAACTTCAAGTGCTCTTCAATAGATGAGGTGATTTTGGTAGAATCTCTCAGTTTTCCAGAATAAAAATTTGAAGCAGAGGCACGAAATTACAGCAAACACCTGGCTTTCAGTAGCAAGAAAGAGATGATAGAAAGTGAGAATGGTACATGTAATCTATGCCTACATGATCTTATACTTGACATGGTTTATTTATTCATGCTATAAAACCCGACAGATATCTAGCACGTTTATCATTGCAGCCTATATCCAATCTTTTTTCTCAGTAAGTTTCACATCATTGAAATATGTTGAACTATCCATGCTTCTAGCTCGGCATGATACCCTAAAATATGCTCTCGTGATACGCTTAAATACGCCCTTGAAAATTTTAACTTCCAGAATTTTAACTTTACGTCATCTTAATGTTTAAGTATGTATTGGAATGAAACTAGAACAAAGAAATGAAAACAAACTGTGACAATTCCATGACAACAGTGTTTTCTAACATGGGCCATAACTCTGCTAAAGCTTTAAAAGTCTCAGCAAGAACTCATGGCAAACATTTTCACATGAATAACATTCCTATAAAATTTCTTAACAATAGCTTTATAGACACATTTAGAGATGTGTGCCACACAAAATATAATGCCGCCTTTACCCATAATGCCACATTACCATGGAAATCTTATAACCATTGCTACTGTTGTGGAAAAAATGAAATGTTTGAAATGAGTAGTTGCAGAATAATAATGCTCGTAAGTGCCCTCGCTAGATGTTCACCATTGTTCCATTATGTTTTGCATCTAACAATACACTATTCAGAAAGCTGTTAACACAATGATAGCAAGACAAATTCCCAGCAGAACACTTAAACAAAATCCATGCCTTTATTTCAACAGTTTCGAAAAATTGTTTGTGAAGAATAACGAAAACAGGAATAAAACTCATATCCAATATATCTGAGAACAAATCAGCACTACATGTTGCTACATAATTTGTCCCTTTGGCGCAACAATTTTTTATCTCACACTATACAGTACAGTGCTGTCGGGTAATTCTGCGCACCTAAGAGGCATTTGTCTTCCATATTCGAGACCATTTTATTCGTAGAATGAATTGTGGCGCTGTTTGAATAGAAACAACATTCATTTGAAAAGGTAAACAATGCAAAAGGTCATACGTATGCTAAACTAGGTCATATGTCGTCATAAAACAAGATGGCTGCTGGTTTACATGACGTTATTTTTGTTGGCTAATTCTGTGCATGCGGAATTGTGATTTGTATTTATCTGTTTAAAAGATTTGACTGACGACATATTTAACACAGAAAAGAAAGAATAAATCATCAAGATAAAATTGACAAAAAAAGAAAGCTTGTCATCCTTTAGAAAAATGTATTTTTTCCATTTATGTGTCACGTGATATGTCTAATTACTGAAAATCACCATTGGTACTCATTTTTGTCAAATTTTTGTAGAAATACTAATTTGATGCCGTTTTTGTGATGGTAAGACTTTTCATAAGTAACAAACATGCACTAAACACTCCAGGACCAAAGAAAAGTGATCCCTGGAATATGCAAATTAAGGTGCCCAGAATTACCTGATGCGCAGAATTAGCTGAAACGACTATATATTATAGTAAGATACAACCTTGTTGCAGTAACAACAAAGGGATGAATGGTCTCTGAAATGTTAATGGTGTTCGTTCAAATACAATATTTGAAGCAAGATTTCCTCATTGTTAGAAACGTTAGAATTGTGAAAGATTTTCATGCAAGGTTTTGCACCACTATTAACCAGGACTAACTTGTCTATCTAAATAAACAACTGCCAATTCCTTAGTGTGTGAAAAAGGACATGTGCATAGCCATATACAACTGCCAACTCCTTAGTGTGTGAAAAAAGGACATGTTCATAGCCATAAACAACTGCAAACTCCTTAGTGTGTGAAAAGGACATGTCCATAGCCATATACAACTGCTCAACTCCTTAGTGTGTGAAAAGGACATGTTCATGGCCATATACAACTGCAAACTCCTTAGTGTGTGAAAAAAGGACATGTTCATAGCCAATTTCATGGAAGAACATTAACTTGCCCAATTAAGGAAAATGAAGGAACTGACATAATCATCTGGACCAGTAGTAAGTAAGTAACTTATAATGCTAGATGGGCTGGCTAGAAAGCTCAATTCTGATCAATTGACTTCAGTACATGAACATGACAATCCATTTTCAATTAGATAGAAAATGATGAATTTCTGTGAGTGTATACACACAATGAGATTAGTTGACTGACCTCCTGTTCTAGAGGACCAAAGGTAAACATCCTACATTGTTTAACATCCACTAACTGATTACCATAAATGAAACCAGATATTAATTGGTTAAACATTTCCAACAAAGCAGGCCCTTTCAATAAATCAATCAAACTCAAGTCTCTGAGTTAATTGATGATAATATTTTATTTCAATTTCTTTGATACTTGAGCCTGGCTTTAACGATAATATCATCAAGTAAATCAGTGATACAGCTGTAAGGTAGCCGGGCACTAATGTTACATAAATGTTTCACATGAAAGACATGTTTATCATATCCACAGTGTAATCATCCCTAGTATTAAAAGTTGAACATTGGCTTTCACTTACTGTACTTGTAGCAAAAGGAAGAACTTTACATAAAATCTTATTCTACTAGTTTGAAGACCATTTTTAAGGTCCATGCTTCATCAATGTGCATGTTATACTTCCCTTTCCCTCAGATCATGGATACTTTATGACTTTATGGAACTCTCATGTTCTTTAAGAGTAAAAACTGTTCATGAATTGTTTAACTTTAAGAATATTTTTTAGAAACAATTCATAAATCAAGACAATTGCAAAGGTCATGAACACAAGGCCTAGAATAATAATTATAGACCAGTTCATGAATTGAAAATTTGCTATTAAACGGCCCAGTTCAAGTTTTGTTAAACTGCATTTCACGAGGGAAAACAAGTGCTTCCGATTGAGTTGAGACAAACTACCTGTTTTCTTTAAGAATATATGAAAACTGGGTTGGAAAGATCAAGTTGATAACTTCCCTTGAACAAATACATTGAAAGACAACAAAACCATGCCTTACCAGAGAATCATTTCCAACCGAATGCACATGGCATTGTTTTTATAAATCATAAATATTTATAGGAGATGAATTCATTTGATCTTGTGGATGATTTTAACCTTAAATCCAATCTTCAGAAAAATGGCCTATAGGATAAATACTGTAACAATTACAGTTTCCCTTAAATCAACAAATTTCGGTTCCCATGAATAAGTCATATTGCAAAATTCAAAGAAATTCTATACCCACAGAAATGTACGATTCTACAATACTTCTCATTATGTCATTATGAAAAAAGCCGGGTTATTAATGCAAGTAGTAACATAAACACAAGCATTGTTATAACAATGAGTAATCCGGATCACTGAGATGCATTTGACAGCAATAAAACCATTTATCATCGTTTATTGTATTGATTGCGCTCAAAATGATTGGAACTTGGAGAAAAATATTTCAATACCAAAATGTAACAGAGTATCAAAGGGATAATTGGGTATAAAGATAAGGTACTCAGCATCTGTTGATACTAAGTACTATTTAATCATGCCCCCACACGCAGGCTTTAACTGAGACCATACATATAGGGTTTCTGGTTTTTAACTGCTTTATACAGGGGTCCTACTGAAGCATAATGCCCAATCCTGAAAACGAGTCGCAAGGTCTGTTTAGGGTGCCACTAGCACACATTCACACACTTTAACTAGGATTCATGTTAAAATTCAGATTATGGAACTTCAAATGACCATAACTTTATCAACTATTTGAATTTTTTCAATTGTAGAACCCCTTCAGAGTGGTCTTGATCCCTTCAGGCCTTTCAGCCTTGGTCCCTTCATGCCACTCTGCTTGGTCCCTTCGGACTGCTCGGCTTGATCCATTCAGGCCACTCCTGGATACTGTTGTGAGGCTTGCACAGGACGGGGATGTTGACTGGAGAATCTTTGTCAGCTGCCCATGCCCCAAGAGGTGTAAAAGGCAAGGTAACAAATCAAACCTTGTCAGAGCAGCCCTTGTTTGAGCAGTAAGCTCCCTTCAACAGCAGCATTCTGCATTTGTTACAGTCCTGGTACAATGGTATATTCTTGACCTAAAATCATCATGACCATAACACAAGGGCTAACCACCTTGACTTCTCATTATAAAAAACAATGTAAGCCTATCTCTGGTAAGAATCGGGACCAATGTTAGGGACACATGATCTCATACAAGATGTATGCATGTTTCCTTTATGAAATCCTTGCCAACCATGTACATACATATACCCCTCACATAGGGACACATATAAGATGTATGCATGTTTCCTCTATGATACCCTTGCCAACCATGTACATACAGATACCCCTTCACATGGCAATCATCCACCAAGATAGATCCATGAGATCCTCTTACGTAAATGACCTAAGAAAAATGGTAATCTGTCAAATCAATGATAATGATAATTCCATCATATTTCAAGGGTAACCCATCAGATTGTATCCTACATTTATCATAGACTGACATGCCAGACAGCTGGTAGGAGCGAGAAATGAGCTAGTTATAATATTTACACAAGGGATGTAATAGCCATTATACTACTCCATAGAGATTAGCTTCACAGTGCAAAATACTATTAATACCTTTCACAAACAATCATTATTCTGTACAAACCTTATATCTTATACCAAGAACAGTTCTTCAAGATGCTCTAATACCTCAATGATACACCATAAAAAATCAGACAACCTGATCAAACAAACATGTGATTTTCTAAATTGGGAGCCTGACCACTACTGTATTCTTCCAAGTATTGCCTGTTCTTTTGTCCACCCAGAATTGTAACCCAAATACAATGTGTCCTTCACACAGTTTCGGCAAATCTTAATTTCAAGATTTTTTGCATGAGATTTTCTGTGAATCTTCTTCCATTTTGAACTGCATCCAATATACAGCTGTGCGCATTATTTGGGAGAATACAGTACATTGATTCTAATGCACACACAAAATTACGGGCAACTATTAGATTATATCTAAAGTCAGTTCGCTTAATTTGACAAAATCAGAATTTCATACCAAACAAAAACACCATTTTAGCAAAGGAAATTCTGAGAAAGTTCGTGAATTCTAAGGTTATCATAGCTTAACACTTACAGCAAGTGAGTAAAGCAACTTTCAGCAAATAAGTAGGTTAAGATAATCTCCAAGGTATTCATTATAGGAAGATAATGAGAAGGCTAATAGGCTTTATCTTAATAATCTAAGCAAAGAAGATAAACACTAATTACACACTGATCAACTCAATGAATAACACATACAAACTCTCTACTCTTTACAATGAGATTCCCATCCAAAAACATACAAACATTTCACCCTGTTCTACCATCATTACTATGATTACATCATAGATTAATTTACTCCAGCAAAGAAATAATAAAGAATATAATAGGTCAGCTGATTCTACTGTAATCAAGTCTTACTAAAATATAAAATATAATAAAGAATTTCATTTTCAGAAAATTTCTGCCAATGGGGGAGTTTCCAAATAATCCAGCAGAGTTATCTCTGCACCGCCCTTGTCAAATAAGAGGTATACACCTGATGCTGGCTATCTCTGTGTATAGCAGGTTTACATTGAATTATAGTAGGAGAATGTGGAGTATTCAATTAACTGACCTTATCTAATTAATGAATTAAGGTTTATTTTGCAGAATAAACTAATTAACACTTCAGTTTTAGAAAAGGTGAACTTTAATATATATTACTTACTATTGTAAATTCTCCTTTGTAATGTGTCTTTGGGGTTTGATAGTAGAATACATGTAGATCTAATTAATGTGATCTGATAAACTAGAATACATGCTTTTAATTTGATAGTTTACGCATCTTAAGTAAAACAAAATCGTTATTTGTGTTTGTGTCTAGTATCTACTGAGTATTTTAATTAGGATTCAAATATGACAGGATGTACATCATGTTTAAAATCTAATGCATCTTCTTAAAAGTATTTATATATAGTGTACAAATACATATACAAAGTGATATTCGTATCAGTAGTGTTTCACTATAGTATATTTATTTATTTATTTATTTGAGTCTCATCTATATTTACAACATATATTGCACACGACATAAACACAAATCATTAAAATAAAACATCAAATATCACAAGGTACATGTACCGTATATAGTATGTATTATTAAATACTCATAGAACAATCTTAAACCTCGCAGTACGTAGTCATTGTCATGTTCAACCTTTTGATTCATGATGCCCTTAAATGTATAAGCTATGAAGAAGCAATACTTAAACGGATATACAGCTACCATTGGACTTAATAGAATACTTTCAGAATTACCTTTTAATATATTTACATATTTATAATGCATTTATTTCTATTGATGTAGTGTGACTACGCCATCATGTGCGCAGACTGACCCGGTGATTCCCAGTTCGCCTTCAAATTTCTTCTATGCCATTTCTTCACACTGCTTTCCATGTACACATAATGAATTTGCTACAATACATGTATGAAGATTTGAAGAAGTCATATATTTATATATTCCTATTGCTCCTAGCTGTCAACTTGCACACTTCATCCAAACCCGGAGGCAGGTTACTCTCCAGAGATGCTGCTCCCTCCAGGTTGGGTTGTCAGCCCGTGATCTTGTCTCCTTCGTTCGATTGCAATATATTTTGTTCCAGACTAATGTGTTGGGCGTTGTCTATCCACTGTTACAGCAAGGTTTGGGGAGATAGGTGTGATCTCTTCATGATGACTGAAGACCTGCCTGATTCAAATGTAGTGAATGGCTAAGTCTTGGACGTATCGGAACACTAGTTGAAGACTATGTTCCTCATATAGGTTGTACAATTTGTGAAAGCAGTTGTTTGCTTATTAATGTTCTGGTAGATCCTCTGCCTTTGAAGGTGTCCAAGTATTTCAGTACATGTCATTTGTGTATTGAAGTTATTGCCAGATACAAAATCAGAGGACATGGCTGCAAGACGTTAGCTGATGTATTATGCGGCCCTCTTTTCCAACAGGGCATTTGTACTTCGCTGTGATTGCAATGTTTAGCACTTCCTAATATAAAGCTTGTATATTAAATAACTATACTGAATTACGTATAAAATGAAACAACTATAGATTTAACCCCAAAAATGCTGATTGTCATACCAGTTCAGCCTAAATTATACCGTTGAAAATATTAAGCAGTTTATGCTTAAGGCTTAATATAATGTATTAATTGAGTTATATATAATATCTGTAATTTTAAATCTTCCTTCCACCTGTAGAATCCTTCCCTGGTAATTAATTATTTAATTATAATTTAACAACAGACCAGCGGTAATACTTTGAAACCTTCTTAAACTCTATGTTAATCTCTGTTGTGAGCGAAGCAGTAGTATAACTTCTATACCTCTTATTTGCTACTTCCGCTTATCAGTAGCTTGTCTGAAACTCCCCCATTTAGCGGAAGCGTAGATGAAATTCCTCAATAATATATTGTAATAATTAAAAATCAAGACTTCAATCCTATCAGCAATTTTATATAGACTACATAACTACTACATCATAGGAATGATAAAGTGCATTGATCAACAAAGATGATTAGCTATCCAAATATTAAGGTCAGGGCACCTGCATTCCATTCAGTGTCAAGGTCAGTGCTCTCAACATGTTTTTGTGAACATACTTCCTTCCAGACACCATAACTTATATAATAATATACAAGATCATGTCTTACATAAAGTTTTAAATTATGTAGCTGTGTATGGTGCACAATTTTATTCAGGTAACTGTAAGTTGTCACTTTGCGCAAATGGTCGTGGCTAGAGGTACCAAATACTTCACCATCACCAATATGTCATTCCATGACCTCAAAGGAAGAGACAGTTTTGTGATACAAGGAATTTAGGACATGTGATACCGAGACACTTTCTGAATAGCTTTAACATGCCCGATGCACAACACCTATACATGCAAGAATCCTTCAAGATTTTCGCAATGCACACTTGACCACTGTGCACCCTTGTGAGGCATTTAAGAAAGCAATTATCACATCTAACGTTTACCTTTTTAGGGTCCATATTGAACTTCTTCTTGCCAATACTGATCTGCTTCGTCTTTGGGTTGTTTTTGCTAAAATCAAATGTTACATGACATGAAAAACATGAAATCTAAAGATGATTCTCCAGGAGATTTGCTACAAAGCACAAATGTGTGAAGGGATGTTTGTTCAACATGCATGTTCCTATTTGAAGCCAATTAGTCATTTAACAACATTAAGGCTGCAGCGATCTTGACCTTTGGCATTCTGCCCTCAAAGAAATAGGGTCATCTGCAGGCCAAGGCCATCCTCCAAGTCCTCCATCCAATGTTTTAGAATTGTCGACTTGTGTAATCAGACCTTATAGTTTGGAGTACCAATAGACTGAGACCTGCAAAGCAATTCACCCCCACTTCTTCAAAGCGGGCATAGATATTACTGGGAAATTACTTTTTCAGATGTAATGAGTATTTACACAATAGGCTTATACTCGCATATGTTCAAAGACTCAAACAGAAATTAACAAATTATCTGAGTTTTTCAACTCATAATAGTGGTACTTGTAAAACAGTTGCACATAATATATAATAAACACAGAAATCTCATTAAACTTTCAAGAGCAAAAACCATTAATTAAGTATTGAGGCCTGATGTACGAGGCATTATGAAATTATGAGTTTGCATACTGTCAACATTAGCAAATAATGAAAATAATTGCGCCACATGCTATCTCTCATTTAAAGAAGAGGAAGTTCATGTTTTAAACAATCAAGTGGATACTTCAAGTTAATCACCCTGGTACTGCTAGGGTAAGGCAATTTAACTTAATAGCTATATTATCAGTAAGCATTTTCTTTAATCAGGGAAAGGGGAGACAGATTTTATGTTTTTTTATTACCTGTATTATCGAAAGTGTTCCTCAGGATTAGTTTTACAGATTTGCTTCATTTTTTAGTTTTGACACAGTTGATGATTTCTCTTGCGGATTTTCTACCATTTGAGTAGATAAATGGACATTATCACTCACTTTTTCGAAGCAAATAGAATAGATTAAATCTTCATGACAAATAGGGACTGGTAAGGTATGCTAATCTTGAAATTGAATTATTCTAGCCTTCAGAGTAAATGAAAGGCTTTCAAAAATTGAAAAATCTACAAAAGACTTAAGGAGAGATTAGGGAAAAGCATGACTTTTCAGCCAAAAGCTACCCTATGACTTATGGGAGAGTGTGACCTATGAGTGAAAGAACTACGGTACCTGTCCTCCGAGCCATCATCCATCTGTTCCATTTCATTGGTAACATCAGCTATCTCATCTTTCAGTTGCTGAAAATATATAAAACATTGTCTGCTATAAACAACATCATGAGAAAAACACATGACATAATCACACCATCAGCACGAAAATGTTGCTAAAATCAGAATATTAATACAGGTGTGGACCTATAACACTGATCTCTGAGTTACTCTTCCTGTCTCAATGCTCAGAAACTCCTGAAAGTTTCTTTACAAGCATTCTCAAGGGCCGCAACTCTGTTTCTAAAACTCTTACGAGCACAACTTTACATGATGATATTACAATATTCCATGAATCATGACTGTATCTACAACTTTTATACTTTCAGAGAAGCAGAACAGAAAATACCTAATTAGATGCAAGGTGACTATGTAAGTAATGGCAATACTATAATGGTTTCAGACACCTGAGTATATTTACATAAAGTAATGGAAGGTATATTTACTGGACACAGATACCAGACATGACAAAGAACATCCAACACCAGCCGCCTATAACAAGCCAGAAACCGACATAAAAACCAATTTAAGATTCTATAAACAATATACATATACTCCATTAATATGATTCCAAACATCATAATTACAGATACCAACAATTGAAGGATGAACATTGGTGTGGTCTACATTAAACATGGTATAATTCATCATTGACAGATGTGTGGTATTAAACTAGATCTATAGCTGTATACAGAACTGAGCCAGAGGTCAAGGTCAAGGTCATGGTGTTCATCACCTTGTTTCTCAGAAATTCCAGAAAATTCTACACCAAATTCTACACCTCGAATGTAAAACCATACCAATCAGTATTTTGTATCAAGCATCCTGATCTCATGAAAAACAGACACACCAGGAAATGTCAAACAAGCTTTCTATTGGTCAGATGACGTGTTTGCCAGATGCAATTCCTAGAAGCAGCAAGGTCATTCCTTGAGCCTACTACATGCCTAACTTAAAGGGCTACTTACGTACCTCAATATGTTGGGTTTACTTCCTGTTCAATTAAGCTAGTAGGGATGGATTACCTCCCTTTAAAAGCACTATGAAGCACTTCTTCTAAGGCAACGGACCCCTTAATAATTTTATCCTGTCAGATACTGGTTGTTTATATGTAAGATGGTGTATCTAAACAGAAGTAAACAGTTATCATTATAACAATAATATTTTGAGGACTCAGTGACCTAGAGTAAGCTATAGCCAAAACATAGCAGCTGTTCCACCTTAACCAAAATGTTCATAGGAAAACACACACAACACCCCAACCTAGCCAAAATAAACTCATAAAATATCTGAAGACAGGGTCACCAACATTATCTAGTCATGTTTAATGAATATGGTCAATACTGGTGATCATAAACAAAGTAAACAATGGACAGTTTATGTCCATTTTATGTCCTCTCCGAGATATTCTACTAATTGGTTAATTGTTTCTTTTCGTTAACATGCATATTAATCCTGACACATGATTACATTTAAAGGGTCAAACCAGATGGCCTCCTATACCAGCTGTGGGGTAAATATATCTTGTAC
This sequence comes from Spisula solida, assembly GCA_947247005.1. Lineage (NCBI taxonomy): Eukaryota > Metazoa > Mollusca > Bivalvia > Venerida > Mactridae > Spisula > Spisula solida. The sequence continues at coordinate 48,858,011 of OX365944.1, read as the reverse complement.
AAACCATAATAGGGTAAAAATATGTCAAAACAGTATACTTGCAAAATACACCTACAGTAGCCATTACAAGACAGAAGTTATTAAGCATTAAACATTTTACGATCTAACATTTTATTTTCCACCATTAGTTCAATTAAAGAAGAACATATCTGATCTTTCCCTGTTATCGATTGAATGTTGTAATACAAATAAATATACGTTATAAAAGCACTGCTGGGAATTCTAAGTATAAATTATCAATATTCAAGGTATAAAAACATGTGAAATATCAAAGCACATAAAATACCTCACATACTATGGAATCATATATCTGAATCAGTAAGTGTAAACTATTTATACTCTATCATTGACTGATTGATTGATTGATCGATCACCCAACGGCACAAACCCACCATGATTGATTCCAAACAAAGTCCTCGCCAAAAGGAAAACTGTTTTAACAAAGTAATTTAGAGTCATATTTCAATACCCAGGTGGAACATGGTTTTCTTTCATTCAGTAGTCTCAGGTGTGCTATTCTCAGAAAGGAGAAATGGGAATAATGACATTAATTGCAACCCATAAAATATTTCTTTGAACTGAGAATGTACTGGCATAAAAATAACTGTTTTGTTAGTTTGGATCTGTTTAGTGCAGCAATAGTGAAGTCTGGTTGGATATAGCACTGTTGGCAGTTAGTGTGCAAGATTTTCACCTGGACGATAATACTGGGGTTCCCATACCTTTTGAATCTGAACGGTCATTTTGATACTTTTGACTAAATTCTGTCACTGTATAGGCAAAATACTCATGATTTTAAGAGTCAAAATCTTGAGGGTCAAAATGAGACTTTTTGGAAATTTCAAGGGTCTAAACCCCTACTTCCGTGTAAAATAAAACCCCTGATAATAGATAAATTATTCCAGGGAAGCTCGGTTTAGTCAACTGTAATTATGACGAAATTGTGTAAAATATGTTGCACTAAGTTTTTTGTTGATTTCTGACAACGCTGGAATGCATATAATATGATGGAAACAAATGAGTTTAGATGAATGGATCATTGAACATTGAGTTCCATGACACTCCCTCGGTGCACATGAGTACTTATTGTACCACAGCACATAATTCAAACCCTAAGTACAACCATTAACATCAAACAAACCTGATGCATTCAACATATATTGCTGGAACAACAGTTTAATATACCACTTCAACTGTGAATTCAGTGTATGCCATATGAACAAAACCTGCATGCTATTTACTCCCTAATTACAATATCTCAGCTTCACATCTAGAAATGCTGCGAACATGTAGCATTCTCACAGGAGCAAACTGCAGTGTTTCATGCTTGTTTAATTTATCATATATCACTCAAACCAAATACATGTACACATACAACCCTACATGTTTCCTGTGCTGTTTATCAGCAGTTCCTAAGCCGTACAGCATATGTTTCCCTGAAGTTTGCATGACAACTCAACATGTTAGAAATAAACTAATGACATAGTTTGCATGACAACCTAACATGTCAGAAATAAGCTCAACATAGTTTGCAGGACAACCTAACACGTCAGAAATAAGCTCAGCATATATTGCAGGACAACCTAACACGTCAGAAATAAGCTCAGCATATACTGCAGGACAACCTAACACGTCAGAAATAAGCTCAGCATAGACTGCAGGACAACCTGGCTCAGCAGAAATAAGCTCAGCATATACTGCAATCAGAAATAAGCTCAACATAGATTGCAGGACAACCTAACACATCAGAAATAAGCTCAACAAAGATTGCAGGACAACCTAACACGTCAGAAATAGGCTCAGCACTGATTGCAGTCACAATCTTCAGAAATAAGCTCAACACAGATTGCAGGACAACCTAACATGTCAGAAATGAGCTCAGCATAGATTGCAGGACAACCTGACACATCAGAAATAAGCTCAACAAAGATTGCAGGACAACCTGACACATCAGAAATAAGCTCAACAAAGATTGCAGGACAACCTAACATGTCAGAAATGAGCTCAGCATAGATTGCAGGACAACCTGACACATAAGAAATAAGCTCAACATAGATTGCAGGACAACCTAACACATCAGAATAAGCTAAGAACAGATTGCAGGACAACCTAACACGTCAGAAATAAGCTCAACATATACTGCAGGACAACCTAACACGTTAGAAATAAGCTCAGCATATACTGCAGACAACCTAACACGTCAGAAATAAGCTCAATATATACTGCAGGACAACCTGACACGTCAGAAATAAGCTTGGCATATGCTGCAGGACAACCTAACACGTCAAAAATAAGCTTGGCAGATGCTGCAGGACAACCTAACACGTCAGAAATAAGCTTGGCATATGCTGCAGGACAACCTAACATATCAGAATTAAGCTTGGCATAAACTGCAGGACAACCTAACATATCAGAATTAAGCTTGGCATAAACTGCAGGACAACCTAACATATCAGAATTAAGCTTGGCATAAACTGCAGGACAACCTAACATATCAGAATTAAGCCCAACATAAACTGCAGGACAACCTAACATATCAGAATTAAGCCCAACATAAACTGCAGGACAACCTAACATATCAGAATTAAGCCCAACATAGATTGCTGGACAACCTAACATATCAGAATTAAGCCCAACATAAACTGCAGGACAACCTAACATATCAGAATTAAGCCAAACATAGATTGCAGGACAACCTAACATATCAGAATTAAGCCCAACATAGATTGCTGGACAACCTGATGTGTCAGAAACAAGCTTGGCATTTTAAACTGCAGGACAATCTGACATATCAGAAAAATATCAAACGAGTCACGTAGCTGTTACATTAAATCAGGCCACAGACACAAGTCATGAAGCAAGTCAACAAGCTAATTGTCACATAACATTTCTGCTGGTCAGACAATAATTGTATGTTCTCTGACAGAAGGCAAGCCAATCTGCAAAACTATGTTAGTTAACCGTTCCTACAAGTAATACCGAAGCTCGACAGCACTTCATGTATTTATATGGCCATATTTTCAAAAGTTGGGGAATACATATTAACTAGTTCTGTGGAACAGGAAATGTATGTTTATTAGGTTCTCTGGAATCTGAGCATCTAATTGTTGAGAGAATGGTTTATTTATAAGTTAAAATATTTATAATCATTCATCTTTATTCCATTAACTTTGGTATAAATTACACCTAAGAACATTCTGAGGTTTACAAAAGGTTGGAATATATTCAGCCTGACAATCTCTCACTACACACACACCAACCATTGTATATAACAAGCTAAACTAATGATCATATGCCCACCTTCTGTATCTAATTAAATCAAGTTTTAATGCAAACAACAGAAAATGGTTAACCTTTGACCAGGTTTCCTGCAGGGAACTCAAGTGTTTCATTTGAAGATACAAGAAGTGATAGTAGCAGACAGTGGCTGGCAGGAAGTGTATCATCACTATCATTCATCAACCAGCAATACCTGGAGAAAACCACCAACCATACAACATTCATCCAACATTCATAATACCATGTATATCTACAGTCAACCCTGGCAGGAAGTATATCATCAATATCATTCATCAACCAGCAATACCTGGAGAAAACCACCAACCATACAACATTCATACAACATTCATAATACCATGTATATCTACAGTCAACCCTGGCAGGAAGTATATCATCACTATCATTCATCAACCAGCAATACCTGGAGAAACCCACCAACCATACAACATTCATAATACCATGTACATTACAGACACAATAGTCTGAAGCAGCCTGTCAATGAACTCTAAACCAGGGGGTCATTTACTGCAGTAATTCAGTCTAAGAATGGCTCACAAGACATATTAATTAAAATTGACTGCTTAATCTTGATCAAAAGTATAAATACAGGTATAAACTCTTAATGTTTGATGATCAACCTTTACCATAAGTTCAACTGTATATCTTCTATTTTGAGACTTAATTGAAATTCATTTCTTAGAAAAATTATTTCTTCTTTTTTGAGACTTAATTGAAATTCATTTCTTAGAAAAATTTTCAGGACAAGAAGCTGCTGATCCAATTAATTCTGCCGGATAATATACAATAAAGTACATTTGGTTCCAATTCAAATGTTGATTATAAATAATAATGTATATACAGAATGTGACTGGTTAGTTTGTACTCCCACTTCTGACACCAGTGTTCTAATAAGAATCTCATTCTGACACCATTTTCAAGTGGAGAATAAAGAATAGTGTTTGCTAGATGAACAGGAAGGTGACCCAATCTTAGGTCATGACATATCCAAGTCACTAGAAGTGGTACTGAGGTATGACTTCCTTGTTTTGGGGATGTTAGTGTATAAGGCTAAGTTCAATGACTTGTTGGTCATGTGTCAAAATATTGCAACAAGGAAGACTTCATGTAAGACTGTAATACTGTAAGTCACAATCAAATACAAATGCCAATAAATATTTTTTATGTCATTCAGACAATAATGAAACATGAGAGGGGATATTCTTCATTCAAGTCGAGATGCACTCAATACATATTCATTTTAAATGTTTATCTCATTTTATGAGACAGGAAGATGGAAGGGAGCCAAAATTTGGTACATTTGCATGACCATACATTTCTACTTCCTCATTTAGTAATAGGCTATAATACATGCATTCACACTTAAAACAACTACATAGCCTTTGATCGGGAAACAATTACGCCAACTTGGAGACAGGGAACTCTCGTAGACACTTACATGAAACATAATATGTCTCCTATTGTACATGTACATTATCACATTGCTAAAATCATTACATGGCTGTCTAATAATCGTGCAGCGACCCCATCACACAAGCATGTGAGAAAACTGAGAATTTTACCATACATGCTACAAGTACCAATTGAAATTTCCACTCGAAAATTGAGACAATACGCCAGAGGTTTCCACTTGTTACAGAATGGGAAATGGGACCCATAAAGCTGAGCTCAATTTTCCCATAAATTAGCACCATATGGCAATGATTAGTGTATTGTTACCATATTGTTCTAGGAACTGCGGTACCATGTGCTGCTATATACAGGATATTGTTCATCATGAATTGAGTGAATAAAGCACACATGTATACAGGTTGTCCTAGTTAACCATGCATGTATACAGAGAATGACGGTCAATGTTTTATAAAATATAACTATAGCCTGGCTGGCTTTAAGGCTAAGTTGGTAGAGCACAGTATATGTTTAACAAGAAAAGTATGAAATTAAACAAAATGCGACACCCACAAAACATCCCCATTGCTGCATTAAATAAACAAACTTTAAAAACCTCACAGAAATAAACCACATGTCAGACAACCACCAAGAACTAGGAATAAATGTAAACCTGAACTGCCGTCACATTGTCTCAGAAATCCTTACCAACATCTGGGAGTCAGACGTTTGCCTGGTTATTCCACGGGTATTATAGGATCATGGTCTCACTATGACACTGAGTGACAGACAGGAAACATAGACATATACATACAATATATCATCATGATCACAGGAAACACAGAAAATACAAACTAGATGTCTATATGACATGGCAAGTCTGGTAAGGGACATTATTTCAAGAAGCAGGGGTGTAGAAATGAGCCAGTAAATGGGCCGCAAAATCAACTGGCTATTAGAGGATTCTTGTCGGTTACTTTTGATAGTTTTCTTCTTTTTACAAAGGAAAAACCCTCATACCCCCTTTTAATGTTAAACTGGCTCCATGAAGACATTTTTACACCCCTGATGAAGTACGGTTGGGTTTGTATAGGAAGATTATAATGGGAATGCAGCCAACCCCCACCTGTGTAACTAAAAGTGGAACTAAAAGGGGTCAGACAATTGTTGTCATTTTTTTTAAGTGAAAGTAGCTGGACAACGATTTCAGCCAGATATCACCTCTCTGTTATTTATAATGTAACCTAAACCCTATTCAATAGTAACAAGACAAAGAACACAGCAACTTTGGCATCTTTTAACAACAAGTGAAATTTTATTCAGACTTTCATCAAATTATATTGATATACCTGGGATTCCTTGCATACCATTATACAACAGAATTTGGTTATATTTTTATAAATTTCCGGCTAATGAAGTTTTGTGATACCCCTCCAGGTATACTTCAGGTTATCAAGTAACACTATATGATAGACCAGACACCATTTATCTTTTAAAACCAGAATTTCTGGAAATCATTATTTTTAACTGTAGATTATCTGGAAGTAATATTTCATTATGCACAACAAGCATAAAATAAAATGAGGCTAATGTTCATTCTGTGAATTTTCATTCCAAAAAATAGTTCTTTGATTTTAAATCAAAACATTAAATATTTACAAAACTTCATAAAATGTTACAAGCTATTTACATCCATATCATAAACTAAAACTGTGAACATGCCAAAATTCTCTACTTCAAAACACTTCGCCTACTAAATATGAACCTGCATGTTAGATTGGCCTAAGGACAGCTAGGTGTGACCAGGGTTGGGTTAGGACCCAGATGCAAGATTTACAGAATATTTTCTATCAGAATGTGCAGTTTGGACATACATGAACATGGTAATTCCTTTGAAGTTTATTTTTGCTAAGAAAGCAAGTAGAAATCGTCAACAAAAACTTAAAAACAATTGTAAGCATTTGATTCTTTGATTTTAACGAGATATTCTCGACGCTCAAGCCGAGAATGAGTTCTATCTATACCACTTATTAATCTCATTCTTGTGCAACTAACCCATGTACATTTTGTTCTGGTACATAACCTGATTCTTGTAATACCTTATAAGAAATTACATACTGTATACGAGATGAATGTAATATTATAATACTATAATACTAGTGTTTTTTGGTAAAAATTGCTTTACTTCAAGGTTACAGAACCCATTCTGTCTGGGAAATTATGTTCTCCATGACAATAGCTACAGTCAATGTCCTTCACATGAGGAGAAATCGTCAGTTTATAATTAACTTAGAGGAAAATTGCTTCACAGTCAATATGACTAATCATTATTATGACTAAAAAATCACTGCAAAACAGCGTAATACCTGATAAACAAACAAGAGGAAGAATCTATATATATAGAACCACATGGTTACATAAGCTTCTCAATTACTATGTTAGTACTGTAGTTAACGGCTGGTATTCTAATCAATGAAACTATGAGATTGAGATCTGTGTATATACTCGAAACTATATAAAACCTAGAATACCATGTAGAACTTACAACAGCTGGGTGCCTGACTTGTATCTTCGCTGCTGATTGTAATAACTGCATTCTCATATGATACAACATACTCCCTCCATTTCTAGTCTTGTATTTCAAGGTACGATACATTTCTATATCAAACTATTTGGCATACTCCACTAATAAGACTTAAAATTAATGTTCTTCAATGATAGATGCATTTTAAATCATCAAAAATTCCATAATTTCAGGTCAATGAGAACATCGTTAACTTTATTTTCATCATTTATTTTTATCTAATGAAGTAACAGGCTCTTGACTGATAAAACTCACAGCTGAATGAACACAGTTTATGTTACCTGTCTTAAACAGCCAGTTGTGGGATATGTCGAATTGAAATATGAATGTGTACAGCAGGTGACAGTTCAATACAAGTTAATATGCAAATGTCTGGTTGGTATTTATTCACATTGGCAACATAAAACAGGTGGCTGTTTCCTTTAGGTAACAACTGACTCCTGATTAACTGTACATGTACAAGACAAAGTCAATATTTAGGTTTTCATACAACATAATGGCATTAAATAGATTAAATCAACTGGTAAAAGCCTCGGTCATGTCTTGGTGAATTGTCCTCAGTGAATAACCATCACATCCAATTACTTTGATTAGATCAAGGAAATATTCATACACTTTGGTCTGGTCAGATTTAGTATCAGTTCCACTTTTCCTTAGAACTCACAGTTGAACTGTTCCAATAGGTTACATATAACAATACATGTCTTGGATGAATCACAACCTTACTCATAGTATCTCCAAGAATCCAACCAGATCCAGGCCAGTACATTTACATATATACATCCTACTGGCTGATCCAGAAAGCAATCACACAAACACCAGAAGCTTCATTATTTCCTTCCAAATTAAACAATCCTCCCACAAGAAGACAACATACAAAGCTGAACACACCAGCCAGCCTTCTATTTCAAAGAATTTTTATTTTCCAGGATCAATTCACTGCAAAAGCGTCTGTATTTAAGTCAACTTTGATCCCCATTAATTTTACTTCTCGAATCTCAACAAAATTTGAAATAATATACACAATGTTTCTAAATATTGTGACACCAAGTTTCATCTATTGATATGATTATGAACGATACACTGCTAGATCATTGTACTGCGATCCCCCATGAGCTTTGATTACCGAATCTCAAATTTTTTTAACTAAAATTGTAATTCCCAAGTTTTTTCACATCATCGTGACACCAAGTTTCATGTAAGTATCGAAACTGCATGACAATCCTAAATTGGTATAAACTATACATTGCCCTATGTGAGTATGCATACGTAAATATGCTTATAAATATGTATTATGATATACCAGTATACATACATATATATGACAAATGAGTGTACGGACATCACAGATGGAGAGAACACCATGGATAAGCTGTTTGAACTTATGATAACCATCAACACCACACAGTGATACAGCATACATTATCTCTGTGCTGCTGTCCTATATGCTATCATAAAACAATGAGCCATGAAAAAACTTCAACAGATACAACACAATTGATGTTATGAAAAGTGATTCTGATTGCATTCTTACATGTACCTTCAACTAACCATCAATAGAATAATATATTGCATTTGTCATTCATATGCATAGTTATTAATCACTCAGGCCTACGGCCTTCGTGATTAATTCCTACGCATATGAACTCTAAACCGTGATCTATTCACCGGTACATCACGCAAAACTGTGATCTATTTCCTAAATATATAACTGTCATAATCATGAAGTAACTATTCTTCCAGACAATTGCAAAAAAAGCCTTTCATTAATACCCACAAAATTGTTTTTCTTATCATATAATTCATTTGTTTGATTAAAATGCAATCTTTGCACATATAATATGAAGAATTATAGTCAATGTAATATATATATTTGAACTACCTATTAACTACTTGAGTACAATCAAAACGTGTGAATTTGTTGTCTAAAGTTGATTTCTCTAGTTTCATCACAAACACTGCAATCATTCATTCAAAAGAAATGGCACACTGTGAAATAAATTCAATAAATTGTTTTGTTTCACATGGATTACAACCTTTTCAATATCTTTATCCATTTTTTTCTGTGAGATGGTATCAAAGAGACAAGCAAATTATATCTTCCCATTGGTTTAAATTGATTTGACATTTTATCAGCAAGAATGCAGCAATTATTTTTCCATATATCTCTTACTAAAATGATTTATACGACATATGGGAACAGTTTAAAGTTCCCAGCAACAGATGATCCACATGTTCAAATTGAACATTGTTGGAGCTCAGGCAGTTTCTCATCATTCAACATTATGTCAATGGATTGACAATTGGTCCAAATCTCAGCTAAAAATCATTATGTTTCGCATAACCATACTCGCAAAATTTAGGTGTGTATGTCATTTAATGTGTATTTGTTCTATTTAATGTTACATATTAACAAACATTGAACAAAAATAGTCTGCCATGACTGCATAAGGACCATTTCATGGCGAGGTAGAACAGTTTTTCTTAAACTATGGCTTCGCACAAAAAATACAGCTTCAAGAATGGATTTTATAAATGCAAATTGGTCAAATACACAATTGTGAAATATTTAAGATGTTCCCAATCTTGACAGTTGGTTTCAATGAAGAGCATATTCCACTTTAACATGCTATATGAGCGTTTTCATGTAAAACCAAGAACACTTAATTCAGCAAAAAATCCTGAACAATTAAGGCAAACGTCAGTGCAGTAGGCATCCTTTGGCAGATGATTATACCCTAACATGCAAAGTGAGACTTTATTTTCATGACAAAATGAAAAGGCCAATTTCAAGACAAACTTATATCATCAATATCTACATTTCAGAACTTAAGGATCTTAGGTTCACTTCCGATTCAAATATTCACTTCAGAAAGCTATCCAGCTTGTTTGCTAAGGGTGAGTATTTCTAGTTCTTCCCAAGTGTCTACTTATGTCCAATTTCATGTAGCCATACACTAGCCCTGAATAAATGGCCAAAACAAGTGCCCTGGCAAATTCCTAATCATCCTATATCTTGATAATTTTAATGCAAGCAGTAAATTTATAAAATTCTGAGAAAGCTATGCCAATTATGGCACTAAGGGGTCAATTATCTTGGTCTGTGAGTCCAGTGACTACAGTCCATGGGTCCAGTTCACAGGTCCAGTCCACGAGTCCAGTCCAGCTTTTCTAAGCTGTCAATTAATGTACAAGTACATTCAGGAGAAGTCTTAGCCATGTCAGACATATTAAAAAGTAGTATGAAGACAAGTAAGTGCTGATAGAGCCATGAAGATAATTTCCCCTTGATTAACTGCACTGATAATTCTATCAAATTCATGCCAATCAATTTATTATCATCACATTCTATCTACAGTAATCTTGAAATGACTGACCAACCATTCAAATCGACCATCAAAATTAATGAACAAATCTTCTCAGATCCTGCTGGTGATAGTTCAGCAAGCTGGTTTACTCTTCCACAAAATTGCTGATCTTCTGTCTCCCAAATAAAAATACAGTATAACCTGTCTAAATCAATAAAAGGACACATCCTAATGATTTGGTTGTTATGAGAAGTTGACCATTTAATATATGTTTTGTATCTACTTTAACAATGGGTGGTTGCTAATGAATTCAGATGACCACTTAAACAAGTTTGACTATAATCTATTCACAGTATTTTAATTGTACCATGAGTTTGCTATGTACATAAAGGACAACTTATCCAGGACAACCAGGCTCGAGGACAACAGTCATGTTGCAGCCAACAGGAAGTTGCATAAGTATGTGGTCTGTGTTGAAAGGGTGTTGTTTATCAAACTGCTTATGCACAGTAAGGATTCAATGCAGGAATATTGGCACATCCCCACTTCCAGAGTGGTTGTAGGACTACAATGGGATGGACCACTTGTCACAAGGAAGAAAAGAATCCAACCAATTAGTTCGAGTAAGGTGGAAACATATGCAACAGACAAATAGCTGTAAGGTGGCAATGGTGGTATGTAGGAAGCTCCAGCAAGATGCTCAGTAAATGGTCACTCCAGATTTTGCACTACACTCAAACTGTAGGCGGTAGTGCACTTAGTCCAGTATGCCCTACATGCACCTTCGTTGTTTGTTTGTATGCAATCAAATGAGACTGTTGTAGTTGAATGGCCATAGACCTCCAACTTTGAGGGACATTGCACTTTTAAGTAGCAAGCACCAAGAAGGTTCCATTCACAGACAATGGTATCATGATTTAGCAATGTAGCTTACAAGGTCAATGGAAATATTACAGACAGTTTATGGGAACCAATTAAGCTTGTCTTACACCTACAATAAGATAAAGAGAAGATTACCAACCACTATGTTTTAGGAACAGAACAGAACAGCAAGCTTGTTTTATCAATGGGTAGAAGTTTATCATGTAGATTATGTAATGGATGTAAGGCTTATCATACTGAAACAATCTGTACATTACATAACATGAACCTCAGATCCCAACTCAAGTAGCAGAGGGAGCTAAAAGGATTTATAGATCAGTCACAGCTGTAAGTGGTTTAATCTCTTGCAGACAAACTGCAGACACAGTCTAACCTGTCTAAAACAGCCAGTCTAGAGATACACATAAACTGTGACTTCTCATAGCAGGTGACTGTTAAATACAGGTGTATTTATTACTGTACCTCAAGGATTTACTTTTATTTGCAATGCCCTTATTTTGCCTATTATTCACAAATTAGGCTCCTCGGGAATTCATAAACCTGCGTACAAATATACTAACATTACTAACTTGCTCTTCAAAATTAACTGACAACTTAATTCGCATTTGACACTTATTTCTTAAACGAGCATAACCAGCCCAGATCAGGTACAGAACAAACAAGCCAGTTCTAATATTTGTCAAGACGAAGTACACATGTAACATTGCATGAAACATCCGAGTTTCAAAATAATATTCCCTCTGCATCATGACATCTTCAAGGACATATTCTTGCAGTTCTTGTCATATAAATGCATGTAAACTGAATTAAATTTCAACAGGAAACTAAGCAAAACAAGTAGTCAGCTTTGAAGACAGATTCTGACATACACCAGTAGATGTAACAGATATAAGCACTTCCCTCTGGGAGTCGCTATAGCATTAATTCTTTCTTAGCTCTCTCAGTAAGATTTGTATTGATAATATCTCACTGCCACCAATTATTTCCCAGTAAAACTGTGGCATGTAAGCAGCATTAATATCAGCTACCCATGATTTTCAGTAAAACTGTGGTACGTAAGCTACCCATGCTTTATGTACACGTGTTTGGTGTTTGGTATGGTGCTGAAACACCGACCATACTACAAAGTAACAACTACCTAGTATATCAGGCCTATCATACAATGATATTGTTGTATATGTTTATTTGTAATGAAAACAATGTGTTTCTCACCAAGTATCACTCCAAGTCAATCAACATCTACATCAGATGATTTGTTGCTATGTTGAACTCTAAACATAATACAATGCCAGCCAAAATATCAGATCAAATCACAATGTTTGTGCCTCGAAATCTAGTACCCCAGAAAAGAGCCACATTGTACATGTGCATAGTCATGCTTCAACTTTTTGACGATCTAGATTATTATGATTGCAGTGAATGTAAGAGTTTGTATCAAAGCAAGAAGTCCAACATACTATCATTTGACAGAATAATAGCAAACATACAAGGCTAATGCACATTCTAATGCACGTTCTAAGCAACAACAAATTATTAAGTAATGACATGAAGTATAACAACATGTTCGGCCGGAGTTTTAAAAAGCACATTGAAACAGATATGTTCCAATAGATGTTTCTACTCTTTTAATATATGTTGACTTAGAAGATACTGGATTATTATTTTCTGCAGTGATGTAGGTCAGTGTCATTTGATGACAAATTTCACATCATGACCTCACTTGATTGATTGCCCTTCTGATTACAGTAAACATTATAGAGATAACTAGTTTATAAATATTCATAACACCGGGTATCTTTGTATTGTTGACCTTATCCAATTAAATACTCATTATAAAGTTAGGAGGATTGAAGCAAAGGTTCATCGAAAGCATAAGGTCCTAAACGGAAATAAAGGAGAGGGTTCATCAAAACTAGGGGTTCCATTTGACTCGGTAGTAGGGGTTTTGACCCTTGAAATTGCAAAAAAAAAACGCATTTTGACGCTAAAGATTTTGGTTTGAAGGGACTATTTATTTAAAATCATGGGTATTTTACCTACAAATCATGAAACCCATAAAACTAGAAAGTCCTAAAATGTAACAACAGACTGATAGAGAGAAGACATTCTGGATTAACCAACCACTAGTTTTAAGTAGTCATATTTATTATCACCCTTAACTGGCTGTTTAAGACAGGTTAGGCTGTAGATGTGAAAGTATGTATTAATATGTAACACTAACAGATCAACCCAAATATTTATAATCCTAGCAATATTTACACCTTGTATTTTGGCCATTTTCCATTTCAATCGATCTTATACAACATGACTTAACCTTGCAGCTATTATAACTTCATTCTGATCAGATACAATAGAACTTGATCAGATGTTTATCAAATAGTTATAGAGGTATTATTGAGGTATTATTGAGACAAATTAGAGATATAAGATAGATATTAGAGGTGATAAGATGAATGTGATGATATAAGAATAGGTAATACAGACATATATGTAATTACAAACACCCTTCCCTAGACCACACACAATTCCTCTGCTGCCTCACAGACACCATCTGACAATAAGTATTATATAACAAGTCATCACCTCTGACAACATGCTGAACAGAAAATTGAATTCCATAGAAAACATAAACCAGACAATCAAATAACAACCACAAGTCACACCAGTAGTCACGAAGCAGTTTATCAGGTTACAGACAACACACAACATATTAAGGACACCATATATTCATCATCGCTGGTAGAAGGCCGCACATTTGTCAACAACAGACACCAATATTTATTTATTATTGCTTCAAATTTCCCATCATCCTTTATGCAAGTTCTTTTGATGATTTCCTATTTTATCAATATTCTGACATTCAAATTCATATTTCATTTGAAGGGTAAAATAGTCTTAAGTGTTTGAGCTTGCTTTTTAGGGTTCAAATACATTTTCTATTGCTTGTCAGCATAGCATGGGTATATTATAAAGTCACCTACCTGAATTTCTTTAAGAAGTCTCTCTTTCTTTTTCCTTATTTGTTCTAACAAATCCTTCTCATCTGACGTCAAATCTAGAAACATACAAATTTATGTAGATTGTAGATTATAAAGTACAAGTATCCAATCACTTCACAAACTTCACTTTTTTCCAAAAAACAGTCACTTCACAAATTTCACTTTTTTTCCAAAAAACAGTATTTTCACAATTTTCACTTATTTTCTCAAAAACTATCAGTTAACTTAAATGTCAAATACCTCATACTACATGTTTGCTTTATTTGGACACAAAATCTGATGAAGATTTTCACTTTAGTCATCCAATGCATCAAAACTACACTAATGTAAAATCCCAAGTTAATTTAAATTCCTAGCTTTTTAATTTTGCATTCCTCTTCCAAAACACTGAACAAAGAACTGAGCTACGTGTTAAATCTTGCACATGTTCAATTTCCAATTATCACATTTCTAGTCATTAACAGTAATTAACTGATACATTCGGCCCTATCATCTGCCATTAACCTGTCAACATCACCACATACATGTATATAATAATATAGTCACTTTATTCAATACTTGTATGATATACTGATAGTTTTCACTCTAATTTGGCAACACATATAAAAGTTTAATCCTTATAAAAATATTTTCATATAGAGACCAATATAATTCTTTTGTTACAATGTCAGCGTAAAACTTTAAATGCTTTAAAATAATCCACACTGCATATTACGTCCAATAGAAGTGGACAGTTCAGCGTAATAAGCTGTTATTTTCATGCACTCAGAAAAAAACTCTCATATATTAGGAATATCACAAAGTTTTATCTCATATTTTCACTGAAGTTCTTTGTATACAAACTCTGTATCACATGTGAAAAACCCTCTATAGTTCCAGACTGCATGGATCTATAAATAGCAACACTGGAAGCAGACTGGTTCACTCATTGATTACCAGCATGCTGAGAAAAATTAATGAAATAGCGGCACCAGTCCAACAAAGAATATAAGAACAGCTTGATTTTACGGCTAAATACAATATTAGTCACACATAACAAATCATTGTCATTATGTCATCATTAAAATGCATGAATCCAAATTATTGATTAAACCTTTTATCATTAATTTGATCCAACAGCAACAATAGCAACCACGCTACCCTTCAAGCAGGTGTTAATGCATTATTTAACATTTTTATTAATCACTTTGAATACAATAGGAATTAAATACATCAAAACTGTGATAGGGCATCCACATCAAACAATAATAACAATTAAACACTGTAAAATCATTTTGTGGGCTTTAACGATTGGGTATTTTTGAGGGTTCGTCACATGGATTTCAAATCTGAATAAAGAAGAATAGAAATTTATTACAAAAAGTAATAGATCTATAAATCATAGGGGATTATATTTCGATCATAGGGGATTATATTTCATCCCCTAGCAATAATATACACGAAAGTTTGTCTGCAACAAATTAAAATTATTCTTTTACAATACAGGCCTGGTAATATAGGCAATCATTCTTGGGCGTGTTTACCCCAGTTTCAAAGCCTGAAACTCCCATTAACCAAAATAAACAAAGAAGGAAATTTCAGGATTCACACAGGCCTGAAAAAACCAGGCCTGCAGTTTATCTTTATTGAGGCAATTATACATGGATGATTACACTCTAGATAATTGAAACAAATCAAAAGTCTTAACCAGTAAAATGTAGATCAAAATTAAATGCTTTAATGTAGAAGAAATTAAATGTTTATCAAGTATGTATATCAAAATTAATTTAATTTTAACAGCAGTGACAACCCGCTAAATAATTTTGGAGGCCCAAAGTCTAGCATCCATGTATACATACTAGATTTATTGGTCCTCTCACCTACCTAAAAATCTTTTTAAAACCATGTCAGACTTATTACTCATAACACAATATTTCATGGGTATTCCGAACAAGATGCAGAACATACCTCAATGTAAACATTGATTGCCGTATGTCACAAGAATTTTCTACTACTTTAACAACCTCTCAAAAAGTAGACCGGGTCCTACTGAGGCACAAGTCTGTTTCTGGTGCCATAACACACACCTCTACATCAAAACTCAGTTCAAACATTGTTTTGTTGCTTAAATTCGGGTTATGAAATTTCAAAAGACCATAACCTAGTCAATTCTTTGAATTTTTTCATCAAATAACTTTTTTCTGCAGAAAAGTTCTTTCTAGTGCAGCAAAGCCTGATTTCCAGTAAATACTATAATTCCGGAATATTAGGACCCCTGAATAAGTGGCATGCATATTGAAATTTAAGATACAAAAGTAGCTGACAACTTGTACATAATACTATACAGACATTTGAATCTTTGTCATGATGATGACATCAAGAAGAGTCAAACTCCATAGAAATTGGACAGATGTACCACTTTACTGAATAAGATGGCAATTGTTAAATACTAAAAGATAAATGACATTGTTGAATTCCGACAACTAAACACACCAAAACAGTGAGTAAATGATTTGGATCATTCAATATAATTAAATCTTTAACTGTTTGTCCATTTTATTTGATGTAAATAATGATAGTATCTAGAAATCATTTGATCCTAAGAATATACTGGCCCTGATTGGGTATATTTCATTATTGTTGTCAAGCTACACCATCAAAACATCAACAATAATACAATCAATACTAATAAAACAGTCAGTGTTTATAAAATTGTCTGACAGTGTTTATAAAAGGGAGCCGACAGTGGTTTCTCATAATTGTATTGATCTTCTTCCCACATCATTCAGTCATCAATACTTGTCAACATATGACTCACGTCATGTATACTCACGTCATGTATACTCACGTCATGTATACTCACGTCATGTATGAGACAGTATGAGAACTGGGATAAAATACAATTTGGCGTTTAAACTGTAGAGTTAACTGTGTATAGTATTAATCATTCATTCGGTTTGGTTCAGTTTCATTGGGTTTTATGTCATTTTGCAACATTTTTTCTGTCATATGGCCAGTTAATCTAGAATTAATTATCAACCACAACTGAGCCAAGCAAATGATGACTTCTCCACATGTAGAGAATATGACTGTAGCCAATGTCACGGATGAACATAACAAGTCCACCTCATAGAATCAAACAGAATTATCTGAGTGACAGTCAACACTTTATCTACAGAGCTAATAACATAAGCCTTTTTTGTGCAAGATTCAAAGAATATATTAGTTCAGGGGGTTTCTACTGAGGCGTCATGCCCAATCCTGAAAAAAGAAACAAGTCTGTTTCGAGTGCCATTAGCATACATCCCTTCACCAAAACTCTGTTTCAAACATTGTCCTACTGTTAAAATTCAGGGACAGCATATAAAATTACAAATGACCATAAGTTATAATTTTAACTTTTATGTAGAAAAATTCATTCTAGCTAGTGCAGCAAATCTGACGTGCTTTATCCACACTACCACTGTGCCTGATAATGCACAACGTAATACGCTATTTAGTATTAACAATCCAACTAGACTCTTAGTTTTAGTTTTTTTACCAGGGAAACAGCAGGTTTAGGATTAGGAATCTATGAAATTAAGTGTTATGATAAATGCTGCAATTTCATCGACATCATTCATTAAGCCATGTATTTCTTTGTTAGGCCTTAAATAAAATATTGTTTGTTTCCCATCCCCTACCTAGGTAATATTTTATTACCCAAATTGAAATAATATTTTTTGTATTAAAAATTGGCAGTGAAATTATTTTTGTTTTTGTTTACTGGCTTCTTTCTTACTATTCAATTTAAGACTGTTGGTTTTCACCTTAGAGTTAATTCTAAATTGTCTTTTAATATTGTTGGTTTTCACCTTAGAGTTAATTCTAAATTTAATTATTTGTATGTCTTAACCAATAACTATCATACTGAAACAGTTCAAAAAAATTTTTTACCCTACCTACCCATTCTAAATCTGCTTGGGTCGGGATGGGGAAACCAAGAATATTTTAAGTTCGGCCTTATTTCATTCCATTTTTTAAATTTACAAACTGACAATGTCACAATGACAACTAATTTGTTCAGCTTTAAATTAATTGGACTTGATTATTTATAAAGTGCATCTATAACTACAAATTTAACTTAGAAATGGACGATCAATTATTTAGCTTCACATATTTCAATTTATCATTGCATTGGAATCATTAATATTAAAACCGATTGATCATTTATTAAAAATGATTCGAAAATTTAAACTGCAAATTATTGATGTAAACTTAATAAAAATTTAAACAAGAGGGCCCAAAGGGCCCTAGGTCGCTCACCTTTCGAATTTAACCTAGATTTTGTTAAGATGATCATTGTGACCAAGTTTTATACAGATTAGGCAAATATTGTGACCTCTAGTGACTACAAAAGGTTTTTATGATTTGACCTAATGACCTAGTTTTTGACCCCAGATAAACCAATATCGGACTTGACCTAGATTTTGTTGAGATGATCATTGTGACCAAGTTTCGTAAAGATCAGGCCAAAACTGTGACCTCTAGTGACTACACAAGGTTTTTCTATTATTTGACCTTGTGACCTAGTTTTTGACCCCAGATGACCCAATATCGAACTTGATCTAGATTTTTTTGAGATGATCATTGTGACCGAGTTTCATAAAGATTAGACAAAAATTGTGACCTCTAGTGACTACGCAAGGTATTTCTATGATTTGACCTTGTGACCTAGTTTTTGACCCCAGATGACCCATTATCGAACTCGACCTCGATTTTGTTGTTATGATCATTGTGACTAAGTTTCGTAAAGATCAGGCCAAAACTGGGACCTCTAGTGACTACACAAGGTTTTTCTATGATTTGATCTTGTGACCTAGTTTTTGACCCCGGATGACCCAATATCAAACTTGACCTAGATTTGGTTGTGTAGATCATTGTGACCAAGTTTCGTAAAGATTATGCTAAAACTGTGACCTCTAGTGACTACACAAGGTTTTTCTATTATTTGACCTTGTGACCTAGTTTTTGACCCCAGATGACCCATTATCGAACTTGACCTAGATTTTATTGCGATGATCATTGTGACCAAGTCTCATAAAGATTAGACCAAAATTGTGACCTCTAGTGACTACACAAGGTTTATCTATGATTTGACCTTGTGACCTAGTTTTTGACCCCAGATGACCCAATATCGAACTTGACCTAGATTTTGTTGAGATGATCATTGTGACCAAGTTTCATAAAGACTAGGTCAAAATTGTGACCTCTAGTGACTACACAAGGTTTTTCTATGATTTGACCTTGTGACCTAGTTTTTGACCCCTGATGACCCAATATCGAACTTGACCTAGATTCTGTTGAGATGATCATTGTGACCAAGTTTCATAAATATTAGACCAAAATTGTGACCTCTAGTGACTACACAAGGTTTATCTATGATTTGACCTTGTGACCTAGTTTATGACCCCGGATGACCCAATATCGAACTTGACCTAGATTTTATAGAGATGATCATTGTGATCAAGTTTCATAAAGATTAAGTCAAAATTGTGACCTCTAATGTGTTCACAAGGTTTTTCTATGATTTGACCTAGTGACCTAGTTTTTGACCCCAGATGACCCAATATCAAACTTGGCCTAGATTTTGTTGAGATGATCATTGTGACCAAGTTTCATAAAGATTAGGCTAAATTTGTGACCTCTAGTGTGTTCACAAGGTTTTTCTATGATTTGACCTAGTGACCTAGTTTTTGACCCCAGATGACCCAATATCAAACTTGGCCTAGATTTTGTTGAGATGATCATTGTGACCAAGTTTCATAAAGATTAGGCTAAATTTGTGACCTCTAGTGTGTTCACAAGCAATTGTGGACGGACGGACGACGGACGAAGAGCGATCACAAAAGCTCACCTTGTCACTTTGTGACAGGTGAGCTAACAAAAATGTGAGGAATGTAACAATAAAACCCTGAACGCTAATACCACTTCAGTATGTTACGCTTCATAAGGAACTGACAGCAAACATTGGTTACTGCACATGAATTATTCCAAATGTTTGAACACACATTTTGTTTCTTCAAAAGTTGTGGCAATGGTTATGACTATCCATGCAAGTAATATAAGTATTGCGAGAAAGTCCCTCTTATATTTTTAAAGACTTTATAAATACAGTATTTGACCTTTTAGTTTCTGATTTCTTTGAGTTTAACCAAAGACCTATGCATTACACAGATAAGAAACTCCCTTAAGAGCCTGTAGAAAATGCTTTTTGGTATGGGACAGATCTTTGAATTTTGCTAACAACCAAAAATGTGTGAAAACTCATTGATGAATGTTCAGCCATTTCATTGAACAGTTCTCTGTTGCAAGAAAATATTTTCGATATAATTTGTTAAGAAAAATAGGAAGCAAGGACCCTAAATCTATCATTGAATTCTTAAATTACTTTATTAATCTTGATTTTCGGTTTTAAAAGAATAGAAAAGGGACAGCATAATGAATTTCTGAATCCTTATCCATTTTCAAAATGTGACAGAGCATAGAAGAAAAAAAGAGTTAAGATTACCAAAAATCACTGAAACATATATTATATTGATCAAATAATCAGCAATGATTGTCAACACCAGAGTTGGCAACTTAAAGAGCCCAGACACATTGACTTGAAGCTGGATCAGAGGTCATACACACTGATATATGTAAGTTGGTTTTACACTTAACCGATTTAGAAACGCAACTATTTTGGGGGTCGGTATTTTTTTGTTTTAATTATTATCTAAATTTTATTGGAGTATAAACCAATAAATGGGACGCTAGTCTTATGCCTGGTACGATTTTCTACGAACAAATATTCCAATTTAGCCCATTACGTCAGAGTGGCGTCATTTTTATTATTTACGCGTGACGCGTGAGCAAAACCACTGGGCGTGGCGATTTGACCGACAATTTATAGAAAAACGATATCCCAACGAAAAAACATAAACTCAAATTTTGAAGTGCGTTGAATACGGTGCCACGCTTTCAGGATACATAATATCCTGGCGCCATCAACTTGCTTTAAGCAGTTATGTTACGTTTTATCATGACAAAGTAGATTAACTATCGTCTGTCGACGATATTTAGATTTACATAGTGTTTTCAAGAGGCAGTTTCCACCTTCGATTGTCTGCGTCAGGTATGCCGACGATACAAGCGCGTAAACATGATGGCACCAAAGGAATGTTTTCTTTAAAGACACCACTTCCGGTCAAAGATATTTTTTGTTATACCTACAATTTGAAGGCAATGATGCGTACGATTAAGTAATTTTGCTAAAATATTCATGCCGTAACATTTTGAGTAATGTTTATTATGGCCCATGTTGAAAATCG
Source organism: Spisula solida (assembly GCA_947247005.1). Lineage (NCBI taxonomy): Eukaryota > Metazoa > Mollusca > Bivalvia > Venerida > Mactridae > Spisula > Spisula solida. The sequence continues at coordinate 48,836,221 of OX365944.1, read as the reverse complement.
CTTCATTTTGTCTGTCTTCTTATTTATCTTGCCATATTCCATTATCCACTTCCGGTTACGGGTTTGATATGCCATAGACATAAGAAATGTACATTCTTAACCATTGGACACAATGCAGCCTATGCTAGATGAGCACAAACTTGCTGACAGCTCATGTTGAGGTTGTGGAGCTCATTGCATTTTTACTCGTGAAACAAAATTTGAAGGCAGACACAAATGGCCATCAAGAAGTGCATCATCAAGCAGAAACTTCTGAACGTTTGGATTGATACGTGTTTTCCTCATAGATGTGTGGAACAACATCCTACAACACTTTATTTTCCCGCCAATGAGGCAAAGACGCCTGATTTTAATAGCAAGTTGCAGCTTATAAATACATTATTAATTTTGCGAACTTGACGTTGTCGATCAATACATTTCGTGGTTTGGTTTTGTAACCATCTAAACCTTGATTACAATGAAATTTGCACATCTATGACTTCATGTATTGATTTCATTACATGTAAAATTTCAATAGAATTGAAGCACATTAACTGACTAAAATTTATCAAAACCCACTGTTGCGTTTTTAAATCGGTTAAGTGTATAAAAAATTATGAGGATGCAAACCATACACTCCTCAATTGTTTTACCACAAAAATCAGTGTTATCACTGACAATGTTGTACAGTGATCGACAGAGATTAACAAAATAGATATCACTGAACTCAGATTACAGAAATCCATGACAATAGCTTACAAAGCATGGAAATCTGTATCGAATATCATACAAAGAAAGTTGAAACCACAAAACTTTAACGAAAAAATTAATACCAAATCAGTGAAGGCTTTGCCCATTGACCCACCGGGGCCATAGCGGCCCCCTGGCCCCCAGCCGCTATTACGGTTCCAATAATTGGCCCAAAAGAATTTTGAGCCAGAGCTAGCCCTGACAACATAGCAACGTCACAATCTCTTCAAGTGCATTCAGCTTACACATTGACCGCGGACACCCATGACAAATTTCCCTGCGCTATATCGGGAATCAGCATGCCTAGTCACGCAGAATCCTGCATTTTTCATGCCAAAAACATGATGTCCACGCATTTTTTTCAATGTCCCTGCGTGCGGGTACGCATTTTGTTGTGGCCGACTAATAAACAATCTCGGCAAAACTTTTAGCAATAAGCAACCTAAAACCCGATAAACGCTTGATTTTTAATTGAAAATCATTTAATGACCTGCGTCAAACATGATGTCATTCTGACGATCTAGACTCATTCATATTACTTCACATTTCCAAGTGCCGAGGCACTATTTCTACTAATCAATTGAGTGAACGTGATCGCCATTTGGTCATAATAGCATGTTACTTAGAGTGAGACATTAAACTGAAACAATATTGTGTGTGTTATCATTAATTTAGGAAAAAACATTTTAGCGCAGTTGGCAGCCATTATTTTAAAGAATGTTTAAAAGCCCGTATCCGGAGCGAAAGTACATTCATGTACCAGATACGATTTACCTCCCTTTGCAGTACATAGCTGAAAATCACAGACTGTACTGTACCCACTTTTTTTAGACCTGTACCCACTTTTTCTAAAACTAGTGGGTACATAATATACCCACTTTTTAAAACTCCAGTGGGCATGCTGTAGCAGTAGGTGAAAATTAATGCATTCATATTCTCCCAAAAATAAAAGACCTGGGTACTGTTTTGTCAAAGCACATACGGAAATCGTAAACTTATGTTCAAATTTAAATTCTTTATAAATTGTAAATTCGGGTCAGATACGGTCTGTAAGAGTTGATTAACTGAATCATTATTAGTATCACAACTCTATTTACCCCTGTAATTTGAAGCTGTAAAAGAATTATAAAGACTTTAAATTTGAACGTAACTTTAATATTTCCGTACATTTGTAAGTGCTTTGATAAAACAGTACCCTGGAGCCTGTTGCCTAACCAAACCGCTTCCAAAAGGCGCTATCGAGCGCTTCCCTGCGTCCATGCAACGACATGCTACAAGCGACCAGTACTCACCGATAGCATACCATTTCTTAACACATTGCTAGGCTTCTTAACACATTGCTTGGCAAGCGCTACCTAGTGCTTTCTTGAGCAATGGACCGCTACACAAGGGTCTGCTATCCGCGAGCGCTCATATACAAATTTTCAGCTTCATCCACTTTTTTGAAGCCGGCGGTTTCCTAGCAAAGAGCTACTGAGCGCTCGGTAGCGGTTTGGTTACACAAGGGGCTCCTTGTAGTTGCAGATTGTAACCAGGAAGACTTGGTGGTTCGAAGCCCTAACCCCTTGCTGGTCCAGAACAACCGGTGCAAACTGATTGACACCCAAAACCAGTACCAATTCCATATCACTATGACACTAATGACAATCATCAATAATCAGCAGTGATCATCGTAAAAAACAAAAAATCTCGTTTATCACTGATCACAGGTCAGACGTCTAGCACTTTGGGAAGAAATTGGACAAGTTTCAATAACGATCATTACCTGCCAAATCAAAGGTGTTTTCCCCACCGCGATCGATCAACATCGTAGACATTTTTACACACAAAAATGATCGGAAAGCAGAGAAATCAAAGTTTTTCTTTCACAAATTTTCGCCTCTTCCTGAGTGGTAGACGGTGTCTTGTTAAAAGAGCGAAAAGTTTTATAAAGCGACAAAAGATTCGAAGGCGACACAAATTATAGCAGCAGTTACCTCCCTTTCAGGTATTTTTGCCAAAATTGCGCTATGTTATTGTGGGACTAACAATCGTCAACGGGCACATACCTATGCTAATTTATTTCCTGGTACAGCTACCTTTATAAAAATGACCTGGGCACGAAATCACAACAAATACTTACACTCAGCCCTCAACACTCAAATATTGAAACTGTAATATAATGAGCCCTTACTTTTCATAGATTGCAAATGTAGATGAGGAAAATGTATAGAATTGTTTTAAGAGTATTGAAAATAACATTGACACATTGTTTTCCATTGTGTACTATTTATGAGGTATAATTATATGTAATTATTGAATCTGAGTGCCACACTCAGCACTCAGACTGATTAATTACAAGTATAGCTCCCAAATACTCTTAATTACACGATGAAATAAGCCAAACATAATATTTAGTACCTATTTAACATAATAACAACTTCTTACTATCATGTCCATATAAACCTCAAAAGAGTGAATTTCAAGATTTGAGTGCAGAGTGCTGGGTGTAAGTATTGGTTGTAATCCCGGTCCCAGGCCAGGGAACACATAATATTAGTATTGGGACGGCCTCACAGATTTCATGGTATGGCGTACAATTGAAAGATGATACATTATAATATTTTCTTCTTATTCCTCCTCCTCTTGTATCTACAAAAGCAAACTATGGACGGACTTAAACCGGACGATGAGTGATCACAAAAACTCACTGACAGTTGAACCAAAACATCACAGACCACTAGTTCACGAAACAATAACCAACACACAGCATATCAAGAAACAAGAAATATCTTTAAAAAAGATATACTGAGTTGACTTAAATGACATACTGCAAATGTTATTTATATGTATTTTCAATACATTTACGAAAGATGTCAAGTAGTATAGACATGAAAAAGCGAAACTGCCACTCACAAATATATCGAAGCAGACACCTTTCTTAGAGACATCCATCAATCATGACAGAGAAATGTCCAGCACAAATGTGATACAAGTTTCCCCCACAATATGTGGGAAACAGAAGTTCGAGAAAGAAAACAGAAGCCAATTGAAACTATTGTATATTGTATTCTGACTGTAACAAAACACGTAAGGTGTTATTATTTAAAAACGGGTTAAATCATTTAAAAATGGAGATATCTGACAATCATGTAAAGTAATATAAAATGGTGTAAATTTAGTATTTGCTGTTACCATGAGACATGAAACCATATGCAATCCACATGCACAGCTCTACAAATCTTTTCAAAATAGAGTTGTCCAGCACAACTGACAATGGCAAAATAGAGTTGTCCGAATTATAAATTCAGTTGTCTCAATTAAAGCAAGCAGACGTCTGTCAAGTTAATAGTACTGGTAAACCATTACTTTACTTTAAGGCTTTATATTGGGTTGTCCTATAAGTCACGACGAGGATAAGCTCTTCATTCCAGGAAGCCCCACACTGATGTCAATGTAGTATTTACTATTATAATACGTTGACGGTAGTAAATTTTATTCTGATGTAGCAAGTGTCCACTGAACAGTGCTCATATTGTACTTCACACATTCTGTTTTACTTAGATCTACTGTTTGAATAAACACCCATCTTTCTATCAACATAATTATATGAAATATATTACAACACCCAAGCAGTACAATAAGTCAAGACAAGAAATTTCACATGACAATGACAGGAAAACAATTTTGTAGTTTGATCAATTACTAAGTACTTTAAATTAGAAATGATTCTTCAACACGTTGTATTATATTTTTATATAGCAGATGACGAGGTATACAATTTAAGATTATGTGACATGCTTACATTGTTAATTTCTTGCAAGTGGCCAATAATATATGAATAATTAACCAGGGCCTGAATTAACCATAAACGAACTTATCCGAAAATGTACATGTATCCGAAATAGTGCAACTCGCACGTCTCTTTTGTCGTCGTATTGCCGACCATTTATGATTTGTGCATCGAAACTCGTACAGATTGTTTGAATACCATAAAATGTGATGAATATCGAAGAAAACTGCCACGACGTCCTTGTCAACCGTGACACAGTTCAAATTCGACCATGAAACTGAAATTTTCGATTATTCAGCGATTTCAATGTCCGCGAGTTTGACAATTATGAAAGACATGAAAGATAAGTAATTATTCTCTGCAACGCCTGAAGAGTCCGGTGCATTAACTCAATCACTCAAATTTACTACACGCATGTATCGAATACTTTACGCCGAATAAAATTCGTATCTGGCACATCAAAGACACCGCACTAGTTTCTAGTCATCGTGTCCCGCCTTTGAAGTCGTGAGATCTTAGAACTGCGCATAGGTACATCAGTAAAACCATGAATGAGATTTTCGCGGGCTAAATATAGATTGTCTGCTATGAAGTTTAACATTTTTGATTACTTTGATATGTTTATTGTGGAATAATCAATTACCTATTTATACGGATTATAGATCTACGTGTTTTACAGGTATTTGATGCGTTTCGATTCTAGTTCCGTTCTCACTATTCCGTGTCTGTTCACATGATTTGTGACATATTTTAATTAATTACTTGTCAATATCGTCCACGGGCGCGATTGCATATTTGATCCAATCAAATGAGAGAGGCGGTGCTTAGCCGATAGTCTGTAGTTTGTTTTAATATAAGCGTGGACCTCCGGTGACGCTCGACTACTGCTAATTGACACGGATTAACTGACTTGCGTATATTATCTTTATTTCGATGTCCGGAAGGCTAATATACGAATTTGGGTCATACATTTTTTAAAGTCAAATAGGTGTCTCTTGTATATTTTGCTTTATAACTGTTTCACATTCATAGTCACATGTTTCAGTTCTTTTGGTAAAACAGATGCACATATATATGAGCCAGTCTCCAGGAAAACCTGCTATTTTGACAAAAATATTGATTTAGAGATTTTCAATACTTATAAAGAATAATCATATTGAAGCAAAATGTAACAGAAATTTGGTTGATATCTCGAGTTTGAAGGAAGTTACAGCTGTTTTTGTAGAGTCACTATTCAGAATTTTTTGTTTGACGTCACAAACGTCATTCGAACGTTATTCGACGTAAGTGCAACAAGTACTTCATAATTAAACATTTTGATGAATTATTGGCATAAACTATTCAAAATAGTATCATGTGTTAGAATTATGTTTTAATTTTTAAAATATATATCATATTCGAAATTGTCCGGATTTAGAGAATGGCTACTACTATTTTAAGCAACTAACTCCTTGCTTTTCTCAATCGGAGTACTTTTCCAAAATTTGTCACCATAGCAACGAAGTATGTGACTTCGACATAATTCATACGAAAATTTGAAGCTAAGATATAGCACAATATGGGTAAATTGTTTAAGATAAAATCAATACATATGTATTTTTTCTTATTTTAGAGCTTTTTCAAAACCTTGTTACATATAGTAATTGCATACTGTCAATACAGCAGGTTTTCCTGGAGACTGGCTCATATATTATTTATTGTTAGATAAAATAATTAATGTCACTGTTTTTTATACTTCGGTTTCAATGAACAGCCTTTGTTTGCCTTTAACGGACCGGGATGTGTGTTGATTTGGGAAATACTATCCGTAACTTGGATTACCCAAGTTAATTATATACCTATAATTAGCAGCAGACTGTAAATATGACGTATTTGGGAAACTCTCCTAGCCGATAACGTGGATTGGCTGTGTTTAATGAGTCACTGTGGTCAATGCAAGTTTTCACAATTATATTGCCTGGATAAAGTTAGAGTAAATAGGCGACGCTATAGACCACTGTACTTTTAATACACTACGAATACAATAATATACGAAATAACACCTAACTTTATATGTTCAGATTACAATATGTTGTCCATTTATAATCACTCTTAGAAGTCGGTGCGGATTTTTTTAGAAGCATTTGATTGGCTTTTAAAGTAGGTCAACATCCAAGCTAGACAGCTAACGCTGAAAAAACTTATACGTAACAGCTGCAAAGTCCTTCTTAAATATTATATATGTCAAGTTGGTCCAATAAAAGTGGATTCAGCACTATAAATGATCTACCCATGCAACCACACACATAATTATATGCCACTAATACTAATGTAAAACATTGGTACATGTATAAAAGAAAACTTTATACGTAATGGGATACGTGCATGTTTATAATTCTTTCTTTACATCTAAACTGTACGTCTCCGTATCACTTGACTAAATATTATGCGACTTGGGTTACTGGTCGGAGAATAAGAAAGGTAACATGATCGAAAGCAAAGTGAGAAGAGTTCGATAGTTGAAAGTAAAAGCTACAGTATCTAAGTCTACCCAAGTACAGGAGGTCGATTGTCTCCTCTATATTTGACTGCACTTGATTTTTGGTTGTTGCTTGTTATCCACTATAGAAATGAGCATACACCATTGGCTGTTTTTTTTCATATTCAACTGTTTCGTAAGAAATATTGCCAACAATTTATGGCCGAAATTGCGAAAAGGTCGGATGAAAAAAAAGATAATTTACTGATTAAAACTAGGTCTTTCGACTACCTTTTTAACAGCTGAAACTAGGATATTCAGCTTTTTTATGACGGGAACTAGGTTATTCCACTTTTTATAGCTGAAACTATGTCATTCGGCTTTTTTATAGCTCAAACTAGGTTATTGGGCTATTTATAGCTTAAACTAGGTGGTTCAGATTTTTGACAGCTGGGACTTCGACTTTCGATCTTTTAACAGCTGAAACTTTGACTTTCATCGGTTAAGCTCATTTCCTCGCTCGGTTGCATGTTGGGCATTGTGCTGTGGTCTATGTTATTTCTTTTTTGTGCTCGGCTGTTTCAGTTGAGTGCCACCTTCCCTGGTCGATTTTTTATTTTCTCTTCGTTTTCCCTTTCAGCTATGTGTCTGGCACTCAACTTAACCAGTCGAGCACAGAAAAATAAACACTTTTACAGACCAAAATTACACGGCACAATGCCCAACACAAAACGGAACGAGAAAATAAACTGCCCAAGTCCCAGCTGTCAACAATCTGAATGAACAAGTTTCAGCAATCAAAAAACTGAATGCCCTAGCCGAATGACCTAGCTTCGACAGTAAAACGGCTGAAATACCTAGTTTTAGCTGTCTGAAGTCCTAAAAAAAGATTATATTAAGTCAGACAGGGAAGGCAGCACTCAACTTAACCAGCTTAACTTAAAGTTAAATAAAAGCAGTAATAAAAAGCTGAATGCCATAGTTTCAGCAAATTGCCTAGTTTCAGTAATAAAAAAGCTGAAAGTCCCAGCCGAATGACCTAGTTTCAACAAGCTGAATGCCATATAGCTGAATGGCCCAGCCAAGACTTTGTAGCTGTTTCTTTTCATTTTTTTCTTCGTCATTATGGCTTATAAATACAATGTACTTATGATCTGTGATTTTTTTCCTTTTTGTGTGTTCCTTTTTGTGCCTATCGTGCAGTTTCTTTTGAGTTTGCCTTACCTGCCCGATAATGTATTTTATTATCATCATTATCACGCACTCGTGATTTAATTTTTCCGCATCCGAACTCCCATGTTTTATTCACCGACAAAATACGCTAACAAATTTTAACGATTACATGCGAAAAACACGTGATTGTTGTTGTTGTAGTTGCATTGGCTATGGCCTATTTTTTTTCGACAGACCGGATGCAGAATAATGATTTGGTAGACTGAATTTCACGTCCCACTTCCGGTAGAGGCAAGTTGTTGTTCAAGATTTGAGAACCAACCTTGTTTAATTTATTTTTTCCAATATGAAATATAAATACAGTTCCACTCTTTTAATAACGTTTCGGCATACAAGCCTGATTAAAACCGTGAAAATTATTGAAAAATACACATCTTATTTAATCCAACGTAAAAAAACAAAACGGCAACGTCGGAAATGACGTCACATTATTTAACGCGACGTCATCGCGCTTTACCGCGACGTCGTCGCATTGCATAGCGCGCCAACTTGTGAATAATTATGTTGAATTGAAATATAAATAACAAATAAAAGACGAGTGTAAAAATATAATTACTATATTTATAGGGCATATCTGTGCAACCCGTCTCCTAGATCGGAAAACACTCTTTTCTAAGTATTTGTTCGCCTGGTCTGCTATGTGGTGCTGCCTGGCAGCCAGAGGCTAGATCTATAGTCTCTGTGGAGCAAACAAATTCCTTAGTCATTTTTTCCTTGATCAGATTATCCAAAAAACCTGATGGGAAATCCCCGATGGATGCAGTGCATTTGTTCATATTATTTCTTAAATAAACCCATTAATGACAAAGTAATCTATAGATTCCAAAAAATCATGCTTTGCTTTTATATTTTGTCAGGTTTTACCCCAAACAAGTCGACTTTCACTAACAAGTACGGACCTAGACTTTTAGTATGTTACAAGACAGACATTATGTGACATGATCCTAGAAAAATACTTGTTTAGCATTTTTTCCCCAAAAAATATCTGCCCAGTAGTAAATGTGATTTTCCCAAATTGTGTTATTTTTTTAACCGGTTGGAAATCGCACAGCGGGGCTCAAATATCCTCTATTTATTAGCGGACAGGGGCAAATAATTAAGACTTGCTGTTGCAACGAACCAAAATGGTTGAAACGTAGTCAAAATGCCTCCCTCAGGTTAAAACGCCCCCAAAGTAAAAATATCCCAAGAAAATAACATGAATCTAATAATATATTCTTCAAATTTTATTATAACTTATGTTTTTTAGATTGTGTCCTTACCCTTTTATTATTAATTATGTTGTTTCGATTTGAAGTTAACATACATTGACGTGGGGACGTTTTCACGTTGGGGCGTTCTGACAGCGTGTGTGTATATATGCTCTTGTATTGTGTGTGTGAACGTGCGTGTATATATGCTCGTGTATTGTGTGTGCGAACGTGTGTGTATATATGCTCGTGTATTGTGTATGCGAACGTGTGTGTTTATATGATCGTGTATTATGTGTGCGAACGTGTGTGTATTTATGGTCATGTATTGTGTGTGCGAACGTGTGTGTATATATGCTCGTGTATTATGTGTGCGAACGTGTGTGTACATATGCTCGTGTATTGTGTGTGCGAACGTGTGTGTATATATGCTCGTGTATTGTGTGTGCGAACGTGTGTGTATATATGCTCGTGTATTATGTGTGCGAACGTATGTGTATATATGCTCGTGTATTGTGTGTGCGAACGTGTGTGTATATATGCTCATGTGTTGTGTGTGCGAACGTGTGTGTATATATGCTCGTGTATTGTGTGTGCGAACGTGTGTGTATATATGCTCGTGTATTGTGTGTGCGAACGTGTGTGTATATATGCTCGTGTATTATGTGTGCGAACGTGTGTGTATATATGATCATGTTGAACAGATTATCATTATTACCTTTATGTGCTTTAACTTGTTTCTGTTCAAACTTAATGAGTATATTATGTTCTATACGTTCGTTGTTAATTGCACGTGCGTGTGTGTGAATGCATCATGTATGTATGCTAGAGTTTACACAGATTATCTTTAATACCTTTAAGTGCTTTCTGTTGACAATAAATTAGTATTTTTATGTTCAATACGTTCGTTTGTGTTTTCAATTAAATCATATCATCTGTAACATGATGATACAATTGTCGGTATTTAAAAAGCAACTTAGTGAAATTATGTTTCACAAAGATGCTTAATATCAATCAATCAATCAATCAATCAATCAATCAATCAATCAATCAATCAATCAATCAATCAATCAATCAATCAATCAATCAATCAATCAATCAATCAATCAATCAATCAATCAATCAATCAATCAATCAATCAATCAATCAATCAATCAATCAACCAACCAACCAACCAACCAACCAACCAATCAATCAATCAATCAATCAAGGTTAAAACGCCCCCAAAGGTAATATATGTATATTTTGGATATGTTGGATAATCAACAAATTCATGCCGAAAACAGTACAAACATACATAATAATTGAAACGATAAAATTGTTACTAACAAAAAATACATTGGACAACTCATGAGCAAAGCAATTTCCATACGGTTATACACGAAATCAACGGTACACATGGTTTTAAAACACCTGAAAACAATCGAACGTTGTTTAAAATACACATAACACTGTAAATTATAAGCATATTCACGGATATACACAGAACTAATGTATTTCCGTGGCATATTTTAATTAAAAATTTCAATATTGATAATAATTAACTCCAAAAAATATGAGGGCGTTATTTTGGGGCGTTCTAACCAATTACAAAAATTCATGGGGGCGTTTCAACCATTTTGGTTCGTTTTGACGTGGGGGCGTTTTGATGTGGTGGCGTTCTGACTGTAAATTTATTCTTTGCGTTTCTTATTTTGCTCATAACAAAGGACATTTTTGTAATACAGTCCAGAAATACTATACTCTCTAACACCAAATCACGACTTCATGTATTTAAATATTTGTTGTTATTTTGCAAGAATTTATTGATATAAATAATAAAGACTTGTACCCTGAGAATTTTCATTGTAATGTATTGCAACAGTATTACATTCATTGAGAATGGGAAATGTTTATATTTGGTTTAGAGACTATCTGTTTCAGGAAGTTTGTGAAGAGGTGAGAAGTCGAGGAGTGTAAGGTATTTTGCATCCCATAGCTGTGTACTTAATTTATATGACTAATTGCTACATTTTTCTAGTATTTTAATACCACTTTATTTGATTCAAATTCAGTTTTTTCTTGTTCCTGGTTCAATGAATCATTGCTCAGTCAGTTTCTCTTGCAATTTTGTTGACCCAACAGCCCAATGACCAGGAATGATGGCCAGTATCTGCACCAGACAGTGGAGTTTTTACTTCCATCGTTTTCGTACTAGTTAGTAAGTATATGGTCATTTTATCCCTGCTAAATTGGCCAATGACCTTCTTCTATGAGGGAAGACAGAAACTTTGTGTGGTACAAGGAATACAGTTGCGCTACCCTAGCTCTTGATTTTTAACCGTTATTCCGAGAAACTTCATTCAAGGAGCCAAAATAGCTTAAGGGTAAGAAGACAGGTTAGATTTTGGGCAGAAATATTGAGCGCAACTTTTGAATGAAATACGAAGAATGAACCTTTTTCTGGCGATAAACACCAATAAATTGAATAATAGTCATAAAACACATGTATGACATGTTCATTCAACAATTTAAACATGGCTACATGTACATCGCAATTATGACAACGATTTCTGCTATCAGAATACTCAGGTATAGGCATGCTTGATTTCTCATACACGGACACAGTAAAAAAATCAGACGCGCAGAACCTTAAAATGAGCTCGCATAAAGCTAACGAACAGAAAACAAGTAAATGACAAAAAAATCATGATGAGTTATAGCTTTAAAGGCTTGTTTAACGATTTTATGTTAATCAGAGAATTCCGGTGAAGTACAGATGATGGTCTTTAGACTTGTATTGTTTACATGAGGTTGTCAGCTACGACGCCTGCCAATTTATTTATCATTATATTGATTAAAAAGACCAATATTGCCAGGTATTCGACAGTTTTGAACATGTACAGAGGCGAAAAATGAAAATTTAATTTCCGATGGATTTTGGGAACTTTGGTGTTGACGCTACAGTGTATTACTGTAACATGTCAAGTTGGTTTGACTAAGGTCCTTACTCATAGCACCGATACATGTGTGCCAACTGCTTGCATTCTTGGTTAATTCAGGGTGGGAACAAGCATTTCAGAAAGGCCCAAGTGCTCTGGTCGAGATTTGAAGCTGAGACTACATGATTCATAGTCGTGCGTTGCCCATATGACCACTGTACCATCCACAGCTGGTAGGTTGCACACCTTTGGATTGAGAGATCTGGGGTTCTATCTCTTGATCACTGAACATATATCAGTGGTTATGAGCTTTACAAACATGCACATCTTGACCGACCGATAGGGATAGATCCATACTCTAGTCAAAAACTCTATCATCAGTCATTCAGTGGAAGACCATCGCTCAAGTGACTTGGCAACATAGTCCACCACAGTAGACGTGAATCCGCTCGTCAGGCAAATTACTATCTTCAATCTATACAGTCCTACTGATGAACAGATTGAGCTTCCATAACTACCTCAGTACCTGTGAACCAGGAATTTTGGATTACTCTTTGAGACTTCTCAACAATCACCTCTCAATGTCAAAAGAGAGGAAGTGAGGACTTGATCATGATTGTCAACTGTCTTGTCCTCTTTAACTATTCAAGAGTGTGGCACACTACAAGCCGCCCTTATTTAGGCATTGCTACAGATGATATTCAAAAGATTGCACACCACTTTATTTTTGTGTAAATCTATTACAAGTGTCATTCTAACAAAGATCTAAACACACAGCCAGAATTATTTTAAGAAAACCTGTTCGAACAAATACAAACGTCATGTTTAATAATTTACAGTGGCTAAATTTTGAGAACAGATGTGCATATCATATTGGGCTACTTGTTTTTAAATGTCGACATGGTTTAGTACCTAAATATATGTCTGAATTTGTAACTTTTTCATCTAACAATACGTACAATTTGCGCTCGATTGAACGGAATGATCTTGTTCAACCGAGACCAAGGACAAACTATTTAAAGGACACATTTGCATTTAAAGGATCTCAAATATGGAATAATACTCCACATAATATCAGACAAAGCAATTCTTTTAAAACATTTAAAACCAAATATAAGAAATTGCTCCTAGAAAGACAAAATAATTGAGACTCGTAAAACTATGTATTGTTTGTACATTGTATATTTTTATTTAGTCTCTTCATCAAACGAATAGTTCATTGTTAATGTATGTTATTATGCATGAATGTGAGTCGTAGTAATATAATTCAAGTGTGTGTTTGTCGGAAATGTATACATGTATGTTTTTGTTTTGCTTTTGTTTTATTCTTGTTAAAATGTTATTTCAACGAAGGCCGCATTGGAAATAAGTGTATATATTATGTATGTAACTTAATGTGTTTTCACCTTCGGTAAATAAAGTCTTTATTATTATTATTATTATTATAGATTGGACACTCGGTTGAAAGCTGGGGGAAAATTAAAAAAAGTATGCAGCAGATTCTGTTAATTTGCATCAAAATTTTTCTTTGTCATCTTTTTTTAATTTCCAATGTCTCATTTTGAAGAGCTAAGTTTCTTCTATTGTATGAGAACTTGTTTTTGTCTACCTCTATATAATTCAGAAAATTATTATTTGAATGAGACAAATCGGGTATTTTCTGATAAACTTTGAATTTCCATTAAAATAACAGGTCAGGCTCTTTGAGGTCTATAATTAGTATAAATGAGGTATCATTGTAAAGCTGAATAATAGATCTATTGCATAGAATGTATAGTTTTTTTCTGTATTCATTATAACAGGAGATACAAGGTTTTGAGTCCAACAAGATTTCGCGAGATTTCAGAAGATTGCTGCGAAATATTGTTAGATTTGGTACATCATTCAAATTTTTGTATTTTTAGATCTTTGATTCCAATAACCAATAATCATTTGACTTGGCTATATAATAGGACTGTAAATTACTGGGCACATTAAAGAACCAGGCTGTCGATTCGAAATAAGAGCTAGGCGCACTCCTGCAGCGCCGGACATGCCTCTATCTAATATCTCTCTCCCTTTAAGGGCTTTCTCTCAGTCTGTCCCTCTGGTCAGACCATGCTGTATCTGCACTGGTAGAGGATGCACCTGCACCCTTGTGGCTGCAACACTATCATGTAAAGTGCCTTTGAACATGTGTTGCATGAAAAAGGCGCTATATAAATCTGGTATACTATCATGTATTTATTGTATTCTTACTGCAGATAATACTGACAAAATATGGACTTGATTAGCTGAAATATATGTGAAGATGTTGCTGGAGTCTCTCCTTGTTGGTGCAGCTGTATTGTGCTGCAGTGTGCTCCTTGTGCTTGGTTGTGTTTGTAATCTGTTTAAACGTCAAGGTTTTACGGTTAGTATTGTAGCATTACTACTGTTCTGATTCGTTTGAATGTTCTCTAAGTTATTTCAGGATTTCTAAGATGCATGCCATCATGCTTTTTAATTCTCTAATAAAATTCTTAAATAAACACAATTTATAATACATGTACTATGATTGATCTGGTATTGATGATTCCAGTTTAAGCTTATGTTTACAATATTTATATGCCCTACTAATTTTCTCAGGCTATTTTATGCTATGAAGACGTGTAAAAACATAAATCAGATTGGTCAACTGTTGTAAAAAGAGAAAACGACTTCATCATTAGTAAATTAAATTTTGTACATAGTAATACCGATGTCAGCGTACATACATATTTTGATTTTCCCCAAAGTGGGTTATGTTTCGGAATAGTGTAAACAACACAATGTTTGTATAATTCATTAATATTATTGATTGATTGTTTCTGAATAGAATTTTGAGGATGAGGAGACAGGAAGAGATGTTTCTATGTACCCAACAAATGAGAGTACACACGATCCTTCTAATGTTACATTTGAACCACTACCTGACATTCTGGCAAAAACTGTTAGTAGCCGGGCACTGAGACCTAGAATTACTTGTATGAATAAAGAGAAGCAGTCAGCAGCTGCCAAACTTGTCAGTAAGTATTATACAGTATGCAAGAAAGTTTCAACTTTCAAGTAGAGAGTGATTAATATGATTAATACTTTTTTGGCGTTCATCTGAGACAGTCATTGTGCGTGTGACCATTCGGTTTTATCCTTGCCAAATTAGCCAATGACTTCGGGCTTCAAGGGAAAGTGATTAATAATTAAATTAAATTTGTAAGAACTTATTTCTCAATCAAACTAAAATACAAATAGTATAAACTAAACTAAATTGTAGGAAAACATGATATCAACTTGATTGTTGGATTATCATACGCATTCAAAATGCGGTATTTAAGTTTTTTTTGCAATTGATGCAATATCTGTTCCAAATGAGATGAAGTTTTTGAGATAGCTAAGAGCTATGTGCTTCATAGATTTAGAAAAATCTTCAATTGAGTCAAAGTATCATGAAGACCCTTTTGTCATGTTGCGACTGATCTTAAAGACCCTTTTGTTGTGGTCATGTTGCGGCTGATATCCGTTGGTACGTTTTACACCGAGTCAAGAGTTTTCTTTGCTATATATGACACTTGTCATGTAAAATTAGCATTTGATATTTGGTAACTTAAGTGTTTCGTCAAGTTGTTTTAAGTGTGTGGTGCAGATTTATGAAGCACATGTTCGATGTAATTGCTAGTAATTATGGTTAACTTGCATTTCTTGTTAAAATATTCTTGTATTTATATAATTTGTTACTTTCTTTTTTGCAGCTGTTTATAAACCGTTCCCTAGAAATCAGTTGTTGTACATTAAAGAGATTGGCCTCGGATGGTTTGGTCAGGTAAATTAATTGATATATCTTTTTAACGCTTTAAACTTACATCATTATTGCCCCTTAGGATGTTTTATTTGACAGTTATCAATATACTGAGTCTATTCAATTTTGTACTTACTCTTCTACATTATAGCTGTGGTAATACTAAATTCTCTCCCTATTTATTGCAAATACCACATGCCTCTCATTAATCAGGTTATCCAAAGCAAAACCAGTGTTTATTAAATTGGCAAATTTGGCAATTGTTGTTTTGCAGGAATGATAATCGGCACATGAATTTTCGCACAGGGAGTTTTAGCTTTTGCTAAAATTATGTTTCAAAAGAGTCTAGGGTCTTATTCAAAGCCTTTTTAACTTTTTTCTTCGAAAAGTCGAGCTATTGTCGTGACGGGATCGTGTGAGTTGGTTTAGTTTATTGTCAGAGTCATTTTCTCTGTCAATTACTCAAAGCCTTTCAAAGGTATCAACTTGAAACTTAACATAGTTATTCACCATCACTAGGGGAGTCCATACTGAAAAAGGACTGATAACTCTGTGACCAATATGTGTTGAGTTATCTGTCCTTGTTTGGACTTAGTACATAGAAATATTGGCAAATTTTACACATAAACTGAATTTTCTACTTGAAAGTCAGTACACTTGTGGAATGTGATGACCTTCATCTACTGACCAGAGGAAACAACGCTGTACATCATTTTATAAGAGTTATTCCCCTTTTCTGACTTTGAATCTTTACACAAAAAAAGATCAAAGGTATCCACTATAAACTCAACATAGTTATTCACTATCACAAGGGGAGTTCCTACAGACAAGGCTGGTAACTCTGTGACCTATATTTATGAGTTATCTGCCCATGTTATTCTTAGAATTTTGACTCACAGATGAGCAAGGTTACTATCAAGTACGAGAAAGTCGAGCCTCCATCACTCGTAGGCGGTGCTCTTGTTTTCATAGAATTCTCATACTTACGGAAGATGAATTTGCATTCTATTTATTGCGTTTTTCTAGGTTTTGCAAGGCAGTGCAGAATACATCGTACCAGAAAGTCGACATTCAAAAGTTGTTGTGAAAATACTCAAGGATGATGCTACAGCCAGTGAGAAAGCTTTATTCCTGGAAGAGGTTGCTCCATATAGGTAGGTTAATACATGTATAGCATATCTTGTTAGCCCAGCTCACCAATGAAAGAACCTGTTATAAGATCAGTTACCTCAATGATTGGACTGGCTCATCAATGTTTATTTTTTCAGCTGCATCTCTAAAAGTAGGTATTTTGTAGCTATTTTATTTGTTCTACAACTTTAGTTGCAGCAGAGTTATAGTTCTTGTTTGTAAACCTGTTTTCATGGAATGTCCATGTTTCTTCTATTTATTGATATTAATCTTTTTCAGGGATTTGGACCATGAAAACATTATAAATCTGATGGGACAATGTACAGAGACATCACCATTTTTGGCTGTCCTGGAATATCCACCTTTGGTAAAATAATATAATTCACACTTAGATGCATAGTACAAAATGTAATAAAATAATTATTTAAAAGTTTGTCATCAAACAAAGATGCATAATTTTAGACATGTCATTTCCTCAGCAACATGTGTCTTCCATCCTGTTCCATGGTTCAGCTGGAGACATGGTTGATGGGTTGCAGATTTGCAAGTCAGTACTGGTTAGCAATAAATTGAAGGAAAGGCTACTTTGACAATTTGTAACAAATGAAATTGTAGTGATGTTGTGCTAAATTTGTCTTAAAACTCTCATATGGTGGAACTTATTTATTTTATTCTCACATTTCTATGAAATAGGTGGGCTCTGAAATACATGATTGATGTTTAATATCATGTAAAAGTACTTTCTTTTGAGCTATTTCTGTAATAGAGCTGTATGATTTGAAAAATACATTCATCATAAGAAGCAGTATGTAAAAAAATTCATTTGTTTTGTGATGTTTGTTGTTTCAGGGTGATCTTAAGTCTTATCTGATGAACAATTCTGACGGACCATTGATTCAGTTTGCTATCGATGCTGCCAGGGGACTTGCCTTCATGCACAAACATTCATATATTCATCAGTAAGTAACATGACAATATGTGTATTGCAGTTAAACATTAAAATGACAGATGGAAAATGTGGACCCCCAAAATTTATTTGGGACTCCCAATTCGCAAGTGTGCGAGTCCAAACACCAACATTAAAAATCTAAGAGAAACCATGTGTTCTGTCTATTATGACTTTGTAACATGAATTTATATGAATTTAATTGTCATCTGAACTGAAAGTTCTGGCACACTACTTGCATGTATTTTGTTTCCTAATGGTCATATCTATAGATCTATGTACTTATAACGACTAGATAAAACTTCATGAAGCATGTATGCAGATGGTTTGTTAGGTGTTCATCTCTTGTTTAGGTGACTAGGTGCTGCAACCGCTTGTGGCTTTGAGTCAGAATTGTCTGTGTATTACTATATTTAATTGTATTACAGTGATTTTGCTGCCAGGAACTGTCTGATGATGTCAGATATGAGATTGAAGATTGGTGACTGTGGTATTGGTGAAGATTTGTTCAGGGTAAGCTCATGTTCTTACAGCAGAACTCTACATAGTGAATTTGTATCTTTATAATTTGACCTTATTTAGCTGAGAAGCAATCAAAGTTAACTGTACAACTAGTTAAAGCAGGCTATAATAATCAAAGTTTCTGTTAATTTACAAATATTTTGCAGTGTATATGCTTACAAATATACAATAATAACAGTTTTTGGAAAGGATTTGAACAAAAGATAATGTAAGTACATCTCATTAAATTCTTCTTCTTGGATAGACTTCTACTTTAATATCTGACAATAAGTAGTCTACAATCATTGTTATATATGAGTGTTTGTATTTATTTGTGAATTATATTGGTTTAACAGGAAGATTACTACGATACTGGTCGTGATTTGTTACCTATACGTTGGATGTCACCAGAGTCACTGGAAGTCAAACAAGGTGTCTGGCAACTTAAAGAGTTTACTACACAGTCCAATGTCTGGTAAATGATTTCCTGTGTTTCTCACGTTTAGTCTTGTAATGTAATCTATGTATGCATACATGGAAAATATTACCTGAGTGTCTTTTCATATTGAATTTATTTAACAAAGTGAATAACATAATGAAATGAGAGGCTCTGTTGAGTATTTTATTCAACAAGTTAATAACTCTATGTGGAAAGTTACAAATGCTTTATTTTTATTGCATAATCAACAATCATAAATATCAAAAATGCTACTTTCTTTAACTTTTATTAACAAGTCAATTTGATGAACGTTTGGATTCTAAAAGTGAGCTTTCACCTACTATGTGTATTTGTTGTTTCAGGTCATTAAGTGTTTTACTATGGGAGATAATATCTAGTGGTAGAAAACCCTACATTAACTTACGAGATGAAGATGTTCTACAAAAGGTCATCAAAGATGGTTCTGCTAAACTTCCCCCTCCAAATAACAATATACCTCTTCATGATAGGTGGTAAGTAATGAATGAATATTTTCCTCCACATGTGGAGAAGTTGTCGGTTCCTTGTGGAATGGTAAGTTAGTACTGGTTAGGATACAGTCTAGAATAAACTGGTTAGGTGAATCCGACTCGGTAAACAACTGAAATATTGTTGAGAAACCTGGGTGTTGAACCCAAATAAACAAACAAGGAATGAATAATAATATAACTATGCGCAATAGGTGGTAAGTTTATAGCAACAGATTTATGTAAGCTTACCCTTTCATTGGTTGGAGAACCATCATTAGTCTTAATTGTATTATTAGTTATTCTTCGTTCACTGACTGAACTGTGGACCACCTGTTGTAGTATGGTGCTCAAACAGTGAAAGCACAGTCCAGGAAAACTGGTAAGGTGAACCAGTAGCCATATATTATTGAACAATTGCTGTGAAACAGCATTAAACCCAAATAAACCAACAATACTTTTTATGTCATTGTTTTATGTCCTATTTTATGTACATAACATGACAGATCCTGATTATTGTAGGTTTGAGATAATGGAGATGGGTTGGCAGGAAGTGGTAGACCGCCCATCTGCCGAGGATATTCTAGCATTCCTTCAACAAGTAGAGGAAGAACTATCTACACAAAAACATACTGTGACCAGTCCAGCTGTCAGTCAGACTGCTTCACCATCACAGAACTTTGATTCCAAGTTTGTTATGTCAAAAAATGTGAACCAGTCGAATCAATATGTTGCAGAAGTGTTAGTTCATCGTGTAGATGAAGGGGAGACGAAACAAGGATTTGATGACGATTTCTCAAAGGCAGTTCAAATTCGTAAAAATAGAAACTCTTCAGGTTTTGAGGATGATTTTGTAGCTGATGTAGAGTCGGCTGATTCCTCGTATCTTCAAACAAATGACTCAGTTCTAGCATATGGTGGTGGGAACCAATCACAGACTGATGATTTAAACGGACAAGGAAAGTTTACGGATATGTTCTCATCGGACCAGAACCTGCTGAACCCGCCTGTACCAGTTGGTATGAGCACACCCAGTAAACATTGTGTGAACGGTAAATCCGGTTCATCTGAAATGTTTAACACAGCGCTAAGCAACTCAAATGCTCAAAGTTCAAATTACATGACTGCTTCAGATTTCAATACGAATGCATCAGCATTAAACTCAGATATTGTGAAAAATAGTCATGAACAAGTTTCAGAGATAGTGACAACAAGTGGTAGAAAAAGTAAAAATTCCAAAGATCTATTCGGGGAAAAGTCTGACAATCTGATGACTAGTGATGAAGGCTATAGAACTGGTATAAATGGTACTAACACCTTATCTTCTGAACATTCAGATAAAGACTATACTCTTCAAAGTGAAGATTCAGAGTTTGAGAATATTAAGCCTATGACTAGACTCAGTCCGAAAATGTCTGATTTTGAAACAGAACAAGCCAAAGAAATTTATATGTCCAAAGGGGTTGGTCTTCCGTCCTCAATCAACCAGAAATCACGATCACTAGGTACGATCCCTGAGGATGGAATTCCGTCGGATAATACGTCACAAAGTGGTGTAGTGTTTGATGATCCGGAAGAAGATACAGGAATGAACTTTGAGTGGGATGATTATGATGGAGAACAATTAGTCGGTCGTGTGAGATATATGTCTGACGAGTCTGGCAACAGATCACCTCGTCAAGTAGATGTGGAAGATTGGCCATTTGATCAAGATTCGGGTAGTGATGTTAATTCAAAGCCTGGAAGTATAGCTAGTGACAGTGATGCTGAGGTAACCAGGCTGTCCATAGGTTCCAACACGAGTATAGATACTCGTGCTCGTATAGCCAGCATTCTTACTAATCGCTTGAATTCTTTAATTAAACAAACTAACCCTGCTCCTTCTCCTCAAGGCAACTTTTACTCTTTTTCTCAGTATGATAATGATCTAGATTCTCCAGAGCATGCTCATACTGATCTCTCTTATAATCGAAACAAGAAAGCTTCTCGTTACTCAGACTACAGCATGTCATTTAGTCAAGCTTCTGATGACTCTGATGATGCAGGCCTGAGCACTCATTATGAGGAGGAAGAAGATCAGATGGAGAGCATCCAGTCAGCTGACAGACACTTTGAACAGCAGGTAATTATCATTTAGTTTATATACATGTATCATGTATGCATTGAATGGTTCAGTATTGTATGCGGTCAGTAACCAACAGTTCATTAAGTCTTGTTTTATTCTGTCCATAGAGTGTTTCATTGGATTTTGACAAAATTTAACATACTTGTACTAGTCATATTCTACTATGCATGTTAAGTTGTTACAAGTTGATCTGTATCTATCTGATATTTAACCAGGTTTTCTGATAGATAAATCTGGTTACTAGTATTAGGTTGATGAATTCGGTAGACAGTTTGACAGGCTCGAAGATACAGCTTTTGTTTGTTCACTTGCAAATCTCCAAACACTTTTTTGAGCTTTGGTCATGAAACATTACTGTAAATTACAGTTATGTTTATCAGCATGTGAATATGTGCCCCCATATATTATGTTTGAAACATGTTTCTATCAAGTAAAGTCGTTCGTTTCAAATCCTGGTTTTTATAGAATTTCCATGCTTTCTGATAGTATTTTGCATCTAAAGTATTGCTGTAGAACTAGAAGTTCATCTTATTTTCCAAAGCTTTTTGTTGTCATCGTATAATACTTACTATTTTTGCTATGTGTCTGCTGAATTCATGTAGTGGTGTTTTTTTTATTTCCCTGAAATGTGGTTTTAAAGTGTTGTTTTATTTTTCCTTTCATGTATTATGTAAGTATTATTTATCAAACATGGATGCTGTCTTAGTCAATAACTTTTTATACGCTAAATCTTAATGGCAGTAAAATAGAGTACTGGAACATTTGAGTAACCACATCAAATACTTGTCACAACCTCTTCATTCTCTAAGCTGGGACTTTTTTATGTGATTGATTGATTTGTAATGCAAATATTTTACATTTCTTGTGTTTTAAGGATTCTGTAATTGTCGTATGAACAAAAAATCTAGATTTTGAACTGTCTGGATGGTATTTAGCCTGATCTTGATACATCCAGAGTTACTTCCCTTGATAATTAATACTCAATTGGCTAAGCTAGTCAAAAACTGAAATGGCCACGAAAACTGATTAGTTATTAGTAATATTGATAAAATAAATCATGAAATGATTATTACGGTACTCTGTTTTACTGTGTCAAAATTCAGTAATGAAGCACTTTGTTTAACTGATTAATGTTGGTGTATTGTATTAACTGATTTTCGTTTTTATTGAAAATATCACATTATGTCTTGATTTCTTGCTCTGCTTGATTGATTAATAAGTCATTGATTAATACAGTCTAACAATTATATGAGTCTATGGTTTATATAGAAGAACTCTGAACATGTCAGTACCAAAGTGGCTTCTATTACTAATTTTGTTATATTTTTGCTCTTGTATGTATGTTACCTTAATAATCTTGAATGCAGAGATAATCATTCTAACTTTTACTTGTATGTTTTGTATCCTGTCACCTTTTTATCTAAGAAGAACTAACTCTGATATACCAGATAATATTTTATATACTAGTATCTTGGATTATGTAGATCTATAAACAGCTGATGTATGTGTAGCCATGTGTGCGTTTTATCCTGCCTAATAGAGACGTGCTATTGTTGTAGTTTGATAGTGGCTGCTGTTTTGCCTTGGATAATTAATTCATCAATTTTCTTTACCATATACTAGTAGTCTGTGGGTATATTACATTATCCCGGTATTTATAGAATAATGAATACTTTAATGCACAGGGGTTCCACTGGCTTCTGATCTGAATGGTCATTTTGATACTTTTGACTAAATTTTACCATTTTATAAGCAAAATACCTATGATTTCAAGAGAAAATGACACATTAATCTAAATTCTTGAGGGTCAAAATGCAGAAGTTTTTGAAATTTCAAGGGTCAAAACCCCTACTTCAGAGACAAAAGGACCCCCCCTGAATGCTTAGACAATTCAAAATCAGACAAAAGTGCCTAGCCACACACTTAAGAAACAGATACAGAGCTTACCATCTGTATCTCACAAAAGTATGTTATCAAGGTTTATGTATATTTACTGACACTGGACTGGTTGTGTTAAAGATGTCTGGGTCCAGTTACATAGTTCAATGCACAGCGTAAGGAAAACACATGGTCTGTTACATGGTCTGTGGACAGGGAAATACTGTATCATCATTCATGTATGTGCTGCAACTACCAGAATTTGCCTCAAATATGTTTTGAAGGTTGCCAGACTTTGAGATGTCACATTTATTCTCTTTGGATATTTTTAGATGCATTCTATAATGTTCTTTATTAAATGCAAAATTGTATTTTTTTCTAATTAGACAATGGATTGGGACATTTGTAAGTTTTTTTGCCTGGAAAAACAAATGTGATTTTGGCTGTTGGGATTCCTTTCGGTTGAATACCCAGTTGTTTTCCTCCGTTTATTTGAATGTCCTTTCAACTTTGTTTTGATACATGCTCAGTTTCTTTCCTTATTGATTCCAATATAATTGAATCCCTATAATTGTGTTGTCCTTTCCTAACGGATTGGTCCATAGTTCAAATCCTTAACAACTTTTTCGAAGTTAATGAAATTGGTCTATGAAATAACCAAAAGATAAACATGTCTATGAAAAATTGAAAATTTTATATCAAGTGAAATATTATAATTGTTCTTCCTGGTGGTTCTTTGACAAAACATTAAATACTGTTCTCGTAAAATGATGACTCGGGTAACTGTATAATTGTGTTATAGATAATTTCACTTTCTATCCAACATATCTTATCCAATCATTTATCTTTTCTTACGTTCAACATTATGCATTTATACTGCATCTTGGTGTCTGTACATCTATAGATATTTTTGCTATATTTATGAATTATGTGCTTCATACCCATCTGGTAGATTTACTATAGACACCCTGTGGTGATGTTCCCTATACACATCATGTATGAAATAGTCAGATATATTATACATACATGTATTTTAGAACTTGTACTTGCGTTTGTTTTATGTGTATATTGGTGGAAGGCCTTCCTATACTTGGGATTGTAAGAATTGGTTTGAGTGAAAAACTACAATATGTAGTTACTGTGGGTCTACTATCTATTTAAAATCGGTGTAAAATATTTTTGATTGTGTAGTGTACTAGACTTTGTCTATGGTGAATTATTTGTAAAACAACAGTTTAAACATATTTTATTACCCACAAAATATACAATATTTGTCATACAAATTCATCTTTAAATACATTTTATATACATGGGTAAAAGGGTCGAGCCACAAGTTCCAAAACTTAGTTACGGCTCTCCCCTTATTTGTAAAACATGTTTTCATTAGCTGACTCCCTCATAGTTGAAAGTACTGGTTATTTTGTACTTGGTGTGTATTGGTCAAATTCAATCATTTGTAAAACATGTTTTCATCTGTCGATCATTTATAAGACATGACGTTTTCATTGGCTGTAGCCTGCATCTTCTCATGCAATTACTGTATGTGTAGATATTTTCACACAGACTGCTTGTCCTGAAAATTTGATAAATTAGTGCAAACAATGCGCATTGAGACATCATGCTCATGAATTTCTGCCAGCTTTTTAAACTTATAATTGTATGATTATGCAGATCTGTATTGTTTTATAGCCTAGTGGTTGAGCATCCACTATGAGTGCTTAAGGTCCAGGGTTCGATCCCAGACCGTGTCATACCAAAGATGAAATAAAGATGTGCCAGTAAGTTCCTTGCTAAAAGCTCTAATTAGCAAGAAAGGGGAACTGGCTTCTTTTTATGCCCCCGTATCGATAGATCGGGAGGCATATAGTGATTCACCTGTCCGTTTGTCCGTCCGTTCGTCCGTCCGTCCTGGTTAACCCAAATTGACAGTTTCTTCTAGCATTAATATTGCTTGCTACAAAGCTTTCATACTTGCATGGATGTTGCATATGAACACTCTCCACACACCTGTATCACCTAACCCCGTTTTGACCTTCACCTTGACCTAATTTTGGACTTATTTATAGACAAGGCTTCCACAGGGGGCATAAGCGTTTATTGAACGCAGTCTTGTTTCCCCATACTCTCGTGGCGATGGATAACATCAGAGATGAGGTGTTGAGAGTGATTAAAAAGAGTTGAAACAACTTGTTTCACATTCGACCTCAATCAGTATAAACTAATCTACAGTATTGTTCCCTTATCTCTTTTTATCGTCCGAAAAAAAGTATTGTTGACAGCAATAACATAACATGGGTGTGAATATCTCAATCACATTGTTTGGTCACTGTTATCAAGAATATACACCCAACTATTGACCCAGTTAACAAACATACCAAAAACATGCCTATCATATACATGTACTGTTATTACATTTACGGTATTTAAAATATGTTTCCTCTTTTAAAAGTTTTGGAGGACAAAATTTTGCTGAATACATGAATTCACATCATGCCATGTGTCTTGAAAAATTACAGACCAACGAAAAAATCTACACACACAGTATAAATATGATACACATTTATTATGCAATGTACATAGTATGAATGTATTTACTAGGGATGGCAACGAGTACCCGAGTACTCGAGTACTCGTTCAAAGGTCCGATTATCGAATAGCAAAATCAGTATTCGAGTACTCGGTAAAAAATAAAAATAATAATTGTTAATCCTGTATTGTACAGAACGTGTCCAAGTCTTATCTGGTCTACTAAAATTACAATTAACAACGTGTCATCAATCCTTAATCGCCGATACGAGGTCGCTAATTGCAAGCAAAACACATGCAGACCTTTCAATCATCGTATGTTAGTTTGTTTATGACACGTAGCTTGGGGTTCTTTTGGTGACATCAATCCGAGTGATTGTCATCAATCTTTAATTGGCAGTTATTGTTTATTGGGTGTGACAATCGATTAAGAAATTAATAAAATATTACTTTAAATTATAATCGTTCTCACGCGTGTATGAATGAACGATAACTCGACTGCGTCACGCTGTGTAAATATTACTATGTCACCGGTTGATAAGAGAATTCCCCCTTACTTGTTATTTGTTATTATTCGATTTTCTAGCGTTATTGACTATAACTTATACTGCATTTACACTGTATTGTTGTTCTTTTGTTCTTTTTTTTGTTTCAACATTCTTCTACCAATGTAGATTTGACCATCAACTGAACAGAATGGACAGGCATTCACGATGTTCTATTTGAAGTTGAACACGCACGTTTGCAGTACAACATTTCTGTGTCCCAAATATCATTCACATAAATTTATAGTTTTCCGAGTACCCGAGTACTCATTCGGAAGAATGACCGAGTACCCGAGTACCGATTTTAGTACTCGTTGCCATCTCTAGTATTTACCGTTGTAAACAATCTCAGCCAATAAAAAAACTCTGTAAACAGTTGACCAATAGACAGAGTGTACACAAAGTTAACACCATTATTTTCCTTAGCTTTGATTGAACAGAACATTGTATTCTGTTCTCTAAATGTGCATTACCCTAATAGGAACTATAGCTTCTGCAATGGTATTTTTAAACCAAGAAATTGATTAATTACAAAATGGTATACATTTATTAATATTGATAGTATCCAAGCAGCAATTTTAGATTTATACTACAATTTAAGTACACAGCACATATAATGCATAAAAACTATAAGTTAAACATATGCACACTAGTTACATGGCTTTTGACTACATTTTGTAAACTTAGAAGTCTCGAGATTTTTGAGCAGTAAAATAGTGTATTTTGTTCAACAACTGGGTGGGTTATTAAAGTCATAGAGTTCAAGTAAAGCATGTTTAACTGTATGTACATGTATATCCCATTGTAATATTGGTATATTATTTATTTCTGCAGGATGATAATCTGATTGGTGAAGATCTGGATAAGATAGTATCTGCTGTATTACGTAAAGACGATGTTCCCGATGTGAGGGTTAGTGAACCTACAGATCATATGCTGGCTAATACATTCACTGATACGTTGGCATAGCGATCGTGTTCCCGATGTGAGGGTTAGTGAAACTACAGATCATATGCTGGCTAATACAATCACAGATACGTTGGCATAGCAATAGTATCTACCTACTATGCTTGTCACTGATATGCTGGAAGAGCAATACCAACCATGCTTGCCTAAAGACATTCACAGATATGCTGGAATAGGGATACCACTCATAAGCTTGCCATAGACAGATACAGATATGCTGGTGTAGCTATACCATTAAAATTTTACTTTATGGAGTTAGAATTGATAAATAACATAATTTTGTGTACGGAAACAAAATACAGTAAAACCTCAATAATATAACCACCTTTTGCAACCTTGAAAACTGGTCTTTGTATTGAGGTATGTGTAATTGTGTAATGTTTGAAGTTGAATAATTGACCAGACTGTGAACATGGACGGTTTTTTTCTTAATTTTATGTGGTGTTATTATTGAGGTGATCAACTGAGATTTTACTGTACCTAAATGTTATTATATAAATTTGGGACTACCCGATTATGTATTCTTTTCTAGGTCATAGGTATTAAAGAAAACTGGTCTGTGAATTGATAGAGAGTTGTTATGTTAGCCTCTGATTTTCCTTAGATGGGTGTGTATTTATTCCTGTGATGCCATTCAATGTACCGGTATACACAGACACTAGCTTTCAATATATGTTAATCAGTTGTGTAACATATCATATTGTATACTAGGACAAAGGTTTGTTTCAATTGATCTATTGTTTGTTTGTTATGTAAATATGAGGAATTTCTGTCTATCAGTGTTCCTCTTAGAATCCTATGTTAAGTTTCCGTAACACTTCTCCGAAGGTAGTAACACTTCTCCGAAGGTAAAAGTTATTGGGTTGTTTCACTGTTCCACTTGTGAAAAATTATAATATATTTGTTACAGATAGATGTATATTGCAATGAAATCTCATTTTACGAATTTAATTTTCAAATTGTCTAGCTTTTGTAATATGTATTATATTCATTTGAGGGTGTATTCTAGTATGCCATGTTACCATGATAGCAACGATAATGTATTGGTGCAGGATAATTAAATCGAAAGTTGAAGTTGTGATAGAATATTATTGTGATGTGACTTTATAACTTAAATTATAATAATCTCATTATTATGTAGATATAAGATAGATTCTATAAGTTAATAAAGGCTGTGTAATAAACATTTTGTATTCATTAATTGAAAGGGTTAAAATGTTGTCTTAATAATAATATTGTTGTTACCCTCTGTACATTGTTGCCAATATTTGTTAAAATCTGTATGGTCTCAACTATGTAGGATAAAAAACAACATTTACAGGGCTTTTTTTCGCTGAATTGTGAAGAGGCTCAAGCCCTTTTGTTTTGTGAAAATTTAGTTTTAATTCTCAAAATTGTGAAAAACTACGCGTTAAATCATCAAATTATGATACAAATTTTTTCAGATGTTATTTCATTTTTTTTCAACTTTTCCCAAGCATGCATGGATCTATGATATAATACTTGATATCAAGTCCTATACAGGAATATATGACTGTTATCTGTGATTTGTTTGTTTGGTGCTTTGTGGGTGAAGTTGATTTTACAAAAACCATGATGCAAATTCTAATTGTGAAGGGGCCTTTTGGGTTTGTGAAAGGGGCCTATAGCAAATTGTGTAGGGGCCTAATATAGTCCCCTCATATATAGTGAAAAAAAGCCCTGATTTAACACTATCAAGTCAAAGTCTGTGTGACAGTCCATATGTATATATGTTATAACGTTAAAGAAACAAGACCCCTTGTATTTAATGGAGTAAAGATTTTCCACTGTACATATGTCATGTATAATGCTACTATTTGTACATACTTAATCATGATTTAGATTCAGCATCGAAAGCAAAACAATTCTAGTTATTGAAGTACTGGTAGTTGTTAAGTAATTACTCACAAACACTATGAATTCCAGTAGTACTTGTATATATAATTTGACATATTGTAATGTAATAATAATGATTTGTTTCATATATTTATGTCATTGTGCAGAATTCAGCTATCTACATGATAAATACCATCAACTATATATATTTAACTTATAATACAGTACAACTTTGATGCCTCAGACTGCCTTGGGACTGGTAAAATAGTTCAAGCTATCTACCTGTGCATTTATTGCATGCTTGTACATGTACATCATCATTATACAGGGACCAAAGAACCTTTTCCAGGTTTCTAGGCATCAAAATTATACTGTTCATGCAACAGACCAAATATTTACAGGGATACATTGCCATGCTGTAATTTAAACTATCTCTTATTGTTGTTTCATAGAAACTCATTTTAAAGAAACCAACAAACTGAACAAAGTCAATTCAGCTATTATGCTTTAAATACCAATTGTCACATTCTTCAAAACTCACATATTAAATTGCTGTGTTGTTACTTCTATAACCTGTCATATCAGATCATGGAGTCCTATTAAGTGCTAAATCATTGTCTTTACCCCTTCAAACTATAGTCACATGTTTTGATGTACCGATACAATTTACTGTAATGCATAAGCCAGGTTTCCTTGTACCATAAGTGGATATACAGTAAAACCTCGGTAGAGCAACACCCTTAGGGAGCTGCAAATATTGGCTGTTGTACAGAGGTTGTTGCTCTACAGAGGTTCAATTAATGGTAAATATCAGCTTAGGGAAATTTTGGTTAGATGAGAGGATGTTGCTACACAGAGGGCCACTCTGGAGAGGTTGAACTGTATACAGTAGTGGCTTATAAATGTGTAGGTGAATCTGTTGCTCAGTGGTCTATTGAGTAAAGGGCTAATAGATAGTTTAAGTTAAGCACTTACATTTTTTTCGAGGGCATGATTTTGTATATAAATATATAGTGTAAATATTAGTTTTGTATAAAATGTATAAATTGTACGATATCATGTATACATAATATATACATTATTCTAGTCACATTAATTTCTGGCTTTACGTCTCTGGACATCAATATTATTTTCATTGCATTTATTTCAACAGAATCTTTATTTGAAAGCTTAAATATTCATAAAATGTAATTAAAGTTTAATTTAAATGTGATATACATTTAATTTGTAAATATGACTTGTTGTTCATTATAGATAGGTTTTCAGAAACATGTTGTTATCAAACTGGCAAATTTGGCGCGGCTGGCAATCTCCAAAGTATTTTAACTATGGTCACTAAACTTAATAGGAATGTTTATCAGCAACTGTCAGTTTACACATAGGGTTTAGTTTCTGCTGACAAACCCCTTTCTGCAGAATTACGGCACTTGTTTGAAAACCTTGTAAACCTGGTTTATTGTTGCATTTTTCGATGATCATGTATTGATGTTTTTTGGATGCCAAAGTAAATGTGATGAATATTCCATTGACCCTTGAGATATATTTGGTGGTGTTCAATAGGTAGTGATCAATCTATATGTAATCTACTAATAATATTTGTAGTTCGACATAAAAAATGTTTGTTAAGATGCCTTACGGTACTCTCTGGTTTCATGTCGGAAATTTCATATTTTTCTTACCATGTATGATTTGTATTCTATTTACCAAAGATTTAACCATATCTACAAATAATTTCATAATCAGATTTAGTTGCAATCACTAGTTGTAGATGATATGTAAATGACGGAGCAGTTAACAAGATTAACTGTGATTCTTGTTTCCATTGGAAAATATGGAAAAAATTTCATGATTAAACTATGATTCATAACAATGATCCTGCTTTTCCAATGGAAAATGGTTGGCAAATTTCTGTGGGCCGTTGGATGGGCATCTAAATTTATTGTTTTGCTTATATCTCCTAAGTATTTTAGCTATGATCACACCAGATTTGACAAACCAAATTGCTAAATCAATCAACTAGACACTGCAAGACCATTTCAAACTTAGCAGAAGTGTTTACCATGTGTACTTGTAAGCAAAAGTGTTTGTTTTGCTTGTGCCAAGTATCAGTAGAGTTGCAGGCCTTGTTTGAAAGCCTGTGTTTATGGAACATTTACAATTGTTGTTGTGTGTTTAATGAAATCCTGAACATTCCTTGAGATTAATCCTGTTCATATGTTTCAGAATAGATTAGAATTTTCTCCTATATGACTTAGTAGTAGCTTACTCATTTTTCTACTCTGATGGTTATTTGTTAATTACCTCCCTTTAGATTCAGGGATTGTAACCCTAGCAAATCTTATATTTGTGTGCCAGTTACTTCCCTTTGCATCCTCTATTATGACATAAATTGCTTTTTTACATCCAATTTCAGTTGTATTTCAACATTTTTGTGACATTTGATTACTTTCAACATTCCTGTTATATTACCTTAGTAGTTTAAAATGTAAACCTAATGTTTAGCCTAATACAGTCATGTATCATACCACAAAGCTTGTCTAGTGAGCTCTTTAAATTGGCAGAACACTAGGCTGTCAACCAGACCTGTGTTTGATTCCTGTTCAGGCAGGTCATATTCTTCAGTTGGTGTTGTCTTCCGTGTTACTTGAAGTTAGTACTGATTGGTATTTAATTCCAGGAAAACTTGATACTAGTAACCTATAGGTCATGAGTCACCACCGATTTGTCAAGGTCAGCTGGCAGTAGCCCACGAAGCAGCCACAGTTGGTCATGGGTTGCCATTGTATGACCGAAAAGTTGTTTATAACAAAATAGTCAAATATATTCTAGGATATATTTGACACGTGATTATTTTTTAGCGACATGCTAATTTTGGTAATATCTCAAATTTTCACCTAGGCAAGTATCTCAGCGCTGCTACGGGCCTGAAATTGTAGTACTAATCAATGCATATAGGATTATAAGAATCTCCCTTATAAAGAATATCAGGGTGTGTAGTCACTTAGTGTAGATTGTTAAAGTTATGTTGTGAATAATGTTACGCAAGATTGTTCTTGTGCATGTATAATTTTATGATGGATTGTATCTGCGAAACTTTTTATACTTAAAGCTATTGACTCGGATGTAAACTCTGCCCTAAAGAAATTAAATTATGAACCTTTTTCTAGAAACAACAAAAAATCATCTTAACTCTTGCCTTTAGTATTCATGTCACAAATAATTTTTCAGATATTTTGAGGTCATTTCACTACAGGTGAATAATAAATCATGTATAAACATGAAACGAGAACCAATCATCTTTAATTTTCATTTTTCCTGATCGCTTTAATTTTGTTTAAGACAATCTGTGATGCCTTCTATTTTTGATTTGTAATGTTTTTTCCTGAATTGAATCAATAATTTCCATGATTATTTTCATTGTTAAAACTTATTTTTGTTATATTTTTCACTGCAATGAGAATGTGTTGTGCAATAATGTCGAGTTTTGCTTTCTAAGTTTTCCCTGCTGGCAAGGTGATATCGAGTTTAATTTCCCCCATTTTATTAGTAAATTAATGTGAAACATGTTTGTTCTAAATATCAGCTTTATTATGTCAAGAAAGGTTGATGTATTTCATCATTGAATTGTTTTTAAGGTGACATTTATTATAGCTAAGCTTCAAATATTAACCTGGTAAAAATCTCATTAGATTACTCCTTTACAGTTGTATTAGGGTGTTATAATAGAAGTTGTACTAAATGACAGCATGATGCATACTTAATACCCCAGTATGCAGCAGGTATCAATTTCCATGTACAAATCGTAGAAATTCATTCTATTAGATATATAGTACCGGCAGATTTTGGTCGATATTTATGATTAAAACAGAAATCCGAATTTCAATATAATTTTACAAGTAGGCTACAGTTAGATTAGAATCTGGTAAATATGTACATTTTATACTAACCTAACCTGACATTCATACATATTTATACTATCAGTGAAATCAGTATTTTCCAAACTGCTGTGCTTTTTTTGCAATTATTCATCAATATTAAAGGGAACTGCTCTCCTACGGAAACAAATTTCAGTAATGATATAAAAGTATTTGAAAATTGAGTAGAGTTCACTCTTCTGCCATGATTATAACTGTTGTTTTTGTATAAATCAGGTGATATGATGCAGACTTTAAGTGTTAACATTATAGATGACATTTTTAGGGCAGTGTTGTGAATGTTTGATGATTGAACCTGTTTAAAGGTTTGTTCATTATCAGTAATTGACCAAACATTTTACCTTGATGTATCAATGAAGGGGGTATAGAATTTCTCTGTGGCATATATACCTATGTATTGTATTTTATTAGTTAACCACATTAAACTGAGACTCGGCGGACTTGAACAAGCATAAGCTGGGCGTCTCAGTTTAATGTGGTCAACCAATAATCTTTTCCGATGTTACCCATTGTCTTGTATATAAATCATTGTTACATACTGTTCATGTTGCCAAAGTCATGTTGTCAATAGCTTCTGAAAGAAATATAATTGAGTATTATTTAAGAAAATAAAAGTATTGAAAAACGCTCCTTGTGTTGTTGGTAATATACCCCTTGATAAGATAAGGTCATCCTACGCATGTACTGGTATATACTTATTTAAGTATTGACCCAAAACATTTGAATATCTCTTGACCTTCCTCCCTCAATCACTGGTTGGTATTTTTCTGAGCTGTTTAATAAAATGCACCCAGGTGTTGCATAACAACAATTGATGGTTAAAATCATGTCATTTGAGCATTCACATGTACATGTACCCACCAAGACCTTGCCACAGTTTAATTAATGTCAATCAAAATCAATGCATAATTGAATTCTACGTTCAAGTATACTGGGAGCTTAACATGCTGTTTAACCTAGCAACTACGGTAACAATTATCCTATCACCCTGTGTTACATGACAATGTCTACAGTATACAA
Organism: Spisula solida; assembly: GCA_947247005.1. NCBI lineage: Eukaryota > Metazoa > Mollusca > Bivalvia > Venerida > Mactridae > Spisula > Spisula solida. The sequence continues at coordinate 48,801,750 of OX365944.1, read as the reverse complement.
GTATAAACAGCCTGACCTGCCTTGAACAGTCCGTCAAGGAAAACATCAAAGATGACTGCTTAAATCAGAATTAAAAAAACACAAAGAAAGTTGTTTCAGTGTTCGCTGGACTTTTTCACCCAATCAGCAAGCTTGATTTCCGTCGTCACTTCGTTCTATAGGTTCATAATCCTTGAAGGGATTGGTTCACAATCTGAACCTATACTAGACAATACACAAAAATAACTGGTTTATATATTATTTTATTAGATTTTATCAGTAGCATATCAGTAACAGCATGATAATAAATATTGCACATAAATCATATATATTAATAAACAATTACAAATGTACAAATATACAATGATATGTTCAACAATAGTATACATAAACTTCCAAACAGCCTGCTAAAATTGCCAATCTAATTAACCAGGTAAACATGAGTGTTAGTTTTCAACTTGTATATACATGTAGTATGCATTCATATTATGATAGCAACAAAACAACAATCCATTTCCATGATGGATTAACACTGTCTGCTCATCAATAACAAAACTATAAACCATATTAGCATCACAGAAGATATAAAAGCTATGCACTTGCACTGTCAAAACAAATATGAATGTATCTAACATATCTAACACAAGAATATGCTGAAAATGATTTGATGCAATGACAGACATTTTAACATGATTACAAATATACTCCTGAAACAAGAGTAACAAAGCATTATTGTTCAAAGGAGTGAGGTCTGTTAAGAGCTTAGGATACCTTAGTTTGAAAGATACCCAGATAAACGTGGTTAGCAACCAATATGTTACTGTTGGTTATCTATTTGTACATGTATTTAGTAAGTTTGCAGATACCCAGTTATTACCTGCAATATTCTATATTTATCTAACCTATGCAGGCATTTTGGAAGGTTTATCAAACATAGTAGCCCACAGACAATCAAAAGCCTTACAGAAACGGTGGCAGCGCCTAGTCAACCACACAAGAGTCAGGCATAGAACGATAACCACATATCCCCAATCAAATCAATTTTCAAGCAAGCCTATATACTCACCCTGCACTGTGGACTATCCTTGTATCATTTACCATAAAGTAAGGAAATTATGAGTGTTAAGAGGGAGACTTTTTACAACTGCCAAACAGATCTTACTCTCAAATAGGACCCCAATACACAAGGTTGAAATAACCTCTTCAAGGAGGACAATCCCCCATCATAGTTTCTTCTATACATTTTCAACCCCACGCTTGAATGAGTTCCATATGACCCCAAGACAAGGCTACATCTTCCTTAGATGAAAAAGCAAATATAAGCTTATACATCTGTATCACAAGACGCCCTGTTTGCCTTCACGTTTCCATATAATCACCATTCCTTGAGCATCACAGGACGCCAGCAAACTCTCATCACAATTAAAACATACATCTAACACAGGGGCCGAATGTCCCAGTAACTTATTCACACAAGCTTTCTTGTCTTTTCCAATATCAAAGAAATAAACACACATATCCTCACTTCCAGATACTGAAAAAAATCATGAACTATTTATGTGCCTGGATGAAAGCATGTTGGTTAAAGGGGGCAACTATTAGTTACTTCTCACCCTGATCTCCTGAAGCATTTCAATAGAAATCTCAGCTTAAACTGAAATTTTACTCAAATCAGAGTCTGATTTTGAGAAAGATCTGAAGTTCAAGCTCATGAAAATTTTAATGAGATGACATATGCCAAGGTTGGACCATAAATTGGACCGAAAGTATAAATAAGGACGGAGGCAGTAATGGTAAATGATTCCAATTGTTAATTGTTTAAGTCTGACAATGAAATCAGTTTTAGCTGCAAGTTAATTGAACAACCATCTGTATTAAGCATTAAATGTGCTATGTAATCCTATATTAAAATCAACAACCAAAATTAAATCTTTTAATTGGTCAATGCAATTCCCTATTTACATTTGTAAACATCTGGCGTATGGTCAATTAAACTTGAATGGAGTAAAACATCAAATTAAAGTACATTTGTAGAAACTAATAAACTCAATAATGAGACGTATAATTATAATTTAAATGATGTAAAACAGACACTTACTGACACAAGCTCCTTGTCTAAATGACATTAGAGGACAGAAGGTACTTCTCACCCGAGAAAATTTCTGTCGAATAGAAAACCTCTTCTTCAGCTGTAGACTTCCATCAGGGGAGATTCTACAATCATAAACAATAAGACAATACAGCTGGTTTGTTTATTTGGGTTTAATGCCTTTTTTTCAGTTATATAAGATGGCCAATTCACCTAACCAGTTTTCCTAGATTGTATTTTAATCAGTACCAACTTACTCTTCCACCAGGAACTAGCAATTTCTCCACATGTAGATGAAATATGACATTGATGTCAAATGTTCATGGGAGGGTAAGACCTGCCGCAACCGGCAATCGAAAACAAATCCAGTACACTAAGTCTACAGAAGTAACTTGGTAGTTTCACAGTTATAGTAAATAGTGAGTACATGTAAATAATACTGATCCTAACAGGTGAAAAAATCTTCAAACAAATTAAGAAAATGATTGAGTTCCATATACACATATGGAACTCAAACAATGCCAATGTTTGTTTGTTTGTTTCTGTTAGACTGAGATGGTTGTAAGTGGATAATTTAATCCTGATTTGCCAATATATACAGTAACTGTATGATGTGTACATTACCTAAATAGACACAATGAGTTGATGGAACAGTTGACTAAAAGTGAAGGCTCTCTGGCTTCTCTGCTCACCCAAGCACGTGCTGAGATACTTGTTATAGCATGACCTTCACATACAGCAACCCTGTAAACAATAATTCAAGCTTTTATCAATGAAAACAAATGAATGATTCAAACAATTGTTTGAAATTATTCAAAGACATAAAGTTAAGCCTATGTCCCATGCAGTATTTTTTGCATCACCGATGTGGACTTCTTCAGTGGGACCTAGGCTTCATTAACAAAGAAATTTTAGTGTAATCAAGTTTTTTTTTGTATTTCATGGATGAATTCGACTTCAACAAAGAATGCTCAGGATCAAATGTTTTTTCTCTTTTTTCTTCTAATCTTTTGAAATCCACGAATATTCAACACTGAATCATCAAGAAAAACGCATGTGTGTAATGTAACATATCGCTTGCTTAGAATTAGAAGGTCGTAAGTACAAAATTAATATTTTTCGAAAACAAGAAAAAACTGTTTGAAACTACTCTTTACTTATGGAAAACCAAGCTTTTTAAAATTCAGTTTGGTCAACATTCCAAATATGTATGAGTTTTATAATTCTTAGCCAGCGAAATAGCATAAACTGTCAGCAAAACATGAAATGAAGACTTTGAATTTTTAAATTGTTGTGGAAAGGAAAGAGATTTACCTTCGTAGTCGGATCATCTTTCCATTTGTATGATCCACATGAAATGAGGACAATGAGCCTTTATCATCCCCTACCCACAATGTCTTTCCTACAGTATCAAACGCTAAAGACATTGCCATTCCTGTAATCTTACAACTACCACCCTGTAAGGAAAGTCAAATCATTATTGAATCGACATTTCATTGGCGACAATCTTTATATGTGCCATAGCATTCATTATTTTTTCATACATTGTACTCATATCATGAAATGAAAACATTTTTGACAAATTTCAGTTTTCCAAAACATATTTTTACTTTAGACTATATCAATTTATGCAACCAACTATCAGCTCACCTGAGAAAACAACTTAATATGAGCTTTTATTGAGTGTTGGATCACTGGTCCAGACAAAACCCATTTTCCAAAAATATTCCAGATCTATATAAACCCTGGCGTTATCTTTGATTGCAGTTTTAACCCAGTGTTCCATATACTGGTGCAAACTACTTCTGAATATAGTTCAAGATTTATTTATATTAACGTTTGTGACGTACCAACAGGATTACACTACCACCTACCTTGTAACCCTTCCCTGTTGATAAATTAATGATCTGTACAAAACATCGACTATTCCCTGTCTGATGACAAGTTAAAGAAACATAACAAAACAATTAACCAGCATTAAACAGCCTTTCAATGGATTCACAAAATAGCTGGGTGCTTAATAGAGGAGAACAGCCCTGCGTTCAACGAAAAATTATGTGACACACATGTTACATACATTTACGTCATGTAATTTTCGTTGAACACTGGGCTGGTTAAGCTGTATTTAAACAAATGATGTGCCTGTCAGGTCGGGTAAAATTCATTTGGTATAATATTTTATTTCAAATTAGCAGTTACCAACAATGGAAATATTTTTCAACTGACAAAGGCTGCTAGTCATTTTCCACTAACATTATTAATCATAACATATCAAAAATCTACAGTAATATTGTTATTATGCAGTGGCTACATGCTGACTTTACTTTTGTCAACAGTTATTATGACCATCTGACTAATGCATAATTCTAGGTTGATTACTGGATTGGAATGTATGGCTTTCTGTTACATTGACTATGTCCTTCACATTTGAAAAAAATTGTCAGGTTTTTTTGTCAAAAAGAATTTAGTTACTGCTTGATGTTTCCAGAATAAATTTTTGAAAAATGCCATAAAATGGTGAAGTTTAGGTAATTTTTGGAGGCATTTTTAAAAATAAATTATATACCATGAATATATACATGGCACAGCATATAAAAGGATACAACAAACATGTTATTGTTGAGTGGATGGAAGAGACATGAATGAAGTTCTGCTCCAGTAATATCCTTGATGACACGAATACAATCAGACGATGCTACTTTCCACAACCTTGCTGTACCATCAAACGATACAGATAGAATGATATCATTGGATAACGACCACTGAAAATCTGCAAATAAAATACATTAATGTCTAACTTGACTCTCTATTATCTATACAAAATATACGTTCTATGTGCTACAGCAACCGATACTTATTAAATTATAATTGAATCTTCTTAATTAATTAAGGTCATTATGAATATAGGTTTGACTATACGTAAGTAGACAAACATATACTTTTTAGTCAGTAGAATCGATGCGTTAGTTCAATGGTATTTTTTGCCATTCTTTGTTTGCACCAATTTTGTGAACAGGTAGCTACCAGTAACTTACCAACATAAAATACCAATCAACATTATAATAAATTTCACATGGAAACATGAATGACAAGAATAATGTGAACCTGAAAAACTGAATACCATCCAATGGTTGACTATATCATTATATGTATGGAGAGGACAACAAAATATGCTGATGTGCAAAATACAAGACAGAAAGAAAAGAAAGCGTACCAGAGACAGCATCGGTATGTCCTTTCAGCATACATATAACAGTGGCTGGTGGTGGTATAACCTGACATACAGAGAGGGTACCATCAACAGAGGAACACGCAACACGACTTTTATCATCATTGGCAAACTTTACACTAGTCACTGAAATATAAGATGTAATCCTACAATAAATGGTGGTATAACCTGACATACAGATAGGGTACCATCAACAGAGGAACACGCAACACGACTTTTATCATCATTCGCAAACTTAACACTAGTCACTGAAATATAAGATGTTTTTACAATAAATGGTGGTATAACCTGACATACAGATAGAGTACCATCAACAGAACTTTTATCATCATTCGCAAACTTAACACTAGTCACTGAAATGTAAGATGTAATCCTACAATAAATGGTGGTATAACCTGACATACAGATAGTGTACCATCAACAGAACTTTTATCATCATTCGCAAACTTGACACTAGTCACTGAAATATAAGATGTAATCCTACAATAAATGTAGGTATAACCTGACATACAGATAGTGTTCCATCAACAGAACTTTTATCATCGTTGGCAAACTTAACAATAGTCACTGAAATATAAGATTTAATTAACTATTGTTTCAAGTCTCATTTGTCAACAGATATACAGAGACTACCAAGTCACATTATACTGATACCGGGCGAACCAGCAGTTACAGAGAACTAACTATGCAGACGCCAAGTAAGGGAGAAAAACCAGCACCATTTTAACACCTTTGACATGTCATGGTTTGTGATCCAACCTGAGACCCCTTGCACATAAAGCATATGCTCTACATTCAGGCTTTTGAAGCAGCCAATAAATATTGTATTCAATGGATCAGTCTGTTTTCTGTATCTGTGAAGAACATAAGAAAGTAGCCGAACCAATATATGTTCCCTGCACTGAACTTTGACCGGAACTTGCAGACAATTTGTGCACCACACCATAGCAGTGAAGCTTTCTGTGAATCTTATTAAATTCTGATAAACACTGGCTGATAATTCGTAACAAAGACAGGACAGATATACAAATACGCAAAATAAAGTTCTAATAGATAGATAATTTTGCGACTGTACCTTAGGCTAAGCATATATATATAGCTAATGATCAATGCAATAACTATGTTTTACCACCTTTCCATCAAGAAGAAAGGGTGTCTATGTTTGTTTTATAAACAGCATCTTACCTGCATCAGTATGTTGATCAAATATATGGTGCATTCCAGCAAATGCATAATTCTCTGATACAGACTTATCACCCGCCATAGCCCTGCAAGTACCAAACATGAGTTTATTATACAGTAATCCCTAGTACCGTAAATATAAATGGCCACTTTTTTGGCTTATGAGACACTTACTTACTGAGCACATTTACTTACCGATTCCTAACAATTTTGGCCAAGTACGAGACAGGTAGGCACACAGTGAACATTATTGATTAAGAATACTTATCATGCTGGTGGCTCACCAATCAGCCATTGTTTTAACATGGACACATACAGAAACTCTCATCCTTTAACTTCTGCTCCAAATGTTGAATAGATGTCTTAATCATTTAGCAAGGGGGGATTAAAAGATCATATTTATCCTAAGTTTAATACTGTGAGCATATACTAGAAACCTCAGATGTTCTTATACAGATCTGACTTTTTTTTCAGTCAGAGATAGCTATCATGAAATACATAAATAGCAATGTCTGTTGAACATACATTAACGGGGCCTAGGATTTTCCCGCTGTAAACTGATTAAAAATCTTTTCAATCTAAATATATAAACATTGTTTATCAACCTGCTAGCTTCTGCTTCCTTTGTAGGTACGACTTCTATACTATCAAATACTCTTTTCATTGGTCCATCAAGGTTGAACTTAACACTACCACTACTTCTCTGTCGGCGATGATACTTCCTTGTGTCTCCAAGTTTGGGTTCTAAACTCTTTATGGAATGAAAAAAGAAATTTTGAAGCTAAAATACTGTAGTACATTCTGACTGATTTACGATTAGTGCTTCTCATAACCTAGTAATACAGGTGCATTTAATTAATATACAATAAATTGGTTAAACAATATCAACTGATGATAAAGGTTTGACTGCATTCATCAAAATGTTCAATGTTTAGGACTTAGGTGTAAGCAAATAAATGTTTTAATATAGAACTATTGAAAATTTGCTTAAAAGCAAAAGATACAACATGAATGAAGCAATGTCCGAGATGTAATATCAGTATACAGTCAAGTCTCAATACAACAACATCCGATATGCTGACAACATTTTTTTTCCAAAACGCTCTTTGAATTAATTCACTATAGTGACTGATAAATTCATTACAACAACATTTTCCTATGAAACAATCAGCATCGTTGCATTGAGGTCTGATTGTTTAAACTTAGTTACTAACCTCTATTGTTGATTTACTTATACTTTTCCCTCCAAAACTGAATGACCGACTTTTGATACTCCTGTAATACAAAGATATGTGTTAAAGAAGCTGTTCTGTGTTATTCACAGTTAAAACTGACAAATTCTTAGCATGAAAACAAGAATACTAGGGATTTTAATATATACAAAAATGACTTTTATTGACTTCTTTTGTGATTATTTTTTCTTGACTAATGAACACTTATATGTGACTTACCCCTGATCGGAGAAGGCAGGACTTCCATATTTAGCAGCAAGAAGTCGTGCTCGTGTATGGAGGTATTCTCTTCTAGACGACACATCCTTCTACAATATAGGTACAATGTCAAAAACGCTTAACTCATGCAAGTTCTCATTCAACTAAGCCAATGTTTCATACAAAGCTGTTAACCTTGATTACTTTAATTTGCACATCCTCATACATCAGTGGTTAGTCAAGTTCCCAGACTATGTTTCGGACGAAGAATACTCTGGTGAACGAGAATGTTTAAAAATGATTGTTTCAAAATATTTTGGCAGAAAAAGTCTGTACCGGAAATAAACATACTTGTCATATAAAACACTAGTGAAGTAGATGCAATATGGGTTATAAATTGTACAGTAATAATCAACATTTGTACACAGTGTACAGTTAGTTGTGATAGAGCTCTGGCAGTTGCTAGTTGAGCAACATGACTCAGCTAAAACTATTGGTAGACAAACTGTAATTATTAATTTGTTAGATACAAGTCTACTTACTGGTACATCAGAAGCAGCAGCATTTTCTCTTAGTAACTGACTTCTTCTCTTGATATACAGTGTTCCTACAATATAGGTTTTTCAATACTGGAAATCACTTTTTTTGCGAGTTTTATTTTCACTAATATTCAGGAGGATGTCAACATGTGAAATAATTATTCTCTATTTCAAATAATTACAATTTATGCACGCATGAATTTTAATACAAACACATCTATATATAAAGGTGGGTGGGAGTGGCCAATTCAAAATTCAACTATCAGATTCTGTGTCTATTCAAAAACTGTGACAAAAAAGCGCCAAGAGTAAGCTTTTATCAACTTCGCGTATGAATACCATTGACCTCTCAACTAATATTTTATCCAATGAAAATGGCTGTTACTTCCATAATTAACAGATTTTATTGTAAACAAAAAATGCTCTATATGATATATGATTGCATTGATATTGGAGTCGGTGGAGTTGGGGGTATTCAGTGATTTTTCTTGAACAAAATGAAACGGCCTGTGCCCCAAAAATTGGGAAATTTAGTGCAACAATTGGGAATTATTAAAAAAGATTTGTTTGGTTAAAATAGTTCATATTTTGCTATTTCTACTGATAATACTCAAGTCATATGTAGCAACGACTTTTGCAAGTTTGAAAATCCATTGTTTTGACTTAAAACAGTTACGGATGTTGGGTGCATAAAGGGAGGTAATTGGATAATTATGCTCAAAGTAAACCTTGTAGGTTGTCATTAGAAAAGAATGACAGTATATAAGTCCAACAAATCACCCTTAGTGGTGAGCTAGCTTTTCACTGACGGAATTTGTTGGTGTCTGTCAGTTCGGCATGTTACAAATGGTGGCAGCGGTGGGATGAAGTCAACTGCCATATCGGAGTTGCCTTACCCACATGTTTCCCAGTCCAAATCTCAGGACGAGATTTCTCGGAGGGGAAGTAATGTAATGGTTGTTGGGTGCATAAAGGGAAGTAATTGAATAATTATGCACAAAGTAAACCTTGTAGGTGGTCATTAGAAAAGAATGGCATATATAAGTCCAACAAATCACCCTTAGTGGTGAGCTAGCTTTTCACTGACGGGATTTGTTAGTGTCTGTCTGTCTGGCACGTTACACCATTTATTGATTTTAAACCAGCGAGAACAAAACTGAAAATGGGGAAAATATGCATTCTTTTTGGGGGAAATGGAGGTTAATTTGCTAGGGGAAGGTGCCTGTATTCGGCCCCAAAAGAATCACTGGTATTCGAAGGCCGGTCCCATCCCAGTCTATTAAAAATTATAGTGATTGAATTTTTAAACCATGGCGAATCCCTTTGATTGTGAGTAGCAGATAACAACAAATCTAGCTGGGACATAATTTTGACACGGAAATGAAATCGTGGGTCGAACTATTTTGGGGACGAAGACCTGACAGAACATCCCAAAATGCCCCCTGAACACATATTGCAAGTAATAAACAGTCATACTTAACGAATATATCATTGCTTCTATACTTACTAAACTGTGGATTGTTTGGAGATCGATATGCGTTGTATTTCGCATCTAAAGCGAGAACTTGTTGCCAGCTAGTCATGTTTACATTTTCCGTCTATGCAGAGTTGTCGTTCTTGGGCATGTCTAAATGCCGGTTCCGAACGTCTTCTCGCAGCAGTTACTTCCCTTTGCATTCTTCAACATTTGGAAGCACATTCAGCAGTTAGTCATTGGTTGATCTATCTACCTACATAGTCCTTGTTGTGCCCGGAGGCACATAGGGCAAGGTCTAGAGCTTTCCGTTCTTCTCTGTTGTTTGCTGTTTTTCCCAATTCTCCCCAATCTCATTCATGTCGGCCTCCACAGTATCCTTGATTCTCGTATCGTCGTGCTTTCTCGTATTTTCGGCAAGCATCAAAACTACGTTTCTGAGTTATGATTTTGAATTATTTTGATAGTTTTAACATATTTTAGTTGATTTCCTCAAAAAAATAAATCAGATTTGGGCAAAAAACGAAAATTTTCGAAAAAAACTAAAAAATGGCGAACATTTCAAAAAGGGGAAACAACCCATATTATTCTTGCTCAAACTTTTTTTTGAATGGTTTTCAACCACAAATGAGAATTTACACGTGTGGTTGAAGGACAATATTACAAATTGGGCCCAATATAAAGTTTGTAAGCGTACCATTCGAGGCACAATACGAAAATGACGACTATACGAGAAAGTTTACTTGAACTCAGATTATGGAGGTCACGTGATGTGATGCTAAAAATAGACCATACAAGTTTTTTTTTTCGTGTTTTTGTTGATTGCATGTTTTGCTTAAGTGGTTTAGTCATATTTTCCTCTAATTAAAAAATTCAAAAAGTTTTTTAAAATGCTTTTAAAATCATTTTTGTGCTTAGATGCCCGAAAATAGGGAACAACAGGATACATTGGTTGATCACTTTATTTCGTCAATTATAAATTCATTTACCACAGATATGTATCTGTGAGATTTAAATGATGTTTTAGTCTAGTCTACCGTAGTTCTGATTCCATCAATTGTAACATCATGGCAGAATTATCAGACACTTTCGAAATAAAAGACTACAATGATGGACTTTACTTCGACTCTGTGGAACATAATCTCCTACTTGACATGTTATATTTCATGCGTCACATCAAAGATCACAGATGCGACACAAAGCCACATAATGTTATATCACATGGCAAAGGGTGCAAGACCTGTCTATCGTTGAAGTTGAAGCCAATACTGTATAAACCTATCCATTTTCTTGTGATTTACCAATCCGGTTTAATTTTTATGATGAAACTTCTGTTTAAACACCAGCAGTGATTTGTTATCAGTGTTGCTAAGGAAAGGCAGGACAAGGACAGTAGAAAAGGAAATAGCTAGGACTAGAACAGCACAGAACAGAGACAAATGAAGGAAGCTCATTATTCAAAAGGAGAGAAGGAATTAAGCAAAAAGAGGAAAGTGCTCAGATTCTTTCAAATTCATGCATGGAGGTGATCAGTCCACTGTAACGATACATGTACATGTAGCTGATACTCAATGTATTTAATTGTAATAGTACCAGTTCCTACATGTATAACAGTGTCTTAGGAGCTGACAATCTAGCCTCTGTACATATTACAAAAGATCTTTGCTATCACTTAGTGTAAGGAACAGATAATCCATACAATTTGATAGGCTGCTTTCAAGAAACGAAATCTATGTTGCAGTTACTTTCTTTTTGAGTTTAGAACTATCCACAGCCACCACCAACTCATTTTTGACAAACTTCATTTCAGTTTACCTTACAAAAGGCCAATTATTGCAATTACCAGTATTGAGCTGTACCTGAATGAAAAGGTCCATTAAATATATGGTTACATTAATGTTACAACCAGTTCGCCATCATATACATGTATAGTTAGGTATATGCCCTGTATAACTAGAAAACAAGTGACCCATATGCCTCAAAGATGATGCTCAATAAGAAATATCAAAGATGGTCTTGAGATTTTCAAAGTGACAATGAGGACCAGGCTGGTGTTGACCCAAGGGGCATGATTTCTGCAATCTTGGTCGAGGGCCTCTTGGTGAGTGTTCATCTGAAGTATTCAAACTGTAGACAGGGGCATTCCCAGGCTTGAATGAATGAATGTTACACAAACCTATTTTTTGAAGTGGGCGATTAGGAATGGGGGACCCTGTCGGCAGAGGCAATTTAGGGCTATATATGGAAAAGTAGGCTCTGGATGTATTTTGAGCACTCTATATATGGAGGAAATAAATTTATCTTATTATAAACTTAAGATATTAGGGCATAACTGGGTCCCAATCTATATGGTACATGTTATAGTGGGGTGAGCTCCGAAAAGGCGTCACTTTGCGCAGAAGAATTTTTTCACTTTTTGAATAAAAATTGTGCAATTTTAAATTGATGTTCAAAATACATGACATTGTGCGTATTGCAGGCTACATCCCTGGTAGGTCTTGAAGTTTATACCTAAAAACCATAACGTAAACAAATTTGGTAGTGGACTTCTAGAAGAAGCTCCATACAAAATATCAAAGCTGTTGTAGCTGTAGGCTACAGCTTTTCTGAGGAAAATGTTGACCTATACATGCAATGAATTGGAATCATTTGAACAACACACAAGGATAATTCCAGAGAAGTTGAGGGGTTTAGGAGGAGGTGTACCGTAATCATGTTGAACAAAGAACAAGACGTCTGACCGGATACTGGTTCATCGATTTAACGATGTTGGTAATTGCTAATTTTATGATACAGACAGTTAGGGAAATATTACGGTATGCTTCAAATATCAACACAAGAGGTTTTCGTAATTTTTAATCTTGAAAATAAAACAACACTATACACTTTAAGCATCTAGATATATCTAATTCCACATGTGTAATATTTATATCTAAATTGCATCCCTGTGCAGCAACAAGGCTGTATCTCTCTATATTATAGTACTAGTATATAGTGACTTACAACTTTTTTGCGCCAAAGGGACGTCATACATATATTTTATTCCAAAGTAAAAACAAGATAGGCATGCATACAATACATGGATTGATTCATGTATTAATCACCTAACATGGTCTTGCTCATTTATTAACCATTTACAAACACTTTAAATGCACTATTACTCGCATCCTCAATCCTACATCCTAAGTCATCTTCAAGCTCCCAGACATAGTGATTATTCAGGTGAAGAATACACTGGTGGACAAGTTTTATTTGATGTTCTGATAATTTCCCACCACAATTAATATATTTTCCAGCACAAAAACCCATTTGTTAAAACAGATCATTAATTTCACCTTACTTGTTGTTCTGGCTGAATCATCAAATTTGAGTCACGTTTTGATTTTCTGTTATATGAGAAAGATTGTTTACTGAATTGTCTTGGGTTTGCTGTGTTAATTAACATATTATATTCATTGTGTCTAATTCTTTGTAACATGAACTCTTCCATGGACATTTCGTACACGAAGTCTCCAAGTTTTAATGCTTCATAAATAACTTTGAATTCATCCTTTAGTCGTATGTTTGTTGAAGATTGCACGGCAGATTCAAGTTTTGTAAGCTGAAAAAAATAAAGGTGATATAGGCAATTATATATAAAGCTTCAACATGTTAGTTACGAGCATTGAAATAAAATATCAAAAACAATTCTCACTCATACAACAACTTAAAACAATTTTTTCTCTTAAATTAAATTTTAATCAATCTGATAAAGAACGTAAAATGTTGCCTGATAATTTACAATAAAATTGTCATGAGATAGAGGAGTGCCTTTACAAAAACTCAAATTTATGGCATACATGCCAATAGGAATTATTCACAATTTAACTAAATAATTTTAATTGCAAAGTAACATTCTTATATTTTAGTACAAGAATTACTTACAACTTCTGGAAAGAATAAACGAACAGGTTTCTGGAATCGAAGCACAGCATCTTTTAAAATATCAACGGCATCTTCAAGTCTATCAACTTCTGTATAAACTAAAATCTGTAATGGATGGACAAACATTGAAAATGAATACATTGAACTGAGCATAAATTTTATACAGGTAAGCATTCTCTTAGATATAGATTTCCTGTTTCGGCTATTTTCAGCTAGGAATTCCCCTGCCAACCAAAGCACCCTTTACAAACAAATCTTTGCTCAACCAAAACCGATTATTGTGGCATAAATACGTCATCGCTTATGTGTTCATTCTGACAGATTGTGCACACTTTTCTCCAGTGTACAGAGCATAAGCTCAAATAGATATTCTAAATACAGATCTTAATTTGAAATTAGAGCGTTTAAACAATTTATTTATAGATTCTATATAGATGTCACTTTCACAATTATGAAATTGAAAAGCTGATCGACTATTGTGACATTCAACTGCTAAAGAAGATACATTTCAATAGATCATCCTCAGATCATAATGTGTAGCCTATATGGAAGAAACAATTTCAATCAGATTGCCTTCCTACCTAAATCTCACTTTTGGTCAGATTACGTTTTGACCTGAACCATATGTTTCACAGAAAACTTTTTATCACAATCGTAACATGTAAATGTATACTATGTAGCAAAATCCTATACTTGGTTTCAATTGCAGTCAGGACTCAATATAACGACACTGCTTGTTACCAAGCTAATTGTCGTTGTAAACAAGACTGCGTTCAATAAACGCTTATGCCCCAATGGAAGCCTTGCCCATAAAAAGCTAAGTCAATCAGGGGCCATAATTCTGTAATAATGTTGGATAGTGTTACATGGCTTTGATAATGTAAGGGGCTTATGATGGTAAACAAGTATGCCAAGTTTTAAGGCAACACCATGATAAACATGATGTAAAACGAAACTGTCAATTTGGTTTAACCAAGAATTAGACGCTTAATAAGACTAAGTCCAAAATTAGGTCAATGTGACGGTCAAAATGAGGTTAGTTGATATAGGTGTAGAGAATGTTCAAATACAACAACCATGCAAGTATGAAAGCTTTGTAGCAAGCCATATTAATGCTAGAAGAAACGGTCAATTTGGGTTAACCAAGAATTTGGCCCTCCAATAAGTCCAAGTGCAAATAAGTTCAAGGTGAAGGTCGAAATGGTGTCAAATGATACAGGTGTGTAGAGAGTGTTCATATACAACATCCATGCAAGTATGGAAGCTTTGTAGCAAGCCATAAAATGCTAGAAGAAACGGTCAATTTGGGTTAACCAGGAATTTGACCCTTCAATAAGTCTAAGTCCAAAATTAGGTCAAGGTGAAGGTCAAAATGGGGTCAGGTGATACAGGCATGTAGAGAGTGTTCATATACAACATCCATGCAAGTATGAAAGCTTTGTAGCAAGCCATATTAATGCTAGAAGAAACGGTCAATTTGGGTTAACCAAGAATTTGGCCCTTCAATAAGCCTAAGTCCAAAATTAGGTCAAGGTGAAGGTCAAAATGAGGTCAGGTGATACAGGCGTGTGGAGAGTGTTCATATACAACATCCATGCAAGTATGGAAGCTTTGTAGCAAGCCATAATAATGCTAGAAGAAACTGTCAATTTGGGTTAACCAGGACGGACGGACGAACGAACGGACGAATGGACGGACAGGTGAATCACTATATGCCTCCCCATCTATCGATAGGGGGGCATAAAAATATGTCAGTATATTGAATTGCTACAAAAAGTGTGTTAAACAATAGTTCCAATAAAATGAGGTCAGTACATGAATAAAGATTTCATTACCTCAATATTGGGTAAAGTGTTGACCAGTTTTCTACTGCATACAGTAAATAGTGGTAGATGTAGCACCTCTCTTGTCATGTCTATGTCTCCCTGAAATAGTCACAGTATGTTAGCATACAGTAAATAGTGGTAGATGTAGCACCTCTCTTGTCATGTCTCCCTGAAATAGTCACAGTATGTTAGCATACAGTAAATAGTGGTAGATGTAGCACCTCTCTTGTCATGTCTATGTCTCCCTGAAATAGTCACAGTATGTTAGCATACAGTAAATAGTGGTAGATGTAGCACCTCTCTTGTCATGTCTCCCTGAAATAGTCACAGAATGTTAGCATACAGTAAATAGTGGTAGATGTAGCACCTCTCTTGTCATGTCTCCCTGAAATAGTCACAGAATGTTAGCATACAGTAAATAGTGGTAGATGTAGCACCTCTCTTGTCATGTCTCCCTGAAATAGTCACAGAATGTTAGCATACAGTAAATAGTGGTAGATGTAGCACCTCTTTTGTCATGTCTATGTCTCCCTGAAATAGTCACAGTATGTTAGCATACAGTAGATAGTGGTAGATGTAGCACCTCTCTCGTCATGTCTATGTCTCCCTGAAATAGTCACAGTATGTTAGCATACAGTAAATAGTGATAGATGTAGCACCTCTCTTGTCATGTCTATGTCTCCCTGAAATAGTCACAGTATGTTAGCATACAGTAAATAGTGGTAGATGTAGCACCTCTCTTGTCATGTCTCCCTGAAATAGTCACAGAATGTTAGCATACAGTAAATAGTGGTAGATGTAGCACCTCTTTTGTCATGTCTATATCTCCCTGAAATAGTCACAGTATGTTAGCATACAGTAAATAGTGGTAGATGTAGCACCTCTTTTGTCATGTCTATGTCTCCCTGAAATAGTCACAGTATGTTAGCATACAGTAAATAGATGTAGCACCTCTCTCGTCATGTCTATGTCTCCCTGAAATAGTCACAGTATGTTAGCATACAGTAAATAGATGTAGCACCTCTCTTGTCATGTCTATGTCTCCCTGAAATAGTCACAGCATGTTAGCATACAGTAAATAGATGTAGATGTAGCACCTCTCTCGTCATGTCTATATCTCCCTGAAATAGTCACAGAATGTTAGCATACATAATAAAAATTTTGACTATAAAGACAAGCATACCATGGTTAAACAATTGGTATACCACAGATATTACGCTTTAAAGGTTAACAAGTAGCATACACATGCAAAGTAACACCGGCATAACCCAAGAAAGTTAATCATATCTTTGTGTGCCAACACCTTGCATAACAAGGCGTGGCGGCACCGATGAGTTGTTCAAGGTTATGTTAAAATCTGACTAATGTTTGCCAAGAAATAAAGCAGACATTTGACAAACCAACCTACCAATCAACCTTTCAAGTATTACTCAAATATAGTTCCATGTTCTTCGTATGTGGGGATATACTAAACATTAAGAGCACATTGGTGGTATTCAATATTGATCTTACTCGACTTAAGGATAAGGAAAACCAATCAGCTCACACCATATTAAAATCTTGGTCAGTAACAGGCAATATAATTGGCTATCCTTATTCTCAAATGAAATGAGATCAATGTTGATGAATACCTGCCCAGGCTGGGCTATCAGCCATATTGGCTGAATCAATCAGACAAACAGACTAACCTGTTGGTATGCTAACATGGCACAATACATGGCAGATCTAGCTGTAAGTTGTATAGGATCCATACATAACTCACTCAGATATGTTTGTAATTGCTGCAGAGCCTCATTGGAATTCTGTAAAACAAATCATTCAGATTAATCAGATTGTCTCAAACTAACTCTACCATTTACAGAATTTATGTCAAACAAACAGCATTTTGTTATGAATTGATGATAGGGTGGAAAAAGAATTCAGTAAACATAAATTATTAGACTACAAGTTTAACACATGCTACAGTACTCATAATAATTGTAACTCATGTGAAAACAAGACTTTCAATTGAAGTTAAACATACAAAAGCAGAGTTCATACTGCAATAGATTGGTTGATCATAAAACCATAAAACATTTTGTAAACGAGTAAGACCACCAGTCAGAAAATCGGTCAATTTAATAAGCAGAGATCTTCGTCAAGAAAACCTGGTTAACAGAATACTTTAAACATACCATTCTATATAACGAAGCTAGAGTGATAGTGACAATATCTGCATGATTTCCTCCGATGTATTGACCAGCTATTGTCATCAGTGATACGACGTCTTCGTATCTTCCACATTCATACAACAGATCCATCATCAATATAAAACATACCTTCTCTCGTCCTAACATATGTACATTATATTTCTGAAATATAATCACATCAGGCCATTATAATTTACAACTGATAAAGACCATCTCAATTAAAAAACTACCTCAAAAGAAAGAGAACCACACTTGTCAGATCTATTTTAACTATTTTGCATATTATTTAAACACAGTATTAAGACCTATTTGTTTGTAAAACATGTACCGGTATGCCCCCATTGCAGCCAAATTGTCATTAATGTCAAAGGTCACAGTGACCTTGACCTACTGACCTCAAAATCTATAGAGGTCATCTACTGTTGCTGACAAACCTCCATGTAAAGATTGAAGATCCTAGGACAAAGCGTTCTTGAGTTATTGAACGGAAATCATTAGGTCTACCGACCGACCTACCAACCGACTGACATGTGCAAAGCATATACATCCTCATCAAAGATGGGGGCATAAAAATAACGAATACATATGAGATGTACTATAAGCAGTAATTCAAATGACTAGTAAAGTAACACTTTCTTGCTAAAATTGATATATTTCACACAAGAAGATTGTAATATATACAGCATAAAGGTTGAGGACCACGTTTATATTCTCAAGTCACATACCTTATCAATAAACCAGGAATATGCTATATCAGCTTGTTTGTGTATGTGTAACATAGACAGTAGAAGTGAACCTGCTGCACCGTGTGATAATGTCTGAAATGATGATTTACTCTGCACCTCCAAATATCTGTAAAAACATACATTGGTACATTAACAAGTTTAACGGTTTAGTTTAAACATGTCATACTGCATATTTAACATAGGTTAATAGAATTACACTAGAAATATGTGAATATGGTGATAACAGACATAAGGACGTTTATTATTATATGTAAACAAAATGAAAAAAGGGTCAAATGGCTCTTAATTACTTACAACAGTTCACTGTAATTTTGGCACAATTTAATACCAATATTTTATATACTGAGACCTGGCAACCTAGTTTTTACCCAAGGTAAGCAAATTTTGCATTATTCTTAATCCTATGCAGACAAATATACTTAGGATGGTCTATGTAAATGAGCCAACTATTAGTTACAGATCAAATCTGGTAACATCGTACACTGTAACACAGCAGACTTAGTTCCATTCCTGTGTTGGGCAGGCAACTTCTTCATAAAATTAACTATTATCATGTTCAGGTTATTTCCACATACAAAAATGTACAATGCAGAAGTTGCCATTTGCTCATGAAAAACTGAATAACCGGTAGTACCAGTTGATAATTACTTTCAGTAAAACATGGTGGTTCAACTGTCTGTCGAAAATAAAATAATTTTATAACTGAAAACGACTTGAAAAATGGCCATAAAACCAAATAATATTTCATTAAAATGAATGAAAATATAGATATATCAAAACATACTTTTCCATAGTTCTAATAACAAGTTGAAACTCATTATCTTTATCTGCTAAGTAACACAATGCTTTGATATCCTCTGTAAATATTCTGCTATCCTTTTCTAAAGCTTTCTCCACCCGAGCAATGAAACGTCCTGTAATATCGTAAAACTTGCAAGATTAATAGTGCAGTCATTAAGCAGGTTTTTATGTCATTTTTTTGGGCCGAAATTCAACCCAATTCCCCTTTCCCAAAAATTAGTATGTTTCATTCCACTTTCTATTGAAAAAAAATTTCCACCAACATAAGTGTATCCCAACCATCTAAAGCGTTACTTGGTGTAAAGTTATGGCAATGTTAACCTCTAAGACATAAGACAATGAGCATTTCAATCAATTTCTTTTTAAGCGTATCACTTTTATGTTTTTGAAAAACATTGCTTTTCTCTCGACATAATTCCCCCCCCCCCCCCCCCTATTTTAGTGGTTACGTAGCAATTTTCCCTCCAAATGGGCCCTGACAATATTTGCCTACACTGAAAAATAAAACACTCTGAATATTTCTATTTCAGTTCTGCAAATATTTTTGTACATACGGTATAATACACATGCTCGCTGCTGATTAAAAGACATTTAATTTATTTTCACGGTTATTGAAAACATAACATTAACAGCAAACTTGTGTACTGTAGCAAAAGGAATTAAGCGGCCACCTGTTTGAACCACAGGCCCTCTCTGCGATTTTTTGGTCTGGAAAAAAATTTTTCCGGACCAAAAAATCGCATAGAGGGCCTGTGGTTTGAACAGCAATATAAGATGAATCACACAACAGATTTAAGGTATTCTAACATTTAGCAAAACCTACATTGTGTAGAACTGCCAAATTGTACAGGTTCCATTTCCTCTGTGAATCAACCAAAGATATATCTAACCTTTCTCCCTCGGTATCGATCAATGTAAGAACAAACCTTTTGATTGACCAACTTTTCTCTTCCATGTTTCCTGCTCTTCTTCAAACTGTACCAGTTTTAGTACAAGGGGACTGAAGAAATGACGACAAGTACCTGGAAATTAAATACAAAAGGTATACACTTGTCCATCTTCAAGAAAGGTATACACTTGTCCATCTTCAAGAAACCTTTTTAAACATAGGATGAAATTTAGCACTTTTCAAATGTTTTTGGCAATGTACCTATTTAATGCATTAGGATTAATGGTTGTCAGACATCTGTCAGTCATTTCTTCTAAACCACTCAACAGATTTTGACCAAACTTCACAGGAATGGTCTTCAGGTGGTCCTCTTTCAATGTTTATAAATGATTCCAGTCCAATGGCTTATAAATGCAGTATTGTACTTTTTTTGTAGGTCACACGACATTCAGTGTCAGTCTGAAACAGTTCACAAAATGGGACAGTGTAGTTTTAAAGCAGTCGGATAGGGCAGTCTTGAGTAGGGCTGTGGATCGTCATGTAAGTGCCGATCCGATTCGATCTACGAGTCAGTTTGAGCGTTCACGGATAGAACCATGAATCAGCAGTTGCATATGTCATGAAGACAAAGACTGGCATAGAGACCTTTTACTTTAATAACATCACATAATTTGTGAAACACTAATGTACGTACATGTACAATGGTGCATGAAGACCTTTAAAACAAATAATTTGTTATCACATAGCGACAAAACCAAGTTAAATAACACCAACCATCAATGTCTTCTCACTCTATTGACTAGTTAATGATACATTTAGACCTTTTTTGCATACTGCCTGCTTATCATCCTTAATAGAAATACCGAAGTATTGTCACGCCTTCGATGTGAATTCGCTGGCGTATCTCGGTACGTTCGGTCAGCCATTGCAAACGGTTTGTCGTATGGCGTCATCTAGTTGACAATCGAATGTTTATTGTCATGAACTAAAGGTACCTAATTTTCAAGAAATGACTCAATTATTTAATTGCATAACAAATTAATGTTCATCATTTCTAAATAGTAACTTTAATAAAACGATAATTTATTCCAATGTAATGATGTTGCTACCTTTACTTATAGTAAAGTTTACTTTCGGATGCTCACAGTCTTGTTTAGTGTCAATATTTTGTCTCAAAGTTGTCTTGTAAACTAATTGAGGTAACGGATATAAGAGACATCTGTATAGGGTAGGTATTTATATCAAAGATCGCGATCCAACGATCCCGGAGATGAGGAATACTCATACTCGATTTTCTAGCCCAAATCGTGGATATCCGAGTACCCGAATACTCGCAACAGCCCTAGTCTTGAGAGCATTCGCCCTGTAAGTTGATGGTCCAAGGTTCAAGCCACTATCGCGCTGAAGACTTATCTCACTTGATTCACCCTGTAATATTTGGCACCAAAAATGGGGCTGAGATATCATAAAGCATTCTGGTTGCTTCACTTTTCCTGCACAACTGTCAAAGGTCTATGAGGGGCAAGCCGGTGATCAGGGGTTGTAGGGGGTATTTTTAGACAAATAACTTGGAGAAAACTGAGTTTTTTCAACTCAAAATATACCTACCTACCCAAAAATAAATACTTATTCATATCGGTAATAATATGTTGACCAGACAAACCAAATGATCCCTTTATAAAACATTGTAGGACAAATCCATCATGAATTTTTCATCTTTAAAAATGCGTGCGACTTTGCATGCTGTCAGAGTGTTGTACGAGACCTAATAGCTCAGTCAAGGTAACATTCAGTTGTTAGCCAAGGGTCTCAATGACACGGGTGTAAAAAACTGTAATAGTCAGTTATTCCCCAGAGAACATTTTTTCCGGACCAAAAAATCGCATCGAGGGCCTGTGGTAGCTGTCAGAGGTTGCATGGTGCCATATGGGGGCTGCCGTTTAAGGTACACTACAAGAAATATATAGAGACAAGAACTTCTTTACCAAGACCATAACTCTCAATCGTTGAATTGAACCACTGATCGCATATATAATTATCATTATTAAAGTTTAAACAAAACTGAGAGCCTCAATATTCATTTGCATCGCGAAAACATATTACATATTGTAATTTTTCGGTTATGAAATAAAACAATTACAAATTAGTAACGGCTATTATTGTGAATACATTGAACAATTCGAACCTTTATTGGCGATAAGTCTGTCAACCTTTAACAATCCCAATACCGACAATGTTTTACGAAATCTAAACATGTTTTTGTGTCCGTGATTTCTACACGGCGTATTAATCACTATACTGAAACGAAGAGCTGTGTGTGTGTGTATTTCGATTGTAGGCCTACTAATAGTAAGTATTTGAATGTCCACATTGACGACCAACTATTGTTATTTCTTGATTATTTATTATACTTCAATGGTATCAATATTTTCATAGTTCGATATTTTCGTCCCAGGTTGTTTCGCCCTAAATTTATTCGACCCAAAAACACGGATATATACACAGATACACTAATGTATTTCCGTGCCAAAAAGGAAGATCATAGGATAATACTAAGTGACACTAGGTCCCTACATTACTATTTTAACATTTTTTTGTTCGGAGAAAGTTAAAGTAAACTTTAAAATATGGAAGGTAAAAATGATTCTTCATGACTAATATTTGAGAAGAACGGCAAACCATATCAAATGGGCCTACTGTATATAAATTAATAATTGCATACGATGTGACCTGTGTCCTTTGATTCTGCATACACAAATTAACAAAGATACATTACCGATTAATAAGAATTTGGGAGCGCAAGAGAAACAAATTCAATACTGAGTGACACCTTTGAAACGGGACTGACACACATAACTCAGACTGTTCAACATATTTAACCTAACAATGTAAGTTTTTCAAGAGAAGGACACCATATTATGTATGATATTCTTAAAATCTCAAAATATTTTTTTGGTTTTGAGATATTCGGATGTTCTTTGGTTGAAATTGTAACAAGGTTTAATATGTTACACTTAATACTGATATGGAAAAATAAAGTAATACAGGGCTCTATTAATCAAGCTAATCTAAATTCAATTGGTCTTTTATGGTCTAACAACTAGAATCCCCCCCTTCTTATATTTGAAGCTCAACCACCTTGGGTCAAAACACTGCTGCCATCATTGAAGAATATTAAGGTGTAAATTATACTGATGTTATTTTGACTTAAACCAGATAGTAGTATTAGATACAACTACCTGCTTAAACATACTGACAAATATGTTCTATAATTTAAAAAAATAGATAGATGTCAGAAGCACAGGATTGATAAATTGTATTTTCTGTTGTAGATATATTCTCAAAAGATGTATTCTTTCAAACCGATTGGTTTGCTGAAATCACCTTTCACTTTCAAGAATGGAACTCCAAGACAACCAAGTGTATGTCAGCAGGCAAAAGGAATAATAACCATTGATAAAGATGTATTTAATAATCCAGAACATTCACTAGAAGGTTTAGAGGAATTCAGTCATGTTTGGTAAGTATTATTAGGCCCGAAGTAATAAATTCCCTCCGCACAAACTTTTTTTTCTTAAAAAGATGTCAAAGTAATAATTTGTGAATTAAGTGTCTTTCTCGTTTTAAAACATGTTAATATGAAAATTTGGTGAAAACTTGCAAGATATTAAGACTAGAAAGGAAAGGCATTGTTCAAAATGGCATCTAGACATACACTAAAAATGTCTTTTTTTAAGTAAAAATACCCCCACCCCTTGATTTTTAAGGAAAAAATCTGTAGTGTAATCTAGCAGTAAATTCATATCGATTTTAATGTCATAAAAGTATTACAGTTATTGGAGAAATACATGCTCCCTGTTGAAAGAAGTTTGCTCAGTACCTATTGAAAGTTATTAACTGCAATGTACTGGTACTCCCAAAATGTTATTTGAAACTTATTTTCCCATTGCAAGAAATTGAAAGCCAGAGGGTTAAGATGACCCTATATATAGTGCACACCTGAGTGTCTTTGCTGAAGTTTTATGTCATCAAAACACAAGTGTAGCCCTTTGTGCGTTTTTCAATATTTGTCATTGATCACCTAGCTATTGACTTTATTGTATAAATTTCAGCATTGTTTGAAAACCAAGTATTCTTGAAATCCCAAGTTTCTATTAATATTTATTTCTGTGCTTTTACTTCTTTGTAGGATCTTCTTCATATTTCACAAGAACAACAATGCTCACACAAAGGCAAAGGTTAAACCACCTCGACTAAATGGAAAAAAGACTGGGGTTTTCTCCACTAGATCACCATACAGGCCAAATAACATTGGACTTACCTTAGCAAAAATTGAACAAATTTCAGGTATAATTATCTCTTGTGAGTTCATGAAATATCATAATAATCAGAGGCATAACCAGGTTTTCAAGATGAGTTAATGTGCATATGCACACTGGATTGGGGCTTTGGGGGAGGTATATCCCCTTTCGCTGGTGAAGGTCTTGGGGCATCCATTGAGAAAAAAATGAGCAACAAAAGTGTGCATTGTGGAACATTCTGAGGTACCTTGGCATATATTTGTGTTACGCATGTGTTTAGTCAAAATAGTGTGAATATAGAGTTCTAAGCCCCTGATAATAAAAGTAACATTTGTACAACTGTTTTACAGATCTTTTGTACTGTGCTGTGTGTATAGTGACTATGGCATCAGTTCTTTGTTCTATTGTTTTAGTTGTCGAGGATTGAAACTCATTAGGGAGGACTTTGATCAAGAACAAAGTCAGTTCTTGCATGAAATATGTCTGTTGTAATTTCATTTTAGTATGTTATTTTACGCTTTTTTTAGAAATGGGCTTTTCTGCAACAACCTCTTTTTAACGTTGATAAATTTGCCATAGTAACAATTTGCTACCTTCATAACCTCACTGCTGGCTGAAAGGCTGGAAGTAAGTACTCCTTAAGGGTGTTGCAATGGAGAAGTTTGTTGTAATTTCCCTTGGTGATTTTGGATTGCATATATTTTCAGGAGCGTGTTTGACAGTATCAGGTATAGACATATTAGATGGAACTCCTGTTGTTGATTTGAAACCTTACATACCACACTATGACTGTCCTGCACACAGTAAACAAGCAGATACTTTGGTAGATGAATTTGATGACAATGCAAGTATAGACAATGTAACTGATGACTCTCATCCTGACTACCCTGCACACAGTAAACAAGCACATACAATGGTAGATGCTCTGGACGACAATGATAGTATAGACAATGCAATTGCTGGATCTAATCCTACTGAAAGTGTTGTAGAATTGGGCAGTAATGCTGAAACAGGATTCGATAAGCCAGGGACTCCTACAGAAGATGCAGACATTTATCAAGACACACCGGTTGCTGCGTCTATAAGAAAAACTGATTCTCGTTCTAAATCAGACAATTATTCATGTAGAACGTCTGCAGATGGGTTTGAGTCTGTTAAAAGTGTAGATGAACGTTATCAGCATGCTCCTAAGTCAGAATTAAACCTCATTGCGAAATCAGATATCATTGGAAATCCACAGCTTTGCAATCCACCTGAAGTAAAGGAAACAGAAGTTGCATCTGGTAAATCTGATGAAAATGAGATTAATGTTGATAATAACCTAACCACTGCAGAATGGATAGTTCAAGCCCCTGTTGCAAAACTGGAGGTGAGGTGGACACCATCTGCAGACAAACAATTACAACTATTCAAACATGACAGTAAAAAAGATGGTTACAGATTACAATTTCTTAAAGATTTTTGTGAGGCACAGGAAGCCATTGTTAACATTCTTCGAGAAGATCCTAGGTCTACATACAGGAGAAAACATTGCATAGATCAACTTTATTACTTTACATTGGATTGTATTCATGTAACATGTTGGTTTGATGATAGTTGTGTTGAAATAGTCAGAGTTAAACCAGTTTCTGAGGTGGACAAATTGTGTGGTAAACTACCTTCTGATTCACATTAAATTGAAAAATAATAGCTTTATGTTACGATATTATATCTCAACTGGGCACAACGTCATTATGTTGAGCTATTAGTGTCGCTTGGTTGCCATCATCAATTATGCGTAAAATGTTTTCTTTAAATTACAGGCATAATAGCCTTTACATTTTGTGCAACCAGTCTTCACAATAGGCCTGTGGAAGAGTAAGTGAGTATACAGTCCCGGAAAACTGGTAAGATGAATCGACAACCGTATCTAACTGAACAATTTTTTTTACCTTAGATTACCTTAGATGAATTCTGGTAGTAGGCGTTCTGCCTCTGACACCAGCTCTTCACAGTCTTTGTCTCTTCCGGTTGCGATTTTCCGTTCGTAGCTATACACTAGTTCCTTACCTTAAATTGTCAATATCTATCTAGCCTGGTCTCAAAAGTTATTACAGTCTTTGCATTAATGACACTTTCTGGTAATAAATTCCAAGTAGCTACAACCCTGTTACTGAATGAATACTTCCTAATGTCTAAACGTGGTCTAACTTTAAATAGTTTCTTCGAATTCCCTCTGGTGATGTTACTTGTATTAAGCTTGAGTAGATCCTTTTCTTGAAAGTAGTACTTATTGTTTAACAATTTGATAACTTCTATCATATCGCCCCTTACTCTTCTGTAGCCCAGGGTTGGAATTTTAAGTTTACGTAGACAGTCTTCGTAACATAAGTGAGATAGGCTTGGAATCATCTTCGTTGCTCTTCTTTGTACATTTTCAACGGTCGCTATGTCTTTCTTCTTGTATGGGCACCATCCGGTAGGGGTGGGCCGATGCATCGAAATATCGATGCATTGCGATTCCGAGTGTCCCGATAGTATGGATCGATAGTAAAAGTCTCCATCCAATAACTATCGCCGATAGTTAGCTCAACTATCGATAGTTATGATAGTTTCCTTATTATAAATAAAGTTTATTATTCATTTAAAACAACTTCCGTTTTCGTTAAATACCTTGCAATTGTAAATAACCTCACGCACCAAAACAGCCACAATGGACCAATATCGCCTTAATTTTATTAATCTATTTCTGTCAAATTCATTTTAAATAATTTCCACAAATAGTAGATTTGTATGTACAACAAAGTGATATTTTACACAGTGCAAATTTGCATTTACAAGTTAATCTGGTTTTCAATCTTGGCAATAACTACATTTGTATTGCAATAGTATCGCAATAATTTCCAGCAATAAAATAGTATTGCAATAGTACTTTCAGCAATAGCAATAGCATTGTAATAGTAAAAATTGGACTCAATAGTCACCCCTACATACAGGATGGGCATATTCAATATGTGGACGAATCAGTGCTGTATATAGTTTCTTGAAGGTTGAGATGTCCAGGAATTCAAATGATCTCCTCATAGCTACTGAGTACGCTTTGTTAACCTTCTCTGACAGATGTTTTGCAAAGGATAGTTTATCATCTATTGTTACTCCTTAGTCCTATGTCCTTTTCAACTGAGCTCTTTCCCATGAAATTTAAGTCTGGTTTGTGTTTATATGAACGTTCTTGTTCTATCTTGTTGCTGATTGTCATGGTTTTACATTTACAATTGTTGAGAAACGGCGTTTTAATCCAAATAAACAAACAAACACACATACGAACGAAAATACGACATGGCCTCTTTCGTGTCAGTTCTGTATTTCTAAATCGTTTGAATGATTTGAAAATTGTGTACATACATACCAAACTTCGAATGAATGTTTCTTGGGTTTTATTGATGTTGTCTTTAACAGTTATATGCACATGATGCAGTTGTTTTTATATAAACAAGTGCGCTCACGCGATGTGACAAATGACGTAGATACATGTAAAGGGATTACACACCCGTACACGCAGCGGCCTCAATCATGTTCTTCCAATCATGAACAATTCTGCCTAGTAATTTTCAAATCATTCAAACGATTAAGAAATACAGAACTGACACGAAATGAGGTCTGAACACCTTTTCCCCTATGTGACATCTTCTCATTTACGCCATGTCGTATTTTCGTTCGTTTGATACGACACGCTGGTGAACTGTTACACGGACGAAAAGTTTGGACGATGTAATGCAAATGTTAAAGTTAGGTACAAGGTTTTTCTTTAATACCTTCTGAGTGCATTGGTATATTGCTTTTGATTATTTGCATACTTGTTCACCATCATGACCCCAACCCTTACACTAGAGGGGTGAATGAGAACATAATTAAAGCACTATACCAACTTTTCCGATTAGTAAAAATAACCAAATACATAATAAGACAAGGTGTATAGTATCATTTCCATTAAAACAATTACATGTACTTTATGAATATTCAGATCGATAACAGAGGAGAAAATTATGCTGACCGAAATGAATCGTGCACCCTTTCTGTTTCAATGAAAAAATATATAATCGTAGGCCCTTCCGTCCATGTAATTTGTCTGTTATTTTTTTCAGAAACGCACCCAATATCAGATTCTGATATTTGTTGTATTATTTTCTGTAGTCGAAATGTTTATTCACTTGAATCGTGAGAATATGCAAGATTTAAGAGTGACTCTATTCATAAAATGGTCTTAGTCGTGAGTCGTGCCACGCACGTTAATTAATTAATTAACGTGCGTGGTCGTGCTTATAGATACAACAGAAATAATAAAATAGTCAACTATTTTCTTGCTATAGTCTTTTGATATAGCTCATCCTTTACATATCCAAGGCTATTTTTTCTCAGATTCTGGTTGAACAAAGTTGCACTTCCTCTCGACTTTCACTGTTCTCTTGTTCAGTGTCATCTTCTATTATCGTTGATTTACAAGTGTAGCAACTAGATCTATATCTTCCAGCATTAGATACAGTTCAGCAGTATAATGCTCACCAATGCGAACATCTTCATATCGGTGGCCAATGTCGTAAACAGTGTCGTCATAAACCGACTGTTTGCATCAACAATTTATCCTGATTCTGTCTCGAAGACATCATTATTTTCCATACGTATGTATATTTCTATATCTTCACATCTTATACATTTTTATAATGTTTATATACTATTTATAAACAGCTTCTACAATATGAATGTAAGAATATGTGTTATTCTATAAAACTCGTCGTTTTGCAAAACATAGAATACTAATAATAAATGAATTGATTTAGAATGTGATGTACGTATATTTACATCGACTATATACAAGTCACGTGATAAGTGGTGTAGACATGAAATTGACAGAGAGAAGAAAAGTTAGATTAAACTTGGATTAAAGTGATTCTAATATCGAATTATGCCGATTTTTTTTGACGTAACCTAGTCAATTATTATTCATGTCGGACAAAAATCAAACGCATTCAACCAAAATCAGAAATAAGAAAAAAAGCTAATTCTCCGATAGAGGACACACCCAGAAATTCTTATGTCCTAAAACTCTAAAAAAGAATTAAACAATGTCGCAATTTTTTTTATTTTTTGCTTTCAAAGAAAGAAATTAGAAACAATTACTTTAATCTGCTGTGTCGTATAATCTTGTTTAAACAACTGTCGTATATATGTTTTCACCACTAACCACTTATTATGTTAATTTTGTTTGTTTGGCTATATGTACTATATTGTATTTAAATGCGAATAAACTATATGTTATGTTATGTTATTTATAGTGACAAAACGTGGACATACATTGTCAAGTCAGAATAGAGAACAGTCGGTCAACCAGTCTAGAATCACTCTGCAAAGAAATGTATTTTTCGACCAGAATTACATAAAAATGTATATCTTTTGGGAACAGATGTAAAATAAAGAATATAATTAATTTCTAATGAAAATCATAAAGGCCAGACGACACGTGTACAACTTTTTTTGGAAAAATGCAAAATTATAGTCCACTTTCTAAAAAATTATGCATAGCATAAAACTGACTAATAAATATTCAAAGCATTTCCATAACATTTAATTTTTGAATCTCCAAAGACTGTCTTTGGAATGAATGAGGACTTCTATTTCAAAACTAGAGCCATCTAACCAATTCGAGTTAACCTTTTGCAGCATTTATCGCCACTGAAAGAATTCAACAGCAGTTTGTTTGCTAAAGTTTTGGGAAATTATTCCTTTATCTAATGAGAACCGTTTGAAAATATGTTTTTGTTTGTAAAATGAAGTAAAATGTAATCGTAAATGCTTGATAATAGGAACTGGTTGATAAACTGTACTTATCAATGACAAATACTAGAATAACAACATGAACATGATGAACAATATCATATACACAGATTGGTAAGTGACTCTGTCAGCTGCAGAAGAAGATCCATCCTCGTCATCATCAAGTAGAGCAAATATTCTAGTAGGTCCACCAGTGCCCCGCCTAACTTTCATAGATCCAAGAACAATGGTTGTTCCACGTTGTGGTATACTGTCCAAGTTAGCAACATATTCTAACAATGGTACATTGTTTGGTTGTAGAAAATTGTGACAGTAGTACAGGTCAGCTTGTCCTGGGTCTGTAGATGGAGTGTCCACACCAAGGACCGAAACCTGTGGAATAGGAAATTGTTCTGACCTACACTACATGTATTGTGCAAGGCACTGTACACTTAATCACACTCCAAACGCAATGTTCACCTGTATTTTCCGTTATTTCTCGATTATTTATAATTGCCTTGCAATGAACTGATTTGCATAAAAATTCTAGTAGGCATTATTAAAGATTATTATTATTTCATTCACAATCCAAATTATAACTCTGTCCATTGATTAATGTTGGAGAAATTTGGCAAAATAGGTATTGCGTTATGAGTGTGATTAATGCCACTCAGATATTGAAACCAGTTCAAACCACCCTGCTAATACCAATTAAAGTTGAACTCTTAGGCTAATGCGCCTTACGTGACATTTTATAACAATTGCTCTTGTTTGTCTTGTAAATGAACGTAAGTTTAGAAGCAAGAGCGTTCTAACAGTTTACAACCTCCATTAATGTGTATACATTATTGTACAGTTGTACCAACCAGCAAGAACATAGAGGTAAACAATGTGCAATTATGGTAAACAAACTAAACAATACAATTACCTGTCTTTTCTGAAGCAACATTTCACATGCTTCTAAACTCCATCCTGGGAAACGGAATGTACTTGGATCACTGAGGTTTTGAGTCCCAAACACTTTCATGCTATCTGGGTATTTGTAACCCCAGCCAGAGTTCATAATAATGATCGCATTTTTGGGGATCTGTCCATGCTTGGCCTCGTGTTCTGCAATATTAAAGGCATCTTCGTATAATGTTAATTATGCTACATTGCGCATGCTACACTTCCGGCGCATATTTAGCATACGAAAATAGGGACTAATAATAATAAAGCATAATAAAACAATTTGGTAAAACATGGCTAGTTTTGTAGGAATACTTGGTATTCATTGATGGATCATCCATACGTCTATGCACACCAATTTCTATTCACAAAGCAGAAATTTGATATTTTATCTATAAACTATCATAACCGGCAATCCAAATTAGGCACAGTATGAACTCAGTTACGTTAAAAATCTAACAAAGACAGTTTTACACTTTTTTACACTATTAGATTTAATATAAGAATACATTTCCACATATATAACTGAGTTCATACTGTGCCTAATTTCGATTGACTGTTATGATATTTTATAGATAAAATTTCAAATTTCTGCGTTGTGAATAGAAATTGTGCATAGACTACGGATGAACCATCAATGAAAACCAAGTATTCTTACAAAACTAGCCATATATCAAAGTACAGACATATTTCAATCTTTTATTAGATCCGCAACATGTTTTAGAACAACGTTGATAAGAAGAAGCATACTGTATTATTCCCATGATAATACATTTAAGATTTTTTTTGTCCATAAGAGATTCATTTAGATTATAGTGGACTTACAATACAGTTAATATACGGTCGAACATACCATAGCTTGAATTTAAACTCGGTGAGGAGACATATGTGTACAAATGAAAAAACATTCTGTTTTACAGATGCACCATTTCTAACAACAA
The DNA here is from genome assembly GCA_947247005.1 of Spisula solida. NCBI lineage: Eukaryota > Metazoa > Mollusca > Bivalvia > Venerida > Mactridae > Spisula > Spisula solida. The sequence continues at coordinate 48,769,473 of OX365944.1, read as the reverse complement.
ATGTAGTCGCCGCAGTTTCCCGTTATATATTTTTTGAGAACCTCGGCCCTCTGTTTTCAGCGTCGTGTTGAGGTTAACATTTCGACGTACTGTCCCCTCTATGATTCTAATCATAAACTAAATTTACCCTTGATGTCATTTACAGTTACAGCATAGTCAGGGTTCATCTTGGCTTGATCTCGGATGTCAATAACTACACCAGGTCCAATCAACTTTTCTACAGGTATCTCGGATAGGCCCTGACGTCCGTTACCGAAATGGCTTGGGGCGTCAATGTGCGTTCCTTGGTGTTCATAATACTCCATCTTCCGTATGGCAACCCTTGACAAATATAAATAATAATTATGTTGATTTCCTATTTGATTTGTCTTATGGTAAATGGTTAGTTATTCTTCATGATGGAATGATTGAATTACTAGATTGCAAACACATCATATCGTTAGTGAACCTTTGCGTATCGTATCTGACAATTACTATTGTGTTTGCATGGAAATATTGGATGTTCAACTCTGCGCACCTTGTTTTATATACCAGTATTCAGAAAGTGTAATAGGCTTACTAGTAAATTTTATAAAAAAAATAAGAGCACTTTTCCGCATTGTTTCCGCATTGTTTCCGCATCCCTTCAATGTCTGCTCGCCCTCTTCTCCTGTATTAGGTTTCTATGCCGAGTAGTCTTTGGTCACCATCACTTTTGCTTGCCTTTAAGGTTTCGTTGTTAGGCGTGTCGAGGCGTAATGGTGTCCTCATCTTTCCTCAGAGTATGCCCGACCAGGTCCATTTCCTTTTCTTTATCTGGAGCGAAGGAGGAAGCTGGTCTATGACTTCAGTGTAAGATACGGTTGCTGGTACGGTTTGGCAAACACATTCAGAAAAGTTTATAATGCTACGAACATCAAGGAAATGACATATGGGCTGTTTCTGTTGGATGATGCTTTGGTGTTGTCCTTGTGATATATGGTCATCCTTGTGAGTCGTGGTTGTCTGGTGATCATTACTCCGGTTATGTTTGACTGACTGAGGCGACAAACCGTCGCGGGATAGTGAGTCATGGTTGTCTGCTAACCATTACTCCGGTTATGTTTGACTGACTGAGGCAACAAACCGTCGCGGGATAGTGAGTCATGGTTGTATGCTGGCCATTACTCCGGTTATGTTTGACTGACTGAGGCAACAGACCGTCGCGGGATAGTCTGCCATGGTTGTCTGCTAACCATTACAAGTTAACTCCGGTTATGTTTGACTGACTGATGCAACAGGCCGTCGCGGGATAGTCTGCCATGGTTGTCTGCTAACCATTACATCGATTATGTTTGACTGACTGAGGCAACAGGCCGTCGCGGGATAGTCTGCCATGGTTGTCTGCTAACCATTACTCCGGTTATGTTTGACTGACTGAGGCAACAGGCCGTCGCGGGATAGTCTGCCATGGTTGTCTGCTAACCATTACTCCGGTTATGTTTGACTGACTCAGGGTTGTCAATTTTCCGGATTTATCCGGAATTCCGGATTTGTCTATCATTGAAGAGCTATGCTTTCTGGCCAAAATAAAAGTTATTTGAAGAAAATATCTCAAGAAATGGCGAAGTTATGGTCAATTATAACTGCTCTAAAGGATTTTCTCCAATAACAAGTTTGAAAAACTGGGTTATGATTTATAATACGGTTGACGGCCTCTAGTTTGTCAAAAATGGTCAGCCGCATATGATTTTCAGGAATTTCAATTTGGCTCTGTCGTCACCCCTGCTGACTGAGGCGACAGGCCGTCGCGGGATAGTGAGACATGGTTGTCTGCTGATCATTACTCCGGTTATGTTTGACTGACTGAGGCAACAAACCGTCGCATGATACTGTGTCGTGGTTTTGGACACTTTGAGTTTCATTTTTTTCTGTTCGTTTTACGAGGGGTGTTCCATATGTATTGTCACTGTCCTTTACATTTTTTCTATGGCAATATTTAGAAGGATTCTACGATGACTGTCTAAAAGGTGCATGTTTCTATTATATATCTGGAAAATTACATAGCCTTTCGTCAACAATTAAGTAATTTATTGAACTTAGAAGAGGGTATGCTCGAGTACACTGGCCTTATGTTAATTTTAAGCTAAATTTGTGTCATCTTTGCAGTAGTTGTTTAGATCAATTGTACTTTGATCGCAAATTCTTCCCAAAAATCAATGTTAATGGTCAATGGCTTACATACCTGTATGATATATCAAATTCCAATCAATTAAACTAATCGAAAATTTTCATTGAAAAGTAGCATGCTTTTTTGACTAATTTTGACACTTATTTTCGCGACTTTGAAATGCTCTTATTTTAAAAATGGCAATCAAGTACAGCAAATCATGTTTTTATCGAAGGAATTTACAATATTTACAATATTTACGGTATGATAGAATAAGAATATTTCCCGAAAGGAAGTTTTAATCGACAGTTATTCGAACAGAGTCGGAGTGTCTATTACTAGTCCTTTGAAAAGACAACAGAAACAACATTCCGGTAATAAAATTTTATTGATTTTTTCACGAAATATCGCGGAAATCTTGATGGTTCTAGAAATGTATAAAGATTTCAAGATATCAACGAATTTTTTTGATTTGTGACCCAAGTGACAACACCCCTCGTATGTTTGACATTGTGACTTGTATCTCATTTTCCTGTGCGTGTTATTGTGTCTTTCGTGCTATGTTGTTTCTGTTGAGTGTTGCCCTCCTTGTCCGATTTATCCTAATTCCACACACCGAGGCTCCCTCCAAAAAGGTAACTCTCAATTGTCTGCTTGCCGGTCGTTTAAATTATCGGCATAAGTCCTCCCAGTACCCATATGTCCGCGATTGAGCATCACTCGTTGACCGACGTCCCGATACAGATGGTGTGTAATTAATGCCTGATGACTGGACATCGGATGCATCGACCAGTGTGCGAGTTGTTTGTGGTCATATATAACCCAGACCTGGTGGGCTTAATGGACCAGTAAACCTTGAGATAAACATTATAAACGTACTATTGGATACATAATTACACTTACCACGTATCACCGACGTAATCTTCGAAAATTGTTTCCATGTTGTAATAGGTCAGATTCTCTACTCCAAAGCCAGTAAGTGGATATTTTGGGGCGTTCTCGTCTAGCGTATGCGTCAAGTCAATAATATTTCTGGCGTCTGCGATGCTTATAGCCACCAACGCTACTGCTAACACTGAAATTGTCATATTTCTAAGCATATCTGTAATGAAAAAAAAAATGGTTTTGGTTGAAACCAAAATTGTTCATCTAGTATAAGTATAACTACAAGTCATATCATATGTGAAATAACTGGATTTCATATAATCTGTACATTACGATATTTTAAACATTAGTTTGACTGTCAAGTTTAGCTTTAAACCGGTAAGGGACTTCTGTATTGCTTGCAATTCTTAATGACTTGTTCATTACGTCATATCTCGATTTGTTCAATAACGTCATTTTACTTATTGAAACTGGGTCACTCGTTTTAAGTTTTTCAGATTTTTTGTTGCTGAAATCGGGCCTTTCAACGTTTTAATACTGTTACTTAATTTTTGAGACTAAAGGCTGCTAAAACTATGTAGTTCAGCAGTTTTACTGTTGTAACTAGGTCATTCAGCGTGGGCTTTCTGCCTTTTGTTTGCTGAGTCTTTTCTGTTCAGTTTTTGAACTGTGAGACAGGGGGCGTTTAATTTTCTTGGTCGGTAGTGTGTTGGGCACTTATTCGTTTTAAGATTTCTTACAGCTGGGACGGGGCAATATAGTCCTTTTGCTGTGTAAACTGTGTCTTTCAGCTAGTTAGTAGGTCATCCGACTATACGGGCATTTCAGCGTTTTAGTGCTGTTAGTTAACTTTTGAGACTAAAGGCTGCTATAACTATGTAGTGCAGCAGTTTTACTGTTGTAGCTAGGTCATTCAGCGTAGGCATTCCGCCTTTTGGTTGCTGTATCTTTTCTACTGGGTCATTCAGCTAGTTATAATTTATTATACTTTTCGGCAGCTTGGACTTGGGCGGATCTGCGCTTGTTTAGTTGGGCAATGTGCTTTGTGTGTTTTTAATGTTTTCTGTGCTCGGCTTGTTAAGTTGAGTGCTGCCTTCCCTGTCTGACTTAATATAATCTCATGTAATCTTTTTTATTACAAAACAAAAAGTCAATCCAAGAAACAGAGAACTTTCATGATAACCAGGGCTGTAAAGATCGATCCAGTGTCTAAAGGTTATGGAATCAGTGCAATGCGTAGCATTTTCGATACTTCAAGTATGTTAGTTTTAACAATATTTATTTCCATAGATATGCATTATTATGTGTTACATAGACAAGATTCTTCAAGAAAAGAGGTACATATACAAGCATTAGTAACCAGTAATTTGATTTGTAAACAATATAATACGTAATGTTTACTATTATAACATGTACTCTTTTATTCGTTACACGTACCAAAAGATACTCCCCGTATTTTATACTTTAGCTTGCTTAAAAAACATTAGTAATTAATTCTGTGTCGGGATTGTAGTGGTCAGTGAATAGGTAGCCCCGCCCTCCGTGCTTATCAGCGAATAGCGTTTGGCTATGAGCATCTGTATAGAATGTATGCATGTATTATTATGAGTTGAGTTACTGTGTCTGTATGAGTCTGTATGAATAAAGTATAATAACTAACACACCGTCTTCGGTCTTGAACAATCCCTTTACGGGTCCGAGTGTTACAAATACAAATAGCTATATGCTATCAGGAACATTACATTGGCGACGAGGATTAAATTGGATTAAATTGGATTAACATTCTAAGCATACACCATGACTGGATTAACTCCGTTTCCTAAATTTGATATTTATGGTGCAGAAAACTCACAGGGAGTGAGGTGGAACAAATATGTTGCTAAATTAGAAAATCTATTTGTTGGATTAAGCATTGATTCTAAGAAAAGGAGGAAGGCTTTACTTCTACATTATGCGGGAGACGAAGTATTTGAGATATACGAAACACTTAATCTTGGTGGAGATGAATCAAATTACGATGCCATGAAAGAGAGTTTAGCTAAATATTTCAATCCGAAGAAAAACAAAGAATTTGAGAGGTACGAATTTAGGAATATTCATCAACAATCAAACGAAACAACTGACCAGTATGTTACGAAATTAAGGAGAAAGGCAGAAAATTGTGAATTCGTGGACAAAAATGAAGAGATCAAAAGCCAGTTAATTCAAGGTTGTAGTTCGAAAAAGCTCCGCATCAAATATCTAGAATCAGAAAAATCATTAGAAGACATGTTAACTATGGCAAGAACAATTGAAATAGCAGAAAAGCAAGCGTCATCGATGGAAAAAGGGAATGACTATGACATTCCAGTGAATAAGATAAAACATAGTTCACAAACACGCTCAAAACCAGGATATAAGCCTCACGTGTCCAAACCTAAACGGACTTGTAGAAACTGCGGGGGTGATTATCCTCACGACAAGAAATGTCCAGCTATCGGTGCTCGGTGCAACTACTGTCATAAAATGAATCATTTCATTGCAGTATGTCGCAAAAGAACAAATACAAAGCCAAATAAACATTTGCGAGAAATAGCGGAAGACCATACCGGAAGTGACAATGAATGCAATTCGGAGTCGGGTGAAGTCGCATTTGGGATTTCACATGTACATAAGATATCGAACAATAAAGTGCCAAAAGTGAGCTTGAACGTGAATGGCGTCAGCAATAGTTTTCTTGTGGACACTGGTAGTAGCTTGAATATATTAGACGAGTCACTGGTACGAAAAATGAAACCAAAACCCAAGCTTCAGAAAACAAATACAAAAGCTTATGCTTTCGGTCAGAATAAACCATTGGCTATCAAAGGCATGTACGTGTGTGAAGTTGAGTCAAACTCCAAAATCATTGCAGCGAATTTCCATGTCATTCACGGGTCATCAGAAAACCTGATCAGCTATGAGACCGCCGTAGATTTGGGGATCGTGCCTGTCATCAAATCCGTATCAAGTGACAACGATAAATACGCGGCGTTATGTGAAAAGTACAAACCAGTTTTCACTGGTCTTGGGAAACTAAAGGACAGACAGATCAAGTTTCACATCGATGAAAGCGCAGTGCCTGTAGCACAACAACCGCGCAGAATCCCGTTTCACATCCGTGATCAGGTTGAAAGGGAACTCGGTAAGCTGGAAGAAATGGAGGTTATTGAAAAGGTGAACGGTCCTACGCCTTGGGTTTCGAACCTAGTAATCGCGCCGAAACCGAAATCTCCAAATGAAATCAGGCTCTGTGTGGATATGAGAAAGGCGAACTTAGCATGGACTGTGTAATAACTTGTGTCATGGCTGCATTACAAACAAACACGTGGTCAAAACAGACATGTTCTCAAGATGACAGCTACAGATGTTATCAGAATGTCAGTGATGAATTAACGGTTGTGTCTCTAGAAGAGGGAGATATTTTATTGCGCGGTACAAGATTGTGTATCCCAGATTCGTTTCAGCAACAAGTTGTAAATCTGGCACATCAAGGTCATCAAGGTAGAGTGCGATGCAAATCATTGTTGAGAGAGACATGTTGGTTTCCATACATGGATAAACGTGTAGATGAAAAATGCAAATCCTGCATTCCGTGCATGTCCGCATCACCTGTATCAACACCAGAACCGATCAAGCCCAGTCCGTTACCTAAACAACCATGGGATGAAGTTTCTATAGATTTCTGCGGTCCATTCCCGACCGGAGAGCATTTCATGGTAGTCATTTGTGATTACAGCAGATATCCTGTAGTTGAAAAATTAAACAGTTTGTCAGCCAAAACTGTTATACCACGTCTCGAGAAACTGTTTGGACTTTTCTCGATTCCAAGTTTTGTCAAGACGGACAACGGGTCACCCTTTAATAGTCATGATTTCACAGAATTTGCCAATCGTTTTGGATTTAAACACAGGAAGATTACACCTCTTCATCCAATGGCAAATGGAACCGCCGAAGCATTTATGAAACCTTTAGTTAAGGCAATGAAAACTGCATCAGCATCAGGACAAAACTATAAATCTGAACTTACTAGTTTCCTGATGAGTTACAGAAGTACTCCTCATCCGAGTACAGGGTTATCACCTTTTGAAGTCATGTTTAGTAGAAAAATGAAAACAATGTTGCCCCAATTTTCCGTACCACGTAATGACCGTTACATCAGAGAAAGAGACAATAATGCGAAAAATAAAAACAAACGTTACGCGGATAATCGTAGGAAATCAAAACCAAGTACATTAAAACCAGGAGACAGTGTGCTTGTCAAACAAAAAGTGAACAACAAACTTTGTACACCATTTAGTCATGTTCCAGGCAAGGTCTTACGGCGCAATGGATCAATGATTACAGTACGCTATCAGGATCGTGACATAACACGGGATGCATCTCACTTCAAGATGATACCTTCACAAACGTCCGATCAACGAGATAATCATCATCAACGTACACATACAGGGGACACCAAGAAACCATCAACGTTACGTCGGTCAGAACGTAACCACCGCAAACCAACGCGATACATGGATTAATACTTGTGTGTGTGTGAAAATCTGGAATTATACATTTGCGTGTGTGTGTGTGTGTGATTGTTATATGGATTAATAACGATATTCTCCCAGCTCACAATTCAAATGGATATATTAAACGTGAATAGCAGGTCATAATAACACCTGTATATTTTTAGAGAAAGTTTTGCTGTGAAGCAAATGTGTTTTATTTGTATTAAATTCAAGTTTTATCAATGTATATTCATGTTCACGAAATAATTCTGTTTCCTCAAATTCACATCTGTTGGAATTAGTATGAACTCTTGCAATTAACCTTGTATGAACTCTTGACATTACCACGATCCATGATTAATGATGTCTGCAAGAGACTTCGGACAAACTGACACTGTTAAATCAACATTTCACGGTGATGTTCACGGACAATTTTCGGGGAAATGTTCAAATTAGATTGCTATCAAACATTTACAGACATTAATCGCTGGATTTTATCAATTGTACTAATTAATTATTTTGGTGAATGGATTGTAATGCGTGTCTGAGACTCTTAATGTGTGAAGTTTATATTGACACTGACATCATTTACGGCCAGGTTGAATGTTGAGCTCTAAATTTTGTGAGAAGGAAGGACTTGTGAAACCAATAAATATCTTGGAAGTATGAAAATAATACTGGACACATTTTATTTTAAGATTCATGTAAACATGTTTATAATTTGCTCTTAACTCATGTGAAGTAAATCAATGATGTTTAAATGCACATGTTTTCAATTTTAGAATGAGTAAAGTTTATATCTGAACATTGGAGGGATGTAGTGGTCAGTGAATAGGTAGCCCCGCCCTCCGTGCTTATCAGCGAATAGCGTTTGGCTATGAGCATCTGTATAGAATGTATGCATGTATTATTATGAGTTGAGTTACTGTGTCTGTATGAGTCTGTATGAATAAAGTATAATAACTAACACACCGTCTTCGGTCTTGAACAATCCCTTTACGGGTCCGAGTGTTACAAATACAAATAGCTATATGCTATCAGGAACATTACAGGGATGCTTATATCAAATTACAATGACCGTCACATGTCAAATTATTTAAATCATTGGCCATGTGACGGTCCTTGTAATTGGGTATAAGCGTCCCTACGTTCTAATCCATTACATGAACACATACTGTTACTTTGAAGAAACAACATTCCTTTTGACTGTGTGCCATGTATTAGGTTACTGATGTTTACTGATTTACGCGTTCCACTTGACCGCATGCATTTATATTTCGGGTTACCGCCTTTACGCTGTTTGTTTAGCTACAATATCATCCTGTCATTGACCCGCTGTATAGTAAAATACAAATACACACATAGAATCGACCTTGATTGTTTAGTCGTGACTAATTTATTTCTAAACTAAATTTATTCACCCTAAAAGGGTAGGTATACATTTGTATATAGACAATACCAACATCAGCTAAATAACTGCTGAAAGTAACGTTCCGAATACGTGGCCCAAAAGATACGGCAATGTCTTATTAACATTTCCTGGTTTGATCCTTGATGTGGTCACTTTTTATATGCTTGTATACTTAGCGTCCATTAAAAGTTATCAGGACCAGAACTCGTATATCTTAACCTGTAAATAACAAGCTTTCTACCAATTGAGCCAGCGATACTGACAAGTATACACAACAGTTTCGGATCCACAACGTAAGAACGATGGATCCTAAGATCGCAAAACTTCACCGAGAGATAGCTGAACATTAGCAGAATACTTCTACAAATTTGTAGGTCAACTGGTCAAAGGTCAAGGTTGGGATGGCCTTAAGTATACATGACTATTTGGTTGTCATGAGACAGGCATGTTTTACAAACACCTCTTGTTCTTTCTGTAATCGGAATTCTTTAGATTTTATGTTTTTTAGGGTTATGTATTGCTGGACAATGTGTAGTCAACATTTCAAGACATTGTACAATACACTGTGTTGTGCGCGTGTATTTTTCTGGATTTGAAGGGTTCACGGTTAACTGCTTACACAAAGCCAAATACAAATATTCAATTATCGGATATTGTTGTTATACTACTAGCATTAACACATGCAAAAAATGAACAAGCTATCATGTATAACAAGAGGGCCCAAAGGGCCATAGGTCGCTCACCTGTCCTAGTAGTTCATGCACCCCTAATGGTAGCCTCTATTGCATGTACAAGGTTTTCATATTGTCTTATGCTTTATAGTTTACATCACATTTAGACCAAATGACATATTGAAGTGATTGGACCTTGTGACCTAGTTTTTGACCCCGGATGACCCAATATTGAACTTGACCTGGATTTTTTTGAGATGATCATTGTGACCAAGTTTCATAAGGATTAGACAAAAATTGTGACCTCTAGTGACTACACAAGGTTTTTCTATTATTTGACCTTGTAACCTTGCTTTAGACCCCGGATGACCCAATATCGAACTTTACCTAGATTTTGTTAAGATGATCATTGTGACCAAGTTTCATAATGATTAGGCCGAAATTGTGACCTCTAATGACTACACAAGGTTATTCTAATATTTGTCCTTGTGACCATGTTTTTGACCCTGGATGACCCGATATAGAACTTGACCTAGATTTTGTTAATATGATCATTGTGACCAAGTTTCATAAAGATTAAATTAAAATTGTGACCTCTAGTGACTACACAAGGTTTTTCTATGATTTGACCTTGTGACCTAGTTTTTGACTCCAGATGACCCAATATCGAACTTGACCTAGATTTTGTTGAGATGATCATTGTGACCAAGTTTCATAAAGATTAGACCAAAATTGTGACCTTAGGCGACTACACAAGGTTTTTCTATGATTTGACCTTGTGACCTAGTTTTTGACCCCGGATGACCCAATATCGAACTTGACTTAGATTTTGTTGAGATGATCATTGTGACCAAGTTTCATAAAGATTAGACCAAAATTGTGACCTTTAGTGACTACACAAGGTTTTTCTATGATTTGACCTTGTGACCTAGTTTTTGACCCCGGATGACCCAATATCGAACTTGACTTAGATTTTGTTGAGATGATCATTGTGACCAAGTTTCATAAAGATTAGACCAAAATTGTGACCTTTAGTGACTACACAAGGTTTTTCTATGATTTGACCTTTTGACCTAGTTTTTGACCCCGGATGACCCAATATCGAACTTGACCTAGATTTTGTTGAGATGATCATTGTGAACAAGTTTCATAATGATTAAGCTAAAACTGTGACCTCTAGTGTCTACACAAGTAATTGTGGACGGACGACGGACGGACGGACGACGGACGAAGAGTGATCACAAAAGCTCATTCTGTCACTTTGTGACAGGTGAGCTAATAAAAAAGATACAGGCGTAACAAGATGGTGTACTTGTAACATTTAATGAGGGTACATCCGAAAGTTGACTCTGTATACCGAAATGTATTACCCCAAGCGTATATTTGCATTCCAGACATCGAAATAAACTACATGTACAGTATATGTACGAGTCAGTTAATCCGTGTCAGTTAGCAGTAATCACAGGAGGTCCAATGCGTGTAAAAACATATTGTAGACTTCGGCTAACCTCCACCTCTCTAATTTGATTGCATCAAACTCGGTACTGAAAGATGCAACCGCGTGGACTGTATTGTATGGAACGCCATAGCTGTCTTTTGTTGATGCTTGTCATGTTAAATTGTTATAATATCATTTGAACATGTCTATACGACATGTTAAATTGTTACAACAACGTCTTAAGTTGTCGATAGGGCATGTGAACTTCTCAAGTCACAATGTTAAACTGTCCAAGTATTTTGTGAACATGTCTATATGCCATGTTAAATTGTTAAAATAGCTTCTTATCATGTTCATTGGGCATGTGAACTTCTCAACAGAACGTGTAATACTCTTAAACGACAGTGCTTAATTGTTAAATATCATTTGAAGATGTCTATAAGCCATGTTTAATTGTCAAAATAGCTTCTTATCATGTCCAATAACCATGTGAACTTCTCAGCAGAACGTGTTATATTGTTAAACAACAGTGGTAAATTGTTCAAATATCATTTGAAGATGTCTACATGACATGTAAAATTGTTAAAATAGCTTCTTATCATGTCCAATAACCATGTGAACTTCTTTATAGAACGTGTTATATTGTTTAACAACAGTGGTAAATTGTTAAAATATCATTTGAAAATGTCTACATGCCATGCTATAGTGTTAAAACGATATGTTAACATGTCAACGAGGCATGTGAACTTCTTAATAGACAGTGTTGTTGTTGTTCAAATTTGTATGACGCCATCAATAACGTAAGTTCCTCCTGCGTGCATATTGAACAAAGATGGCGGAAATTGTTCAATATGCATGCGGGAGGAACTTACGTTATTGATGACGTCATACAAATTTGAACAACAACAACACTGTCTATTAAGAAGTTAACATGCCTCGTCGACAAGTTAAAATATCGTTTTAACACTATAACATGTCGTATAGACATCTTCAAATGATAGTTTAACAATTTACCACTGTTGCTTAACAATAAAACACGTTCTATTAAGAAGTTCACATACTCAATGGACATGATAAGAAGCTATTTCAACAATTTAACATGGCTTATAGACATGTTCACATGATATTTTAACAATTTACCACTGTTGTTTAACAATATAACACGTTCTATAAAGAAGTTCACATGGTTATTGGACATGATAAGAAGCTATTTTAACAATTTAACATGTCGTATAGACATCTTCAAATGATATTTTAACAATTTACCAATGTTGTTTAACAATATAACACGTTCTGTTGAGAAGTTCACATGGTTATTGGACATGATAAGAAGCTATTTTGACAATTTAACATGGCTTATAGACATCTTCAAATGATTTTTAACAATTTATCACTGTCGTTTAACAGTAATACACGTTCTGTTGAGAAGTTCACATGCCGAATGAACATGATAAGAAGCTATTTTAACAATTTAACATGGCATATAGACATGTTCACATGATATTTGGACAGTTTAACAGTGTGACTTGACATACAATAATGTTGCACTGAGAAGTTCACATGCCCTACCGACAATTTAAGACGTTGTTGTAACAATTAAACATGTAGTATAGACACGTTCAAATGATATTTAAACCATTTACCACTGCCGTTTAACAGTATACCACGATGTGTTGAGAGGTTCGCATGCTCATTCGACATTGTAAGACGTTGTTTTAACAATTCAACATCGCATATAAACATATTCAAATGATATTTTAACAATTCATCATTGTAGTTAAAGTCTAACCTGATAATACGAAGCTTTGAGATGTTAACACGTTCTTCTAACATTATCAAGCGTTTTTTCAACAATTTAACATGTTACGTAGACATATACAAATGGTGATTTGACAATTTATCGATGTGGTTTAACAGTATAACACAATGGCTTGAGATATTACTGTATTCTTTTAACAATTTAAGACGTTGTTTTAACAATATAACAGGACAAGTTGACATATTTAGATGATAGTTTTACAAGTCAACAATGTGGTTTGACATATTAACACATTGTACTAAGAGGTTCACATGTCCTACCGACAAGTCAACATGACAAGCGTCAACAAAAGACAGCTATGGCGTTCCATAGTATTGGTTAGTATTTTTGTAGTTCAAATCAGTCACACATCACGTAAAAACGGGATAGAAACGCATTGAATACCTTGTTATACATATAGATCAATAATCTGTATAAATAAACAACTTTGTATTGCAGTCGATCGGTATTTAGCGCGCAGTTTTAAGATCTCGAGCAAGTGGGACGCGGTGACTCGAAACTAGCGCGACGACTTTGGTGAGCCAGTTGCGGCGTGAAGTATGCGATATATGCGTGTTTTAAATTCAAGTATTAAAATTGACACAATTATGCATGATTAATGCAGCGGACTTTTCCACCGACACTTGGGGTCTGGACCGCATCATCAACATTGTATACCCAGAACCATACACATATAACACAAGCATTATTAAACGTATCTGGGACAAATAAAATATATGCGTTAATGCCTCTCTAGCTTAAGTAACAATAATGTGTTATTTAAGCAGTAGAGGAATTACGTAGATTTTTGTATAAATATCAAATACATCCAACAAATGTTTGTGTGATTACAACATGGGTCTGGATATAAAATTATAATAAATAAAAAAAATATTTCCAGGAGCGTAGTGGGAGGAGGGGGGGGGCGAGGTCCAGACCATAAGTGTCTGTGGACTTTTCAGGCTTAGCAGATAAAATTTGACTAAGCTATTTTAAACAAATCATATGCTTTATCCTAGTATTCAACAGCCTGATACAATTGTCCGTCGTACAAACATTCAACTTGTGTTACATTGGTTCAAGTGTTTGAAAAAAGCTAGTATGATCATGTATATTTCAATGTTAAATCACAGGCCTAAGAAATTATATCACAAAATACAGAGTTTCGAAATTCCCCATCATCCTGTCATTACTACTATATATATAGACCGTGAGCCAGAGGGGGTTTTGCTCCCCCCCAGGGGGAATTTTGTGGACCATATTTTTTTGAAACCCCAAGGTGTGGCGAACATTTTGGCATAAAGTTTGCAACTGGCGGGTGGGGCTTTTCTCCGTTACCACGCTTTAAAATACGTTACCCCTAAAATATAAAAAAAATATTTTAATTTTTAAAGATAAATTGTACCATGATGCTATTAAATAATTCCAAGTTTGCATATGTTATTCAAGAGAGTAAACTAGTAGCTACAAACTGATAGAATTTCAATGCCAAAATGCAATGTTAAAGAAGATAAATATGGGAAAACATACGTGCCGTTAAGTGCCGAGCATAGCCTTTATTTGCCAGTCAGCTTTATGCTGAAATATGGCAGGCATATATGTGTGCCCCCATCCGGATTTGAACCCGGGTCGCCAGATTAGACGGCAAGCGCGCTAACCATTGAGCTACGGAGGCCACACGTTACCCTACCTTGGCATAAAGTTTTTTATTTCAAATTTAGATGACCAGGCAATCAAATTATGAAGTTACCATTACAAAGTTCAACATTCAACCTAAAAAATGATGTATAGATTGCCAGTATAGGTTAAGAGATAGATGTTTGGTTATGATTCTTAAAATGTCACCCATTCTCCAAAACATGTGCGTTTTTCATTCCTTCAATAATTTCAAGTATTCAAATTGTATCATACACTTTTCAGTTACATATAATACCATTTTATATATTTATAATGGTTTATATTATATATATTAACAAGAATCTTACTTGTAAGAAATGTTAAGGCAATACTACATTGCACTTTACGTCACCAAACATACAAATTAAAGTTCATGTCGTCAGTGTCTTAAAAACGTACTTAAAAAATAAAAAATAAAAAAAATAACAATTTAATCCTACTCAAAAACTATTATAGGTTTGCAGTTCAAACTGTATATTTAACTAAACAACATGTAGATTATAATGTACATGTATTTAAATATCAAACAAAAATACAATTTACTAGCCTTGTATTCTTGACTTTAGATAAACTTTACCACTCAAAAAAATAATTGATTTTGAAATCAAAATATCTTTTATCGCAGTTTGTATTTGAACTTTCAACACATGTATTTTAACAAAAGAATGTATGTTTCAATTTACGCTACCTTACTTACAAACTTTACAATATCATATATGCTGTAATTTTAACACAATGTTGACTTATCTTTGTAAAATCTCAAACGTACAAGTATTTTTGTTTGCTTTATACAATATGTATTTAACTTAATACACACACACACATTTAATAATCAAACTATGAAACTGGGACACAGATTGCCCCTCGATTTAATATCTTCATGAGAACACTATGCACACACATGACTTTGAGACATTTACTATTCACATCTATACAATCGTATGTCAGTTATTTAATCATACTACATACAAATTCAAAACCACAGTGTATATTTGAAAATAAGTTTGAAACATTCTCTAGGGTGCACCAGGAATTACTAGATCCCAAAAGTAAATTGTTCAATTCCTCTTGGTCTGTCCACCGCTCCCCGCCAGGAGGAAACGATTGATAGGTGCATAATTATCTTACGGCGACTACCTGAATTGTTGTGCAATACTGACCAGTGAGAGGTCAAGATCATTTAAGGTAAAATACTCTTAAAATAGTGTAGACTGTGTTACTGTTCATTGTTTGAAGCCTCTGCTTATATTTCCATATCTGTCTAGAGCCAGTTTTGCATGTGTTACATACGACATGTAGTCAGGAATTGCTGCATCATATGACATTGTATGGCTTTATAAGTGGGGAAGTTACACAATATGGCCTAGGATGGCTGAAATCTGTATTGGTGAGTTCCCAATATGGCATAGGATGGCTGAAATCTGTGTTGGTGGGTTCCCAATATGGCATAGGATGGCTGAAATCTGTGTTGGTGTGTTCCCAATATGGCCTAGGATGGCTGAAATCTGTGTTGGTGGGTTCCCAATATGGCATAGGATGGCTGAAATTTGTATTGGTGGGTTCCCAATATGGCCTAGAATGGCTGAAATCTGTGTTGGTGGGTTCCCAATATGGCCTAGGATGGCTGAAATCTGTGTTGGTGGGTTCCTAATATGGCATAGGATGGCTGAAATCTGTGTTGGTGGGTTACCAATATGGCCTAGGATGGCTGAAATCTGTGTTGGTGGGTTCCAATATAGCAAAGCATGGCTGCAATCTGTGTAGGTGGGTTCCCAATATGGCCTAGGAGGTCTGAAATCTGTGTTGGTGTGTTCCAAATATGGCATAGGATGGCTGCCATCTGTGTTGGTGGGTTCCCAATATGGTCTAGGAGGGCTGAAATCTATGTTGGTGGGTTCCCAATGAGGCCTGGGATGGCTTAATCTGTGATGTTAAGTACCCAAAATGGCTTTGGTGGGTACCCAATAGGGCCTGAGATGACTGTACTCTGAGGTTGTGGGTACCAAATGGAACCTGGGATGGCTGTTCTTTCTGGTGATGGGCATCCAATACAGCTCGGGATGTCTGTACTCAGAGGTTGTGGGTACCCAACAGGGCCTGAGATTACTGTACTCAGAGGAGGTTGGTACCAAATGGGGCCTGAGCTGGTTGTTCTCGGTGGTATAGGATAGTCAATAGGACCTGTGATAGCTGTTCTCTGTATAGGTGGGTACCCAATCGGTACCTGGGATGGTTGAACTTGTGGAGGTGAGTTCATAAGCTAGCATGGGACGGCTGTACTAGGCAGTGTTAAGTACCAAATAGGGCATTGCATGGCTTTCCTCAGTGATCATGAGTATCTCTCAGGCATAGTATGGCCGTACACAGTAGTTGTGAGTAGGGCATATGGCCTAAGAAGGCTGGTTGGTGGTGGAGAAATACCCAATAGAGCCAATGATGGCTATATTGCACCTGCTATGGCAGTATTCAGTTGGTCCGATAACCACTTAGGACATAGTATAGTTGATACACAGTCAGGTGTGACCGCACTCAATGGTTATGTGGACCACTTAGTGCAAAATATAAACTGTAATTGGTGGTGATTGGGCCTTGGATATCAGTACTATGTTGTTGTGACTCCTTTGTACCCTGTACAACTTGGTGAGACTGTAAGTCATTTGGTTATGAGCACCTATATGGGGTATGAAATCAGTAATTATTTGGGATGAGTGCCCTTTTTGGCCTTATATGACTGTAGTTTTGTACTAGAGAGTAATCCATATGGCCTTGTACAGCTGTGCTCAGTAATAGTGAGTACCATATAGAAACTTACATGTATATGACTTTACTCAGCTGTTGTGAGTATCTATTATGGCATACTATGGCTATAATTAAGGGTGGTGAGTACCCAATATGTTCTTGGTTGGCTGTCCTCTTGGCTTTAAGTATCCCATAGGGCCTCAGATATAGCTGGCGCCATTAAGAATTCAATAGGAATGGTTTTATTGGGCAATTGTAAGTACTCAATTGGTTATGGAATGTATGTATAGACAGTGTTATTAGTCCCCCATAAGGCCTGGGTTGACTATTAAGTGTTTTAAGAACCCCGCCTAAGGGCATGATATGGGTGTACTCGGTGTTGGTTACACCCCATTCAGGCCTAATATATGATGATGATGAGTACCCAGGCATGCCTGATAATGGTGTAATTGGTAGTGGTAAGCATAACAAAGGGTTTGGTACCCCTTATGGCCTAGTATGGCAATAAGAAGTGGTAGTGACTACCCCATACGGCATTGTATGGCTGTACTCTGTGATAGTGAGTACCGAATGTGACATTGGGTGGTTGTATTGACAAGTGTTATGTACCCCATATGATCTTGGGATGCCTGTACTTTGCAGTGTTGCATATCCCATGGGGAATATGTTTCGTAACTTGACCTTAAAATGAGCTTGACCTTGACTTCAAAGTGGTCAGTCTTGTTTGTCCATATGATGCACATTATCAAATGAATAATATCTAAGCAAATATTTGTGACTATATACATAAATAAATAAAAATGCATGAGAAAATAGAATTTTAAGTGTATTTTTAAATTATGGCGGCCATCTTGGACGCCATCTTGAATTTCCGGGTCCATACCACGTATTGACAATTTATGCCGGCAGTTCCATAAAGTACTTACATAGGCGAACATTTTGGTATATAACATTGCTTGTTCTACTTTAGCTGTCACCTCGCTACCCCCAAAAAATCACCAATTGTCACCCCACTTTATGTGTTTTACCGAAATTTTAACTGAAATGTTGTTGAAAAAAAACCATATTTTTTAAAGGTAACGTAATTTACATGGCATTTCATTTCAATTAACTATTAGTGTAGTTGTACTATAGCTTTATACATTATTGAACTGCATACTAATTAGTATCATCATTTCTTAACTTAAAAACGTCATATACGTTGACTGTTTTTTTAATATTCTAGTAATTTCATGCAATGTAACGTAAATTACGTATGTTACATCACATTTTTTGCCTATAATAATTTGTACAACTGATAGTTTCAATTTTAAATACATTTAACATACATAAATGTCTTATTCACATGATTTATTGAACAATTGGTATGTTTATAATATCATATAAGCAAAATTAGTGATTCCTGTAGAAAATCGCATAGTCACGTATTTGAAATCTCCGTAACTCGTTAAAGCCCCAACAGAAACTTGCAAACTTTTGTCTGTGAATGCCACCTACCATAAGGTTTAAGAAAATCATAGTGTTGAAAATTCCCCCTGGGGGGGGGGGGGGCAGGGTCAATTGTCAGCTCAAGGTCTAATAGTAATTAATGACGGGATGATGGGGGAATTTCGAAACTCTGTATTTTGTGATATAATTTCCTAGGCCTGTGGTTAAATGTTCGTTATAAGATATCTCCTGTCGTCAAACTAGTTTAAAGATCATGTGTTGCTATTAATCACCGTACAATACATAGTTTAAGCTGGTGATGCATCAGACGTCTATTCTGCATAATAGGACTTTGACAGGAAGTGTTATTTACCAAATAATCATGCAAAAACTTTGCTCTTGATACAACAGCTTAAACTTGGTGAAATGTTAAAGGATAGTAAAATAGTTTGTGAAAAACAAGAGATATTTAAAATAGCTACGGATGACAAGTTATTTGAAACATTTGGCTCATTATAGATTTATTCAAGTTTTTTAAGACGTGGAACAAAGTAACGAACATTTCGTAGCAGGTATAGTAATATATGAACCTTGTTGAACGCGATTGAAATTTAATACATTAACTACGAGATAACTATTTTTTAAGCACACAATTGGCCCACAAAATACAAGCTTAACTTTATCTATAAATAGACATTGCAATGCATAATATTGTCAGCCAGTCTCTATTACCACAAATCTAGCAAATTATGATAACTTTATAAATAATAACTCCTTAGCTAGTGGTCCGTAAAATAAGATCATGTTTGACATTAATTTATTAGATAATTAAATTATCTATATAATTGCCACACTTTTGTTATATAGGCTACAATGGTAACTAATTTTTAATTCTGAATTTATACATTTGAAAGGTCCGTTACCATTCTTTTGGTGTATATATTTTGCAATGTATATGCAAACAAACAGTATATCCGGTATTCCTAACTGTCTTGCTTGGATCTAATATGCGTCCGTATCTTATAATATCTACTTCACTGTTAGCATCGGCTTCTGTGATATGCTATCGCACTCAATGTCACATTATAGTAACGAACATTTCGCTGCAGTTTTATACTCCACATATTACTGCTCGCCTAGACTCTTATAAAGCGGTTCAATTTAAATCTCCTTTACATTCTGATCACAAAATGTGAATAGTCTATTTTACGTTAGAAATGGCACTTTTAATGTTTAAATACGTCTGAGCATTTGATTCAGATAATGCCTGGGCAAAATTAATGTGCCACCGTGAAATGTTCGTTACTTAGCTTTACAGAAAAAAATCACTGCAACAACACTAAAACATGTTATTGTTCTACAAAAATCATTCAAATACATATTTTATCGTATTTGATTAACTCATACATAAATGACTATTTTAATAACATTTTGATGTACCCATTTAAAGCAATTTAATCTTGCATGTAATTTTTTATTTTAAACATTCTGTTATATACATTATGCCTGTTTTCTAAATAATGAAAAACAATAATGTTTCATGTCAAACAAGCCCGAAATGCTGTATTCAGTCAAATGTATAGTCTAGTACGTTGTAAAATTATGGTCGGGTAAATATTTCTAAGACAAAGTAGCTAGATAAAAAAATGAAATGTTCGTTACCTCCTGGTAACGAACATATCACTTTGTATAACAAGCCTTTTCTTGTATCCGAGTGTATGCCTATTCATGGCAAGGTAAACAGCGTGATAAGTGCCATATTTCCCAACCATTTCAATTATAATTATCAATCAAGGCTATTAAGAAAGGACAATAACTCGGTGTGTTAATATGCCTACATTCACAACGACTAACACTCCGATGTAAAATGCGTCTTTACGACGTAATAACCCTATCACCGGCAGTATAACCCGCATGAATGACGGCAGTACATCATCAGTATGAAATGTAAAGCCTTTTAAATGAGCATTGAATCAACTATCGGATTTTATTACTGATTTGTTGTGTACTTGGTAACGAATATTTCAAGTCACGAACCGTGATATCAAAATAGTGCATGATGTACAATTATGAAAGCCCTTTAAGTTCGATTAGTTTAACTTTTAAATATCTTAAAACAGCATACGGACTGCTAATATTAGCCATGTTGAAAAGGAGTATTGATGGACTGCATATGCATTTAAAGTCCGGTAACGAACATTTCTGTTTGATATGGAATTCTCCAGTCTACGATGGATGGAGCAACATATGATAAAGACTGTTTCCTCTCTATGATTGACGTTTTGCATATGCATTAAATGATGTTTAGACAAGTAAAATATGTTATTAAAACACATTTGTAGCAACCTCATAAGATTATACAACATACGAAATGTAAAGTATCGAACATGTTGCTGAAATCGGCGACATCGATTTTTCAACATTTAAAAGTCAGTGTGAGACTTATTTCTTGATATATTTGTGACTAAATCTAGCAAAATGGTTGCACCAACGAGTACTATCGATATAAACCCTTAGTTTTCATATTTGTCTCGTCAGTAAGAATTAAACGTGTGGTAAAGTTTAGTCTTTTGCATTGGCGACAGTAACGAACCTGTCATTTCAGCATATATAACGTCACTTTTTTCAGTACTTATAAAAGCTACAACAATTTTCTTTGTACACATAGTAGACAGGTAATATGAACAAATGCACTGCATCCAGCGGGGATTTCCCATCAGGTTTTTGGACAATCTGATCGAGGAAAAAATGACTAAGGAATTTGTTTGCTCCACAGGGACTAGATCTAGCTTCTGGCTTAGACAGCACCACACAGGAGACCAGGCGAACAAATACTTAGAAAAGAGTGTTTTCCGATCTAGGAGTCGGGTTGCACAGATATGTCCTATAAATAGTTATTATAGTTTTACACTCGTCTTTTATTTGCTATTTATATTTCAATTCAACATATTCACACGTTGGCGCGCTATGTCGTGCGACGACGTCGCGTTAACGAACCCAACTTTAAAATAAATAAGATAATTCTTGTATTAGGATCTGGGAAAAAAGAGTACATACCTATCGATATTGTTTTTTTAGAATCAACAAATTTTCTGTTTATTATATGCCTCAATTTCTCTTAAATATGTGGCGTAATTGGCTTAATTGGAAAAATCACGTCGAAATAAGAACGTCACGACGTGATAATTATGACGTCATGATGACGTAACGCATATTTTAAAGCCCGGCGCCGTTGACGTTACGTTTCTTTTTCTACATGATACTGGAACCAGCTTCTATAACAGTGAAAATAACAAAGTGGTAATTTCACTGTTATTTTCACTGTTTATTTCACTGAAAAATCTCCATAATCCATTGAAAGCAAATAATAAAACAGATGGTTCATTGTAAGACACTTTTGTTTATAAACCTTACATTGAACTATAGGTACACTCAAGAATCAAATATCATCGAAATACAGAAAACACAAAAAGGTGGTGAAATTATGTTTTTTGTTTTGTTTTTTTGTTTGTTGGATTATTATATTATATGAGGTTATTGTACATTGTATTAATGTATTAATGGTTTTATTTCTGTAAATTGAATAGTAGGTAGTTTTAAACTCTGTTAGTGTAGTCTTTGAAAAGCCATTGAGCTTGTTTGTAAATATGAAAATGAGTTATACAAAATAAAATATACCAAAAAAAACAACAACATATTCACACGTTGGCGCGCTATGCCGTGCGACGACGTCGCGTTAACGGGCGATGACGTCACACCATTTAACGCGACTTCATCGCCCGTTAACGCGTCGTCGCCATAATATTATTGTTTTTGTTACGTTGGATTTAATAAGATATGTATTTTTTCAATAATTTTCATGGTTTGAATCAGGCTTATATGCCAAAACCTTATTAAAAGAATGGAACTGTATCTATATTTCATATTGGAAAAAAATAAAGTAAACATGATTGGTTCTCAAATCTTGAGCAACAACTTGCCTCTACCGGAAGTGGGACGTGAAATTCAGTCTACCGAATCATTATTCTGCATCCGGTCTGTCAAAAAATATAGACCATAGCCAATGTAACTACAACAACAACAATCACGTGTTTTTCGCATGTAATCGTTTAAGAAGATTTTCCCGACCGCTGCGCGGCCGGGGATAAATCCCCTATTAAGCATATCATATGCACATAATAGCAGTTCTTGAAAATACCTCTTATCTTCAAAAACCATCGGCCTCACTATTTGCACCCGCTTATTGAGAATGACTGTGGTACGATATTTTGATAAAATGAGACAGTGTAGATACACGGATAAGTTGTTTGACATTATAAACTCGTATCAACTTAAAGATTGTTTTTGCATCATGTTTATTGTTTCCAACTGTATGTATTGTTTCGCCTAATAATATGAAGTACTGAAGTATTAGACCACTCGGCTATCGCAACAACGCCCCAAAGAAACTCTAAGCCCTTACAAACGCATGTTAGTGTATGAGATAACCACATCGTCGTCAAATTTCAGAGAGGGTCCGCACCTCGGCTCCTTCTGGATCGATGATAAGGAACCCGTGTCACATGATGAATACACGTCATATAATATGAAAGTTATGACAAAAGTATGCGTAATTCTGCAACAACCAACGTACACGTGTCTTAAACCATAAGAATGTTAAAAAGACAAAAACCAAGTCTACCAACTCCGATATAACGTAAGAAAAAAGACCCAGTGACAAACATTCTAATTAAAAAGTCAACAACACATACGTAAAGAAGATGATTGACTGTAAAGCTTTCTTTTTGGTACGGACAGTGACAAAATTAATGATAATGGGAGTTAATCAAGTTGTAAGGTGCATCGAACCTCACACCTACCGTAACGACAACTTTACAGGAACAGGACAGTGTAAATAAGATTTCCCCATCATGCAATACCACTTATGTACCAGGAGACATCAACAGGTTTTATAAACCTTACTTTGCAGTTAATCTGATTTTTTTGCGATCTAGGATCAATGTATTTAGCCGAAATAAGTTTGTGAAAAATACGGAATTAAGTGTTCAAACGTGCAATATCAATTGCATTCGCACATAATTAATTTCAAGTTCATGTTTATATTAATACAAAATATTGACACTAAATTGCAGCATTAATAAATGAAATATGTACCTAATAACTGTTGTAAATATAAATCCATACAAAAACCTCGCCGATGTTAGTGAAAAGATTATGATCGTGCACCTCGGTTAACAAACTTCAGACTGTCACGTTACTCATCCATGCAATGAATGATCATTAAAAAAGAATAGCAAAATTTGCATCTTCAGAAAAGTTGTTTTTCGTTACGGTCGACTGGTCTTCAGTTGGTAATATGAATAAATGCACTGCATCCAGTGGGGATTTCCCATCATTTTTTTTGGATAATCTGGCAGAGGAAAAACTGACTACGGAATTCGTTTGCTCCACAGACCCTGGCTGCCAGGCAGCACCACATAGAAGACCAGGCGAACAAATAGGCCTACTTAGAAAAGAATGTTAGATCTAGGTTACGGGTTGAACAGATAATTATGCCCTATAAATAGTGATAATAGTTTTACACTCGTTTTTGATTTGCTATTTATATTAATTTTCAATTCACCATAATTATTTTCAAGTTGGCGCGCTATGCCGTGCGACGACGTCGCGTTAACGTGTGATGACGTCGCGTTAAATGATGTGACGTCATTTCCGACCTCGTCTTATTGTTTTTTTACGTTAGAATAAAAAAGAAATGTATAATTTTCAATAATTTTCAGGATTTGAATCAGGCTTACATCCCGAAACTTTATTAAAAGAGTGAATCTGTATTTATATTTCATATTGGAAAAAAATAAATTAAAAAAGATTGGTTCTCAAATCTTGAGCAAGAACTTGCCTCTACCGGAAGTGGGACGTGAAATTCAATCTACTGACTCATTATTCTGCATCCGGTCTGACAAAATAATATAGGCCATAGCCAATGCAAAACTACAACAACAACAATCACGTGTTTTTCGCATGTAATCGTTGATGGGGATAAATCCTCTATAATTTATTTTAGATGTAGAATCCACACAGTATAACCCGACGAATAGGCCACCGAGTGACGAATACACGACAGAGGTAAACACTGATGACGGGCGAGTAGTAATGTTATATTTCTCACCAGCAAATCTCGATTTTAAGATTTCTTTTGGATCTAAGGATTTGTGAATGACCACGGAGGTTGAAATGTACTATTCAAAGAGTCTCGCATGTTATCTTTGCGGAATAAAGCTGATAGCGCCTGTTTATACACGACATAAAGAAAATAATAACTATGTTGATAGTATATATGAACATAGCTATCTTAAATCGCATCTTCTGCTTGTTATTGATTTTGTTTTATTAATATAACTTTTATGCACATGGGAATTCATTTCATTTTAAAAAATTTATTTATTGATATTATAGACATTTTTGTCCGTAAAGTCTTCACATTTTTTCGGCAAAATGCAATTATAGGGGTGATCAACCAAAACATGTTTTTTGCAAATTCGATTTTTTTATATCTCACATTATGCTTGCTTAGTATGTGTAGTAGATTTAATAAAAAAAAATATAAAGCAACAACATTTGAAGATATCTGTACATTGTATTACAATCCCGCTGCCTTAACTAAATTCTCTTTCCTTCTTTTTCGATCTAGTCCAGTTTCTCTTTAACACCCATTAGTGACAAACGTATACGGCGGGGATGGCCATGTGATCATGGCTCTTGTTACATGAAGTGAAATATCCTCTCTTCCACAACTCGGGAAACGTCTTCGATGACATAACCAAGGCCCATAAAGAAACCGAGGATTCCTAACTCAAATTGCTTGTTTTTAAAACCGAGTTTAGTTTTACCAGTCTACTCATACTCTTCTATCCACTACGTCTTTTACCAGTTGGTTGAAATATGACTTTAAATTTGCTTTAGAATAATTTGTTTTTTTTCCCTGCTAACAAAGCGTCTAATCATCAGTACCTTAATAAATTCTCTGTCAGTTCTTTAACACAAATGCTGTCATCTTAAAAGGACAGTGTCGATATGCATACATCACGTTGTACATAAGTTAAAACTAATGTACATGCATGTGATGGCAATTACCAACTACACTGAACCGACAATTGGTAAAAAACGAGCTTTTGGCAATTACTTTATTGAACATCCATAATTTCTAGAGGAATGCCAATTTCCCATCTCGTTAACCGGGACAATGGACAGCTGTTGGTCTTGGATAAAGATATTAGTGAATATCGACAAAATAATTGCCAAGAAATCACAGTTTATTAAGTGTCGGTTATGTTCAGTGGATTAATTTTAAATGGTCTAGTCGATGACACTTCATTCTCCATCAACAGTATGGTAGCTATATTTCGAGTATATTTTCATTTTTAAGTAATCCTTCTCCTGTGGACGTTTTTGATTAACAACGTCTGAAGAACAAACTAAAAAAAACATTATTTACGCCGTTGGAGTTCAAGCTTGAGTGACATTTGCACTTTATTTTAATCTGAACAGCTCTGGACATTTTTCAAGGTTCACACTCTTTTCCCATTGTAAATTGAAAACACAGTTTGAATGCCATGAGAGGATATTTAATGGATGATAATGTTGAAACTAAATAATTACATAATGTATGTGTACACAAAATCCTGAGAGCAACAATATGTTACCGACCAGCACACTCTTCGCAGTGGTTACTTCCCTTTGTACTTATAGTTAAATTTAGTATTATGTATATGACAAGAGAAATATAAAAAACATGCTTATGTCTTGCTAGTCATATTGTAACTTAACGGTACATATCCCGGGGTGTTTTTCTAAGGTGGCACAAAGTACATGTAGACTTTCACTGTTCTTTTTATTGCTTCGTTATATTCACGTGACCCTATTTCTGTGATTTCTGACGAGTGGCTATGGGAGTTACCTGAAGAATTGGACATATATTCAGTGCTCTGGCAACATCTTCACACTTGAGGGCAATGTAGTAAATTAATGTGGCCATGAACAATACGTCGTGGGTTCAGGAAGTCAGGGTTATGCCAAGAATGTATCATTATTATTTCTGGCTTCATGTAGTTAAAGTCCTTCAATGACTTGGGACTTATATTAACTTTAGTGAGGTGCCAAACAATTATGTTTGTTTTGGAGAGTTTTGTGCTCATTCCAATACAACAACAAAACATTCAATGCAAAGAATTATATTATCATGTTATACTTTTTTTGGTGTTTATATACATACACTCATATTGTATAAACTGTATAGAGAATATTAAACATTATAAGATGTGCTATTTCTAGAAAAATATCTTACATACGAGGGCCACTTAAAAAGTATTAATCAGTGGGCGATAAATCAACATCATTGCCTCTGACTATATAAACAGTTTACATTTTCTTAACGAACAATCCCTCATCTAGACATTCGTGGTATATTCATCATTTAATATGAAAGCCTTTCCATTTTATTGATATTCAAACAGGACATGGATAAAAGCACTGGACAAAGAATACCTCATAAATATGTTAGAAAATTGTGTTATATGGACTCATACGATTTCGGAGCATTGTTGTCAAATGTCATTCAGGCTTACTGAAATAAAAATGGATATCATTTGCAATGTATATCACTGTAGTCTTAAATGACAATCCATAATTTTGAAAACAGTAAATTATTATCAAACTATAGCAATATAAACAAGTCACAACCGAAACTCAAAATACCACACCTACACTCTAATTAATGTTAGATATATACTAGGTAAATAAACACTAATTTATTCTTAATATGTCATTTTTTATAGATTATTATATGTAGTTTCATTCGTCGGACGATTTTAATCATTTTTACCTCAATTTTATTTTTTACAACAAAATTTTATGACCGAGCCCAACTTTAAAAAAGTGGGTGGGGTAATGTTATACTCCCTATTTATGATAAACAAAGAAATGATACACCTGTTGTCCATTTCATGTTATTCTTCTTATATAAAATTACTATCATGTGTTTTTATTTTTGTTTTCTGTATTATTTTATTAGGGATATGACGTCATAAATCTAAAATACGTATTTTTGGTCACGTGATCATGTTCTTTGGGATGTAGTAAATAACCAATTATGAATAATTCATGACATATTTATCATGTGAAAGTTAGTAACATATATAAATACATAAAAAAGCTACATGCTTGACTTTCCCACTTAAGACGAACAGTAGTACAATGCAGCAACAACATATAGGGTATCATATGATAGTCCCAGCAAAATGCAGTATTTGGAGTATTTCGAACATGACAGTTTCTTTGTACAACTAAATCGATTTAGACTGTCCAAACAATAATGTTGATTCAGCACTAGTTAAACAATTATATGGTGCATGAAATCTGCAAATGTCAAATCAATCGGATAATATAGAAATTATGACTATTAATATCAACCCTTACGTCTACTGATATACCTTATTTTCTCGCAATTCCAGTGTTTCATACCCCTATTGGTTCAATGTCATATGGGCGAATGGATATTTTACCAATTGCAATAATGTTTTATTGGTTAGCTAGGCAAAGGTTGTATCTTTCAGAAAATGTCCCATCTTACACACATTGTAGTTTGTAGTATTGAAAATCCCACACTTTTGCCTAGGGTGAGTGCACTTGCATGATTCCTAGAAAATAATGAGACAACATTTTAATTACAACCTAAACTGATTTACACGTCGGAAAAAATCGATTACTATACATGTACAATTATATTGCAATAACATAAATACTTTGAGTGATAGTTGGGCTTTGATGTAGGTGAGGCTTTTTTAAAGTCCTTGAGTTTATTGTGAAAAGCTCATAAATACCAAACCCCTACGCAGTGATCTTCCTTGTGCTACGCTGAAATTACAGTAGCAACCCCTTAACGTTTGAGACTACATGTACTATGTATTTTAATACCTCAAAACAGCAAAAAGGCAGAAATCAGCAAACTTATCGCAGTGGTTACTTCCCTTAGTGCTTAAAGGTACAATAAATGTAAATAGAAATTATAAAATATCAAGCTATTGTATTGCTTATCTTTTGAAATTATAGCTCAACGTAACATTCCCATGATATTTTTCTCTGGTTGCGCAAAGTGCATTTCCTCTCGGCTTTCACTGTTCTCTTGACACGGATTTTAACTTCAGTGTCATATTGTTGTATCGTTCATTTAACAATTCGTGTAACAATTAAATCTTCCAGCGTTACATACAGTTCAGCAGTATTAATGCTCATGAATGCGACCATCTTCACACCGCTGGCCAATACCGTTAATAGTGTCGTAAAAACCCGACTGTTTGCATCAACAAATAATCGTGATTCCGTCTCGAAGACATCATTATTTTCAATATACCTGTATCTATTAATAGTTAAAATGATTAAAAGAGGCGGAGCGAGCGAGACGAGTCAATTTTAGTCATTAATTAAAAATCACTTAATAGGTTCTAACTGGCTTAGAATATAACAGCATGCATTGTCGTTGGCCGATAGAATTTCGCACAAACACATTTGATTACGTCACGTCTGTTCAGAATAGAATAGAATAGAATATAGTTTATTTGCATATTTAGTCCTGAAAAGGACTTTTTACAAAGCAACACTAATACAATTACATAAATAGCATGGTGATATATGACGGGAAAGTATGCGATATGATATTATACCAAATTAGAAAAATCTTTTATATATGTAACAGATGTATATATGTATGAGACGAATTTAGGCCCGGATTCGGTAGAGACGGTATTATTTTTAGAAAATTTACAGTTTATGTACTGATATTATATGTTAAGCACAACCTCTCGTATTATCCGAGAGATTGTACATTACATACAATATAATTTTACAAAGATACATAGTTTATGAATTACAAATGTATAGTGTTTCCATTATAAAGTTTACCTTGTCGAAACGAAATACAAGGCATACTTAATGGTGTAAGGTTACATTTATAAATGATTTAAATAACATATTTGAAATAAAACTGCAATACATGTAATAATGCACATGACAAAATAACAATAAAATAAATGATAATCGACAAATGACAATAAACAAACATTTAAGATACGGTATATGTACATGTTAAAGGTGTGAATGATCGAAAAGCAAAAATGTTAATGTTAAAATTTTTATTTAACCGCCCCAAAAAATTGGCGATTTCATTGGCTCAAACTGTAGGTTATGTTCTAACTTCTTGTAGACAAATGCCTTCAAGGACCAGTAAGAATCTGTATATATTTATACACTTATATATAGTACATGTATATAAAACATAATTTTTGTATACAAATGTACATGTTTATTATTTATAGTGACAAAAATTGACTAAATGCAAGTTTGGAAATAGTACAGTCAACCAGTTTAGAATCACCCGTCAAAACATTTAATCTTACAACCAGAATTATATCATTTTAGTTTAATATGAGCAGATGTAAAGAATATGATATATTTCTTATGAAAACCGGTAAGGGTAGACGACACGTGTACAGCTTTTTGTGGAAAATGTCAATTGATTGTCCACTTTCTTGAAAATTACGCAAATTACAAAACTGAATACTAAATATTTCAAAACTCCAAAGACTTTCTTTAAAAAAGAATAAGGACTTCTTTTTATCAGGACATTTCAAACTAGAGTCATTCATCCATTTCGGGCTAACCTTTGCAGCATTTATCGCCACTGAAAAAAATCAACAGTTTATTTGGGAAATTATTCCTTTATCCAAGGACGACCGTTTGTTTGTAAAATGAAGTAAAATGTAATCGGAAACGCCTGATAATAGGAACTGGTTGATAAACTGTACTTATCAATGCCAAATACTAGAATAACAACATGAAAATGATGCATAATAACATATACACAGATTGGTAAGTGACTCTGTCAGCTGCAGAAGAAGATCCATCCTCGTCATCATCAAGTAGAGCAAATATTCTAGTAGGTCCACCTGTGCCCCGTCTTACTTTCATACTACCAAGAACAATAGTTGTTCCACGTTGTGGTATACTGTCCAAGTTAGCAACATATTCTAACAATGGTACATTGTTTGGTTGTAGATAATTGTGACAGTAGTACTGGTCAGCTTGTCCAGGGTCTGTAGATGGTGTGTCCACGCCAAGAACCGAAACCTGTGGAATAGTGAAGTGTGTTGACCTACACTAATGATCCAGACTATGTACACTTAATCACACTCCTAACGCAACACCTGTATTTTCGTTATTTCTCAATTATTTCATTTACAATCGAAATTATAACTATCCATTGACAAATGTTCGAAAAATTATATTTAAAAAAATAGGTGTTCCGTAAGGAATGCGATCTGAAACCAGTTCAAACCACCCTGCTAATACCAATCAAAGTGGAAAGTTTACGCCTTTACGGGACATCTTATAGCAATTGATTTCGTTTGTCTTGTCAATGAACGTTAGAGTAGTAGCAAGGACGTTGTAACATTTTACAACCATCATTTGTATACGTGCGTGTACAGTAATAGCCAGAGACAACACAAAGGTAAACAAACAATGTGCACCATAAAAGTAAACAAACTCAATGATAAAAGACATAGAAATTACCTGTCTTTTCTGAAGCAACATTTCGCATGCTTCTAAACTCCATCCTGGGAAACGGAATGTGCTGGGATCACTGAGGTTTTGACTCCCAAACACTTTTTTGCTATCTGGGTATTTGTAACCCCAGCCAGAGTTCATCATAATGATCGCGTTTGATGGGATTTGTCCATGCTTGGCCTCGTGTTCTGCAATATTAAAGGCGTATTCGTATAATGATAAGTATGCGTCTCAGCGTATGCTACACTTCCGATGTATATTTGACATACGATGATAGGGACTTAAGTAAGCATAATAAAACAGTTTTGTAAAGCATGGCTAGCTTTGTAGAAATTCTTGGTATCATCCATAGGTTATGCACACCAATTTCGATTCACACCGCAGACATTTGAAATTTTATCCATAAACTATCACAATAATCGATCCATTAAAATCGCTTTGAGGTACAGTATGAACTAAGCTCCTTTTTCTCCTGCTAAATATTTCCTTTAAAGGTGCTGCCTCACAGATTGGGCTGATTTTTCATATATCGTGATTTTCCAACCTAACTAAGTATTGATGTAATAGAAAGTCACTGACAATTGCTTTATGATAGATTTGGTGCAAAAAAGCAATTTTATCCACTCTCGATGTCGCCCACTGAGTATTTTTTTCTTGAAAATAAAGCGGCAAGTTTCTTTCCAACATGCTTTGTGAATTATGTAATTCACTTGTGACCGAACTGTAACCTCAACAAACTACTGCGTAAACATCAGTGATGTATTTGGTTTGGTTAACGATTCGTTTTCATCAAATGCGAACAATTTTTAGGCTATTTAAGTAATAGTGGTGTTAATTCTATAGGGTATTAATACCCTATAGAATTTCTGATGTAAAAATACTAGATAAAGGAACAAAATGCCGTAGTTTCTCAAGTTATTTTAGATGTCAGTGAGTTTGTTTATTGGATATACAGGCAACTATACCAAAATAACGCGAATATTTGACAATTTTATTTTATTTTGCAATAAACCAATATGTGAGGCAGTCCCTTTAAGGTGAGAATAAATTGCTACATTGTATTGAGTATAAGCTATTAGCAAACGACCATAGTTAAATAATTATAACAATACAGACATATTCGGTTTTCAATCTTTTATAGGATCTTTAACATGTTTCAAAACAACGTAAATAAGAAGAAAAAACATTAATTTAGCCCGAAGATAATGCATTATACTATATAATTTATAGATATGTTTCGGTCCATGAGAGATTCATTTAAAACAGTTTTGTTGTGATTATAGTGGACTTACAGCTTGTATACGGGCGAACATACCATCGCTTGAATTTGAACTCGGAGGAGAGACATATGTGCACACATGTAAAAAATTACTTTTTTGCAAACGCTATAAACTTTCGAAACCATAACATTTATTTTATATTTTTAAAGAACCTCGGCTCTGTTTTCAGCGCCGTGTTGAGGTTAACATTTCGACGTACTGTCCCCTCTATGATTCTGATCATAAACTATATTTACCCTTGATGTCATCCACAGTTACAGCATAGTCAGGGTTCATCTTGGCTTGATCTCGGATGTCAATAACTACACCAGGCCCAATCAACTTGTCTACAGGTATCTCGGATAGGCCCTGGCGTCCGTTACCGAAATGGCTTGGGGCGTCAATGTGCGTGCCTTGGTGTTCATAATACTCCATCTTCCGTATGGCAACCCTTGATATAAATAATAATTATGTTGATTTCCTATTTAATTTGTCTTATTAATTAAACGTTATTCTGCATTATGAAATGATTGAATAACTATATTGCAAACACATCAAACAGTGAGTGTTTATGTTCTCTTACACATACTCTGCATTTTTATATAGTGTTTGCATGAAATTTTAGATGTTCAACTCTGTTCAAATATAAGTGGACACCCTGTCGTACATACTACATTTAGTATTCAGAAAGTGTAAAAGCCTTACTAGTACAAATAAATAAAAAAGAGCACTTTTCCACATTTTGTTGATCATCCCTTTAATGTCTGCTCGCCCTCATCTCCTGTTCTAGGTTTCTATGCCGAGTAGTCTTTGGTCACCCTCTCTTTGCTTGCCTTAATGGTTTCGTTGTAAGACTTGTCGAGTAGTGATGGCGTCATCTTTCCCCAGAGTAAGCCCGACCAAGTCTATTTCCCTTTCCTTATCTGGAGCGAATGAGGAAGCTGGTCTATGAGTTCAGTATAAGATGCGGTTGCTGGTACGGTTTGGCAACCACGTTCAGAAAAATATTATAATGCTACGATCATCAAGGAAATGACATATGCGCTGTTTCTTTTGGATGATGCTTTGGTGTTGTCCTTTTGATATATGGTCATCCTTGTGAGTAGTGGTTGTCTGGTGATCATTACTCCAGTTATGTTTGACTGACTGAGATGACAGGCCTTCGCAGGATAGTCTGTCATGGTTGTCTGGTGATCATTACTCTAGTTATGTTTGACTGACTGAGATGACAGGCCTTCGTAGGATAGTCTGCCATGGTTGTCTGGTGATCATTACTCCAGTTATGTTTGACTGACTGAGGTGACAGGCCGTCGCGGGATAGTCTGCCATGGTTGTCTGCTAACCATTACTCCGGTTATGTTTGACTGAATGAGATGACAGGCCGTCGCGGGATTGTCTGCCATGGTTGTCTGCTAACCATTACATTGTACTCCGGTTATGTTTGACTGACTGAGATGACAGGCCGTCGCGTGATAGTCTGCCATGGTTGTCTGCTAACCATTACTCCGGTTATGTTTGACTGACTGAGGCGACAGGCCGTCGCGGGATAGTCTGCCATGGTTGTCTGCTAACCATTACTCCGGTTATGTTTGACTGACTGAGATGACAGGCCGTCGCGGGATAGTGTGTAGAGGTTTTGTAGCTTTAAGTTTCATTTTTTCTGTTCGTTTTATGTTTGTCATTGCGACTTGTAGTCTCTAATTTCCATATGCGTGTTATTTCGGGCTCTGTTGTTTCTGTGGAGTGTTGCCCTCCCTGTCAGATTTATCATAGTCCCACACTCTGAGGCTACCTACAAAAGTTAACTCTCAATTGTCTGCTTGCTGGCCGTTTATCGGTATAAATCCTCCCAGTACCCATTCGTACGCGATTCAGTGTCACTCGATGCCCGACGTCCCAATCCAGATGATGTCTAATTCATGCCTGATTGCTGGACATTGGATGCATTGACCGGCGTCCGAGTTGTTTGTAGTCATAAATTACCCGGACCTGATTGGCCTTATGGGGCAGTAAACCTTGAGATAAACATTATAAACGTACACTATACGGGATATACAAATATATACACCTAATTACACTTACCACGCATCCCCGATGTAATCTTCGAAAATCGTTTCCATGTTGTAATAGGTAAGATTCTCTACTCCAAAGCCAGTAAGTGGATATTTTGGGGCGTTCTCGTCTAGCGTATGCGTCAAGTCAATGATATTTCTGGCGTCTGCGATGCATATAGCCACCAACGCTACTGCTAACACTGAAGTTACCATAATTCTGAATATATCTGTAATACAAAATGATTTGGTTTGGTTGACACTAAAAAATTCATCTAGTTTTGAGCATAACTAAAAGCATTTATTATTCGCTATCAATGGATTATAGAGATTTATCAGTGAAAATAACAGTGAAATTATCCTTTTGTTATTTTCGCTGTTTTATAAGCTGATTCCATAACCATACAGAAAACTCACGATTTCAATGGATATCTGATATTTTAAGACATTCTACACTGAAGACAAAAAAGTTGATAAAGTGAGGACTGGGTCATGAACATTTTAATCAATCTAGCCAATGTGAGTGATAGTCATTCATCATCATATTCTATATGTATTTGTGAAAAAAACATTTTAAGTAAATTAATTAACAAAAATACACGAATGAAAGTATACCTAGATAAATGAACTATATAAAAATAACTATAATTGAGTGTTTGAATGAATACATAAAACGTTTATATATACATTTGACATATTATACTAACAACATTATTTTACGAAAGGGTTATTAAGAGATAGTAAATTGTCAATCGTTCGTTATTTTGACTTCAAATGCTTTGCAAACGTATACAACTAAATTACGAATGATTTTGCACAGATTAATAATAGAACAGTTTTGTGCATGCTAGGACAAATGCGATACTATGGTTTTAGGTATGCAATTCTCAAATCTTTATAAGTTCATAGTGAAATAGTAAATGGTATTTGTCTTCAAGTTTGGTGCAGAGATTTCATAAACATTCGTCAATTGATACGTTAGGCCTTTCTCAATAATAAGTCTGTGTGATGCCACTCTCAATCGAGTTAATGGAGTTCATATTTCGGAATGTCAACCATGTTAAGATATTCTTTAAACTCAAAAGTATTAAACTTTCTATACAACAAAGCCCTGCTCGAATCAAATAACACAGACTTCAAGTTTCGAATAAACCTATCCTTCAATCGTTTTTTTCAGAATAATTGACAAAATATGGTTGAGTTACCTACTCTCTGAGATATACGTTCTAATTAAATACACATACTATTACTTTGATCAAATAGTATTTATTTTCACTGTGTTCAATGAATCAAAGTACTGATGTAAAGAATGTCTCGGTCAACTTAACAGCATTTATATTTTGGGTTAACGCCTTTACAACATAACTTTACAATGTTTGTTCAGCTACACTATAATACTGCCAATGACCTGCTCACCAGTAAAATACAAACACACACACAGCCTTTAAAATTTCGTAAGGATTACTAGTACATTATACAATTATGGTGGACTGGTACATCAATCGGCATTGTATGAATTTTTTGTCCAATTTATTAACAAAATGAGACAGTGAAATAAAAATTTTGTTAGTGATTTTTAAACACGGATAAGTCAGTAAGTTGTTTGACATTATGAACTCGTATCTATCTTAATGAATATTTCTTGCTTCAGGTTCGAGTTTTATTGGATCCACCTGCATGTATTTGCCGTTGTTAAACATTGTTTTGCCTAAAAATAGCAGTACTGACGCATTAGACCACTCGACTATCGCAACAACGCTCCGAACAGCTCTAAGCTTTCAGCCCTAACTTAT
Source organism: Spisula solida (assembly GCA_947247005.1). Taxonomy (NCBI): domain Eukaryota; kingdom Metazoa; phylum Mollusca; class Bivalvia; order Venerida; family Mactridae; genus Spisula; species Spisula solida. Next base: position 48,733,063 of record OX365944.1, on the reverse strand, counting down.
AAGATTACCACATTTTCGTCAACATTTTAGAGGGGCTCCGCATCTCGGTCCCGTCTGGATCGGTGACAATGGGGCATGTGTTAACCAGCAAGTCACAAGATTAATACACTTATAGTATGAAAGTTATGCCAGATGTCTACGTAATTCTGGAACAACCCTCGTAGACGTGTAAAAGAACAACAACTTACTGCAAGAACTGATGAAGAGAATGTGCTCGAAAATTTGATAGAAGAGTTATTTATTTATTCTACTACAAGAACGTTCAACCATAAAATTAAATAACAAAACCAAGACTACCAACCCCGACCAACTGCTCCATGTAAGATGTAAGAAAAAGATACAGTGACAAAAATTCTAACTAAAAAGTCGACAACACGTACGTAAAAAAGATGGTTGACTGTAAAGCTTTCGTTTTGGTACGGACAGTGACAAAATTAATCACAATGGGAGTTAATCAAGTAGTTGTAAGGTGCACGAACTCCACACTTACCCTACAGACAATCTTATGTAAAAGGACAGTGTAAATAAAAGTTTTCCATAATGCAATACCACTTATATCAAAGGAAACATCAATAAGTTATACATGTAAAAACCTAACTCCGCAGTTGATATGTTTTTTTGTGTTTTATGATAAATGTATTTAGCCGAAATATGTTTGCTGAAAAAATATGGAGTAGAATGTTCAAATGTGTATTGTCAAATGCACTCGCGCACAATAAATACAAAATCTCATTTAGGAAAAGAAATTAAATATGTACCTTATTTATAACTGTAGTAAAAATAAATCCACACAAAAACCTCGCCGATGTTAGTGAAAGGTGTATGATTGTACACCTGTGTTTACCAACTTCAAACTGTCACGTTACTCGACCATGCAATAAATTATCATTGAACAAGAATTGAGAGGTCAGTTACTTCAGCATACTTCTTTAAAAAGTTGCTTTGTATGCCCCTATGGCCACGGTTTATTAGTCGTCAGTTGTTATAAAATATGTTTGATATATTGCAGAAACGCGAGGACTAATGTATAGTGTGGAGCTACCTTGTAATTATATATTTTGACAGGTCAAAAAAGTCTACTGTACAATACTATCATATGTTGGACTAAAACAATTGCCGCATGTATGTACGTACCTCATTTTTAACTGTTCGCCGTTTTAAACGGTTTCTTTTTACGTACAGGGACATTTTACCAGTATTTGTTAGAACAATCAAATAATATGGCTTATTGTTATCTACAATAATGCCCCAGTTATTTTAGCAAAACTTTGGAATGGATTTTGAATTGTAAAAAGGGAGACTACTCTGGCACGCCTATTAAACAAGTTTCAAGAGTTATCTCATGTACATTGTACTTCCTGTTGAGACAGGAAGTTGCATGGAATTGTCTCCCTTCTCCCTGTCTGCTATTTTCATAACAAATCTACTCAAATTTATATCTGCTTTAATCTGCTTACTTTGTAATTTGTTTGATCTAAAATCATTACAAAACGTTTATATAATGCCTGGAAGAGGGAAAGGAGCAAACAAGAAGGCTGGAAAACTTCAGGAGAAGCAGAAAAGAGATGATTTTATGGAGAAGTCAAATGACCTTCCAAATATTAGGCCCTGAGAGTTGTGGCAATTCACAAGGTAATATTAACCAAATGCAGAGTTTGATTGGTACAAGATCAAGTAAAAATATTGTGATACAATCATATCTCAATAACTTAATTCATCATTGACAAAGAGGTCCAATGATCTAGTTTTTTGATAGGCCAGTCAGGTAAAGGTGGCAGGGATACACAAAATAAAGTAAAATGATAATTCAAATTTAGCAATTCAAATTTAAGGGCGCTGTTGAGCTTGACAGAATGCGCCCTGGTTCTTTTCTCGGTCTGGATTCCAAAATATACTGGACAAGTTCCAACTTGCTTAAATTTCAACAAAGGGTTTTGTAAATTCATAAACTGCAAGTTCCCTCATATTTGCTGGCAAGTAGAGATCCATATTCCAGGCCAGTATTTACCTGGCGAGGTTCCAATCATTTTATGCAACTGGCACAGTCACCTGTTAATGTGTCTAAACACAAAGAAGGAACTTCTTGATTGTGATGAGGCAGAATCGCGATTTATTTAATGGTTTTTCATTAACATGCCCTACTAGTCAATCAGTAAACAACGACATTTCCCCATCTTTCTGCACTGTCCATTAAACCAGTTTTGATGATGCTGTTCATATGGTACAAGAACTGTGTCATAAATTTATGTGAAGTATCTCAGATGGATGTTAAAAGTGCATTTAGGTCTCTAGCCAGTGAATATGAAAGATTTTGACTCATTGGGCTTTACATTAATTTTGACGAATACTACTAGTTCCGTAAGTGTTTACCATTTGGATGAGTATTGTTGTAATGTGTTTAACAGGTTTGGTGATACTCATGTGGTAAAAAAAAAAGAAAGGTAAACCTCAATCAGGTCCGTGTTAGCGTTTAATGCAAGATTTTAGCAATGCACACAGCAGCTAGGCAATCCCAGAAAACAGAAAGCCCAGTCCACGCAATAGTCATTATAACTAAAAATTTTGGTTTAGAATTAGATTCTGATGAAATTTAATGGTGATTGCCGCAGCAAAGCTTAATGAACTATTGGTTCAATGAAACATTGTAAAAAATAAAGAAATGCAGAGTTTGATTGGTGTTCTGAATTTCGCATGATGGGCAATTATCCAAGGTCGACTCATCCTTTCTTAGACTACTTATAAATTCTATTTGTGGTCATACTAAACCACACCATCATTAAGAGTTAAGCTGGTATTAAGCTTGGCCTTATTATGTGGAAATAATTATTCTCCCAGTTCAATTGTATTATTAAGTCTTTCATGACCGCTTTTGGTCATATAAAAATGGCGACAGTGGCAAAGGTTTCGGGCTTCGGAATATTCTTTGCAAATACATGGTTTTCTGAAAAGTGATATAATCATAAATGTTATTGTCAGTAATGAGTGACATAAAATCAGCTATTCTGAGAATATTACAGTGCTTGAACTATTTCCAATTACCATATAAATATTGACACGGGGTGAACAATTCAGAATTATGAAGATATGCTTAAGATCAGATACCTTGTGTGCCATGTCGGTCATGTCATAAAAATGACCTCAAAGCCTCCTTTTATCTGGAATTGTCATGGAACTTTACATTAAAATGTTTGGACTTCAATATAGTAGTTAGAGCTGAGCATGTACTTTGAGCAAAGAGGGGGAAAAACGAATGCTTTGTCTTGCATTCTGGACAGATTCTGATTACTTGGTCCAAAAGCAAGTCCAGACCCATGCATAATAGAGTCCCAACTTTGGCAAATATTCAATGACAAGCTGCTTAAGACTGATTAAGTCAGCTGTTTCAGATTATAATGGAATATAAAATTGCCATTAACCATTTTAATAATTTCAGAGCAATTATATAAAAAAAATTTTTTTTATAATTTATTCTAAGAATGACCAATTCACATTGGATACATTATATTGGAGCTATAACTTACTAGGAATTTGGATAATATGGGATACAGTATATTGGAGCTATAATGTACTTACTGGGAATTTGGATAATATGGGATAGAATATAATGGAGATATTGTTTTTGTATAGAGCATTCTGTTATGTGAAGAATTACGCTCTATCGACTGTCAGGCTGCATATGGGGGTATTTGTTTTGTCCCAAGCTTCGTTTAAATAACCCATCAATAAAAAAAAAATAATAAAAAAAAAAAAATAAAAAAAAAATAAATAAATGAAAAATTATTGATGCATATTCTGGTACATAAGAATGTAATTATTACCAAAAGATTCATGCAAGGATACCCCTATAATTTTGGGGGACAAAGTGTAACATTTAAGTGTGCTACACTTTGTTGTGGCGGAAAATCATAGGCGGCTGTGGTGGGATGGTGCCACTCTCAATTTTATACATTTATTTCGTAAATTATACAATATTTAGCATAGGTATGGATGCTTTTATCCTCTCCATAATATGGCTCAAGGAATAGCTAATTTCCTTGTGATTACCAATTTGGAAGGATATCATCTATGCTTTGCACATTTCTTAAATTTGCATTAGTATACTTTGGGTCTGCTCGGAACAGGTGGGCCTAAAGTGGAGACAATTTTATGGAGATATTTTAACTTATTTACGGAGATAGGATATTGACTGGAATCCGAGATTGGATGGAATACGTTATAGATATTTAACAGAAAGAACATTTACTGGGGAATTGGGATACAGTATATTGGAGCTATAATATACTTACTGGGAAATTGGATAATATAGGATACAGTATATTGGAGCTATAATATACTTGGAGATATTGTAATACGGAGACTGGAATATGCAGATAGGCTGGAAGGCTTGTCAGTTAAGGGATACCTAATATAACATGAAAATCTAAGTAGGCGGCACCATCCTATCCTCAGCATGTGCCTTTATTCCATTAAAATTACGTGAATTCCATATGGCAATTACAAACACTTAAACACTTTGTAATTGATTACCAATGGAATTAAGCTAAGGACTTCTTCAGTGCGGTCAAACTATGCCACTTACTTATAATTTATTGATTACTGAAACATGGAAAATGATGATTGGATTAAATGCAGAAATTTGGAAATCATAACTTGTGTTGTTAAATATATAAGTTTAGTCTTAAAATAATATGGCTTATTGTTATCTACAATAATGCCCCAGTTATTTTAGCAAAACTTTGGAATGGATTTTGAATTGTAAAAAGGGAGACTACTCTGGCACGCCTATTAAACAAGTTTCAAGAGTTATCTCATGTACATTGTACTTCCTGTTGAGACAGGAAGTTGCATGGAATTGTCTCCCTTCTCCCTGTCTGCTATTTTCATAACAAATCTACTCAAATTTATCCCACCCGCCACACCCTAATAATAATGTGATCTTGTACGTTTATAAAATGCTTGTTCTATACGAACAGAAAGGACGGTTTTGCTGCTTGGAGAATTTATATTTTCAGAATGGTCGGCACGAAAGTAATCTTGATGATACACAAAATACGTCTGTTCCATGAAATGCACAGCAATGAGGGCGGGCGAAAATACTGTCAAATGGGTTCAAGTCTACACATTCGTCTAGATCTACACGTCTGCTATACATTGATACTATGTTGGGACTATACATTGATATTATGTTGGGACGACTCACTCTGCATATAGGACGTATGTAGTCGACAAGGTTTGCACAGGCCTTGAAAAGTCTTTGAATTTGGTTTCAACCTTGAAAAGAACTTGAATTTAACTGAATATACTTGAATTCAGACAAACAGCCTAGAATATTGAAAAAAGTCAATGGATGTTGTCAAAAAGGGTACATTAGAAATTGGTGTGTATCTTTTTCTCAAAATTTGAAAGTACATTGTCATTGGATTAATGGCGTCGAGCGCAATCGGGTGTTCTTGTGTATGACTAAACTCGAAATAGTGCATAAAATGTCAGCGCATACTGGCATTTTGGAACTAAGTTACCTGGAGTGCCATTCTACCTGGAATTTTGGCGTGATAATTTCGTATGAACCATGGTCGGATTTTACAGTAAACACATGACTTTATAGTTGAATACGGTATTGGGAGTTGAATACGGTATTGGGAGTTGAATACGGTACAGTGCGCTGACATTCACGGAAAGGACATTTATATGTAACTAATTTACTCTGTGCTTATGTACATATTGACTTTATAGTTGAATATGGTATTGTGAGTTTAATATGGTACTGTGCGCTGACATTATCAGACATTTATTGTGTAACTCATTTACTCTGTGCTTATGTACTTATTGACTTTATAGTTAAATACGGTATTGTGAGTTAAATATGGTACTGTGCGCTGACATTCTCAGACATTTATTGTGTAACTCATTTACTCTGTGCTTATGTACATATTGACTTTATAGTTGAATACGGTATTGTGAGTTTAATATGGTAATGTGCGCTGAAATTCTCAGACATTTATTGTGTAACTCATTTATTATGTGCTTATGTACATATTGACTTTATAGGTGAATACCGTATTATGAGTTTAATATGGTACTGTGCGCTGACATTCTCAGACATTTATTGTGTAACTCATTTACTCTGTGCTTATGTACATATTGACTTTATAGTTGAATACGGTATTGTGAGTTTAATATGGTACTGTGCGCTGAAATTCTCAGACATTTATTGTGTAACTCATTTATTATGTGCTTATGTACATATATTTAAAGATCAAAACTTGAGTTAAATACTGTATTGTGTGCTAACATTGTCATACAATTTAAATAACAGTTATCATTTAGGTGCCGCATTGGAGAGTAAAAAGGCTTGAAACTATGATATTATTTGAGGGGCGGAAAATCATAGGCGGCTGTGGTGGGATGGTGCCACTCTCAATTTTATACATTTATTTCGTAAATTATACAATATTTAGCATAGGTGGATGCTTTTATCCTCTCCATAATATGGCTCAAGGAATAGCTAATTTCCTTGTGATTACCAATTTGGAAGGATATCATCTATGCTTTGCACATTTCTTAAATTTGCATTAGTATACTTTGGGTCTGCTCGGAACAGGTGGGCCTAAAGTGGAGACAATTTTATGGAGATATTTTAACTTATTTACGGAGATAGGATATTGACTGGAATCCGAGATTGGATGGAATACGTTATAGATATTTAACAGAAAGAACATTTACTGGGGAATTGGGATACAGTATATTGGAGCTATAATATACTTACTGGGAAATTGGATAATATAGGATACAGTATATTGGAGCTATAATATACTTGGAGATATTGTAATACGGAGACTGGAATATGCAGATAGGCTGGAAGGCTTGTCAGTTAAGGGATACCTAATATAACATGAAAATCTAAGTAGGCGGCACCATCCTATCCTCAGCATGTGCCTTTATTCCATTAAAATTACGTGAATTCCATATGGCAATTACAAACACTTAAACACTTTGTAATTGATTACCAATGGAATTAAGCTAAGGACTTCTTCAGTGCGGTCAAACTATGCCACTTACTTATAATTTATTGATTACTGAAACATGGAAAATGATGATTGGATTAAATGCAGAAATTTGGAAATCATAACTTGTGTTGTTAAATATATAAGTTTAGTCTTAAAATAATTGCCAATTCCAACTTCTCTTTCACTACTCGGGTAACATATTCGATGAAATAACCAATGCCCATGAAGAATCCCAAGATATCTAACTCAGATCGTCTGAAGCGATTTTTACCAGTCTACATGTAGTCATACTCTTCTACGCACAAGATATTTCGCCAGTTGAATTATGGCATCAACAGTTTGCATTAGAATTATTTGGTTTTGGTTCCTGCTAATAAAGCGTCTAATTTGCAATGCTAATATAATGATTGGGTTAATGAATCCTACAAAGCATATCTCAAAATTTCCAATTTGTAGTTGTAACTGGCAATTTAACTGTTTTACTTTATAAATTGATCGTTTCAATTTGGTCAAAAAGATAATATTAAGTCAGACAGGGAAGGCAGCACTCAGCTAAATCAGCCGAGCACAGAAAACATATAAGCGGCACAGACAATGTCAAACGTAAAAATCTAGCAACTACAAAAACACGGCATCCCGTCCCGAACCCCTTTACAGTCATTTAAACTTTCTTAATTGTATGAGGCACCTGGTATTAGAGTTGAAGAAAATACTGAAACTCAAACACGTGTTTCGTACACGGTGGTTGTCATTTGGCGGTGCCCTGGCAGCACTGTTAAAGAACTACAGTGTCGTTATTTCTGTGTTAACTACAAAGGCTCAGGGTCTTGTTAAATCAATAGCTACATGCAAGTGTTTTTGTTGAGATGTTATGCATTATACATGCATATTGCCCAAGTCATTCCAGTCTGAGAATATAAACTTTGCGGTCGTCTGTCCTCTGTTTCAGAGGACCGTCAGGAAGGTAGAGTCTGTTGCTGCTGGTACTGGTCAGACCACCACAACCTTCCCACAGAGTATCACCGACACATGTTGAGTCTGAGCGTTGTGGGGGTCTTTAAAGGGAGGCTCAGTCGCTGTGTATGCTGTTTTGTGACAATGTTGTTACTAACCCGAAGAGCTGGTTCGATCCGACACGTGACAGTGCAATGCTGTCAGCTATGTCGAATGTGTTTTGTCCAAGTATCATCGGAAAGGTGGCTACTCCTGCCGACAGTCAAGCAGTGGACAGTGACATAAATGCGATAGTCCCACACTATGATAAGGATGGATTATCTGAATAATTGTTGTCAGAGTTTATGTACGACTTGGCTGAAAATGTTCCAAAACTGAAATTGTTAAATTCTGAGTACCGTATGATGTTCTGCATTACTCCACCACCAAGCAGTCTGTCTATCCCAATGTTGCAGATATTGCCCTTAGGTTCTTGGCAACACTCATTTCTACAGTAAAGTGTGAGCGAGGATTAAGCCGCCCTAACCTTATAAAGCTAAGACAAGGAAATGTTTGAGTGATTGATGGTACAGGTAGTGCATTTGATTATCAACGTGCTTTTAACAAGTGTGTAAATTAATGTCAGAAAAAGAAGAATTCTATAAGTGTACATGTGATAACATGGTCGCTGCACAACCTTCACTCAGATAATTTTGACTCAGATAATTTGAAAACATGTGCCTATGGTAAAACAAGTGGGTTAATCTCAGAAAAAGAAGAATTCTGAAAGTGTAACAAGTTGGTTAATGTCTGAAAAAGAAGAATTTCTATAAATGTACATGTGATAGTCTTCTGCTTACTGGAATGAGAAATACTGAAAGTGTAATGAGAACTGTCTGATACTGGTAAGTTTTGAAATATCTTGGAGTACAATGTATGTATATTTTTACTCTCCCATTGCCTCGCACGAAAATTCCGTTCTCTCCGTCAAAGTCAAAGCGCTGTGTGGAGCGTAGTATATTTTCTACTATTTACTAGATGTAGTTGAAGATATACATATATGTTAGTATAAATGTTGCTTGAATACGTTGTTTAATTATTTCATGAATTAAGATGGAATGAGTAGCTTGGATTAGTTTGAAATTGTGACTCTTGAGAAGGTAACTATATTCACAGGGCTGGTGTTGGTCATTATGAATAATGTACCCTTTCTTACATGAAATAATGAAAATCAGAAGCGCTTGTTGAAAACGCGCGTTAAGTTTGGCTATTATGTTTTTGGAGAAAACTAAAGTCTTTATTAATTCATAAGGGCCAGCACCAGCCCTTGATAGCTACATTTCGAGTAAATTCTATATTTTTTAGTGTTCCCTCCTCCTGTTGACGTGTTTGAGAGTAACAAAATTAAAAAAATCCTATGACCTTAATTTAACGCACCAGAATTTATATAATGCTGCTGTAATTTTAGAATTGACTTAAAATCTAGTTTTACTTAACGTACACATCATTTACGTTGGAGTTCGATCTTGAGTGACATTTGCACTTTATTTTATTCTGGACAGCTCGGAACATTTCTGAAGGTCCATACTCTTTAGCATCGTAAATTGAAAACATCTCAGGGACACCCCTGTGCTCGTTTAGTCAGGTTTCCTGTTTTTCTCTCATGTAAAATTACAGTCTGATCAGTCCAATCATGGTCTGGTGTCCATCTTCTATTTCGATCGACATCATCCGTCCTTCTCTTTCTCATGCATATAGAAAAAGCACATACATTTAGTTTGAATACCATGTGAGACAATTTAATGTATGTTCGGAAAATTTATGTAGTAGCCTACATATGGAAACCAAATATATGTATGTTACCGACCAGCACACACTTCGAAGTCGTTATTTCCCTTAGTACGTATAGGTAAATACAAATGTATGATATTAATATTACTATACATTTATATGTAAACAGAAATAAAACATCAATCGTGTGTCTTGTTAGTCACACTGTTACTTACCAGTACTTATCCCGGTATGTTTGTCCAAGATCGCTCTACATTCATTGCATCTCGACTTTCACTGTTCTCTCCAGTGTTTCTTTATATTCACATGTCCTGTTATCTCTGACATAGATTCCTGACGAGTGGCTATGGGAGTTACCTGAAGAATTGGAAATATATTCCTGACGAGTGGCTAAGGGGGTTACCTGAAGAATTGGACATATATTCCTGACGAGTGGCTATGGGAGTTACCTGAAGAATTGGACATATATTCCTGACGAGTGGCTAAGGGAGTTACATGAAGAATTGGAAATATATTTCTGACGAGTGGCTAAGGGAGTTACCTGAAGAATTGGACATATATTCCTGACGAGTGGCTATGGGAGTTACCTGAAGCATTGGAAATATATTCCTGACGAGTGCCTAAGGGAGTTACCTGAAGAATTGGACATATATTCCTGACGAGTGGCTATGGGAGTTACCTGAAGAATTGGACATATATTCCAGACGAGTGGCTATGGGAGTTACCTGAAGAATTGGAAATATATTCCTGACGAGTGGCTATGGGAGTTACCTGAAGAATTGGACATAGATTCCTGACGAGTGGCTATGGGAGTTACCTGAAGAATTGGACATATATTCCAGACGAGTGTCTATGGGAGTTACCTGAAGATTTGGACATATATTCCTGACGAGTGGCTATGGGAATTACCTGAAGAATTGGACATAGATTCCAGACGAGTGGCTATGGGAGTTACCTGAAGAATTGGACATATATTCCTGACGAGTGGCTATGGGAGTTACCTGAAACATTTGACATAGATTCCAGACGAGTGGCTATGGGAGTTACCTGAAACATTTGACATAGATTCCAGACGAGTGGCTATGGTAGTTACCAGAAGAATTAGACGCCCGTTGAATCAGGCGTATCTCGTGTGACAGAGATAGGACCCCGTGGCACTCCCCCTTTATCGTTGATTTACAACCATTGCAATTACATTGATTTGTTATATTCCAGCATAACATACACATACAGTTAAGCAGTATTAGTGCTGTGGCAATCATCTTCACACACACTGGTGGGCAATGTAGTAATTAGTGTGGTCATGAACAATACGTGGTGGCTATGCCAGAAAGGTATCATTATTATATCTGGCTTCATGTAGTTAAAGTCCTTCAATGACTTGGGACTTATATTAAATTTAGTGAGGTGCCAAACAATTATGTTTGTTATGGAGAGTTATGTGTACGTTCCAATACAACAACAAAACATTTAATGCAAATAATTATATTATCATGTTATACTTATTTTGGTGTTTATATACAAACAATCATATTGTATAGTATGTATAGAGAATATAAAATATTATAAGATGTGCTATTTCTAAATTAATATCTAACATAAATTAGTACCGCGCATTAGAATATAACCTACATTATGAGCCAATGAAAACGCCACATTTTCGCGGTTAAATGAAAATTTAATCATTAAAATATTCTCTTAGCAGACTTGACGTCATGCGTTGGCGCTAATTTCTATCGGCCAATCAGAATGCAGAATGTTATATTCTAAGTTAGTTAGAACATATTAAGTAAATTTTAATGACTAAAAAGGACTCGCTTCGCTTCGCTCGCTCCGCCCTTTTTAATCATTAAAATTTACTTAATATGTTCTAACTATAACTTGGAACACTGGACACTTAATGTCGATATCTTAAATCTTAAACAGTCAATAGATGTCAGACACTATCCTGTCATTTTAAACAACATGAACAACACGTATAAAAACACACATACATATAGAAAATATAGAATATACGAGTCCATCATACCAAGAGTATCAAACCATTCACTCAATGAAAATATCACATGGATTCCAAACAACATTTGGTCATAATAATATTAACCATATAATGGCATTTCTAGCGGACTGACAAAACTTGTCGTACTCCATGTGCTACTCTTTCTTTTCTTGCTGTTACGTTACTTCTCACGATCGAAGAAAATGACAACACAGAAATAATGCAATGTGGTTACATCTACAAAAATATAAAAGTGCTGTTTCACTAAATATAACGTATACAACAGAATTCAAAGTACAAATGTAACTTATATTTTAGCGAGACGGAATAAGTATGCGGTCATTTGGTTCAGGCCTTGCTTATTGATCAATGGCCTTCGACCTTGAAGGAACCACTATGAAAACGTTTCGGTGTTATTATGATATGTGTTATTCTTTGTTATTAAATAATTTTCATAATTCTAATAATTACCGAACGATAAATAAATACGTGCATTTGAATTGTGTTGTATATACAATTACACGTTTTAAACTGTATGCATGTTTTGTCAAGTCATCGTAATTTCTTATATACTTTTGTATAAATGTACTAGAAAAACAACATAAACACGGTACACAGAAAGATGTACACAAATTGGAAAGTGGCCCTGTCAGCTGCATTAAAATATCGGTCTTCATCATCATCAAGTAGAGCAAATATTCTAGTCGGTCCCCCAGTGCCCTGTCTCACTTTCATAGTTCCGAGAACAATGGTTGTTCCACGTTGTGGTAAACTATCTAAGTTAGCAACATATTCTAACAATGGTACATTATTTGGTTGTAGATACATGTGACAGAAGTACTTCTCAGCTTGTCCAGGATCTGTAGATGGTGTGTCCACGCCAAGAACAGAAACCTGTGAAATAATAATATATTTTCCTTACACTATTGTACAAGACACAGTACGTCACTCTAAAACCGAGACCACCTCGCCTCAACCAATAAAGGGGATACGCATTACGCCTTATATTGGGCCAAATTGGTACATTAAGGTAGGACTTGGTAGCTGTTCTTGGTTACTTTCGTGTGTTCTTTGTGACGTATGTTTGTGGTATGTAATTTTTCTTTTTTCTTTTTAATTTTGTGTCTTTCGTGCTTGGCTGTCTCTTTCAGTGCTGTCTTCCTTGTCCGATTTGTTAATGTCTTTTTACGATCAAATTTTATAGAAACCTATTTTTGTCTTTGAAATACAGATTTTAACTAACCGAACTATGTAGGTGTCCTAGAAACATTTTGTGCCAATGCAGGCTGTTATCATTTACCGTGATTCTTAAACATTCAATGCTTTTTTGACAGGTAAAACTAGGTCTTTTAGCTTTGTTACGGCTTAAACTAGGTCTTTCAGCTTTTTGACAGGTAATTGTCTACTTACCTGTCTTTCCTGAAGTAACATTTCACATGCTTCTAAACTCCACCCTGGGAAACGGAAAGTTGTTGGATCACGGAGATTTTGAGTCCCAAACACTTGTGTGTGGTTTGGATATTTGTTACCCCAACCAGAGTTCATAATAATAATCGCGTTAGGTGGGATTTGTCCAAACTCTGCTTCGTGCTCTGCAACATATAATGGATAAATATGTTTCTCGGTGCATTTTCACTACAGCATATTTAACCGTTCAGTTATGATGTACATGTTGTATATATAACTACTAGTAGCTAAAATAGGTATTTAGTTGTTGGTTAAATGTAATCGCCCGTTATCTAGAACATTTCCGTTAACCCGACTTTGGTGACAAAAATATGATATATAGTATATACCTGTACACATATTTTTATTGCTATTTATATAAGTTTAATATGTCATTTTTACAAAAAAGAACAAAAAATACTACCAAATGCTCATATACATGTATATGTTAATTAAATCAACTCATAACATGCATATTTTCTCACAGCCATGATGTTTTACCATCTATAATGACGTTACTTAACTTCTTATTTTCAAAGACCATACAATTACAATTTTCTTCATACTCATCGTTAGTTAGTAAGCTGGTTCGTCCTCAAAACGGATTTGAAGACACTTCTGCGTAAAGTGATGTGACATAAGCGTTTAGGTAAACATAAAAAAGAATTTCGGTAAACCTTGCTAGCTTTGTGTAAATGATACATGATAAATGGATATGTCGATGTATACTTATGTTACTCACAAACTATTTCTAATGCATACGAATTTAGAGTTCGAGTTAGATGGCCATAACGTAGCCTTTTTGGACATAAAGGCTCCTCCTAGTCAAAACCATTGATACCACCATTAACTACCTCCTACATGTTTCCGGTCATAGTCTTAACTTACCCCTGATATCTTCTACAGTGATAGCATAGTCGGGATTCATCCTGGCTTGTTCTCTGATGTCAATAACTACACCAGGTCCAATCAACTTCTCTAAAGGTATTTCATTCAGGGCCTGGCGTCCGTTACCGAAATGATTCGGGGCGTCAATATGCGTTCCTTGGTGTTCATAATATTCCATCTTCCGTAACGCAAGCCTTGACATATATAAATAGAACTTGCGTGTTTAAATACGCAATATAAAGATATACTGATATCCTCCTAACTTTATCTTTTTAACTAAATGAGTTTAAGCTTTTATGTAAATATCATGTAAAGAAGTAATTGAATCGTGCAAAGTTCTATAATTAGTCAATGTTCCGCAGGCGATGCATATTCTAAGTTGTATTATGTTACTTTATGCTCAAATATGAAACAAAATACGTAAAATGTATTGAGAAAATTCTTGATTATCCTACTTTTTACTGCGCGCTTTACGAGGAAAATTCATAAACATATAAATGGTGTTCATAATCATGAAGCAAATATAATTTACACTCTCTGTTGAATTGATTTAAATGGTATTCAACCACGGGGATAGCTGAATCCACATTTTCGTGTCACATAAATCATGATACTAATAAACTCACCACATATCATCGATGTAACCTTCGAAGATTGTTTCCATGTTGTAATAGGTAACATTCTCTGCTCCAAAAACATTTAGTGGATATTTGGGGGCGTTCTCGTCTAGCGTATGTGTCAGGTCGATCATTTTCCTGGCGTCTGTGGTGCCTATAATTACCAACGCTACTGCTAACGTTGATGCCACCATTGTTCTAAGCATATCTATAATGAAAAGTGTTTCTGTATACTATGGTTTGAAACTAGAATAGTGTACCTAAGCCAAATATAACTACCAGTACCCGTATCACGACAACTTTACTACATAACTATCATAATAGAGTAAAGGCTTCAGAACATAAACATTCAACATTATAACCTGCAGAATGACTCGGAAAGTGAAAAGATAGCTTATATCCTTTCCGCTACCATAGCGTGCTAATGCAGACTGGCCGGGATGGCCATTTCGGCCTTCCGTTTTTTAAGACCTAAATGCCTATATTTGGGAATTTTGCTGTCATGGGTACACATGCATCCCAGACTAAAGGATATTACGGGCCCGAGGTCGTGCAAGGTTTTTGGGCCCGCTGTGACCCCTTTAAAAAGGGCTTGAACGTAGATTTTACAAAACTGAAATTACTGGTCCTACCCGCCATTGCGGTACGATCCCCAGTGGAAATTCATTAACATTTAAAAGGAATATCAGGCTAGACAAAGGGGTCAGGATCAGTGCCCTAAAGGGGCCAAAAAGTAGGCCTACCAAGCTAAAAAGAGAAGTTTTTCGCACAAGAGTCACCGTCACATCGTCATTTCCGGTGACCTTTAGTAGAAATGTTGACAATTTTTCCAACTTCCACTTTGGGGCACGTGTGTAGCATCTGAAAGTATCGAGTTTTTATCAGTGCTGCAAGTCAATAGTGTCTCAGGGACGAGCTATAGGGATCATAGCCACCCCCCCCCCCCAAATCGTGGTAGCGAAAAAATATACAGATGTGCTAGAATGAGAAAACATAATTTCGTAATCTTGTAAAAGACTCCGAAAAGTAACTCACCAACCTGTGAAATGATGTTAAACACACAAGAAAGTTCCTTAAAAAACCTTTCTTTTATGAAGGAACTTGATGGAAGCTCGGGAGCAAAAACTGATCCTACGCTAGCCAACACAGGCTCCCTACATACCAAAATCAGAACACGCACCCACGTCATGGATAACTGCATCCAGAACCAGCAAACCCAAATCAGATGGGTTTAATTTCAGGCCTTAAAGATCATTAAAAAACCTTGTTTATAAAGTAAAAACCCAAAGACGGCCAACCTCGAGCCACTTTAGACAAAGCGTTATCACAAAAACCATTTTGCAAGCAGAGAAAGTTAAAATGCTATTGTCACACCCACTCCACACAAACCTCTAAACGACAAAATCTCAACGGTATCGTCAAGGAACTACCAAAAGGAAAAACAGCATCTCCTGATACAGAGATAGTGATGAATCAACAGGAAAAGCAGTTCAGAATGCGAATGCTGGAAGTTGAGTCTACATCAAATTTCCATAGAGCTCCACTGTTTTCCAGTAGGCAAGAGATGCTCCAATCACAACGCCGAGATGCAAGTCCTCATAACAGCCACACTCCCAACTGTCTTAAGCGAAGGAAAAGATAAACAATTTTTGTCTTTATAACGGACTCAATGTACGCACTTTTTAAAGTGCTCTTAGCAGAACCTTTGTGTATATCCTTGTCAAACACAAAAAGATTATATTAAGTCATACAGGGAAGACAGCACTCAACTTAACCAGCCGAGCACAGAAAACATTAAAAACACACAAAGCACAATGCCCAACTAAACAAGCGCAGATCCGCCCAAGTCCAAGCTGTCGAAAAGTATAATAAATTATAACTAGCTGAATGACCCAGTAGAAAAGATACAGCAACCAAAAGGCTGAATGCCTACGCTGAATGACCTAGTAACAACAGTAAAACTGCTGAACTACATAGTTATAGCAGCCTTTACAAGTCTTCTATCTGACCACAACACTGTAGTACTTGAATGGATCCCTGCACATATGGGCATATCCGAACATGGAAGCTGCTGACACACGAAGAAGCAACGAAGAAAATTCAATCACAACTTCCAACCTCATATGAAAAAGACTCTATTGACTTAAGAACCGTTATACAGATCAAACTTGAAGATCATAAACGATGACTATAGTCGAGTAAAGACAATCTACCTACACAGGCACAGTAAAATAATCATCTTCCGTCTACGTACTGCGCCTTGTCATCTTTGAAAATACTGTTTCTTGCAGAGAGAACTGGAACACTATAAAGGACCATGTTCATCCTGATTGATTGCTCGTACTATAACTTTATCAAACAACATTCATTTTCACTGTATACATTATATTAAATTACTGATGTAAACAGATTTTCGCACTCCACGTAACCGCATTTGTATTTTGAGTTACCGCGTTTACAACATAGTTTATATAAATATACAGGCTCTATGATCATAAGAAATACATTAACAACCTGACAGAAAAAACTGACGAGGCATAACTAGGGCAAAGGAAAAGGGGCAAAGGAAGAAGGACAAGAACAGAATCAGAACAATGGAAGAAGGGCACTACCTCAGTCCACTTATACCCATTTTATAGCATAAAACGGTGATTTTGTTCATACATGAACGGGACGACAACCATGCGTAAACATAAAAAATTAAGCGATCACACGTTGTTGGTTTACGAGTGGTTTTCGTCCCGTTAACGTATGGGCAAAATCACCATTTTGATGCTATAATATTGTAAAGACAGAAAGGGACACATTTTTGTGTGTCCATTAAGTCACTGCGTGTATTTTGTATGAATTCAGATGTGCTTCCCTCTTATACAATAAAACAAAGTTTAGACTTTTACATGTGTAATTAATTAAATACATTCGTATGGACATTGCTAGGTCATTGTTCGTCAATGTCTGTAATGTATGTTAAACATTAGTTATTTTAAAACACGTCTATACGTTGCTCAGCTCTTACACTACAAACTTAACGTAGTTTATATTGTTTTGATACTCATTTATTTTTTCATGCATGATTATTATACCATGTGATTGATGTGCAATGTATAGCATAATATTGACCTTCATAACCAGAAACAAATCTATAATTGACGAATCTATATGAAAATTACGTGTTGAATAAAATTGTCTAGAGTGCCTTGTTCACATTTACCATACGAACTCCGTACGAGGTGATCTTTGCGAACCCTTAACCGCGCTCGTACGGAACATCATCTAAATACATTTTAAACGAAGAGGAATTGAGTCCGTCTTATTTACTCAAGCACCGTTTTCCTTGTCAGTTTTATCAAATTGCATGTCCCGTGTAATGCTCACTCAACATATCTTTGTTATTATTCAAATCCACATATGTAAGTTGTACCGGCAAAGATTGTTTATTTACAGCTCTTGCGCAAACCTCGTGTTCAAAGATTTTGCGTCTTAAGTAATTGAACGACCTTGGAACCGCCCGCTCGTTGTAAGATTAATACAATGAAAACACACTTCACATGACATTACATATTGTTTGCATCTTATTATAAATGTATATCTGTAGCCGAAACACATACGTGTGTTGGGAACATGGAATAAAATATTCAAATGTAATATGCGTTGTCAAATGCACCCGCAAAAATTCAAGACAAAACCATTCAATTAGGAAAAGCAGAGAAATATGTAAGGTACCTGATAATTGTACAATAATAAATCCACACAAAAAATGGCCAATGTAAATTCAACGTGAGTGGCTGTACACCTTGACGTAGTGTTCTGGTGTTACCGACCTCAGACTGTCACGTAGATGACAACTCCACTCGTCGATGCAATAAATGATCATCAAATAGGAAGGCGAGGTTAGGTATAAAACGTTGCTTGATATGCACGTTTGGGTTTTGTTTACTTTACATAGTCTACTGATCTATAATTTGAAACCATCCGTCATATTTTCACTATAATATTTTAGGGTTAGACATTAAGTAGGTGATCAATGAGTTCATGTGCGAGTAGTTGGTTTTGAATTTAACGTCGGTTTTTAACTAATTTCTTTCATATACAGGTAACAGATGGCTTTACACCAGAATTTGTAAGAACGATTAACCATGCCCCAATTCGACGAAAAAATTAAGTTATTGCTCAGCCGAGTCTGCTATTGTGAATTTATTATATGACTACAATTATAGTCTTGTTATTTAGATTGGAAACAGAAACTGTCGTATTTATTGCTAAACATACCATAGTAGGTGATTTTTGTATGAACTGCTCTTGGAAATCCAGCAGTAATGAACAATAATGAACACTGTACTTAAGCTTGTTTTAACAGACTTAAGTTTTTACTTTAGATGTTTATAACATTTAAACGCTATTTTCTGCAAAAATAGAATTTTGTATACAAAATGTATATATTGCTCTATTAAATTGGCATCTCACTGAGAGGAAACAATGTCTACAAGTATACATTTGAGAAATTATGCCAACAATATATGCTTTTAAAATAGCAGACTCAGCTGAGCAATAACTTAAGTTTTTCGTGGAATTGTGGTCCGTACTAACTTGCTCCTCCGCAAGCAACTGATAATGTCTTTACATTAGGATGACATGGCCATAGTCAAAATAGAATGTGTCCCGCCACACCCATGAGTTCGAACTCATATCGTCTGTCGCTCTATGGACTTCACTAGTTTGGCGGACTATACCATTGGATTAGATTAATTCCATGTGTTTGATGATGTCAAGCAATGATTAAATATTAATGTATTGAATATGTTTAAGGTATACATTTTAGTTTAAACATTCAATACGTTTTCTTACATACAATAAATAACACGGCCACATTCATAAAACGAACAACCTTTATAAACTTATTAATGTTTCTGCAGCGGTGTTACCGTCACGCCTGTCTATGTGCATCGAACCTATACAATGTTACAATGTGCATTTATGGTAATTATGTGAACTGAATGTTAAATCGCAAATTAACATAACGTACAATGTATATCATAAGGTGTTTAACCGACTTTACGTGGAAAATTGTATATTAAACAAAGCTAGATTTTTAAGATGAGGTCTATTTGATAAATTGTATGCTCATTGCAATATAAAAATGTTTACGTTAACTACTGACACGTACCGACAAATTAAACCATTCTTTACGTTACGGTGTGCTGTCTGGGCCATTGTTAGTGTTGTCCCTTTAGCCATGGCCTGGCGGTTGCTAAAGGTAACTGACAACGACTGCGTCAAATATAACCGACATTTTTACCTTGGTCACATTAACTGTACAAGCTACGTACGAGTATGGGTTTTGACAGTTGAAACTTGGATTTTCCGCGATTTAGAGATGTGTGTTGATTTTCAAAACTCGTAATCAAGTACATGTACACATAGTTAAGAATACTTACGGTCTCAGTTCTTAAATAGGCAAATACTTTAATTAAGATATCAAATGGATGGATAAAATAACGTCGTTACGCTGTTTGGTTAAAAGCCAACTGTGACACTTGCATGGAATTATGTCAAAACATTCATCGTACAAATAGAAACGAATATTAGATTTTTATTTTACATATGTTATGTCAAGTCGTTTGTCAAACACTTGAGTATTTGTCAGTTCATAGGTAACTCACCTTATAAACTACAGTCTATTTGCGATAATTCGTAACGCGAAAATATAGTACATGTATAAAGAAACTAAATATAGGTTAGAGTTATATATACCAAACGTTTTCTTCAAGGATAAGTAACCTAAAGGGGCGCTAGCGACTGGACTTGAGAAGAGTCAATAACTCTTACATACGTATACCGGTCTTTGATTACTATTTTATCGTGATTGTAAGATGAACTACTGACTGAGAAGCCAGTTTGGGATGAAGTTAGCTCTTTTTGCAACATCAATGACATACTTTCATTTGCGATTACTGATTGTACATTGTATCATGTTATGTGTGTCATTATAGATGTTTTCATAGCATGGATAACATTGCTTGTGTGCAAAATATTTGCAATTCTGATTTCTTCATTGATTAAAGAAATTAAGCTATCAATGTGTTTTCACTACTTTTATCTCCCATAAATAAAACGATACCGCCACATGGAATTAGTAAAATCGGCAGTATAGATATATCAAAACAGTTATGTAGTTGAGCTAAGTTGTAAAATATTTCCCACAAATTTATGTCTACATTGCCGCATGCGACATGCCTGGAGGTGATAGTAATGTAGTATTGATTTTTATAGTTTTTAATTTCAAGTTAATATCTTCATTATTTTTTTACCATATACAGTAAAATTTATATTTTACAACTGTATGTTCGTTATATCTGACAAACGACAAATGTACCGTACATGTGCTGTTACTCTCCTTTTTAGTCTGAATAATTACCGCGACAAGGGATCAATTTTGCTCGCTAGTTTCGTCAACTTGAAGCAAGCAAGTTACAAGCAGCCTCATCGAATCAAGCATACTGGTGAAACCCATTTGAAATGTGATATGTGTAGATGTAGATTCACAAAAAAAAACTCTTCTGACTCGTTACATAAAATTGCATATTGCAAAATTGCAATGGTGAAAAACGACATTTAAATCTGATATGTTTGGATCTGTATTCTCAGAGATTGACAACTTGAAAAAACATGTATGTGGTCCTCATTCTCAAACATCACAGAACCGTATACTTGTTAGCAATACACAAGAAGTCATCACATGTACATATTCGCCAAAGAAAACACATAAGCTGTAGTGAATCAATATGTTTTTATTGTTCCTATCGTCCTACCTTATCCTCTTGGAATCCACTTTGGTGTGCCCCTGAGACTAACGCAATCATCATAGAATGCCAATGATTTCTATCTGCAGTTAAGCGTTAAAAGTAAGTGTAACACTATAAAGTAGTTTATGTTGTGGATCCATACCATATGATGCTGTGTATATTGGTATGCCAAAGGAGCGGGTAGAGGATACTGTGGGTTCATTTTATATTATTTATCATAGTCCCCTATAATGCATGTTGTCCATCTTAAATTGATACTATCATTCAAATGTTCACTATATCAAGAGTTAACTATTTCAGTAGGAGGTCCATAAGTAGACATGTTTGTACTTAAAAATCTAACTAGCAGAAACCCGGGATTTTGAACGCTCTGTGAAATTCGCTAGATTGGTGGGGCTGTGTTGTTAAAGTTTATTTTGTATCTAGTCATGTCGTATAATTTGAAGTAAGAGTTCAGTTCCCGAGATCTTAATACGGGTTAAAAATGCCGCTCGATACTCGCACTAGTCTTTGATATGATGTCAATACGGGCACCATACGAGCTCGCCAAACCGGAAACCTACTCATACACGTACGGAGATCGACAGGCTATTGTGACCGAGCTATTGTCATGCCCACGATCGCTGTAACTGCTATACTTTGTAATAATTATAAAGTCTACTCAGTAAGATGCACCCTTTCGTAAATAAGTGAAGCTTGAAGAAGATAGTATACAAACTAATGTTGTTACGCTGTTTGGTTAAAGCAAATTGTCACTTGCGTTACTTTATATCAAAATATTTTTGCACAAAAAATTCAAGTCTTAATGTTGGTAAATAGGCTGTGACAATTTGTTGGCAAACACTTGATTATTTATCAGTAATCGGTATGTAGTCCGTATCTATAGTTACATGCATGACTCAGTAAACTCATTTAATCAAGAACTAAATTAAGAATTAAAAATCCCCATGATTATTAGTTTCATTTCCATATAATTCGAAAGTATTATTGCATTGTTTTACTGTATAGGCAGCCGTCGCGTAGTGAAGAGCTCGCAGCGACGAGGAGTTTATGATTGTACTTCATGACGGATGAAGCACCTCATGACCGGTTAATATGCTAATCAAGTATTTTCATGTATCATGATTACGTACCCTCATTAGTTTAAACTATGCACTGTTCACTTAAATCTAAAGAATTATATAAAGTATGCTTGTTCTGTTCATCGCCATCATCACCATCATCACATCATCACCATCGCCATCATCACCATCATCACCACCATCACCATCATCACCATCGCCATCATCACCATCATCACCATCACCATCACCATCATCACCATCATCACCATCATCACCATCATCACCATCATCACCATCATCGCCATCATCGCCATCATCACCATCATCACCATCATCACCATCATCACCATCATCACCATCATCACCATCATCACCATCATCACCATCGCCATCATCACCATCATCACCATCATCACCATCATCACCATTATCACCATCATCACCATCATCACCATCATCACCATCATCGCCATCATCACCACCATCGCCACCATCGCCATCATCGCCATCATCGCCATCATCGTCATGAATCATCGCCACCATCGCCATCATCGCCATCATCACCATCATCACCATCATCACCATCATCACCATCATCACCATAATCACCATCATCATCATCGCTATCATCACCATCATCACCATCATCACCATCATCACCATCATCACCATCATCACCATCAACATCATTACCATCATCACCATCATCACCATCGCCATCATCACCATCATCACCATCACCATCATCATCATCAACATCATCATCACCATCATCACCATCGCCATCATCACCATCATCACCATCACCATCATCACCATCATCACCATCATCACCATCAACACCATCATCACCATCATCACCATCATCACCATCATCACCATCATCATCATCACCATCGTCATCATCGCCACCATCATCACTATCATCACCATCATCATCATCAACATCATTACCATCATCACCATCACCATCATCATCATCAACGCCATCATCACCATCATCACCATCATCACCATCATCATCTCGATTTATTTCAACATACCTGCCTTATATGATAATTGTTCTTAAAATGTAAAGGGGCTCGAAACATGTTAAAACAGTATTTCGATGACGAAGTGGTCGGTATGAGTAGTCGGTGAGTGTCAGAAATCCACAAAATAAGTCACATTTACTGGCCACAGTGAAAAATTAAAGTGCTCAGATTCTAGGAGCTCTATACGACCGAACGCTATATAGTGTAACAATTCACATATTACCGAGCTCAGGAATGTTTCTTTTTCTGAACCTATACCAGTATACACAAACTTATCATCCGCGATGAAATATGATCCGTTGTTAGATTTTAACACTAATGTACATTTTGATTCTGTGTTAGTATGGAGCATTGCAACATACTGTGGTTTCTGTTTTTGGATTTTTGTGATCAAACCCGATGTGTGTTAAAAATCAGTGTGCGTTCCTTACTTCCTACAATAGTAGAGACCCTTTTGATGAACAACAAACAACGAC
Source organism: Spisula solida (assembly GCA_947247005.1). Taxonomy (NCBI): domain Eukaryota; kingdom Metazoa; phylum Mollusca; class Bivalvia; order Venerida; family Mactridae; genus Spisula; species Spisula solida. Next base: position 48,709,005 of record OX365944.1, on the reverse strand, counting down.
AAAAGCAATTATTATTGGAATGACGTCCGTATACTGCGTCCGTTTGCGTAAAACATTTGAATATGCATAAAACTACCAAATTGATGTGAAATTGAGCAAACATCTGGACAAGCATTGTTAAGCTTTATTCAGTTGATGGCATAATTATTAGGTTAGTGGAATAATTACCCTGCTAAATATCCAGTTTACAGACCTTGTTTATGCTTTAACCAATTGTCAATATTTATGTTTTATAAACAGTGCTTCTATGATAAGACCACCATTGGGACACTGAACGTTAGTCTCTACTCTACTTATAATTAATGCATATTTAAACAGTGAAACATTTGCTCAATGATGGGCCGCTCTGGCGGATACAATAGATAGTTCCGTGCCGAAATAATCATATTCTTTTCGCGCATACCATTTAAAACTCAATATAATCTTATGTATAAATACCTCCTCAATACTTAGACAACTCAAAATCAAGAGCAAGCTCATTTTCACCGTCTAAATATCTATTCAACTCAATATAGAGACCAAAGTTTAGGGTCTAAATTGTGGTCTTATTATTGAGGGCTCACTGTTTACCATACATTAAATGGACACTGGTTTTACGACATAAACAACTCGACGTCTGAGAATAATACGAGTGCAGAGTCTCCGTACATTTCGCACATATTTAATATTGGTACTGTCATAATAACTACTTTATGTCATCAACTGAAATAAGTCTCGCAATACTTGTACATATACATGTATTTGCTGTAAATTCGCTGTCTTTGTACACCTTTCGGGTGATCACGAACTAATTTTTATTCGTTCGCTTAGATATTTGTGTTTGAAAGTTTGTCATCTATCTTGGCGTGCTGTCTGTGAAATGTATCCGCATGTGTAAACAAATGCTCGTGAATCCGTTTCCCAATCGTTTTAGTATATTTTGTTCATGCACGTGTATAAACAATTAATTACTTGTGACCGATAGTTTCAACTTAGATTATGCATTTTAAGGTTTTTATCAGCCGCAAAATAATTTGCTACCGAAAAACAAAACGTGTTTGTATTTGTTTGGATATTTGTGTTGTTCCATGAGATAAGTAACATGCATGTTTTCAACAATTAAAGAAATTCATTGTCTGTTTGGAGAAGAGCCAATAACTGGTTGATAATTATTTATCTAGCGTTTATTTTTAGTCTGTGCTAACTATTTATCGCGATTGTAATAAGAACTGCTGATTGAGAAGTCGAGTTTGTAATGAAGTTGGCTGTTTTAACAACATCAGAGGCGTAAGTTCATTAGAGATTACAGATTAAAGAATATCTTGTGGTATGTATGTCATCATAAATGTGTGCTTTGGCCTGAGTACACCAGCTTGTCGGCAAAACGTTTGCAAGTCTGATATTTTTCATTTATAAGTCATTGCTATTTTCATATACAGGGTTAGGTTTTACTTCTTAAAGAAAGTATGGAAGTATTATTTCTTTGAAGTCGGGGGGTCTCCTTAAAGGAAGTGCCGCTATTCCTTTGGAGTCAGTTTCTCGTGGCAGTGGTAGGTGACGCTAATCGAAAAACACCCATTGGGGGGGGGGGGGTTATTGAGGGAGGGTTTTCTTTGTGTTCTTTGTATTATATGTACACGTATATAAGCTTTCTTTGTATATTGTTGCACATTTATATGATCTTTCCAACACTGGAGGTTATACAAGGATTATTATTTTTTAATGCAACTATGTGTATTTTTCACAATATTTATTTCTCATTCTCACGATAAGATATCTCCGACGGTACATATAGATTAATATAACATTACCTACTTGAGCAAAGCTGTACAATCTTTCCCGTATACATCGCAGCATGTCTAGAGATAATATATTGCTTTTATGTTGCTTTTTGATAGTTTTTAATTTGAGTAATGTTCATTCTATTTAACGATATACAATTTACTACATTTATATAGTTATTATAGTGCCTATAATTAGTACTGGTACACTGTATATTAAAATATACTTCACGAAGTGACAAATACTAATGATACAAGTGTAACAAAATGTATCTCAAAAGCAGTTCATACACAAGTTTCAATATGATTTTTAAATCATAACTATGCATCACCCAAGTTTGCATCGTTGTGATTCAAAGCATCACATAACAAGTATTTACTTAACTTACAAGTAATTAAGAATTGCAAGCAATACAGAAGTCCCCTACCGTTTTGAAGCCATTTTCAATGTTTCTGTTGCCAAAGCAACCACATCCACAACCCCCTATCCACATGTCAAGTTTCATATACCTAGCTTGGAAACTGTTTGAGTTATTGCAGGATCCAGATTTGGGCATATTTTCACTCTTTCTGTCGCCATAGCAACCACAAGTTTTGTCAGAATCAAAATATTTTTAGACGTGCATAATCCCCTTATTACCCCCTATCCAAATACCAAGTTTCATAAATCCAGCTTGGAAACTGTTTGAGTTATGTCAGGATCCATGTTTTTTGACGGACGGACGGCAAACCTATAGTCTCCTCCGGTCAAAACCTGGTAGGGGACTAATAAATCGTCCTTAAAATACAAAGTTCACGACATATGCTGCTATCACGGCGCTGCTTAATATAATAGCTTCATGATTGACTCTGTCAGCTGCAGAAAAATATGCCTCCTCAATATCGTCCAGTAGGGCAAATATTCTAGTCGGTCCACCAGTGCCGCGCCTAACTTTCATAGATCCCAGAATAATGGTTGTTCCACGTTGGGGTATACTGTCCAAGTTAGCAACATATTCTAACAATGGTACACCATTCGGTTGTAGAAACTTGTGACAATAATACTGTCCAGCTTGTCCTGGGTCTGTAGATGGTGTGTCTACGCCAAGAACCGAAACCTGTAATTTATTAACATAAGTCATTGTTATCGTCATAAATATATTTAGATAAAAATAAGAGACGCAAGTTATTACGACAAGGGGTCTATGTCGCTCGCTAGGTTTATCAATAGACTGCAAGAATGTTACAAGCACCCCCACAAAAAGATAAATATTAAGTCAGACAGGGAAGGCAGCACTCAACTTAACCAGCCGAGCACTGAAAACATTAAAACACACAAAGCACAATGCCCAACTGAATTAACCGAGACAGGAAACATAAAACACATAGAGACACAATGCCCAACTAAACAAGCGCAGATCCGCCCAAGTCCAAGCTATCGAAAAGTACAATAAATTGTAACTAGCTGAATGACCCAGTTTCCACAGCAAAAGGATCAGGACTATAATGCCCCGCTTTAGTCTTTATGCAATTAACAAAAGATAGCGTACGAGCAACATGGTACAATACATTGAAATAACATGTAGAGGACACGATCATGCTAAATGTCACAGAAGAGTATTACATGTATTTGACCAACCCAGCTGGATGGGTACCAGATCCTCCGAACGTATGCATGTGCAACGTTAGTGAGATTGAGAGTCTCGATGGACAACGGACACAACATGTTTTTCCTGAATTACGAGACACTATTAACTATCGTATGACAATATATAAACATACACCGTTCAATAAAATCACATTTAAGAAACGCATAATTATACATTGACTAACTACCAAACACAGCAGCATAATTACCTGTCTTTCCTGAAGCAACATTTCGCATGCTTCTAAACTCCATCCAGGGAAACGGAACGTAGTTGGATCACTGAGGTTTTGACTCCCAAACACTTGTGTGTGGTTCGGATATTTGCTACCCCAGCCAGAGTTCATAATAATGATAGCGTTTGGTGGAATTTTTCCATGCTTGGCTTCGTGATCTGAATGCAAAATAAATGAAAAACATAGCTTCACTAGAAATCTAAATTGCTTAAACATACAATGGATACTAAACCATTACTGACACATTTCCTTGCTGTATTAGAAATAGTTTGATATAATTGAGTATCTCCGTACTAAGGGTAGAATAACTTAAACTTCTATGATGTACTTCACACAAAATCCTAAACTCGGACATCTTAATGAATGTGAACGTGCTGCTCTTGTGCGGAAAGAAGTATCTAGACTCGATATGTAATTATTGACAATGTATACATTACGTGAAGTATCTAGAATTAAAAACTGTCTTTCAATTGAAACTAGGAAGCGCTTTTACAACGCATATATTATTTCTCATTTTGACTTTTGCTATGTTACATGGGAATATTGTACTAGCAGTCTAAAATATAAACTTATATAAATAGAATTTCATAAAAGAGCTGCTAGAGTAATTCTTGATAATGACTATTCTACTCCTTCAACTGTTCTAGTTTCAAAACTTAAATGGATGACATTTCATGAGCGTGTTTTTTATCAGAAAGCTATATATTCAAGTGTACAAGACTCTTAGAGGAGATGCACCAGATTATCTTTAGAATGCATTTGCATTTCCTGCAGATATTCATTCACGACTGTTACGTTCATCTTCTACATACCAACTGTACAGTCCAAAACCCAACTCTGAGTTACTCGCCACCCTTTTGATTTCTCTGGCACCTCGAAACGGAAATTCTATCCCTCATTTCATCAATTTTTCTACTTCTTTTCATCGTTTTAAAACTCTATGTCTACGTTGGGTGAAACCGTCATACTTTGAAGCATCCCATGTTTTTGCTACAACCTAATGACTGGCGAGCAAAGTTCATGTAAGACTTTCTATTGAATAAACATGTACATGGTGTCCCAAAAAAACGGGGACCTGCCTTAAACGCTTATAACTTATTTAATTTTTAATGAATTTGACTATTTTTTGTGAGAGTGTGTAAAAGTGATCCCTACTTCTAAAATAGATACTTATTAATATGTTTTGCTTTAAAACAGGAAGTGACGTCATCATTTTACAAATGGTGTTATTTCCTGTTTTTGCGGACTTTTGACAAGACATTTTTGAATATATTTACATGCCGACCCTATATGACATCTCAGGTGTCCCATATTCAAGGATAATGGATATGCATGCACTAATGTTCATCATGTATAGGAAACAGATTAACCATAAGGCTCATATCCGAGCTATATCTAGGTCAGGTGCCCTTAGGTTTGAGTTCAAATGTCAGTACTTTTTGTGAAGTGTCATGTTTTGCTGCTGATTTGTTGTAATAAGTGGTTTCTGCTTTCTTATAAATGCTGGCACAGTAAATGACTATGATATATATCTATGAACTGTTTATTTGGATAAAAGTTCACCTTATTACCTTTTGTTTCTATCTAAGCTCTCTTTTTGAGTGTTCTCAATAATAACAACTTAGTATTGATATTTTGCTTCTTTGGTGAATGTTAATGAATATTTTGAAGGTTGCCTGCTTTTCTTTTTTAATAAACTCACCATTTACTCCCCCTTTCATTATTGCATTGGATAGTTCTTAGATTTTCACAAAATTTTCATCACCTCTGTGACTTTAAAACCTTGTTTTTTTTCAAAATAAATGCTCAGACAACAATGTCTTATCAAATTATGAAAGTTTCCACGTAAGTCAGGAAATAATACCATAGGTAAAATGATGACGTCACTTCCTGTTTTAAAGCAAAACATATTAATATGTACCAGTTTTAGAAGTAGAGATCCTTTTAACACACTCTCACAAAAATCAGTCAAGTTCATTATAAATTAAATAAGTAATAAGGGTTTTAGGCAGGTCCCCGTTTTTTTGGGACACCCTGTAAATATCCGTCTGCAAAATTATTTCATTGTGTATTATGTTTTGAAAAATGTCATTGCTTTAAGTACATGCTCTTATGGGGTGTCCACGTGGGAAAATTTGTTTTCGATTAATTACATTTGTAGATATTGTCTTGATAAAGTTTCTATGTGTCTAGTATGTTTTTTTAGGTATACATGTATATACCTCAGTTTTTCAAATCCTTTTACTGAAACTCCTTTATGAATATTTTCAAAATATATTGTGACACATCACAGGGATCAACATATCAAATATTATAATTTCTTCATGCACAGTTATTTTTTTAGTTCATTGTTCATTGTTGAGGATCTTATGGAAGATTGATGTGTATTATCAAGGAAGGTTTCTCGTAAGATTCCATGATCTTATACAAGTCAACAGCGTCCTCTTGTACAAAAACATCCCGTAGCATTAATGGACAACAATCACTCTGTCCCAGAGGTCCATTGTCATAGTATGCATTGACTACATTATTACGAAATCCCACATTTGTCTCCTACGCTGACAAACAGATAAATTTACATTCAGTCTGAAATAATTTGTCTGGATAACTGGATAACATGTCCCTAGCCGTACCCGGTTCTTGGAGCTGAACTGAACTTAGAATAAGAAATTCTACAAATTTACTTACTTTTGATATCTTCAACCGTTATAGCATAATCAGGGTTAGCTTTAGCTTCATCTTTAACATCAAAGACTACACCCGGTCCAATCAAACGGTGCGGGGATATTTCATCAAGTGCCTGTCGTCCTTTTCCAAAGTGCAATGGGGCATCCATATGAGTTCCTTGGTGCTCGTAAAATTCCATCTTACGTAACGCCAGCCTACATAAATATCGAGCAAACATTCGGAATAAAAGTTGTGACATAGTTTATACATATTTACATAAAACTATACTAGACTGTATAAGACTTCCGGTAGAAACTAGACAATGTACAATCACGCAAAAAGAAGGCGATGATTTATTGCAAAGCTACCGCTAGATATACCGGTAATAAAAAAATAAAAAAAAGATTAGATGTTTTCGACATACTAGTAGTCTGTTTCTGACCTTAACAAGTCTCTGCACATCTGTTGCACTTGCGAAAGATTATTGTATTACAAAACTGCGCATGATGATGTTTGAAAAATGATTATAATGATGAATCGGAAATGGAAAGCAATAAACAACAGAGAAACAACAGAAACAACAGAGCACAAAAACGAAAATGACACACACAAAAGAAAAGGAGCTAGAAAGGCACAAACCACACACCATACGCGTAAGTCACAAAACTTCCTAAAAGTCATTACATGTACTATACCACTTACTTGATAGAACACCACACAAATCATCGTAGTTTAAGAAAGTAATTGAACTAGTATCAACATGTTTCTGCGCGCCATGATATGAACAATAACTTACAAAACATCCTAGAAATAACTCATTCTGGTCCCATCGGCTTTTAAAAAAAATATTTACAGAAGAAAATGGAAATAGCCGGTATTTCACGATTGACCAATAACGTTCTTACCACATATCACCGAAGTACTGTTCAATCCATGTCGTCATTTTGTAATAAGTCACATTTGTCAGACCAAAGTATTCTAACGGATACTTCGGAGCGTTTTCATCTAGTGTATGGGTCAAATCCACCATTTGTCCAGCATCTGAGAGGCTGATTACAACCGCAATCAACATCAATGATAAACCCGCCATTTTGTCTGAAATGCCAAGTACGACAATGCACTCGTAGGTCAATGAAAATAAAGCAATAATTCTAGTTTTTGAAGAAATCAAACTTGCATACATATGTAAGAATACAATTATGTTACTGGAACACTATAGCTCAGTCACAGGGATACTGCTTTATCAAAGCACTTACGGAAAACTTAAATATACGCGCACATTTTTTTTCTCTATTTTTAACAACTTCAAATTGTGGACAGATAATAATTTATAAGATTTCATTTATTAGAAACATGATTCATATTGCACATCCCATTACCCCAATATGTAGCTGTTCAATTCATTACATTGTTTTTACATTCGTGCATAAATTTACGTTTTTACAAGTGCTGATAAACAGTATTGAGATGAATAAAGACACGAATTAAAATGACAAATGTTAAATCAAAGGGCTAGATTAATTAAAAAGAAGTAAAAAAATTATGCATTACTAGTAATTCCCATTTTTTGTTACGCATTCTCTATTTGCGACAACTAGTTAAGTATCTACTTACGTATTAATCCAATGGTGTCAGTTAAACGAATGCTGTTTGTGTGTATGTAGAACAGTTAAATGTGATGCGTAACCTTGAATAAAGTAAGGTCATCTATTATGTTTCTTAATTAGATGATGTTATGTTTGTAATGTATGTTGCCTGTGCGAGCATTAAAATGACGCATGGAAAATACATTTATGTCGTGCTTGAACGCCGTGAACGTGAATCTTAAATGTATGGCGTACCATTCGGGTCATAACTTCATTCATGCACACAGTTAACTATGACAACGTGATATAATTATGCAGAATCGAGACTTGTATTCGGCGTTAGACTCCTCCACGCGTTATTCTACGAATCACAAAAATGAAATACCTGAAATATAACTTATGACACGTTCAATGGTAGATAAATTGATTGTATTATGTAGTAAAACACATCTAGACCAGGTTGCAATCGTTTCCGGGCCCGATGATGCGTTAAATAGTGGATTCCTGTAGGGGCCGGGAAAAAACGTTTTCAGCCTGTCTCTTATATATAGTAATGATGGGGAATTTCAAAACTAATTTTGTGATATAACTTCTTAGGCCTGTGTACGAATTAACGCTGGAACAGACTAAATCGGCGTACGACAATATGTGTTCAGTTGTCGGTTTTTACTAGAAAAGCATGTTCTTCTATGACAGTGACTACGACCATAGCAACCGTATTTGTCAGTTGCTAACGGATGAATACGGCCATAGCAACCGTATTTTTCAGTTGCTAACGGATGAATACGGCCATACCAACCGTTTTTGTCAGTTGCTAACGGATGAATACGGCCATACCAACCGTTTTTGTCAATTGCTAGCAGCATTAGCTTACGACAACGGCTATAACAAAACCGTATCTGTTAGGTGTTAACGGATGACTTCGGTCATAGGGCAACCGTATATGTCAATTGCTAACGGACTACTACGGCCATAGAATCGTTTTTGTCAGTTGCTAACGGATGACTAAGGCCATGGCGAAAATCGTATTTATAAGTAACTACCGGAAGAGCACTAGTACCGGTCGTTTACCCCTGGATATATGGTTAGATCAACCCGGTCAAAACAAGACAGACCTAGGACTACATTATTTTACTACATAATTATTATAACAAAGAATAACATTGAGTCACGTTCATCGTTAAAAAAGTTCTGGCAGAAAGATAACAAACCACTTTGTATTGGCAACATTTCGACAATAACTGCAATATTTGTGATAGAAACAGCTGCGTACGTTCACAAGTGTTATTACATCATCACGATAAATATTATCCGATTTAATTCTAAATAATAAGCATAAAGTTTATTAACAAAGACGATAGGCACTGAATGACATTTGATTGTTTAAAGGAACGCCACCTCTTCAGTTTCTCTAATCATCTCAGGTTCATTTCAATATTTCCAATGATTTCCATATCTCCGATCTTAAATGCATTGTATATATCCCTAGAGTTTTGAATATGAAATTAACTTTTTTCCTTGATAATTAGCTCGTGGCAACTTGAGATTAAAATTCGTAACCGATTTCATGATATTTGTGCCATAAATATTAAATGCCCTGAATCAGTGCTTAGCTTTAATAGCACAATAGCTTAAACAATTATTTTCTTATTTAACTATATCTGCGGGGTGCAATAAACGTTCTGATACTGATACACCCGGTGATGTTCTGTGCAGGACATATGTGCACTGCATGGCCTTCAAAACATTGAACTGCACAGTTCGTTTAATCGAGTCTGTCACTTGTTTACAAACGATGTACATGTTATACCAAAGCACAGCTGTTTTATTGTTATATATCTTTTAATCGGATGAAAAGGCTGTGAACATCAATACTTTAACCACTAGGTCACATACTCATAGTCTTACAAGTCATGCATTATCTGAGAAAAAACAAATTGCAATGTGTGTGTCCACAATGTTGTGTTTACAGATGACTTCAATCTAAATAAACGAGATATACGAACTAATCCAGTTAGGATCTGGTGACAGTGACGTAGCCGTTTATGTGTACACAGAAGATTACAACCATTGTCCGAATAGGTAGTGCAAATATAGTATGTTAGTTTAGCATTGTAATTATGGCTGTCTGTTTAAGCCTTTATAATTGGTTTTACACCGTAAAAGTGGACCCGACCGCTGCGTTACTGTATTCTAACCCTGCTGGACTTGTAATATATTGTATTGATTATTTCAAAATTGCTCTTTTTCCATCAAATTACGGTACGTCAGCCTAGGCTAGGCTAGAGCACTTTAACATTCTGTTGTAACCCGGTAGTAACCAGTACATTTACTATGATTTGTGATGTTATTTGTTGTTGAATCAATACGGATTGTCTCGTATAATGACACAGTGTTCATAATACTGCAAATCCACGAATTCTAATAAAGCAAAGCAAATAATCTTGTTATATAAGTGAACTAGACCGGAGAATCGAGGCATTGAGCTAGGAATCTCTCACAACAATATGTAAGCTGGAGTAATGTTAACGGGTGCTTAAAAGTACTCTATTATCAGATTGTATCATTTTGCTCGCGGTACTTTGCTAACAAGGCTGGGATTGTCTAAGGTCGAGAAAAATATCAGAGCTATTATCAGGAGCTGTCAGTAGTTTGTTATTTTATTAGGCGTATATAAAATTATATAATAACCTGAAGGATTTTATGAAGTTTTATACGAGTACAAAGTCAAGTTTGCTGTTATTCGGGAAACTCACTTTTGCAAGTGCAAATTTTATGATAGACTTATGATAGACTTTTCCTTTACATTTTGGAATATACGTGTCGTGATTCGTATTCATTAATGAGGATATATATACATGGACATTTGCTTGACGAATGCGATAATAATGATGTAAAATATAACGAATAGTGTGTTGTTTTGCCGGAACTGAATACACTTGATGGCTCTGCTGGGTAGAGTTTGTGAACAGAGTTTTCAGATAAAATCCATTCCAGTCTGTAAGGTGAGAAGCATTATAGTAGTTGTATTGTTACGGTCTGCGAGAACAATAATGGAGTGTTTCCATCGTTAGTATTGGTGACATTGCCTAGCAATGCGCTGTTGTTTCATAACGTTGTTGTGAGGAAATTATGTTGTTTCAAGAATCCAGAGTGAGCCAGCGTGCTGTTAAAATTAAAACTGTTATTTTTAATATTATAAGATGAATCCACAGAAGATAGAATAAAGAAAATCAGTGTTATTTTTCATTGAAGTTTGAATTAAATTATTAAAAGGATTGTCGTTTGGTGCATCAGAAAACATGACGAACGCTACAAAGATTGTGAACAGCCACGATGGAACGGATGCTCTTGGAATGTTAAATCCGTCGTATGTGTTTATATGTATTCTTGTGACAGTGGGGATTCCGGGTAATGTATTGTCTATACTGGTGTACGGATTTCACCTTAAGTCCGCTATAGGACGATATGCTATCCTTTCACTCGCAGTCTGTGACGTCATCAATTGTGTTTTAAGCGTTCCTGTCGAACTGTACATCATGTCACGGTACTGGGCATTCGAACAAGCTGCGCTTTGTAAAATGTCGCGATTCCTAACATACGCCATGAACAATTCGTCTGCTTTAATTCTGCTTGCAATAGCTGTGGAGAGACATCGCGCCATTTGCTCCCCGCATAAATCAAAAATTCAAAATTCGTGTATGTTGCGGGCATGTTTATTGCTAGTGATGATCGGAACTCTCTTGGCTTTACCGTCGTTATGGATATACGGTATTCAGACAGACCTTTGGTACTACAGGGATACAGACGGGCGAACAGACGCTGATGTTCATAATACGACGTTCGGATATCACCCGTATATTAATCTATTTCCACTGACAAACACAATGGAAGACAGAAACATCGATCTTCAAATAGAAACAAAACGCTGTCTGATTGATGACGATTACAGACAAACATGGTTTGCATATTCCCATTTTGGTTTTGTTACAATCAACAGCGTCATTGTTCTCCTGGTTCTCATTGCGTTTTACATTCGTATCGGCAGGACAATCGCCGGTCTCCGAAATAGCGGCGATACTATCCGCCCAGTAGAAGAACATTGCATCCCGACAAAGACTATGAAGAAAAAGACTCAGGCGACGTTGGTGATGTTCCTGATTACATTGGCATTCGAGTTCACAGTGTTTCCTTTTCTCGTTGTTACAAATATCCGATTTTTTACCAGACATGACTGGTTCCATAATCTATCACTTTCTGGGAAAATGACGTATCACTTCTTTTTAAGATCATATTACTTTAACAATGCTGTTAATCCGTTCATATACTGTATCAGTAGCAGTAACTTCCGGTCTGCCTTGGTTCAGATTCTACGTCGTATTAAAGGGAAAACAATGGGATGTTGTGTTCCGAACAATGGTACGTGAAGGAAAACATGACGTCAGTGAATTCTAAGAACTGGACTATGTCTCATAATATACACGTGTGTATTATACTGTTCAATGTTTGACTAGGTTACATGGCGGATTCGTCTGCAAATTACGAGGTAAATTGTGATATGCGTGGTTAATGTTTTGAAAGGCAACCTTAAGTTGTTAAAAAGAAATGATTAATAGGAAAATGTGTGTTTATTTGTTTAAACACAGGGCAACATTTTAGCCATTCGTAAATCTTGCCCTTTCTAGAATGTTTAGATATTGTACAGTCCAGACTGGGTTAGTGATTACGTGTGTTAAGCAAGCACATGTCTAAAGAAGACTACTAATTGATATTTTACTGAGTTCAAATCTAGATATTGTAAGTCAGATATGTGTTAGTGACCACCTGTACATATGTATTAAGCAACCAACAGTTCTAAATACTAATTTATTTTTTAATTGTCTAAAGTAAAAGCTAAGTTAACAGATAGGATCCAAATTGAGAGGAAACAAGTGTTTGCTATACGCGTGACAATGACATTTAACAAAGACACACCGCCGCTCCTTCCTGTACGTTGTGTAACATTCCACGTGGTGATATAAATACATTGACTGTGTTAATTGTTAAATTATCGTGTATACGTTATGTAATAAAGTTGTAAGTTAATGTATAAATACAACATTGTATTGTTATGCATTTTCTCTGCATGGTAAACTCAAGGAAAGAAATACATTTGTATGTGTTTCTTTGAATGCACCACAATACAAAATTAGACTTATATAATAATATATTCAAGTTTCAAATGTGTTGCCAAAACCAGCACATATGCACCTATATGCACATATTTTATTTGTCCAAATGACCAAAAATTTAAAAAACAAAAATAGCCATGACAAGTATAATCACCAACAAACAAACAAAAAGATACATGTACGTATGTTTACATTTGGAACAGAAAGAAATTCGAACTAAAGTTTGATTCCAGAAGCAACAAATCGATTCACGTTTGGTCAATTTGAAAAATGCGTTAATTGTGATAATATAAGGGATGGAACCGAAAAAGCACACAATCCCTCAACGGATCGCATATACTAACTGTGAACATCTACAAATAGAAATAATGTGTGCACCTCGGGAGGTAAATTCATATAGAACCAGGATTGCTATATACTTATTGTTCGTTCTGAGAGGGTTAACCCTGTTCACATACCAGTGCTACAAACAATTAGGTCTGTTTTATGATTCTGAGGAGCCGCGGCTACGGTGGCTCGTGCACTTTGCGATTTGCAGTTCAATTTCCAGATTCACGGCACGATTTTCTCGACATCACGGCAAGTCAGTACAGGTTGGGATATACTAGTAGGGACACTGGTTATGATAATATGTTGCGTATCTAACTGAAAAAGTGTTAAGAACCGGCGTCTGATCCCAATAAACATAAACTAATTCTGACTGTAGATATATCATTTATTACCCAGATAATAATAATATTTGTATTTAGAACATTTGCTAGATGTGTAATTGGCTCACACCATCCACTTTGTTTGAGAATTAAGGGTGAGTGTTTTCATAAAAAAACAGCATCTACCTGAGCTATCTCCTACCAGGAACAGAATAAAAATAATTATGAAGTATGTAAGTATCTACTATACAGCTAAAAGCATTGATTATACTGCAAAAGTCATAATTTTTCGCGATGTTTAAATTTCGCGAATTTTCTATTCTGAAGTAGTTCGCGAGATTAAATTTCCGCGATTTGCAAACATCAGAAAGAACTCGTTTATCCGTTGTTTCAGTTCACGAGTACAAAATTTCGCTAAATATCGAATTCGCGAATAGGTAGAGAAAATGAATCCCTCGTTAATATTCTGATTTTACAGTAAGCTATATATAATCCCAAAACACACGGATATAAACGGATTTGCCACGAGTAATGGTGTGATAATGGATATACAATTATTAATGGAAATATGAAGCTTATTCATTGTGCTTAACCGATGACTCCTCAAACAATGTTGTCAGAACAACGGAAACTAAGTCAATTGTCGGTCGATAAAAACATATCCACTCTTTTTCAAATGAACAATTGTAACAATCATATTAGTACTATAGTCCGTTTGCGGCGAAAAAATCGTCTAAAATGAAGATTTCTCAGTATTTGCGGCACATACAGGTATGCGATTTTGCACGAGTGAATGAAATGTATCTACCTAATATACAATTAAATCTAAGTAACATCGGGCATGTGTTAAAAAAGTTTTGTTCATAAGTTCTATGTAAAATATTTGTAGTTTACTATGAAACTTCGTGTTAGAAGACTCGATACATGCAACAGCCAATTTTATGGTCACGTGACACGTCTAACGGTAGATTTAAGTGTTTGTAACCTATTTAATATTTCATGTACGAGGCCCGTCTGTACATCTGTACTGTTTGTGTGTATACTGTTTTCGGGTCTAAACGTAAAAATGGCTTGCGTCTTGCAGCCTCCTTCTCCAAATATAAAAACACGGATTTTACAGCGTCTTTAAACGATTTTTACTGCTTAATATTAGGCATTCTTCAAACGTGTGAAGGTCGATTTCAGACAATTACTAAAGGTTTGGGTAGATGTATATAACTCAATTATTTAGAACTTGTACAGTCAAAAGACTATATGTCAGTGTGTGCATAAACATTACAATGCTTTTAATAAGTTCTTCATTAAACATTATTATATATGTACATGTATGAGTATATATACATAGCTTATGGGGCCTAATGAATAAGGATTTGGTTTTCAATGCTTTTTCGTGATATTATTATCTACTGTATCTGTATACACACTTGTAAGCGACATACCTAAACAAATCGACTAATACGGGCCTCATAAATGTCGCTTTCATCACAACAATGTCAATCTCGTTGATCACGGATTATAACAGTTAAACAAATGACAATTAAACATCAAATGGAATACCAGATTACCTCCCTGCGTTAAAGTGTACAAATGCATGTAATATCAATATACAATAAAGAATAAACTTGTTTAAATAATTAATTGAAAATTATGAAATTTGAAATGGGAGTAGGCAGAATGAAATTATGGTTCTTTTTATCAACATCTGATGAATAGATTTACAGAAATTTAAAATTTAGACGATTTTTTTCGCTGCAAACGACCTATACTGTAAACTAAAGTGAAATTTTCTGACCGTTCAAACCTGTGTAGATGCAAACCGAACGTCCGGATATCTTGTACGTCATAAAATACCATCATGTGTCGTATATAAATTATAATGCATCAATCAATTAAAACCACGCCCACACCAACCCCGGGTAAGGGCCGGAGATAGCGGGGAACAGTCCCGTGTTTTACCTTAATTTCCATGTCCCCGCACAAGCGGTTGAGTGCGGGGCTTTTGTTTCGCGCCAAAATAGCGAGGAAATATAGCAGTGAGGTAAAGGACGGGGCAATTGGCGGGGAATGTACCATCTGTTTGTCCCAGGGATTTTACCAGGGGTTTCAAAAAGTTTTGAAAATCCCCGCAATACGCCGAGGTTGGGGGTGTGGTTTCAATTGACTTGTGCATAAAGGACACCATGTACAGCTACATGTCACAAATCGTGAATTATGGGTTCACTAACTGACTCACGAATAGAAGAATACACAAATGTAAGATTCTGTTTTGTAAAACGTGACAATTAACTAATTAAAGTTCCTGTAATTGGCTTTGTAGCCGGTAGGGACCGGGTTTTTGACAATGCTTTCTTAAAGTAACACATACATGTATGTACTTGTAATTTTATTATACGAGAGGTGTCCCACTTTTTAAACATTGTTCTAATTGTTCCATGCTATTAACATAATTGAATCAACAGATTCAGTGTGAACATACTACGTGATGTGTGACGTTATTTTTTCCTGAGAACGCAAGAAAACATACGTCAACACAAAGTTAAAATAATTGTAATTATTTTATTATTCGATTGATTTTAACGTGACATCCTCGTCGCTCAAGCCGAGAATGGGTACTATCCGCGCAAATTAAAAAATCAACTAAAGGCCACAGGTTTTGTCCGAAACCGACTCAACTGATTGGAGCAGACGCTCAACCACTAGGCTATCGAAGGGGCGGTTTCGCAAGTACAGACAATGGAAAAATGATAAAAGTAAAGGCGTTTGCCGATTATGTCTCCAATTCTAAATAAAAAAAGTACGCTCGTACAAACGTATTCTGACATTATTTTCTGCTGTTGTTCTCCTTACGGTAAAGAGTTTAAAATTAACGCCAAATACCAGGCTTTCATTTCTCATGCAAAAACGCAACGTTGTGACACGCCATTTTTTAGTCAAATTTGTTGTGTATTTTACATTTTTAAATTAGTTGTCATCAGTAGTTCCAGTTTTTGTATGTTACGTCATATACATACGTACATGAACATTTAAAAGCACTACGGTGAAAGGACTGCTATCGTGTGAACATGAAATAATCAGAAGTTAAAATATAAGTGGAGCGTCTCGTACTGAACAGTTTGTCTACAGCGGAAATCGATTAAATGACGTAGAATTACTATAAGTTTAATCCATCGTGTCAGAGTACATGGTAATAGACAAAGACAACTCCTGTAACATGATTTTATGATGCTATTAGCGGCACACTCTGTGGTCAAGTGATGCAGTAAATATTCCCGCGTTAGAAAAGCTATAAAACACTGAAATTCGACACATTCACTACTCAAAATTTGATAAGGGCCAAGCCATTTTCTATTTAAATATTTTGCAAATTGAATAAGGTTGACTGGTAGAATTTTCAGAACCGTAATGCTACATCTGCAATATTGTAAACCAATAAAGATTACTTAAAATTTTTATGTCTACATGCTGATAAGCCCAACCCCATTAAAATGTTCATGCTGCATTCAAGCCTCTGTAGTAACAGAATGCAGTCATTTTCTTGGCATTTTGGGTCTTACATGATAGGGTAATAAAAACGGGATTAAAATTTCAATGTTAATCTAGCCACTTTGGTTTCTGCCAATAGGGCTTATCAGTTACCTGGAAAACGACGTCATTTTGGCAAAGCCTTTCAAATGCAAGACATCAATTTGCAAAATTTAGCAGGAGATAAGATGATATTTTATACATTGCACAACGTTTTCTTCATCGGCTTTGTACATTTAACGTGAGATTGACAACAAAATCAATTTCTTGGCCCTTAGCAAAGTTTGAGTAGGATATTTTGTTGTGGAAGCTGTTTGAAGTCGGCTCGATATACGGCATTCAAAACATAGAATTTCGTGACTCACGACTTACGAAATTGGAGGACGATATTCAAATAATCTTCAAAAATCGAATGTCGTCACTCACGATATACGACATTGTGTGGCGACATTAACAAATCATCGAAAATCGAATGTTGTGACTCACGACATTTTGAGGAAGACATCAAACAATCTTAAAAAATCTGATTGAAAATGAATTAGCATCAATATGGTAAATCGTTTATTGTCGTCGATTGGACCCTGAAATGAGCATACGCCAAACTGGTGGCTAAAAGTGCGTGCTCGCGTGCATCTTTATGGTACCCGCGGTTTTCGACCTGTTATGTATGGACAAAATGTCGTTTTTATGTGACAAATTTGATATTAAGACTGATTTAATGTCTCAAAAAAAACGATTGAAACCAATGACGCATGTCCGTAATTGCAGAATTCTTTGCATTTGCAAACGGTAGTTTTCGCTCCGTTGACCAGAAATTATATAGAACTCTGCAATTACGGACATGCGTCGTGGGCGGTACGCACTTGATTTCAATTTTATGGGCATGTGGCATCGCAAATGTTGGGCAACAGTTGTAGTAGGGTAGAAGGCAGACATCTTAAATGACTTACTGTAGTATGAGTATATAATACAAGGTGAACACTTTATAGGCCTAATACACGGTCATGTGATGTGATCTTTATCAAAACTAGAGCTGTATGAACGACACACATGTACTGGAACCTTTGGTCTAGCCAGCTCATCATCAGCAGGTTTCGTCTGCTAAGCTTACCATGGTCAACTGCCAGATATGCAGTTTGGGTACTGTGCATCATCCTGTTTGTGTGTTTAACAACTTACAGCACATGTAACTTAGACATTGACTTTTGACACGAGTTTAACGTCACGATGGTATATAATTTTATATAACATTTAGATCGTTATGTAACGACTCGCAGATAATCCCTATTTTGCATGAAAATCATAATGAACCAACCGCCTGTTATTCCGTTATTTTCTCAAACAAAAATTATATCGCTTTCTCTTCAACACATCTTATATCTATTAGCATACTGTATAATATTGTTATATTAAAAAATGTCTGAACAGCCTAGATACAACAAAACTGCATCATTTAGATAATAAGAGCAGACAATGGCTGAAATGTGACACTATCTATACCAGTTGTAATCCTCGGCTGATTATATACAGATTGTGGTCAGGTGTTTATTTCCTCCAATATATCACATGCCTAAGAAATTATATCACGAAATACAGAGTTCTGAAATTCCCCATCATCCGGTCATTACAGTACACTTGCTTGCTTGCTTGCTTGCTTGCTTGCTTGCTTGCTTGCTTGCTTGCTTGCTCGCTCGCTCGCTTGCTTACTTACTGTCCGTTATGCCTTCTGGCATTTAGGACAGCTACAAAGGACATCCATCGGAGACTGTATTTGGCTCTCCACTATTTCCCGGGACTGATTCAGGACTGGCATATGTCCATGCAATGCCTACTAGTATTTCCATAGTGTTGTACATTGTTCAGCGTAACATATAGTGTGGGTATGTGGTAAAACTGATAAATTATATATGCCATTACTTTATAAAATGGTTTGCCGTGATTGTCAACTTCAAAATGATCCAATGGTCACTGATAACTTATATATATATACAGGGTGTTAAAAAGGTCGTTCTCAATGTTTAAGTTTCAATAGTTTATTTTTCTGGCACCAGAAGAATGTAAAACTTTCAGGTTAATTTTCAGATGGTTTTACCATTGTTCTAATCTCACTGGTATTGAATGAAGACATTCTTGTAAGAAAATGAAATTGTATATTGCCCACAAAACTCACATAAAATTTAGTACGACTTTTGAGAACAAACTTTTTTATCACCCTGTACATGTTTATATGAAATGTGACTGAGACTTTAATAAAATAATTTAATCGAATTCTATAATCAATCGTTATGTAATACTTTCCAATAATAGAATTTGTAAGAAACG
This sequence comes from Spisula solida, assembly GCA_947247005.1. NCBI lineage: Eukaryota > Metazoa > Mollusca > Bivalvia > Venerida > Mactridae > Spisula > Spisula solida. Next base: position 48,689,467 of record OX365944.1, on the reverse strand, counting down.
ACGAATCATACATGCATAAGTCCATCACACTACACTGACATACCCGCACACTGTCCCAGACACTGACCCGCCCACACACTGTCCCAAACACTGACCCGCCCATACACTGTCCAAGACACTGACCCGGCCACACACTGTCCCAAACACTGGCCCGCCCACACACTGTCCCAGACACTGACCCGCCCACACACTATCCCAAACACTGGCCCGCCCATACACTGTCCCAGACACTGACCCGCCCACACACTGTCCCAAACACTGGCCCGCCCACACACTGTCCCAGACACTGACCCGCCCACACACTGTCCCAAACACTGGCCCGCTCACACACTGTCCCAGACACTGACCCGCCCACACACTGTCCCAGACACTGACCCGCCGACACACTGTCCCAGACACTGACCCGCCCACACACTGTCCCAAACACTTACCCGCCCACATACTGTCCCAGAATCTGACCCACCCATACACTGTCCCAGACTCTGACCGCCCACACACTGCCCCAGACTCTGACCCGCCCATACACTGTCCCAGACTCTGACCCACCCATACACTGTCCCAGACTCTGACCGCCCACACACTGCCCCAGACACTCTGCAGTCAGGTTTTGTATTACTGGTTACTTTGTTCGCAGTACATGAATGTCTTTAACACAGGTATGGCTGTAACAATGGGACAATGTAATCTGTAATATATTGACAGTATATAATCTACTGTATACATCCAGCCTGGTGTTTTTCTGATGTACAAAATCACAGACAAGGGACGTACAACGGCGCATGGACATGCATGCTATCATTACCGTGTGTGTTTATAGTGCATATCACTGCTGTCACTGACTTGCATGTTTTAAGACGTACAGCAGTACATAGTAATCCATGCTGTCAGCTGACTTGCCTGTTTATAGGACGTATACCCCCACATGACAACCTATTTCGGACCCACCAAAACACAGAGCAATCGCATACCCATTGTCTAGAGTGTTTCGGACGTAATACGCGCATTCTTTTTAAATGGAAGGCGAATACAATTTGATGCTATATAATAAATTACAATCTCTCATAATGGTCGCCTGTGCATGACGCTGACTTAATGGTCTTGTTGTCTGGGGAGTTGTAAATCAGCTTGGTAATTAGAAGCCTCATCTCGTAACTTGCATGTTATTTGTTGAGGACTGAAAGTAATTGCTGTTTATCTGATGTCATAGATTTAACACTGAATATTGCGTCAGTTTGTCCGTGGTGTAATTTAATTGTTTTCATTCTGTATACACTCAGTTTAAAGACTAGCTCAATTGGTGCCCAAGTGTTGCCCAAGCGTTGCCCAAGCGTTGCCCAACAATCGTAGTTCTGTATACGGATAGTTCAATGAACACGACCCAATGTCTGATAATAGGAGAATACCATGTCATCGGAGGACAACGAGAGCGCAGTACTTAATTATTTCTTAAAACTTAATTGAAGAGAAGACTTAAAGAAGCAGTAAAGTCATGAAATATTGTTCGACCTTATTTAATTGTGCGTTTGCGTCGCTTGAGCATTCATATAATGAATGGTTTGTTTTGATTTTCTTTTCGTGTAAAGCTACAATAGTTCAACAATTTGCAATCTACACGGTGGTCGGCTGACATGACTAGTTTCCTGGAATTAATTATCTACCAGTACTACATTTTCTTCCACTTGCAATTGACAGCTTCTCCACATGTGGAAGACATGACCGTAGACAATATTATGTATTGACATAACTGCCATGGAGCCAATAACCAAGTCATAGCTTCATTGGTAACTATTATCGTACGACTTACGACAACTTCCGGTTAATGGCCGCCGGATCGTTTTCAAGAGAGACAAGTGGCTGTAATCGGGCTTATGCATACCTAACTGTCTATGGTATTATTAGAATATGCAACTTACGAGTATCGTATGTGGTAGTATAGGACAACATCGAACAGAATAAAACAGTGTGGAGGCCCTGTTGAGAGTTAGGTGACTTTAATAACACGCCAACAATAGCAAATGCATTTTCGAAAAAAAATTTGAGAACTATTTTTTGTGTTTTTTTCGTTTTTTTCTATCCCCATTGTAATATGTCGACCAACACACCTCAACGACAGTCTATGAAGAGTATTTCCGACACATAAAGGGAGAAAGAAGTGTGACGTTTGGTAAAAGTGTCAGAAAAACAAGTTTGGAAATTTCTAGATGTGACTTCGCTGAAATTATTAATCAATTAATCAATTTTCTTGATGTTTTCCTCTGAATGGAACTTCAGAAGGTCGTCTGCGTGCCAATCGAGTGCATTTCATTTTACCAACTTGCCGGTAACATGCGGTAAGCCAAATTAGCACCGGCCGCGTGGTATTGAGGTTGCACATTTCTTACTGCAGAGAAATAAAACCCAAACTAGGTCGCAAATAAAGCCGCAGCCACCCAGTCAAATCGTAGGCATCGCAGGGGTAGCAGTTGGTAATCGTAGGACAGTGTCATAAACCGCAACGACAGCGTGGAAAATATGGCTGCTTTGCTTTATCAGGAAATCACTAGAAAATCGAAAAAACGAGTCGACACGTCAAGAATTTAGAATGGGGCGATGAGCACACCTGCGGCGTTAAGATTTTGTAGGATAATCTTTCAGATGCCACAAGATAAACAGGCGATTTCCCTAAAAGGTTCCCTAAAAAGTGATCGCAGTTATATACACAACAGCCACACGACGGATAAGAACTGGACTTTAGTCTAGGTGCCCATACGACTATTGGATAACCACGTGTCCTGTTAGCGCAATGCGTTCAGCTATTGGTTGGTAGCTGACGCCACTAACAGTAACGTGATGTACTCAAGTAGCCGACAGAACGACCAAGAGTAACCCCAGTGTCACACCCGCCTTGCAACTGCCATGCACACGTCTGAGGTCAAATTGTGGGGAACCTTTTGCGAAAATCGCATGTCTATCGAGCAACCCCTGAAAGATTGACCTACGAAATAATTACACCAAAAGATTGACACAACGTCGCAAACCAAATCCAAGGCATAACGACCTTTCTGATTGCCTACAGAATTTCAGATATGATAAGGCAGTCTCCATTTCCTCACAGTGTTCGTGCCAGAAGCAAGACAGACATACGACCATCGTAGAGTAATCATGCAGAATCTACTTAGCTGACTAGATATTTGCAGTTACACCTGCGGCCCAGCGTTGATTACCATTTACGATGGCAAGAAATCGTGCGACCGAATCATCGTACGACTGATGTAAATAGGCTTAAACAATGTTAACTACAAACCACCCCCTGACATTGGACGGTACAGTACCTGCAAACGACTACCGAAGCTAACAGAAGTTTATACATCCTTGATCAGAGAGATGATTCCAGAAAATAAGCCATAATACTGCGTTTTGTTTAAATTCAAGCCATAAAGTATTTTATGTTTTAAACCAGATGGAACAAATGACTGTCGCATCATTGATGGTTGGTCGGCATGTTCTGACTTTAAGCAGACGAGGAGGGGACGCCGTGTCCCTCCTCCCGGGGTGTTACATCCCCGGCCTCGTCTACCTCTTTGAGGATTTCAAGTACATCAGCGTCCTCCTTTCTCTTGAGTACTTCAACTCTGTAAAAGACAGAAAAAAGATAAAACGTGAGTACATTGCTTTACTCGACCAATGGATTTGGCACATGCATGTATATTAATCTCATTCAACTGTAAAATAAATGTTTTATGTACTTCCTGTGACTTCTCGATAGTCTTGAATAATGTAGCAGTTTAGTCTTGAATAATGTAGCAGTTTAGTCTTGAATAATGTAGCAGATTAGTCTCGAATAATGTAGCAGCTTAGTGTTGATTGTTACAATGTAGCAGTTTAGTCTTGAATAATGTAGCAGATTAGTCTCGAATAATATACCAGCTTAGTGTTGAATGTTACAATGTAGCAGATAAGTCTCGAATAATATACCAGCTTAGTGTTGAATGTTACAATGTAACAGCTTAGTCTTTAATAATGAAGCAGTTTAGTCATGAATAATGAAGCAGTTTAGTCTTGAATAATGAAGCAGTTTAGTCTTGAGTAATGACGCAGTTTAGTCTTGAATAAAGTAGACGTTTATTCTTCAACAGTGTAGCAGTTTAGACTTGAATTATGTAGCTGTTTAATTATAATTAAATCTTGAACATTATAATGTAGCAGTGTAGTCTGGAATAATGTAGCAGTGTAGTCTTCAATTATGCAGCAGTTTAGTATTGAATAATGTAGCAGTTTAGTCTTGATCATTATAATGTAGCAGTGTAGTCTGGAATAATGTAGCAGTTTATTCTTGAATTATGCAGCAGTGTAGTCTGGAATAATGTAGCAGTTAAGTCTTGATCATTATAATGTAGCAGTGTAGTCTGGAATAATGTAGCAGTTTATTCTTGAACATTACAATGTAGCAGTGTAGTCTGTAATAGTGTAGCAGTTAATTCTTGAATTATGCAGCAGTTTAGTCTTAAGTTATGTAGCAGTTTATTCTTGAGTTGTGTAGCAGTTGTATAGCAGTTAAATATTGCTATTGATGGTGTAGCAGTTTAGTCTTGAATAATATAAAAGTTTAGTCATTTATAATGTAGCAAGATAATTTTGAATAATGAAGCTCTTTAGTCTTCAATTATATAGCAGCTGATTCGTGAATATTTTAGCAGTTGGGTAATCATTTTAAGAAATTCTATAAATAAAACAACACGTATACATGTATTCTATTCTACACCCGATCGATAACACCAGTGTAAAAATGTGCAATTCTTAGGGTTGAATTCGAACGTTACCCTCTGATAGCAGACTGCCGGGCGAAGCTGGTTCTTTCACCGATAACAACCTCTCTCCTTGCAAGGGTCATTTCTTGCTTTTCTTCAATGGAAATCTGTAATAATTCGATAAACAAATCATTTATAAATTAAATTCTTATAATAAATAAATAAGTTTTTAATATGTACTTAGAGTGTTAATTTGAGAGCACCTTTATTGCGTATGACATCACACAATATGTGCTTATTTATCCACAAATACAAAAATGTAATTATAAACGTTGAGTAAATTTATGTATGTAGCTAAATGAATATCTTGTGTAATTTAACAATTGCAATTATTCCGAGTTCTCAACTTACATGCTTATGTCCATTTCTGGGAGTTAACCCTCTAAAGGGAGTAGGAGGTCTGTAGTCCAGAACTACTTCAAAGCTGACACCACCAGTCGCTCGCTTCTCCGAAGTCTTGTCTGAAATGGAATTTTGAGTATGTTGTTACACAGGTTCGTATATAACGGTTAGCCAGTCTTGAACTGTGAACATCACTCAGGTACTTCCTAACGAATAGACCAACTATTTCCAACGTTTCGCCAGTTTTTACGAAAGGAGACTCGCAACTCCCAGAAAACTACAACCCAGTGTCCCTAACCAGTGTGACATGTTAACTTCTAGAGCACATTATATCCAAACAAATATTCGACCACCTTGATAGGAATGGTATACATGTACTTACATCTCTCAACCATGGTTTCAGATCTGGCTACTTCCGTGAAACTCAGCTTCTAACTAAAGAACATGATCCCCTACAACAAGATGACAACAAATCCAAGACCGACATGATTATCCTATATTTTTCTATTTAGCGTTCGACACAGTACCATATGAGAAAATCTGCTGCAAAAGGTATCCTTATGTGGGAAAGACGGCTACGAGATTTCCTTACCAACAGAACCATGAAGGTAGTACTAAGTAGATGGTGAATGATCCAAGCTTGTTACAGTCGACTCTGGAGTTCCCCAGTGAACAGTGCTTGGGTCAATGGCTTTCCTCTGCCACATCAACGACCTACCAGACTGTGTGAAATCTTTTGTACGCCTCTTTGCTGACGATTGTCATCTACACAGACAAAATACGATTGTCTCCTTTACAGACAAATCAAATCAAGACAGGACCACCTCCAGCTCCAGTCGAGAAATGGACAATGCCTTGATGTTTGAAATTCAATGCAAGGAAATGCTACGTCATGAGTATAAACAACAAATTCAATAACTACTACCAACTAGACAACCACATCTGTAACAAGTGGGAGATAATCCATATCTAGGTGTCACGTTTACCGACAATCTTAAATTCTCCAACCACATTACAAAGATTTCCAAAAAGGCTAACTCAACCCAAGGATTCTTGAAGAGGAACCTCAAGCATTGCCCACCAACATGTAGAAAAACAGTCTAAATATCGCTAGTCAGATCTACGATAGAGTATAGTGCTGCTGTATGGGACCCATACCTACAGAAAGACATCGACCAACTCGAACAGGTCCAACTCCGTGCGGCCAGATTCATCGCTGGAAACTTGGAAACCGAGAGAACAGGGCTGTACGTGTCCCTATTATGCTCAAGACACTCAACCTACCACCCCTACAGATAAAAGAAACTGATACCTATCTGACCCTAAGTCGTGGTAAACAACTGATAAGAAAAAAACAAGTTGATAACCATATTAGTAAAAACATTGTACAAAATCTAGCAATAAACCACCATAAATTATTTAAGTCATTAATAAGTAAAAGTGACCAGTACAAACTTTCCTTCTTTCTGAAGAAAATGATTGATTGGAACAATTTGAATTGTGAAATTGTCCGCGCAGAGACAGTTTAGAGCTTGGAAATGGTGGTATGTCTTGACACATCTGCATTGGAACCATGAATACACATGTATGAGATGTAATACAACTGTTTTACTTAGAAATGCTTGGCATTCTAGCCTAGATATGAAAGTACAAGTAAGATGGCGCTAACCGACATGTTATTCGACTGTAATCCGTGCGTTTGAGAAAATATGTCCACCGCGTTCGAAGAACCTTTGTCTTGTATGATTTGCAAACTCCTGTTTTTATTTCACTTTCTGGAATCCTATAGCTTTTTTCTATTGATTGATATATTTTGAGAAGTCCCCATGGAAAACAATGAAATTAAGTTAATTTAAGAACAGAATTATTTAAACTATTTGGTGGTTTCGAACCTAAAGACATTAGGCCTAACGAGAAGGGATAACAACCAACAAAATGACATAACAACATTTAAAACATTGGATGTACTGTTACTCACTTCTTTCTGCTCTCGCAGAGATAGCCTTCTTCCGCTTTTTCTCTTTTTTCTCCTTTCTCTTGAGAAAGCCAAAGCAGCCCATTGTGACTGTTGTCTTTTCTCAGTCGTGAAGAAATGGCGTTTGTGTCACCTAGTAACGACGTACGTTAATGTGACGTCACAACGTCATTGCGTAGCATTTTTCGAACATCTTTGACGGCCAACTGTAAAGACCATCAAATGCCGTAATGGTGTAGTAGTGTAGTAGTTTGGGGTTCGACGGCTGCTCGGTTAACCTCAGTTGGTAGAGCTTCGCACTTGTTGAAAATGTACGAGCAATGAAGGACAATCCTGCATGTGCTTACAGTTGGTGTACTTACAAACTTGTTTACATATCTGCAAAAATCCCTAGCAATTGTGGTTCATCAATGGATATGATTTTTTAGATGACCCTGTCTCCTTTCCCATTTTTGTATTTATGAATACAGAGCTACGAGCACGGTTTGGTCCGACCAATCAGCAACATTTTCTATATACATGCATTGATCGAAGGTCGGAGATGTTCCGTCGAAAACTGCGCATCCGCAGAAAAGAACAACTTATTCCTTTCGTTATTCATCTCACGCGTAAATGCAACATGGATACAGTAATGTAATAATTTAAAATACACTGTAAAAATATTGAGAACAGGTATAATAAATATGATGAAATTTGTTCAGATTATGAGTTGCGTACTGTTATAGTTTGGAGTAGAATCTGAATAGGTAAAGCAAATGTGTTTACAGTGTTTATTATTTATTATTGATTCTGTTTCACAATTTTACAACATTCGCGTTTCAAGACCGATTAAATATGCATTCAAACTTGCGTTAGTCGGTGACCTGGCTTAATTAATTAATCAATATTAACTGCCTTAAGTACCAATTACTGTATGAGTGGTTATTTCCAGTGATTTCTGCGGGTCAAATGTTAGAGGTTTCTTAATGTCAGACGTGTGGAAAAACAAACGGTTTTTATTTGTTTAGTAGAGTAAGTTGAAGACCAAATACAATTTTCGCTGGAGGAAATATTGGCGCAATTAATAAATTCGCGAAATTCGCCAATATGTCCTCGTCTCTATTTTAGGCCAGAAATTAAACCGTTACATGCTTTAAGCAGGCCGTGCATACAATTGATGAAACCTCGACCGGTCACTTAAAACAGGGTGTACCGTATTTTATTTGTAATCAATTATTAGTTTCGTTCGATGTTTCATATTTTCATCACCAGGGAATTCGACAGACGAAGGATATTTGAATACCAATTCCCCGCCATGAAAATATCATATTGAAGTCGTAAAAGGGATACATAAATCACGGTCACGTCCGTTGCCATGGCAAAATCATGGGGTGTTTTAATTGAATAGATGGTCATTGTAATAACGTCATATTTTATACGACAGGATTTATCTTAATTGGATACATAACATTCGACCATAGATTAACCTGCTATGGCGAATGTAAAATGTGTTCCTCGTCACTCCAAATGAATTTTACAAATAAACCGTGCGTATAGGAAGAAACAATGGCGATGAAACAGAAGTGCGTTCGTTGAACACTAGATGCAACTGCAATGTAACCGCAACGTTTCCACACGGTTGAGAAACACTCGGGGACCAATCCCGGGGCTGTTGGCAATAATTCGCGTCGCATTCGGCTGGCGTTTATACCGCAACATTTCGTATGCTAATCCCCGAAAACATCCCGAACTAACCCGATGACAAAACTCCGCCAATTTTCTTGTTAAATGGTCCCGAAAGGTTCATGAAACTAGCACAATGTTATGATATAAAACATACTGGACATCTGTTGTGCCGTGCATAAGTGAGTTTATTTTTGTGCAAACGTGTAGGCCGATGTACATATTAATAAGATTTAGTCATTTTTGGTTTTATATTTTGATTTCCGGTAATTTTTTAGTCAGATTAAGATAATGGGTATCGACGCAAAATAGTTGACATTTTAATCCTTGCATTTTTGCACGCATGTTAATTAAATGTATATGACACTCTATAGTAACGTAAATATGCTGTCGCTTACACATATCGATAGGCCGATTAACAATGTTACCGCGGTAAGCGTAAAACGCACTAGTCCAATTCTACCCTGCTTTATGTAAGACCTCATAATTTTCGTATCTATTATCCGATTTTAAATATTTAAAGCTTGTAATGAAGCAGAGATATATGTCTGTCTTTTAATACAACATTCATCACGATACCGTAATTATTAAATCCACGGCGACGAGTAAGAATCCGTTCCGCGTAAAACTAAGTTTAAAATACCCCTTTTTTTACCAAATAAAAATACAACCAACGGTCGAAAATCATCAAATATGAATTTAATTTTCGATCGATTTTGTTCATTAAAACTTGTTTTAAAAGCTAATACTTTAAGGTTTTATAAAATGTAAAACTTATTTGTAAAGCATCTGTGATTTTTGTACGATTGAAACAGATGGTGTTGTAACTTGTAAGTCATCAAACAAAAGAAGGTGATAAAAGTGTTGATACACCAATCTCTTCTGTAGCCGCTAAGACGGATTTTGTATCAATAAGTAATCATGAAGCCATTTTGTCATGATTTGCTCGCAGCCAAAGTTAATTTGAATTATGTGTGTAAAATACTGAAATATGATTGGTTTATGCAAATTTGCATAATCTGTATGAAATTATTTGATTGGCTTAAACAGAAGTCACACACCGTAGTGGACGTTCTTTAGAGGTTTTGGAAGTATTCGAACTTTGTTCTCCAAGCTGAACGTATCAATGTTTTCCATTAGAATTCAATTACACAGTTAATATTATATCTCTTATAAGTTGAATAAAGGACGTCCAATGAGCATATTCGTTTGAACTCGGGAAGCCATCGTTATCCTTAATTAGTGCTTTCCGAAACCTGGTGATTAAAAGAAGCCAACTAATTAAGAGTTAGATTGCATAAATCATTTGAAGTTCTTCGTGTACGGATGTGATCGGTTCTGTCTGAACCATTGGCTTTATCAGTTCTAGTTATTTCTAAGCATACCCAGAAATCTAAGCCAATTGTGTGGCTTATTGGCGAAATTGCCTCACTTATGAACACCTATTAACCGATATTGGTCACTTACGCCTATTGAAGTATTGTAAGGAGCGGTAACTTTTAAATCCTAAAAAGTCATCAAAGCATACGACAACATGTATCCAGTAATTGAAGCTATCTGCAATCGTATTACTTTCTTTCAATATGTCTTTATATCAAAATTGAATATGATCGTCTTGTTTTGAAATAATTGTCTCATTGGTATAATATTTTTAACAAACCCTTTACTTTCAGAAAGTAGCTCAATAAAACAACAAATCCAAATAAATACCCTTATTCTCGTATTCAAAACAAAGAGTAAATATAGTTTGTTTCTATAAATGCATGTTGTAACTTATTAAAGTCGTCGAGCAGCCGGTGGTAAATCCACCATGATGGAAATGAATCTATTTCCGACGAGGAAGTTGCATCAGTAATCAGTTTCAAACGTATTCCTGCCATTCATCAATAACTCCATTATTACGTAGGAGTATGCTTCTGATAAATCCTATACGCGTACACCCAGTGGGCAAAAGTATTCAATAAAACTTTTACAGTAAATTATATACATTGTATAATTTATGATAGGATTATAAGAATTCCGCTTTGATCGCATTTGATAACAAATTCTAGAAAAAATTTAATTATGATTTGATTCTTATCAGAAAATAATTCATATGGAATAAGTGGAGCTAAATTGCGGCGCAGCCGAGCCTCGGCGTCGTTGTTGGCGTTATGCTAATGTAAACGTTTAGGTACAACCTAAAATATATTTTTAAAATGCATTAACTCGAAGAGGATGTTCTACAACCAAGCTATCGAGACGGTATAATAAATGGTTTTCTTAACACCGATATGTGTTGTTTGCTTTCTTGGTAATGAGAGTACATGTACTATATATACTATACAGATACCAGTTTACACCTGTGTTACAAATACAACCCGATCACCGTCCGATCATCGGACAGCGTACTTTTGTCTAATCAAGCCGAATGCTGGACGGACATCGGCCGGTCTTCGGGGTGGCCTGAGAAATTTATGTCTCTTTTGACATACCGGTATGCATTGCTACCCATCGACCAGCGTCCACACAATGCATAGACACCGGGTACAGGGATACACGGACATCGCCCGGCGTCCAGTGATTTGTGACCTAACTATCAGTACACTCAGTACACCATGATATATGTCTGGACCTTAAACAATAATTTCAACCAGCACAATCATATCGCGGGCTTAGATTGAGAAGGTCGTAATTACAAAATCAATATTTTGAGAAAATAAGAAATAAATGTCTGAAAACTACGGGGGCGAAAACTAGTCTTTACTTTAAAAGGAAAAACAAGCTTTTCTAACTTCAGTTTTAGTTAACATGACCTGTCCCGATTTTCCTGAAAATATGCTCACAATCAGCACATTTTGATGCACATTTCAAATATGTATTAGCCTTACAAGGTGGTAAGTAGCATGTACGACCTTATCATCCTAAGCCATCGATTAACTATAACTTAACTGCCGCTTGCTTAGTCAATTCTGACTCGCTGTCTGTATAATCATGTACATGTACTACATTTTGTACTAGTATTCTCTGAAATGTCAGGATCGTGAGGATAACGACGAACGTACAAGTTCAAAACCTGGGACATCTTATACAGTAATTACATTTTTCGTTGTCATGGAAAATAGTATGATCCGTTGATGATAACGCTGGTACTATATAGGTCCATAGAGAATGATGTAAATCATTATTACAGTAGGACTCATTAGGTAAACAAATACATATTATACAACCTAATGGCTAATAACAGCTTATCATCATACGAAGATCGATAGTTGGTAAATGACGATCTGTCAGGTTACAGTCACGTGTTCCAAATGAGAAGCTTTTATTGTCATTGATTCTGGCAGTCAAAAACCAGAGACATTGTAAATAATTATTTTATACAATGAAAAATATGAATGATGAGTTTATTGTCATCGAATGACTTTCACATTAAATGGTGAAGAATTAACATCCGGGGGACGGTCATGTGCGGAGATGAGAGGAAAACGGAACTACGTCATTGTACGAATAATAGTACAAGTTGGCTCAAATAAAACAACTAAAATCATAAAGAATATCAGAAAGGAATAGCAGGAAAATTATTATCAGAAGATACTTGATCAGTAACGTTATCACGACAGTAACTGTTGTCAGGCAATTTCTATAACAAAATATTAGAATAAGAGTCCCAATACGAGTGAATAATTTTGAAATTTCGTTACAAAACGTTTAACAAAATTCAAATTGAAAATGTTGTAGTTAAATTCACCGGTTTTCAGTTGACAATTGTGTATGTAACAGTTGCAACTGGCGGTAACTGTTACATTATGATGCTGAATACAGTCTTAATGCTGAACAGCCAGTTAGCATGCCCTAATAGAATGTAAATTGATTTTTTCTCACATACGTACGTTTTCCGAATAGTGTCCATGAAAACTTTAGTTTGTGTTTAAAAAGATGCCATACCGCAGTTTATTGACACTACACTCTCTTATTAATATTCCAATACACCCTTTCTAGACAGATGGGGGCAGCTAAATGAGCAGTCGTGGGTATCCGACGATGGCGACCGGCAGCTTATGTCTTAGGCTTTCGTATTTCAGTGTATTCTCTTGTCCCTTACTAATGCAACGTACACTATGCAGTGTGGTGACATATTCTTGTTCGTTGTTGTCACAGTGTTGTTGTAGTTATTGTTGTAATACGTTGCAGTGTGACAGGGCCATTAATATCGTGTACCAAAGTGTGTCGTAGACACTCGACAATTACAAAGTAGATACAACAAGAATAAAATAAGTTTGTAAATTTAGTATGTAAATTGTAACATTGTAAATATTGTAAATATTCAAAATAAAACAACAGCATTGCACATTGCCAAGTGAATTCTTTGAATGTCTAGAATATTCGTCTTTCCACCACACATTCGCATGTTTTATTTTCCCGTATCGTTACAGGCTGACACACGCCGCCACTTTTCCAACATCGCCCTAGCTTATGTTTCGGCATATTTAGACACATGTTTAATTTTCTTATACGATTTCTCATACTTGGCTCTATGATATCAACGCAAACGTCTCGATCTTCCCGATACATACACTTCCGTTGTCTCAGTAAATTCTGACACGTGGTCTCGTGCATCAATAGCACGAGGAGGGTCAAGATGAAGAGACGATTTCTTGAATTCGTTCGGAAATTCATACTCGATGTTTTTCTCGTAACACAATCTGCAAATAGAGTGTACATTTGCAAAATAAAAATCAGTGGTTGGAGCAACACTTTTCCTTTGACCTACGAAGACCTCAAATCAATAGAAATCACCCCTAGGACCTGCTTGTCAAGGCCCACCTTCGTAGCTGGTTTGGTGATTGCATTAATAAGTATAGGAAACATTTTTGACCGAGTGACACCTATACCGTTGACGTTTGCAACTGAACAGACACACAAGCGGACCCAATATGCAAATCTATTTAGTGTGCCATTCCTTCTTCAAATGTTTCAACGTGATTTGTTATCAAAATACAAATAGTGCTCCCAAGCCAAGTTCGACAACTTGTCAGGGTGTATACTGTATATGGCTGGCAGAGTTTTGCCCCTGGTTATTGAAAACTATCGATGTTAAATCTTATAGTTTTTAAAATAATTAAGAGTACATAAAAGTCCTTTGTATTAATGAACATGATGGTGCTTACATCATGTACTAGCAGTGTATTTATCCTGTCCTGGTCCATGTAAAGTCCATACACCCTAATGTTGATTACTGTATATTGGGACGAGAGTAAATAAGTTAAACTTACAGCAAATCAATTGTAGTTCTTGTGATTGTTTCATCCAGCAACAAAATACAGTTGTAGTGAGTAGACATAATATATACGCGTATGGATACAGGAAATTACAGAACGGAAGGTCATTTTGAGATCCTGAATGGTTTCCAAGGCTTTCCCTAAATTTTAGTGAAGAGTTCACGTCTCATGACAATACCATCTGATTAACGCTTGAAATAAGGCCAATACATGATGGATTATTTTTTTGTTCCGGCAACATGTTCCCGTGTGTAGGATATATTTTTTTATTAGTTTATGTATGTCAGAAAGAAAGAGCACGATACCATAGAAACATGAGGACCAGTATGTGGACGGGATAGTGTGTAATCAAATTTCGAAAAAAATCGAAGCCATAAAATATTTAGATTATGTCTGGGTATTAGAAACAATCATTTTTAGGCCTAATCGTGACAGTACTTGGGAAAATGAGCCTGTGACCGTTCCGAATTCTCTGCTTGTTTTACGTAATGCCGGAATACTCGTACGAAACGGGAAAGTGAAACGGGAAGAGTAGATGTGCCTAGAATTGTGACGACTTCCGGATATAGCATGATGCTAAATTAAGTAACATACGTGAGACTACTCCAATGTTTACTAAAGAAACTACTTTGTAATAATGCATCATTCTCATAATATTCATTACGTATTTAAAATACTACGACATAATTCACACCAAGTTGACAACCGTGACAGAGATAATAAGAATCATCATATATTTTTGCAACCAATGATACAGGGTATCTCAAAATATATGACCGCTTGATGAATGCCTGAGCCAAAGACCTAAATATACACAGATTGAACACTTAATTCAAAACGGAGAGAAAATGCAAAATAACATGCAGCGGATTCTGATATTTTGCATGAACACTTTTGTTCGTCATCCTTTTTTAATGACCAATACTAGTATCTCATTTTGAAGAGTTTAGCTTCTTCTACTGCATGATGTAATTTATTTTTTTGTAACTCTAATAGAATTCAAAAAAATATTGTTTGAATGAGGCAGATCAGGTATTTTGATAAAATTGGAATTTCCATAAAACTGAGAGTAGGTCTGGCTCTTTGAGGTGTATTGTTTTATTCCTTGACCGATTTCAATAAATTAGGTATCATTTTAAAGCATAAACTTATTAGTTTTTTCCTATGTATATTAAAACAGGAGATATAAGGTATTAAGTACAAACGAGATTTCGCGAGATTTCAGAAAACTGCCACGAGATATTGTGAGATTTGGTAGATTTTTCCAATCTTTGTATAATATTTAGGTCTTTGCATGAGCATACTTAATCTATAACCAATGTAGGCCTACTTTCAAATGTTGAATTTACAAAATATTCTGCAGCCTTTAGCATGCATTAATTAAAGTGTCCATTCCCTATTTAGGTCCAAACAAATTAATAGTGTGGTTCTAGTAACATGCTGAAATAAATAGGGTATAGGTAGGTAGGAAAAAAAAATTTTTTGAAATTATTTTGTCTGTTTTATGCACAGGAAAATCAACGATCCGTTATATAAAATAAAATGTTTAGTGTAGGAGAAAAAACTTCATGTAGGATCGGTTGGGTTAGCCTACTATAACCTCACTATTTGTTTTGGTCTAATGACGGCGTTAGAAGTTTGTGATGACGTTCGAAATTATAATGTTCACTTACTTATATGTATATATAACTTATACTGTTCTACCACCAATTTTGATTTGTATATATGTCTACTTGGCGATGGACTTTGTTGTTTATGCCAATAAATAATTTGACTTCAATATGATTTAATATTGATTTAATATGGCCTTCAAATCATCGCCGGGAATAGATTTCGGGTTGGCAATGGTGTGGTTTTAAACACAGACACTTGGGATCTGGCCCCCCCAGCTACGCACCTGGATATATTTTTATCATCAACATTGTATACCCAGACCCATACACTAATCACACAAACAACGTATCCGTGACACTGAAATAAAAAAATATTCGTAAATGCCTCTAGCTTAATTTAAGCAGTAGAGGAATAACGTAGATTGTTGTATTAATATCAAATACATCCAACAAATGTTTGTGTGATTACTAAATGGGTCTGGATATATAACAAATAAAAATATTTCCAGGCGCGTAGCGGGAGGGGCGTGGTCCAGACTCCAAGTGGCTGTGGTTTTAATTTGTTTACATGCTTCTTTTATGGATGTAGTCATCCACCTCATTCATCTTCCTAACACGAAAGACCTCGTCACTACATGTACGTTGAAAAACTTGACATGGCTCGTCATCAGTGCCATCAAAGACCTAATATACACAGATTGGACACTTAATTGACAACGGAGTGAAAATGCAAAATAGCATGCAGCAGATTCTGATATTTTGCATGAATACTTTTGTTTGTCATCCTTTTTTAATGAACTATATCTCATTTTGAAGAGCTAAGCTCCTTACACTGCATGATGTAAGTTATGTTTTTCTATCTCTTATAGAATTCAAAAAAATATTGTTAGAATGAGGCAAATGGGGTCTTTTCTGATAAAATTGGAATTTCCATTAAAATGAGAGTCTATTGTTTTATTCCTCGACTGCATGATTTCAATAAATTAGGTATCATTTTAAAGCAGAATGATAAATCTATTGCATAAACATATTAGTTTTTTCCTATGTATAGCAAAACAGGAGATATAAGGTATTAAAGACAAACGAGATTTCGCGAGATTTCAGAAAACTGCCGCGAGACATTGTGAGATTTGGTAGATTTTTCCAATCTTTGTATATTTAGGTCTTTGGTGCCATACTCGTGTGAGTGCTACGTCTATTGACCTCACCATGAAGCCCATCGACTTATCTATGAAAACGTCATTTTCACCAAGTAAGTTTGTTTGTCGATATTTTAAGAAATAGTTAATCACGATTTGTTTCAAGTACTTCTGATTACTTTATAATATTATGCTGTCAGCTGATATACTGAGTGATATTGAGTGATAGAGAACTATTTACCTATGGAACATGGTTATGATGTAAAATGAGCCATCGAACATAGAATATAGTATTTATAATCATCATGTGAGTTTTACGCAGAAAAATATAATGAAAATTATGACGACGCCCTACAACATATATAATTCCGTGACGACAGCGACTTCCGCTTACATTTCGTAAATATTTTTACCCTGTCAAAAATTGAGCAAGAATGCACAACTTTTATTAAAATGGGTAAAACGAAGAATTTACCATATGAAGATGTACACAAAAGATGTAATTTTCTTTACCAGGTATAGTTTAACTTATGGGAATAGTAAAACACGATGGTGTTGCGCAATATAACAACAAATGCAGATTATAGTGTTTAGAGTATTTTTCGGACATCGTTTTTCGGATAGTCAATTCTCAACATATGCAGTGAGTGGTAGGCTCCTACAGCACATTATATCATGTTTTAACTAATTTTAGGCTATCTAATAATCTTGTATTACAAACTGTCACCTGTGCCTTACATCATATAAAGATTAGGTGTAGCAGTAAGAAGCCTTTATAAAGGCACATACAAACGAATGATACAATATTATTTTCTTTTCCATGTAGGCAGCACAGGAAAGCTTGGTACTGAATCCATCAGATGTCAGTCTGTGTAGATTTTATATAAACACAATGACAGTCATAGCTAGACGTCAAGGAATTCATTTGTAAGTTATACACAGTACATGTTTTGTTATTTGTTTAATTGCATTTTATTCTTGATACCGGCATTATAGAATTAATCCCACTTTCCAGTACTCTCTGCCAATAATTCTGCTGGTAACGGGATTCTGGGTCAGAAAGATCAAATAGGATGTTGGCCATCGTGCTGAGTGTCTATCATAAGGGGATAGAGTCTAATCTATAGTGGAATAGTGCATGTTTCTTTCAAAAGCATGTTTTGTCTTCAAATTGATGTTGTTGGATAAAATAAGCATTGTATTATGATGTACTACTTTTACTAAAGATGTAATACAAAAATAAATATAAACAAGAGCCACGTTCACATGGTCATCCCCGCCGTAAATGTTTGTTACTAACAGGTTTTTAATCAAAGGGAGATATTTTCAAAACTGGGCCATATAGAGTTATGGTTCTTGGTCACTGCACTTCTCCTAGTTGTCATTTATTCATATATAAGTTTCAAGTCAATACCTCAAATAGTTTTAAAGTTAAGCTCTGGACAAAAAAACTATTATAAAATTAATCAAAGGGAGATAATTTCATAACTGGGCCATATAGAGTTATGGTGTTTGGTCACTGCACTTCTTCTAGTAAATAAAAATATAAGTTTGTATGTCCTTTTTATTCAGACATCCAGGTATTAAACGATCAATCTGCAAAAGATGCTGTTTGTTGCTGAAACCTGGAATAACTGCAATATACAGAGCTAAAAGTAAGTGAGAACAAATGTCAGTATATAGTCCTGTGTTAGTAAATTCTGAATTAAGCAACTACTGCCTTATGTATTAAATAAGCCATTTTAACTACAACTTACTTGCATTTTATGACCACCTGCTTCCCACAATTACTGTTAATGAATCTCTTGTCTGATAGCTTAACAGATCCAGAGAGAGGACTAGGGGCATGGACCTCCATGGAAATTCGACAAAAAAATATTATTATTTTATATATATATATATTTTACACTGGTTTGTCAGGGCTAGGAGTTTAATCAAGACAACCCTCTACGAAAAATGCTGGTTGGACCCCCTCTGAGAAAGATTTTGGTTCCATGAATGGCTTTAAGGCTGGTTATGATGTAGTTTCAAAACAAAATCTGCATTAATTGACCAGAACATGAGAAAGCAGTTTCATAGTTACAGCTAACAGACCTTGTACAGTCATTATTAACTTTCTAATTCACTCTCTCTGACAGTTTACCGAAATGAACGTTGATTTAGTGAAAATAATCCACTTAAGTTTTTATTTAAAAAGCATACATGTTCATGTATGTAAAACTTTAAAAGTCCACCCTCTAGATACTTGACACTGATCTAACTCTGATTGAGTTGGTTTTAATGTTTTCTTTGAAGAAAGTGTTCAACAATGGCTTAAATATTGAGTTCTTGATTTTAGGTGGTCTTATTGTTGAGGTGGTCTTCAAGTGATTTTGGACTGTATTTATTGTACTGTTTTAACATCATTAAAGTGTTATGATGTTAATTTTTTTCTTTTGTTTAGAAAAACGGCAAAAACAGAGTATTGTAACGTGTCTTGGTTGTGGAACATTGAGGAGGTATATATATAACAAGCATAATGTACATCACTTTGACCAACCTGATGTTTGGGTCGATACTATTGTGAATGGTGAAAATGTTGGAAAACAACCACAACAACAGCAAAAACAGCAGCAACAACAACGTAAAGGAGACAGTAAGGTACCAACATAAAAGGCTACTGACTTCTTTATACCATAGATCCAGAGATACATTCTAATAACGGTTCATGGATATTAAATGGTTCTTTTTAACTCTTAACAAAAATCACATTGATT
Source organism: Spisula solida (assembly GCA_947247005.1). Classification (NCBI taxonomy): domain Eukaryota; kingdom Metazoa; phylum Mollusca; class Bivalvia; order Venerida; family Mactridae; genus Spisula; species Spisula solida. Next base: position 48,669,932 of record OX365944.1, on the reverse strand, counting down.
CTTATGTTTTATGCAGATGCAGTTTTTAACTCACCTGTCACATAATGACAACATGAGCTTTTAGATCATCTGTGGTCCATGCATGTGTGCTTCAGTCTGTCCGGGCATTAACATTTTTTTTGTCTGGAGAAAAGTGGTTACATTTATGATTTGATTGTTACCTACCTTGCAAACAACTCGTATCTTCTTAAGATCGTGGTTCCTTTTTTGACCCCTGATAAGCTAGAAATTTGCTATTTTGGTCTTGGCATATTTGTATATTCAGGTTAGATGCTGTTTCTCAACAATTTTTCAGTTATATATGGTGGCAGATTCACCTAACCAGTTTTCCTGGATTGTATCCTAACCAGTACTAAATTACCCTTCACAAGGACCCAGCAACTTATTTTCATGTGGAGGAAATCAACCTTTGTTGTTAAATTTTCATTGAAAGGTATGACCAGTCACCTGGTGGGACTTGGAATCGAACTTGGTTTGCCTGGTTACAATACAGCATACTAACCACTGGTCAGCAAATGTCTTAATAATATTTTAACAGAGAAAGAGCAACTGACGTTCGAAAAAGTGTAGGGTAGCAAGAAATATAGAAAAAAAAGTCTCAGGAAATTTAGTATAGGTACCAAAAACAAGCTAGGCTATAAGACATTCCCATTCATCAGGTGATGTACTTATTATGCGTCTGTTATACAGGTTATAATATATTACACTATGGACAATGAAACCTTAGCTAAAGTGAATCTTATTCTATTTCAGAAGAAACCTAAAACAGAAGCTATGGAAACTAAAGTGGAATGTGATAAAACTAACAATGTTGGTGTCTCTAACACTGATAGTAAAACCAATAACAAATCTGACTGTGAAAATTCAAATATAGACATGGAAGGAAAAGTGACTTGAACATTATGTGAAGCAAATTAATAAATTAATTATTTGTAACATTGTGCAGCATCAAATGATTTGGTGATTACAGTATGTTATTAAAAAATAGGTTATGTATAAATGGTAAAGTTGGTGATATGGAAATATTGAGGAAATTTGCGAAATTACTCAATGTACTTAATAATTTATTATACCCCCAGATACATAGTACATGGGGGCTATATTGGAGTCATGCTTGAGGTTGGTCTTTTGGTCCGTCGGTTGGTTCATCTGTTGGTCCGTGCAAATTTTGTCCGCGCTATATCTCTGTCTCCTATGGTCGGATTTCAATGAAACTGTGAATGAATGATAAGTACCAAGTCTAGTTGTGCATATCCTAGGCACACGTTGGTCGGATCTATTTAAAGGGAGTTATGGCTCTTTGTTTTTTACACTTATAAATTTTGTCCACACTATTTCTCAGTTACCAATGATCGTAGTTCAATGAAATTTTGCATGAATGATCAGTACCAAGTCTAGTTGTGCATATCCTCAAAACACTATGGTAGGATTAATTTTAAGGGAATTGCGGCCCTTTGTTTTTTACACTTATAAATTTTGTCTGCACTATTTCTCAGTTACCAATGGTCGTAGTTCAATAAATCTTTGCATGAATGATCAGTACCAAGTCTAGTTGTGCATATCCTCAAAACACTATGGTAGGATTAATTTTAAGGGAATTGCGGCCCTTTGTTTTTTACACTTATAAATTTTGTCTGCACTATTTCTCAGTTACCAATGGTCGTAGTTCAATAAATCTTTGCATGAATGATCAGTACCAAGTCTAGTTGTGCATATCCTCAAAACACTATGGTAGGATTAATTTTAAGGGAATTGCGGCCCTTTGTTTTTTACACTTATAAATTTTGTCCGCACTATTTCTCAGTTACTAATGATCGTAGTTCAATGAAATTTTGCATGAATGATCAGTACCAAGTCTAGTTGTGCATATCCTCAACACACTATGGTAGGATTAATTTTAAGGGATTAATGGCCCTTTGTTTTTTTACACTTATAAATTTTGTCTACACTATTCCTTTGTTGCCATTGGTTGGATTTCAATGAACGTTTGTTTGAAGTGTAGTTGTTAGAGCACATTTAAGTGACTGTGTCAAGCAGTATCTGGGGGTAATCATCACATTCAGGGATCTTTCTTGTTTCCACTAATGTAAATTTAGGCTTGCAAACGACACTTCAAAGAAATATAAAAAAATGCTAATGTGTTTGCATGCTAAATGTGTAAAACTGGAAAATCTTTTTTCAACCTGCTAAGATACAGTAATGTTGTAAAAATCTGTAGCCTATGTTCATTTGTCTGATGTTGTACATTACATCAGTACTGGAAGTTCAGTTTAAACTGTCAGTAATTACACCTGTTGACAAGCTGCAAAGTGTTTGTTTATTATACCCCCACATACATAGTATATGGGGGCTATATTGGAGTCATGCTTGAGGTTGGTTGGTCTGTTGGTTGGTTGGTCCGTGCAAATTTTGTCCCGCTGATTCTCTGTAACTCTTGGTCGGATTTCATCAAAACTTTGCATGACTGATCAGTACCAAGTCTAGTTTTGAATATCGTCGGCACAGGTCGGTCGGATAAATTTTAAGGGAGTTATGGCCCTTTGTTTTTTAACACTTATAAATTTTGTCCGCGCTATTTCTCTGTTACCAATGGTCAGATTTAAATAAACTTAACATGAATGATCAGTACCATGTCTAGTTGTGCATATTCTCGGCACATGTTGGTCGGATAAATTTTAAGGGAGTTATGGCCCTTTGTTTTTTTACACTTATAAATTTTGTCCGCGCTATTTCTCTGTTACCAATGGTTGGATTTCAATAAAACTTAACATGAATGATCAGTACCACATCTAGTTGTGCATATCGTCAGCACACGTCGGTCGGATAAATTTTAAGGGAGTTATGGTCCTTTGTTTTTTTACACTTATAAATTGTGTCCGCGCTATTTCTCGGTTACCAATGTTCAGATTTCAATAAAACTTTACATGAATGATCAGTACCACGTCTAGTTGTGCATATCCTCGGCACAAGTTGGTCAGATAGATTTTAAGGGAGTTATGACCCTTTGTTTTTTTTGCATTGATAAATTTTGTCTACACTTTTCCTTTGTTACCATTCAATGAACTTTGCATGAATGATCAGTACTAAGTCTACCGTTGTTGTTTGTCAGAACATATTTAAGTGACTGTGTCAAGCAGTATCTGGGGGTATTCATCACATTCAGTGATATTTCTTGTTATTTTTATAATTTTGACCAATAAAATATTGATTTTGGCATTCTGTTGAATTAAGAACTTGACTTGATAGTTTTAGATTTGGGCATAATTAGAGCCAACTAGGCTTATTACACAGGGTTCCCAAGGTCAAGGGAAAGTCAGGGGAAAACATAATTTTTTCAAGCTCAGGGTAGTCAGGGAATTTTGAAATTAGTCAGGGAAATCTGAAAATTGGACAAAAGTCAGGGAATTCTTTAATTTAGCCTTAAAAAAGCCAATTCCTATGTAGAAAAAAAATTGCTCGCTTTGGACGGCTCTGAATTATGGTAACTTCATCAGCCCTAGAACTACTATTTAATAAACATTTTGTTCCATATGAAACTAATATAACTTCCTTTTCTCTATTTTTATTGTCATATTTTACCAGAACAAAAGATGCTTCCGTATGCGATCTCTCTTAAAAGTCGGGGAAAACTGGTGTGGTCAGGAAACAATCAGGGAATTTTGTGTCAGAATATTTGTGGGAACCCTTTTACAGTAAAACTTAAGCTGTGATACTTTCAATATAAAATTGACTCTTCCAAAAATGCATCTGATTTAGCAAAAGCAATCACACTACCCTATGCAATTCACTGGGTAGCCAAGTCATGGAAGGCAACAATGGAGTCAACTAATAGTATTCAATGTTGCTTTCATCATGCTGGTTTCATTCATGTGGCATGTTTTAGTTTGTTTTTATATTGGAGACCAACTGTCATTTTTACCTTAACATTTTTTGTGTCGCCTGAAAAGGCGACACATAGGTGTTACTTTGGCGGCTGCGGCGTCACAAATTGCTTGTCCGGAGCATAACTTTGTCACCTTAAGTTCAAATGACTCAAGATGTTGTATGCATGTTTCTTACAATAAGCCGAAGTGCAGTGCGGAAGAACCATAACTCTACCTGTCATAGTTTTTGAATTATTTCCCTTTGATTGATTTTATTAGACCATTTCTTGTCCGGAGCATAACTTTGTCACCTTAAGTTCAAATGACTCAAGATTTGGTATGCATGTTTCTTACAATAAGCCGAAGTGCAGTGCGGAAGAACCATAACTCTACCTGTCATAGTTGTTTAATTATTTCTCTTTGATTGATTTTATTAGACCATTTCTTGTCCGGAGCATAACTTTGTCACCTTAAGTTCAAATGACTCAAGATTTGGTATGCATGTTTCTTACAATAAGCCGAAGTGCAGTGCGCAAGAACCATAACTCTACCTGTCATAGTTTTTGGATTATTTCCCTTTGATTGATTTTATTAGACCATTTCTTGTCCGGAGCATAACTTTGTCACCTTAAGTTCAAATGACTCAAGATTTAGTATGCATGTATCTTGCAATAAGCCGAAATGCAGTGCGCAAGAACCATAACTCTACCTGTCATAGTTTTTGAATTATTTCCCTTTGATTTTATTAGAGCATTTCTTGACCGGAGCATAACTTTGTCACCTTAAGTTCAAATGACTCAAGATTTGGTATGCATGTTTCTTGCAATAAGCTGAAGTGCAGTGCGCAAGAACCATAACTCTGCCTTGCATCTTTTTTAATTATTTCCCTTAGATTGATTTAATTTGAGCATTTCTTGTCCAGCGGATAACTTTGTCACCAAGAGGTTGAATGACTTGAAATTTAGTATGCATGTTTCTTACCAAAAGTCCAAGTGCAGTACACAAGAATCGTAACTCTACCTTGTGCCATTTTTTATTTTTGTCCCTTTGATTGATTTTATAAGCATTTCTTGTCAGTTGCATAACTTTGTCACCATAAGTATTAATGACTCCAAGATAGGTATGCATGTTTCTTGCTGTGACATTTTTTTGTCCAGAGCATCACTTTGTCGTTTTTAGTTCAGATGACTATAGAACTCTTGTGAGTCGATATGTAACCCAATAGTGGATAGTTTTCCATGACAAATGTGCATGTCGTCAGGTGACACATGCGACTCGCGGAGCTTTTATTACCTTTGTAGACTGGTCTTGAATGAAATATACAAATGTATTAACTGGTTATTTATCTAAATCCATGCTATGACTTGTTTGTTCTTTAGGCCTATCATGTTTTAAATACAGGAGTGTTCTCAAACATTATAGGAATTCTCACTATGCATTCCTTTTACGATGACACAGTATAAGATGCTTCGGATATTATCATTGACATTATAACAATCGGTATGTTTGTATTTATATTGGTTTTTCAGGTATGTTTGTATTTATATTTGTTTTTCAAAGCCCCTCAGTATATCTGATGCACAATATGCACAGATTGATGCCTGCTTTGAAACCACTCCGATCAAGACCAACTACGACACATTTAAGATTAAAAATAAGAGTAGTTTGACAATAGCGAACTTGTGAAATAGGAACAAGTCAGGTGGTCCGAAAGGTTTCATCTTACAGCAAATCCATCAAGGCATTGCTTTAAATTTTGGCGTACTTGTTTATGATCATGAACACCTTACCTTGCCAAAGCCATGTGACACAATCCAACATTTTAACAGAATTATGTCCACTGATAGACTTAAACATTTTTTATGGAAAAGGCTTCCATTAGCGTTTAAAGGTGCATGCCCTGGAACTAAAGTGTCTCGAATAGCTATCAAGTTGGTATCATTTTAATACCTCAATAAGTCAAACAATGAAAACCCTGTAAAAAAGTTACAAGTTCGAAATATCCCGCTAGTTTTTAAAAAAATAATATTTCAAGAATAACAAAATATCGTTGTTGTCAATAAAAGGCTGACAGCCTTTTATTCAAATCGATATACAAAATATCACATATATGGCTTGGAGGGGACTTCAACCTACCCGGTATCAACTGGTCAGACAATTCAATCGATTCAACTCAGAAAGCAACCTTGTCCAAACAACTCTTAGACATCTCCAGTAATTCCTTTCTAGAACAGCTAGTTACAGATCCAACTCGAACTACAGAAAACAGCTCCAATATCCTTGATCTCTTCTTTACAAACAACGCATCTCTCACTAACACAACAGAAATAATCCCTGGTATATCTGACCACGAAGCCGTATATGTTGAAGCCAGTCTAAGACCACTTACAGTAAAGACACCACCCAGGAAAGTCTTCAGCTATGACAAATCTCAATCGAGAATGAACTCCATGAAACATACTTAACCTTGAAAGAAAACCAGGCCACAACAGTAAACGACCTGTGGACTATCTTCAAAAACTCAGTCACAAAGATCATGAACAAACACATACCATCCCGAATGACTAAAGACAGGAAATCACAGAAACCATGGATTGACAGAACCATCAGAGCAGCCATTAGGAAAAAACAGAAACTGTACACTCGCATGAAGAAAACTAAATCCCCAAGTGACATTCGTAAATACAAAGAACTCAAAAGCAATCTACAAAGACAGGAAAGAAAAGCTCATCAAAATTACATCAATATCATCATAGAACCAATTGAAAAAGAAGAAAGACCTGTGAAACAAAAGAAATTCTGGAACTATATATCGTCACTGAAGAAGGACAATAATGGCATCTCGCCACTCAAGGACAAGGGGAGACTCTTCAACCAAGCTAAAGACAAAGCAAACATTCTAAACAATCAATATTCATCCGTTTTTACCAAGGAAGACACAGAGGGCGAGCCATACCCAGAAATGCCTGACTTTGCTGTTACCGAAGTAGGCACCAGAAAGCTCCTCCAGAACCTGAACACCAAAAAGGCGTTCGGTCCATGTGGGATCTCCATCGCACCTTCACTCACTCTGATCTTCAACAGATCTCTACAAGAGGGCGTGGTTCCTGAAGACTGGAAAGAAGCAAACGTGACTGCCATCTTCAAGAAAGGAGCTCGACACGACCCTGCAAACTACCGCCCTGTCTCCCTTACCAGTCTATGCTGTAAACTCCTGGAACATATCATCGTCAGTAATACCCTCAAGCACCTAGATAAATATAACATCCTGCATGACTGTCAGCACGGTTTCCGAGCACAAAGGAGTTGTGAGACCCAACTACTGACCCTGGTCCACGAACTTGCCTCATCCATGGACAAGAAGGTACAAGCTGACCTCATCATCTTGGACTTCTCCAAAGCGTTTGACCGGGTTCCACATCAGAGGCTACTGAAGAAACTCCACCATTATGGTATCAGGTCGAACATCCACCAATGGATAGCTTCCTTCCTTGGAAACCGGTCTCAGCAAGTCCTGGTTGAAGGACAATCATCTGACAGTGTACCTGTGATCAGCGGCGTCCCCCAGGGCTCAGTCCTTGGCCCACTTCTCTTCCTTCTCTTCATCAATGATCTCCCAGACAGTGTAGTTTCATCAACACATCTCTTCGCAGATGACTGTATCTTATACAGATACATCAGATCACCTGAAGACCAAGCTATTCTGCAACGAGATCTTGATGCCTTGGCAGAGTGGGAGAGAAAGTGGAGCATGGACTTTCAACCACAGAAATGTAGCTTCCTGAGAGTCACTAGAAGCCGCAAACCATTCCAGTACAACTACGTTTTGAAAGGCATCACTCTCCAACAAGATACCAACACCAAGTACTTTGGAGTAGATCTTTAATCTGACCTAGGCTGGACCTCACATATCAACAAAAAAATCAAGAAAGCAAATAGTATCCTTGGCTTCCTCAAAAGAAATCTCCAAAAAACTTTCGAACAAACGAAGACCAACGCATATTTTTCATTAGTACGACCAAACCTTGATTACTGCGCCACCATCTGGAATCCTCACCATCAATATCTCTCAAAAAACATCGAAATGGTACAACGACGAGCTGCTAGATTTACAACAAACCGATTCAGAAATACAAGCAGCGTAACCGATATGATAGATCACCTGAATTGGGAAAGCCTAGAGTCGAGACGTCAGAAACAACAGCTCACGATGTTCTACAAGATCATACACAACGAAGTAGACATCCCACCTGACAAGTACCTCCAGACAGCCAGATCCATGACTAGAGCCCCTCACGACAACAGATTTCTCCAACATCACGCATCTACAGATACTTACAAATTCAGTTTCTTCCCACGGACCATCCCTGTGTGGAACAACTTACCAGCCCCTGTGGCTGAGGCTCCTTCTTTGACATCTTTCAAGAAGGAGCTTGATAAACTCTCATTCTAAGGGGATTACTTCGCTCAGATATGAAGTACAACCATGTGATAGGTGTTGAGCTATGTCAGCTGGGACTCAGTCCCTGTCACCGCGACGGAAGCTGGACAGGTCAAGTGCCTTGATGGTCGAAAAATATCTGAGCATATCTTTTCTTATATTTCTATCCTTTTCTATCATGCATATCTCCATCGTCTTGAACGAATCTATTCTTCCATACCTTTTCTATCACTCTTTCCTTTTCTATCTAAGCGCACCGTTAAATAATTGTCAAGTCTGACAGCTTAACGTATTATGTAGATGTAGATGAAGTGCGCATTATAGAGTAAATTTTTAAGTCAAATTCTTCTTTGACTTGTTGGTAATAGTTGGTTTTACAATAGTGATAAACACAATTTTGTTGTATGCAAACCAAGACACTCCAGTTTCTGGGCATGCCCCTTTAAAGAAAGCAGTCTTGTTTTATTTAAAGTTGAAAGCTAGTTCTTAAAATCAATATATTATGACAGGTCACCATGAACAAAAAGTTTTTAAACTTTAGGGCTAGTACTTTTTGGGACCCAACGTTAAATTTTGTTGTTTTATTTGGTGATGTTTTACCTTTGAAGAGCATTGAAATTTGGTAGTGTGTAGCCTTCCTTATTTCATTTTACGTTATTTTTATGTAAATATCGAAACATATTGAAAGTTACTCGAAGCAGCAATCTATAGCCATGCATGTTTATGCATTATTAAACAAGGAATGAATTAATTCATTTTTCATGACGAGGACTAGAGGTTGAAGAAAATATACGGTATGAATTAAAACCTGATAATATTCGGACAGCATGAATTTGGGATATAATCTGAACTGGTTGTGTTTGGACACTGTATACTGCAATGTGTCTGTTTTAAGCAACTTACATTTTATTGGACAATTCCATATAAAAAAAACACCCCCTCTATTACAGACTAGACAAATAAGCTGTGTACAAGTGGTCTAGTGGTAAGAATTACTGATCCGAAGGTTGTGGGTTCGATCCCTCCTCCAGACTGTCAAAAATAGAAACGCTTTTCAGTGTTTCCCACCCAACATAACTAAAATTACTAACAATCTTTCAGACTAAAGTGACTAACATCTTCTGCGGTCCTCGCCCATATGGATTTCCGGTGGCGAGGATAAATAAAAGCAAATAAACCTAATTAAGCTGTCTCCAAGTGGCTGCTTTTTAATTCTGGCAGTTCAGCCACAGGTACTATATTTCTGACATGAGCTCAACCAGCTCAGAACATTGTACTGCTGTAAGTGTCAAATCGGTTTGACTATACACTGGTCAACATAGATAGGCCTTTCTAGTAATAATGTATACTTCAAAATGTTGTTGTAGTCCTATAATGCTGTGGCCATGGTAAAATGGTCTCTCTTTACATTGGTATTATACTCTTTCAGTCTTTGTGCTCTAACTTTATGCCTCAGCTCTTGATACTTGAAAAATATTGACCTAGTGATGACTTCTTTGTCGTTCAAGAAGTAGGCCTATCATCTTTCGGACTAGGTCAAATTGCTACTGCATGACTAAACATGTTTGTAAAATGTCCTAAAATTGTAAAAACACAGTGAGTCTTGACAAAACACAAATTTTCATGGAACTCTGACACAGAATTTTCAAGTGGTTTTCTGTGATTTTCACAGATTTTTATCTAGTTTTCTGTATAATCTGCATATATAATTCCTTGATTTCTGTTGACCTCCATAGAAAAATCTTATCATTCTATTTCTTTATTTCAGGCTTTCTAAAAATACCAATATAACTAACAGTATGACACAAGTCTGTCAAATACTCTGCATTTCAAGTGGAGAACAAAGTACGGATAAGTGTAATAAGGAATGCATAGATATTAGAGATGGCTGTAAACATACACAGGACAACAATGGGTTACCGAAAGCAACTGATTCAAAAACAGTATGTGAGCTTAAGTCTAGTAACAGTAAGATGAAATCTGATGTCAGACATGATTATAATGATGGCGAGTATGGCATTACTGTTCATCCTTATGTTAAACCTCTTCTTTCTGGAAACTATGAGAAGAAACCAAGTACTATACTTACAACAGTAACATGGGCTGGTAGAGTTTTTAAGACGGATGGCACAATGGTATCTTCTGTATTAAATCAACAGCATGAGTCAGAGAATGAAGAATTGAAAACTGAAAAACAATACAGTTCTAAGAGTGACAAATTCAAACCTGACCTACAACATAGTTCTGAGAGTGAAGAATTGAAATCTGACATTCAACATGGTTCTGAGAGTGAAGTATTGAAATCTGACCAACATCACAGTTCTGAGAGTGAAGAATTTAAACCTGACACAACGGATGAACAAGAAGAAAGATTTGGTGTAACTGATCTATCGAGTGATTGTGGTGATGATGACGATGATTTTTCTTATTTGTCAGATGTTAATGAAAGTGAAATGCCTGATAGTGACTTGGCCTCTGTAATAGATGATAGTCCTTCAGCCAAACCAATACCACCCCGAAACCAATTGGTCAAGTGTCCACAGTGTGATAAGTGTGTTAAAAAGCGTGACCTTGATGATCATGTTAATGTTAAACATACTAAGAAACATAAATACCTTTGTGAACTGTGCGGAGAAGGATTTCTGACACCGTCCAGAATGAAAAGGCATAAAGTCGCTAAACATAGGGTGGGATGTAAATACATTAAATGTGAGGAATGTCCGTACAGGACTCCATACTACTCTACATTCAAGCGCCATGTTCTAAGTCATCAAAGAAAATCTTCAGGACATGATAAAACAATGTGCCATGAATGTAAAGAATGTGGAAAATTCCTGGCTACTGCAGATAGTCTACGTGTTCATCTAAAGGCACATAAAAATGGGAAACCCTTCACATGTATCAAGTGTGCAAAATGCTTTGCACAAAAAGGAAACCTAAAAACTCACTTGGTGCAACATATAAAGGAAGAAAGAAAGAAAAGAGAAACGGAGGAATCTAAGAGTAAGACACGTTCGTACATTTGTGATCAGTGTAATAAGGTGTTTCGATGGCGTGGAGACCTGTGTAGGCACAAAAAAGTTGTCCATCTTGGTATAAAAAAGTTTGTTTGTGGCGAGTGTGGAAAGAAGTTTGCAGGCAAAAACCATCTTGAGGAGCATACATTGTGGCACCAAAACTTGACCCCATATCCTTGTTCTGTGTGTCATAAGAGCTATAGAAGTAAATATCGTTTAAAGTATCATTTTATGAAATGTCACGAAGAATCGATGTATGCATTGAATGGAATTCTGACAGATACACATACCAGTAAAATTAACAACAGCAATACATCCAAATCACCTTCAGACAGTAAACCAAATGACGATTAACTGTAAAATCTATTAGGCTACAAATAATAATTCCTAGATTATCGTAACCAATCCTCTTTTTATGGAGCTCTGACTGTTTTTGTTTTCGATTCCCAAAAAAAAAACCATAGTGAAAATATATGTTATGTTGATTGCTGAAATTCTAGGAGTCTGTATGTACACTTTGCGTATCAATTGTCAAAATACCTACAAGATTCTACTGGGTCAAGTTGCACCTTAGTGTACAGATACATGTTTTTAAAAATAATTATGTTTTCCCATTTTGAACAAAATTTGGATGATAATCTCGGAATTTATTTATTATAGTCTAAGTTCATACATACCAGTTCTTAGTGTTTTGTTCAAGTTCTGTTAGCTCTACTATAGCACGGAGAATTTGACCTGTTCCTGACCTTTATGCATGAATACAATACAAGGTTCTTGCTTTGCATAAATAAATTTCCTTGAGCAAACCATGCAGTGTCGGTCCTTTAGATTTGTGCTATTGGTATTACACCTCGAGCCTCTTTGTGATACTTCTCGCTTAAGGAAAAGTGGTTATAATTACAGACAATATATCAGCTGTTAATTTATACTAATAGAAGGTCAAGAGTCGTGTTAAATTCTCCTTACTATACAACATGTAGTATCATATATTTAATTGTATGTATGTAGTTTACATGTACTTGGTTCATTTTATAAACTTACTAGCCAGTTGGCCATTCTTTACTTGTTTCTGGTTCATTCTGTTTACTATTATCCTTAAACTGAAGGCCTTACAAAGGCTAGAAACAAAATCCCTGCAAATATAATTAACTACATATTTAGTCACGACAAACCACCTTCAAATACAGTTTAACAGTTTGATTTACCAGTAAAGCCATTCTGTACAAGTTTGGATACGACTGTACCTATTAGGTTAGATGACTGCAGCTTATATACTTGTTTATAGGATTGATACAAGCCAACTTACATATCTCAAGAGCACTAACACTGCTAATACTGAATGCATATGAATTAAACAACACATGCTGACTAATATTTGAGTTGAGTAAAACTTAATATTTTGTATCACCTGGATTCGACTTAAGTTAGTTTATTCCAGATAAACATGGTTTCTCAAAATATTTCAGGTATTTAAAGCAGCCGATTCATGTAACCAGTTTTCATGGACTGTGTTCTTACCGGTGCTACTTGCCCTAGCAACTTCTCCACTTAAGAAGGAAAATTGACATTGTTAAATTTTCATCAAGTACAGAGTTGACATTGAAAACTCATTGTGATTTCCCTATTATATCTGTAGTCAGCAATTTGACTTAAACCCTCTTGGGGGCGATAGAGTTAATTTTATATGTATGAAACTTGGCCACAGTGTTTGTCTCTGTAAAATCTAGAAATAGTTTGAAACTGGGTCATCTGGGGTAAAAGTTATGCCATGACGCAAACCAAAAAAAAGAACTTAATTGGCACTCTTGGTGGCACAATTTTGATATCATCTTAAGCCTTGTCACAATGTTTTTTTCTCTGCAAAATCTAAACCATGTCGGATACTGGGTTATACCATAATTGTTCCAAAATTGCAAGTTCTTAGGTGAGCGCAACATGACCAATCGTCCTCTCGTATACTTTCACTCCGAGTTCTTGGAGTCACAGTTTTTATCTTTACGAAACATGGATGCAGTTCGTCTGTAAAATCTAGACCAAGTCTAAACAGTTTTCATATTTCTATATATTTGTTTTCATTCTTTGCATTATAGCAATTAAAAGAAGAAGTCAGTAATTTATCAACATAATTTTATTATTATTCAGTTGTAATATATACATTGTACATGTAAAAGGTAACAGTCAAGAATAAGTTTTAAAATCTGGATGACATATATTACATTAATGATGCACAATGTAGTTGGGTGAAACATGAATATATAGTTATATACATACATGTATACAGCACCTAGTCATGAGCGCCACATTAAAACTAGACTTGTTATCAGGCTTGGGTTTCAAGATTTGTCACTTCTGGCCCAAAATATTTGGGCAACTAGAATTCAAAATAACGAGATGTTTGTAAAACATGTATGCCCCATGGCTGCCCATTAGTCAGAAATGGTGAAGGTCTTTCACCTACTGACTTCAAAATCAATAGGTGTCATCTACTGTTAATGACCATACTCCATGTAAAGTTCCTAGGGCAAAGGGTTCTCAAATTATTGAACGGAAACCATTTGATACGACCGACGAACAAGACATGTGCAAAGCAATATACCCCCTTATCAAAGATGGGGGGGGGGGGGGCATAATAATGTATTATTTTTCAAATTTGTTTAGCAGGGGAATTGAAACACCCATTTTAACTGATGATCACACTGATATCTAAGGCACATGATGAATAAGAATATAGATAATAAATCAACATCTCTCATTACCAACAAAATGAAAACATTGAAATCTTTAAGGTAAAAACATGAGTGATAAATATTAATGAGAAGTAAATAAACTCCTAAAATCAAATCAACAAGAGCAAAATGATAATAAGTTTGGTATTGTGCAGGCTTTAAAACTAAATATCAATTAAATGACAGTGACCTGGTGTCATTTTAAGTGTACATTTTATATGTACACTTATTATATAGATTATGTGTTACAGTAATTGTTCCCATATATACACAACATAGAAAGGTTTCAATCAAGCCAAAACTACATGAAACTCTGAAGTGACTCTCACTTCAAAGTTATTTCTTCCAGAGAACCTCACTGTGGAAGGGGCATATTTTGAGAAGTATTTGTTTATAGAGCTGTCATTGATTCAATCAGATACGTATCGACGATTCCGATATATCAAAAGACAAGTATTATATTGGGTATAGATTCAGCTTCTCAAAATATTAGCTTCAGTTGGAATTTAGACTTCACCAATTTTGACAATTTGTAATCTTCTATTTAACCAAGAAAAGTGTTTCGTACAGGACAGACGAGGACTTCGTGTGGTTCCAACCATTTTCTCATGTATCAATATTTCAAAAAGTAAATAAATCCAAGAAATATCATAATACATCGATATCACTTCTATCAATGACAGCTCTATTTGTACAGATGTTAAATTGCCACTCAATTCTTCCAACAGTCAACACTTATGGTTGTTAAAGAGAATGTTTTTCACGAATGAACAACTCTAGAGATGTTGCACCATACTAGCACATATATGAAATCCAGTCAAGTTTGAAATGGTTCCCACGTTAATGATATTGGAATCATGGAATGTATTGAAGGATAATTAGAAGAAGTAAATTCAAAACAACAACAACATCGATCTTTGGGCCTGAATGAAGAAAAAGTAAGATGGTTGTGTTTAGAGAATGTTACTGGATTGGTGAGAACATTAGATACATAAACTACAATATATACAACAAAAAGGCTGCAATTTAAATAGACAAGAAATTGACTGTTAAGTTACACTAATAGAAGGTTTGAGGTACAGGACAATTTGTTCGCACTGTTAACGTTTATCCAGAATAATAACAAATCTAGTGTCTCTGTAATAATCCAGTACTAATCGATCTTTAAAAACATCTCAAAAGTGTAATGAATGCCACTTAAACTACAATGCTGGAGAAATAATTTCAGAACAAAGCAACAATCAAAGATGGGTGGGGCATCATAAAACAGTTTTCATCTTCATCCAAACCATTAAACAATACAAAGTACACTTTATAACACACAAAAATAAAAAGCAATGAGAGAATAAATTAACAATCACATACAAATTATGCATAAAACAACTGCATACTAATAAGTACTAAGCACATTCATATAGACTGAATAAGAACATAAATGAGAGCAATTTTAAATTTTGATGCATTTTATATTGCGCTGATAAGCATTTTGAGATTAAAAACAATTAATACAATATTCTCTATCAGCAAAACGCAAAAATAGGTATGATGAATAATTTTTTTACGTTGTGTCAAAAAATGATTACCATTATTTATTATTAGCTTTCAATGGATTATGGAGATTTTTCAGTGAAAATAACAGTGAAATTATCATTTTGTTATTTTCACTGTTTTCGAAGCTGGTTCCAGATACGTAACGTCAACGGCGCCGGGCTTTAAAATGTACGTTACGTCATCATGACGTCATAATTGTCACGTCGTGACATTCCAATTTCGACGTGATTTTTCCAATTAAGCCAATTACGGTACCCTTTTAAGAGAAATTGAAGCATATAATAAACAGAAAATTTGTTGATTTTTGGTGAAAGATCAATTTTATTTCACTATTGATCACATAAAATTAAATTTGATTTTCTGTGATCACTCAATGAAATAAAATTCGATCTTACACCAAAATCAACAAATATCCTCTATCAAATTAAGGATACTAGTATCAAAGTACACAAAGATGTAATTGTAAAATCAGTATGCTAGTCCTGGAAAAATGTAAAACAGAATTTACATCCAATGCTTCAACAAGTCCAAGTAAGTTTGCAATTAACAATGTGTAGTAAGCTTTATAACCATTTAGTCACAGAAGAGATGTCGCTAATTGAAGTGCAACGAAAACATAACATACACATTGTGTAAATTAGCACCAGTTTGTTTGTTTTTGACATCTATCTTGACTCCTAACCAGAGTTTAAAAACCAATGTTCAACCAATACATACTGCTGGTACCTGTAGTCTCATGGGTGCAAGTAAAATTTTTTGAAAAACTTCAAATTCTGAAATATCGTAAATTTAACACTTCTTGGTACACTCAAAAACCTGAAATCAGGTATATACCTGAACATTTGCACCCATGCTGAGTCTTATATCACACAGCACACTTGTTCATTATAAGCTACTTATAAGAATAGAAATTAAAGTGTTTGAGGAACATTGCAGTGACCAATCATCACAACATGTGTTGAAAAGTGAACAAGACAGGAATATTGTTAATGTGTTTTTACAAAAAATAGACTTTTTAAAAGTTTTATTAAACTTTGCAAGTACCTGAGAACTGGATCAGAATATTTTAAGACTGTGTAGAACATAATTTACTACATAAAGTTTATATAATAATATAAGAAACATTTCAAACTAATCATGAGAATACACAATTAACTTTGATCATTAACTTCACAGACTAGATACTAATGTGATATTATGCAGCCCTCGAATAATATGCCTAGATAAATATTTCAATGTTAACAATTGTTGCTTCCTGAATCCTAAAGTACGGAAAAAGTATCCAGCTTTAATAACAGGGAATAAAATTGCAAGCAGGGGTCCTACTGAGGCATAATGCCCAATCCTGAGTTTGAGTTGCAAGTCTGTTTGGTTCCATTACAGCAAAACTATGTTTCAAACATAGTTCTATTGTTAACTATCAGCTTATGAAACTTCAAATGACCATAACTTTGTCAATTATTTGAATTTTTTCATCAAAAAACTTTTATTACCTGCAGAAAAGTTTATTCTTTCTACAGCACCAAATCCGGATTATTCTGGAATTATAGGACCCCTGAGCAAGAAAGCCGTCAAAGAATTCTGTTGTCAGCCTACTAGCATCACCATAACGATGCCCCTATTGCAAAATGTCCCATATCTTCATATATCTATCACTTTCATAACAAAATTTATCACATTTCCATAATTCTCATCATATACATATAAATGTTCTATCTTACACATGATCAAATACTTAACAATGGAATGATACATAAATGAAAACTTAAAACCACACACATTTTATCATGAGCCATACATTTTAACATGTTGCAAAAGAGTACAAAAGAATGCCAAATTTCATGTCATGTTTGTTTTGATACATGTCTAGCATTAAATTATATAAACATACATGTATAATACAGAAATTATTATGTCTAAGTCTGAAGATAAGATGTTCAGTCTGCGAAATTAATGCTTGTCCGAGACAAGTTATTATTGATTCGGACAAGTACCGTAGCTTTTGCAGGAAATATGTATAGATCATAAAGGAAATCTACTGGTATTACTTTGCTGATTCGGACAATGCATTTTAAGTCCTAAATTCACAGACTGACTGACAAACATGTATAAAGCTTCACAGAAAGATTCCAACAAGAAAACCTAATAAAGATTGCATCAATTATTCCTGAAACAATTTGTCATACATACACCACAGTATATTACATATCAACATATCAACTCCACATTTTGCAGTTGAGAAAACATTTTGAATGAAAACAATACTACTCTGAGAGTGAATACCGATGCCATTTGTATAATAAACACCCAAGCCTAAAACCTTCTATAGTTTGTGTCTAAGTGACAGACTGACCAATTCTGATCAACTCTGACCAACTCTGACCGTCTCTGGGCACTTCTCATAAAATCTGAAGCCACAATTTCATAATTGTTAATAAATAATATGATACAATTTTGGACCTTGTCGACATGTTGGCAGTGGGCAGTTGGCTGTACAGGTAATTTACCTGCACATTGTCAGATATTTACAAAGGTACCTTTGAGTACCTATCTTACACTAGCAGCAGAGATCAAATGTTATGCAAGTCATGAAAGTGCAATGAACACTTGTATTACAAATTTTAAATTCGCCACCACTTCCATGTTTTAAAATGAAAATGGTTAATGTTGTCAATGTCTTGTATAAGTGGACATTTCCACTGACAAAAGGTTAGCAAATTTAGAATTTCAGACAATAGAGGCGTACAGAAATATTAACCCCTTGTTCTATTATTTTGTCATATTTTTGTAAGACAAAGTTTTCACAAGTAGAAACTTGGTATATTTGTGAATGCCAATATTTCCACATCGCTTACTTTACCACTCGTACATTATAATCTATCAAATGTTGCCATAGATACTGAAGTCACAGACCTTGGTTCACATTACTAACTCTGCACAGATTAACGCATCTCACTTCTTGTATCATGACACTCATCAACTCAAGTTATTGCATGTTTGCTATCATCATAATATTGTTGAAATACACGTTCGTGAGAGCAACACATCAATGCATTATATGTATGAATCAGAAGTCTGGGAAATCGTGTTGTAAAGTACATAACAAATTGATCAGGTACACTTCCGAGTGAATTCTTCACTTCTTCGGGCAATTCTCTGTAATGGTGTTTCTGAAATGAATTCATCAACAGATAGAATACAGAAATATTCATATAAGCTAGTGCTGTCTTCTGGCAATGCTCGCACATTATTTATCTGACACTATTTATGAATCATCATCCTGTCTACCCCTAATTTTCATTATTCACCACAAAATCTTCTAAAAGAATGAAAGGTACAAAATCAATCAATATATCAAGTTTTTTAAATTCAACAAGAAGGCCCAGAGGGAACTGGATCGCTCACCTGCTTCGTTTAGATTAATTAAGCAAAAATTGTGACCTCTAGTGTGTTTATACGGTTTTTCTATTATTGGACCTTGTGACCTAGTTTTTTTACCCGAGATGACCCAATATCATACTTGACCTAGATTTTATGAAGATGAACTTTTTGACAAAGTTTCATAAAGATTAGGTCAAAATTGTGACCTCTAGTGTCTAAACAAGCAATTATGAAGGGATGGCGGATGGAAGGACGAAGAGTGATCACAAAAGCTCACAATGTCACTATGTGATAGGGGAGCTTAAAACAGGATGATAATAACATATGGACAATATACACATGTAATAAGAAATCAAATGGTCACTTCTTAGAGATAATACAGACCACATATTGACTGAATCCATTGCAAATTAGAAGTCATTTGATGTTCATAAACAATGAGTGCTCTAGCACTACCTACCTTGTTTCTCATGGCTCGTAAGAGATCTCTTACATTATGACCTTTGTAAGTCCTGAACTTTCTCAAATCTGAAACAGGAAAGTAAGTAGAAATTCATACAAGTGTGGAATGAAAAGAAGTAACAATTTGTCAAAATAATATGATCAAACTTGTCTCAATTGTAAGGACAATAAAGCAGGGTCCCTATTAAGCTTCTGAAAATATTGTACAGTCAAAACAATAAACATGGGAATGAACTTCATGTGAACCAGAGTTTCTGACTCGACCCATTATCCTAGTGTAAATGGTTAGGAGACACAAAACAATGCTGCCAACCATTTGCTAAACTGCCAAATGCATATCAAAAACTATCAGAGCTTTCCACCCGGGAAACCTGGATAAAAAGTTGATATACTATAATCTATGCAGTTAAACACCATAAAATAAGACTGACCATTTTGTAGTTCAGCTGAGATATGTTTCCTCCAATCACCTTTCACTACTCTATCTCCACCCCACTCTAATTTCTTCACCACCTCACTGTCCTCAGACTCCTTCTCAATACGATCACTAACATCCTGCAATATAATATATATACATCTGTTTGTATTGTAGATATCTTTTGTGGCTTTAAATACTAATTTGCCCTTTAAAATGGCCGACAATTCAGAAGAAAGGATTTTAGTATCTTAATTATGGGAAACTATGTATTGAAAATATGCTTGACATGTAGTCACTTAGATACTGGTTATTTGCACAACCTTGTGGTCTAATGCATTCACACTTTGCATTGCTAGGAGATGGCACCATTCAGGACAGGTTCATATCTCACTATAGACACAACCATCATGTTAATGGGTAAACACTTCATTGAGTTCATCCATCTTTTCACAAGTGAATCAATCATTTAAACCATATTTGTACACATATTTTCCTAAATTCATAAAGTGGTTCTCTGTATCATTTCATACACAATCCATAGTTTTTGTAATTGTAACTCTTATCCCAAGTTTCAAGCTTTATCAATAGTCACAGCCCATATCAAGACCCATAAGGGCATCTCAAAAAAAATATTTTTAAACATTAAATTTTGACAAAATATAACAAATACCAATAATTACTTACCTGGAAAAACATGAGCTGTCTCTCTTTGCTCCAGAAGAATGGATGTTTAAGGATAGTTTTAGCATGTGGTCTACTGTCGGGTTCAAAATATATCATATTTTCTATCAAATGTTTCCTTACATAACAATCAGTCAAAGGAAGACTGTCTATATTATAGTCGCCAGAGAGAATATTAGCTTGTCTTCTTAATGATTCACCATACGGATGTTTGCCCTTGGTAACAACATAATAGAATACACATCCAGCAGAGAATATATCAACCGCACATGTCTGAAATATTAACATAATGTAATAAAGAGATACGCCATAGCCTACATAACCTAACCAGTTATCCTGGAATGTTACCTTACCAGTACTTACAAACCTTTCTCCATATGAAGAGGAAAATCGAAAGTGATGTCAAATTTTCTTGGAAGGGTAAGAGTTGCCGTGCAAGGGAATTGAACCTGGATAGCTGGGTTACCAAACCACACTACCACAGCCAGGGCTTCAAACCTTTTATCAGCATGACATAACAGTTCAATTTTAGCATTTTTTTCATAAATGGAGAGTATTACGAATTTGTATGAGGTGTACTACATAAATCATTTCAAAATCTGATATCAGAAATCTTTATTGATAGCAAATGCACAATCATGAACAAAATGTCATTTTCAAGTATTTCATAACACCATTTCTTGATGGCATTCAGTGATAAGTGCAGAGACAAAGACTGAAATATATATCATCAAGAAGGATTTTTGACACAAAAATGTTTGTCACCCATAAAGGGACATAACTTTGATACAGTAAAGTTCCACCTAACGACCGGTCCGATAATGCGACCGTCCCGCTATTACGACCGATTTTTAAAAGAACCAAATAATTTTGTTCTATATTCAACTGTTTTAAGGTCCTATAATGCGACCGGTCCGCTATTCCGTATTACGACCACTTTAATCAGTCCCATTGTGTCAATTCCCACTGTGTTTGGTCTTGCTAATACGACCAATTATGTGTCATGTATAATTTTGTGTAAACAACTTTCTTCACACCTATGCGTATCTCCGGGGCGCTTGAAAATCATCTTGCACCTTGATCAAGGTCGCGGGGCGCTTGAATTACAGTCAGG
Organism: Spisula solida; assembly: GCA_947247005.1. Classification (NCBI taxonomy): domain Eukaryota; kingdom Metazoa; phylum Mollusca; class Bivalvia; order Venerida; family Mactridae; genus Spisula; species Spisula solida. Next base: position 48,648,278 of record OX365944.1, on the reverse strand, counting down.
AGTGTAACATACAAGCTCAGTAAGAGATCGAAGACGCCGTATTGAAACTTGTGTGTCCATTTATGACAGCCAATTAAAAGTCAATTAGATTTTATAAACAATCGATAATTGCCTGGGGCAGTATGCATCACTGGCAAACAAGCAGATTTACCAATTTAAGACAATGATTAGCATCAATTAAATGTCACTAAAGTTGTGAAAAACATGTTGAATTTGCCGACGATAAAAATAAATTGTCTTCCATTACGGTGCGGTTTAAAGCCAGGTACGATACGGCGTCACGGAAATTCGTTACCAATGTAGATCGTTCAGAAATTTAATAACGAAGAGCATTAATGTAGTTTATATTAATCAATAAATCATTCCTTAATATATTTTGGGTCAAATCATAACAAAGATGCCCCAATTTTATTCTCAAGAATGATTCAAATCACGGTCTGTTATTGTAACTTGCATAGTATTCGGACAACTTCGAAATTAGGATAAATTGTGCTTCAGAACATATAAGCATTATAATTATTTATTGCTGCCTAATTATGCCGTTTTAATTTATATGTATGTATTATATTGTATTGTATTAATTAGATGTGTATTGTTTTTGTTTTTATTATGTTTATATATGTTTTTGGCTTCAATGACAATGTTCATTAGTACACGTACTATATAACAACCAGTACATGCACTAGATTCTTCAAGATAATTACACACAAAGACTCGCTATTAAGACCGACTCGCTATTAAGACCATTTTTTGTCAGAACGGTCAGTGGTCTTAATAGCGGAACTTTACTGTAATATTCATTTGACCTAAAATTCCTGACCATATGCACAGCATGGCTTGATACCAACTATTCATGTCAACTTGCAATGAAATCAGACCAATGGTTAATGAGAACAAATTTCAGACAAACTTTGTGACCTCCATCCAGATTTGTTAACAGATAGACAAGACATCCAACACAAAATCAATACGGCTCCCCCACTATACAAGGAAGACAAAATAACTTGTACTTCAAAATCTGACATTAGAAATTGTTCATTGGTAACAAATTCAAAATAATGCACAAAAATGTGAAGTTCATAGAAATGACACTATTTTCTAATGAAAAATGATAAGCTGAGAATCACAGACTTTGAATTATACATCATTATTCTATCATAGGTCTTACAGTTCTTTCCTCGACATTTAACATCTCGGGAGCAATCCAGCCCTCAGTCCCAGCAGCACCAGATCTCCTAGAGAATGACATTCTTCCTGCAGCCAACTTCTTACACAAACCAAAGTCTGAGATCATTGCACGAACACGTCCCTGAGTATCAGCTTGTGATATCAACACATTCTGTGGCTTGATGTCTCGATGTACTAAAAATATACATACTACTGTAAAATCGTGTATTTTCGTGGGTATTAAATTTTGTGGATTATGATAAAAATGCATTTTGGTAGGGTCCACAATTTGTGGATAACAAAACATGAAAGGATAAACCCATGTTCGATATTTGAGAAGTCGATTAATCATGGGGATTAGATTTCATGGTCAAGTGCAACAAGAAAATCAATGAAAATTCAACCCTCTCGAAAAATAAAATAATGATTTACAGTATAAGAGAATATTTCCAAAGGTAGAAAATTTAGGGAAATTCTGATATTTAGCATGCAGATTTATTGGCAATTTTTCCTTTCTTTGTAGCATTCTTTGTAGGCCGAATTTTACACCAGAGGAAATGTTAGCTTGTTTTGTAAATTTTATAATATTTCCATTCACTAACTTAGTTTGCAGTATAAAGGTGTATAAACAACAATATATCCAACATAAATACAGGAAATTAGCAAACACTTGGGGCTGTTTGGTGGTATACATGGTATTGAGTATTCAGACAAAATCTTGAATGTGTAAACATTGTTAATAAACAATACCGGGTACACAGAATTTTGTTGTCATAGATGGTACTTAAAATTCACACTTATCAATGATTTAAGCCAATATGGTTTTCTACAGTCAGTTTTGATTTTCTTATGCTCAACATACAAAGAGAACACAACATCACAGATCAATAATGCAAAAATTGACCTAAGTAATACATAACTCATCCTTCATGCACATTCAACAAACTTAACTACAATATAACTCCTACATGTATACATGTAGGAACAAACAAAAAAGAGCTGTCAAAACAAAACAAGCCCCTGGTCCTAATCTTGACTTATCATGACCTTTCTATCATAGTCTGTGGTTAATGTCCTTGAGTTCAATAGCTGTGATCATTTTAAACAACATAACCATGAACTTAACTTTTGAATCATGCCCTTGGCATTTAAACCAGTTACCTCAAGTCCAATAGAGGTCATTTTCTTTAGTTATTGACAAACTTACCTATGTCTAAGGAATGGAGATGAGCTAGTCCTGACATTGCCTGGTGTAATATGGTTATTGGATCAAGGTCAAATTTATTCTTTCCTTCGATAAAACTAGCAAGTGTTGCTACACACAATTCCAGCGCTATATACCTGAACTGAGTGTCTGCCTCCTGGAAAATACATATGCATGCAAATAAAAATAAAATATTCAACCATTTCTACCGTACAAAATTAATTGTTAATGCCAACCTGTTAAAATAGTAAATCATTATACTGGTAGGTAAAGAGAGAAAAAATATCCGATTAAAAGTGTACATTTTAGTACAGTCATGTAATTGTTATATATGTTCCAATATATGTTTACTAAAGTCAAGCCCATGTTAAAGACCACTTGTGAACAAAGACCACTACGGGAAAACCTGTCTGCAATGACTACATGTGCTGGATTCCTTACATGGAGATTTGGGTTGATTCCTGGTCGCAGCAGGTTCCTTCATGGAAATTCTATGAAAAGTTAGCAACTATGTAAATTTTCATCTACATGTGGAGAAGCTGCCGGTTTGTTCAAGAGGGTAAGTTAGTACTGGTTAGGATAAAGTCCAAGAAAACTAGTTTTTAAAGTGAAAAGGTCACCGAATGAAACATTGTTAAAACAGCATTAAACCTGAATAAACAAAGATGTAAATTTGATTTCCTATTTTCATTTTCAATGTTTTTTAACATAAAGCTATACATACCATACAGAAATATCTGATGACATTCGGGTGTTGATCAGATTCTCTCAATAACTCCACCTCTCTATCAGCAAAACTAAAACACTCTGGTAGTAACCTCTTAACAGCAACACTACGATGATCAAATATACCTCTGTAAATATATATATATATAAATATTTATGATAGTGAAAATAGAAGCTTTAATAAGAAACATTGATGTTCCAAAAACCAGCTTTTCAAACAAGATCAAGGGACATAAAGCGACTAAAAATTTATTCTGACACAAACAAAATACCAGGTTCAAAACTTCTTTTATAATGTTTTTATTATCTCTACTTTTCCCAAATTGAGTTTCATAAACCCACATAGATATACTGACACGAATACCTATCCTGGAATTTCGAGAGCAAATTAATACTCAACAATGTTTCCACAAGCGGAGGAAAATCAATATACATGTCAAATTTGATGCATAAATTCTTACTTGTAAACAAAAGTTCCTTCACAACCATGTCCAAGAATTTCTTTGGGATTGTAAACAATTTTACCAATTTGAACATATCCAGTGGGTACAGCTGAAAGTAAATGAAGATACTATAAACTCCATGAAACCTAAACTTGCAAATGTTAATTATGACAACATTAATCAATGAATACTAAAATGCTAACTGCTGCTCTTAACTGTGGAATAGGATATGTATTTGTACAATCAAAATTTAGACTAACTGATTCAGGCACTTGATTCAGAAAGTTGTGAATTAACAATTGGTTGTTCAAATACTGAACACGTGAATTGGTTAACATCGAAATCTGTACTACATGAAATTTACCATCATAGTTTAAATCAGTAGACGATCTATCTCTCTCATTAATGGAGGTTTGAGCCGACTGTTGTCGTTGTTCATTCTGTTTTTGTTCTTCAATTTGGCGCTGTAACATAATCTTTATAGATTCTTCAGTTTTCTGAAATATCCAACACATGGAATTAATGTAAAGTGTAGGGTTGCAGCAAATTTTTAGGGTAGGTTGGAATACCCTGAACAAGCATTTCTTATGTTGAAGCCTGGTTGTTGGGAGTAGCCGAGTTGTCTTATTACAAAGGCAAGTTTAGTGACTTTTAAAAAATAATTCCTAAACAAGAGAATAGGCTCTTTTATCATGTAGTGTTTGTTATACAGAATAGATCTGAGACTTAAGAATATTCTGTTACCTTCCTATGTTAATTATCCATGGGTATTAAGCCACTGAGCAGTCCAATAAAATAAACATTCCGAAGCATTATAACAACAATCAATGGTTTGAATCTTGAACATTCAAGAGTACCTATGAAAAGCTAACCGGTACTAAAGTTAAATCAATCTCAGGTCAATTTTTCAAGATGACCGTTGTTACATATGTAAATAGATGATTCAGTTGACGAATGAAAGGATCTAATTTTGGTTGTAAAAATATTAGAAATATCGCATATTGTTTGCATAATCCGATGGATTTCCTTGATAACCTTCAACAACTGAATGGAGCATTCACTCAACTGGCATATGGTTAATTCTGTTAAACAATAAAAGAACCAAGATTGGAAAACCTGAAAAAACAGAAGAGACAAAGAAAAATATAAACTTACCCTAGGAAAGTATACAACAACTGCACCAATTGTACACAGCAATAAAATAATGGTTGTCAGAAATTTAAAATCCACATTCAGATAATCAATAGTCTGTCGAAGTAAACTGTCTTCAGAGGTTGTGGAATTTATCTGCCCCTGGTGACTCTTCACATCATCACTGAGAGGAGGTAACTTTGGTTTAGGATTTGGTGGTATGATTTTATCTGTGGTTTCGGATCTATCGGTGATTTGGAAAGCAGGAGAAATTCGACTATTGTCCTCATCTGGCACCTCATGATAACCTGAAGTTTTTAACATACAGTTCATTGAAACAAGAATGAAGTTTTCGCTTGATGTTAATTTAGGTAAAACAATGTTTCTTAAGACTTTTTCAGTTACATATGGGGACCAATTCCCTTAGCAAGTTTTGGTCTTCATCCTCACCTGTAATAACTTACCATTCAACAAGGAACCAGAAATTTTTCCACATGTGAAGAAAGATTTACAGTTGTTGTCAAATTTTCTTAGAGGGTATGACCTGCCGTGACTGGGTTGCCAGGTTACAAATCTAGTGCACTGATCACTGCATCAGTGTGTGGGGCACAAAAAGGTACCAGTAGTTACCTTGCTAGATTCTCAGCATAAAAGAGAAGCTGGCTTCTCTTTCATACTCTCATGGCAATGTATAACATCAGAAATGAGGTGTCCAGAGTGATTAATTTCAGTTTGAAAAAATTGTTTGAAACAATCAAATAAAATAAATATTCACTAAATATTTCACAAAAGATCATGTTGTGTTAGGCATTCTTACACCTCCAGTTATAACACAGGAACTGACCTAGCATGAGAACAGCATTTCCTCGTCTTACAGTATGTGCTCTCATCTTTTCCTCATGAGTCGTTGATGGTTTTTTCTCATTTTTATCCTTATTCAAACCTGTGTCAGGTCCTTCAAGTTGTGGTGGGCCAGCATCTTTGGGCTAGAAAATCATGGAAGAATTTTACAACATCAGTAAATACAGAAGTATGCATAATTCCTATAATCTCCTCACCAGTTACATTAATAGTTTTAATATTAGGTATGGCAATAACAATTTATTTATTTTTATTGGGCCTTGTGGCTTTTTAGTTATATTTCAGTCAAGGTAAATCATTATTGGACTGGATCTAGACTTTATTGAGACAAACATTTAGACCAGGTTCCACACAGAATGGGTCAAAACTACTTTACAAGATTATTCTTTGATTTCAACAAGTGATCTAGTTTAGACCACCTAAGACCCAGTAATGAACCTGATCTATATTGAATAGCGATTTAAAAATGGTAAGATATTGAGCATGTTGAGCCGTACATAAAATCTTTATAAAGACTATGTGATCCATGTGAAAATATCTGATATGTCTGATGATGTATATTATTCACCATTAATTTAGAAATTAAGTTTATCTTATTTGAAACTTACAGAAATTGTTACTGTCTTTGCATCAACATACGATCCAGTAGCAAAATTACCATGCTCATATTCTCCAACATATAATGTAGGGCTGAAAATATACATCACATACCGGTATCATACGAATTTACATTTACCGGTATTCAACCCCTTTTTCCTATTTTTTTTTGCATTCGACTGAGACAGTTGTAGTGTGTGGACACGGGCACATTACTTGAAACTCGTATAGAGGGAGTTAACAAGTCATAGACTTCCAGACTCAGTACACCAAAAGTAACCATAAGTAAGTAACATTCGGTTTTATCCCAACCTATTTGGCCAATGACCTCCAGCTCAGAGGGAAGTTTTCATAGAAGTTTTTCATTTAAACATTTATTCCAAACACCCTACACTAATTCCGACGAGAGATTAGATAGAAAGTGTACACAATCATCTCATGTGCAGCTTTTTGGGACAAATATTAATAATTATCTCCCTTCATAAGGCATCTTGTATTATTTCTTTTGACCTTGTTCTGTAATTGGATTACCTCCCCTTCATGCTCATAATTAGAAAATAGTTGGAGATAGACGTTAGATTGTCACATGAATTGACGTATCAATTACAGGGTTAATGTTTGATAGATACTAATGATAAATGTAATTTCAAACTGTCCAATTCCTATTGACAGCACAAATGTATGGTTTTTGAGTACTCAATCGAAAAAAATGTCCCAGTACTCTACTAGAGTCTAGAACCAATTTTTGGTATTCTGTGCAATTCTTAGTAATAAAACAAAAGTCACAAATTTATGACTTTTCAGTCTAAAAAGATAGCGAGTAAATATAATACATACTAAAAGACTTTCTTCTGTCCATGCTGTAAGAATCTATTTTTCCACTCTGTGGAGGAGAGTTGTCCTGTTAGATGATCTAATGTCTCTGGTGCAAATGTTGTAAATGGAACTTTCTGTAAACCTTCAGCGTGTAGAGTATACATGGCCACCACAGGTGAATCAAAATCTGCGTACCACATTATCTCCCCTGTTATACTGTCTAACGTTACTGTCATACCATTAGAACTTGCAGAACAGTGTCTCATATCTGTCAAATATCAACCATATATCAATAAATAACCAGTAAAGATTTTGTATTACAGTAAACATCCTAATAGACAACACTTATTATAACATTCAAAATGCCGAGCATGGCCTTTATTTTGCCAGTCAGCTTTCTGCTGAAATATGGCAGGCATATGAGTGCCTTCACCTGCATTTGAACCCGGGATGATAGATTAGACGGCAAGCACGCAAACCATTGAGCTACAGAGGAACACTGTAAACAATGTAAACATCCTACTAACACAAGGAATAGTCAGACTTCACAGAACACTGTATCGGACAGACATATCTGATAAAATTTTTTTTTACTGAAATCATACGGAATGTACAACGGGTAGTTCTCCATATAATTACAGTTGAAACTCGTTGTGTCGACATCGGTTGTATCGACACTTCGGTTATGTCGACATACTTTCAAATCCCCGATTTGGGTTGCTCTATATTTTATCTTAAATATGACGGTTTAGTCGACATGCCTGTGTCGACACTCCGCTTATATCGACACGACTTTTCTGGCCCAATTGATATTTTCGCACCTTATTGTTATCGTTTGTTTCGACATCGTGTCGACGCTATTGAAATTAAAAAGTTGTTAATTAACCGTGAAGATACTCCTGTTTCGAACCATTGTTTGTTAAAAATTAATGTGTTCACAGTTTGCAAATGTAATTGAATGATGTTTAATCTTAAGTTTGTAAACAAAGTGTAACCTAGTTCGGCGTATGAAATTAAAAAATCTGCTGAACTAGCGTGATTCTCGGAAGGTGAACAAAAATACATTTTTGTATGCCTTCAAAATTTATTTCAACATTCTTGTTATATTTCCGATAGGTATAAATGAATATACTTTACATTGTTAACAAAGAAAAGAAATGTCATCAGTTGCTTTCAGATGTCTGGCATGTTGATTGAATATATTGTTTACAATTAAAATATTGCGTAAGCGAAACCGGTAAGGGCTAAAATCCATACTTGTGGTGCTGATCCCGTACTGTACTTGGTTCAAAACGAGGCTATGAACTCGACTCTCTAATAAACACTTGGTCAAATGTTTTAATGATAACTGTAAGTGTGATACAATTGATCTTTCACCAGTTTAATCGCGTATATGTATTAGTTGATGTTCCAACTAATGTAACAACGGCACTGACAGAAATACTCAAGGACTTTGTTATTATAAATTTCGACGGGTATGGACATTTTTCACAGTTGTTGGCTCCTGTTGTGTCGACATTCGGATATGTCGACATAATTTTGACGCTCCCAAAAATGTCGACATAACGAGTGTCGACTGTATGATAAATCCAAGTGTCAATACCAGTATAGCAAATTGAAGGCTTTTATTCATTTAGGGTTGAATGTCATGTTAGGCCTCCGTAGCTCACTGGTTAACATGCTGGCCGTCTAATCTGGCAATTCGGGTTCAAATACAATATATGTCCGCCATGTTTCAGCAGAAAGCTGACTGGCAAATAAAAGCTATGCTTGGCATTTTTTAAATTTTTTATTTGAACATCCAGAATGATTGACTTATTTGATGTAGTATGTTGGAAGATACTCACCATAATCTTGTACATCAGGTGCAACATGTGAGGAATAATCTGTGTATGTAGCATTCCATCTGAAAGTATTCAATACATTACATATACCAGGCTTTCTGAAAACTGTCAATCTGACGCACATGTCAGACCAGTACGATGGACATGTCGGACCAGCCAGTTCATATGTCAGACCAGTTCAACACACATGTTGAACAGAATTGGATTCAGGCAGACTTTTTTTCAACAGAATCAAGTTAAAGGCATCATTTTGTATTTTGTCTCAGTGTTGGTCGGACAGGTTATTGGCTAATGCATTTATCTGACTGACAGGTTTTGAAACTCTCAGGAAGTCTACAATGTACATGTAGAAGTAATTGAATACTACAACACTGATATTCTTCCATGTAACAAATATGATATGAAACAACATTTAGACTCTATATACAAAGTATTTTCATTCATCAATTCATTTTAATGTCAACATTTACCATGTGCCTTTTAGATAAAGCATTTCAATCATGTAAGGTGACAAACATCTCAAAACTATTTCAAATATTAGTACACAACTATTACATCTTAGCATTGCATAGAACAATTACTTCATTTATCAAACATATTTAACTTTTAGGATTTCTTACTTAATTACGTTGAATGAGAAAAGTTGTACAAACCTTTTGGTTCCCGTTTTGCTATCAAACATGGCTATGGTGTATTCTGCCAAAAAAATAGGGAAAATATTTAGTGCAACCAATGAAAATGCCAGTATATAAATGCAAGAATTAATCATAACAGTATTTAAAGATCTTCAAATAAGGGCCATAACTCTGAAAAATTTAGTTTTGGCAAAAAAGGTGGAGGTGCACAAGTTCACATGCTGATAAATATACCATTCATTACCATACCTTAAATACTTTAGATATACATGTGACACAATAATGGTGGAAAACCTAATTAACAATGACTAGTTATCAAAGTGAGCAAAACACAACAGACAACATATATTCAACGACTCAAATAGCTCACTTCATACTCAGACAAGCTAATAATACCAGTAGGCTAAATTTATGAGATAACAGAGATATGGCAAGTAAATGCAATCAACACATAAGAAAGAGCAAAGTACATATGTAAACAGTTACCTGTTCTACCAATGAAGAGTGTATTTTCTTGGGTGGAAGGACAAACATTTTGCGATCCATCCAGTGTGAGGGTCTGTAACTTGGAGCCTGTGATCGGATCTATAGCCATCCAAATGTCTCGCTTGTGACCTGTCAATGTATACACATAACAGTATTATCATGAGCTTAAAAAACATCGCCAGAAAATCTGAACAAGTTAAATATATCCGGAAAATGATACTGTCTACCTTAAACATTTTGATAGTGGCATTGCCTACCTTAACAGTTTATACCCTCATATATAAAGTACATGGGAGCCATATAATTAGAGACGTGCTTTCAATCCTTCCATCCATAAATAGATGAATTTTATCCATGATATTTCCCTGCAACAGTCTGACAGTAGGATTCCAAATAAACTTTTAAAAACTCATTAGTACCAAGCCTAGACTGTTCATCAGCAATTTTCATCAATTTTATTGCCCTTTGATTTTTTAGTCAGGTAAAAACAAGAAACAGTTCATGCCGCAAACAGTGTTGCCTTGATCAGGTTCTCTAGTCCCAGCAAAATGGACTTGAACTATATTCCCGGTCCAAAGGCAATTTGAAGCATTGAAGTTCAACTGCATTGCTTTAATTGGATTGAAGTACTGTTTACCACTGACAATATTACCTGTGTATAAAATGCCCTCTGTACTTTTACATGGTGAAGCAGTGACAAGCTCTGGTATTGTAAATGGAAGTTTCTTGATGCCTTCCCTGCCATCACTGAGAGCATATAAACTTCCATCTTTGGGATCTGGTAGAAAGCTATACCTAAAATCAGAACATCTACAGTACAATCAGTTATTTCTGTGAGTATCAAATTTCATAGATTTTGGTACGACTGAACATCAGTAATTCCTAGGGACTTTTTTACATTTTGACATAACCTTGAGTAATTACTACACCCCTTGTAATATCAACAGACATCACATTCAGGTCTCAATGATTCTGAATGATGCTGGTTATTGGGTAAACAATTTCTTAACAAATCAATGAATTCCACATTCAATCATGATTCATCACAGTTAGAATTATTGCCACAATAATTAACCAGAGAATTTCACCAACAAACACACTTTTTTTTTTAACCTTTTAATTTTTTAACATACTAATATAGAGACACTATATCTGCTAATCCAATTTCTATGCTATTATCTATTGGTATTTGTTATAGTACTCTCAAAATGATGATATTAATATTGAAATACCTGTAAATTAACAGATACACTTACATACATATACAAAAAACAAATATAGCTATACACTTACCCTGAAGTGACTTCTGTTGGAACTTTAACCACAGGCTCTGAAATTAAAATAAATTTTTCATACTGACCAAAATGTATACGTGGGCAGTAATTAACAGTCTAATACTAAACACTTTTATAGTGTATAGTCAAATACATGTTAAGTTTGGTAGGAAACCATTTGGTCTTCTTATACATGTTAAAGGTCACCGTGACCTTTGACCTATCGACCTAATAAACAACAGGGGTCATCTTCTATTGATGACAAACCTTCATGTTAAGTTTGAAAATTCCTGCCAAACTGTTCTTGAGTTATAGATCGGAAACTATTTGGTCTACTTATACATGTTAAAGGTCACAGTGACCTTGTCCTACTGACCTCAAAATCAATAGGGCCATCTACAGTTGATGACCAACCTCCACATAAAGTTTGAAGATCCTGTTATTGACCGGAAACCCATTTGGTCTACTTATACATGTTTAAGGTCACAGTGACCTTGACCTTTATCCTACTGACCTCAAAATTGCTGGGGTCATCTACTGTTGATGACCACCTTTCAAGAAAAGTATGAAAATCCTGGGCCAAAACCCTTCTTTAGTTATTGATCAGAAACCATTTGGTCTACTGACCGACAGACTTACCAACAAACAGACATTAACAAAACAATATACACCCTCTTTTCAAAGGGGGACATAATAATAAATGAAAATACAAATGCTCAGCCCTAAATGCATACCTTCATCTAACGTCCATAAAATTTGGCCAGTACTCTTGCTGAGTGCATGAAACTTTCCACTAATTGTGGACACAAATATCAACTGTTCATGAACAGCAGTAAGTGATCCAGTATCCTGAAATACATTCAAACATTTATATGATTAGCTTTGTTTAAGAAATAATAAATACATAAAAAGGTTTTAATAGTAGAATAGTTTGGATGCATAGTAATTTTAATCAAAGCACTGAGAGTGCTGATTGGAGGCGATCTAGTTGCTGCTATTAAAGCTCTAACCGACTTTACACATTTAATGTTCAATTTCTTACTGCCGATCTTGTCTCGAATGTCAAAATAGGAATATGTGACTATATACAATGTAGGCATGTTGGGTATCTAAATAATTGTAAAAGGGGCATGTTAATTTATATGGAATACATGTATTGAATGCGTATATCAAAAGTGGCTTTAAAATAATACTATGCGCCTATTTATCAGATTCTACAGTACCGTCTTGTAATCAATTCCCTCACAGCATGATGCTAAAAATAGTCAAGTTAGAATTTTGATGTTTTCGTTGATTGCATGTTTTGCTTAAATGGTTTAATAATATTTTCCTCTTCACATTTTTGCACCTATACTATTACTGTGCAATCGCGCGTGCAATCATATACTTTGCAGATCGCACATTTTCATCAAGATAATGCGCTCCACGTCCCTCCACACATAGCATAGATGTAGTATAGCGCTACCAAGAAGCGCTCAGTATCTACTTAGTTAAGCAACAGGCTCTGAATATGATAGTCCAAGGTATTTGACGATGATCATTCCATTTCATCGTCAAAGCAGTTTGTTCTTGGAAACCCAACAGCTCAACGACTCAGTTTGAGTCGCGTTCGTTTTATGACAAAAAGCACGTTTTCAACAAAATAATCATTTATACCCTATCAATTGGACCTTATTCTATCAATGTACCCCAAAAAACAAAATGTTTCGCAAGAAATACCATCAATTCCGTCGATTGTTTCAAACCTGTCCAATTTCAATGTTTTCGTTTACAATCGCCATTTATTTGAATGGGATAATAACAAAAGTGTTCCGAAACGAACCACGTGATCAATGTTTTGATTGTCGGCTGCGTAAATTGCAATTTTTATTTGTGTAAATGGGAGTTACATGATTTATAGCAAAAATAACGTGTTTGTTTCTTATGTAAAGGTATATCTAAAGGTTTTATTTAATTTTAAGATGTTTTCGACGATGTTTCATGAAATAACGGATTTTTCGAAAACAGCTCTCGCACGCACCTGCGATAAATTAATTATTCAAAATGGCCGCCGAAGCTGATCAAACGCGGAAGTTAATAAACTTTAAGCAATATATGATCATCAGTAGGTGTTACATTCATTTAATTGACTGTTTTAAGACAAAACATTTGAATAATATTACATTTGTACGTAAATGATAGTTTTTAGGCGTAAAGCTTAAACAGTCAATGATTGAAGAGGATAATTCCAATGCTCGGTCAGCCCAGTGCTCGGTCACTTGGTTGTTTATGTAAAAATACTGAGAAATAAAGTTTACTAGCCATGTGTTGTCAACTTTTTTGTTTATTTCTATCCTTTGGCCCCTTAGTATTCACAGGAAGTCATCATCAACCGACGCTTTCATATTTTGACAGACGACACCTGTCAATCACTCCAAGATGGCGAAATAAACATTCACATTCAATCGATCAATATTACACCAATAATTGAAAACAAGGTATATTTTCCTTCTATTTAAACTAATAAATATATTAGTTCCGTGTTTCATTAAAAAAATCCTGATCTATAGCTCTCCTTTGCCAATTTACGACTCGTAAACAAACACACCCCCAACACGATTGACGTCATTTGTTAAACCCTTGTACGTCACACGGGATAAAATGCAGAACCGCACGCTGTGATAAAACTGGCGCGGGTTAACTTGCAAAATACAGGCCTATAGGGCCTACTATAGATATTTGAAATAAAAGAGGACTGTAGTGCAGATTAATTAAACCGAATCCACTGTATATTTACATTCAAATATTAATAAAATCCTTTAACTTTGTTAACAAATAGCATTATAATCACTAACAGTATGGAAATGAACAATACTTCTAAAGTTCTAATGTAGGCTCCTGTTTCTAGGGAAAATGCGATTCAAGCTTTGCATTTGTACATTATAAGATTTCCAGCAATTGTTCCCTTTCCAATTTCAGTACTTTTCCATTATGCCGAGGAAACAAAAAGTCCATGACCATGATTTATTTCATCTAGCGAAAGTATTGATAAAAAGGGATGGCTATTCCTTAAGAAAAGCTTCAAAGGAAACCAACATTCCGTTTTCTACTCTACGAGATCACATAAATGGGAAATATGCAAGTTACCAAACTAGATTTGGACCAGAACGGCTACTTAGTGACGAACATGAAAGTTCTCTCGCTAAGTATGCAAAATTCATGGCCGAGAGGGGGGTCCCGTTGACTAGACCCGTCCTAAAGCACATCACTCGGGAAATAATGATCCAACAAGATGGTGTAAGCAGACAGCCACCTTCTAATAAATGGCTCCGTGGGTTTCTTAAAAGACACACTGAACTAACTTTAAGAACAGCACATCCACTAGAGAAGGACCGCGTTTCTGTTACGCAGGATACCGTAGATCACTTTTTTGGTCTTTTGTCTGACACACTGGGCCACTTGAATCTCCTAAATGAACCATCTCGTATATACAATTGTGACGAGTCGGGGTTTTCAAGCAGACTTAACCCATCCAAAAAGGTCATCGTGCCCAAGGGAACACGACATGCGTATCAATCTTTTGTGAGCATGAGTGGACATGTCACGTTATTGAATGCTATTTCTGCAGCTGGCAATACATTGCCACCTATGCTGATATTCAGCCAGTGCCTACCGAGGTCCCATTCATATAGTATGCCGGATAGCTGGGTGTTTAAATCGACGGAAAAGGGATATGTTAACTCCGAATTATTTGTAGAGTGGTTCAAGAAATGCTTTATACCGTATATCGGTGAGCGACGCCCAGTGCTACTAATTTTGGACAATCATATTACACATCTGACAACATCTTTTCTTGACGCAGCAAAGGAAAACAGAGTGGAACTTTTATACTTGCCTGCCCATTCTTCTCACATTCTTCAGCCCCAGGATGCTGGTTACTTTTATGTATTAAAACAAAAAGTGGCAGACATTGCCATCCAACTAGGATATCTTGGTATGAAAACACTACCACGCGGATTGTTCCCAAAGATTTTGTTGCAGGCACTAAATCAAATAAATGGAGACACGGTATCCTCAGCATTCAAATGTACTGGTATATTCCCTGTCAAGAAAACTGCGGTAAGTGCTCTTCTTCCGTGCAGGTCGGTCTCTAATCACACAGATAACGTTCCTACCTGCTCAAATACGCCCAATCGGTTAGACGAACGGTGTACTGAATGTGGCACAAGTAAGGAAAATCCACTTGTAAAACTGGGTATTATATCACCAGATCTTGGTAACTTGCTTGTTGAACCACCTGCACCTAAATCTTCAAGTAAAATATCTGCCAGGAAAACTTACACCAAGGCCAGAGCAGTTTTATCATCCGATGATGCACCTCCACAAAAGAAGGGGAAGGTATGCAATGCCAACGATGACGTCACGGTTGTTGAAGAATACGAGGACGATGGTGTATTATGTACCGTCTGCATGATGCCTTCCAGGAAGGGGTTTTATTGGGTAGGCTGTGACAAATGTGACAATTGGTACCATTATGAATGTTTACCTAGCCGTATACAGACCGATGTTGACTTGAGTCTTTTAACTCAGTCAGCATGGTTGTGTAACGTATGTGCCGGTGAGGAGTAATCTCGAAGATAAAGAAAAAAGAGTTAATTGTTTGTCTGTTTTGGAGTTTGAGTTTGTCATTAACAGTTTACTTTGTAAAAATATTGAGAAAAAAACATATAAAAATATATTTCATTTTTCGCGTCACAGCCTACCCATTTACCCGACAATTCAAGACAGCCTTTATGGTGAGTGGTAATAATTGCAATATTCATGTACATTTATTTGAGATGTTAGTGTTTTTATGTTTCATTGTATCAGTTGAAAGGTTGAACCAACGATTCCCGATGATTATAAAAAAAATTTATGCACTCGTACATGTATAGACCCCTGACCGAGCACTGGTTCCGTCATGAACGACTTGCATCCATTTTATCCGTATTTTCACCGCGCCTGTTTTATCCTAAGATCTGCGTCAAGTTGGACGCATTGTTTACACTATCGCGGGAACAGACACGGTTCTTATAATTATCGAGTTGTTTTACTGTAATTTTCTTGTTTGTATGATTTATATTTAAAAATATGAGGTTTTTGACAGAGCACTGGTTCACTCACTCTAATTATATAAAGTTATAATGCCTACTTTTACTGTTTTAAACAAAATTGATTAAGCTAGAGTTCAAACCCGACTTCATACATTTTATGTGTATATTCAACCCATCTAGGTATCTGTCATTTTTCTGAAAAAAAAATATTGCTTTGAGACATCCCCTGTCCTGCTGACAGACATTGTTGGACAAAAGTTTAGTCATTACCTCTTTAGAAATGGTGTTTTCTATGAAAAACCAGAGCACACCGACTATGATTAAAGCGAATCTGTACATATACAATTGCATATTTCCTCCTTTGACATCTAGATCTTACTGTGTTGTTAAATAATTCGGTTTAATCATGTTTTTTGTGCAATAACTGTCAATGGTTGTATACTTGGCGGCCATGCTTGTTATGGTTTTGAGGTTAGGATAGAAGTGACGGAAAATCGTGTTCGCGATTCGTGGATTATTTCAACTTTCGTTTTCAATTTTTTCTAATTCTGAATAATTAGTAAAATTGTTATTACGTGTAAATAACAATTATGTTACCAATCCTAAATGCAAGACAATTCTGAATTTTAAGTGAAAGTTTTATAATTTTCCCTACGTATTGATTTTTGATTGGCCAATGATCTTCATTTCACGGATGATGAAACTGAAACAGGAAGTAGAGATCAAAGACAAACCGTCTGACTGTCAACAAATGTGAACAAGTGACTAGGCCTATCTTTCGCAGAAACAGTTCTTACATTCGTGTCGTCTGATGACATATGTTTGTGTATTGCCAGTGATATAATGCCAAAAGGTATTTCTTAATTGATAATTATTCCAATTTCATTTTACAACTTATTTTATAAATTTCCATATGACTGTGTTTTTGCTATGTGACAGTATGTCACAGTGCAGCTGGTTACTTGAGAGGACATTATTTACCATAAGGTTTTTACTGCCTCCTCGATAGCCTAGTAGTAGAGCATCCGCTTCGGTTGCAGGAGGTCCCGTGTTCAATCTCAGGCCGCGTTACATACCCTACTGTATAGACAAAATAAAAATGGTACCAGTTATTTCCTTGCTAGACACTAAGCATTCACCATATCGACATTACAGGTTAAAACCCTTTTTCTGGAATTAATTGAGCGGCAATTTTTTCAATGGCCGTGCGTGCGGGTACACATTTTGTTTGGGCCAACTAATACACAATCTTGGCAAAACTTTAAGCAGTCGGCGACCTAAAGCCCGATAAACGCTTGCTTTTTAATTGAAAATCATTAAATGATCTACGTCAAACATCCAGACGATCTAGACTCATTCTTATTACGTTCAAGTGCCGAGGCACTATTTCTACTAATCAATCAAGTGAACGAGGTTGTCATTTGGTAATAACAGCATGTTACTACGAGTGCGACGGTTTACTGAAACAATATTGCATGTATTATCATTAATTTAGGATAAAACAATTTGGAAAGTTCGCACAAATTGGCAGCTATTATTTTAAGAATGTTTAAAAACCTGTATCCCGGATTGAAAATACGTTCACAAATCAGATACGATTTACCGCCTTTTCCAC
The DNA here is from genome assembly GCA_947247005.1 of Spisula solida. Lineage (NCBI taxonomy): Eukaryota > Metazoa > Mollusca > Bivalvia > Venerida > Mactridae > Spisula > Spisula solida. The sequence continues at coordinate 48,630,407 of OX365944.1, read as the reverse complement.
ATACGAAAATTACAGCACCCACGTTTTTGGGCCTGTACCCACTTTTTCCAAAACTAGTGGGTACATATACCCACTTTTTAAAATTCCAAGGGGCATGCTGTTCTGAATATAGTACATCACTCAGGGTGGTCAATGCATATAGAGCAACCAGGTACAATAATCGCGATGATTTTAGCCAAATAATAAGAATTTGTAAAAAGTCTTACTTGAACACGATGACAACACAATTTTACAACCTCGCTGACAATATTTTTGCCTAAATAATATCTTTAACTTGAAAAATGCGTATATTTTCTCGCCATCGGTATCAAGCTATGGAAGCGGCAGTGTTGAATAAAATGCAATATTTCAAATATAAAGCATATTTTGGGATAGTTCTTGCTAAAGTTTAAAAACAAAGGTGTTTAATGATAATGTGCAATAATTGTTGTTTTACGTTTTTTTATGTTTAAACATTGAAAAAAGAAGTTTTATATACACTCCTGCTATACGGCCTATTACTCGCTCCCCCTGACCGTGAAATTTCGAATCCAGAGAAACGGGTTTTATCCTGTAATGTTGATATCGAGAATAAACTGGAATTGGCAGCTTCTCCCTCTCATTGCCTCGTTCTGATGGATAATATCAGGAATGAGGTGTCGAGAATGATTAATATAGTTATGTTGTAAAAACTTGTTTCAGAATCAACCTAAAATAAATTAGTAAAAACTAAATTAAAGATATATTTACTGATGACAGAAAATGTCGTACAAGTGGCATTGTCAGTTCAGCTTGCTAAATCACTAAGCCGTGGACAAATTTTATTTGGAGTGGAAAATCACCACGCTTTCTGTGTGATTTTCCGCTCGTCTGTCACTCGCCCATCAACGCGAGCTGTAAAAAACGCAGTGATGTAAGTGATTTCACGGTGAAACCACTGAATTCAGGTAAAGTCTAGACTTTAAACATATAAAATATTTATATATCGTTCTTCAACATTTTTCTTCACGGCAATCGTTTGTCGCCGTGCTGTGTGACGTCATCTTCCATTAGCAAGTGACCCACGAACACTGATCAATTTGATTCAAAAATAGAAAATGGTCCAGTGTATCGTCTGTAAATACGACATGCTCGTGATGTGGCTGAAAGTTGTTTACCAAAGCATTTATAAAGCCAATGTTCAGAACGCTCGTGTCCTGGAGACGTTGTGAGCATTTTCTTTTTTTTGTACTCGCACAGAAAAGACTAATATTGACGTTTTATTCTACTTGTATTCCATGAAATCAACTCTTATGTCTAATTGACATACATGTGATGTACTGATAACTACATATTTTCAATCATTGCATGTGAATACGTTGGTGCGGTATACTGTACACCGGATATTGCTCCTTAATTTGAGTAAATTAAATATCATTACTTTTCATGACATTGAACTGGAAACTAGTGCAAGTTCAGCCACAATATTTTCCAAACGACTAATTCCTTCACGCACCCCAAATGGTTTCAAGTATCTTCAGATATTTATATAGCCATACAAGACATCAAAATAAATCAGGTATTTGTTTAAATGCTTAAATTTCCTTGGAATGGGCGGCTGCTCACTCTCAAATGTTGGTAGTGATGCTTCAAATGTGTTTGGAATGATTGTATCACCAAGGTATAATTGTGTTTAAACAGTTTTAATTGAGCATTCTTTTTGTGAAGAGCCAAACTATGTTTAGTTCAAATTTCAGTAAAAATGACGAAAGTACAAAAAAGATACTTGCTAAAACAGATACAAGTAACTGTACAGAGTATTGATTTTTACTGTACCAAATATTGCCGAGCTTCTCGTTTGTGTACGGAGTATTGAACAACATTATGACTACATATACCGCAGTAAATATTCTCCATATCAACATTATAATCATTCTAGGATTAAACCTGCTTTTTTGGAATCAGAGATTTAACGGTCAAAGGGGTAGAAAGGGATATCAGCCAATAGGCTGCATTTTGATTATAAGCGGGAGTAATGCTCCCTACAGAGATCAGTAACCTGTGGTAAAATAGGGTCTGATTACACTTACACAGGTCACCAAGGCCAACAATCTGAACAATTAGCTACCACTAGCTCTGCCCCAGCTTTGTAGAAATGCCCTTGGGAACTTCAAATACCCGACTATGCCTGATATAGAAATACCGAAGCCAAACGGTGTCCTTGAGTTGTTCCAAAACCTAAAAGTGGACAAGGCTGCTACATGTAGCCAGGACTTGATAAAGCCCATCATCCTGAAGGAACTCTAGATGAGATTCTTGATAGTGGTATGACATATCATCCGTGGAACTTGCTGTGTCATAAAATAGCTTGTCTGAAAAACACTGCTCGGGATTTAGAATGGGGCAGTGGGGGGTCAAGGCCACTGTTACAAAACAGTATGTAATCATTTCTGCTAAATTATGCTTGGCTGACATGAAAACTCTTCTACATTAAAAATTAATTATTATCTCTTAATTACTGTATATTTGCCTCATTGAAGTATAATACTGCTGTAAATAAATTGGTAGACGACTGTCATAAATGTGTAAATACATGTACCATACCATACGTATACAGGTATCTTGTTGGATTTTATCTCTGCTGTCTCAATAATCACATTGTCAAGTGCCATTCTAAAGTTTGAGATTAGACAAATGCATAGCCATCCCATTTATATGAGTTATATGAGCATAATTTAATAATGATGGATCATTGTTACATGAAGTTGAAGGTAACAGAAGTTTCTATTTATAATTAATTATTTGTTACAAACAGCTGTCAGCTCAACAACTTCATTATTCATAGAATTCAGTTAATGAGTTAAATCTTTTCGGAAACAGCTCATATAATTCAGAGATAAAGATTGCCATGGTCACCATCAGGTCACCATTTATGATTACATGAATTCTGCATTTCTAATTTAAAACTGTATAAGTGGTTAAGTTTGCATCCTGAAAATCGAATGGCACATTTTTGCGTAGTTTTCTGCCCGCGTAAATATCTGCCATCAAAAGCAGTGTTAATGTATGATCAACTTTGATTTAACACTTAATTGTTTGTTCGTAATATACAAACAATATTAATGGAAATGTTAATGAAGTGTGATATGAAAATAAAGAAAACATAACTGTAAAGTGACGAATACTTTGGAAAATTACTGAAATAAATATTGTAATGACATTTCAACTTTTTAGCTCCACTATTCGTAGAATAAGGGGAGCTATTGCAGTCACCCGAGCATCAGCGTCGGCGTCTGCGTAACACTTTTGTTAAAGTTTAGGTACAGGTTTTTTAACCTCTTATATTCTCTAAGTCCTTTAAGATGTTGCTTTCATACTTTGCATACTTGTTGGCCATCATGACCCCAACCCATATGCAGGAGTAGGTAACTCTATCAGGCATTTTGTTGAAATTATGCCCCCTTTTTCTACTTAGTGCAAATAGTGCAAATGTTAAAGTTTAGGTACAGGTTTTTTAACCTCTAATATCTTCATAGTACATGGACATATTGCTTTGATACTTTGCATACTTGTTCACCATCATGACCCCAACCCATACACAGGGGTAGGTAACACTATGAAGCATTTTGGTGAAATTATGCCCCCTTTTTTCAACTTAGTGCAAATGTTAAAGTTTAGGTACAGGTTTTTCACCTCTAATATTTTCAAAGTGCATTCACATATTACTTTACATACTTGTTCACTATCATGACCCCAACCCATATACATGGGTAGGTAACTCCATCAAGCATTTTGGAGAAATTATTCCCCCTGTTGGACTTGGAAATGCAAATGTTAAAGTTTAGGTACAGGTTTTTTAACCTCTAATATTTTCAAAGTGCATTGACATATTGCTTTGATACTTTGCATACTTGTTCAACATCATGACCCCAACCCATACACAGGGGTAGGTAACTCTTTAAGCATTTTGGTGAAATTATGCCCCCTTTTTCAACTTAGTGCAAATGTTAAAGTTTAGGTACAGTCTTTTCACCTCTAATATTTTCAAAGTGCATTCACATATTGCTATGGATACTTGTTCTCCATCATGACCCCAACCCCTACACAGGGGTGGGTAACTCTATCAAGCATTTTGTTGAAATTAAACCCCCTTTTGGACTTAGAAATGCAAATGTTAAAGTTTAGGTACAGGTTTTTTCACCTCTAATACGTTCAAAGTACATTGATATGTTGCTTTGATACTTTGCATACTTGTTCACCATCATGATCCCAACCCCTACACAGGAGAAGATAATATTTAGCATTTTGTTGAAATTATGCCCCCTTTTAGACTAATAAATGCTTATTTGTTTACCTTCATGACCAAGAGGACCTATACATGAGTAGGTAATGGTCCTGCATAATTTGTCCAAACTATCCCCCTTTTTCGACTTAGAAGCCCAACCTCTACATAGCAGAGGGTAATGCTGCTGTTATGAAGCATTTTGTTTTGAATATATAATGATTGTACTATTCCAGCATGGCGCTGCGAATAGTGGAGTGCGCTGTTCGTGGACAGCTCTTGTTTACATACGCACACAGGTTAGTCACCGATGTTAACGCACGTTATTATGATTGATTTAATTCAGTCCTATTTATCACCCTTCATTAACAAATGCATCTTGGATTACATCTGGGTTAATACAGAGATTGTTTTCATTAGCAATGTGCCTTGAAAATATCAAATATGGGAAAGCTGGTTGATCACACATGCAAAAACGGCAGGTGAAAGACGTGTGTATAATTACAAGTCTGCATTGTCATAACTGTGAATGGGTACCTATTGTTCTAGATATGAAAAATTGTTATATGCAATGATACAATGTGACAATGACAACACTTCCACTTAACAGAGACGTGGCAAGTTTTTTTAGCTCGCCTGTCACAAAGTGACAGGGTGAGATATTGTGATCACTCTTCATCCGTCGTCTGTCGTCTGTCGTCCGTCCACAATTTGTTTGTGTAGACACTAGAGGTCACAATTTTGGCCTAATCTTTATGAAACTTGGTCACAATAATAACCTCAACAAAATCTAGGTCAAGTTCGATATTGGGTCATCCGGGGTCAAAAACTAGGTCACAATGTCAAATCATATAAAAACCTTGTGTAGTCACTAGAGGTCACAATTTTGGCCTAATCTTTATGAAACTTGGTCACAATAATCATCTCAACAACATCTAGGTCAAGTTTGATATTGGGTCATCCGGGGTCAAAAACTAGGTCACAAGGTCAAATAATAGAAAAACTTTGTGTAGTCACTAGAGGTCACAATTTTGGACTAATCTGTATGGAACTTGGTCACAACAATCATCACAACAACATCTAGGTCAAGTTTGATATTGGGTCATCCGGGGTCAAAAACTAGGTCACAAGGTCAAATCATAGAAAAACCTTGTATAGTCATTAGAGGTCACAATTTTGGTCTAATCTTTATGAAACTTGGTCACAATGATCATCTCAATAAAATCTAGGTCAAGTTCGATATTGGGTCATCTGGGGTCAAAAACTAGGTCACAAGGTCAAATCACTTCAATATGTCATTGGGTCTAAATGTGATGTAAATTATAAAGCATAAGACAATTTGAAAACCTTGTACATGCAATAGAGGCTACCATTGGGGGTTCATGAACAACTAGGACAGGTGAGCGACCTATGGCCTTTTGGGCCCTCTTGTTTACAATTTATTCAGTTTTATTCAGTTGAGTCAATATCAATGAGTAACAATTATATTAATTTCATACAAAGTGACAGAGTGAGCTTTTGTGATCACTTTTCGTCCGTCTGTCCGTCCTTCGTCCGTCCACAATTTACTTGTGTAGACACTAGAGGTCACAGTTTTAGCCTAATCATTATGAAACTTGGTCACAATGATCATCTCAACAAAATCTAGGTCAAGTTCGATATTGGGTCATCCGGGGTCAAAAACTATGTCACAAGGTCAAATCATAGAAAAACCTTGTGTAGTCTGTAGAGGTCACAATTTCGACTTAATCTTTATGAAACTAGATCACAATGATCATCTCAACAAAATCTAGGCAAGTTCGATATTGGGTCATTCGGGGTCAAAAACTAGGTCACAAGATCAAATCATAGCAAAACCTTGTGTAGTCTGTAGAGGTCACAATTTTGACTTAATCTTTATGAAACTTTGTCACAATGATCATCGTAACATAATCTAGGTGAAGTTAGATACTGGGTCATCTAGGGTAAAAAACTAGGTCATTAGGTCAAATCATAGACAAAACTTGGCTTAAACTTCAGTATGCCATTAGGTCTATGTGATGTAAATTACAAGGTCCCTTTATAAGACAATATGAAAACCTTGTACATGCAATAGAGGCTACCATTAGGGGGTCTGCATGAACTACTAGGACAGATGAGCGACCTATGGCCCTTTGGGCCCTCTTGTACTGGAGTTACAATAGTTTTCCGCCAACCCATCGATATAAAGATTATCTCTTGTGAGCGTATCTGAACACATATCATGCTACATGTATATACACACAATATGCATAAAATACAAGGTCAACCAAAACTAATCCCCTCAATACTTACGATAAAATAAAATTATAGGGCAACCTGACTGGTCCGGTTATACCTGAAAAAGAATTTCTTAGCAATTTTCTTGACGTGTAAATATTATGCTTTTCTGAACATCGCATTTTCGCGAAGATTTATGTTCCGCAAAATGCCTGAAATGTAGGATTCGCGAACTTTTCGACACCCGAAAATATCCACTTATGCAGTTGTAGAAACTGAATACTACTTGTAGTCTTCAAACTTTCTTGTGTTGTATTATATTTATAACATTTTTTGACCAACTATTCAAAAATTTATTCATATCATGTCTTCAAAAAAATACTGTTTGATTATTGCAACTTTAGCCAATCCCATATTGATCATGCTTGGTGATATGCTCATCCTAGGTCACATGCTCATCCATAGCCAAATCACTTTAAGCATTCAGATAGACCTGCGACCTCACTGGGCCAAAGGTAATTATGGATTGTTAACTGTGAAAAAGTCTGAAAAAGGGTTAGCCCACATGTTGACACAATCAGTTACACAGAATGGATGAAGCCAAAAAAAAGGCTCAAACCTTGACATTGAAGTGTGACTGTGAGCCCACTTGATCAGAATGTGAGTTGGCCCAATGGATCATATTCCATATGTATTTTGAATATGATTTAGTATCCTATGCCCAGAATACATAGATTTTATACCAATTATACTAGACAACAAAGAACATTTCACTGGTGACAGGTGTTCATTATTGACATCCAGTTTAATTATCTACGACAGTGATATAGGCACAAATGTGGTAAAACTGTTGCAGAAAACTCCCAATAACTGTGCTATAAGTATTGGTTTTTGTTGCGGAATATTGCATCCGCTAACACTGGCTGTGTGATTGGTTTTGTTCTATGACTGCAGGTATAAATAGCTTGTTAAGAGAATTATCTAAAAGGTTGATTTGGTATTTATATGACGTCACTTTAACTATTACAGTTGAAACTCGTTGTGTCGACATCGGTTGTATCGACACTTCGGTTATGTCGACATACTTTCAAATCCCCGATTTGGGTTGATCTATATTCTATCTTAAATATGACGGTTTAGTCGACATGCCTGTGTCGACACTCCGCTTATATCGACACGACTTTTCTGGCCCAATTGATATTTTCGCACCTTATTGTCATCGTTTGTGTCGACATCGTGTCGACGCTATTGAAATTGAACAGTTGTTAATTGACCGTGAAGATACTCCTGTTTCGAACCATTGTTTGTTAAAAATTAATGTGTTCACAGCTTGCAAATGTAATTGAATGATGTTAAATCTTAAGTTTGTAAACAAATTGTAACCTAGTTCGGCGTATGAAATTAAAACATCTGCTGAACTAGCGTGATTCTCGGAAGGTGAACAAAAAAACATTTTTGTATGCCTTCACAATTTATTTTAACATGCTTGTTATATTTCCGATAGGTAAATGAATATACTTTACATTGTTAACAAAGAAAAGATTAAATGTCATCGTTGCTTTCAGATGGCTGGCATGTTGATTGAATATATGTTTACAATTAAAATATTGCGTAAGCGAAACCGGTAAGGGCTAAAATCCACACTTGCGGTACTGATCCCGTACTGTACTTGTTTCAAAACGAGGCTATGAACTCGACCCTCTCGTAAACACTTGGTCAAATGTTTTAGTGATAACTGTAAGTGTGATAAAATTGATCTTTCACCAGTTTAATCGCGTATATGTATTAGTTCATGTTCCAACTGATGTAACAACGGTACTGACAGAAATGCTCAAGGACTTTGTTATTATAAATTTCGACGGGTATGGAAATTTGTCAGAGTTGTGGGCTCCTGTTGAGTCGACATTCGGATATGTCGACATAATTTTGACGGTCCCAAAAATGTCGACATAACGAGTGTCGACTGTATATACCGTAAATGATGTTATTTTTGGTGTTGTTTGTTAAGCAGTCTTTTTTCTAACAATGTATTTTTCGTGTTTTGGAGTCATATGATAAAAATAATCTAACACTCGTTGTCATTTGATACAAACTTATATCAATTGACAACTCATGATAGATCCTATATATCTTCCCCTCTAAGCACCTGGCAATTTCAATTATAAACAAAAGGTCTTTTGCCTTAAAGGAAAGAGGTACAAAAGGGCTTGATAGTGCTTTGCTAGGAGACTAATGTGCTACCAAAAAGTGCTTCATATCAAACAAAGCAGAAAATTTATTGCTTACCGGTGAGCACTCACAGCAACAGCAAAGTTCTACGGTGCGTTGCCATTTATGCCATTCATTGCACAAAAATATGCCATCTGGTAACTGACGGCATAGACATAGGAAAATGCTTGATAGAGATTTTTGGTAGCTGTCAGCATAGGCATGATTGACTCCAGATTTGCTAACTAGTATTCCTAGCACTGACTGAACTAGTTAGTGAGTAGATGACAGAGTGGCCAGTTAATGGTAGCTGCTATGCACCTATCAATATTTTGCTCCAGAGAGTGGGGGTGGTGGGTATACACAGGACTTTAGACAGAAGACAATTCCCAACAGGCAGGCATTTGACACGCCCAATGATTCTGGGTCCCGGGAAATAGACTTGCCAGATTTTAGATCCTGGTATTTGGGAATTTAGACAACCATATAAAGAGGACAGACACCCCAGCGATTTGATACACAAGGCATCTCCCACTGTGAGTATTTAGACAAATTGTTTGGCTCTAGGGTGAGGAATTAGACTTAAAAAATGAAGAAATTGTCTGATTCCCCTGGGTCTGCCTGCTGCAGATAGGTGCACTACTGGCAGGAGAATGTCAGTTAATTCCCATCAACATTAGGAAAATCTACATAAATGAAACACAATGCAAACTGTTAAAGTAATATTTGGTCTTTTGGGATGAATAACTTACTACCGGTACATTTTGAAATAAGCTTTTTTCCCTTTCATTGGCATTCATAAGATGTCATACTTTCTTATTTCAGCATCCAACTTGGTTATTGATTTTTGTTGGCCGTGTTTGGTTGCATTGTTTCTCTTGTGTGCTTTGTGTATATTTGAAATAGAATTTTAATTTATTATGTCAGACTAATGAGGAGAAACAACTTGTGAAGACAAAACAGACTTTCAGAAAGTTTGACTTTAATATCAGATATTCCAGCTGGCATTTAGGCTAAAACCTCTCAAACAAAAACAAAACTATGATGAAAACAGAGATTTACGGCAGTAGAAAAAATTCTAAAAATTTCTGCATGCACACATTCGATTGATTTCAATGAAACTTAAGTCATCCTGTATCAGATTTTTGTCAGATTGTACTGGTAGTTTTTAAGAAATTTTATCTCTCAAAAATTAAAAGATGAGTTTTAATGTGCTGTTAAAACTCGCTGTTGCATAATAGAAAGGTATTTTGTAAAATGTAGGTAAAAGTCACTGTTGCATAAAGGTAGGATAATAATGAAAATAAAATTAATTCCTGAAGAATTATGCACCTATCAATGTTTTCCCCCAGGGGGGGGGGGAGCGGCGGGCATACACAGGACTTTTGACAGAAGGCTCTTCCCGATAGGTGGGAATTCGACAGACAGAATGGTGCCGAGTCCCTGAAAATTTTGACTTTTCCAAAATTTTGATCCCAGGGGGTATGTAAAGCATCTCCCAGTGAGGGGATTTTGACAAATTGCCCTTGCTCTAGGGTGGGAATTTAGACTTTAAAAAAGCAAAAATGTCAAATTCCCCAGGGTCAGCCCACCGCTCCCCCCCTGGGGGAAAACATTGATAGGTGCATTAATAAATGCTTTAAAATCCATGTGCTTCTAGATATCCTCAGTAAGCCATTGACATAATGATTATGAGGGTAGCTATATATTTTGATCTAATAAAATATTATTATAAAATAATTACAGTAAAGTATTGAAATGAACTCACTTCATTAATGCTGGAACATGCATACATAATTCAGATTATTAATGATAATGTCACAACCATTTCCATATTTTGTAGGAGGGAAGTTATAGCTCGTCGGAGATAAATATAGCCTTATCAATAAGCAAACATGCATAATATGAACACTGCACGGTCGACTGACAGCATGTTATAGATTGAAACAGTATGTGAATATGCACAAGTTTGAACAAAACAGACATCCAAAATGCATTTAATTTTCTTTTTTATTTGTATATCCGTGCTCTAAGAATCATTCCAGTATGATTAAAAAAAACAGGGCAACCACGGATATCCTACTGAGTGACATTACTAGCTGTTTTGTGAAGAAAATAATTCCCATCAAATTTGATGGCAACTAACTCAGCCTTTAAGTAGACTAGTGTACTGAGACTTAATGTGGGGGTCATCATAAATTTATAGTTTACATCAAATATTTTGTTACAAAAATGTGGAGAAGTTGCTGGTTGTTTGTGGAAGTTAGAACTGGTTTGGATACAATCAAGGTTAACTAGTTATATGAATCAGCACAATTAATACTGAAAAATGGTTAAGAAACATACTTTAACCCTAATAGACAAACATAATGCACCTATCAATGTTTTCCCCCAGGGGGGGAGCGGCGGGCTGACCCAGGGGAATTTGACATTTTTACTTTTTCAAAGTCTAAATTCCCACCCTAGAGCAAGGGCAATTTGTCAAAATCCCCTCACTGGGAGATGCTTTACATACCCCCGGGATCAAAATTTGGACCAAAGTCAAAATTTCCCGGGACTCGGCTCCCCATCTGTCTGTCAAATTCCCACCTATCGGGAACAGCCTTCTGCCAAAAGTCCCATGTATAACCGCCGCCCCCCCCCCACCCCGGGGGAAAACAGTGATAGGTGCATAAAAATGCCATGACAAACTACGTGATATGTTATTGTTGTAATCAGGAAAGTGTCAGTATTTAAATCAGCCACAACTATCCAATGATTCTGATCATAATGTCCAGCTGATTATGTCTGTAATTATGTGTGAGCGGTTTAATAAATCATATCCTGATTGCTTACACTGTACACACATTCTCCATTCCACTAATGTTTGTTCTAATGGATTTAAAAAGCAACAGGTGATCATGGTGATTCTGTAGTGGTTTAATGTTGTTGATCAATAGAGAAATGTGTCCTGATTCACTGAAGGCTCTTTTATAAGGATAATGCCTCTGGTTTGATATGTAAGTTATGATTCATGTTTAATACAAGTACATTATATCAGTGGAAATCTTCTGTTTCTATTATGGTGTTTTAAGGCGCGTCGACAGCTAGGGTCTTTGATGGTGATGGTATTTTTAGGCGCATTGACAGCTAGGGTATTTGGTGGTGATGGTATTTTTAGGCGCATTGACAGCTAGGGTATTTGGTGGTGTTTTAAGGTGCGTCGACAGCTAGGGTATTTGATGGTATTTTAAAGCACATTGACAGCTAGGGTATTTGATGGTGTTTTAAGGCGCGTCGACAGCTAGGGTATTTGATGGTGTTTTAAGGCACATCGACAGCTAGGGTATTTGATGGTATTTTTAGGCGCGTCGACAGCTAGGGTCTTTGATGGTATTTTAAAGCACATTGACAGCTAGGGTATTTGATGGTGTTTTAAGGCGCATCGACAGCTAGGATGTTTGATGTTGTTTTAGGGTGCATCAACAGCTAGGATATTTGATGGTGTTTTAAAGCGCATCGACAGCAAGGGTATTTGATGTTGTTTTAAGGCACATCAACAGCTAGGATATTTGATCGGTGATTAAGGCGCATCAACAGCAAGGGTATTTGATGGGTGTTTAAGGCACATCAACAGCTAGGGTATTCGATCGGTGTTTTAAGACACATCGACAGCTAGGAAATTCAGAGGTTGTCTCACGTGTATTGGTGCTATAGACCCCAGGCACATTAAAGAGCCAAGGAGTTTAAGTCTCTTCCCTCGATGCCAGGGCCGAACTTAAAATGTTCTTGGTTTCCCCATCCCGACCCTAGCAGATTTAGAATGGGTAGGTAGGTAGGGTAAATTTTTTTTTTTTTAATTGTTTCAGTATGATACATGTAGTTATTGGTTAAGACATACAAATAATGAAATTTAGAATTAACTTTAAGGTGAAAACCAACAATAATGAAATTTAGAATTAACTCTAAGGTAAAAACCAACAGTCTTAAAGTTAATGGTAAGAAAGAAGCCAGTAAACAAAAAAATAAAATTTTCAATTCCAATTTTTAATAAAAAAAATATTATTTCAATTTGGGCAATAAAATATTTTGGGTAGGGCCCTTTTTAGTCGGGTAGGTAGGGGATGGGGAAACAAACAATATTTTATTTTAGGCCCAGAGGTCATTGGCAATCTAGGCTGGGAAAACCAAATAACTACTTACTTACAACTGTCAGGGGAACACATAAAAACCTGTGTTCTACGGTCTACCATTTACTAGTAGTTGAAGAAAATATTGTTTCAGTTTTTTGCACTTGATCTGCCCAGAAGAAGAAAAACTTTTAGCAGGTTCTAATTCAATAGTTTGTAATTTACCAATATTAAATATTTCAAAAAAAAGTTTGTCACTTCAAAGCTCACACATTTGTAATTATAAAGATTCAGGTACTCTTTGGTCACAATATAGAGCCAGCTTTAATTGTTACTGGATTGAAAACTGTATCCAAATCTGAACCAAGTCAGGATAGAATTATATCAGACTAATTTGCCAAATGCAGACAAATTATGGACTTAACAATGTAACAAATCAGCATTGGCGTGTGTTTGCTTTATTCAAAATGTATTCTGGTATATTCAATGTATGTATGATAAAACATGATTGAAATGAACAATTCTCCCCCATGCATTATTGATATAACACGTCTAAAACCAATGCTGCAGCGACTAAGAAGGGGGATTATAAAGCTGCGATAAAGGAAACTTGATAGTTGTTTTGGGACGCTGTAATATTGATTTATTTAATATAGTTGTGTCAACTAATTTCCAGGTAGGAAGCATTTGTATTCAGAGATTGTTCACAAAGTGCTAATCTATTGTTCTAAGCTCATTTATCATTTATTTACATTATTCATGCATTGCCAACACTGGCAATAATTTAATAGCCTGACAAAGTTGTTTGCATTTAGCATCATTTGTATTTTGACGTTATAATTTAGTATTTGTGCATGCAATTTACTTTAACAATGGCTGCATGAACAGTAAAACGTCAATAATTAGCACCCCAGTGCCTTCACAACTAGACTTCTTATTGAATCTTTATGTGTTTGCGTTGACTGCATTTACCATGACTTTTTTGTTGATTAACCATTTAATTGTGCACATCTCAGGGCATAGTTTGACAGAATTGGCTTATCAGTTACCTTCCTTTGTTAATCACTGACTAGTATTTTCCATCAAATCAATATTCTGACTCCTTGATATAACAGACGATATAAGGTTGCCAACAAAGTCCTTGCCTACGTTTAATCAGTCTCAACTCAAATCTGTTGAACTATAATTATGTCTAATTATTTTCTATTGGTTAGTATTTTGCTTATTAACTGCGCACAGAAACTTGTTCTGTACCATTCTCAAATACATAGAAAAGAGTGTACAGTTCTATTGTTTAATGCAGCGATGTCAATATTCCTGATTAATCCGAAATTCCGGATTTATCCATCCTGAAAAAGCTATGATTACTGACCAAAATAAAAGTTATTTGATGAAAATATCTCATGAAATGGCAAAGTTTAATGCAACATCAATTTAATCTGCTCGGAAGGACTTTATTCAATAAAAAACTGAGTTAAATGTGGAAACAATGTGGTTGAAGGCCACTTGTTTGGCAAAAATGGTCGGTAGCGTATGATTTTCAGGATTTTGAATTTGGCTCTGTTGACACCCCTGTTAATGACAGTGTGATTATGGATGTAAATCCTAACAAGCCACTAAATACATGTACTGGTACTTCCAATGATGGTGTAAAATGCTAAGTATAATACCTAAGCCTACATGGTATAATAACTTGTAGCGACTAGCTGCTAGCACTTTATTTGGTATAAAATATCTGGAATATAGTGTGTGATTGTGTGTGGTAATAATCCTTAATCTTCTTCCATGGAAATATGCCCAGTAATGGTATAATATCATTATACATGTTGTGTGGCTAATGTACAGCCTGAGGTGAGTATTCTCGGAGATTGTGAGCAGCTGGTGGCATTCAGTCCGGAATTCACATAGATGTGCATTGTAATGTTGTTTTCTATTTTCAGATTATTCAACCAATTGAATATTGCTGACATATTGTCATGGTGATTAGATGTTAATGATTTAAAATCGGAAGATGAGCAAAAAAGGTGTTGCCATACCACCGCCCAGACCCCCGGCCCCTAAAGTCAGCGGTGGAGGAATAAGCTTCAGTTTCAAAGCACTGGAAGAAGAAGATGAAGAGGAACTTAGCTTAGTGACTGGTAAATTTGATAAACAAGTTCACGATGAGAAGGAACGACATGCTAAGGTTATAGAGAGAGAGCGATCTTTGTCTAAATCACCTGATGCCAGATATAGCAGTAGTTCAGAATCAACCATTTCTAAGTCACCTTCTATCAAAAGTCAAAACTCTTTCGAAAAACTGAAGGATTTGAAGGATAAAATTCAAACAGAATATCAAAAAAAGAAAGGTGAGTTGTTTACTGATGCTGCTGGTTCACCAGGACGAGATAGGGAGCTAGAACAAAGTCCTGTTACAAATGTTATCAGGAAAGAGAGGAGTAATCAAGTCAGACAGTCACCAGTCAAACAAATTGAGCAATCCAGTACTATTGGCATGAAAAGTGATCATGCTAATAATGTCACTGCTGACTTGGAAAAGAATGGTTTCGAGCCACTGGACTTGGATCATGAATATTTTGATTCTAAGTCTGATGATAACGAAGAAGTGTTAGGGCAGGAAAATGATGATGAAATTCTAGAAATAAATGAAAGCTATTTTAACCCAGCCAGTGAGGATTTCTCAGATCTTCCTGGGGTTGTTCCAATTGTACGGCAGAGAAAGAGGTTTCAGAATCTGCGGAAAATTAAACCTATTAAACCCCCTGCTCCAGTATCATTGTCAAAGTTGAATGAAAAGTTCCCTGAAACGGAATCATTAGATAAAGAAAACATTGTTCCTGTTGTTAAAGAGCGAGTCAAGGTTAAGGGACCAGAAGAAACCGAATCTGTGATAAATATTAATGGAACTAAAATCCCGGTGAAGAAGTTTGTCGGGGTTGTTATGTTTTTATTTTTGTACATGATACTGCCCTTACCCTCGTATATTAGTGGAATGGTTGCCGGGGGGATACTTGCTTCAGGAGGTTGGATGTTGTACATCTGGGTGACTGAACCGCCAAAACAAAGGGAGCCTATTCCAGCTGATCCACCACTGGATAAATTACCTCCCTTACCAGTCCCAGAAATCAAAGAACCAAAAGGAGAGGATGGCTGTTACAAGGTACTGTTTCTATGGTTATTCATAAATTATTACTGACAAGTTGCTACATTATTAATTCATGTTGTTTTAAGCTTTCTACTTAATGTATGTTAAGTGATATTTTGAATTTCTGCATGACTCTCTGGCATTTGCAGTTATAACTCTATGCATTTTTGATAGACAAATTATTGAATAAATCATCATATATATTGTTTATATACATTTTACATATTTGTTGTATTCTTAAAGAAAAAATGATAAAAAATGTTCATAAAATTTTTATTTGACCATCCATGGGGACAGAGAGATGAGAGCGTCCACCTTGGGAAGGGAAAGTCCCAGGCCAAGGCCTCAATATACCAAAGCCATTTAAAATGGTACTGATTAATATCTTTGTTGCTTGACACTCAGCATATCAGTGTAGTTGGCCCAGTGTCAAGGTAATGTGATTGGGTAGTGTTTTGTTTTATAAACAATATTAATTTGAGTTTTGGCTCGTGCAATAATTTTTTCTTAAATTACAATTTCAGGGTTGGATGAATGAATTGCTTGAATACCAGCCTGAAACATACTCTATCAACCAGACCCATTCTATCTTCATTCACCTGGAAGGTACAACAATGAGGCTACGCAGACCAAAAGTCAATGTTCCAAAACGTGCGATGTGGGATGAACCAAACCCTAATCCACAGTTTGTTCATCAAAGACACTTTAACATAGAAGGTAGTAAAGTATTGTTGCTGCCTGCTGGACTTGTTAAAAAACGGCTATGGAGCAAGAAATACCCCATTTGCATAGCATTATCATCTACAGGGAACCAGGTTGTGAAGCAAGAGCCTACCAGTACTTCAGATTCTAATGGGAACCAGTCTGGTGCTAAGATGAGTACCAGTCAAAGTGCAGATTCTGTTCTTCATGGGTTTGAATTTATCAATGAGCATAAATGTGATTCCTCGGTGCTGTACTTATTTGCTAGAACATGTAGAGAGAAAGAACAATGGTATAAACGATTTGTAGTAGCATCGCAAGGTACTCCCTTAAAAAATCACATCTTGGAGATCCGTAGACTTTTAGACAGCTCATCTTCTACCAATTACAAGCGTTCAGGTAGCACGGATAGTTTGAAGCATAGACGTCAGAACTCGTCGGATTCATTGTCATCAGTTGCTACTAATGCGTCCAATGTTGAAGATACCAGTAACGAACATGATCTCAGACAATTTGTTTTATACATGTCCCGTTTAATTCCTCGTACCAAGGACAGCAATCCAGCAAGTCCAATCCATTCTACATCTAGTGCCAAAGAGAAAGATTCTAAGTCGGATAAATCAAATGTAAGCACGGTTCCTGGTTCTAAGGGTATCATATGTGAGGCAGCATTACGTCCCCTTAATGCCATCCTTGGAAGATGCTTCTGGGATTTCCTTGGTGACCAGTACTGGGCTGACAAGGTCAAGGACAAATTGCAGAAAAAGCTTTCAAAGATACATGTGAGTAAATGTTTTATGTTATTATTTAATACAGATCCAATAACCAAATTTCAAATCTTTATGACTGTTATAAACTTACCCATGCAAGGAAATCAAAGGGCTGGTAGTTGTTGAAGTCTAAATCTGTGTTTCTGTCTTAAAATGTTTCTGTCGGTATGCATAGAAGCATGCAATGAACAATAATTGAAGAAAAGCTTTTCAAATATGCCCAATGAGATGAGTGATCATCGTTTGTTACTTATCCTATGTCTATATGAGTCCCTTGGACCTTGGTACTTAGAAGAAATTTTATGGCTCTATTTTAGTCTGTGCTTGCTGGCCTCACTTGTACCATAAAAATAATATTTATTTTTTACATGTTTATTAGTGTGATTGGCATCCTTGCATGACCATGGAAATCAAAACTGATAGCCGTCACGTGAAGTTGGAAAGTAAATTATGTTGCTATATATGTGGGATTTGTTGGATACACACACTTGTATGTTTGTCTGAGTATTTGTTGATTTGGACAAATAACCTTGAGATATGATAGCTGTACAAAACAGAATCCATACAAGTATATTCCAATCATCAATGTATGTACACTACTCAACACTTATAACCGATCACTTCATATATTGATAAAAATCCAGTCACTTAGTATCTAACTAATATACTGACGGTTGTAAATGTATACGCCAGGTGTAAACAACATAAAAATAAAACTTAAAGATTAGCCTACTATTTCTTAACATAATGATAATTGATTCCACATAATTGACAACCATCCTCAAAACCAATAAAAACACAATAATTGGATTAAATGCAATGTTGGTAACCCATTTTTGAAACATGAAACAAGATAAACAATAATTTTATATGGACAATAAGACAACAATAAAAGCATATTACAAAGCTTTACAGCGAAAGGTTGTTTAGTGGAGAAAATGTGAAACAAATTAAAATCATCGACTTTTACGATTTAGCTGGATTTTCAAAGTGACAATGTAATTCACCATAGGGAACTCAGTGTCGCCCATAAAAATAAAACGCACTTATATTTTGATAGATGAGAATTGACAAAAGAAGGAGTGTATGAAATTTGACTAATCTATCACTACGCGTTATGACTATTTTGAGAAATTATTTTTCGTTCTATTTTCAATTGAAAGGGAGGTAATTTCAAATTTGTTTTCATTTCCTAAATTTCAAAGCTGCACAGATTTATAACGTGTAATTATTTAAACAATCTTTTATGTTTTTCTGTTTTGACGACCAACATTGAGTCATACTTTGTAATATTTTTTTTGCATTTCCTCAGACAAACGTTAACATTTCACATAAAAACTGTGCATAGTTGACGACGCTACATGAAACATGAACATTTATTGCTATAAGACAATATAATGACGATTGAGATAAGTACCGATATTTCCCTTTCGCCATGAACAAAACTTTTCGAGTTTGAAAAGTGATCGGTTAAAAGTGTTGAGTAGTGTACATCTGAATATCTCTCTCCTGAACTCTGATATCAATAAGGTGATGGTCATTTTATAAACTAATAGTTCAACAGTTGTGGAAAGGCTGGACAAAGAGTCCAAATACTCCAGGCTTTCATTTTACCATGGTATTCCAGGGTAATTCCTTGCACTTTTTTCGCCCGGGGGAGTTATAAGATTTATCCAGATAAGAGTATAAACTTCCTCATAATAATATATGTAAGATGATTTGTAATCATGTAATGTATATTGACTGCTTTCATTCCTACTCTTGCTATTGTTATCTATATGTATAAAGATGTCTCTGTTTCAATCAGTCGGCCTTACTCATACTCATCTGTTCCTCCACAACCTAGCCCGTGCTCATAGGACTGGTTACTTTGTTCCTCCACAATCTAGCCTGTGCTCATAGGTTACTTCGCTCCTCCACAACCTAGCCAGTGTTCATAGGTTACTTTGCTCCTCCACAACCTAGCCAGTGTTCATAGGTTACTTTGCTCCTCCACAACCTAGCCAGTGTTCATAGGTTACTTTGCTCCTCCACAACCTAGCCAGTGTTCATAGGTTACTTTGCTCCACCACAACCTAGCCAGTGTTCATAGGTTACTTTGCTCCTCCACAACCTAGCCAGCATTCATAGGTTACTTTGCTCCTGCACAACCTAGCCAGTGTTCATAGGTTACAATGCTCCTCCACAACCTAGCCAGTGTTCATAGGTTACATTGCTCCTCCACAATCTAGCCAGTGTTCATAGGTTAGTTTGCCCCTCCACAACCTAGCCAGTGTTCATAGGTTACATTGCTCCTCCACAACCTAGCCAGTGTTCATAGGTTACTTTGCTCCTGCACAACCTAGCCAGTGTTCATAGGTTACATTGCTCCTTCACAATCTAGCCAGTGTTCATATGTTAGTTTGCCCCTCCACAACATAGCCAGTGTTCATAGGTTACTTCGCTCCTCTACAACCTAGCCAGTGCTCATAGGTTACTTCGCTCCTCTACAACCTAGCCAGTGCTCATAGGTAACTTTGATCCTCCACAACCTAGCCAGTGTTCATAGGTTACTTTGCTCCTCCACAACCTAACCAGTGTTCATAGGTTACTTTGCTCCTCCACAACCTAGCCAGTGTTCATAGGTTACTTTGATCCTCCACAACCTAACCAGTGTTCATAGGTTACTTTGCTCCTCCACAACCTAACCAGTGTTCATAGGGTTACTTTGCTCCTCCACAACCTAACCAGTGTTCATAGGTTACTTTGCTCCTCCACAACCTAGCCAGTGTTCATAGGTTACTTTGCTCCTCCACAACCTAACCAGTGTTCATAGGTTACTTTGCTCCTCCACAACCTAGCCAGTGTTCATAGGTTACTTTGATCCTCCACAACTAACCAGTGTTCATAGGTTACTTTGCTCCTCCACAACCTAACCAGTGTTCATAGGTTACTTTGCTCCTCCACAACCTAACCAGTGTTCATAGGTTACTTTGCTCCTCCACAACCTAGCCAGTGTTCATAGGTTACTTTGCTCCTCCACAACCTAACCAGTGTTCATAGGTTACTTTGCTCCTCCACAACCTAGCCAGTGTTCATAGGTTACTTTGCTCCTCCACAACCTAACCAGTGTTCATAGGTTACTTTGCTCCTCCACAACCTAACCAGTGTTCATAGGTTACTTTGCTCCTCCACAACCTAGCCAGTGTTCATAGGTTACTTTGCTCCTCCACAACCTAACCAGTGTTCATAGGTTACTTTGCTCCTCCACAACCTAGCCAGTGTTCATAGGTTACTTTGCTCCTCCACAACCTAACCAGTGTTCATAGGTTACTTTGATCCTCCACAACCTAGCCAGTGTTCATAGGTTACTTTGCTCCTCCACAACCTAGCCAGTGTTCATAGGTTACTTTGCTCCTCCACAACCTAGCCAGTGCTCATATGTTACTTTACTTATTTGCTAAGTACTGTATACTGTCCTCCGTCTTGAAGATCTAGAAGGGCGTATTTCTGGCAACTAACATTATCATGCTTAAACTGAAAATATATTGAAAACTGCATTAAACCTGATTAAAATGAAGAAATGTTTGTTTGAGATGCTCCCTCATAAAACACAAATACTATACTGCAGTTGATCTACTCAATTAAATTTTATTGAATAAAGCCCCAGGCTAAGGACAGTCACGCTTGGTGTTAATTTATGGTGTAAAATTTATACGGTTATAGCTATCTCTTCTGGACAATTAAATGCAACAAGTAATGAATTAAAAAAGAACGTGCAGACATTTAAAATTTAGAATGATGAGAACATATGTACATGTCCCATTCAGATAGTAGTGTTGTTTATTGTATGGCTGCCATGAAGAGTCATGCTTATCCATCGTCCTAACAGATTTGTTATTTAAACCAGTCAAAACATACTTACGGTATGATGACAAAAAGCATGGAAGACAATTGACTATAAACTGCCTGTTGACCACAATTTTACATGTATATGTCTTGGAAACAGGATAAAATGGCCTTAAACCAGTAGACATTTTAACCCATTATTCCTAGACCTTCAGTGAATTCTCATTACAGAACAGTGCATTATAGCATACACTATGTAGATATTGGTTATTTACTAAAGTACAAAAGATCGGACAGCACTGGCAGCACTCAACTGAAACACTTGAGAATTAAAAACATAAAAGACATAACAGACCATGATTATGCGACACAATTCCCAACGCACAATTGAACAAGAAAATGAAACCTTATCACAGAAAGTCCTATGACACTTGCTACACATCTTCATGCAAATCTGGTAAACAAATCAAAATATGTCTGTTTAATTTTCAAAGGAGATGGGGAAGATAATTTTGAAACCGTTTCCATGGTGTTACGGGTGAAACGTTATTTATTTGAATATACATGTACATTTCCTCTGATGTCTGGTTGGAAATATAAATGTCACCACATAGCTATATCATATATTTCTCATAGTAACCAAGATTTTGTGTTGTAGTCATTGAAATAAATCCACTTGAGACCAATTCATCAGAGAAACCTTGTTATAGCTGACACTGTTTGTCTTACATGGCATTAACGGCTATCTTACTATAGATTTTTTCTCACCATGTATATTTTTGTCTTTCAGTTAGTTTATAGTCTGGTACTGGCTTAATGTACTGTTCTTTTGGTCTTTTCAGCTCAACTGAGCATTAAGTGCTCAATGTCAAGATATTGTGATTGCCCTATGTTTGTTCTCATCAACCATTTGGTTGTTAACACCCTAGAGCTCACAGTTTTGACCTATTAAACTTTTAACACTCTAGAGGCCACAGTTTTCACATTATGTTTATGAAACTTGGTCTCAATGTTTGTTCTCTGTGAAATCTAGGGCAATATCGATACTGGGTCATCTGGGTAAAAAAGTAGGTCACTGAGGTCAAGTCAAAGAAAACCTTTTTAAAGGTCACAGTTTGACCAAGTCTTTATGAAACCTAGTCACAATGTTTGTGTCTGTAAAATCTGGGACAAGTTCACATCTGAGTAAAGCAATAGGTCACATCATAAAAATCTTGCTGATTGTCCTAAAATTGCATTTTTCTCAACTGTAGAGCATTTAGGGCTATATGGCACTCTTGTTTCTATCTAAGTAGAGATTGTAAGACTTTTAGATAACCATTTTATAAATAGGAATACAAGAATGATTTTAGCAGTATTACAAATTGTCTATATATTCTAGTGATTACCAACTGTATACCCTAAATCTGACTGTCCACTGGAACTCAATACAGACTGTACTGATGCCCAAGACAGGGTCATGCACTTTTTTGGGAAAAATATTTCAGATTTGGTTTCACCCATTAATGAAGATATTTTGTTTAACCATAGGTTTTGATTGTATTTCTAAAAAAGATAAGAATAAAAAAACTTATTAAGATTGCCTATGAAACTGGGCTTCCGATTTCATGTTCATATTTAAAACAAGTTTCAACATTTCCATGCATGTGTTGGTCCAGATGTGGGAGGGGGTCTGGAGTCTCTGGACCTCCCCAGGAATTTTAATGTGATTACATTATTTATAGACCAGACAAGTACATAGTGTGGTGTATCAGGGTTTAGATCGTGGTTGGAACCCTTTTGAGACTCTCATCCTGAGAAAAATAGCTGGTTGAACCTGCCCATCTGTGGAAAAATAGCTGGTCGGACCCCTATCCTGAAAAAAATACCGGTAGCTGGTCGGTCCCCTATCCTGACAAAAAACTGCTGAATCATGCCATGTCCATGCTGTAAATGTTATTCGTATTTGTTGTTGTCATGGTGTCACTTCCTGTTTGCAATCATAATTATGTTTGCCATTAGGAAGGCAATTAGTTTGTCAGACGGTTAACTAATAAGGTAGTGAAATGTTGTCACTCAATATTAAATGAATTCTACTGTTTCTTGTTTGTAATTACCTGTAGAGTTAGAAACTTGTTTACTAGTATATTGATTTCTGGAAACATTACAGTAACTGTCTAATTACTAGCGCAGTCTAGATGATTAATTAACATATGTCATAACATGTTATAAACCTTGCATGTGACATGCTATACCTAAAAGTAGCAATTAAATTTGTCTTCTATAATGAAGTTCACATCTGACATGTTGCTGCAATTTCAATTCCATGTTATGTATCACCTAGAACTTAAACTTACTCAGCTGCAAGAAACTTTCCAATCAGGGAACTAAACCTGTGTCTATCAGGTGAAAGTTTACAAAGCTGTCAAGGCCCCAGACATGGTCAGAGTGAGATTGGGGTTCCTAGGGGCGGATGCCCCGTGGTCAGGGGGAATGAGGGGGCTAAGCCCCCCAAAAGGCAACAATGTACACAGGATGAGAGTTCAAATCATACCGGATATTGATTATAATGGTATTCTAAATGGCATGATGATACGATCTTATACATGCAGAAAATTCTATTTTTCAATAAAACGTCTGGTCATAATAAGAGTTATTAACAGGATTTTGAAGATTGAGTCCCACGACTCTCTCCTGCCAATGGAGTTTGGATTTTTTTTTAATTTTTGGCACCTCAAATCCTGCATTTTGGTGAACTTTGGAGCAAATATATTGCTAAACTCATGAGCAAAATTGTTTGTTTTGCTTATACACAGTATCAACTCTCGCTAATACTGTCATTAGTCATATGTGTATCAGACTTTGTTAAAAAGCGTGAGATTTGAAGAGATGAACGTGAGAGCGTGAGTTGCGGTTCAAATGCGCGAGTCTCACGGCGAATGCTTGAGACTTGACAGGTATGAGTTTAGCTTGCTGCTGAGCTCGGTGGGTGAGAATATAGCATCAGACCAGGCTGTATCTTGTATGTATAAATTGATAGTTTGGTTTATATGCTGGGCAAGACCCCCAGAAGAGGTTAGTCGCTTAAGTTTTTGGAGGAAAGAGCATGATACAGAAAATGATCAAGTTCCAGAAGCACCCCTGGTTCTTTTACGTGCCTGATGTAAAGCATCATACACGGGACCAGTCGCTTAACGTCTCGTCGGAAAGACTGTTAGTAATTTAGTTATGTTAGGTGGGAAACACTGAAAAGCATTTCTATTTTTAATCCAGCTGGAGTGGGGATCAAATCCACAACCTTAGGATCAGCAGTCATTAGCCCTTACCACTAGACCTCATGTCCACCTTAATTGATAGTGTGGCGAGGGTGCTTTATATAGTAAAAATGGAAACAGAGATGACATACGCGTAGATATATCAATTTTTAGTCTACTTTTTTCCCTATTTCAGATACCATATTTTATAGAAGAACTACAGATCAAAGAGATAAGCCTTGGAACGGAGGTACCTGTGATACGTCGTGCTAACTCACCATATCTCGATGAGGAAGGTTTCTGGATGGACCTAGATATAACATACAGTGGAAAGTTTAAGATGACCATAGAAACCAAAGTGAACTTATTGAAATTAAAGACTGCTACTTCAAAGTCTATGAAACAAGAGAACAAAAAGTATGTACAACCAAACATGTGTATGGGCAGGTCACTTGTATGAAGCAGCCACCTGTCTTAAGTAGCTATTACTAATAAATTCAAATTTATATAGACAATTGGTATACTGTATAGCGGGTATATTTCACGGGGTCCATTATTCGCGTTATCTGGATCCTTTTGAATTCACGGTGTCTTGATTTCGCGCAAACTACCTCGACCGCGAATTTAAAACCTGGTTGGTAAACATGGAATTGGAGGTCAATCTTACGTAAGGTAAGATTGCTGAAAACGGCAATTTATAATCCTTAAAACTTCAATGCAATATTGTAAGAAAACCGGGCGTAATGACAATTAGTGTTGATTAATTGCGAATATACGCACGTTTTCACAAGTCCCATATTGCTATCATAGTCCATAATTAATAATTAATTAAACAAGTCCGACAATTTAGAATTGACGATACGCTATGTTATTATTTTTCATGCACGCAAAATCAAATCAACGCTTTCGATATGCAGATATACTCTTATTCTTAACGGTTTGTTCGATGGCCGTGTTAACTATCATTAGAAAATGTACACAAACAAATACTTTTTCGGCAAAAACATTTACACGTTTTGCAAACCAAATCGTTAAATTCAACAGGTTTGATACACCTGCTCATAATTAACACCTTTAACGTTGGGAAAACATGATGTACGTACACATGCATAGAGTATACACACGTTTTAATTTCGAATTATATTTCGTTATTTATTATTAGTCTTATTGTCGTATTTACCCTATTTTGCTAAACCGACGCACTTATTGCAAAGTCATCAAGGTTTTTTTCTGGTTGCTCCTTCAAAGTTTTTAATCATGACTTGTCTCCCTTTGTATATTTACAAGGTGAATATTTCGCTGGGTTTAGATTTCGCGCTATCGATGTTAACCGCGAATATAGCGAAAATTAGACCCCCGCGAAATATACCCGCTATACAGTATTAAAGACATGTGTTGCAGTTTCTTGTATGAGGGAAGGTGCAAACGTATCCCCATAATAGAATTTGTTTAAGCTTTGAATATGAAAACAGTACCTTGTTAGAATATAGGTGAAGAAAAAGTGTATTTGTCTGTTACCAAAATTTGCGAAATAAAGATCACACAAATACAAAGTGTTTTCCAGTATGTTCCTGGTATATAAGATATAAACACTTAAGTCTTGTATTTACAGATCTGCTGTAACTGACAGTGAGGAAGAAGACAGTGCTGAATCATCTACAGATGAGGACGAGGAAACCAGTAACCTGGGTGATGACGGGTAATCTATAAATACATGTACAATGTTCATTGATTCGAGATTGCGAATATATCATAATCCTTACGTTTTCATGAATGGACATTAATTTGTTAAATGTCATCAAATGAAAACATCAAAGTAAGCCACTGTGTTTGTTATTATACCTTTGTGCATTGTTCTGAAAAGTCTACGACCATCTGACTTCAGCTGTAGACTTAATTATCATTGATAATAATTCATCATTTTACTTCCATCTTTGAACTTTCCTTTATTTAAGTGTGTGTAGTACTGGTTGATAACACACAAGGACTAGTAGATTAATTGAAATTCACTGAATACTTTTTATACGCCCGTTGAAAACGGGATGTATTATGTGAACACCCTTGGCGGGCACGTGCGGGTGGCGGCGTCCAGTAATTTGTCTGCACTCTAACTCATACAGGCCTTCTTGGGTTATGGTCCTTCATTTACCAAAAAAAAAGTGAAATTGGCCTTGTCTGTACTCTAACTCAAACATTTTTCGTTCAATCGTCTTCAAACATTGCTGACAATGCTTATGGACATAATATCTAGGCCAAGTTCGATAGACATTTTGGCTCTTGTTATTATTAATAGATCATCGTTAAGCAAGGATTTTTATCTCGAAATCTACAAAAATGGAAACAAACTGTATGTGTGGTATACCTATATGTTATCTGTATTACAGGTCTACCCAATCTGGTGGTACGGGAAAGAAGATCATGAAATATATCAACAAGATTGCTGCCTCCAAATATTTCCAGAGTGCTACTGAGAACAAATTTATAAAGAAAGCAATGACAGAAGTGTCAAATACTCCGCTGATACTGACTGTAGAAGTACAGAAGTTGTGTGGTACACTAGCCATCAATGTACCTCCACCTCCATCAGATAGATTCTGGTGTGTAACACTTCACTTTTAACATTAAATTTTGTACTAGGTTTTCCAACAGAAAATGGACAAAATCATTGACCCCTCTGTCTGCTGTAGCTGATGGGAGTTTAGTGGTATTACCCACAGGTAACTGTATCATTGATTACGAGTAAAAAAAATTATGAATATATAAATTTTACAAAATTGTTTTTATTTTTTTCTCTCATCAATGATACAGTTACCTGTGGTTCTACCCAGGTATCCACTCGGTTACTCTGTCCAATCAATTTGCTGGAACAGTGGATATTTTACCCTGTCTGTTTATGTATAATTGTGTCAATGTGTTACAGGTTCTTCTATCTCCTTTATTCCATGGTCAAACATGTTCATGTCCCATCACTATACAGGTGTTGATCACCAATTGTAACTAGCTACATGTACAATAATTTTACTGTAAAACGTTGATGCCCCGAACTGCCTTCAGACCAGGAACATTGTTAGAGCCATCTACCTGTTAGAAGCTCCTTACTAATCTGATACCAGGCTACTGTAGATAAATAGCTTAGCGGGTCTGTGGAGTAAAGGGTCAATACATACATTGCGTAACAATGATTGATCCCAGAAATTAGATTTTCCTTGGTACCATAGGTAAGAATGCTGCATAAAATATAATAAGCTACAATAAGTGCAGTTGCAATTCTTATTGACAGCCCTTAAGCAAAGCATAAACGGTTTTATCATGATTCATTGTTGTACTTACAGGTACGGTTTCCGTGGCAACCCACAACTCTGGCTTGTAGCCAAACCTAAGGTTGGTGAAAGGGAGGTAACTATGAGTCATATCACAGATTGGATTGAAAAGAAACTGGCCTTGGAATTTCAGGTTTGTGATCTTAAGTTTTTTATTTTAATAAGTATACAATAAAGAAGTATGTTGAACAAAACTACTAACAACATATGTGTTTATCTTATTTATTTTTTAAATCTACGTTTAGGCTATAACACATAGCCTTCATCAGAGCTTGTATGGGTTAAGTGAAATTTCAAAGTTTTCCTACTATTTAAACACATTTATCTATCAAAAGTAGATACATGAATGTACTGATATGTGGTTTATATTGTATTTCAGCATGTGTTAGTGATGCCCAACATGGATGATTTTGTGATACCAATACTGATGCCATTCTATGGATATGATGCCGATTCCCCTGAGGCTGCTGGTATACCACACTCAGACTCTGGTTCAGCTGTCTGAGGCTGCTAGGAATACCCCTGTCTGATTCTTCACCTTATCTGTGAAATTGGCTCTTTGTCTGATGCTATGCCTTGACTACATAAGACAAAACAGACCTACGCGTCGCAGTTCTGATTCAAATTTGAGTACACAAATAATGACCTCGCTTGTTTTGACCATTTGAGGTCTTGCTATAAGTAACACAAAGCTGGATGCCTCGAAAACTTGTGTACAGAGCTCTACTTTGAAGATATTTGATTGGTGAAGGATACTATTAAACAGCTTGTAACAGCATTGGTTAGGGGTACAGTTTGTCTTATGAAATCGCAGTGCAGTTAACCCATGTCGGTTATATAATTATGGTTCAGCACTCCCAGAGTGTGAAATAAATATTTAAATTAGCCTGACGTGACATTAGTCAATCTATGCTTCCATCGGCCAATGATGTCAGGATAATACCACAGATGTAGTGCTTATTGTCCCGCTAAATTTTTATGGAAGCCTATGCCAAATACATAATCATTTGAAAAAAAATAAGTGTTCTCTAAAGTTATGTGATAAACAGAATCTTACATTCATGCTCTTTACATATGATTTTGTTAAACTCATCGACAAAGAAATATGACACTCGACAAAGCATCGTGTCATCTTATTTTGTCTGCTTGTTTATTAAAACTTGTATGTAATGAGCACTCATTCAAGATCCTCCATAGATAGTTAACAAGTTTTTTATGCCCCTGTATCGATAGATCGGGAGGCATATAGTGATTCATCTGTCCGTCCGTCCGTTCGTCCGTCCTGGTTAACCCAAATTGACCGTTTCTTCTAGCATCATTATGGCTTGCTACAAAGCTTCCATGGATGTTGTATATGAACACTCTCCACACACCTGTATCACCTGACCCCATTTTGACCTTCACCTTGACATAATTTTGGACTTAGACTTATTTATGGACAAGGCTTCCACAGGGGGCATAAGCGTTTATTGAACGCAGTCTTGTTTCTATCAGACATAGACCAGTACCCTGTTCTAACGAATGTCATCGTAACGGGAGTGAACCTGTGCTATGGTATAAGATCTACATTTTATGTAAAAAAAACTATGTATGATCTATTGAATGCCTTGTTATTGTATGTATACATTTTGCTGGATTGTTGTGCAATGTTTTAATGGATACTACAGGTAATAATTATTTTGCTAGAAGTTGCTAAACATTTTTATACAAACTTTGCTTCTTGATTTTGTAATGATGCATACCTACTGGTATGTATAGCGATGACACTCATCTAAAGTTGTTACGTCATAGTCTGATCTATGCATACTTTTACACTGCAATGTTTCTGGTATGAATTTTATAACCTTTTAACAGCGACAATAGAACAAAAAATACACTCATTTTGAGCCTCTGACCAAGATCGATATTTGTATTATTTTGGCGATTGTGTTTTATTCAAGTTTTAACACTATAATGGTTGCTTTATTCAGAAAAGGAAATTGTGGGCGTGTCCCTTTAACTTGTTGCTTATGTTTAGATATCATTCCATGTTTGAATATTGTTATGTTGAATGTTAACATACTTATTGTTTGATGTAAAAAGGTGGGATTTTATTCACTATGTGACTATTGATGTTGAAGTTTATATTTTTGATGCTACTGTTGTTGTTGTTGTTATTGTTGTGTCAGTATTAACTATAAGTGTTGGATTACACACATGTTGTAGCTTAGTAAATCAGAGTAAAGAGAGCTTGTAGAGCACATCCTCCCTGATGACCATTATCACACACCTTGACCTAGTGACAAACGGCAAACAAAAGCCAGTAGGGTTCATCTGCTGGTCATCACAACCCTCTGTACCAAGTTTGATGTTCCTAGGCTGAAGCATTCTTGTCCAGTCATCATCATTACAGACAGTCCAACCAAACGACTGATATCAACAAAACAGTATATCCATTCAAGTTCAATGGAAGGGGACATGATAATTACTGTCCAGTTAGGATACAAATGGAGTGAGACAGTGGTCGAATCCACTATTACCGTGTAAAACCAATTATCAAGGCTTATCCAGACATTTATAATTCCATACCTTACCTGTTCAAACAATGGTCGTAATATTTTGTGTACTCATAAAAGAAAACTTAACCCTCACATTATCCCAACTGGACCGTGTAATTGATTCTGCATCAAAACACAGAACAGAGAGTTTGAACCGGTTATATTAACCTTATTACCTTTGTCAATTGAGTCCCCCTCCTTTGAAGAAATGAGCGTATATTGCTGTACAAATATGTTTGTCAGTCAGTAGACAAGACAATGTCTGATTGATGAATATGGAATATTTGAGCTTGCAGTCCTCGAACTTGGTTACAGAGAGGATGGTCATGACCTGTAGATGAAACCTGTTACTTTCAAGGCCACAGTGTACTTAGCCATCAATCATTGTTTGGCTTTTAAGAGGGATAGGGGTCATATATGTTTTACAAACATTTCTTGTATTTGTAAAAAGTTGAAACATACAAATGGTGTATATGGTACATACAAATGGTGTATATGGTAGAACCTCTTCAGAGCGGCCCTCTGTAGAGCAACAATCTCTCTATAACCAATAGAGCCAATGTTTACTAAATATTGAACCTCAAACGAACAATAACCTCTAAACTACAGTCATTATTTGCAGCTCACATAGGTTGTTGCTCTACAGAGGTTGTACTGTACTATTATCATGCATGTATAAGGCATTCAAATAATAGCATACATATTGGTTACATATTACTATAATTTTGTTGTAAATTATTTGACCTATCTGTCAAACACATGTCTACCTTGGTTGTGTTGCATTGTAGCTTGCCAAAAAACACATCAATCTTCCTGTAATATTTGTTGTCTTGTTACAATAATTACCTGGTACAATATTGTTAACCTATCGCAAACTTTTAATGCTTGCTCAATTCCTGTGCTTTCATTATCACCCAACTCCTTATATTGTCCGTGATTTCCCTGGTCTTCCTAAAGTAAGTTTTGTCAGTGCTAGGAGTGACTGGTTCAAGTAACTTATGATTTTGGAATATTAAGTCAAAGTAAATCATACCCACAACACCTAATAAGTGTAATCAAACAACAAAGAGTCTTCAATATATCTTCATAATACAATAATGGAAGTTTCTGTTACATGGACATATTGCTGCCTTAGAATGAGAAGGTTGTTAAGTACAAAGATCCTTTTTTGTGAAAAAACAAGAAAAAACAGTCTGAAAACTATTCTTTACTTATAGAAAAACAAGCTTTTTCCACTTCGGTTTGGTCAACATGACCCATTCCAATTTTCATGAAAAAAGGCTCATAAGAAGCACCTTGTGGTGCAGATTTTAAATATGTATGGGTCTTATAAGGTTGTTAGTACCACTTACGACCTTCTCATTCTAAGCCAGTGATATGTAGGTAGGGAGTTCTTTGTTATATACAGTGGTGTCAATTTTCCTGATTTATCCGGAATTCCAGATTTATCATTCCTGAAAGAGCAATGGCTTCTTATCAAAATAAAAGTTATTTGATGAAAATATCTCAAGCAATGACTTAAGTTATGGTAAATTTAATCTGCTCTGAATGGTTTTCTTTAATACAAAATGAGTTAATTATAGGAACAATGTCATTGAAGGCCTCGTTTGGAAAAATTGGTTGGCCGCATACTATTTTCCTGATTTTTAATTTGGCCCTGTTGACACCCCTGTATATACAAATAAAAGAAACATAAGTCATACATGCCATGTTTCGCAGACCCCTTTGCGTGAGATTGGTGATGGAAATGCAGGAGATTTCATTAAAATGCAGGAGATTTTTCTTGCTGAAAGTTTAGACTTAAAGTATTGAAGTTTATATGCTGTTTTCACTTATCTTACTTTGATGGCAATACCATGCATGCTTCATGTAGCAATTTAAACTAATATTTGTCATCATTTTCATAATGTAAACAAAAAAGTCAGGTTCCACTTTGTCCATGAAATGCGTGAGATTTGATAAATTGGCCTCCGATCATGCAGGAGTAGTCTCAAATGCAGGAGACTCACGCATGATGCAGGAGATCTGGCATGTATGACATAAGTACATATGACGTAAATCTTAAATTTAGCATTCTTTGTACACTGTATCACAGGTCCATGAAAAGTGTCCAATACCGTCTATATATACATATTTAAATATGTATATATAGGTGGGCTAGGTCACTTTTCATGGACCTGTACACTGTATATACTACATATAGAACATGATGATCTTGTTTGAGCATATACACTAATAAAGGTTACATTGTATAATCATTTCCAATTCTGTTCATTAATTTGATCATTTCCAGTGCTGTCCTAATTCATTTATATTTGAGTGCAATACTATTGTTTCTTTTGTTCTCATTTTTAATTGATTTATTTTTATTTATCATTACTTGCCATTTCGTTCAAAATTAAAGTTTGTTATACTAGAACATCCTTTCAACCATTGGCTGCTGCTATTCCAAGTTACATTGATAGAAGAGTATTAACCCATTACTATGAATAATAATAATAATAATAACGACTTTATTTTAAGAGGCAACACAGTTGGGCAAGCCCAGTCTTCCCTGTGAGCCTCTATGGCAAAACATGTGAACAGAAATAGTATGACATAAACAATAAACAGTCAGAGGAATAACAAGGTATATTAGTCATTTATAGAATGTTAAGTATAAGTTTATTCAAGAAAAAGGCATATATGGCTGTCATTCTACTTGTATATACAGTTTCACATATTTTACGATGGTTAATGGTAACATTAGCATATTCACATTTTTGTTTTACATGCTGGTTTAAATAACCCTGTGTAGATATTTGTTCTTTCTATTTATTTTGCTACGCTTTGATCAAATAGTCTTTTATGTTTGGCTTAAAATGTCTTTTATAGTTTTATTTTTATGTTAGGTTTATTATTGGTGATACCGTACATACTCAGATAAGTGTTCTTGTGTTAAAAGTTGTCATTTTGCTCGCAAAAATATCACTTTATGTTGAAATGTGTTATATAATATGTATTGTTACAATGTGGTGGCTATACATCTTCCTGTATTGTATTTATTAACTTAGTGTTTTATGTTTTTTAGGAGACAACAGTGAGTTTTCTTCCATAAATGTTCTCCAAAAGCATGTAGTTAATTAACTCCCATTAATGCTCTCTGAAAGCACGCAATGAGTTATCTCCTATTAGTGCTCTCTAAAAGTATGCAGAAAGTTATCTCCTATTAATGCTCTTTTTAGTTTTAAACAAGTTTTGACAATTGCATATTTATTAATATTTATGCAATATCCCAATTTGTGTATCAATTGATACACAAATCTGCAATTTAATATACAAATTTGTGTATTATATACACATATCTGGTGATATAATAGACCTGGTTATGGTTTTGGTCCAATCATGAAACATGCTTGATATATTCAGTACTAGTCTGTGATACTGTTATAATGTTTCAGGCTCAATATTTACAAAATTTCTTATGAACATTTTTGTCTTAAATAAAACAAAATCTCTTAGTTTATTGCATAATTTTTACAAAAAAATCTTAGCTTTTTTGTAAGATCGACTTGTATCTATTTTTTTTACTACAAAAACTTAGGATTGTCATTTATTATATAAAATTTTATAATTCAGTGATTTTAGTTATTTCTTAATGAAATATAACGCTGAAATTTGTATACCATTATGAAAATTGGTTTGCTAATTATGTTATCCACATACAATAAAGACATTATTATTATTAAATATTTTCGTCTTAAAATACCAAGATGTTTTGTGAATATGGATGGTGCCGACAGATTTTCTTTTTTCTGAGGGAAATCACTCTTACTGGTAGTCAAAGGGTGATGGTAATTTTGTTAAAGTTTTAAGTCTATGTAGTTACCGGGTACTCATTTACGTTTTGTTCCATTATTATATTTATTTTATTGCGTGTCATGTATTGTTGCTCATGGTCGTGAAGCAAGTCTCATTTGTTTCATTTTCTGATCATGAAATCCAACTTCTCTCCTATCAGAAAGATTGTTCATTTACTTTATATTCTGCTGTTTTTATTGTATACAGTGATATTTAGCATATTAAAAACCTCCATTACCAGGAGGGTACATGTAACTACCACAATTGATCACAATTATATCGCTGGCTTAGAATGAGGAGGTCGAAAGTTCAAAATCAATATTTTCTGAAAGTACTCTTTACTTTATAATTATTATGGAAAACAAGCTTTTTCAATCTCAGTTTGGTCAACATGACCTGTTACGATTTTCATGAAAATAGGCTCATAAGAAGCGCCTTGAGATGCAGATTTCAAACATGTATGAGTCTAATAAGGTCATAAGTAGCACTTGCGACCTTCACATTCTAAGCCAGAGATTTATGTTTTGCAAGCATTATATTCAAGAATTTGCGTTGGAATTAAGTGTTTTGCTATCTATTACAAATTTGGTTGTTAATAGTATAAAATCAGATGATTTTTCAGACTGTAACATAATTTTCTAAAACTAACAGTGCAGTCACTACTCAACGTGTGAAATTTATTCTGTGGAAGTCAGCATATTATTGCAACCTTAAGTCTTCTTTCATCAACCACTAGTATATGTTTGCCTTTGTAGCAATATTGTTTGTAGAGCTATGATGTTAGCTTTGGGTACTGTATGTTATTATTGTTGTGTATTTCTGTTCTGTGATTCATGGTATAGTACTCCAGTACAGATAGTTTGTAGCCCTATTATTATACCGTTATATTTAGTAGTACCACACTAAAGGTCCGAGTACCATAATATGAATTTTATGTTAGCAAATTATTTTCTAGTATCTTAATATAAACACATTTTACTGCACAATCTTTTAAAAACCACAATCTGCCTTCAACATATGTCTAGTATTGCTGCAGACCATATTGAAAATTGGTTTCTACCAAATATGTTATCTACATAAAATAAAGTCGTTACTTACTTACTTAATAGTAAGATTTTCATTTACATCAGCAAAATGAGGAAGACTACAGTAATTGCAGTTAAGTAATAACCAGTTTCTACAGTCACTGCAGTTCCTAAACTTGTGGGTAACCCAGTGGATATGTGTTTTCT
Organism: Spisula solida; assembly: GCA_947247005.1. Classification (NCBI taxonomy): domain Eukaryota; kingdom Metazoa; phylum Mollusca; class Bivalvia; order Venerida; family Mactridae; genus Spisula; species Spisula solida. The sequence continues at coordinate 48,595,005 of OX365944.1, read as the reverse complement.
ATGCGGAGTCTGTTGTCCAAGAAAGATACCTTACAGTACTTAGGTGTTACCTCCCTTTCAATTACTAATAAACATAGAAGACATAAATTACCTCCCTTATAAACACCTTATTTCATATTGCGCAATGACATTGTTTACCAATTATTTCTCAAATAACCAACACTGGTGAATGACTTGGTGGCTAACTCTTCTTAGAGATGTAAAAGAGGTATGTTCCCAGACCCGTTATTTTTTTTAGCACTGCACTAAAAATCAGAGAGCCAATAATGTTTGTATGTTAATTACTTAATATTGCAAATGCATGCATTGTACACTGTACATGTTCTATATATTATATTTATATATTAGGGCTAGATACAATTTTTACAAGTAGGATAAATAATTATGTTGGATAAGATAATGAATACATTCCATCTGTACTGTACTGCCATGTGTAAAACAATATTGAAATTAATAAAAAAAATACTTCCATTATTTGTGCGATTGTTTTTTTTCTGGCTTAGGTAATGACCTGGCCCAAATTCCATGAAAAAACTCAAGTGATTGCTTAGCTAAGACTGTTATTTTAAATTTATTATACAACTACACTTATTGTCTTGCGATGTAGATTGATACCAGAAACTGAACTGTGTATTTATTGCTATATAATAATATAGTAGGTGATTTTTGTATAAAATGCTCATGGAAATCCAACAATAATGAACACTAATGAGCCAAGTACTTAAGCTTGTTAAAACAGATTTAACTTTTTTCTTTAGATGTTTTTAACTTTAAAACACTCTTTTCTGTAAAAATCGGCCTTAATTATGTATTGCTCTATCAAATTGGCATATCACTATGATGAAACAATTTATACTAGAATACATATAAGTCATTTAACCCACGAAATATGTTTTTAAAATAGCAATCTTAGCTAATCAATAACTTAGTTTTTTTGTGGAATTGGGGCCAGACACTCTGCCAATTTGTTTGTCGAAGGTCTTTGTTGATGGTTATTAAGAGAATCCATTGGATTGCACGAACATGTGCAATGATTTCAATGTTTTTACGAACAAAATTTGTCAACAGATTTCTCGATCCATACGTAAACATCTTGGTACTATATATCAAAGCACTTACGGAAATCTTAAAGTTACGCACAAATTAAAGTTCTTTATCATTCTTTTACAACAACACTTTGTGGACTTACATGGAATTCAGTAACTGGAACATTATCATTAATACTGCAGATCCCTTTAACACAACGTGCAACTGTTAAATAACTATAAAGAATTATTTTAGTGTAACTTCTGTAAGTGCTTAGATAAAACAGTACTCTGGTGTCTGGTCAATTAAAGTTACTGACTGTACATTGACTGACATACAGACATTCAACGACTTGAATGTAATGGACTTGGAACGAACCCACAAACTCCACTTCAACAGGAGTATGCTGTAATTATCTGATAAAGATGTTTGCAACACTGTTGATGTTGCCAGAAACTGTGAAAAAGTTATTTGGTACTTCAACATATTGCACTAACTAACAACAAAACATGGTAGAAGAATAAATAGTATTAATCTAAGTTTTAACAGTAGAAAAACAAACTATTCATTGTGAGTCTTTATAACTTTTATCTCAATTTAACAATTTAAGACACATATTTAGCTCATGCAGTAAAATCATAACATACTGGAACTTTTTATTCCAATTGAGCAATGACTACATATCTTGGTTAAGATACTAGTAGTAAAACTAGCCACAGAGTCAACAGGGAATGTTCTAACATGCTCTTAAGTTACCTGTAACTAATTACGAGATGCTGACATGCCATGCGGTGAATTCAACATGTATGTGTGAACACATTGCTTATGTGCAACAACAAGAAGTTTATCCTTTGAATACATTGTTGACACTGTGACATCATCGAGAGAGGCAATCAGATGTCCTGTATAAACATTCCATATTCTCACACAACCGTTGTTCTGTCGACACAGAATTAAATCTTGTGACATCATTGACACCTTGCTAGTTCTGAAATAAGACAACAGAATATCAAGTACCAACCACCTCCTGAAGAAAAAGTTCTCCAGGATATAAATACTGTAATACTTTTAACAGAATGAGAGGATGCACCATGTACTGTATTAGTGTTTTTTTTCCACAGGTCAAAAGGTTCGAGAATTCTGAATTTCTGACATTTTTGTGAATATATTCTTAGAGTTTCTATGCAGACAGAGAGTAATGCTAGATGAGATATAAGTAAATTTAGTAAATTCGCAAATATTTCTGCATCCCTAACATAGCCACTTATACAGTATGATGGTACAAATAAACAGTGAAACCTTCATATTTGACCAAGATTATTCAAGATGGTGGGGCTTGTTCTGAGGTGGTTTAACTAAACCAAAAGGTGGTCCTTAATGTGATATTTTACTAAATTACTAAGGCAAAGAAATCTTAGAATATCCACCTAAATCAGCATCCTTTGAACACAATGTATAATTTCATAATTGGTAAAAATTAATAAAGTGAAAGTGTTTAAAATATTACCCAGTCCATGCATTCTCCACATTTATCGGGTTTAGGGTCTCTGAGGTACCTAGATATGGATTAACGACTATCACAGATCCTGCTTGAGCCCCTTTCTTCCCAGATATAATAGGAACGAACAGAAAACCCTGTAACATAAAATGATAAATAAATAATTAATCACTTAGACAACATGTACTGTAAAATTTCAAGTATTGCAGCACATTTATCAACCCAGAATCTTAACTAGAAATTGGACGCATCCTACATGATATTCCAGTGAGATATGAGCGCATAGCAGACGTAAGTACAGCTTCAGATGTCATGTGACATATTGTATTGATTTGGTTTTATCTAGTTTAATGGCGTTTTTCGACCTTCTTAGAATTATACAGTCATATAATGCAGTGAATTGAATGACTTATCTACTAGTACTAAACAAGAGGATCATAGATCCTGGGGCACTCACCTGCTAAACATGGCCAAACTTTGAACTTGACCTTAAGGTCATCAAGATAACGTTTGACTAAACTTGATGAAGGTTAAAGCAAAACTGAGGCCTCCAGAGGTTTTGCTATTATTCAACATATTGACCTAGTTTTTTACCCACATGACCCAACTTCAAACGTGACCTTAAGGTCATCAAGATAAACATTTTGACCAAAGTTGATGAAGATTAAAGCAAAAATATGGCCCCAAGAGTGTTAACAAGGTTTTACTATTATTTGACCTTTTGACCTAGTTTTTGACCCTACATGACCCAACTTCGAACTTGACCTTAAGGTCACCAAGATAAACATTTTGACCAAACTTCATGATTATTATAGCAAAAATGTGACAACCAGAGTGTTAACAAGGTTATCCTATTATTTGACCTTTTGACCTAGCTTTTGACCCCACATGACCCAACTTCAAACTTGACCTAGATTTCATTGAGATACAACTACTGACCAAATTGGGTGAAGATCAAAGCACAAATGTGGCCACCAGAGTGTTAACAAGGTTTTCCTATTATTTGACCTTCTGACCTAGTTTTTGACCCCACATAAACCAACTTCGACGTTGGCCTTAAGGTCATCAAGATAAACATTTTGACCAAGTTTCATGAAAATTAAAGCAAAAATGTGGCCACATGAGTGTTAACAAGGTTATCCTATTATTTGACCTTTTGACCTAGTTTTTGACCCCACATGACCCAACTTCAAACTTGACATATATTTCATTGAGATACAACTACTGACCAAGTTTGGTGAAGATCAAAGCAAGAATGTGACCTCAAGAGTGTTAACAAGGTTTTGCTATTATTTGACCTTTTGACCTAGTTTTTGACCCCAAATGACCCAACTTCGAATTTGACCTAGATTTCATAAAGATACAACTACTGACCAAGTTTGGTGAAGATCAAAGCAAAAGTGCTAGAGTGTTAACGGTGAATTGTCTAACAGACGGACGACGGACAACGGACGACAGACAAAAAACAATCACAAAAGCTCACCTTGCCACTTTGTGGCAGGTGAGCTACAAACATGATTCTCAGACATCATGGTGTCACAATCTGCTACATAATCTGCTAGAGAATATTATTATACTTATATTTATTAGACAAGTTTGAGAAATCTGATACATAAAAAAATTATATTTATCATAAGACTTGGCAATAATTGCATAAAACCTACTTGTTCTGAATACACCTGTGAACAGAGAGGTTTCATAGGACACACATGTGATATATCTATAGTTGTCAGACAGAAGCCTTGATCATGATTCCTGGAAAAAAATGACATTAATTGGTTTATTGACAAACTCAATTTAACTGATACACATTCATCTTTTGCGGCACATTCACATGTTTTTGCTGTTGCACCATAAAAATGTTGAAAATAACACACCAGATTTTTCAACAGACACAAACTATAATCACAGAGTCTGAGTTAAATTGTGTTTGACAATAACACTGCATATTCATCTATATTTACAGCCACGAAATTTATGAGGCTGTACTCCACATACATACCTCAAAATCAATAGGGGTCATTGAAAGATGATGGCTAACCTCCATATGAAGTTTGAGGATCCTAATGCCCAATCATTTTGTCTATGGACAGACAAACCAACCAACCAATAACTTTGATAGTGAGCAAACATATAATATATGGGTGACAATATAATACTACATTCCCAGGGTTGCCTGGAAGACTGTAGTACGTCCTTTAATAATAAGCAGTTAAGACAGTCTTGTAGGCAACCTAATTTCATGCATACCATATTTGTATTTCTGCAGCCTCAGTAAGAGCAATGAGAGCTGACTGTAATCCTGTTACAGACACAAGCTCTATCACATGACTATCTGTACTACCCAACTGTACATGTGACCATGTGTATTCACTAGTTGTATCCACCGAGTATTTATCTAGGTAGCTTTTCTTCTCTGTATAGTAGCTTACAATCATCTTCATGTCAGGCAGTGGACATATATGTAAGCTGAAGAAAAACAATAACATATTTAAAGTTTATCTAAGACCAGGTTAGTAGTCATGTGACCATACTACTAGATCATCATGATGCATCACAGGTAGTCTCATCTATGTTCTATTAGTGGTCACTATGATATAGATTTACCAACGTTACAAATGAAGACAATAACTCTACTCTCACAAGCTTTAAGGAGACGTCGATGACCCGAGATGTACCACATTATTCATCACAGATACTGGCCTGGTCGTGTAGAGCAAACCCCAGTAAATAGGTATGATCGCAGCTGAAATCTTTTGAGGACACAGAAAATTACAAGTACATCCCTTGCAAAACCATGCAATTCTATAAGGCTACCAAAATGATGAGTTCATGCATCCTCGTATTTTGATAAAAAAAATTACTTGTAGTTGTGTAGATGTGTTACCATAGTAATCCTGAAATGCCACTTTTAATTTCTGTTGGAGAATTGTACTGTTTTCATTCTGCTATTATGAAACAGAAAACTAAAGTGACGCTCGGACAGAACTCTATATCAGGATTACTACCATGTATGATGTATAGATATGTCTATGTAATGATTACACCGTGTGTAATTCTTATCACTGAATGACTTATTGGGAGACTATACAATTCAACTTGTTTGACTTATTGCGATCAAAAGCGTCTGTGATTTCCGATCACTGTATCATTTATTGGGAGACTATACAATTCAACATGTATGACTTATTGCGATAACCGAAAGTTAACTTGTTTATACTCGTACACTGTGAATTACATGAACTATTTTTTCGATGTTGTCTTCATATCACTTTTTCTTCTTCTTCCTGTTTAGTACAGATCCCACTCTGGGGCCATGTCGTACAATTAAAATCGTATGAGCGGTGCAGCGAGTATTTACAGTGTGAGAGTTAAAAACACATGTCAGGTTCCTACCTTCTACAGAAGATTTTATCCACTAATGTGTGCTGCCAAGTGTTGCCATGGTAACTGTAACAATATATGACAGTACAGTTCGTCTTTGGTTCCAGCAATACAACACTCACTGCCTCTGTATCAGTCAATGTGAACATCACATTCCCAGACTTCTTCCGAATCTGAAATAAATATTGTACTATATTTTCGTTTGTTATAGCACTCCATGGGTTACACAGGGTTTCCACAAATATTCTAAGACAAAATTACCTGACTTTTCCCTGATATTTCCCTGACCACACAGCAGTTTTCCCTGACTTTTTAGAGTGATTGGGCGTTTTGTTACAGCAAAATACGACAAAACCAATAGAGAAAAGGAAGCTATATTTGCTTAATATGGAACCAAAACGTTTAAGGTAGCAGTTTCAGGGCTGCTGATTGACTTAGAAATTATCATTTAAAACTATCCCGAGCAATCAAAGTGAGTGAGGATTTTTTTCAGTCTTTGGTATTTTCTTCACAGGAAATGACACTAATCGACAGCTTTAATGAAGAATGTCCTGACTTTTCCCTGACATTTGCTCAATTTCAAGATTTTCCTAATTCCAAAATTCCCTGACTTTTCCCTGACCTTGAAAAAATTATGTTTTCCCCTGACTTATAAATGACTGTGGGAACCCTGTTACATGAGTCTATGAAAGGTCCCTAAAGGTTGTTAAGTACACTTGCAATCACTTTGTAATTGAACCAGAATGTATGCATACAAAGTTTTAGCAATGAAACATATAACTACAATAATAATTAATTAATATAATAATAATAGGCCGAAACGTTAATAAATGAAGAGTAAAATATAAGAGTGGTTCTTAAAAACAATTCCCTATGGAATAAAATCAGAGTTACAATAATTTTGTATCTGAATTAGAACAAGCCCATGTTATAACGGTAAGAACTTACTGTGAAAGGTATTTTTTTTGTACTGGCTACAGATGTCCACACGTTGTCGCCATTGCATGTATATAACTTTAAACATGTTGAACATAAACATACAACATATAACTGATCTTTGCTATCTAGGGTCACCTCACCGCAACACACAGAGTGGAGATGTTCATTACTTGGGACCTGGAAAATAAAATATATCTAGATAATGATGAGCTGCAACATTACATCACATCAAAAACGTTAAGATGAGAGGCCTACATTGTTAAACTAATGTTTCAAGACTAAACCTTCTTATGAAGTTATGTGTCCGTCTATACATGATACTTAAATAAATTGATGAACATACCATTCCTAAATAGTTGCCTGTTCATACTTCACTGATTACACATCCATATTTATTTAAAATTCATGGAAGAAAATTTAGGAGACATGCCTATTAAACTCAAGTACACCTACTTTAATAATGTGTGTATATCAGTTCATAGAATATTATAATTATGTAGATATGTTAACAGCAAGGTTTGGTACCTGGAAATTAGAGAAAGGTTTCAGATGTAAGCCAGATGTAACACTTTCATCCTCTATGATTTGTTCTGTTGCTGGCATACTACATGATTGTGATTCTCTGGAACTGTTAGTTTGTTTATTGTCTGAATGAGCAGAATTCACTATCTTCTCTGAAGTATCACTACTTTCTAATGGTTCTATAATAAATGCCTGTGATTCAAACAATGTTGGAGATTGAACTTCTTCCATTTTACCACATTCATCATCTTCAACACTACAAGGTGCTTCATGGATACCTGGAATTTCAGGTATGTTCGTTCTCCCACTGTCTGTATGTTCAACACCACCATTACATTTCTCTAAACCATCATTAACTGTGTTTCTGTTATTATCTACAATATTAGATTTATTTCTTTCAGTTCCATACTTTGATTCGAATAAATCATCTGAATCAGTTTCAAATTCTTTACCAGCAGAATTTTCTTTACTAGAAACTGGTTCACTGTGGCTAGGTTCACTCAGGGTAGGTTCACCGAATTTTAAACTAAATGTTGTTTGTGGTTGCCTTTTACATTCACTGTGCATTGGTTCAGCGAGTTTTATACTAAATTCTGTCTCTGGTTCTCTTTTACCTTCATCAACAAGACATTGGAATACAGATGACAAGATAATACTCTTATTGGTACAGTGTTTGATAGTAGAGATAGGTGGCGGTGATATGCCTGTCTCATTTGACGATGTAGACTCCTGACTAGAAATGTTAGATAAACGTGATGATCTCCGCTGTGGTCCTTCAACACCTGATATTCTTCTCTTTCTACCTCCAGATCTTCTTCTAACATTGGTTCTTTCACAATTTGTAACATCCATCAATTCATTACCTTTCCCTGACTTCGCTGAGATCACACTGTAAGAGTCATTAAAGCAATTTGAGTCTTCAGAATTGGAATTAGTTGGAGTAAGAGATTTTGCAAGGCCATTACTATCTGTGTCTACCCTTGAAATGATTTCATGTTCAGATTGCTCAATTTTACGTTCAAACACAATAACTTGACCTTTCGAATAAGTAGGGGAACTATCATCACAATCTTTGCCTTTCTTAACTTCATTTTCTACATTTATACCAGCTGAGTTCACACTACTCCCAGTGACAGATAACAACACTTTCTCCCCTAGATTAGCACTTAAATTCAGATCATCACGCAATGGATTAACAAAATTCTTTGTCTTGTACTTAGTTAATTTTAAACGTCTCTCCCTTTGTTTTCCTCCTATTTGCACTAAGGGAGACATAATAACAACATCATTGTTGTCTTCAGCACTAAGTGAGTCTGCGTGTTTCTCATGAGTGATGTCATGTTTAGGATGAGTCTTAGTAGCTTCTATACCAGTATTTGTTTCAAGATTTACAGGTGAAGAGAAGATATCTTCATTTTCAGATACAGTTTCATGCAGCCCTGATTTATGATCAGATTTCCCAGCATACACTTGTGGCTGTGGTTTTATTGTTTCTCCATCTTTCTTCATTTTGTCATCATCTTTAGGCTCATGATCACATCCAAATTTTATCTCACCTATAAAAGAATACAAAAGTTTTTTCACAAGATATTTAAAAATATTTTTTTAAATATTGTTCCAGGTCCTACAGTATTTCAGTCATATGGAGACTTCTCAGTTACATATCCTGACACTGGGCAAACCATGCTGAGCATCAAGTAATGGAGATATACCAGTACCATTTAAATGACTTTGGTATGACTAGGCCTGGGATTGAACACCAGTATATATGATATGTAGGCCTGTCACAGTCAAAGTGGACGCCCTAACTCAGCTGAAAATGTAAAATCCCATCGGCACAACTTCACAAGCTGATAATTATGCGTGATTACCAGTTTAAATACATGTACTTTTGGAAATATAATAATGTGAAATTTGATACATACCCAATAAAATGCCCACCAAATTCGCAAAACAAAACACCAGGTTTTTTTGCATATACATAATACCTTTTAAAATAATGAATAACTGAATGATTTTTTTCTACTACTATTTAATTTGACTTTCAATACCTTTCATAATTGCAGATGAAATAAATTCCACCTGGTACATACCAGCGTAAGATATACGCATGTACAAAATAACACTGAATCATTACAAACCGCTAACTTCCTGAAGTCTTTGTTGAACATACGCTCGAGCTTCTGAAGATCGCCTGGATTTCTGAAATGTCATATTAGAATGACAGTAAAATCTCACATGAAGGCCACTTCAATAATAAGATCACCTCAATATAAAGAACACATCATTCATGGTTCAACATTAAGACCAGCTCATTAAGAAGATCAGCTTTATTTCATTTTGCAGTTGTATCTATAGAGAACTAAGGGTAGACAATCAATCTAACTGGAATTAAATATCAACCTGTATTATTTGTAACTTGCACTCCCACATGCAACTAACAGCTTGCTATTATTAGTATGTGAAGGATATGATTGTTCTAGTGTAGTCAATGTCAGCAGCTTTCAATAGTCCAAGTCATGTATATATCAGTAATGGGGCCTAATAAGAATATATTTTACATTATCCTGACATACATTTACATTTCTTTCCAAGTTAACAATTTCGAGTGCCATAACTTCACGTATTACTGATACAGGATAACTTTGAATCAAAATACCTTGGTGAGCAACTGAAACATTAAAACTAAAACAATGCCAAGACAACAATAGCCTAAAATCAGCATCCATCATGAAAAGGAGCAGGTTTATCAATTCATTGATCAAAACAAAATTAGATACCTTCAATTTTCTTTTCTTTCTGTTATATTCAATGTGCAGTAGTTGCAGCTTCTCTTCCAAACTCTACAAATAAATAAACAATAGTTTGTAATTAAACTCATATTAAAACCTTTTAATATTTTATAGTCTTTGACTTGTTTGTAAACCAACGCTGTGAAAGACTTATGTAATGTTTTGAAACAAATGAAACAAGAGAGTCTAATCGAGTGCTATAATCCCCCGTCGCATTAATTGATAGTGAACTGTGACCTTTTTGCGTAAACCGTTGCCTTACTAAGGCACTACCGAGGGCTTTGTGGAAGCGCTTTATGTCTAAGACACGCTACCGGTGAGCAGTGCTTGTCGAAAGCATATACTGTTTCTAAGCATTGGCTAGGCAAGTGCTACCGAGCGCTTTCTGATGCAACAGACTGCTTCGGTAGTGCTTTGGTGCTTTGCAGCACAATGGTCTGTTAGCCGCGAGCGCTTACCGGTAGCGTATCAGATTTTCGCTTTGTTCGCTATTTAGCAATTTTTCGGGGTGGTTTGTTTATGCTTCGGACTCCTGTCCAATTAGGACTCTCAAGACTTGAAATAAGACACTTTCAGTGCTTTGATTTGGGTCTCTGCTGGCTACAGTCTAGTGACTTTATTTTAAGTGTAAAGATGGAATATTAAGCCAGTATGCTTTATTTAGATAAACAAATCATAACTTACATTGGCTTCCATTTGATAAAGAGACCAATCGTTAATTAAATCGTTGTTAATTTACGATTTATGGTTTGACAGTTGCGCGAAAATTGCGCAGGTAAAAATTAAAATCTTAGACGATTACAATTTGTCGATAAAGTCTAAAATATTCCAAATGGTTTTCCGTTTCCGCGTGCGCATGCGCAATGATTAAATTAAGTTGATCTGACAGTAACAGCGAAAATATTATTGTGCATTTGTTCAAGTATTTCACGGGGTTATTCATGTTTGATTTATTCCTATCAAGTCATAACTAAATAACGAAATAATTCCTTTTCTGAGTGACTCCTGCGTGAATTTCGTAAACCATGTGAAATTGTAAACAGATCGATCGGTTACATTTGTGTGGTTTGTTTATAACCGGGGAGCTCATGTCTCTTCATAGTGAGCCCAAATCCCCTGGACCCGGATCTCCTAAGCCGTATGATTGCCTTCTAAAGTTTCTGCTTGTTGGTGACAGTGATGTTGGCAAGGAGGAGTTGTTGAGTGGTATGGACAATGGCTCCTCAGAATCTCCGTACAGTGCTTCAAGTTGTGGTATGCCATTACGCTAATCTCTGATAATTTAATTGGCTGTATCAAATATTGACCCTACCAACATATACAATAAATCTGTGTCTAGTAAACTGTTTGGTGTTGGCAAGATAAAACGATTTAACAAACAAGAGAACACTAATCATGTCCGGGTGTGAAGGTAGACTGCTAAGCTGTCTCCAAGTGGCTGCTTATTAATTCTGACGGTCCAACCACGGAGACTGCCATACTTGTGACCAAAACATGGTCGAGTTTGCGCAGAGAAAATGTGCGCAACTTTTTGAACTTATAAAATATATGAAAACGTCTTAACCACCATGAAATATATATCATGAAGAATAAACCTTTTCCCCCGATATCCACCAATAACGAATAAGTCATAAAATACACAGTGAGATGTTCACCCAACTACTTAAACACAGATCAGTAGACTCAAATGTGAATTGGGCTCGTGTGTTAAAGTTCTGCTTTAAAGCTTCTGGTTAAATCATAAAACTTAGAATTGTCTAATTAGTAATACTCTCATAAATTTATCATTTTGTTCTAACCAATCTGTGTTGTCAGGTTATTGACTTATTCTGTACCCTTATCCAGTAACTATGTTCAACATTTAAGGAAACAATGAATTTGAAAGCTTTAAGTAATGATCAGGTAAACACTAAGTGTAAAAATAATTTAACTCAAAACTTTCCATTTTTCTCTTTATACTTACAGGTATTGAGTATAAAACTACAACAATACTACTTGATGGAAGGAGAGTGAAGCTGATGCTTTGGTATTTAATATTATTCATTTATTTTATGACATAATTTTTGCAGTTGTCATTCTGTTCTTGTGAGTGCCATTTAGGTTTCTTTTCATATGCATTATCTTCACATAACCAATTCAATATTTTGTGTGACAAGGATCATAAGTGTCAGTGGTGGTTTAAGAACTGTTGCATATTATATTAAATGATACTTAAATACCCTCCCTCATTACGCACCAGTCAACCGAAACCACACCCCCCCCCCCTAAACTCCCGGAAAGAGTGGGGGTAGTGTCCTGTGTTTTTACCTTTCTGATGTCCCTCACTGCCGTGTGAGTGCAGGGCTTTTGTTTCGCTCCAAAATAGCAGAGAAATGTAGCCGTGACAGACAGACTATACACTTGGGTATAGGGTGGGGAAATTTTCGGGGCTTTTATCATTTGTATGACCCTGGGGGTTCAGGGATTTTACCAGGGGTTCGTAAAAGTAAAATTCCCCGCCCTTCCCCGGGGTTGGGGGCATGGTTTCAATTGACTGGTGCATTACACTTGCACTTCTGTTTGCATTGAAATTATGACTAGTAATTTTTCTGCTGAAATCACCATTAAGAGACTTGGAGTCATGTTTTAGCCTTATCTTTGAAAAATTATGAATTAATTCAGATTCTTAATCTCATCCTGTACAGTAAAATCTAGGCCATTTCTGTGAATTATGTCATCTGGATTTATAAACTAAGTCACTTGGCCAAATCGAAGAAAACCTTGTCCACACTCCAGATGGTCTCAGATTTTACCTTATCTCTATGAAACTGTGGCACAACATTTGTCTCCGTAAAATCTGAACCAAAGTCTGAGGGTCCAAACCTAGTTAACACCACCTAAATCTATTTGAAAATCATGAAATCTTGGCCTTTTTTGCAACATGATCAACTGGGGATCAAATCTAGGCCTACTATAGAAAAACCTAGTTAATACTACAGATGTCACAAGTTATTACATTTCCTTTTTGAGGGTCAAAAACTAGGTAACAACACTAAAATATTACTAATTTAGTAATTTTGCTCAAATTAGCATGTACGCAGGTCATGCTTTCAGTCAATGACCCTCTTGTTATAAAATGTATGAAACAATAAAAGTGTTTGACATTTGCAGATGTTGCCTATTTTAATATTCATTGTATTGATGTCTCACAAGATTCTTTGTTAAAACTAAACCATTATAAATATGTATCATATTTTATTTCAGGGACACATCTGGTCAGGGTAGATTTTGTACGATATTTCGTTCATATTCCAGAGGTGCACAGGTAAGGGTTTTCTCATAATAATACCTTACAAGTGTTTTACGCCTGGGAATAGAATGCAATTGCATCATGATCAATGATTTAAACATGAGAGTTAGAATTGGCTAGGTTTCGTACAAATTGAAAATTTAATGCATGTCATAGGTGTATTTCCTTTTGATATAGCATCTGCTCATGTTAATGTGTTATTGTAGGTGTATTTCTATTCATTTGGACATGCTTGGAGATGACAGTAACAAATATTTGATATTTTGTAACATAGGTAAAATCAATTTTGTTATATTAACCCTTTACTCCATGGTCTTTTCTTGTCACACACCCTGTCACAGTCAGTATTCTGACGCATATTGTCCAATAACCAGTATGGAGATGATGTACCAAAGTTAAACACAATCTGACAAATCTTCTACCAGGATACTGCAGGTACAATAGAATGAATTAGGGTTCTTTGGAGTGATAATGGGTCGTGTGTGAATGCTTACTGTACTTCCATCTAATTCTTTTTCAGGGTATTCTCTTGGTATATGACATCACAAATAAATGGTCATTTGATGGCATTGATAGATGGATCAAGGAAATAGATGAAGTGAGTATTGTTTCTGTGAATAAAATAATTATATGTTATACATGTTTCTCTGCTCATATATATGGTCTAAGGAATGTCTTTTAGCTTGTAAAGTTAAAAGTTGTGAACTTTGACTGCCCAGTTACATTGCCCTGACACTGCGCAAAGCAGCAGTTACCTTGAACTATCGTTCACTATCAAGCAAGGGAGATAGATATACCATTACCATTTAATGACTAGGGTATTTTGTGGCCTTGAATCCAACCCAAGACCTCTTGAACTTTAAGTGGACACTCTCCCACTATGCTGTCGGGGTAGAGAAGATATGAAGATAATATCTTACAAATTGATGTATTAAATATTTATTATAATGAGCCTTTGTTTTGGTGCTGATCTGTTTTCCTTCACTCGCATAATATTTCTGCTTGTAGCATGCTCCTGGTGTACCAAAGATTCTGGTTGGTAATCGTCTACACCTTGCCTACAAGAGACAAGTCAGTGAAGGTGAAGCAGAGGCTTATGCTGTGAAAAATGAGATGGCTTTCTTTGAAGTTAGTCCATTATGTGATTTCAATGTGACGGAATCATTTGCCGAGTTATCTCGTGTTGCCATAAAAAGAAATGGAATGTCAAGATCTTGGGGAGGTTACAAAGGTTTGTATTGTTTATGTACTCTGAAATACTCACAGTCAGTGACACACACACACATGTCAATTCTCGGACAGTTATTTGCTGTGAATAGGGGTGGGCTGATGCATCGAAACATCGATGCATTGAGATCCTGAGTGACCCGATAGTATGGATCAATAGTAAAAGTCTCGATCCAATAACTATTGCCGATAATTAGCTCAACTATCGATAGTTATGATAATTTCCTCTTTGTTAATAAAGTTTATTATTCAGCACTTGCGTTAGCGTGCGTACGGGCGTATATTACGCCAGGAAATCGGCCGTGTACGCCGGAAATCAAACTCTCGTTCGTACAGCGTACGTCAATAAAATATGTTATACGCCGATAATCAAAGGCAGGACGTCCTGTTGTGTAAACTTCAGACGGTGAAAGCCGCATCAGACTGATTTCATTAATCACGCTAGATCATTGGCCAATCGATAAACGTTCGCTCCGCCCACCGATTGTCAGCTAATTTGATTGACGGCCTGATCATGCGTACTGTACATAATAATGTACGCGATCGCTGCGGTAATCAAATTCACCAAAGGTGTGTAAAACGCGTCGCGCTAATAATCTCGTGTAGAGACAGATAATTGTGTAGTTACAAACCGTTACGTAACACGTATGCTTTAATTGATTTGATTGAATTATCGATTTTATTTTATAAATTTGTCGTACGTTGGGTAAGCGTAATTCTTAGTTGTACGCATAATTAAAAAGACATGAGTCAAAACGTATGTTCTGCAAAAATCGAGTTTAAAAAGAATAATTTACCTTGTAATTCATATTCCGCGCGTTTACATAAATCCCAGACACAATATATCACAACTCTAACATACTTTTGCCAACGTTCGGTCGGCAGTTTCATCAAACGAGCGTGCGGCATCAATGTCTATGTTAAGGACGTTTGATGTGACCGACACGCTTCCCTTCAAAGGTGCGGGTAGTGCCTCGGCGGTCTTTGATCGTGCGGCATGCGAATTTATCCCGTAAACTGTATGCAATACACGTGTGTTAAATTTGAGGAATTTATTGATTGACGCAGCGAATTTTTTTCTGAATTTGCAGAGCGCGAACATTAAAATCGTGTAAATGACGTGGTGTTCGGAAGCATTAAATGGTGCTGGTATTATTCGAGTTTTAACACATTTTGGGGCATTTAAACAATAGCAATTAAGATATGAGTTTAGGTGCATAAATTACTGCAATGACCGGGAAAAGAACGACTTATATGACATACAAGTTGCACTATTTCGGATATGTACATATCTTCGGATAAACTCGTGTTTTTATTTTAATCAGTCATACGGTTTTGGCTTCTATTATTGTAAGAATTCAAGTGTGCTATTAGTACTTAAATCAAGTAACATTTTTTGAACATCTAATTCTTAACCCTATACTCCATAGACATACCTCAATTTTCAATAAAATATGTATCATGTTCAGAAATAAATTATCATTGTTTACCTCATGATAGTGTATATACATCTTGCTGATAATAAGGATGACCAATTAAAATGTTTATAAGCAGGCTACTAGTATAGGCCGATTTAGCAAAGGGTTAAAATGGATTGTAAATATGCTTGAACCAGTACACTGAACTGACCATATCATTGAGCAATCATACATGTAGCTGGATTGATCATATATCAAAACAATACACAGTAACACATATTAAGTAAAGGGTTAAATGGGCTCTAAGTACAGATAAAATATTTCATGAATGTAATCTGAACTTAGTAACAATGGTTGGACAATCCTACATACTGTTGGATGGCACTACATTACTGAATGTACACGCAGAGTTGATGTTCGAAACTTGGGACTTCCGTAAAATCATACTGGGACTTCCCAAATCAAAGGTCAGGAAGTCAGGACTTCCTGAAATTTAACCTTAGTGCAGGGCCTGATTATTAATTTAAAACAACTTCTGTTCTTGTGTTAAATCATTTCCTCAAATAGTAGATTAGTATGTTGTACAACTAGTGATATCTTAGACAGTGCAAATTTGCATTGACAAGTTGATCTCTTGTTTTCAAATCTTGGCAATAACTCATACTGATCAATTTTGCATACATGATGGTACTTTGGGAGCACATCGTTATACTAGTACCCGAGTTCAAGTCATGCTACCAGTAACTGTTAGTCGTATGCTGCATTTGTAAACCTATAGTAATGTGGAATAATGTCATGAAGTATTGTCGTTGAATCAAAATAATGTGTAGTTTGAACTGTTAATTTATATAAACTATAATGTACTTGTGTTTAATTGTACAATAAGGTGTGATAACAAGCTTGGATCTGTAATAATTTAATCACAAGAACATAGCACTAGTGAGTTTTATTGCGCATCAGCACAAGTGATTATACTTTAAAATAATTGTAGATGAAATACAATGTACCAATACATATTATTTTCGATTCTAACATAGCCAATGTTCTGCATTTGACAGCACAGCAGGAGATGGTACACAATGCACTACATTCTGTCCTTGGAATTTTAAATTATTTGGCTCTGTTGATGACGTCAATGTGACATCAGCTATCGCAAATGTTTTCTCAGAAAAGCTGTTCGAACTAATACATGATTTGTATGTTATTTTTCAGTATTAAGTCTTCAAGAATTGGCATGTAGGACTATAGTATCTACTACAACTATCTATGGAATAGATCAGTTACCATTACCAAATACTCTTAAAAATCATCTCAAATCATATGCTCTCACAAACAAGACTCGTGCTCGTATGCTCAGTTTTATCCATAGAGACACAAAGGATAAACACAAGAAGACAAAGTATCTCAATCCCACAGATTCACCTCCTTCCCATTGCAGAAAAAGTTGTGTGATTAGCTAGTACTTGTTTTAGTGCATTATCTTTGACTGCATGGGTAAATGCTGAAGCATTCCAAATGAATAAATAATCTCATACAGTTGGAATACCTTGGTACTTTTGGTGCAGTGCAAGCAGAAGGATAGAAACATGTGCTAATACGGTAGTGTTTGGTTTGCAGTTAGAGATAGTTTCCTCCACGCCTGATTCACCAAGAACAGCATCATCGTCCGCTTGCTTATGTTTAATAATGAGGGTTGCCTGCAAGGCTGAAGCAACTGCTCTTAAATATAAACTAACAGTTACTACAGTCTTGATGGCAACCCTCGATTATTTATTATTGTATGTTCCAATTACAACATTGTGATGTTTCACCTAGTTCATTATATGCTTCATTTTCGGCTTATTCCTTGTTTATTTTCTCAACATATTTGGAACATAATTACTAGTATTGCTTATCATATTACACAAGCAATATACTACTGTGTATTCTTATTCTACTTGTTTCTAACACTATGATCTCAAGATATTCATATTTTGAATCATGTCAGTGAGACATTTTATCATTATTATATATTAAGTGTTTGTATCATTAACTAGTTTAATGACGTGAAACACATGATCAAATTTCATTATTTCTATTTGAAAAGTTCATTCTCTCAGAATGCATTTTCAGTGAAGGTATTGCCAAGTAGTCTTTCTCTGGCCCCTGTTTAGAGTGTTGGAGTAGCACCTACTCCTGTTTAAACATGAATACCAATTTCCAGTTTGAATTAAAATCTATGGTGATGATAAACAGCTTTTACTCTGGTACCCATTTATAAAGTAGCCAGTACCTTTGTGATAATTCATTCGATCTAATAGTTGCTATTTATTAACTAACTTCTGCTAATCTATAAAGTGCTTCTGTTACGGAGATTTAGTTTATTTTTGCAAAGATCATATGATTATTTACTTTGCTTTTGGGACTCTCATGCCTCCCAACTGTCACTACAATGCTTCTCATATTCACATACCATACCATTGTTTCATATAAGATATGCAGGCTGTGTTGACAGGAAGGATTTGACAGTTAGTGCTAGTCTCAAGATTGTTCTCTTCTGCTAACATTAGGTGCACAAAATAATGCTTACGGTAGTCCAGTTTAAATAGTTGGCTACTAGTATATGCAGGCTTCACAAAGTTGCTTTACATAATGTATTTGTATTTAAGTAATTATCTATATGTAACTCATTTACTGAATTTCTATGTACGTTTGCAGGATGTGTTAAAAATATGCACAGTGTGCACTATAAAATGGAATCCTTAGAGGAAAATAATTAATGCACTATTTCCTCATAGAAATCTATGTATTCTGTGCAAGAACCACGTATTATATTCATGCATTATGAGTTTAATATTATGGTTATTCAGACTCTACCTTGCAGGATGATTGAGTTGTCTGTCAGACTTGCCTGACAGGTGGGACAGTTCTGCAACAGGAAAAAATTGTTGAGGAACGACATTAAGCCTGTATAAACTATAAGCATGTATATTTGTGAAGCCTGTGCATAAATTTCATTTATGGTATTTTTGACTGTTACAAAATTCCAACTCACTTACATGATGATGAATTTACATCTTTTTTAAATGTTATCTGCATATCATTGTATTTTCATTTATATAAATTAATGAAAAATATAACATTGAAGGGCATATTGTGTATAAATGCTAATTTAACATCATATCAGCATGTTTATTGCATACAGGGAATCCAATTGTTACATATTGAAAACATTTGATGCTTAACAATGTTCATTACTTTTATATGCACATTTAGTACTCAACTCTTTAATCCATGCTCCAGCCTTTCTATGCACCATCAGTATATCACTTATTATCAGTGTATCTCTAACAGAAACGACAGTCAAATTAGAGGATTTCCACTAGTATGGACCAATGTGTTAATTGGTCTACCTCAGCTTTATCTTACATGGGAGATAATTTACATATCACTAATGTCTCTCATTAAATGTGATAGTGTATACAATTCTGACTTGTCCCCAAGATACTGTAAGTAAATAGACAAGGGGTCTATGGAGTGATGGGTTAAGTTAATACTATCAATTTATATACAAATAATTGATACATCAGGCATCATTACATATTGTTGTATGTTATATTTCAATTTTCTACCAGTGAAATGTACATGATTTGATGGATCTTCATCAGTTATAATATGTCTGTTAAAATCTGGTTCAGATGTATTTTTACTTCAAATGAGTTTACGTATGCTGGTCTGTGGTCTTTCTATCCATTCTAAAGAGTCACTCCAATTAACAAGAACAGATTAATTGTTTGTTTTCTTCAGTCTGTGGTAAGGAAGGATTTTATTCTATCTAATTATTCTAAATATTCAAATGTTGTATCTGTCCGGGCATTATTGAGTCGTATACATTGATTTAACATTGTTTTTGTGAAGAAATTGAAAACAATGAGGTTGGATCTTTATTGGATCGTGTTAAAATATGTAATTTTTGCATTACTTTTATAGACTTGGAAACTTAAATATTTGTTGTGTACGGTGAATAATCAAAACTATAAATCCAACA
Source organism: Spisula solida (assembly GCA_947247005.1). Lineage (NCBI taxonomy): Eukaryota > Metazoa > Mollusca > Bivalvia > Venerida > Mactridae > Spisula > Spisula solida. Next base: position 48,574,883 of record OX365944.1, on the reverse strand, counting down.
GCGTGTGAAGCTATTATCATGTATTAATGTATTTATTATTGTACAAGATGTATAAATCATGCCATCTGTCTCATTGTCTCATTGTATAGTATCATTGTTGCATTCATAGGAATCTGGTTTTCCATTGGAAAACCCCATTTTTTTAGATTGGTGAATTTGGCTGGTGGTGGGCAACAGTTTTGTGCCCAACTTAACGGTTTATACATGTTTCCCTCAAGGAACAGATTAAATATGGTGGTAAATACAAATCTACTTTCATGTTGCGTAACTATCAATTAAGACACTGAAGTGTAAATGTAGCTACACGATCAAGGCAGGTTTAGATTATCATAATTTTAATAAAGATTGATGTTTTGGCTTTCTTCAAGCCCTCATCAGGGTGTTGTGTAACTAGTAAACTTAATGATTTTCTTTTCATTTATAAAATATACCTATTTACTATCAATTTGATTTCGCTTGAAGCAATTTGTGACAGAGTTATTGCCCTTGTAAAGTGGTTTGAACACCTGTTTTTGTTTCTTATATATCTTTTGTATTTCTGTGTTGTTGTAATTTCATTAGTTTTAATAATTGTTGTTCTGATAAGTTTTCCAAGAACAAGTTAGTTCTGTAATATTGCTCTTGTTGAATAATGTCGCCATTTGTTGTTTCTTTGTATATATAATATATACATGTATTTGATATAGACCTCTAGTATAGTACAGTTTTTGACCTGTCAAAATGTTAGCTGCACACTGCATGTCAGTAATCCTTGCTTTTCTGGAGATGACTTATGTATATTTGCACCTACCGTGTAATTATGTATTTTTTCAGGTCAATAAAACTGCATAATACCATATTTGTAACACATTTATAATAATTATGACATACTTCAACAGTTTATCTCATCTAAAATAGGAATGCTGGCAATATATACATGTACAACTAAAAGTGAAATGAAATTTTTCAATCCTATATACCATGAAGTGGCTAGAAGTCCTGTATTATAACTTGTTTGAAATTCTCTATCAGTAAGTGTCTTGTATTCTCTGTCTTGTTGTGTTACAGTCAGGAGAGCATGTATATCTACTTGTACACTTTACCATACTATGATCTACATGGGTTAGTCGATCTCTAAATTAAGATCTTGATTTCAAAGTACAACTGAAACCCCGAAAAAGATGCTGTAATGCACTTGTTTCATGTAATATGTATGCTTCCAGATCTAGTGGTCCTTTAATTATCATATATAATTCAGTACATTTGTATAAGTTTTATCTGGATGTAGCTCATCATGTGGAATTAGCATTACTTGTATTGTTTAATACCTATATAGTTATCAAATGTTGCTAGAACATATTCTGTGGTCATACATCTCATCTGGGTCATAGATAAGGCATTGAAAATACAGGAATATCTTGATATTTATAAGTTCTTTGACTAGAACACTGCTTCCCAGTCACGACAGGTTATGACCTTTCCATGAAACCTCATGAAGTAAGCGAATGTTCCTCCATATGTGAAGAAGTTTCTGGTTCCTGGTGGAAGGGTAAGTTAGTACTGTCAGTCCAGGGGCCAGGATTACAACAAATACTTACACTCAGCACTCAAATATTGAAATTCATTCTTTTGAGGTTCATAGCAACATTTCTTCACAACCAGAAGTTGTAATAATGGTAAATAGGTATTAAATATTATTCTTGGCATATATTATAGTGTAATATAGTGTATTTGTGAGCTATAAATGTAATTTATCAGACTGAGTGCTGAGTGTGGCACTCAGACTCAATAATTACATATAAACCCCATAATTAGTACACACTGGCATAGAATAGGTATCAAATGTTATTTTTACCACTCATATAACAATTCTATATATTTTCCTCATCTAGATTTGCAATCTAGGACAAATAATAGCTCATTATATAACATTTTCAATATTTGAGTGATGAGTGTTAAGTATTCGTTGTAATCCCGGCCCCAGGATAATGGGTAGTTGGATTCGACCATCTTATATATATAACTGAATGATTGTTGAGAAATGGTAATTAACCAGAATAAACAAACAATTCTAGAAGTATCTGTCACTCTGGTATAGAACCAAATATTCATATGACTGTTCCAAACAGAGCTTAAAAAGAACTTAAAATAGTCTTATCTTCCATTAATTTTTGCAGCCTTTGATTTTACCAATAAACCAAAGTCATGTGCATTGTTGATAGAATTTGCTTGCTATTATTTTCCACTTGCCTTTACTCTATAATTATCATGATCTGTATATGTTCACACTATATGGCTGAAATACAATACTGTATAATCTTTATTTTTGTGGGTATTCAATTTTTTGCTGATTTTGTCGTAGAATTTGATCACCAAATCTAATCCCCTCAAATTGTTGACATTTTAAATATGGAACAAGGAGTTCCCCTCCCACATTTTGTAGTCCATGAATTTACGATTTCCACAAAATCCATGCAATCTAATACCCACAGAAATATGTGATTTTACAATAGTGCTTCTTGCTGCTTTGATATTGGATACACCTGCTGATGTTACTATGATGCTTTCTCTGGGTGCTATATTATACCATACTTTCATGTCCTGCTGTTATACTATGCCATACATATATTATGGCCATGTTTTTTTATTTTTAGGTTTCAGGGTACCCTGTGAACATTTTACTGTCTTGAGGAGGGAATGTTGTTATAATAAAAGTGCCAAAAGCTTTCTAAGAATGCCAAAAGAGCTCTAGGTTGCTCAGCTGCCATTGTTTGACCGACCTAGGGCCCTTAAAGGGCCTCTAGTCTTGATATTTTTCCATTCCCTCCACCCAACACTAACATTTTCAAAAAATTCTCGTAAACCTAAAAATAAGCAAATTGTGGCCTTTAATCGGATTGCTGATTATATGATCATGAATTAACTCTGAGATCACATGTGTCATAGTCACTTGTAAATATACACCCGTAATCAGAATTATATTGATCATCATGTCACAGTGTTATTTCTCACATATTTAAGCTGGTCATTGGTTTCATTCTCTTCCATTTTCATAGGCTCAAATTAATTTGTTAGGAAAAGAGTAATTTGTCCGAGGTTTTACTTCCTTCAAATTAGGCTGGGATAACATAATGAAAATATGCATTATCTTATTCCAAAAACATACTATAACCCTTCATGTAAGCTATTTGAGAATTTGAATTAATTCCGTAAGGAAAGGTGATGATCAGGTTGAAAAAATTGTACATTTTTGTTTAGGATTTCTCTCGGAAATGTATTAGCTAAATATATTCTAAAGAAAACATTAAACAAAACAAAACAATTCATTTTTCCCCGAAAACATGTTGAAACCCCAAAAAAACATGTTAAAACAATTGATATTTTCAACATGTTTATGTCAATTTATTTGTAATCCCAATAATAAGATTTTTGCTGATTTGCTTTTCTTGGAATCTCATTTGATCTCAAAGTTTTAATTTTACCATACCTTTGTTTATTTACTTCATTTATTATTTTGTTGTGATTGCTGTGATGTGTGTTGCGTTTACCTGTTTTCTGATTTTCATAAAAAGCCACTGTCACTTGCTTGTAGCCTTAAGATTCTTCATCATATTTAGACCAATTATTTATCACTTTTGTATCAATTATCAAGAGCCTTGCTCAGTAATTGAAAGTGTGTAAATATGATTTTCTGTAGAGTTAGTGAGTGTAATGAGTAAAGATGCCATCAGAATGTTTGAAGCAATTTGCAGAGTTTCAGATTAACTTAAGCTCTTCAGGAGAATATATTATTTCCAGTTTTGTAGTTACACAGCAATTGAAAAATCCATATCGGACTGACAATGTGTACATTATTGGTGAACCAATCATGAAATGAATGTAAATAATATTTGTACATCATTGTATTGGAATAGAAGTATGCCTTGGTCCAGTGTTGGCATACTTGATCTCTAGTATATTCCACATTTTGATGATAGTATAACACTGGTAAATTGAACAGTTTGTTCCATGATCACATCTTCTAACACCCTAATGGTTTACCAGTATACAACTTTTATTAATAATTACTAGTATGTAGATAAACAAGCTATTTATCGAGAATGCAAAATATTTCTGTTTTGGGACTGGTCATTTATCATTTTGCTGTGACCTTTAAGTGAAGCCAGTAGAAGGAAAAGATCTGTATTCAATAGTTTACAGTTTATTTAGTATAATCCGCATTTGAAATACCTTTGACCATTTAATCAATTTATTCAATCATAGCAAATATGTAGTATACCTTCAGCATACTATAGGATAATACATGACATGTCAGGTTTTAATGTCAGAAACTGTTCAGCAAGTTGCTGATGCTTTGTTTAATGTGTGTATGATAAATGTTTATCTGCAGAGTTATCTTTATTTAGGTGAAGTATTCATAAAAAATGTTATTGTGAGCAGATATTGTAGTGCTATTTAAATGCTTCATTAATGGCAATTTACTGTATCTTTGTCATTTAGTCTATCAGTAGAACAAATCATGTCCGATTGTTAGAGATAGTAATTACGTTCCCCAAACTTGATACTGAGTTAAGCATATTGCAAATAAGGCACATTGTGATTTTTGAGTCAACAAAGGTTTTTGGGAAATGACATAATGCCAGTGCAGAGATTGCTCCGCCTTATTCATTTGTCAAAGGTTTTCAGATGAATTCATTGGCAATGTGCTGCAAATTATACATAGGCATTCATGTTTCAAAAAACTCTTTATGGTCATTATCTATTGAGGGGGAGGGGGGGGTAATCAAAATACATGGGAGAAGAACGAGGCAGCATTTGTGTGTATACTTGTCTCAATAGTTTATTAATGGTGTATATTTTTATCCTGTGAAAAAAAATCTGCTGTTGTCGTTTTGGTTAATCTTTTTGCATGTTGTACTGTGAACGTTTGATTATTGTAAGTAAATTTCGATTTTGAAACTTTCCTGATAATATGTCCATGTAATTCATATGTTTATCTTCCTGATGTTGTAAAACTATTTGAACTGTGTATGAGGTAGAATGACTTTGCCTCGGCCTAATTTCAATGTTATATTTTGTTGTCTAGTTTGGTTAGTCTATTTTCCTTAACATTCTAAGTTAGACAATAATGATACATGCTTCGGAAACCAGGTTGCTGACTGAGTTGTTGATATAAGTAAGCTGCTATATTGCTCTTCATGGCCAAGTTGATATGTTCAAACTTCAAATTGCTTACCTCTGTTTGATATGATTCCCACTCAGAACTTAGAATTTAAAAAAATATTAAATTGATAATTCTGGAAATTTTTGATGAATTATATATTTATGACGATACCCAAGTTTGCTAATATTTGCTGTGAGTAAACATTGGGCTGAATGACTGTCCCGAAGTCTTTGAATTTAAGTGCATTATTTCTGACCTAGAATGTTAATATACTGTTCCTGCTTTCCCAGAGGTATATAAAATCATTGTTGGAAAGATTGTATGTATATATTATTGTGTATATATGTATATATTTGCATTTGTATAAAATGTTTGTTGTTTTGTGATAATGGTCACCATTTTTACTTTAAAATGGTGAAATAAAACATTAAATGAGGGCGTGACTTGTTCATTATTTTCAAAAGATTGCTTAGTGTGTTCAGAGTTCCTCGGGGTCCTTGAAAACCAGGAAAGCCTTAGAATCCAATAGACATTTCCGAAATACTACAACAAAGATAAGAGATGGATACCAACGAAAGTGATTGACATGATTGGAGCGGTGTCAAAGTACTTCATGATATTATAGTATGCCAGTAATAATGTGATATGCTGTTATAACAATGAAGGAAATTGTTATGCCAACTCACTGTCATCAAATCTTGGAACACCTAATGTACTGTAGTTAAAGTGGGATAACTGACAAAGAATATAAACAGACTTGCAGCTTTTGCTTGAAGAAATTATATCAGCACCCTAGATTATGCAACTGTATACGAGTGGCCTGAAGAAAGCAGCATGTACCACCAATAAGCATATAGTGCTTGTTTGTAATGGTTTAGAAAACGCCCTACGGATCATGTGTTGGCAAACGTTTCGACTACTGTAAAATAACAAATGTGTAATTCGCTCCTTGATTTACGCAGCATTTACAAATTGGTACACCTGCTTAACTTGTGTAGCATGAAGAAGTAGACCAGGGACAGAGTCACAAGAATTGTAATATAGTGGTTATTGTGGATTATATGCAGTGAATGGGTTCATGTGTCACATGATCAAAATTATGAAAAGAATGATCTAGAAAGACAAGACTCTTATGAACTGTTTCTGAAAATTTGAGAAAAATGTAACATCCATTTACAAAGTCCTAGGCCATTCAAACGACCACCACGTCGTCTTTTTAGTGTGACGTCGCAAACGTCATTCAAACGTAATTTGATGTTGCATTAACAAACATTTCACAACTCCAGCATTTGATAACTTATTGACGTACACTAGTATCACATTTTACAATTATGTTTTTATTTCGATAACACATCAAAATCGAGAATGTTTGCCTTAAGAAAAAAAGAAACTACTGTTTTTATCCACTTGTCCCTCGTTTTTTCAATATAGCGGGTATGGTTTAGAAATCGGTCACCATTGCAACTACGTAAGCTATTTTATCATAATTCATGCGAAAAAATAAATATAAGATATAGTTCACATGATCCAATTACTTAAAATTAAATCAATAGATTTATTCTCATTTCAGAGCATGTTTAACACGTGCATAGTTTCATTGCTTTTATTCGTTGTCCCAATCAGTATTCAAAACCCGTTTCTTTCATCATGACGATACCGGCAAAAGTTCCCGCAAGTCATAATTGACAAATTGATTTTAATCAACTTTCGTATTCCCAATTGCTGGACAACTTACAATGGACATAGACTGAGTTTATATTATACCCTGGACCCATGACCTGTCTTCAGAATGTCAGAGACTAGAAACAAGATGGCGGACAATCCAAACACCATTATACGCTATTATAACATTGTGGTCGCGGTTGTTTTGACAACTAAGTGTTCCTCGTTAATAAAAAATAATATTTTGTTATCTCTCACGTTTCCGTTGCTGGAGAGAAACATCAGGATGGAGTGTCAATAATTGACTCAGTTAAACCATTTAATAAAACATGCTTGTCAAAACAACATTAACATCGATTCTGAGAACCTTGGTCCGCATAGACGGTTTACTGCTCGTGTATCATATTTTTACGAATACTTTCTAGTGCAATCATGAGACTTGTGTGTATTGTATTATGGTTAACTTCACAAGGTAAAGTAGTTTTGTTCTTTCATATACTGCTGATAAGAAATTAAGATATATAATACATGTATGCCTATATTCTATTCCGTTTTAGAATTAAATATACATGTGAGATGCTTTTAATTGGGTCTTTTTATTCCTTTTTTCAACTATATCCGAAATGTTTTCTATTATATAATACGGCATATGGTTGGATAACCCGTTTTATATGTGTATTCCCTCGTCAATGCAATGCGATTTATTTACATCATGTAAAATACTAGCATATCCCATTTTCTGCAATTGGTCATCTACCTGTACTTCTGAGCTCTTCCCATGGCAACTGAAAATATATCTTATAATATGGGATCATGTGGACGGCATAATCACAGTTAATGTCACAAAAAACATAATCCCCATACGCGATTTTCAAACACAGATTTGATTGAGTTGCCATTCGTCTTTTCACAGGCCCAATGGCCTTGGAGAGACAGTTGTAAGACATTTGTGTGATGCAAGTAGTCCAAGTCCGATACCCTTGCTCTTTTCGAATCATGAAACACATTGGTTTCTAACGGAGCAGCACCGAAAAAGGCGAGACGACCACATGGTTGCCAACCTGTTCTTTTCTAGTTGGGTGTGAAACACGGAAAAGCGTTTTAGAAATAACCAAGCGCCTCCAGCCGAGATTCGAACTAGGAACCTCTCAATCCATAGTCTGTTACCCATTCGACCACCAGGTCATTTAAACTGATGACAATTGTATAATTGTAACATTTTTATTTTCGTATCAATATTGTTTAATGAATCCGCTTCTTTACGTATTCAGTTGGCCACGTGGAACCCGGTGGTGATGGTTGGCTTATATTCATGTCAGCCGGAAGTAACGTCCCGTTTAATAAATTATGGGATAATAGCAGTTACTCTGATGCCACAGATCTTTACGGACACCAACAGAATAGATTTGAGCTGATACAGAATGGTGAAATATTCCGTAGTCCTCTCATTGACCGGATGGACGAATTGGAAGTTAACAATGTATGTACTCATGTGTCCCTCAATGCGCCAGTTGCAGTTGCACTTGCATGCATATATGACAAGGTTCTTGCGTTGAATATAAATTTACATGTACATGTATCAATTTTCGCGAGTAAATCGTCCAATATCAGTCCTTAAGATTTGTGTTTGTATTACACCTGGAGCGTATTTGTGATAATCGGTTTATGAACACATACAACCGGGATTATAAATACATGTATAGACAACACATCAACTGAAATTATGCTTATAGAAGGTCGAGGATCACGTCAAAATCTCCCTATGTTATACACGTACTTCCCAAAAGATTCAATACTAAACGTTTCAATAGTTTGCACCTATACTGACATTCGAACCTGTATTACTGTACGGCGCTATCGCATAGCAAAAGTACACACGAATGAGACCACTCTCCAAAGGGCTGACAAAACTGAAAGAAAAATAAAGTGCCAGACACGAGTCCGGTTGAAATCGACTGCCAGATTCTGTGAAAACGGAATTCCAGATTTTGGCAGTCAAAATAGCTCGTGTCACGAAGCTTGAGTGTGTGTATGCCGTTGTTTTTTAAAATCTATTACATAAATGATACATGCAACAGCATTTCTGTTCTTGTTTACGAGGGCTGATCACAAAATACCCGGAAATAATTTATTTGTTCGCCATTGTAAATCTATACAACTTACAGAGTATGTTGATACATTTATTTCAAATCGTTCGTGACGGCCCAGTTTCCAACTATGGAGTACCTTTCGTGCCTTTGTATTAACAATTGTAGTTATCATGATTTCCTAAAGCTGCGTTTTAATGTACACATATATACAATGTACATTATAAACACTGTGTCAAACAAACAATTCGACTCCAAAATCATGCTTGAGATTCATTGTCTTCAAAGACGGTTTTTAAAATTCAGTGCAAAATATAAACCAGCTACGAAATGTTAAAATTGTGTTGTAAAGGGAGTGTCACAAAAATGCATGAAAGATAGGCATGCAAAAAGTGTGTTTCAATGTTCATACGCAGACACGTGTAGTTCAATAGCCCATGCAAACATATATAGACCGCCCGATGTGAATTACGTCAAGTAACGTCATGTAGAAAAATTTCAAAAAGTTTCTATGATTGTTCGACCAAATATGTGCTTGGTTATACGTGAATGTGCACTCCTGTGTGGCGCCAACAACCAACACAAGTACAGTATATTTGTTCATGTTTGTTAATAATTATCGGTATTTATAAAACTTTCACCAAACATATTATTTAACTTCTATTCAGATCGAATTGGTTATATACAATAAAAATCTTGGCTTTATGGGTTCATTTACTGTGGCGACAGACGGGTCTTCGTTTGACTATGTTGTCGATGACAACAATAACGTTCTATTACAAGACTTTGGTGCGTAAGTATATAATTATATTACATTTTTTATGACTCGAAATTGGTGAAATAAAGGGGCGTAGAACAAAAAGTGGATCATTAAACTCTGTGTTTGGATGGGACCATCCGATATGGTCCAACTTCACAATAGTTATACTGTGCAAATATATTAGCATAACTCCTTTATGCAAGGCACACATATAACTAGTATATTATCCTACTCACATATGTACTATTATAGAGATCTCGACATTCACTACAATGATCGTTTAAATTGGTTAAACATCTAAGACATCTAAAAAATACGTAAGTAAGAATAAGTACTGCTAAAACCCCTCAAAATTTCTTGAATTTATAAAGAGAACTCAGTATCGTGCTTGATTATAAATGCAGATTATAATAACAAAAGTATGTATGCTTGATAAAATGTATGTACATTGTATTCATATTTTCAGACCATGGGGTGCATCACTGTATGTTTACAACGTGTCCCAACAAATGGCCTTCTTGTCCCTACACATGAACTCAGGAATAGCAGGTCTGTATGGGGAACAGTTCATTATCAGTGTCAATGAAACGACAGAGGAATTTGAAGACGCAGGTAATAGTACCTTATACAGAATTATGCTTACAACTCGACAGTTTGTTTAGTCAAGTTGTAGAACCAGGTATCGTTGCTGGGACTACGAGTACATTGGTATTTAAGTACTGACCCTTAGTACTTATAGTAGTGCACAACAAAGGGTTTCGACACATAAATCTACAATGAGTAAAAACTGTTTTCAAAACAAAATTCTCATTATACAGTTCCGTCAGAGCCATATGAAAACAGAACAGTTTATAATTCTCTGACGGAACTGAGAAGCGGTGTATCGGGATTCATACCGTGGGCTATGGCATAGCTGAAAACCGACGTAACGCTCGGACGAACCGTGATGCCCTGTACTGCTACTACTGGTATACTGAGTACCGTCCGAGCTTACACCTGCTTTCCGTTACGTCATGACCATATGGAAACAGTACAATTATCCGACCGAACTGAGACGCGATATACTGGTTATATCCAATGAAGCAAAATAAAGTATGTACAAATGTACATGTATATTCTACATTCTATATATGTACATGCCCTAATCTTTGCAGGGCACAAACCCTTCGTGTTTATTGAAACCATGCCAGTCTCAGTGGCCTAAACATACAATCATCTATGATCCTGGTAAAATATACATATAGGATCTAATCGAAAGCCAGACTAACCATCCGTATATTGCTTTGTTTTTAGTGTATCTTGGCTGCTTTCAAGTCATGCCAGAGGATGGATTAAATGTACCATCTGTATTTGACTGTACGATCCATTGTCTAACACAGTCGGGTTGTACCCACATTGGAATGTATTGGAATGATACTCGAGTAAGTGAATTTAAAACAATATTATACTAATACGAAACCGAAACGCAGATGTTTGGGAGGATTCCAGGAAACAAGTCAACTATCTTAGTCAATATACTACTCAAATTTTGATAAGGGTCAATGAATATATATCCATGTCCATCGTACGTTAGCTGTACAAAACTGATTAAGAAAACGTATTAAAATATCATCTTCATCAGCTAATAATATAGAAATATTCATGTGTTGCATTTGACACGCATTGTCGAAAAATCGTTCAAGGTTACTGATAAGCCCTATTAAGGGTTGCCAGCGACCTGAAAAAGTCAGGGGAAATTATATGTTTTTCAATGTCAGCGAATTATCAGGGAATTCTGGGCAATGGTCAGTGAAAAATATTAATTTAGCGAGTCAGTAAAAAGTCAGGGAAAAATGAAATTCTGGGTCGATGTTTGATAAAATGTTCAGTAGCTGTGGCAATCTTCATTATTTTTCTTGTTCGCTACGCTCGCGATGCTTCAATCTGTGTAATGTTGTTATGAGGTGACTAATGAAGGAAAGCTTTGCATTTTTAATATAAATATGTATTTTATTTTGGCTTCCTAGGCTGACACAGTTACTTTGATCAGTATAAGACATATCAAGTAGCCGGTGAACATTTTACAAAGGATGATACATCAGTTTTCATGAAATCCTTAAATGTGATAAACAGTTCTGTGAAACAAAGTTATACTTCATTGAGTAACAATGATAAATGAATCACTGTGGACTAGCCCTTACCTATGTTGAAATAGTCCTATTTTTGGCCAATAACTGATCTTGTCAGAAAGAGTGAATAACACAAAGGAGCGCATGTGGAGGAGGCAAAAAATGGCGGTACTGGTCAGTGAAAAGTAAGATTTAGTCAGGGAAAAGTCAGTGAAAAGTCAGGGAATTTTTGTAGTCGTAGTTACTGGCAACCCTGCAGTATTGCTAGGGACCAAACTAGTAAGAGTAACACGAAAACAGTTTCTGTTCTCATATTGTGTAAGACCCAACATGCCAAAACAACGGACCGTATTTTGTTGTCACAGCTGCTCGAAGGCAACACAAACATTGTACATGTAATGATATTTGGCTTATCAGCACTTAAACATATTGTAGATGTTACATTATGTTTCTGAAAATTCCATCAGCCCATCTTACTCAAATTGCAAAATATTCAAAGGGAAAATGTTTTGACCATTATCAAAAAATGAGTAGTATGTTTACATATATCGGAATCGCCTTCGCCATAACATCATGAGAACCAGAGATAAGTGGAGTATGTGGTAACAATGCGTACAACATTCTGTGTCAATACATCTTCATCAATTAACGGTTGTCATACGTAGAAAAAACCTGCATTGATGTATTCATGGTTATATACGTACACTTTTTCCTCTTCACGTAAATAACAGCTAACTGCGTTCTTCAATAAATGCCTAATTGTGTAGGAATATAAGTATGGGGGCATATAGCAAACAATCAATTTTATACGACACGTCTCTTTAATAAAGCAACCAATTGTCTTAATTAAACATCTAAATGACCTAAATTCAGATCAGTCGTCTTGTATCAGATCCACTTGTAGCGAACAGTCAACTGTTTTATCAGTTCCCCCACAAGTATTGTACCCATTGGCTGGTGACTGAAACTGAAAGCCGACAGGCAGGACTGTAAATGTATACGCTGAATAACATGGTGTTTATACATTGATGGCTTATGAGAATAAGGTCGTAAGTAGAAAAATGCTATTTTGACAAATTACGAAAACTTTCTGAAAACTGCTCTTTATTATCTATTGTAAAACAACTTTTTCTACTTCACGCAGAATCCAGATATGCATGGGCCTTTCGAGCACTTAAGACCTTCTTCTTCTAAGCCTGCGACATGTACATGTAAATAGACCTAATTGTGGAGGATCTTATTGAAGGCTGTCAAATGTTTTCAAGTTTATATTGTCAAATCAGTTTCCTCGTAAAATATTCAGTCTTTCTTTTAATTATTACTCTAGCAAGAAATCATGTGCTTGGTACTCACCGGTAAACCTCCTATATCATCACAAGGGTGTTACGCAAGTGGAGGATGTGATGAGGCGGGAACCATGTGCATCATGTATTCGTCAGCACCGCCTTTATATGTAAATGCTGAAGTTTACGAAGTCAGTAAGCAACATTAACATCATGTATCGTTCGTTATAATTATAAATTTCGTCGGCTTATGATTATTTTGAGCTCTGTACAAAAATCATTTTTGAGATAATTACAACCGGATTCCTAATAATTATGTTGAGCTATCTGATTAATGCGCACACTATATTCTTAATAGAAGCACCAATTACGAATTTTGCACGTACATGTACATGTAACACCTTGCGCTAACTCAACACTCCACACTCAAAAGTAAGTGTTAGTTTGAGCTACGTACGCGAGATAGCGCACTTTAATTGTAACAAATGTTGGACAACCAATAACAAAAGCATTTCGACATGTGACTTGAAACAAAAAACTAAAATGGCGTCATTTGGAGAAAGCTCAAAATTGATATGACAATGATCATTAATAAATAAAACAGTTTCGCTTAAAACGTTCTTATTTCATGTGCTTTCTCCTGATAGCTCAGTATTATAATAAAAAAATCTAAATATTGTTACACTAATGAGCTATATCAAAATATACTTGTTAAATTTTAGAAGGAACTGTTTCTCATGGGGTATTTAAATTCATGATGAAGATGAGGGTTAAAAGGATCCTAGGTCGCTCTTCTGTCGTAGAAGTGCATGAAAGCCCTGTGATTTGACCTAGTGACCTCATACTTGACCTTGATTTTGTTGAGATGATCATTGTGACCAAGTTTCATAAAGATTAAGTCAAAATTGTGACCTCTAGTAACTTGAAGTTCACAAGGTTTTTCTATGATTTGACCTTGTGACCTAGTTTTTGACCCCGGATGACCCAATATCGAACTTGACCTTAATTTTGTTGAGATGATCATCGGACCAAGTTTCATAAAGATTAGGCCAAAATTGTGAACTATAGGGTCTACACAAACGGACGACGTACGACGGACGACGGACGAAGAGTGATCACAAAAGCTCACTTTGTGATAGGTGAGCTAAAGAAATCGGCACATTGACATCGGCTATATAGCTATGATTATACCCAACCACGTATAGAACAAATTTCAGTAAATTGTTATACGTGAAGTCCTGGTCAGTTATTCATCATAATTGTATCATTATGACTAAATCAACTTGAAAAATAAAGTTCAAACGTCAATAAAAACCTAGTATGATAAATTTTGACAAACGTAAATTTTACAAAAACATTTATGATCAAGCCAACTAATCGTTAACACATTTTCCTTATAAGATTAAGTTTAGACGTAAATAATGCAAAATTTACAATAAAGTACATGCACAAACGTTCTGTGATCAAGTTCAAATGTAATTACAAACCGCTTTATGATCAATTTTAAATTGTGTTTGTAGTGAATGCATTGTCGGATAAAATACAGCTGATGAAAGCAGAAAATACGGCAACAGTCGACCGCGTGTGGACTTTAGGTTCTGATGCTGTTGTAAGTGTTTTTTATTACAGTTACATCCCTAAATTGAAAGAGCCAATTCAATTAAATTTTTTATACAAATGGGTTTCGACAAAGTTCAACATAATTCATTTTATCCAATATTTAACAACTGGTTAACTTTAACCAACGTTTAACTAGTATACAATTGGATGCAGACTTTCGACTATCAGCCTAGCGGCGCACTATCCGGTCATATCAGGACGAACCCCTTGTCGAGATTCGAACAATGAGGACGCTTAACCACCCAGTCACACAGGTGGATGAATTGTGTTGTATGTCTGTTTTTGTCAGTCTACAGGACTAAGAAATTATATCACGTACTACAGAGTTTTGACATCTCATTTTTCGCCCTAATTATATAAAAAGAGCGCAAATTGGGGTCGTCAAAACTCTTTATTTTGTGATATAATTTCTTAGACATGTGGATTGACTTGGTTACCGTTACATGTGTGGTAGTATGCTGTACAGTCACACTAATACTGGTTTTTCGCGCAACCGTTCCGATGTTGTTGCGATCACAGGGTATTGACGCATATTATTTTATGCGTGTGCGACCGCCTTATATCTCCTATACGAATATATATTCGTATATGAGATATAAGGCGGTCGCACACGCATAAAATAATATGCGTCAATACCATGTGGTTGCGATAGCCAAGTGGTTTAATGCGTTCGAATTTTGAAATGTTAGATCGTACAGTACGGGTTCGAATCCCACTATAAGTTCAAACTGTTTGAAGTATATATGATTAACTACAAACACAGGGCTTTCTTCACTTCACTATATACGAGGGGCCAATATAAGGCTTCTCCACAATTCCCCTATCCTAAAGGCCCCTTCACAATCATCGGTAGAAGTGGCATCAGCTTGGTTTTTGTAAAATTGACAATGCACCTTTTTCAAAATGATATATCCTTATACTGTTTCCTTTTAGATTGAATATTCTGATCCACTATTTGTCATCGGAGTTCAAGTAAATGCATATAATACTGGTACATTTACACTGACGTATTCGTTGGACGAGTGTCAAGCTGTGCTCTCCGACCCTCGTTCCAATGATGTCATGTTTGATTATATTATGACTAATGCGGGGACAATCAGGGTGAGTATATACATGATAATATTATACTCTTATAGTATATTGCACCAGTTTACTGTTAAATGCCGCTTCAATATTTGATTTTTTCCCGTCAAATGTTTCATTGTGTCAACTATGGTGGCTGATTTATGCCCTGTGTTTTGCTACAACAAAGCGAATTTTGTCGTATCTTTGAATTTTCGCATTGTTGCGAAAACACGACAGATGAAGGGGCACAATACGACACAGAAAGGTGTCTTGTTTTCACCTTATACCTGTCGTATCGTCGTTTTTTCGTGGTGAAAATGTAACAATGCGAAAACACGATAAAGTCGACCGAGAAAAAGCGCAAATACGACATGGTTTAAAGCAGCCACCATAGTATGTACTGTAGTTATTGCACTCATTCCTTCGAAAATTAAGACACCATCAAATTACCATACGAGGAGTGCCCCACTTATAGTAGAACAGTCAAGAACATCCGATTTTTTCATGCTGACAGTCTTTAAACGAAATATTTCTATTCAGCCGGGTATATTAATATGTCGAGTAACATACTATTAATGTCACGCAATGTAGTTATCGCACTTCCCAGTACATTTTTATCCTTTCAGACATTTGATACAGGCATAAGCGCTGAACTGGCCCCAACAAAGTTCCGCTGTCTGTATTTCAATTCTACACAAGATTTAGAAAACTCAAAAGTGACATTACACCTTGTCGCCGGTAAGTAGGTTATATCTTGCCCATAGATACATATAAACTCCAAGAAAACCGCAACTCGCAGAAAACCGGAACTCGCAGAAAACCGGTGACATTCGGTTTTGAGGTCGTTAACATGTAATTAGGTTTTGTGGGGTTTGGGATGGGGTCAAATCATATTATTTACAATCATTCATACGTACATATATTAATCATATTGATAAAAGCTGACTCAGATGTATGTTCAAAACGAAGCTGCATATAATAGATTAAACAGAAGACAAACGAAATAGTACGTTTAACGACCAGGATATAAATGGACCAGTCCGACTTTCTGAGCCGAAAACCTTATAAGGCCGGTATTCGGTGTCCACGCGCCCCTTGCCCGATCCGCGTTCCACAAACTGACATGAGAAACATGTAATAATAGATTGTAGTTCTTACTCTGATTTGATTTGAGACAAACTATGTACACAAAAGCAACTTTAATGGATTATACTTTTTTGAATAGGTCAAATATGGATAAACTATTTTTTCTTTCCAATAACTCAGAGATGATACGGATATGTGACAAAACCTGCTACAATATTTTACAGCGTCATTTTTGTAAATAATGTACGTGCATGTATTTGATTAAATTATAATATTTTAGTTCGTCTGAAGTTGTAACAGTTGTTTAGTTAATCAAATCAGAACCAATCTGATTGGTCCTAAGTAGATTTCATAAGTCATATTTTAAATGTACGCTATATTGCACGGTAACCCTCAGTATCTTAATAACTTCCACTTTTTAATTTATATTTTAATAAGGATTAACAACTGTTTTTCAGCTTTAAACATATTTTATGTAAAAATGTGTAATATCAGTTTTTTTATATACGGTACATGTGCCTTGTGATAATTAGATGTTTATTATAAAATTATGTAGTTAATGTCTCTTACATGGCTATATATGATTTATGTTTTATGTTATGTGCAATTTATGTTGAAAACCATATTACCTGTATTCGCTGACTAGCCTCTCCACGACAGCATATCCGTGTATGTTTAATAAAAGCATCGTTTATCAGGAACTTGTAACTAACATTTTTATTTACAAAGTACCCTGCTCAATGATTTTTTTTCACACCAATGTGCATTTTGATTCTGTGTTGGTATGAAACATTGAAACGCACTCGGTGGTTTGGTGCGTTAGAAAATTGGTGATCATGCAGACGACAAAATGCATACGCGGAGAATTGTTCTATTTTCATATGGCTCTGACGGAACTGAAAACAGATATAACACTCTGACGGAACTGAAAACAGATGTAACGCTCTGACGGAACTCATGACATACATGGGGATACATGACAGCTGAGTTCCGCCAGAGCGTTACATCTGTTTTCAGTTCCGTCAGAGCCATATGAAAATACAACAATTCTCTGACAGAACTCAGTGAGAAGCGGTTTATTGGGATTCCTACCATGAATACGTAAGCATAATGTATGCTTGATTTATGTTTATAAATGTCGATATTTATTTTCATTAGCAACATCATATGGCTGATGTCACTGAAACACAAAAATAACTAACTAAATGTACATGTGCGGAACATAAAGTACATCCTGTGAATTGCGTATATACATCTTAATGCTTTCAGGAGAGACGATACTGGCACAATATATAGGAATATATGGGGAATGGAGTAACGGTAAGTTTCACTATTGTTAACGAAGAATGTATGATACCGCTAATCAAACTTCAATCATGCTTGGGGGGACTAAATCGATGCTTCTAATCCACATGATTTTGGCGCATATTATCTGCCCAATAGCTCAGATACGTATACCGTACGTCAAGGTGAAATTGAAGCATAAAATTTGAACTAAACAGTACTTCATGGCGGACGATGGTTGGTGAAGAAAATGACCGTTCCTATGTTTTGGAACTTGTGACTCTACCCATTTGCCATTTGCTTTATAATTGGAATATACATGTAGTACAGTTGTACATAGAATTTGACATGAATCTCGACCATAATTATCATAATTTAACAGCTGATATATCGTCTTTATTTATGACCCGATTGTATGTTTTCAAAAGCGATGAGTATCACGAAGACACTCGAGGTGCAATGCCAACAAAAATCTAAACGACCGATATTGCGTGGTTTGCTCGCGGAAATTTATACATTGTATATTCAATATATTCAACGCAAGAACCTTGTAATATATCCATGCATAAAGGTCAGGATCAGGTCAAATATCCGTACCTTACAATATGTTTAAAGAAATCTACTATTTCTTTCAAATAAAGCCTGTCATGGTAAGCATCATGTATGCATGGTTACGTATACATTCGTATATCATGTCTTGTATGAGTATATCTGTTACAGAGCCATGTAGCACGATTGAGATGATGGATCAACCCGAGCTTATACCAGATGAGTTTATAAGTATCCCCAACTGGCAACTAGAACCTGAACCCATCATATCCATCTTTACGCCAAATGAATTCAAACTTAACATTCGTGCTAAAAGTAATGACAGTTTGAACACCTGGATAAAAAACATCGAGATCGCATCTTCAACATATTTGCACATGTCTACCCTCGTTACAATGAACTGTTTGCATAGTGCTAACGGTCCACGGAACATGACCTATACTTACGAGCTGACGAATGCCACAACAGCAGGAAGTTATCAGAGCTTTACAGTGGATATCGAAAATTCACTCAAGTCCATACACTACTTCTGCAGAGCGGAGATAACAATAAAGCTGGTACCAGTCAAGTCGATATCTGAAAACTTGGATACATATGGTGTCATCTTGCGGGTCAAGGGCTGTATTGTTCACCCAGGTTGGTTATCAAAATAATTTCAGCATTATATTTAGTTTCAGACAATTTACATTCTTTTTCTAAGATCTACATGTAAGTGCAGGATCATTCCTTTTTCCCCCTGTCAAATTGGTCAATGACCTCAACCTTCGAGGGAATATGCAGAACTAATGTGTCCGCGATACAAGGAATCCGGTTGCGATACCATATTACCTGTTGAATTGACCCATTACTTCTTTAAGGTGACCGGTGACACTCGTAACAATCGTGTCTTGGTTTTTTAGTTGGATGGGAAACACTGTTAAAAGTGATCAAGTGCCCCGGTCGATATTTGATTCGTAGTCAACACTGTATCCACCCAGCCGCCGTACCAACTCATGTGAGTAGATAATAGATATATAATTTGGATACGATATTGGTTATATTCTTACAGATTTACCAGTTGATGACATATGCTTTGAGGAAAATCTTATAGATAATGGAGCACTAGATGTAACCCTACGTAGAAATCCCAGAAAACATATCGCTAGCAATGCATTAAGACCAGGAGGGCGTGGCTTGTCTATTCAAGACTTCCCAATGAATGCGTATATCAATATCACCCTGCATGATACAATGGACATTAATGTTACACAAGTAATTATAACTGGTAAGTTATTCTTATGTTTGGCTTTTGTTAGTGCTCCTTTCGGGTATTTATTTTCATAAATAATGCAACTGCCCTGTGCATATGCACTGAGTGCTGAATTAGATAAAATTGCAAATAAAAATTGTTGTCCTTTATTGACTTCTGTGACAAAAACAACAACATTAGTCAATGTGTGAAGCCACAGGAATTTACAGCCATAGTTTCATTATTTATGAAACATCCCTCGAAGCATTAACACTACCAGTACTAGTATTCATTGGACCAGTCAATTAGGCGTATAAGAAACCTAGCAAGATTTTACTGTCTATGGATCTGTAGGACTAGAACAATGGACTGTATGGCTGAACATATTTCTGGTTTGATATTCATGATTTTCGATATCATATTAATAACACACTTACCTGGTTTTGTGATACAGAGCCAAATCCATAATCAGCAGAAATGTATTCTTGCCATTTAGCAAACAGCTGAAATATATTCCTTCATTTCACAAAGCAGCAGAAAATTAAAACAGTAGAAAAACATCCTCATTTTTGGGACAGAGACGCAACATATTGTAACACCCGCGACACTAACCAGCTATTCGGTAGGTTCGCGTGTACCTGTTTACGAGCGTAAACATAGGATGATGCCATAATAACAGGATAACGACCGAAATAAGTACACTATTCTCGTATACAGGTGGTTGTATTAAGGTGGCGGTCTTTAAGTGTGTATTTACTATATGTGCCCCACTTCGCCAATATATGTAACATAATTTCACATTATTGATTAAGGCCATAACATAGTATTGTTGTGGTTCTGATAACACGCTGAAATAGGAAAGGGTTGGTAGGTTGGAAAAAAACATTTTATTTTTAAACTTATTTGATTGATTATAAGCACTGGAAAATCATCGACCAGCGATGACATCCAGCAACATATCAGTAAGATGTTAAGCGTAGGGGCAAAACTAAGATAAGTAGGGTTATTTTGTTTTTGGTCAAACTCATTTAGTATGGTTAGATTTGTGTTGAATTTCGATTCTGGTCACATGGTCCACCAATTTCATGCAAATTTTCATTTCAGGACGACTGTTAGAAGCAAATGTGTTGTTTGGTAACGTCACTAACACCGGGAACAGGAACTTGGATGCTGTCAATAGCAATAAACTGGATTATCAGTTCAATGGAGTAATGGGTAAAACGTTGTACATTACTGGTATATTGCCTGAAGTTGGCTTGGATCCCTGGATGACAGTGGCGATATTTGCATGTACGTAGAAGTCCTGTTTTATAATCATGTTTAATTTCGGAGTAATCTCACTTCTGACGTCATGCTTCATATTCATTGAAGTCCCACTTCTGACACCATGTTCCATGTTTGATATAATCCCACTTCTGAAACCATAGTTTATGCTCGCTTTAATACCACTTCTGAAACCATGTTTTCTATGTCGCAATAAAACATTATTGTTTTCAGGTAATTTTTCAACACCGGAAGGAGTTTCCGATTCCGTATCACCCACGACAACTTCCACAGCAACGTCCACGACAACGTCCACTTCAGTCCTACCAACACAGAGCACTCCGCCTTCAGTCCTACCAACACAGAGCACTCCGCCTACAGTTCATCCAACACAGAGCACTCCGCCTACAGTTCATCCAACACTGAGCACTCCGCCTACAGTTCATCCAACACTGAGCACTCCGCCTACAGTTCACCCAACACTGAGCACTCCGCCTACAGTTCATCCAACACTGAGCACTCCGCCTACAGTTCATCCAACACTGAGCACTCCGCCTACAGTTCACCCAACACTGAGCACTCCGCCTACAGTTCATCCAACACAGAGCACTCCGCCTTTAGTACAATCAACACAGTCTAGTCAACCTACAACCCAACCAACACCGCCCAGTACGCATTCAGTGCAACCAACACAGTCTAGTACACATATAGTCCAGCAAACAGTGTCTCATTCGCCTGGAATTACTAGTAAATCACCGCCACCTGCACAGAATTGTTTATGCAATAACGTCACAAACATCGTTACAGAGGAAGAGCTGGAGGAGGCTATAGCAGAACTCCAAGAAAAATTGATAGTCCCTGCCAAAACAACATCGTCCTTTAAAAGAACAAAAACATCAGCCCCCGACAAACGTACTTCATCGAAAGTGATTGGTACAGTGGGAGCGGTGACAATGGTAATGGCTGGTCTACTAGTGGTAGCAATGGACATTGGTCATATCATAAATGCTTTCAATTTCGTGAAAGCGCTACTCGGACTGGGAGCTTCATAATTATAATCATGTGTACATACTAGTACGCGTAGGTTTAGAATTATAATGAATGTTGTATTTCGTGTTGTTGGACATGAAGTTTTATACTTGAATTAAAAGATACTGTATAAACGAGTAGAAAGACTGTGGCCGTGTAATTGATATCATATTGAACGGCAAGCAAGGGGGCAAGTAGTCTAGTTCCGGTGGCCTTTACGCATGCCGGAGAAAAACGTTAACAATCGAAGTTTCACGATTCCATACATTACAAGTGACTCAAAGCACATGACATGATGTATTTTGGACAGTTTGCAAGGGTAAATGTGCTGGCGTCTCTAAGCAGATAGGGGTACCCAAATTATACTTATCGACCCAAATTATACTTATCGTCCTATTTTTTGTAAATGCTTGATAATTGTATGAATAGCTCCTAATGATGTGCCAGCACATTGAGCTATTTTCCTAATTGTACATATTCCACCAGTTTCCAAAACATATTTGATTTTCTCAACCCTTTTCTAGTATGTTGCGGTGATGGCGGTGATGTTGCGGTGATGAGGTTCATTTTCAAATAAAATTACACCACTTTCAAATTTCTTAAACTACCAAATAGTTGATGAATAAGACATAACACGACACCATTTCACCATACAAGTTATTTTAAATATTGTATTTGCTCCCACATTAAGAAAAAAACGATTCTTAAATGGGACCGAATTTGGTCAGAAAAAAAGTGACATTTTCCCAAATGATGAAACTATAGGTGTTGCGTTGGGAGTGTGTTTAAGTGTACGTCTATGGTGTCATTTTTGTGACTTCATTTTATTTCAAATTTGTTATTTCATCTTACAGTAGATTCTAAATCGATTTGAATAAAAATTCTAAGATCCAATACAAGAGTATTTGTTCACTTATATATTGTCATGTGACTGATTCCAAACCACGTGTTCAAAAGACAAGGAATTAAAAATTGTGGTGTCGCGTAAGTGTGGTGAAATAGTCTACACTTATTGTATATCTGAATATAAAAATATTAAGTACAGTACTCATCATTAAGTACAAAGTACTGAATGTTCGGCGTTGTGTTTAATTAAATTATTATTGATTAATTTTAAAATTAATTACTAAATATGTTAAGATCTTTATGTATCACATAATAAAATGTTGTGTTAATTGGCAACACTTATGTACGATATAGATGTGTCTCACTTATATTTGAATAGATTTGAGCATCCAAAAGTTCCATGCTAACGCGGTATAATAAATTAAATTTCTCTTTTTCTTCGTGTAAAGTTATATCAGGTAACATGGTCTGCAATATAGTCAGAACCAAACAAACACTTTTGAAGGGGTGGTGTTTGGCATTCTCAAGACCAACGACTCAAATAGAAGTACCAAAAAGGTGTTGGTTGAGCATGGGTATACCACAATACCTATTTTTCGTCATAAGACGGGTAGGTCCTATTTTGCGTTCTGTTGCTTTTATTGGCGAAATTACGCAAAATATTAAACAAGAGGTCCACAAGGGCTCTAGGTCGTTCACCTGTCGTAGTAGTGCATGCAATCCATGATTTGACCTTATGACCTAGCTCTTGACCCAATATCGCGCTTGACCTAGATTTTGTTGAGATGATCATTGTGACTTAAGTTTCATAAAGATTAGGTAAACATTATGACCTTTAGTGACTACACTAGGAATTTCTATGATTTGACTTTATGACCTAGTTTTTACCCAATATCGAACTTTACCTAGATTTTGTTGAGATGATCATTGTGACCAAGTTTCATAAAGATTAGGTTAAAATTGTGGCATCTAGTGACCTATTATTTTACCTTGTGACCTAGTTTTTTACCAAATAATAATCATGACCTAGATCTTGCTGCGATGATCATTGTGACCAAGTTTCGCAGATTAGGTAAACATTATGACCTCTAGTGACTACTAAGGGTTTTCTATAATTTGACCTTGTGACCTATTTTTTTACCCCAAATCGAAATAGACCTAGATATTCATAAATATTAGGTCAAAATTGTGACCTATAGTGACTATACAAGGTTTTTCTAATTGTAGCAAAAAAATAATAGTCGGACAGGGAAGGTAGCGATCACATATTTAATACGCCTGCTACCGTTTCAATTTGCATGACCATTTAGGTGTGGTATCACGTATACTTTATGCTTGTATAGGTTCGAATCCCACTAGGGGAGCACAGACTATTTTACAACAGCACTTATCGTGTCGATCATATGGCAGCAAGAAAGCTGCCCCGTTTTGTTTTATCTTTACCAAACCATCACAGGCGTAATATGTAGTCACATTGATACTGGTTATTTGCACAACTTTTTGGGTTGTTCGTGACAGCCAGGAGGTCTAGAGCAATGATGCCATACAGTATAATCATGTGCGAATCCCACTATAGGTGTAAACTATTTCACAAGAGCGACCTTTGTGCAATGTGTCAAGTCGTCCTGTGTATACTCATGAGCTTAATCTATACTCAGTACATTTAAAAACGCACTTTTTGTGCAATCCACACTGGTTGCAAACAAAGGGATTCGACCCGATAAAAATATCTTTCACATCTATACTATGAATACTTAAGACAGGGGTCTTTCTGTATGACTGGCCCTCATATACCCAACTCAACATTATGTCCAATATTTTAAACAAGCCGAATACAACCATTTAATTTGTACTGCACACTTCAAGACAATATAATATTATACATAAAAAATACAACTTTTATCAATACACGTACACAATGTCGCCTGTGTCGAGCATAGAATGTTCACAAAATGCGTAAAACCCGGTTTGACGACATAACCCTGCACAGACAGAAACAAGAAAACGGCCTTCGATAAAGAAGAGAAATCATTATTTACACACGATCTCAGGATATTAGTACGACGATTTGATAGTGGGACATATGTTTTGCAACTTACCGCCACCTATATGTTTCTGTTCCGCTTAAATAGACGATAATCCGAGTTCAGGGAGAACTGATATTCAATTTCTAATATTTACATTCATTTCGACCATTGCAGTATCACGTGACGAATCATGTGACAATATAGAAAATGATTGGTGTTCGGGTAATACCATGCAACTCTTCAGCCAATCAAATTACTCGTAACAAAAGCCGTGCTGTCACTGTCAAAATGGCAAAAGTCGGCGAATTGTTTTCAGTCAATGTTGTTGAATTGCTGCTTTCGTCTAGCTAAGCTGTACAGAAACGGACGAGTGTCGGTGAGTTAATCCAAATATGTTCCTCTACTAAATCGTCATACTAATTTCCTGAGATCGTGTGTAAATAATGATTTCTCTTCTTTATCGAAGGCCGTTTTCTAGTTTCTGCCTGTGCAGGGTTATGTCGTCAAACCGGGTTTTACGCATTTTGTGAACATTCTATGCTCGGCACAGGCGACATTGTGTACGGATATTGATAAAAGTTGTATTTTTTATGTATAATATTATATTGTCTTGAAGTGTGCAGTACAAATTAAATGATTGTATTCGGCTTGTTTAAAATATTGGACATAATGTTCAGTTGGGTATATCAGGAGCTGTTCTATTAATAGGAGTGTGTAACGCGCCATAGCCTCGTGAGATCTCAGCCGTGATCACGTGAGCGATACTGTCGAGTCGGCCATTTTGTAAAATCTCGCCGATAGCGTCAACAATTACAGCCAACTTATTTTCAGTGCAATTAGTTCCTTCAACCCTATATCGTTTAAATAACATAGTCTTATGTTTAGATAAGTTGACAGACAATGTATTTGTGTGAATACATTCTCAAGTATCGGTCGATTTATCACAGAAATTGAACATCACAGTTGGCTGATTCCTAGTCTGAAGCCGCCTTTGTTCTTCAAAATGGCGTGAAAACAAATTTTATGCACTTTTGCTCAACGCCATGTGCACTTAATCTTTATGTTTTAACAAAATATATATATATCTTTATTTACAAACTCGGCACATACGTGCCTTTGGTAATATAACACAAAACAGCACAAATACATTCAATACATACATACTCTCATACATGCAAGAACATTCATATAAATACATACAAACAAAAATACATGGAAACAAACATGATTAAATGGTGGTCGATAAATACAATTAAATACCGTGGTTGGTTATTAAGACTTTAAAAGAAGAAATTTTAGTTATCTAATTTAGATTTTTCAACTGGTCATTTCTGATAGAAAAGGGTTCTCTTAAAAAAGTAGCAATTTTATATAAATGTTTTTTATTCTTTGAGGACATTATATTAATAAACTTGTTCAAAGTGGGCCATGATGAATTTCCTAGATATTTATTTCGAATATTACTGTATAGAGGACAACACATTACAAAGTGGAATTCAGATTCAACCTGATTAAGCGGACACAATTTACATATACGATTTTCTCTTGGAATATTGTTTGCTCTACCCGTTTCTATATTAAGGGAATGTGAAGAAAGTCTAATAGATGTCATATGTTTTCGCAAATTATCATTATCAATTAATCGAATGTAATCAGAACACTCAAAGACGCACTTAACTTTTTTGAAATATTCTAGTCTGGACATATCGTGTACAGTTGATTGCCATTCCTGAATAAATTGATCACGAAGTCGTCTTTTAAGCAAAGGGAGATAATTCGTATCAAAGTTTCCAAAGATATTTGTACATCCTAAATCATCAAAGATTATTTTCATTTTATTAGCCCAACAGTTCGTATTATTTGTTTGGCGTTGTTCATCAAAAACCTGTCGAATAAAAGATTCATTATCTGACATAATTTTAAAAAAGAATTTTAATGACCTCTCTTTAGCTAAAACGTATAAGGGATATCTTCCCAGCTCCCCAAGAACAGCACAATTTGGTGTATTCGCACGCACACCTAATATCTTTTTGCAAAATTTGATATGTAATTTATCAATTTCTTTATACTGATATACCCCCCAAACTTCTGAGCCGTATAGTAATATTGGTACAACCATTGTGTCAAATAGATGCAATTTAGTTTTTATATTTAAATTTATTCTGTCAAATAGTGATAGCAAATTATGGTACGCTTTTAATGCTTGATCGCACAACGTTTTTACTGCATGCTTTAAATTCCCATTGCTAATGAAATGGATACCAAGGTAAGTAAAGTGATCAACAATCTCAAGCGCATCATTATTGATGAAAAATTGTTCGTTATGTAATTGTTTTCTTTTTTCAAAAACACAAATTTTAGTTTTATTTACATTTATTTTCAATCCCCATTTAATCGAATAGGTATTAATATGATTAATTTGAGCTTGTAAGCTTTGAGGGTCGGTCGTAAACAAAACAATGTCATCCGCGAAAAGGATTAAATACCTTGAGAGTAGACTTATGTCGTTCTCTGTTAATGAGTCAATGTTTATACAATTTGTAATGTCATTTATAAAAAGGATGAATAATAACGGAGACAAGGGCTCACCTTGTCTCAGGCCTACGGTGACATCGAAAAAATCAGATATGTTCATGTGAGAAGACAACTTTACGCATGATTTAACCGATGTGTACATAGCTTTAAGAATATTTAAAATTTTACAGCTGATTCCAGATTCCAACAATTTTACCCACAATCCATCACGAATTACCGTATCGAAAGCACGTTCATAGTCAATGAAAACACACCATAGTTTTTTATTTTTCGATAATATTTTTTGAATAATACTGTGTAAAATAAAAACTGCGTCTGTAGTAGATTTTTTATCCCGAAAACCAAATTGAGAGTCATTAAATAAATGCTCATTTTCACACCACGTGTTAATCCTGTTTCTTAATAATAATGAGAAAATTTTGGCAATTACATTAATGAGTGTAATACCACGATAGTTCGCAGGACACCTTACATCACCTTTCTTAAAAATTGGTACTATTGCCCCCTTTGACCAGTTTTCTGGGTAAACACCGGAGTCAAATATATGATTAAAAACATTACATAGATAAGGAGAAATAAAGTCACAGGAGTCTATGAAAAAATCAGCAACATTATTATTGATATCGCAACTTTTATTGCGCTTCAGCTGATGGATTGTTTTTCTTACTTCTTCGATAGACAACGGAGAATCAAGTTGATCGATATAAAGCGTAGAGTCACGCTCATTTGTATATTCATTTTTATTAAAATCGCAATGGGGTGTATTTGAGATATTTTCAAAATGTTGTAAGAATTCTTCCATTCCTACGTTTGTAACATCTTGTTTTTTCTTATTTTTAAATTTATTGATATATTTCCAGAATTTCCTTGGTGAGGTTTTACTCATGTTCTCCAATTTATTCGATTCTTTACAGAAATGTCTGTTCTTACATTTACGTTTCACTTTCGCATAATTTGCTCGGCAGTTTAAAAATGAAATTTTATTAAGATCTGTGGGGTTAGATTTAAATTTTCTTTTTGCGTTTAGAAAACTAGATTTAGAAATTCGACATTCATCATTAAACCAGTCCGCCTTATTTTTGAGAGGCTTACGTGTGTTAGAACAAGTTTTGCCGAAGTGGGTGAATGATAT
Source organism: Spisula solida (assembly GCA_947247005.1). NCBI lineage: Eukaryota > Metazoa > Mollusca > Bivalvia > Venerida > Mactridae > Spisula > Spisula solida. The sequence goes on along the minus strand of OX365944.1, from coordinate 48,546,176 downwards.
ATTGGAAATGGTATTTGTAAATTGATCAATACATTGATTAATATCAATTTCATTCGATGAAAGGTTATTAAAAATATCATCAAATATATGACGCTGGGATTCAAGGTTGGTAAGAAATTCTTCTCTACGGGAACTATCCCACACAATTCTGTTAGTAGTATTATTAACATTATTTGGTAAAACATTATGATTACATGCTAAAGAAAATATCAACGGACAGTGGTCTGAAAACTCGGTCATATCCATAACACACATGCTGGATATATATTGAAAATTATCGTATTGTGAGATTAAATAATCAACAGTACTAGAAATAGTTTTATTTCTGCACACAGAATTATAAGTAAATGATCCCTCCTCTAATCTGCCATTTGTAATGAAAATATCATTGCTTTTACACAAATTTAGTAGTTTTAATCCGAAAGAATTTACGACACTATCGCAGTTTTTACGATCAGGTAAATTAGCTGGTAGCTTGTCATCACAAGGTAAGTCAACAAATCTACCAAGATTAAGATCAATCACGTGATCGGGTAAAATACCAGTGCGAGAATTGAGATCTCCAGTTAGGTAAATTGTGCCTAACTCACTATAACGACGTATATCGTTATTCAATGTATCAAAGAAGTCAAAATTATGCAAATTTGACCTGGGATTGGTATAAACAGGTGAGTTTTCTGGAGGTATGTAACATAAACATATAAATACATCAGAGTCATACAAGGTGAGTTCTTTACTGATTTTAAACCACAACATACCGTTACTATTGTGGCTTGAAAGAGTAATATAATTACGGTATTTACTTTTGAAATATACTGCTAAACCGCCACTAAACCGTTTCGCGGAACGGTTTGTCTTTGGACGGGGACAAGATAAATAATCAAAACCATCAATCGACAGATTCGAAATGTCAGAGCTCCAGGTCTCGGTGAATAGTAACACATCAAAATCACTTACAAAGTTCAAGAAGTCACAATCATTGAGCTTCGATTTAAGTCCTTGGACATTCCAAAGCAAAAACGATAACTGTTCTGTGTTCGAATCCTATTTCGGGTCGCCCTGGGGCAGGAGGTGCACATTTTCTACCGTGAATGCCTGATTATTGACATAAAGTTTATCATAGGCAAGTGTTGCAGGTTTGTTCTGCCTTTTAGCCTCCACATAGGCTGGAATTAGTTTTTTTCTACGGTCTTGGATAGCCTTGGGGAATTGGTCCGATACGCCGTATTGAGATTCTCTATTAAATGTTTCGTATGCCCGATGTTTCACGGCTAGCTTATCCTGATGAAAATTAAACTTCACAACTATTGGACGGGTTTTTCCAGGTTGGAATTTGCCAATTCTGTGGGCCCTATCAATTTTGATTAAAGATTTGGCATTTTCTAACTTGAGATCATTCTCACAAAAGTCTAATATACGTATCGTACAATTCTCGGACTTGCGTTCTTCAGGAAGGTTCAATTCTGTTATCCCATGGAATAGGAGATTATCCCGCATTGACCTGGATTGCAGGTCGATGATTTGTTCCGCCATATCGGACTTTTCTGATTGAATAGTTTTTAAGTCACGTTCCATTCCTTCAATTTTTTTGGATTCTTGTTTCAATTGTTTGTCCATGGATGTTTGTTTTATAATAATTTCGTCACAGGTTTTAGCGTCCATAGTTCGGCTGATTTCCAGATCACTGATTTTTGTGTTTGTAACTGATAGCGTAGATTCAATGGTTGATACGCGGTTGTCTAATAGGGTCATTTTCTGAGACATTGATACCAGCTGTTGCTCAATATTGTCTAGTTTATTTAGCCTCTTGTCCATATAATCTAATTTGTCTAATATTATTTGCTGAAAATTATTGTTCGGTGCTGTCGGGGACTGTTGAGTATTACAAGGTGTAAACAGTTGTTGTGGATAATGACCGGGGTATGGTGGTATCGATGCCAAGAAGCCTTGAGCCACAGGTGTTGCTGGTGACTGCAGAGGTTGTTGGGCCATTGTTGGTTGCTGTTGGTGATTTGCAGGACGTTTCTCTGGTAGGATAGTAACTGAGTCTGGCGAAGCTTGAGACTTTGTCCTTTTCTTTCTGGCTTTCTGACCCATTCATAAAATAACACTGTCTTATCGATTATCATCCGTGGTGTAAAGCATGAAAAGTTTCTTACCGATTGGGTCGTCTGGTGTACAGTACAAAATAAGTCCAACGAATAGTACAACAAGGACTATATGTTTTGATAGCGCAATTTAGCACAATTTAGTATAATCCGTAAAATAACTCCGTATAGACAGTTGAGCTTACTTTTGACACAGTTTACATATTTTCCCGCGCAGAAAAGACAAAGCACTGAGCACAGAAAAGCCAGAAAAAGCAACTAAAATCCATTATTTCAAACGATCGTTCTTTTGAAGTGACATCCGATACTTAGCACAAACGTTTAGCACAAATTTTAATAGGTTCCAAATATCAAATGTTTGCATAGTTCTCGAATTTCTTCTAAATTTTCACAAGAGAGAAAAATACAACCGCCATCTTTGCGCATGCGTATACCGTATTTTAACAGTAAAATTTTGATAATTATAAACTATTTATAATTCTCGAATGGTAGAAAACAATTGTGCTGCCGTATGAATTGAATTAAGAAATTTGGATGCGTTCAAAAATCGTCCATTTTACATATCTAGCCATCTATTGACGCATTATTATTTTTTACATGTCTGTGTTAAATTACACTTAACTACTATATTATGTGACGCATTTTCCTTTTTATTGTTTTAAATCGGTAGTACTGACATACGAGCATTGCACGTGATAATTTTTTTAATTATTTATTGAATGGACAAAAAAATATTAGGCGGGTAAAAACAGGGATTTAACTATACTTTCACAAATATCTGGGACGATTATATTCAGTCCCAGCAAATACTGTATGTATATTAATTATTAAATAGAAAATACCAAAAAGTTTGCATCTACATATATGAGAGAAATAAAGAATATAGCAAGAAACATGTCAAAAAATAAAGTGTTTAATGTTTTTTTGTGATCTATGCTAATCATTTATTTGTTTATAGCGAAGTCAAAGTCAAGTCAAGTGAAATACCCTTTATTCGCTCGATCATTTCATGTTTACATGAAAAAATGAGGTGACAAAATGTAACAAGAAGCTTAGCAAGATCTGATCAAAGTTTAAGTATATAGGTGCCAGATTTTGACACCATATATTGATTGGGAATATATTGGAACCCCACTGTGCAAACAGCTTAATGGATGGCGACCTTGATTGCTTATCTCGATAGGGCACAGTGACTTATTAGGTTTATTACATAACACGATATAATTGTCAAAACCAATCATAGAAACTGCACACAGGGGTTATGTATTGTTATGTAATTACCAAACCACATAGTGGGATTTTGTTTCTGTGAAATATATTATATACATGTTATTATAACGTGTTAAGAATTATGAAGGGGTCTGGTGTAGATCTATTCTGCATGTACTTGTGTTCTTAAAGTACTAAATTTTTGACCGAGGCAATTTTTAGCACTTATGGAGAAATCACAGTTTTCTTGTTGTAAATAACTTTGTAAATTATGATGAAGTATGTTTGCAATATATGCAAAGCATGTATTATATTTAACGACTTATTAATGTCAAACCTTTAAGTTTAGTCATTTAACGGATAGCACATGTAAACTTATCACTGACGGCCTTTTTAGCTCGCCGTTGTTCGTTGATTATTTGTTTGTTTTCAATAAAATGTAGAAAAGTATGAAGTTCAGTGTTTCGGCACTCTAAAACATTTTAATTTATCAAAATAGGATATGTATTCAACAAATGACGCTAATTTTACTATAGCAAATACTATACTAGGACGTTCGAAATGGTGGAATATATTTTAAGTGACGGCTTTTTGAATCGCCGTTGCGCGCTTAATAATTATTTTGTCTCTTAAAAAATTAGATAACAAGAAACTAGAATCTTAAAGGGTTTTATAACACAAAACTTTTTCGAAATCGTATAATAATTGATAAAACGATAAACAATTTCAGTAATCTGTCCGATAGTAGCGCAAAAAACGTACGGTAAACAGCGCTAGGAATCGAGCGTCTGCAATCGATCGATAACCACGTGACCAGCGAATTATCTGATTATACCAACGGCGCAGAAAAAAATCAATAATTGGTTGATAAAGAACATCGATTCATTTCCCCTCGTGTTATCTAGGCCCTGGGTATATGAGGGCCAGTCATAAAGAAAGACCCCTGTCTTATGTATTCATAGCATAGATGTGAAAGATATTTTATCGGGTCGAATCCCTTTGAACAAACCTAGGGAAAATAGGTAGTGTGCGTTTTTAAATGTACTGAGTATATATCAAACGATTACATGTACCGTGTTTTGTGATGTAGTCATATTGATAGTTATTTGTACACCATATTTTGGGAGTTGTTTGGATAGCAGAGTTGCCTAATTAGGCAAGGCACCTGTATTGTACGTTAAGGGTACGTATAGGATTATACCAATTTTTTTACGCCTATTGTGTTTTGAGAAACATGTTTTTCTAACTGATAATAATCTGTTGATTCTCGACACCTCATTCCTGATGTTATCCATTGTTGTAAGGGTAAGAGAGATGTCAGTTTTTACCGGGTGACTAGCAATACTGGTACCTTTTATATTTCGTCTTTGGTATGATGCTGCCTTGGACCTCCCGAAATCAGAGCAAGATGCTCCACCACTACTAGGATATAGAGGAGGTGGTATAGGTTTTAATCCCACTATGTATATTTTCCGAATATATATGATGCTGCCTTGGACCTCCCGCAATCAGAGCAAGATACTCCACCACTACTAGGATATAGAGGAGGTGGTATAGGTTTTAATCCCACTATGTATATTTTCCGAACATATAATTTCTACAAATATCAATAGGATTCGCCATAATCCACCATATTGATTAATAAGTGGTTCCGAGACACCATTATATATTTAATTTTTTTGCAAAATATTTGCCTCAATGGACCTTGAACAACTAGAGCTGTCTAATATACCCCAGCCGGCAAAGGGCCATAATTCTGCCAATATTCATTGCAGCGCAAATTCCTTTCTTCATGCACATCTATATGTTGAGGTTGTTCATCTGTGAAAGTTTGAGCGAAATCCTGCCAAAACTGCAGGAGTTGCGTCCACAAGAATGCGTCTACGGACAGACAGACAATCTGAACTCAGTATACCCCCTTGCAACTCGTTGTGCAGGGGTATAAAAAGGAAAATAAGACTAACACATATTTCACTGGAGCAGCATTTATTTTTCCAGTGTGGTACAGCCAAATCAATAATTTACACCTTGAAACCTGTGCTACTACGACGACCACGAGCCTTCTCAAACTTGCGGCCCTTAGAACGTACAAATGGTCTGAAATAAAAAATAAATTCAACAATTAATGAAGTGTTACATTATGTCAGGCATACAACAAATGAACTACCAGTTGTACCAACTCTTTAGTTTGAAAAACGGCAAGACTTACAGAAGTAGAATGCAATGGTCACCACAATGCATATGACATTTAGTTACTACTTATAGTTGTGATCCGTAATTTACTGTACAACGCAAAGCATCCTCTCAGAATCCCTCTTAAGTTTCAGATAGAAACCTCAAACTTCAGATAAACATCATTCTTGTCAGCCCAAAATACATGTAATTAAATCACCAGACCCAGATCTTCTGAACTTCTCACTCCAAGCTAAATCTCAGCTCAAATATTGTGGTAGATCTTGAATTTTCATGCAAGATCAGACTCAAAATTCGAAGTAATAAACATTGTGCTGAGTGAATTACAGCAAAATAACACAAGCTCCAATTTAAGATCATTCTTAAACTCGGACTCAGATTTCGACAAAATATCCCTTTGAGCAAAGATTTCTCCTCAAGATGTTTCGGGATATCAGGGCCAGATTTGCTACCACCAAGCGACAACTTTCATTAACTTAGAATCAAAATGCCCAAAGAATAATTTCAATCATGTATTTTCTGCCAATGTAAATATATTATACGTACGCAGTGTGGCTGTGTGGAACACCTGGAGCCCGTCCAAAGTGCCTGTATGCATCACGGGCTTTTCTTCGGCCTGAAAGACAAAGTGAAAACCTTGTACATGAACATTCAGAAAATAAATAAAGGCAAGTTAAAGGACAAATTATCAGTCTTCACTGCAAGCAAATGCTTTGACAAATCTGCCAATGAATCAGTTAGTAGGGTAAGTTTCAGAGCATGTATGAAGTTAACTGTGTGTAGTTGAACCAACGTGTCCCAATCGCAAGGAACACAACAGGATATAGCGAGGTCAACATTTTATCTACCAGTGTGAAAACGCCACACTATATACATAGTCTGGAGCTGGCACTGGCCTGAGAATCATCACAAATTCTGAATTTTCAACATATTTTTTACTGATAATATGCACTTTAATATCACCAATCACAATAAATATCACCCCTCATTGCCTACAGTGGAATATGCCGATCAGAAAGTTCACATTGAGTGATCTCTTATACTTGTAATTTATTATAGCGTGTTACATATATAATACAGTATGGCGATATTAACCTGATCCTAAACTTGGTGCATTATATTTTTCAATGGTTCTTGCAATGAATTTGTCATTTCCACAAACAAAACATACAATAACGGTTCTTTAGATATGTGTTTGTACTACACCTTGGGCCTATTTGTAATATTTTCTGCTAAGGAAAACATACTACAGCAGGAGTTCAATATAGACAAGAAATCATTAAAATATGCTATTAGAAGGCAAGAGCAGTGATTTTTTCCCTTCTTTGTTTGCTACCGGTAAACAGTACCTTCCCAATTTGAAAAAGGCTTTAATTTTCCCAAATTTGAAGGCAGAAATTCCCAATGAAGATTTAAACAAGACTGCGTTCATTAAACGCTTATGCCCCCTGTGGAAGCCTTGTCCATAAATAAGTCTAAGTCCAAAATTAGGTCAAGGTGAAGGTCAAAATGGGGTCAGGTGATACAGGTGTGTGGAGAGTGTTCATATACAACATCCATGCAAGTTTGGAAGCTTTGTAGCAAGCCATAAAGATGCTAGAAGAAACGGTCAATTTGGGTTAACCAGGACGGACGGACAGGTGAATCACTATATGCCTCCCGATCTATCGATACGGGGCATAAAAAAATAATTTCAAAATCAGACATAAAATGACAAAGTTACGAACATTTTTAACAAGAGGTCAAGCAAGTTTACAGAAACCAGTAAATAGTCACATGTAATCTCTTTTTCTGTTTTATTTGGCCTTTCTGCTTTATGAAAATTCCCAATTTCAAGTTGTCACGATGCGAAAATTCCCAATCTGAACGGACCCGGACCCTTTCCCAAAGAGGCGAAAAAAATCACTGAAGAGGATCATGTCGGCAACTCTGTACTCAGGGGTTCTACCGAGGCATAATGCCAAATCTGGAAAATTTCGTTTCGAGTGCAATAAGCACACATCCCTGCACCAAAAATCTGTTTCAAACAAACTCGAGTCATTAATTGTTTATTTTTTATCAAATAACCTTTTCTGCAGAAAAGTTCTTTTAAGCGCAGCAAAATCCATATTATTCCGGAATTAATAGGACCCATAAGTACTACAGTTGGTTGGGAAAACCCAATGGGAGATATTGGCTATTTTCTTGCAAACTCAAATAAATTACAAACCTTGTACAAGAACTGTGTTTTGTCCTTTGGGGGCTTTCAATGCCAACTGGTCAAAGGTCATAATTTCTCCACCAGCCTTTAGGATACGGCCACGTGCACGTTCTGTCACTTTAAGAGCACAAATCTGAAAATTATGAAAGTTTCAAACATAAAGATACCTTTTTTCTTGCAACTGTATAAATGATTTTGTTCAAGAAATGTTGTTTCTTAATTTTGCAGTAATATATGGCATACAATTCACCTTTAGAATCAGTTTTTCTGGACTGTTTCTAACCATTATCAACTTATCCTTCAGCAAGAAACCATACACTTTTTCTCATATGGAGGAAACTTTACATTGTTGTCAAAAGACTCAAATTTTCAAGGAAGGGTATGACCTGTTACAACCAGGAATTGAACCCAGTTTGCCCGTTTACAAATTTAGCGCACCATTCACTGAACAATGGCTCTGTCCAAATGAAGTTATAACTGATACAAAGACATTACCAGTACTGTACATAATACTGCTTCAATTCAAACTGCCTAATTACAATAATTACAAGTGAGCTTTATTGCGCGATTTTTGGTTTTTAACTTATTTCACAAATTGATGAATTCACGATCGAGGATCTAAAATATTAAATTCGCGATAAAATCAAGAAAGATTTAACAAATTCTAGTAAATAAATACAGTAAGCATGTAATAAATATAACCAAACATTGATTATTTCTAATTACTAGATCTACTGTAGTTCTTTAAATGCATTTCTTACATTGCACTAGTTAATCGTGTGTTCACAGTTATTAGTTAATAGGGCGTCGTATGTTACATTTCTACTAATCTTTATTGTTTTCTAAACAAACGTTTTAACAGTTTCATGCTTGTGAAGATCTTATACGGATACACATATGTTATAAAAATATACTACATGTGCATGCATACCAAAATAATATTTACACCCAAAACGTCTTGTTCAAGACTTGTGGTTTATATTTACTTTTGAAATTGCCCAGATACGTCTTACTACTAATCGCGAAAGTTGACAAAAACTACCGCAAATAATACCGGAATTACAGTAATAGGAATCTAAATTAGTGGGTCAAAAACAGACCAAATTGACTGACTCACATGCAGGATATTTCAATACAGACTAGGGTAATACCTTCAATTTTGGTACTTTGAGAAGTCTCAAATCATCAGTGACAGTTCCTACAACTACGGCAGTTTTGCCATCACGGCCAGTTTTCTTCATCATACGATCCTGTAAGAAAAAGTTGTACGTAATTAACATCATAGCGTGAGCCAACATTTAACCAGGCCTCAAAAAATATTTTTAATAGCAATTGTCCTGCAATATAGACAAAGAATAAAAACCCCAAATCTTACCCATCCTCTTAAAGAAATAAAGAAGGAAAAAAATTCGCAGAACGAGCAGACAAGTAAATTCATTGAGGCCTGAATTAACTGAAACTTGAAATGTGCCAGTTAAACTTATTCCGAGAAACACCTGGAGACCAACACCAAAAGAGGTACAAAACCATTAATTCGACATCTACACAGTATTTGTGTTCTTCATGTATTTTCGTTCATGTACCAGAAGAAATCTGAATAATTAATACTTGTCTAATTAACAAATCTGATAATCATAGGATAAGCATGGAATATGTCACACTTCGGACACCATTTTTACAATTTGTTTATTTTTAAAATACATTTGTATATAACTTATACTGTAACATTGAACATAAATTATCTGGCATTGATCACGCTAGATTGAGAACAGGTTAAATAAATACTAACCAATCGTGCCAAAGAAAGTGGAGGTCTGTTGGTCTTGCTCATAAACAGCCTCTTGAGAATAATCTTGTTGAACTTGGCATTCGTACGTCTGGCCAAGAATCTGTACAGCTGAAACAGTAGAGTTAACATTGAAGGCAAGCTATAAAATTGACACTGCCTGGTTGGGTATAACACTAGTATTAAGTACTAAAGTGTGTTGAAGCAGCGCATGCAAGCCGTGATTTGACCTAGTGACCTAGTTCTTGGCACCATTTGACGCAATATCACACTTGACTTAGATTTTGTTGAGATTATCACTCTGACCCAAGTTTCATAAAGATAGGTCAAAATTGTGTGTACAGGTCATTTCGTAATCATGCTTAATCGTAACCAAATTAGTATTGGCGAACAGATTTATTGCTTTTAATCATATAAGTATATTATATCATCGTAGAAATGTGTTTTAAAGGTGTTGAAATAGTTTGATCTATAAAATTTATTTATAATTTCGTTAATATTCACGGAATGAATAGCAAATTGTATTTCGAGCTTTTTAGAAGGTCGGTTATGAATCAGCCGAAATATGGTTACAAAAGAGCCCAAAATGGACAGTTACGAATATGCCTGGTTACGAAATAGCAGCACACCAACATTGTGACCTCTTATGACTACACCAGGTCTTTCTATGATTTGACATTGTGACCAAGTTTTTGACCCCAGATGACCCAATATCAAACTTTACCTAGATTTTGTTGAGATGATCATGTGACCAAGTTTCATAAAGATTAGGTCAAAATTGTGACCTCTAGTAACTACTCGAGGTTTTTATATGATTTGACCTTGTGACCTGTTTTTTTATTCCAGATGACCCAATATCGAACTTGACCTAGTAGGGGTTTTGACCCTTAAAATTTCCAAAAGGCCAACTTTTGACCCTCAAGATTCAGGTAAAATTTAGTAAAAAGTATCGAAATGACCCTTTAGATTCAGACGCTAGTGAAACCCCTGAGCACTCGATGGCACTTTGCTGCACTGCAACAATCTGCTATCCACGAGAATTTGCGGGTACTGATATATCTTTGTGCTTCTTTAGGTATTTGTAAAGAAAACATTTCCCAGCCTAGTGCAATCTACCACTCAGGCACCAGAACACCAAACTGTGGTTTAAATTATGTCAAAATAAGTTTTAAACCAAATCAAGCCAAACACAAAATTGCAGATTTATTGACAAGGCCTGTTCGTAGTTTGTCTATATATTACACAAGTTAATGGAGCTAACTCGCATTACCACTCGTTTTCGAACTCGTATTTTCCATATGCGGCGATAAATCGTCTGTCAGTTTGGTGTTCTGGTGCCAGTGGTAGCGCTTTAGTCAGGCAACGACCTATTGGCTAGCTTCGTAGTCAGAGCTTAAACTAGTAACGTTAATTATGACTGGGGGCCATGGGTTTGTCACTTTGTATCCTAGTCCTACAAATATGACTTTCGGTTTGTTTTTTAACATTTGGACTTTCGTTTTCAAACCTAAGTCATACTGAAAAAGCTCAATTTCATATCGCACGATTCCGCCCAAATTTACAGCGGAAGGTTTTACATTAAAATCAAAGTGAATTTTACTTGTCACGTTGTTATGATGCAATATTGTAAAACCTAAACCATTATTGTACTCATCAATTGAAGTTGTTACCTTGGGAAATGCGTTATACATCCAATAATTTTAATCCAAATACCGGTTCAATATTTACACTCGTTGACTTTCAATATGCAAAACACGTTGACCGCATGAATGCATACAGCGATCTGATTGAAGTAAAATATCGGTCGATACTGGATTACAATTTTTTTGTAAACGAAAATTGTAGTAATACCAGTGAGTAAGTGTAATGTTTTCGTTTGATTTGTAATGTAATATTGACGCAACCAAAGCGCTTACGCAATCGTGTAACACAGCAGCGGGCAGAACCAGCTGACAATCGAGTTTACATCGTTTAATTCAGCTTGAAATCAAATTTAACTTGTATACATTGAATTTAACTATTGCATTATAAGTTAAGTGTTGATATGTAAGTTTATGTCATACTGGTTGGCGAGTAGTTTCCGACAGCGAGCAGTATCCGACATTTGATATTGTTTCGTATTTCAGCGTAGCTTTTCAATCAAATTGAAGAATATAATGTAAGAACTGCATCATAGCAACAAGTGTGTGGCTAAAAATTACAATTCACGTAAATAAAAAAAACAATATCAAGAAATTCACGTAATACAATGATAATTTCAACCTCTTTTGCTGGGGGATGAACTGTTTGATGAAATGCGCAATGAAACTAACAAGTTTGTCTATTAATAGCCATGGTATTGCCAGAGTCGTTGATAAAGCTAATTTTAGCTTACAACGGGCATCAACGGAATCAGCGACCCGAAACGGAAATCGGCGATAGAATAATATTGACAAAATACGTCATTATTGACGTCTATCTAATTGACGTTGGAGTTTTTTACTTATTGGAAAATGATATGACTACAAGGCTCAAATCGTCGTCTGCGGTGTACTCTAAACTACGATAGACAACTCTTAAACTATACGTACAGCCAATAGGAGTTAATTCCCCTTATTTTAGAGGCTCAATACGGGGGAAATAAACTATTATTAGAAAATAAATGCGAAATGTCGGCTACTGCTACTCTTCGTGCAAATAACGGCCTAAAGTAGTGACCCCTTTGTGGCCCCAATTACAGTACACTGTGTAACATTAAAAGTACCAAAATAGTGACAAATATTTCGGACTTGAGCCCAGGATTATTAAGAGGTAAATTATTTTCTTCAAAGCCACATCGTATCCTAGAAAAAGTGAGAAAACATGCAAAAATTGTCGGAAACTGCTCGCCAACCAGTACAGTATATTGATATTTCGACGCAACAACACGTATCTTGGTAATTTTTATTTGCGAAAGGAGATTGAGCATTCCCGTCTAGACGTTGGATACTGCCAAATTAGCCAATCATCAAAGTAACTCAGTATTCATCACGTCTAGATTTCAGGACTATTTGTATCCCTGTCAGACCAACCTGCACTTTTTCTTTTATTATTTACTACTAGTATTACAGTGTCAACACAAGTTCATGACTTGAGGAACTAAACAGAGCTTTACAACAATAAATAGTTAATGATGCAGTGTCCACAGTATTCAGTAATTGATACACTAGACTATCTGCACGGACACAGTACCAAAGTTTACCAGTCTCATTTTGTAGGTCTAGTTCTGATTCTGACAAAACTGTCATTTTAGACTGTCGTCGCATGATTTCAACATAAATTACGGCTATAGCTAAAGGAATGTTCTATTCGTATCAATTAAATACATTGTTACAGCGTGACACCTACAACTTACCTTCACCAAGAGCCGAAGATAAATATCATCACTTTTTGGAGCTGTACGGTGCACCTTCCGCTTGTAGCGGTGTGTGATGTCTATACCCTGAAATATAGAGAGGATAGTCTGTCAATATCACTGCCTTGGCAAACAATATGTAAATGAATGATTTGATGCAACGATTATTACAGAAACAGTAGATTACAAATAGCACTTCTATATTATGTATCTCACCATTTTGGAATTAAACCGGAAAAGGAAGTAAGCTGTGACAACACACGCTTTTTCCCGTTTCTACTGTTAATTTCAGAGTCGATGTGGGGAACCAGCCATAATCGGTGCAAAGAAGAATATGTTCTACGCAGAAAAAGAAGAATTGCGATTTCATAAAATTACACTTCGACGAATTTCTGATTGGCCACCCTATAAAATGCGATATATTCAATAAAAAAATATAAAGTTGTGTTATCTGTTTATTCCGCGCACAAATCTATCGATGTCCAGAAAGAAACTACGAATTCACAAAATCATCCAAGAGGAACGGTTTGTGCGAAATGGCTTATGTGCATGTCCTCGTGCACGACATGGATGATTTGTGTAACTGGTAGGAATGTATTCTCCGTAAATTGCCTTTTATGAAACACATTGAACTTGGTGAGAATGAACAATGTTTGAGTGCCGACACCACAACTAGAAAATTGCGACGCACGTCGTTTCAAAAATTACGATTTCAATTTATTTTATCCTTCTGCAAAGACTTTGCCTAAAAATAATGCTTACATCTGACAGCTTGTGCTTGTTCCGTATTACTCATTCTCGCAAAGTTTAATGTTTTTCTAAGGCCTAAACTTCCAAAGGAATTGAGAATTTGTAATGATTGTAATTATATAGAAAACGAAGAACATTTCTTACTACATTGTACAAAATTTACAGAAAGTAGGCGTGTGCTCCTCTTGTTTTACAATATCACTGGATCTATTATCGATGATACAGAACAAGACTCAGAAAATTATTTAACCATTCTTAGAAAGCTTCTTAATCCAATCAATCCCGGAGAATGCAAACAAATCTGTAATTTCATTTAAAAAAACATGGTGACCAAATAACTACTAGGTGTTTTAGTGTTTCGATAATGTTTCATGTTACACTAATGTTCACTAATGTTCTATATTACTTTGAATGTTTATTTCAATGTATATATTGTATTGTTATATTTATGCATTATCCCATGGCATGAATTGTCTCGACAATACCCAGCTATGTATGGAAGACACCATTTCATGTGGTTTTCTGAATAAACATATTCTATTCATTTAAGACAATCAACGAAAAATACATTCCTACTGAGTTCAAACATAGCCCATGCCGTGCACGAGGATCACGTGCATATAAGTAATTTCGCACCAACTATTCCGCATGGATGATTCGGTACATAAACACGTGATTTCTTTCTGGAAATTTATTAATCTGGACATGGAATGAACAAATAACACAACTTTAGATTTCTTGATTAAATATATCTCATCCTATTATATTTCATAGGGTGGACGATAAGAAATTCGTCGAAGTGTATAAAAAATCGTGTACGCTACCTTTTTCAATGAACCAATACACGTTACTTGCTTTGCGTCTTAGAAGTTTAGACATATACACTTAACAAATCGTATAAGTTTACACGTGTTTTTACCGTATAACTTTTTTTATTTATTAAAAGTTTTGCATTTCTATTTTATTATGAATAAAGTCAATTATCAATGTTATATTACTTTTTTAAAAGATAGTAAGTTAACAGTTATGTATTCACACTTTGGACCTTTAAATTTATCTTTTTATATTTCTTATACCCTGATGTTCAAAGGCCATGCCATGTAGTCATTCAAATTTTGGAAAACAAGTAATCAATTTTGTAATCCCTTAACTGCATGTGATTGAGAATATTGAAAGTATGTATGAACGATGTGTCATTTTTTCTGTACAAACTTTAATGTTTACATTGTATCCAAACCATGAATATTCAAGCTACCCTGAATTAAATGCTTGACAATTGATAAGATTCTTTTTTGTACATGAGTGCTTTTTGCTCTTCATGCTGTTAAAGATAAATGTCATGTTTAGTTACACTATTCGTTTATTACATGTAAACCTGTCAAGCATTCAATAAGATCTACTTTAGCTTTGTGCTCGCACATTGTTGGTCTACTTTCGCCTTTCTTTTGATCTGACCAGCTACACAAAACTCATTTATGGTTAATATATCATACATTATTTTGATTTGAAACTTATTATAAAGATAATAGAGGGGCCACCTCCTTACATACTTAACAAGATCTAAAAAAGTACACTATGTGCGGCTAGTCTACTTTCGCTTTCGTTTTGAACAGACTAGCCACTCAATACTAGTTTAAAATAAACAAACAAACAAACAAACAAAACTCGTCTATTACATAAAATGTGTACTTAGACCTAAAATATACATGCATCGATAATCTGCTTAAAATAAACTGTTTCTCCAACAGAAATTAGGAGGCAATGTACACAACCCAAGGGAAGAAACTCTACCTCGTTGTAACAATATAATGCTGTTGGAGTTGTTCCCCTTGGATTGTGAAATATGAAAATCTTGTACTATATTGTGATATATGATTTTTTGTTGTAATGTAGTTAAGTTGATTCGTATATTCATGCAATCATTGTAAGGTGGGAGAAGGGATGGTACCCCGACCCTCTCCCTCCTATGACGGGGTTAATAAATGGGCTGCATGACGTAGCTGAAAATTAAAAAAAAACAAAAAAAACATTAATAAAGTGTTCATTCAAAATTAAATACAGCGGTTCATTGAACCATGAAAAAAAACCCACGTAAAATGTACGAGGAATTGACGTGTATGTGTAAATTATTTGTATGTATGGTGAATTAGAATTTTAGATACTATATACATGTATAGTCAAATTAAAATATGCGATGAATCACTCAACAACATGGTAGTTGTGAACTGTTTAACTAAAAATGTTTAGAAGCGAATTTTGATTATTATGGTCAATGGGGAGGTAACCCTGCAAAAATTGCATTTTCGAGGTAAAAAGTCGACAATTTTAAGCATAAATTGGGCATTGTTCTTATGATTGATTTCTGTTTCCGTGATAAGTACATATTTATATACACTAACTGTCTTGAAAACGAACTTAATCAAGACAGCGGACACGTAGCTGCATTAACAATCTGACAAACGCCCGATGAACACACGGCAAAGATGTGTGACATTAGCCTTTGCTGATGTCATCATTTGTTTATTCTGTTTGTAACAATTGAAATCAGATGTTAATAAATCGATTGAATTGTAATTATACAAGTCCAAGCTACACATGTTGAAATTTCAGCAAGATCAAACACGTATTGACCGAGCTGTGGGTGCATATATGTAGTTGACATATACATGCATGTAAGATTTGTTAAGAGTATTTAAAGTGGCCCTCCTGTGTTCTTTTCTCTGGTAGTAAATACCTTTAGAAATGTAATACGTACATGCCCCTTTTCTGCATTTGTTGTTTAAATCCAACGAATTTACGATGCAATTAATTGGTTTCCGACATTTCGGTAGTTTCCGGTGGATTACTGGCTTTCAAATCAGAGAAGCGCAACTATACATTGCATTCGTTTGCATCCAAAAAAGTTATAATCACTTGTTAAAATTGAGCTCATAGCGTTCTAATTGTATGCAAAAGCTGAAATACAATGTATGCTATTGCTATGTTATTTAGCTGAAACCATGGCATTTTAATACTGTTATTCTTTAACTTTTTAGGACTTCAGACAGCTGAAATTAGGTATCTCATTCGTTTCGTGGAAACGAGGTTATTCAGCTTGGGCATTCATCTTTTTGATTGCTGAAACTAATCCATTCATCTTTTTGACAGTTGGTCAACGTTTAGTTAGAATTAAGTTGAACATTGTTTTCAGTCTCGATCGAAAGTGTATGTGCGGTATGCACGTGACATGTCAGAATCAGCCACTCACTGTTGTTATCATCATATTGTTCTGTCGAGTACAAGAAAAAGAAGAATGAAGTCAAATACCTAAATGTAGATCTTTGATTAAGTGTATTAAAAGGTTAAATTGTGCTGGTTCCATATTCAGACCTATCTTCCCGTCATTATTATATATAATAGATATGCTATATACAGTATAGTAATGACGGGAAGATGGGGAATTTCAAAACTCTGTATTTTGTGATATAATTTCTTAGGCCTGTGATCAGTGATACCCAGCAGCTGTTTTTATCTTATCTTTTACCTTTTACTATTTTTAACATTTTAACCAAGTCTAGCTGGAAGCTTTCGCTTTCAAGTTTTTATCTTCACTCTTTTTACTTTTAACTATCCGGCGTGCACCCTGCCAATAATAATCGGAAGAGGCGTTCGGCAGTGCATAAAGATAGATAGATTATTTTGCGTAGTTTTACTACAATAAAAATGTACGTAGCGTAAGTACCAAGCACGGATTTCAGGAGAAGACCCGAACATATGAGACAGAGGTAATAATTATGGGGCTTTATTCATTTTCAAGTTATTGCTTGTAATGATGTAATTAAATGGATATAAAAATAATATACACAATCCGCACGCGGTTTCCGACATCAAAAAGATAACTCTGGATTATACGGTTAACATTTCGCACAAAATTTGAAGGACGAAAATCAAGTCGACCCCCGTAGCAATCACGTGATCTTATTTTGATGACACATGATCGTAAAGATGGGCACCGTTGTTGTTGGTGGAACAACAAAAACTATGTCAAGGGAAGAAGTGTTGTTAGAAGGGAAATTTGAGCTTTTCCCGAATGAAAAATCCCTTTATACTGTTGAACTTCGAAGGAATGGCATCACATATTATCCTGTTGATGGAGTAAAAACTAACAAAAGTGTAAAATATCTTCATTTTGGAGATGTTATTGGCTGCAGATGCAGAAAGTCTTTGGATGATAAACATGCAAATAAAGCATACTTGACAATATTTGCATATCCTTTGAAAAAGAAAATATTTAGTGAAAAATATGTGCGATTTAAAAGTCATGTCACTTTTGCGCGGAATTCCGACGCATCGTTTGATGGAAATAGGAAAGTGGTTGAACAGTGGAGACGGGTGATACTACACCTCTGTCGACAATTACCAGTGAATAAAAAAGGTATAACTAATGTATACATTTCTTTTTTTTAGTCGAGTACTTTAACTTAAGTCATGTATGTGAGTGAACTGTCGTACGATATATGTCATTATGTGCATCAACTAACATTTATACAGTTACTCGCATGTTTTAAGTGACATTAAATACTATGGGTTAACAACCATTTATTAGTGTTGTCAAGTTTGATACATCAAACCTTTGGCATGATGTCCTTTGTTTCATATATATAAGCGCTCTTTATGCTCATAATGGAAGCCCTGACAAATATTCACAGATTTTTGTATTGTTCATTATTACAATTTACAGTAACTACGTATGTCATACAACCTCTGTGGTGCAACAGTTACACCCTTTGGGAGATGCAAATATTGACCATTGTTTAGAGGTTGTTGCTATACAGAGGTTAAACGAGTAAAAATTGACTTCTAGGGAAATTATTAGCATGTTGTTAATGTTATAGAGTGGTTGACTTGTTGCGTTCAAAGACCTAAATGTATATTTAGATCTTTGTTGCGCTACAGAGGGCCGCTCTGGAGAGGTTGTACTGTTCTTTGTTTATGACAGATTGTTTTATGACAAATTGAATTTGATAATAAAAAACGTTAATTAATTAGTTTACAAGTATACTGTACTCTTACAATACACAATCTTAAAATAATTAATTAAGACATTCATAAAATATTTCATTTTGATTCTTTACTTGACTAAAACATGAAATTACAACTTATAACCAGTATAACTTTGTGAGAGTATGCCTACTTCAGTTTTTGTTTTAGTTTACCTCAAAGAATTTGATGTTGTAAATTTATGAAATACCTACCTGGCGTGACAATTCAATGTGGGTATAATAAAATATTTTATTTTGAATCTTTACTTGACTAAAACATGAAATTACAAATTGTTGGGTCATGTTATAGCAAGGAGAATTTGACACGATCCTGACCTTTATGCATGAATATATTACAGGGTTCTTGCGTTGAATATATAAATTTTCGCAAGCAAATCATGCAAAATATGTCCTTTAGATTTGTGTTGATATTACGCCTCGAGCGTCTTAGCGATACTCGCCGCTTATGAAAACACACAACCTGGGATATAAATATAGACAATAAATCAACTGTGAAATTATGCTAATAGAAGTTCGAGAGTCGTGTCAAATTCTGTATTAGTCTGAAGATAAATTGGCCGTTGTCTTGAAAACTATTACTGTTGTGGACCGTCATTGACTTTAACTTTAAGTGACGTTAGTCAACCACCAAAAGTGTGGTAGCTATACATTTTGGAGTTTTTATTTTTTTCCCTCCTGCAGACTTTTTGCTCAAGAATATCCGAGTAACAAAAAATTTAAAAACTCTGGCCTTACGGTTAACTAATAATTAATCCTATGATACTTTCAGATAGCAGTCATCCTTAACGGTAATTTAAATTTTACAGTGCTCAGTATTCACTATTGACAATCAATTCTAATAATCTACAAAAAATGTATGTAACATGACCCACTTAAGGAGGTACACGCATCTTTGATCTAACGATCAAATTTTCCTTGAAACATCTTAAAATGACAAAACAATCTTCTAGAACAACATTGAAATCATAAAAATGATATGTCACCAGGCTTGTTTTCGTTATACATGGCTTTCTAATGACCTACCATTGTATTTTGTTCATTTTATCTATTTCCTGCATTTATGGCACCATTATGTTCTTTTTAAGATTTTTACTATATGAAACCACTTTTAAGCAATGCATGATATTTTATGTGTTCAATGGTCATTCCTTTTGACATTAGTCACAATTCCGGCTGCCTGGTGAACAAATTCAGTATTTGAACATGATAAATAGTTACCCCACCCACTTTCAAATACGTCAAAAAATATCTAACGATCGAAAATAATTTATAATTGGCTATAAGTTGAGTATTAAATAGAACACCAGTTTAGTCAAATAAAAAATAGGGGTCACCAGCCTTTTTTGGGAGCTATTCATCAAAAAGTACTTATTATGATTAAATTTGCATAAAATTAACCTAATTTGCATATTGTAATGAAATAAAATTTTATTAAAAATATTTCAGAGTGTGGCTACTTCATATAACTAAACCATGCACTACATATTATATATAAGCATATGCATTTGTACCATTGCAGGGACTTATTGTGAACCCATATTATTCACAAGTTTGCCGTTCCCCACCCACTTTTCATGCATGCAAAAAATAAAAAGTTAAAAAATATCTATTTTGTGCAATAGTATCATGTTTTTTGTCATTAATCAACATTCATATGCGATCATTGAAACTATAATTCATGTTTGTTCTTAACTTATACGATTTTGAAATTTCGCGCATGCGCACAAGGCAGCTCGGACCTCCTTAAATGAGTTCATATTTATGGAGAAAAGTAGATTGATGATAGTTAGTTTGATTATAATATACCTGTTTACACATAAAGTAAGTTTAAGAATAATTATTTATTATTATATTTGTTTGGATATACATTGCAGTGATTTTTTTTGGCTATTTTTAGGGCCGAATATAGGCCCCTTCCCCTAGCAAAATAACCTCCATTTTTCCCAAAAAATCATAATTTTTTCCCAAAAAGTATGCATATTATCCCCCTTTTGTGCTCGCAGGTTTCAAAGCAACAAAAGTATACATGTAGCTGTTTTAAAGTCAAAACAATATATTTTCTAACTTGCAAAGGTCGTTGCCACATATGACTAGTGTATTATCAGTAGAAAATACAAACTATGACCACTTTTAACCCAAACAAACTTTTTTAATTATTCCCAATTTCGCGTATTGTCGCGCTAAAATTTCCCAATTTTAAAGGCACAGGCCACTTAATTTTCTTGAAGAAAAATCACTGATTGTAACTAAGTTACTTTTTAAAAACTGTAAAGTTCATCCACAACAGCAGTTACAACTATAAACTACATGTAGTTTATCAGGGTATTCTGTTTCATAATCATATGCATGCATAGACTCGGTGATCATTTTGATACATCTACATGTATGTTCTATATACTAATAGTACTTTTCATACATCTTTCATACCCTTGTGGCGATGGATAACATCAGGAATGAGGTATCGAGAGTGATTAATATAAGTTGGAAAAACTTGTTTCACAATCGACCTTAAATAAATTAGTATAAACTACATGTATAATATTACTTTCCATGATGTCATTGATGAACATGTATAAGTAGATTAATATACATGTATATCTTTGTAACCTGGGTTGGGTCATACATTAAAATAAGGTCTACATGTAGTTCATTATCTAGGACAACTTTAAAATGATCTGGATTTAATTCAAATTTAATTGAATGTTATTACAAACTGAAACATAAGTACCTCTCTTAGGGAAAATACAAAAACGTCACAGGTATAACCTAGCTGACTGCTGAGTGCTGACATACTCTTCCCTGCCAATTAACCTGTAAAACCATTTATAAATGCGAATAAATATAAGTTTTTATTATTAATGGTATGCTTATAGTCTATTATATAATGTGACCACATAGTTGAATGAATCAGAATGATTTTGAATTAAAAAAATATTATAGAGTATTATCATATAATTATGCAATACTTTATACTCTTTTGGTACAGTGTATTATGTGTATTCTATTTTCAAATTCATTTTGATAATGAAAACATGAAAAATGGTGTTAAATTAATGATAAATATAATAGAATAATCCTAATAATAAAAAGTAATATTAAGAGTATTATTGATTGGAGTTGAACAGTTTAGGACTTAAATTCATTGTTTAAATTAGACAAATGTAAATTTAATGTACACTAAAATGTCAATTTGACATTACACCATGTTTTATTTATGTATGTTTAACTTGATAGGAACTCTTTACTTTTGATTCAAATTTGTTTGAACGCTACATGTTTTAACGTATCTTAACACGGACTATTTGTGTGATTTGTTAAGTTTAGTATTCATGTATGTACATATGTACATTGTACATTGTATTTATTTTGAAGAATGCGGGGCATGTTAAATTTTCGAGTTCAGAATATCGTACATGTTTTATAATCCAATGTTTATTCTTGTTGTCAGTGTTGGGTGGTGCAATTTGTGTAACTTGTAATTTGTGTTAGCATTTTTTCGTATGATAAGGCCAAATCAAGTTAATACTGTGGTTCTAGTAACATAGGCTACATTGTATATAGGTGGGAAAAACATTTATTTTTAAAAAATTATTTTATTAATTTTATGCACTGGAAAATCAGCGATCCGCGATGACTTCCAGCAAAATGCCACTGAAATGTTTAGGGTCGGGGCAAGAAAAGGGTCTGTTTGGTTACTAGAACAACACAATTAATTTGTTAGGGCTGAAGGATCAAATTAAAAAAATAAGTCTTTGTTTCCTGTATTTCAACATAGCCTTAAAATTCACGGCAATCCCACCTATATTTTATGACGATTAATAAAGAAATCTATATTTTTGGAGGGTTTTTATGTACTTTTGCAGATTTACCTATCCTTATAGCGGGCATATTACCAGGAACAAATCAAACAATTGGCCTAACTTTAAATGGGTTTTACCATGAATTGTATGCTCCAAAATATCTAAGCAATCATGAGGGTCAAAAATGCTTTGTTTCGAAATTTCTGTTTGCTGTAAATATGTATGAAAACCATGTATATGTATGGACATGCATGATTGTGCTTGTAATTCAGTTGCTTTCTTTTGTTATTGTTTATTTAATTATAAATTTAGCAAATCTTGCTGATAGTGATCTTATTGCATATATCTACCATAGGTAGTACATAATAAGACTATAAATAAATTAATATTTTTATTTTGTTTGGTAGCCATTATATTATGTTTTGCTTTTTGTATGTCACTGCATGACTTTGTGTTGTTGTATTTTATTTTTAGCTACAGCTCCTGAACTACCTACTGAGTTAATTGATATAGGCAAGTGATTGCAAGATTGCTATGATTAACACATTTATATTCTTAGTTAATTACTTATCATATGTCCAAAGTTCCTGTGGAGTTAAAACCTCATAAGGAATATTGTTATAGCTAAATTCCTAGGTTATGATAGTTTATATAGTAAATCCGTCCATTTGAACTACCAAGGTAAATTCTTTACCTATATCTATACAACAAAGAGTTAGAGCTATAAAAGTACATGTACAGGTCATTCACCTGGATCGAGTACATGGTGCTGTCATGTATATAATACCAGTTCTATCATATTACTGTTTTATGATGCTATCAGATATCATTATCTACCATTAGGTTACAATAGATGTAGGTCACATGGTGTGTGTGATCCATACAATTATTTTGTTGTTGTTAAAGTAGGTTTCTCTTATATTTTGTGCGAACAAATTAACATGAACCTCAAACTTTATGCATTAATTTCTTACAAGCTTCTTGCTGGGACTACATGTATATCAATTTCCGCAAGAAAATAATGCTTTGCCGGAGATTTAGAATAGTGTTTATAATTTACAATACTTCTTCTCGTACATATTCGTAACTAACTCCGCTTGTGAAAACAAAGTCGGAATTATTGAAGGTTCAAGGACCAGGTTAATTTTGTTTGTATTATACACATTCCCTTACAGTACCAGTCTGTGTATTTAGGATTTTAAACTACTTGCCCGAATCGGCAAAACTGAATAGTTTTCCCATATGCTCTATGCATAATTACTGCAGAGGTTACTAATGCTCGAATCAACAATTACTTGTCCCAGATATTCGGAAAAGTGCTTATTTCGCAGACTACAGTACATAGTATTTCTCTTTTATATTATGATCTTCAAAGTATATATTTAATGTCCTAGTATTTAACATTGGCATTGTTTCAGTAGATCTGTTACCAGTAGTTGTTAAATTGTTAACTCCAATGGTCGCTCCCAGGCTGTCACTATAATAATATATGTTTTATTATGGAGACTTTATAACACTCCTTATTCTGTAAAGTAGATTAAATGTCAATAAAGGTATTCATAGTTTAAAATAGAAGTACCATTATAGATTTAGATTCAATCTTATTAATGGGCAACATGGCATAAACTTTATAAATAATTAGCAATCAAAGTACATTTACTGTAGCCCCAATCTGCTGATCGGTGTTATTATTAAAGTAACTGGAATAACTTCATAAATAATTAGCAATTAATGTACGTTTTCTACCAACTTACTGATTGTTGTTATTAGTTAAGTAACATGTAACTGACAGGAATAACGTCATAAATATTTATAGTACAGAGAATTTGACTCAATCCTCGACCTTCTGTTAGCATTGTTTAACAGCAGGTTACTGGTATATTGTCTATATTTGAAATCCCAGTTGTATGTTTTCATTAGCAGAAAGTATCACCAAGACTCTCAAAAAAGGTGTATTAGACAAATCTAAAGGAACGATATTGCACAATTTGCTTGCGGGAATCTATATATTCAACGCAAGTACCTAGTACATGTAATGTATTCATACTTATATGTCAGGATCAGGTCAAATTCTGCGTGCTAAGCCTATACCTCACAGGAATAATGGACATATGATAAACTGTCTAATAACTTCATACATATAGCTAGAACATTATTAATATTTGTATTCAGATTGTCTTTACTAACTCGATTTTGCCCCCTTGTTTTAAGTATCACTTCTGCTGTGCTATTTACCGGAGCTTTTTGTAGTGCTTTAAGTGGATTATTGTATATACTGTGGACATAATTGTATCTGTCAGTCTTCTCATTGTAGACCCTACTGTACTGTCAGTAATTTGCTAAACAGCTTCGTCCCTACTGTACTTATTTGTTAATCTGTGTCTATATATATTCCAGGGTTTGACACTAAGCACACTGTTTTATCAAAGCACTTACAGAAATCTTAAATTTATGTCCACATTTAAATTCTTTAGTATTCATTAACAACTAAAAATGTGGTAAAGGGATTTGCAATATTAACACATAACAATGATTCAGTTAATGAACTCTTACAAACCATAATCTGCACTGTATTTGTAGTTATAAAAGCATTTAATATACATGTAAGCAATTTAAATTTGAGTGTAAGTTAAAGATTTCAGTAAGTGCTTTGATAAAGCAGTACCCTGTTAGTCCTGTATACGTATTGGACATTGTATAGTGTTTCACTAGTAAATTTTCGAGAAAAAACAAGCTCTGAAATCAAAGTACAAAAAGAAAACCACACACAAAAGTTTTCAAAAAATTAATAATATTTTATTCAAATGATGATTCAGGATAAGACGTCTACTTTGTCTGAGGACCGCCAAGTTCTCAGCCTTAACTGAATAATGTAGAAATTATCTTCCCCATTGTTAAAGTCAGTGTTAAACCCTGTGTCTCCTCCTATATTAGTTTTTGTATTTCTTTCAAATGTATTATACTCAGAATGTATTTTTATAGTATTTCAAGACTAGTTGTCATTCACTCATTGGTGTCTGGGTTAGATGCATGGGTATTTTGTTTTTATATACATGTATGAATATATATCACGCTACAGTAGAAACTTTCGGGCTTTCATTATCATTCTGACATAATAATTATTTGTACTTTAAATACGGCAAAAATAAGTCATTGTTAGTGTGTAACCATCTGCCTCAATAGCCTAGTTGGAGAGTGTCCGATTTGAGTGTGAGAGCTCCCTGGTTCAATCACAGACTTCAACATACATGTACCAAAGTCGTTAAAATGACACCAGCATAATTATCTCTCCCTTGTTTGACTCTTATCATAGTAAGTTCCATGTAAATGGCTATTCTTCCAGTGTCAGGATAATGTAACACGGTAGTCTCCAATGACAAATGATACAGACCAGTGGGACAATATTTAAAAATTGAATTTAGTGTAGTACCGCGGATGCGGTACTAAAAGTTTCAGAAATAAATTACACATTTGGGCTGACAAAACTTGACAGACTGAAAATAACATCTCATTGATGAATTATAAGCAAAACACAAAACTTAGATCCCAGTTGAAAGTCTGTCAGGCCTAATCAAAGTCTACATGACATGTTATTCCATCAGACAGGTTTTATGAAGTCTGCTTTTAAATACTGTTTTCTCATAACTTCCACTGAGTTAAACATTCTTGTTTTAATATTGAGAAGATACTGTATTTAACTTTAATTATTACTGGTAATATAGAAATAATTGCCGGAAGGCTCGATTGGAATCCTGGTGAGACTGACAGATGTTGTCCTTGAACAGTTGTGTATTCGTTTGCTATTACAAAATTGCAGCATCAGTGAATGCATCTCAGTACTACCAGGGTCATTAAACAGATTTACAAGTTCCATTTAATTATATGCAACAGTTCTGATCATTGCTTGTTCAGACTCTCACTATGTTTGTGTGTACATTGTACATGTATACCAATGTCTATTTGTCAACCATTTGAAAAACATGATTTCATTGGCTGACTTCCTCATAGTTGAGAATATGGGTTTATTGTGTACTCAGTGTCTATTGGTCAACCATTTGTAAGACATGATTTCATTGGCTGACTACCTCATAGTTGAGAATATCGGTTATTGTGTACTCAGTGTCTATTGGTCAACCATTTGTAAGACATTATTTCTTTGGCTGTCATCATTACCTCATAGTTGAGAATATGGGTTATTGTGTACTCAATGTCTATTGGTCAACCATTTGTAAGACATGATTTCATTGGCTGACTACCTTATTGTTGAGAATATGGGTTATTGTGTACTCAGTGTCTATTGGTCAACTTTTTGTAAGACATGATTTCATTGGCTGACTACCTCATAGTTGAGAATATGGGTTATTGTGTACTCAGTGTCTATTGGTCAACTTTTTGTAAGACATGATTTCATTGGCTGACTACCTCATAGTTGAGAATATGGGTTATTGTGTACTCAGTGTCTATTGGTCAACAATTGTAAAACATGTTACAAATTACAACTGTCAGGAATCAATACCATCAGCTCCTTCATTTATGTTTATTGGAGTTACAGTAAACACCATTTTTGAACAAATTTTCAGAACAGATATTAGCCAGTTCACCTAACCTTTTTCTAGACGGTGTCCTAATCAGTGCTTAAACCTATCCTACATGTACCACAAGAAAACTGCAACTTCTGCACATGTTGTCAGTGGAAGGGTATGATCTGCCACTACTGGGAATCAAACCTGGATTACAAATTAATCCATCACACTAGAGTACAGTATGTCTGCATCACTGGCTATGCCCCTGAATACCATTAGCACCTTCACAGAGGATGATCATATGATGTAGCTTTATCATGCAACTGCCATGGTAACTGCCTGATAACACATGACCTGAGAACATTATGTGTTCTCAGGTCAATAGGCTGCTAGTAGCCTGAGAACACTTTTTGGCTCCGCCCACAAATTACGGACTATTTTCCCATTTCTCATTCCGTCTAGAATTGATCTACATATTATTGAAAACTACAAAAATATACATTAGATTGCTAATATTTATTCAAAGTTTAGATTTCCAACCGCCAGGTAGGGCTACGCTAGTGTAAATGTTCTTGAATTCATACGGATCATCCACGGATCATCCACGGATCAATCGTTTGGGAAAGGCCCTGAAAAAAAACAATAAACACACATAAATCCACTGGCATAGGGTCATCAAAGATAAATAAACATAAAAAGTATGCATAGCCAATGGTTCCACATCAAATACACTGGACAAATGCAATCTTGAACTCATTTGAAGACTCGATACGATGCGCATACAAAATCATTGAAAATGAAAAAATCCGACATTTTTGTCGAATCTTAAGACTAAGTGGGTTACTGGATCTACTAAAACCCACAACTCGGTTGTAACTTTAAAAAATGAGGAATTACGCCCCTTACTTGTTCCGTGATACTGGTTGCATGATAAATAGAAACTCGGATCACTGTCCGGATCGAACAATGTTATCAGACTCGGCGATATCGCCCGGGGTGACTCGCCAAAGGCTCGCCACCCGGACGATATCACCTCGCCTGATAACATTGTTCTCACCGGACAGTGACCCGAGTTTCTCTATGTCTCAGCCTGTCAGATATGTGCATCTATTTCCTCCAATTCTTATAATATCAAGCACATGTGCTTGTGAGATTAAGCATTCTCCACTCTATTCTTAATGACTTTAACATACTTGAAAACTTTTAATATGCATTTCTTCGCTTTCACGAATATCCTTTCACATATACTATCTTTCCGCATTAGATGACTCGATCATGAGTAATCTAATGAACAACTGAACTGCATCAATCTGTGTACAGTCTAACCTGTCCTAAACTTCCAGCCAATGGAAACATTGAATCTGGCTGCTTAAAACAGATGGTTCTTTACTGCTGATGGATTTAATATAAAAAAGGACCAATCAGGACTCTACAAAAAAAAAATCTTGATAGAGTTGTCCAGGACAATTGACCATGACAAAATAGAGTTGTCCGAATTTAAAAATCAGATGTCCGAATCAAGCAATTAAGACTTCATAAAATTGACAGCTGAAAAAGTAGTTGCATGTGACCATTCGAAAATATTAGTGCATTAATACTTACATTTGCATTTCCTTTAAAAAATGATTTTCATTTTACAAGACTTAAGGTAAGTGGTGTCAGATTAAGCTTATCAGAATTCAATAAAGTTTTAATATATAGATAGTGTACAGGGCCCTCAATCTATAAAATGTGTAGCCTAAATTCTGAAGCAGTCGCCCAACTGAAGTGTATGTTCCCCCTTTAAAAAGCATAGAAAAGGAACAGCATGGTCGATTTTTGATTCCTATATTTATATTTTTTCGTGGAAGGCATTTAAGATGGCTGTCCTTGGCTGTCTGGCAGCCATTTTGTTTGTGTGTTACACACTTTTTATGCGGATTAATGTGTTCTTTAGACTGTGATTTTAAATAATATTCCTATGTCAAGGCAGTGCTCCGGGGTATGATTCATCACTCCAGTGATAGCTCTAGTTTATTAATCCTGTAAAAATCAAATACTGACATTTCCTTCTTACCAAACAACATATATATTGTCATTAGTTACGCAAAACTGCTCATCCTTGAGATGTTTTGGTTTAATATTTAGATTTTATGAGTTGATATTCAATGAGGCATGGATGTTAGCGTATTTGATTTCTGAAAGTTGGAGGGTACTGAATAGTTTATTTCATAAATTTGAATTTATTTATAGGTATATTTGTGTGCAATATCTAAATTCCGTAGTTAGTCATGTCCCAGATTTTCCAGTTGCCAGGATAATGTGTCTGGGTTACAGTCTCCGTATGACTGAAATACTGTTGACTAGTGGGACATTTGAAAAAGTCCTATCTGAGTCAAACAGGATCATTTCTCACTACATGTATCACTATACAGGTTCCTTAATATCAAATATGAAATTGCAACATCATCACTTTGTTCCACAAAAGGCCCTTCTTTGCCCTCCGTCACATGTGCACTTCTTTGCTGTTGTTAGATTGATACACTGGCTATAATAATAATGCCCTTTTTTGCCATGTGCCCTTCTTTTCTGTTGTCAAAATGTCACTCTAGCTTCTTTGCAGTGGGTCCTTCTTTGCTGTTGTTGAAACGTTACACTAGCTGTGGATCAGTGCCCTGGGTCCTTCTTTGCTTTTGTTAGATTGTTTGTACTAGCTGTGGGCCTTTCAGTACCCTAGACCCTTCAAAGCTGTTGTTAACTTGTTTGTACTAGATGTTGGCCCTTCAGTACCATAGGCCCTTCAATGCTGTTGTTAACTTGTTTGTACTAGATGTGGGCCCTTCAGTGTCCTAGGTCCTTTTTTGCTGTTGTTAGAGTGTTTGTACTAGCTGT
Source organism: Spisula solida (assembly GCA_947247005.1). Classification (NCBI taxonomy): domain Eukaryota; kingdom Metazoa; phylum Mollusca; class Bivalvia; order Venerida; family Mactridae; genus Spisula; species Spisula solida. The sequence continues at coordinate 48,516,321 of OX365944.1, read as the reverse complement.
GGGCCCTTCAATGTCCTTGGTCCTTCAATGCTGTTGTTAGATTGTTTGTACTAGCTGTGGGCCCTTCAATGTCCTTGGTCCTTCAATGCTGTTGTTAGATTGCTTGTACTAGCTGTGGGCCCTTCAATGTCCTTGGTCCTTCAATGCTGTTGTTAGATTGTTTGTACTAGCTATGGGTCCTTCTTTGCTCTGGACCCTTCAATGCTGTTGTTAGATTGCTTTTACTAGCTCTTGGCCCTTCTTTGCCCTGGGCCCTTCAATGCTGTTGTTAGATTGCTTGTACTAGCTGTGGGCCCTTCTTTGCCCTGGGCCATTCAATGCTGTTGTTAGATTGCTTGTACTAGCTGTGGGCCCTTCAATGTCCTTGGTCCTTCAATGCTGTTGTTAGATTGTTTGTACTAGCTGTGGGCCCTTCTTTGCTCTGGGCCCTTCAATGCTGTTGTTAGATTGCTTGTATTAGCTGTGGGCACTTCTTTGCCCTGGGCCCTTCAATGCTGTTGTTAGATTACTTGTATTAGCTGTGGGCTCTTCTTTGCTCTGGGCCATTCAATGGTGTTGTTAGATTGCTTGTATTAGCTGTGGGCCCTTCTTTGCTCTGTGCCCTTTAATGCTGTTGTTAGATTGCTTGTACTAGCTCTGGGCCCTTCTTTGCCCTGGGCCCTTCAATGCTGTTGTTAGATTGCTTGTACTAGCTGTGGGCACTTCTTTGCCCTGGGCCCTTCTTTGTCGTTGTTAGATTATTTTTACTAGCTGTGGGCCCTTCTTTGCCCTGGGCCCTTCAATGCTGTTGTTAGATTTCTTGTACTAGCTCTGGGTCCTTCTTTGCCCTGGGCCATTCAATGCTGTTGTTAGATTGCTTGTATTAGCTGTGGGCCCTTCAGTACCACTTAGGTCCTTCTTTGCTGTTGAGCTTAGATTATAACACAGACAGTGTACACTTCTTAACACTTGGACCATCTTTGCTGTTGAAACTGGTTGTTTGATACACTGTGTGCTCTTTAACTTTGTCTCCGTTGTACTGTAGTAGCTTGATCTATTGGTCTGCTGTTGACTTATCTGTTCACAACAAAATATTCTAGATTATTCAATAACTTATTGAATAAAGTCCTTGCAAGAGTGCTGTAGAAGGCAATAACGACTTAGATAATAATATTTCATCGTAGTATTTATCGAATAACATGACTTGTAAAACACATGTTTGGTCCGTATTGGAAATCCATGCTGCAGTTTGGGATTATTTGGGTACCAAGGTGATGAATTAGTCTGATTATAGGCAAAACTATCATTGTGTTTCTGGTAACCCTATCTGTTCTATTTTATGTCCATAGGCTAGATGTTTTATGGCAATTTGCTGGGAGTCACTGCAGATTGTTGATTTTCCAGTCCATAAAATTAAGAAAAAACATTGTAATGAATAAAATGTTTTTCCGACCTATGGTACCCTTTTTTCCAGCAATTGTTACTGGAACCTCAAAATTAGTTTGTTTTAGAATTAGTTTTACTACCAAACCTGTGTTTTGTAGTCACCTGTTTTGAGCAATATTATGAAGTCTTATTTTAATATTAAGACTTAATCAGCCACTTTTATATACAATACAATACAATATGTTTATTCGGCATTAAGCAAATACAGTTTTTAGCCACAAAAAATACATGTGATTTTGACAGGTGAGAATAACATGATACCTATACTTCAGGTTTTTGAGTGTACCAAAAAGTATGTTTTTCTTTATTTTCCCTACATAAATTGTCAATTTCTGAGAATTTCAGAATTTCTAACTTTCACCCATGGAATAAGACAACATTTTAGTTAACAGAGTTTTGGTGAAAAAGTGAAAGTATAAGATGGTAGTAAAGTCACATAATATTTGGTTAACAGTTAACTAAGATCAGTTAATCTGAGCAATGCCTGTAGATTATTGCTTCAAAATTGAATTTTCTTTCCTTACATTAATATTCACTGCCATTGATTAGCTCATTCCCAGGTGTGTAGAAGGTGAAACTAGTGTAGTCTCCATGTCTATTTATCTTCACATCTTCTATTGGTTGAGTTAATTCTACTTATGTCACTTATACAAATCCAGTGGTTTTCTATATTCAGTGATCAGTGATCAATGAGTTTTATGATTTATCATTAGAATGAGTCATGATGCATGTATTGAGGTTATCCATATTATAAAAGTAAGTCTATCTGCCTAATATTGAACAACACAAGGTTCAACCACCATGTCAAATGGTTTACTGTATCACCACCAGTGTTTTAGGCTGTCTGTTGGGCTGAAGTGTGTCCCCATTTTCCTGAGTGTTTTTAAGGTAGGTTTTCCCCTGTTTCTGAAAAAATCCCCTGAAAATGGCACAATTTTTCTCCTACTTGAGTGATTATGTTCAGTGTCATTTTGAGTCATTAAGCTCGATCAGACCATACTAACGCTACATGTCATTGTGTGACTGAATTATTTGGTCTAGAGTGTAATCATTTGGACCCAGATCCAAGTTTGAACTTCCAATCAAACATTGAAACAATGTCCTTATTATGAAGTACTTGTATTTAGTACATATGGTTACACAATTTAGCAACATAATGTGGTGTGATCATCATCCACTGACCTAAATTGTCACTTTAATCTCTGCATTTCATTATAAATGTTATCATTAGGCCACGTTTTTTTATTTTTCGGTTTAAGAGAAATGTTTGCTGTCTAGAGGAAACAACAAAGTGGCTCTTTTGGGGCCCTAGGTTGCTCATTCAGCGGAAGATGAGCGACCTAGGCCCCTTTTGGCCTTCTGGTTATTTTTCCATTTCCTGCCACTGACAGCAAAATAAAAAAATAAAATACCGTAAACCTAAAAAATAAAAAACTGTGGCCTTAGTTTGTCAGTATCCTACATGATAGCGAGGATTCACCTTGACATGTTTTTCAAGTGACATGCAATATAAATTTCCTGATCCCTTTAAATCAATTCAAGTCTGGCTACGCCCCTGATAAAGATCTTTGTTTCAGTGATAACATTTTGTATAAATTTACACTGCATGTATATATATATGATGAATGTTCTGGTATTGTTCCAATGATTATTGATCAGAAATTAAGTGAATTGATTGCATGTATTCTCTTATCTTCAAATAATCCTTGCACATCAATAAAATATTGAAAGCATGTTGATGTGATTAAATACACCCCCTCCCCTCCTCCCAGATGTTTGTGTCAGCAACATATCTGTATTTAGTGTGGAGTAGTAGAATAATGACAGTCTATCAGCTATACTGACTGTGCTAGACCTGAACATAAATCAATCTTAATTTACTAAGTAATTTTATCAAACAATAAGGCATACCTATAATATCATGCTTTACCTTCGCCTGTATTACATCATAAACTTAAAAAAAAATTACTTCCGAGTAAAAGGATTGTCCCCATGTATCCTGTTAATTGTTACATATACTTACTGTGTTTTTCTAGAGTATAATTATGAACATGTTTGTATACATACAAAATTACGTCAATTAATGTCATTACATTACATTATATCCTTATATTACTAATTCAGGACATTGTAATGTATATGTTACTTGTATATTTATGTCTGTGAGCGTAGTACACCTACAGGCACCAAATAAATACACTAATATTCTACACTTACAGACTCAAATATACAAGTTTATTGTATGCTATCAATGGATTATAGAGTAATTAGTGAAAATAAAAGTGAAAATAACTGTTTTAGAAGCAAGTTCAAGTTCCATACAAAAAAAAGAGACATAATGTCAACCGTGCCAGGCTTTAAGATATAAGTCATCATGACGTTATAATTGTCCTGTTGATACGTTCCAATGTCAACATGATATTTCCAATTTAGCTAATTACTGTACCATTTTAAAAGAAATTGAAGTATATATAATTAATAATATAATTAACAGAAAATTTGTTGATTTTTGGTGTAAGATCGAAAATCAATATTTTCGTAAGTGGCGTAGGTTTTCTTTGATCAATCAGTGAAATAAAATTCAATCTTGCACCAAAATTAACAAATATCCACTACATGTATATACAATTCAAAACTTACAGACAGAAATATATACAGTATATACAAGTAACATATTATAGGTCAGTTATCAATGTATCTAAATGTATATAGGTACATGTAGTTAACAATGTATGTAAATGTCAATTCAGTTCATGTTATGTTAATTACATCACGAATTGGTCATCAAAGTAAGTCGGCAAATTGACAAGGTAATTCATATAAAAAGTTATGATTCCTTTGATTAGTTATAATAATTGACAAGCATTGACTTATTGGTACAATTAGTGTTTTAATGTTAATATTTTTTAAATAACTTATTTTGTTATAATATATTAAGCAGAAAATGGAAGCTTTTTACATTTAGAATATAACCTACAATATGAGCCAATGAAAACGCCGCATTTTGGCGGTTAACTGAAAATTTAATCATTAAAATTTTCTCTTCACAGACTTTACGTCATGCGTTGGCGCTACTTTCTATCGGCCAATCAGGATGCAGAATGTTATATTCTAAGTTAGTTAGAACATATTAAGTAAATTTTAATGACTAAAAAGGACTCGCTTCGCTTCGCTCGCTCTGCCCTTTTTAATCATTAAAATTTACTTAATATGTTCTAACTATAACTTAGACAAAACCTTAGTATGTGTATTCTATTTCCATACAGATTTACATACATTTAGCCCTAATGAGCCATTTATTTCATAAGGACGCATCTCAGGGCTAGCTCTGGCTCAAAATTCTGTTGGGCCAATTTTTGAACCGTAATAGCGGCTGGGGGCCAGGGGGCCGCGAGGGCCCCCGGTTGGTCCAGGGCGAAGCCTTGGCTGGGGGACCAGGGGGCCAGAGGCCCCCGGAAGCTCCTGCTATTTTGCTGTTTGAGAACAGTAAAATCCACTATGAGATATATCATTTCACCTTATATTCAGTCTTGAGAAACCCTGAATTGTAACTATTTTAATAGTATAAAACTTTATCAATTTGACAAAGATGTATAGTCATGTATGTTTGTTTTCTATGTGAAATATTTTTGTTGTTCATTTGAATGATTCAATGAATGTAGACTTCTGTTTAAGTTATTATTTTTTCCTGTATCTCCATGTCTAAGAAACTTATAAAAGTTATATGTATAATGAATGAATGACAGAAACAAAATAGCATTTTAGAACTTTTTCACGTTTATTCTCTATAGCACAACACAAAGTGACATTTCAAAAGTGGCATTAAAACATGCATCCTAAATGATTCAAAATGATACCAACAATAATTAAATTAGTATAAACTATATGGGTACAAGTTCTATCTTGATGATGACACATTGTTTTTGCGAGGGGACTTGACACACAAGTTATATAAATTTTGTGAAGATATTTTTTATCTTGAGACTAAAGTCTACATCTCTTGTGCGATATGCTGTAACCAGTCAGCAAAGTTCTGTCTTTGAAGCAGCTTCTGCTGCTGACCAACAAACTTGCTAAGTTCCAACACAAGTCCACATAAAGTGTGATCATGAACAATTGCAAATTGGTAGGTTTAAGTGGGAAACTTTGTTTAGAAGCCTGTGGCAGATTTTGTTAGCATCCTGACATCTAGAAGACTTGACATCACAGCTGGTCCACCATTTATCACAATACACTGTTGAATCTGAAAAAAATAAGACCAATACAAAATTTAACAGAAAATATAAAGATGTAAGTGTGTGTGAGCTATACAACCCTACTTAAAAACTGCATTGTCCGAAAATACGAAAATCCGAAAATGCGGTCACTTCAGAATTGACAAATTTTCTTAAAAAGTTGACCGTCGAGATTTTCGAGGAATATAAGTCAAATTATGTTTTAAAACGTCAAAGGCTATCCACACACAATGTTTATGGGTTAATTTATCGGGTAAAACACCAAAACTAACGTTATTTTAGCTTAGAAAATGCACGAAAATGAAGTCACGTGATCCGCTGTTTTTTTCACGTCAATTTCTTCACAAATAAATACGATTCCCTGGATAAACTGGCGTAAAAAAACGTTTTAAATGGTAATGTAATGATTAAGACTGAATAATTCAATGTTGAAAAATACGATCAATAATTACCTGATTTATGACTAGGATCATGCGTTTATCGCATTTCAGATTCGTGACCCGTGACGGTCAATCGACAATTTCTTTCATCAGTCAATCAGGCCGCCTTTGATTAGACAATCATCCGCTAATTATCTCACAAACTGTCATAAACACAGTCATGTATAGTTTGTTTGTTTAACAAGCTGTTTATTGACCTAATTTTATGACACGTGGACTGTGTCTACCAGTTTTCGTTCATTTAGCGTCGCCCGTAACAGTTGATTGTAAAACCAGTCTAGAAAAAATCTCGAGCGTGCTATTTTTAGTAACTGGATTTTCCAATATTTGTAAAGTCATACTTTTCGATGGTTCGGGCCAATTTGATTTTTTTCGGGCCAATTTTGATTTCTTCGGGCCATTGGCCCGATTGGCCCGCGACAGCGCGAGCCCTGCATCTCGTCACATCTACCAGTTTCAGAAACTGGTAAAATTGTGACTTTCTGATAAACAGTCTCATATTGAATAATTTAACGAAATTTTAATTTTACAACTACAAGTATACTTATTTTTGGTGGCACTGTATCTATTTGTATTATAATAAAATATGATATTACAATGTTATGTGTTTCAATATTTTTTTTTTTTATAATTATTCCTGATGAAGATTTGAGAATATAGTGGAAACGTTGAATAATTCTGGAGTTTGTATTTTAAATATGTTATATTAACATATAACACATATTGTAGAGTGGTAACATCCATGTTTTCGATAATCCTCTATTGAATTAACAACTCCCTAATTAATTGCATATATATGTAACAAATGTGACATTACGGTGCTTAAATAATGATGATACATGTATTACAAGTGGGTCTTTTTTGTACACAAGTATATGATATTTCATTTGAGTGAAAATTATAGTTTTGTTAAAATCAATTGAAAATCAATTATAATGTAACCATTTGAATTATGAAGCCAGATTTTTTTCTGGCCCGCAGAAGAGTAACCCTGTTTATTTTTCCTGTCTACTTCTAAGAAAATTCATTCTTCATAAATATTAATATATTATGTGTTACATTGCAGATGTAGAGAAATGTACAGTGCCTGCAAAAACCAAGTTCCTGGTGCTAGTGAACCCACATAGTGGTCCCGGTAAAGCTATGCAGATATATCAACGTCAGGTCGCACCCATGCTCGATGAAGCAGATATACAAGTTAAACTTATACAGACTGGTATGTTCATTTCTTGATTTCTTTATGATGTTAACTTTCTTTTATCCACATTGTTTATCCACAACTTCCTGTTATTGCAATAAGTCATACACATTAAATTGTATAGTCTCCCAATAAGTAATACAAATTGTGACCGGAAATCACAGATGCTTTTCTTGCAATCAGTCATTCAAGTTGAGTTGTATTGTCTCCCAATAAGTCATACAGTGACTGGAAATCACAGATGCTTTTACTAGCAATCAGTCATACAAGTTGAATTGCATAGTCTCCCAATAAGTCATACAGTGACTGGAAATCACAGATGCTTTTACTAGCAATCAGTCATACTAGTTGAATTGCATAGTCTCCCAATAAGTCATACAGTGACTGGAAATCACAGATGCTTTTACTAGCAATCAGTCATACAAGTTGATCACAGGTAGATGTACCTGTATCAGCGAAAAAAAATTGTTTTTTAATTTAAAAACTTTAAAAAATTACTTTTTTTCTATAATATTGTATAATTAACTGTGCCCCGGCCAGGCCCTTTATTCAGATTTTGTTGAAGGGATTTCTATGACTGAACAATACATATTTTGTGAAAAATGTCAGTGCTTTCTATGAATATACTGACCTCAAACGAAAACACAACTCTACACATGTCTTCAAAATCGAATAACAAGATTGCAAGAATCAATATATTAATCAAAGCCCCATGGGACTGTCGGGAGCAATGTCTGTGAGATTTCATTTATAAAACCCTAGCCTTAAAAATGCTTGCAAAACGTCTCCCACTGATCAAAACAAATTATCACTTTCCTTTATTCTTCTATAATTGCATAGTCTGCATGATATGAAAGTGTCTCTCAGGCTTTACAACTATGCACAACTGTTATAACAATGACACATGTGTGGTAAATACTGCAGGACAGAACCTAGACAAGCGTCATGTAAGATTGAATAATTGTGGTATTCATTAGTGCCTTGGTGTTGCTAAATTTCTTTGACACAATACATTGTGATACCGAGCTTTTTATATACACAATATACATGTATATAGGTGATATGATACAATAGATAATACATAGTTGTTATTAATTACTAACTCTAATGAGGTTGAACACTTAAACTACAAAATGAAGCATATACGGTACATCGTAACTACACACCGCTATACCAAAATTTTTTACTTTTTACTACCCCTTGGCACTCCTTGCCCAAAAATTATACACTTATTTAATTTGAAGTTTGAACTTTCATATTAAATAATATTAATATTGTACAGTCATGCACCGACAATTTGAATACAGAAACGGTGGAAGCGCCTAGCTACCCACGCAAGAGACAGACACAGAAGTGTCACATACTATTTGTAACCCCCAAAAATAATGATATTTTATATAACCCTTATACTGACCAAGAAAAGCCAAAATCATAGCACTATATTTCAATGATTGATAAACAAAATGAAAACTGTTGTACTACCTTTGTTGTTTATTAGTTCCCTACCGGTTTTTGACCGGAGGGGACTATAGGTTTGCCCTCCGTCGGTCCGTCAGTCCGTCCGTCAAAAAATCTGGATCCTGACATAACTCAAATAGTTTCCAAGCTAAGTTTATGAAACTTGGTATGTGGATCGGGGGCAATAAGTGGAGTATGCACGTCTAAAGATATTTTGATTCTGACAAAAATGTGGTTGCTATGGCGACCGAAAGAGTGAAAATATGCCCAAATCTGGATCCTGTCATAACTCAAACAGTTTCCAAGCTAGGTTTATGAAACTTGGTATGTGGATATTGTGGTTGCTATGGCAACAGAAACATTGAAACTGGCTTAAAACCGGTAGGGGACTTCTGTATTGCTTGCAATTCTTAATTACTTGTTATTTAAATGGTGTATGTGTTTGTATGTATTTACAGCTTACGCTGGCCATGGTTTGGAGATGATGAAAAAAATCAACAGAAAGGATTACCATGGTGTTGTTATTGTGTCTGGGGATGGTCTGATATATGAGGTAACTGTTGCCTGTAATACAGATATTGTTGGTCGCCTACTGTTGTATTAAATGCACTTAAACCAATAACCTTTGCCATTATTCTTAAGTCAAAATCCTTAAGTCCACATTCTGCTCATTCAGCAATGCAAGGCAATTTTGTTGTAAAATGGTGAACAGTATTTCAGTGATATGGAGACTACACAGTCACATTATCCTGACACTGCGCCAACAAACTGTTATCTGTCACTACCTCCATATGCTCAGCATCAAGTAAGGGAGATATACCAGTACCATTTTTAACGACTTTGGTATGTAGCAGCCTGGAAACAAACCCGTACTGTTCATTCCCAAGGTGATTCCTTTAACCACTCGGCCACTGGGGACGGTAATAGAAGTCAAAGATAATGGTTGTCACCTTCATTAACCAATCACGTATCTAGATCAGTCAATAGTATTAAACTTTAATTGACAGAGTTTAAAAACGTGTATACAAGTATGTTTGTATTATTACACCAGACCTTTATAAATGTCTACAATATTTCAGACATGAAAAGATACCCACACATCTTCCTTAGCATGAATTGTCTCGACAATACTACTATGTATGGAAGACACCATAAAGTTTTTCTGAATAAACATGTTCTGTTCTATTCTATTCACATCCCCTTTTTAGCTCACCTGTCACAAAGTGACAGAGTGAGCTTTTGTGATCACTCTTCGTCCGTCCCTCTGTCAACAATTGGGTTGTGTCCTCTCTAGAGGTCACAATTTAGGCCTAATCTTTATGAAACTTGGTCACAATGATCATCTCAATAAAATCTAGGTCAAGTTCGATATTGGATCATCCGGGGTCAAAAACTAGGTCACAAGGTTAAATCATAGAAAAACCTTGTTTAGTCACTAGAGGTCACCATTTTAGCCTCATCTTCATGAAAATTGGTCACAATAATCATCTCAACAAAATGTAGGTCAAGTGTGAGGTCACTAGGTCAAATCACAGGGCTTGCATGCACTACGACAACAGGTGAGTGACCTAGGGCCCTTTGGGCCCTCTTGTTAAGCACCGTATTTTAATTTATTCCTGGACTGGTTGCCTATAACAGGTTTGACTGTATACCTATAGACTGTGTAGACATATTCTTTGTCCACTATTTTCTGTGATTGTTTAGATATTTCATATACCAGTAATTGCACTCTCCAAGATGGAAATCCATAATGCTAATATTCCCACCTTAAGGGCTTGTAGTTAATGTCTTAGACGGTGTCTAGTTTTGTAATGGGTATGTAGAGATCGTGGAATGATTTAAGCTTGTCAAGTGTGTCATTTTGCAGTACAGGCTGTGGGAAATATCAACTACAGTCTATAAGTTGATAGATGTGTTTGCAATATTATTTTATTTTGGCTGTTAAAACTGTCCTGGATAATATTAAAATGTCAAAGTGAAATTGTCACTGCTGATAAATATTTTAACATGCATTTTATTGTGGCATCCAGGGGGGTAGCTAGCGATACGCACTTACACATGTGCGTAACATTAATTTGATAAGTAAGAATATGAATATGGCCAAAATGGCAAAAAACTTCCCCTGGCATCTATAACATAGAATGGTCGGAAACACATCATTATACATACATATTCATGGTACTTTGCATGCAGGTCTATTTCATTTTTAGCTCACCTGAGTTTTGTGCTCATGTTGAGCTTTGTGGATCACCCTGCTATGGTGACCAGCCTATGTCCGTCCTTTTGAATCATTGTGTGTCGTTGTCCACAATGTTAAAACTGGCTGCCTCAGTTTTTCTTAACTTTTTCGTTTAATATAACGTAAAATGTATGGCAAGTTTATAACTGAGTCACTAGGTCACCAAGGTAACTCAAAGACAAACCTTGTTTAACACTCTAGATTTCATATTATATTTTTAACCTACCTAATATTTATGAAACATGGTGACAATGTTTGTCTCTGTAAAATCTAGTTTTTTTGCAACTTGGCCATCTGGGGTCGAAAACTAGTTCAACAAGGTCATGTACCATGTAAAAAAATCACTGTTAAAAATGTAGTTGTCACAGTTTTGACCTAAATCTGTGTGAAACCTGGTCGCAATTTTTGTCTCTGTAAAAGCTAAGCCACTTATTTAGTAACTAGGTCACATGGTGTCAAACATTAAAAATAAATCTTTTTGTCAGAATTCAGATTGTGCCCAAATTGGTATGTCCTCATGCGAGCACTTCAGGGCCAATGAACCTCTTGTTTATTGATGTTTTAAGAAGAGAGTTTTAGGGTCAAATCTGTGAAATTGTGAAAAGACTTCAATTAATATAAATATCTTTGAATAAGAAACAATAATGCACCAGTCAATATTTTTCCCATCTGGGGGGGGGGGGGATTCGACATTTTTTTAATGTCTAAATCCCCACCCAGGAGGCAATCCCACCATGGGGCAAAGTTTTTTTCATCTGGGTACTTTAATAGAAATACAAATAAAAGTATGTCGTCTTTCGCGGTGTCGAAATTTCCGGACGAAAGTCTATTCCTGGGACTCAGAGTCGATAAGGTCATCTAATTCCCACCTGTCGGGAAGATTTGTCTGTCTAATCCCCCTGTATCCCCGTGGCCAAATATTGACTGGTGCATAACCAAAATGAACTAATGTATTTGTCATGATTTTGAAAGAAGAACTTTTACTCACAATCAGTCATACAAGTTAAATTGTATAGTATCCCAATAAGTCATACAGTGATTTAGTTTATTTGCTGTGGTAATTGGCAAACCAATTGTCTTCAAGGTCCACTAGAATAAACTGTGCCATGATGAGACTGAAAACGCTTGACATTAACATGAAGAAACAAAACATACATGATGTTTAGAGTATAGTATTGTATTGTTAGGTGATCAATGGCTTGATGAGTCGTACAGACTGGGAAGACGCTATTAAGTTACCTATTGGATGTTTGCCTGGAGGTTCTGGAAATGCTCTGGCTTGTGCCATCAATTATTCAGCGGGGTAAGTACGTCAACAATGTTTAAAGATATAATTTGTCCGACTGGGACTGCAATGTGTCGGACTGGAACACATTGTTCTAGACGTTCAGTGTGGTCTTAATGTTTTGTAAGTTAATACACTATTCAATAAAAGAAACAATTGACACCAGTTTTCAATCCAGTACTTATTATCACATTTTAATGGAAATTGAAGCAAAACAATAGATATAATGCTGGTTGTTGATCAAGTACTTACCGGTATTATTTAGGGGTGTCGATTTTCCTGATTGATTCAGAATTTTGGATATATCGATCCTAAAAGAGCCATGATTTCTGACCAAAATAAAGGTTATTTGATGAAAATATCTCAAGAAATGGCGAAGTTATAGTCAACTGAGTTTAATATGGAAACAATTTGGTTGAAGGCCTCTTGTTTGCCAAAAATGGTAAAACTTGACCGCATATGATTTTCAGGATATTTAATTTGGCTTTATCGACACCCCTGATTATTACTTTTTTTAGCCTAATTTATAGCACTTCGTCCAATGAATTCACTTGAAAACCATAAGCTAATGCCTATAGATTAAAGACATTGTGATACAATAGCAGCTGTAAATATCTCTCAATGTTCCATTATGACAAATTTTAAAAACCAGAAATTAAATTTTAACAAATATAACCTCTGTAGAGCAACACCCTTTGGAAGCTGCAAATAGTGGCTGTTTTGTGTAAAGGCTGTTGCTTTGCAGAGATTCAATTTATAGTTAATATTGGCTTAGGGAAATTTTGAATGTGTTGTTATAGAGAGGTTGTTTCTCTGCAGAGGGCTGCTCTGGAGAGGTTGAATTGTAATACTTTGTTATTTTTCCACGTAATTATGTAACATAGATCACAAAAAGACGCAGTATTTTCATTGTTGCAACTTGTTCAGATTGGCATAGTATACCTTTAACGTATAAATTCATATCAGATTGAATTCACTAAAAGTTATTTCAGTTTTTTTCTAAATTTTATTCATACTTCATTGATTAATGTTTTGGTTTTCTATATTATATTATTATCTTCTCAACCATAAAGCGGATTTAAGTCTAGCTTGGTGCACATATATATGTAGGATAATTGACGTGTTTAATGACTAAATTTGTCTAGGCAATAATTATATATAATATAGCCTGAAGATGTTTGAGGAGGGACAGGTGTGATGCTCAGATCCTGTTTCCTGTTTCAGAATAATGTAATAAAACTTCAATCTTATGTCTTGTGGCCGTTAAACAGGCCATTCTTAATGCAGTGTACTTGAAAGTTTTAACATGTTTGTACTTACAGTTAAACCTTAATAGTATGGCTACATGTCAGACCCTTAAAACTAGTCTCATTATTGAGTTTGTCTTAATATTGAGTTTGTCCTAATATTGAGTTGGTTTTAATATTGAGTTTGTCCTAATATTGAGTTTGTCCTAATATGAGTTGGTCTTAATATTGAGTTTGTCCTAATATTGAGTTTGTCTTAATATTGAGTTGGTCTTAATATTGAGTTTGTCCTAATATTGAGTTGGTTTTAATATTGAGTTTGTCCTAATATTGAGTTTGTCCTAATATGAGTTGGTCTTAATATTGAGTTTGTCCTAATATTGAGTTTGTCCTAATATGAGTTGGTCTTAATATTGAGTTTGTCCTAATATTGAGTTTGTCTTAATATTGAGTTGGTTTTAATATTGAGTTGGTCCTAATATTGAGTTGGTCCTAATATTGAGTTGGTTCTTAATATTGAGTTGGTCTTAATATTTGTTTTAATATTGAGTTGGTTTTAATATTGAGTTGGTCCTCATATTGAGTTGGTCCTCATATTGAGTTGGTTTTAATATTGAGTTGGTCCTAATATTGAGTTGGTCTTAATATTTGTTTTAATATTGAGTTGGTTTTAATATTGAGTTGGTCCTAATATTGAGTTGGTCCTCATTTTGAGTTGGTTTTAATATTGAGTTGGTCCAAATATTGAGTTGGTCCTCATATTGAGTTGGTTTTAATATTGAGTTGGTTTTAATATTGAGTTGGTTTTAATATTGAGTTGGTTTTAATATTGAGTTTGTCTTAATATTGAGTTTGTCTTAATATTGAGTTTGTCCTAATATTGAGTTTGTCCTAATATTGAGATTGAATTATGAATGAGCAGACCAGTGAAAATTGACCTGAAAATTATGGCCTTGTTTTTTGAGGTGGGCTTATTTTTGTGGTGGTCTAATTATTGAGTTTGTTATAGTGTGAGGTTTGACCATAGTTTAAAATTAAGGTGGGTTGTTCTACTTTTGAGTTAAATCAGGTTTTAATGCAATGTATATGAAATTCACTCTCCCCTCGGCTCAAACATTTTCTAAAGAGTTACATTAGGAAACTTTTGAAAAAAACTAAGTACTAGACCTTAGGTTTTGATTTTTTGCATGAAGTAATGTTCAGAGGTCACTTCTACCAAAAATGTTACCCTTGAGAAAACTGTTAAAAATTCTATTTATTTTAAGAACTGTGTGATTCATTTTACGCTTCATTCCAACACCTCCATGTTTTGGTTTTGTTTTACAGTGAATCTGTCGAAGCAGACGTGGTTCTTCATTCCACATTTGTGTTAATCAAGCATCGTGTCATTCCAATGGATCTCGTCCTGATACAACAACCACGACAACAATTCTTCTCATTTCTCAGTGTAAGTTGGGGACTACTTGCTGATATAGATTATGAGAGTGAGAAGTTCCGAGCGATTGGTGAGGCACGATTCACCTTACAGGCCATCAGGAGAATATTGTGTAAGTGATTACGTAAAACAAGATTTAACCATGTACTCCTTAGACCCCTAATCTCATGAGTGAAAGTTGTCTGGCATTTGCCTGAACTTCAGGTTTTTGAGTGTTCCAAAAAGGCTGTTTTTCTTTATTTTCCCTATACACATTGTCAATTTTTGAGAATTTCAGGTTTTTCAAAATTTCTAGCTTTCATCCATGTAGTATGTTTATCCGCAGTTTGGTGATAAGAACCTAGTTGGATTTGTACACCATCTCAATATAGATATTCATGTAGTGCGGACAAATTAATCTGATCCTGACTATAATACATGAATACATTACAAGGTTCTTGTATTGAATAATATTCATATTATGTTAGTTTCAGCAAGCAAATCATGCATTAGCATCCTTTAGATTGTGTTTGTATTACACCTTATGTGTATTCATAGTACTTTCGGCTTATGAAAACATACAACCAAGGTTAAATATTGTCAAGAAATCAGCTGTTAAATTACGCACATAAAAGGTTGGAGGATCGGGTTAATATCTCCGCACTATATGGTATAAACCTTTACTTTATAGACCCTCTATTCCGTTTACCTGCAGTTTCATGATACTGTGTATGCTATCTCCATACTTGGTGATCTAAATATACTGTACATATTGATATGGAGTGTCAATGAGTATAAGGATAAAACATGATTTATGATTACTCATAAGCAATCAGTAGATGCTGTATATTGTTTATAGATTGGGCATGAAGTGTTACGGATTAAATAAGTATATTGATGGCAAGATGTATTACCCAAACTCATCTTAAAAAGATTATGCAAAATTTTGAAAATTTGTTCACTTGTTTGGATTCAGTCTGATTTCTTTCTGTTGATGGTTTTCTAACATTTCAACAGTACATTTTGTATATCGATTATTAAATAAAAAATGTGGACTACAGTATGAAATTTCAAAGACCGCAAGGCTGATAATTAGGCAATTATGATATCATTTCTGGTGAAATGTTAAACTTCAATGAGGTAATTTAGCTCTAAGTTTCATTTTTTGCCTGTCATTATGCAAAATTGAAGATATAATGAGGTAACTTGATAGTCATTGTTATCAGCATCCCTGTATGTGACACAGTATGTGTTTATCTGCTTACCGTGCTGTCATTGTTTGTATGAAGTCTACAAAAAACAAGAATAAATTGTAGAAGCTTGAATTCAGGTGATTTAAGTTGAGTTGAAACTGCTTAATGCCGAGCATAGCCTTTATTTGCCTAATGAAATGTAGTTAATTTAGTGTTTAGCGCAGTTGTTATAACATGCACCCATCAGTTATTGGTTTGAAATCTATGATGGACTGGTTATGTTCTTCATGCTTTGGGGTACCTGTAATGTCCTCCACATGTGGAGAAGTTCTTCTTCTGATAACTAGTTAACTGGTTGCATGTGTATGACTGAAAAATGTTTCTAAAATATGTCGTAAAATACAACCAAACAAAAATGTGTTAATGCAGAATTATTATGATGTGTCCGGGGATATCTTGTTAATAATATAAAATTACTTGCATAATTATGTGAATATCCAGGGTAATTTTATAAGTGCATGTGTACCAATGAATTATTGAAGTTATGTGCTGGGAACAAGATCCTGGAATAAATCCAAAATAGTTTAAAAATGAAGAAAATAGTTGCTAAAAAGTTTCAAACTGTACAACTCAATTTATTGACATACAGAGAAAAATATTTGGAAATCCTACAGTTTACATTAATTAGTGAAGACCTTGTGCATTTACTGATTGTATGGTAAAGATGATAATTTAAATTATTATAATATAATATATTACTAAAGCTTGTTTGGGTTGATCTATAGTTTTCTATGCTTCAGTAAACATTTGTATATTTCATGTGTACAGTCCTTTAGGAGTTGAAGTTAAAAATTAATGTATTACTCCCATCTATTACAAGGGGTGTTCAATATAGTGTGGGACGGAGGCTGAGCTTCGATGTTTTCAATAGTAACCTGCGACATACCTTGATTGCCCTGGTTTTTTAACACAACATTTCCTACCTTTAAACATTATGGCCCTTTAAAATTTAAATGGTTGCATTCTATTATTTTTTTATTGTAGAAAACTTTATAATCCATCAGCATTATATAGATATTGCCCTACATCATGTATTTTCATGTGTTTCAATGATTCATATGTATAGCACCAATATTTTACTGTATAAAGGAATATTTTTCTGTTACCGGAAGAAAAAAAGTTTGGGACATTTGTAGTTTCCCGAAATTTGCCAGTATTTCGGTGTCGCTTACTTTAGCTATATTTAGTAGTCATTATTATGCCCCCAATCTATGATAAGGGGGTATATTGCTTTGCACATGTTGGTCAGTCTGTCTGTAGGTCGGTCAGTAGACCAAATTGTTTCCCGTTCAATAACTCAATATCGCTTTGCCCTAGGATCTTCAAACTTTACATGGAGGCTGATCATCGACAGTAGATGACCCTATTGGTTTTGAGATCAGTAGGTCAAATGCCACTGTGACCATTACCATTTCTGACTATTGGGCTGCCATGGGGGCATACATGTTTTACAAACCTTTCTTGCTTTATGGTATGTTTGTGGTCATATATTATTGTTATTTATAATTCAAACCTTTTATGTTTCAGCTTTGCGAAAGTACCGAGGTAAGCTATCATTTCTACCAGTTAGTGAATACATTCCAAAATCTTCCATCAATAACAATTCAAAGGTTTCCAGCCTTTCTGGACGCAATAGAAGAGTAACTCTACATAGCATGGACAATGTGGACGAATATGACGACGATCTTCGGGACGTAAAATTACGATCAAAATCGGTTCCAGCGCATCTATCTAATGGAACGTCAGAGTCATTAGAAAACGATTTGTTAAATGAACAGTTGACTGATGTACGTGAATCGGTTGTTTCTGATGTGTTTAATGGTGAACCTATGATGACGGAAGAATCGCCGCAAAATAAAAAACCTGAATTTTCATTGTCTACTGAAGACATGGAAACGTCTGGTACAACGAACAAATCGCTCAGCCTGTCCCTAAGTGACAATAGTTTACAAGAGGTCTTGAAATTATCGAAAACAGCCAACGGGGAAGTGCCATCATTGTTGCCAGCACTAAATCAACCATTACCTGATGACTGGGTAACTTTAGACGAGGATTTTGTAACCATATGTGCTACATATCAAACACATTTAGGAAGTGATGTCATCATGGCACCTGATGCCCGGTTTAGTGATGGCATTATCCATCTATGCATTGTACGAGCCGGGGTACAAAAGACAGAATTAATACAATTAATGGGCATGCTAGAGAAAGGAAGCCACGTTGATCATCCTTCTCCGAATGTGGAGTTAGTGAAAGTGTTAGCGTTCCGTCTTGAACCGGAGACGGACGAAGGTATAATCATGGTTGATGGCGAGAAAGTCGAGACAGATTCCTTACAAGCTCAAGTACTTCCTGGTCTTGCAAAACTTATGGCCATACAGTAGATTGTATTACATGGGAAAACATTTCTTCTTTAGTTCATACTTATTTATTTAGTCGTAACTTGTATTAACAACACAATCTTTCAATTTGTAATTTGTGTAGTTCTCGTGGTGTATTGCTCCATATGGTTATTAGACTCATCAAGCAGTGAGGCACTTGGCAGGAATTAAGTTTTTATGTTGCTCATATGTCCAAAACACTATTTTACATATAGTCATGAAACTTTACAGTTTATGAACTTGTGCATTTAGTATCTTGCTGGAAGAAGTATCAGCAGAGTTATGGTTCTTGTTTTAATACCTAGTTTTCACAGAATTTCACATTTCTGATTAAAACATTGCTCAGTATATTTTGTCTTGGGAAATCACGTAACAGAACCATATAGGACATTGTTGCTGTTGTTCGCATTTGTGTCATCACAGAATTATGTTAAATTTTCCATGCAATAATACCATGTAAACATATTGAAATTACGTTAAACAATTTGATTTATCATTAAACAAATTCATTATACCAGTATATGATTAACCATTGGATTGCATTCAAGACGACAAGTACAAAATTTTTGCGGGCATTTTTTTCAAAACCTTCAGTGATATGCTGTAAAATCATTCATTTTTGTAGGGGTTAAATTTTCGGTGATTTTGTTGGATGAACTTGTCTGCGAAATATAATCCCCACGAGTAATTAACCTTCTTTTCCATATGTGGTTAATCTTGAATTTACAACCCCACCAAAACAGAGGTTTACCAAGATCCACAAAATTTTATTCCCACAAAATTAAGTGATTTTACCGAATTTTTTTTATTCCATGTCAAGCTTCAAGTTAATTAATGTATTCCATTGCGTAATATAATATGATAAGCATTAATTACCAGTAAAAACTGCTCATTATAACATATCGTTTGTATATTACTGTAAATATGTATGAAAATATTAGATTTTATTTTTGTATTATAATGTATTTATTTCTGCTTCTAGTATATTTCACATTGATTTTGAATTAACTTCAGATATAGAACTAAAATATTTGTGGCAATTTTTGTTGAACATTTGTAATATTCTGTGTGCTTTTATATCTTAGTCTCTGTATAAATGTACCATAAGCACCCAAGTATTGTAAGTAGCTGTAAATAGGATGCAGGGGAATTAAAAGAGAAAGTCAGATAAATTTTTTTGTTAAAATCAACGACAGATTATGGCCGTTATCTATTTGCTCATCAGAGACTTGGGAAATATCTAAAGCTGTGTAAAGTATACATCCAATCTTTGGTTATGAGTCTGGGTTGATAAAAATGCAGGCAATACTTGGATGATTATGGTATATGTTCAATGTGAATGTATGCAGGCCTCCTAGTTGCCATAACAAGTCGTGATTTGGGGCATTCTATTGTTAATGATTCCTTGTACCTTTTAGGTGTTTATTTTCATGTGCGTCTAATTTTCGCAATTCTTGCAGGTGCATGTTTGTAAGTGTGAGATGCAAATGTGTCTGAAAGAAATTTCCAACATGTATGTTGATATTTTATAAATTTGTTGGTAGATATAGCATTGACATGATATGTATGTCCGTGTCAAGGTCAATGCAGACGTGTCAGAAAATTATCCGCTCCTAGATTTTTTGGGATTTTGTGGAATTTAAGTTTATAATGGCGAACTGTTACAGTGGTAGTGAAAAGGGAATGGATGATATTTTAAGTGAAACGTCCGAAATGGAAAATGAGGATTTATCATGGACGCAAAACAGGTTTTCAGTTTTAAATTCACCATCGATAAATGACACCCAAAATGGCGGACACGCACGAGATGAACGAGCGGAGTGGACACAAGTAAAATCTAAACGCAAACGTGGTGTTAGAGGCAGTATTGATTTAGAAACATTCGAGTCAATGAATAATAGCACAAAACTAAACGTATTGTTCGATAAAATTAGCAATGTTGAAATAGCACAGGAAAGTCTGCAGTCGGTGAAGGAGGCCATTGTTTGTACTGATACTAAAGTCATGATGATTGGATCCAACGTGAATGCAAACACTGAACACATTAAGGCATTGTCATACAAATTTCTTGATTTAGAAACTCGCAGCAGGCAAAAGAATTTGTTAATATACGGTCTATTTGAATCACCCGATCGTAGCACTTATAACATTGTTGCTGAATTCCTCAATAGACATCTAGATCTAAATGCAGAAGAGATGTGTGTTGAAAATTGCACACGAGTGGGTAGATTCAGTAGTGGTAGTGATCGTGGTGCAAATGGTCAGAAGCGACCCATACTCGTCACTTTTAGATATTCTGAGGACGTTCACACATGTATGAGTAATGCGTACAAGCTCGTTAATACCCATCTAGCATTAGATCGAGACTATCCTACGGAAATAAGAGCAGCACGCAAACGCCTGTGGCCCGAAGTTAAATGTCTCCGAACTCAATTTGATAAACGATCGGTAAAGTTAGTGTTTCCTGCTGCAATCACTGTAAAGGGACAAATCGTTAATGACGAATTTCCAGGATGGGATACGTATATAAAGAGTACGCTAGATGTGAAAAGTTTGAATATACCAGCTCAATCTGTACCGCATGTACCGTGTGTATCGCAATCTGTTGACAATATAAACGATATCAACACGTCGTCTGTTCCTGTAAGCAAACCGTTGCAAGTATCAACATTTTCTCAAACTACGCCGGAACGTATAACGGTCCCAGTAGCTAAAGGACAGCATCAAGCTGTAGCACAGCCGTCCGAGTCACTGTTCAAGAAGCCTGCTACAAGTAGTCAGAACACTAAACCAGCTGTCAAAAAGGTAAACAAACCAGCACGTGGTAGGAGTGTATCAACAGGTCGCGCTTCGGGTCAGCGAGGTCGATCAAACAAGGCCACCAATCAAATTCCTAGTAGATCCACGAGTGTTACAACGGACAATGAATCGGTTATTCCCGTCACGGTTACCGATCGCGACGTCATAGATAAAGGCGGAGCCAGAAATGAGAAATAGAAAAATCAGCGGACCAATGCAAAGCTCAACACGACGTGTAACGATATTAAATTTGCTGTTCTGAATATAAACGGATTAATAACAAAATACAATAATAAACTAAACTCTCCGGAGCTTCAATGTGCATTTAACGAACATGACATAGTTTGTTTTACCGAGTCATGGGGGTGCGATGACTTTGACTATAGTGTTCAAAATTTCATGCACTTTAAATTAGATAGAACACAACTGTGTAAGTCTGCAAATAGAAATTCAGGTGGCGTGATTGTTTATATTAGAAATACGTTGGTCATAAATGGTGACATCGAAAACAATGTTTTATTTTTCAGAAAAGATAGTCACATATGGTTTAAATTAACTAGAAATAATTTTGCAATTGATAAAGACATTTTTATTTGTTTATGTTATATTGTTCCAAATAATTCGACGCGGAATGCTTTTGTTGACCAAAACGTGTATGACATACTTTTGGATGACATTGTTCAGTTGCGTGCGGATTATATTGATAATGAAACATGCTTTATTTTGTTGGGCGATTTGAACAGTCGAGTAGGTGATTTACTTGATTATGTAAATGATGACAATGATACACTTTTATACCAAAATATTTTGCCTGATGATTATGCATTAGATGTGCCATTACCGCGCACCACTCAAGATCATAATACTAACTCAAATGGCTTATTACTGATCGATTTCCTTAAACAGTCTGGTATGAGAATTGCAAACGGCAGGGTATCGGATGATAGATGCACGGGTGCCTTTACATTTGTAGGACATAATGGTTCAAGCGTAGTGGATTATTGTATTGTTGATCCTATTTTATTCGAACATTTCTCCGCTTTTCGTATACACGATCCAAATATACTGACAGATCACTGTCTGATTGAATTTTCCTTAAAAGGGTATGTGCAAGCCGAAAGTCGTGATGATATTAAGGACACCCGTGAATCGGTTAAAAATTCATATTCATGGAAAAGCAAAAATAAAGATAAATTTATGACAGATATTTCAACGGATTCCTTCAAAAGCAATATATATATATTGACCTCGCAACTCGATAATGTCAATAACGAGGATGATATTACGTCATCAATTTCTTCATTTGTCGATGCAGTTGACTTTATTTGTAAACCATTGTTTGGTAAAAATATTAATTTAAGTCAAACCACTCACAATATTGAACGTAATCACGAACGTAATTTCACACGAAATCCAGATATAGACACAAAACGCAAAACCTATTATGTTTATCTAAATACTTACAGAAAAGAAAAGAACGAAATTAATCGTCGAAACTTAGTCGCTTCTCGCACTGATTATAAAAATTCGGTTAGAAAGTGTAATTTTGATAAGGCCTGTCTGCGAAATCAAGAACTGTTGAAAAATAAACATAAAAACGCACGTATATATTGGAAACTATTGAAAGAAACTACGAAATGTAGACCAAGTAATTCTATTTCTTTCGATACATTTTCGCGCTATTTTCAAGCGGTAAATAATCCGGACGATCGTTTCTTTCAACCTGACGAAGATGTAGTTCACTTTAATGAGCGATTTTTACAAAATGAATCGAAAATAATGTTCGCAGAATTAGACTTACCGATCACAATTACAGAATTAAAACAGGGTATCTCAGAGTTATCGCTAGGTAGGGCAGCCGGCCCGGACGGTATTTTAAATGAATTCTTAGTCCATGGTAAAACTGTCTTTGAACCATATCTATTAAAATTGTTTAATGTTATACTTAATGTGGGGTATTTCCCGGAATCGTGGAGTGAAGGATTTGTCATTCCAATCCATAAAAAAGGTAATATTAACGAAGTTAAGAATTACCGAGGCGTAACCTTATTAAGCACATTGGGTAAATTGTTCACGAGGATATTAAATAACCGATTATCATATTGGGCGGAGCATTACTATGTTTATATAGAGGCACAAGGGGGTTTTAGGGCAAAAATGGGGACGACGGATAACATATATGTATTACATGGTTTAATTAATCACTTTTTAAATAACAATAAAAAGCTATACTGTGCTTTTATAGACTTTTCCAAAGCCTTCGATTATGTTGTGCATGAAAATATTGGGTACAAAATGTTAAAACTCGGTATAAGGGGTAAAATGTTCAATGTCATTAAATCAATTTATTCAACGGTGAAATCTCGGGTAAAAGTATTAAATCAGTTAGGCGATTCGTTCGAGTGCCTGCTTGGGGTACGACAAGGGGAGTGTCTCAGTCCGTTTCTATTTTCGTTGTATGTTAATGATTTAGAAGACGAATTGTTCTTAAATGGTTTTAAAGGTTTAGATATAAATCATACAAAGATGTTTCTTTTACTTTACGCGGACGACATCACCATATTGTCTGAAACGGCCGAAGATTTACAACATGGGTTAGATAGGCTCCATATTTACTGTAATAGGTGGAAATTGAAAGTAAACATCGATAAATCCAAAATAATGATTTTTAGAAAAGGTGGTCGCCTACCAGGAAATCTAGAGTTTATGTATGATAATACTAGACTAGAAATTGTTAATTCGTTTGTGTATTTAGGTATTGTTTTTACATCTGGGGGTTCGTTTAGCAAGGCTCAGCAGACACTATCAGGACAAGCCCAGAAAGCAATGTACACGCTCAGACGGCATTTAAATAAATTTTCGGATATAGGGGTTAATCATTCATTAGAGTTATTTGATAAATTGATTTCACCAATTTTATGCTATGCTAGCCCAGTCTGGGGGTTTTGCAAAGCGGATAGCGTAGAGCGACTTCATTTACATTTCTGCAAATCGTTATTAGGTGTACGCGTATCTACACAAAACGACTTTATTCACGGAGAGGTGGGGAGAACGGATTTAAAATCTACACGTGTATATAATGCGATAAAATATTGGCTAAAAGTTGTCGCCGTAAACGATAGAAAATACATAAAAATAGTTTATGATTGTATGCTAAATGATATTAACTTATTTCCAAATAAAACAAATTGGGCTAGTTTTATTCGTGATGCTCTGTGCAACTTAGGCTTCGCAAACGTATGGTTGGAACAGGGAGTAAATAATTCTAAGGCATTTCTTGTAAACTTGAAAACACGAATACGAGATACTTTCATTCAAAATTGGAGTTCTAGACTCACTGACTCAACAAGAGCATTATTTTATAAAAGCATATGTAGTTTTAAATTTCAACCTTATCTAAATAATCTCAATATCCGAAAATATCGAGTATCATTTACAAAACTAAGGGTTTCATCACATCATCTAGAAATTGAAAAGGGTCGATGGAAACAGCCTCCAACTCCACAAAATGAACGCTTATGTCAAAACTGTTATAAATTGGATGACGAATTTCACTTTCTTTTTGAATGTGAACTTTTAAAAGATATTCGAAAAATATACATCAAAAGATATTACTTTACCAACCCTAGTATGTTTAAACTATGTCAGCTTTTAGCATGTGAAAACATCACTCAGTTACGAAATCTCTCTGTATTTATATATAAAGGGTTATTAATAAAACAAAATTTCTTAATGCGCTAATTTTTGATATGCATTTCTTTATCATATCGTTATCCATCAGTGCATATACATGTATTTCTTCATAAAGTATTATATACCCGTATAATTGTATTATGTAATACTTGTTTGTTGTTATGCATAATCATGACATGTATATAAATTGACTATGCCCTAACACATTTTCGACATCAATCATGGTGATAGCATTCGTTAACTCATATAAATGATTTGTAATGTCATTTGGCAAATTATATATTTTGTATTTGATTGAATACAACTGATTGGTAAATTTGATTAATTATATACTGATGATTAATGGATTACTTTTGTTTTAAGTAACTTCTCAGTCTGTCTTTTTGACCTTGGCACCAATAAGATTATATAGAAAGATATGTATGTTGATATTGCGATCAGGGGTCATCATTGACCTATTTCGCAATTTTATGTATTGTTATATAATTGATGTTCATAATAAATCTTGAAATAAATCTTGTACCCTCATCACAGGAGACAGTCGAATGTGTCTGCTATAGAGGGAGCAAGCTATGGGATATCATTTATGATGATCTCATGTCTATGATTTGTTAGAGGCCAAGGCAGACAATTTGTGACTAGGCCAAGGGAGGGAATTTGTGACAATCTCCTGTGAAGGAGACAAAGGAAGATAATTAATGATAAGATTAATGTATATTTGACATGACCAAGGGAGATAAATTGTGAAATCTGTGATTGAGGCCAAGGGAGATAATTTGTGAATAAATAAACCAGATTTATATAGCACCTATTTCATGCCAACTGGTGTTCAAAGGCACTTTACATTATAGTGAATCTGTGATTGAGGCCAAGGGAGAGAATTTGTGAATCTGTGAATGAAGCCAATGGAGACAACTTGTAACAGTCTCCCGTGATGGAGACCAAGGGAGACAACTTGTAACAGTCTCCAGTGATGGAGACCAAGGGAGACAACTTGTAACAGTCTCCCGTGATGGAGACCAAGGGAGAGAATTTGACAATCTCCTGTGCATACAATGAAGGATAGATAGGATGTGTGATTGGGTTTGTTTTTTATTATGATAATTTATGTTTGAAGGCCATTATAAATTAATTACTAGATCATCTTTCACGCCTACTATAATAGAACAGGAAAAAGGGCACCTGAGGTGGTGCTTGAACCCCCGACTCCAGGTATACTAGTCTGTAGCTCTTCCAACTGAGCTACCTGGGAACCTGTTGAGAGTCAAGCCTCCACATCCACTTTTCACAAAAAGAGGGGAAGATTTTATCTTCAAAAACCTGATGTCTATATATTTCCTTCTTTTCAAAAATTTTGCAATCAATTTTAATCGGACCTATATTTTGGAATTGAACTGGGGATAACAATCATTTGATGGGTTCTACTTAATAAAATGGAGGGAACATGCTGTTAATCTGAGATTTTTTTTATTATGGCCTTAATTATAAAACTGGCAAATAAGGTTGATCCTAGTAGTTTGCTTAAGCACATGCTTGCATATAACTGTGATATTTTACATAATTTAAATTTTGACCATGCCATGCTCACACAAGATATTTTTGCTCTGTGATTTGTACATGTATATACATGTAATTGCAAACAAGCTTTTTTCTTAAAGTACCTGCATCGAAGACTTGTGTATCTGTAGTATGTTAGTAGGATAGTTTGGATAAATTCAGACATTTTTTTGATTCATTTGATTATTCATGAATGCTTTTGAATATCTAAATAGAAGTTGATTTCTCTATGATTATGGAGTCTGAGGGGGGAGAGTTAGGGTGTAAGTGAGTGATAGAAATGTGGAAAAGGGGTGGAAGGGTGGGGGATATGAGGAAAGGCAAGGGAGTGAGGGGATGGTAGGAGGTAGATATGAGGTGCACAGAGGGAGTGGATGGATGAGACACGTAGAGGAATGTGTTGGTTTGTGTGAAAGGAACAAAGGGAGTATAGGGTAAAGGAAGGTCTGGATGCAGTTCTGAATGTTAGGACCATTTGTAACTTCTGATGATGTATTGAAGATTACAGAAATATGTAAATAGATATATAATTATGTGAACTGATCCAGATATCGTAAAGCATTGCTTCTGACCAGTTTAACTAGACATGTATAAATTGTTTGTTTTTTGTGTTCCACTTCAATATGAAGTCGCCAGTATTGCTGACTGGGAACTATTAATGATTGGAGTGCCAAACAAATATTGATCTTGTTTGGATAGACATGTCAATTAATTATGAATTAAGTATCAAATTATTATTAGTTACAGAAACATTAGTGTCGCATAGGTATTTGCTTGCCATTGTCTTGTTGCTAGAAAAGTGCTCATAAATGTACAGTTATGTTCCATTAGAAGATGCGTCTTTCTTGTTTTGGGTCCAACATGGTCTACATCTAATTGTATATGTTAATGTATGATTGTTCCAGATTTTCATTTTGTGTTTCCATTGTATCTGTACATGATATTTCTTTGAGAATATGAATCCATTTGGTTTTGGATACTACATAGTTTATAATATTATTGGATTTTAATATAACATTTGTTGTCTGCTGGATGCCAAGCATTACTCTTTCTATTTAGCATGATAAATATTGGAAATAGTAACAAATAGTGAAAATTCAGCATTATAAAAAAAAAAGGTTTTCAATGTATTAACTATGTCTTCAGGAATAATGGACTCGATGTCATTTACTTATCATGTTATGTGTTTATTTAACTCACTGATTATAGCCATATTCAATTCAAATAGAGATAAACCAGGTCAAGCATTGACTACTGGTAGTTTGATAAAATTTACAGGGTATAATAAAATAATGTTCAACATCATATTATTATATTTTCTTAATTTGAAGTGTACATATCATTGGTTGAAGGTTGAAAGTAGACCATATCTCACTGTTTGCAGATTGCATGCTGATATGAATGTAATGCTTCAACACTTTGCTAAAACAATTTGTCTCATAATTGAATTCCATACATTTATTTACTCATGTACAAAATCTATTTCCACCGATGTATAAGTGTGCTTAATATATTAAAGTGAGTATGTTTTGTAATTCATGATGAATATTTTCCGTGCTTCTGATTTATTTTCTTTACTTTTTGTTTTCTTTCTATTGAATTTGTTGTTTATGTTTCTAAATATCAAATAAGAACACATAGAAATGGGTGTGGCTTCTTCAGTTAATGTTTTCTTTTCTGTTAAATTTTTATTTTTTATTATTTTATTATTGTGTTGACACCTCGTAACTATGGTGATATAAACGGCTGTTATATTATGCCTTTTCGACTGGGCTGTTTCGTGGAGCAGGTTACAGTCTGGTTCCCTTTCTAATTTTACAGTTGTATTACTGTAGTAGTGCTGTAATTGTGGGGACGGGAACCAGGCTAAAACTTGCTTCACGAAACAGCCCAGTCGAAAAGGCCTATTGTAAATTTGTTGTTGTTGTTGTAATGTTTTTACAGAAATTTATTGTGATTCTTTTGTGTTTTTTGTTTGTTGCTTATTTGCTTCATATGCTTAGAGTTGTGTAAGTTTTTTTTCTGTTGTTTATTTTATTAGTGTCCATGTCTCGTCAAATGTTGTTTATATAATTATATAGTTGGGTTATGATGCATGGGCGAGTATTATTCACTGATCCCACCAAAATCTCACGAAGCATCTCAAATAGAGATTTTTCTCAAATCAAAATTGAAGTTAAGATCACTCGAAAGTTTACTATAGTAAACTCATAACATTGTTTCTGTTTTCTGATGCCAATTTTGAATCCAGCCTCCCATGGAAACTAACATTTTGAAGTCAACCTAGTTTGTCATTTGTGACGTCATAATGTCACTATAGCGTATACATGTTCAGTTTATAAATCACACTGATGGAGTTTTCTGAAACATGTCTGTGTTGAGATATAAGTAAATTTCGAAAGTTGTGACTGATTTTATTATTGAATGGATGTTAACTGAAAGACACAAAACAAACTTGGGTGGAAATTTAGCTTAGATTGAGATGCTTCAGGAGATCAGTACCTGGTCAACCAGGATGTTCTCGTAATCTATTGTTGGCTTGAGAACTGCAATAAACCACCCTGATATTGAAATCTAACAATACCCACAGTTGCTCAGTTGTCGTTGTAGTTATATCTGTAACCTCGTCTTGTCACTGTATGTTGTGATTGTTACAGTTTCTTTGATATAAACATTCAAACAAAATCATTGGGAAATATTCAGTTAAGTTCTGATTTCAGTCTGCGTTTGTTTTCCTCTCAATCAGAATATTGATCATGTTCAAATGCGGGTCTTCTACAGGGGCCCTACAATTCCGGAATAATCCGGAAATCAGGATTTGCTGCTCTAGGCAGAATATGAAAGTAATTTGAAAAAAGTCAATTATTAAAAAAGTTATGGTCATTTGAAGTTTTTAAAGTTGAATTTAACGATAGAACAATTTTTGAAACAGTGTTTTGGTGTAGGGGTGTGTGCAAATTGCACTCGAAACTGTCAATGGTATAGACTACTATGTTAGCTCACTATGAAAGGTATAGACTACTATGTTAGCTCACTGTGAAAGGTATATACTACTATGTAAGCTCACTGTGAAAGGTATAGACTACTATGTTAGCTCACTGTGAAAGGTATAGACTACTATGTTAGCTCACTGTGAAAGGTATATACTACTATGTTAGCTCACTGTGAAAGGTATAGACTACTATGTTAGCTCACTGTGAAAGGTATAGACTACTATGTAAGCTCACTGTGAAAGGTATATACTACTATGTAAGTTCATTGTGAAAGGTATAGACTACTATATTAGCTCACTGTGGAAGGTATATACTACTATGTTAGCTCACTGTGAAAGGTATAGACTACTATGTTAGCTCACTGTGAAAGTTATAGACTACTATGTAAGCTCACTGTGAAAGGTATAGACTACTATGTAAGTTCACTGTGAAAGGTAAAGACTACTATGTAAGCTCACTGTGAAAGGTATAGACTACTATGTAAGCTCACTGTGAAAGGTATAGACTACTATGTTAGCTCACTGTGAAAGGTATAGACTACTATGTAAGCTCACTGTGAAAGGTATATACTACTATGTAAGTTCATTGTGAAAGGTATAGACTACTATATTAACTCACTGTGGAAGGTATATACTACTATGTTAGCTCACTGTGAAAGGTATAGACTACTATGTTAGCTCACTGTGAAAGTTATAGACTACTATGTAAGCTCACTGTGAAAGGTATAGACTACTATGTAAGTTCACTGTGAAAGGTATAGACTACTATGTAAGCTCACTGTGAAAGGTATAGACTACTATGTAAGCTCACTGTGAAAGGTATAGACTACTATGTAAGCTCACTGTGAAAGGTATAGACTACTATGTAAGCTCACTGTGAAAGGTATAGACTATTTTGTAAGCTTATTGTTTAGGGTATAAGGCTACTGTAATCACAAATGCCTCAGCTTGCTTTGTGTTGTATTCAGATTGCTAGTAGATCAAATTGCTAGCAGTACAAGCAAAGGTCAAACGAACCCAAACCTTTAGATACGACAAACGTGTGATATTCGAACAGTTGTACTGAGCTGTTGTGCTATTCCTATATACTCAATGTTAGTTAGTATTCTAGTTAACATCACCATACAATCAGGGTATATGTTGTGCATAGTTTGTTCATTCCAACATACTTGTATTTATTGCTGGCTTACAATAGAAGGTCGTAAGTAATACTAATGACCTTTTAAGACTCATGCATATTTGAAATCTGCATCTCAAGGTGCTTCTTAAAAGTCTATTTTCATGAAAATAAGAAGTAGTTATGTTGACCAAACTGAAGTTTAAAAAGCTTGTTTTTCCATAAGTAAAGAGTAGTTTTCAGACAGTTTTTGTGTGGCGTAACGCCACACAATGATATTACCACTTTTCAGCTTACGACCAATTTAACGCATTAGGCCTCGGCAAATAAATAGTTCTATGATTTGAACAATATTACAAGCATGCAACACAGGTTACACGTATCATTGGACCTGATTTGTTTACATTTCCAACATTTACTTATATTAAGACCAACAATTATATCAGACTTTTATTTTTAGAGGATATTTATAGCAAATCATTCCGCAACAGACTATATTTCTACTACCAAAGAATGTTCTCACTGGTGGCGGGAATCTAAAATAGTTCCCATGGTTTTCAATTGTATACTGTAACGTATGTAAATCACTCCGCCGCTGCACATTGCAAACGATGACCTAATTATGTTGTATACAAACATTGATGCTATATATAGCTGGTGGGGGGAACTGAAATAGTTCTACGTACATATCGATCGGCCGATTAACAATGTTACCGCGGTAAGCGTTAAACGCACTAGTCAATTTCTACCCTGCTTTATATAAGACCTCATAATTTTCGTATCTATTATCCGATTTTGAATATTTAAAGCTTGTAATGAAGCAAAGATATATGTCTCTCTTTTAAACAACATTCAGCACGATACCCTAATTATTAAATCCACGGCGAAGAGTAAGAATCCGTTCCGCGTAAAAGTAAGTTTAAAATATCCCGCTTTATACCGAATAAAAATTCAATCAACGGTCGAAAATCATCAATAATTAATTTAATATTCGATCGATTTTGTTCATTAAAGCTTGTTTTAAAAGCTAATACTTTAAGGTTTTATAAAATGTAAAACTTGTTTTTAAAGCATTAATCGGCCGATCGATATGTGTGAGCGACACCATATGTTTACCCCTTTTACCTACGTTAATATAGAGTGTCATATACATTTAATTAACATGCGTGGTCATACGGAGAATAAACAGTCACTTATCTTGACACTGGTCGAATTCTCCAAGTCGTTAAAAATGGTATTTGTAAATATCCCTTCATTGATGGTCAGCATAGTTACTTAAGTAAGTTCCAGGTAACTGCTGGTTCTCTTGGTGTCTTTAGCCGCACAAATGTTTGAGTAAGGGTGGGCTTATCAGAACTGTGACATAAAATTATGATACAACCTGGATTCGATATTGGATTTAATGGCATCAGTACGCCACACTATAGTACTTTCAGTGCTTTGATTTCTCAAAATATTGATTTTGTACTTACGACCTTCTAATTCTAAGCCAGCGATGATTTCATCATTTCTGTTTCCTCCAATCGGCAATTCATTAATTATTATGTAGTTAAGTGACTAAATAGTACTGTAAAACACTTCAATTTCATGACAACATTACTGGCTTTCCGCCAAATTTCATGTGATCACATATTTTGCAAAATATTCATTTACATAGTGACTTCAAGTCTTGTTAATCCTTTATATGTATTGAGAGCATAGTTTGGATATTTAAGAACTATACACATTTTAATACCATAAAGTCATTTTAGGATATCAATATCAAACTTCAAGTACACAGAGTTTCATGTTCATTTTGAATTTGGGCCGACGGAAGTTGCAAATATTATAGAAAATGAAAATGTCACAAATAAGAAGTGCTTTACAGTATTCATTGTAAATGCAGATTCATTCATACCAGTAGTATTAAATATTTTCACTGTGTTTAATCAGATTAGTTATGGTACTTAGCAATATATTTTATTTTTGTAGAAAATGTTTGTGTTGTAGCATGAAATTGGACGACCACATTTATATACCTTTCATGTGTTTCACAGCTACTGATAATTTTCCATCGATGCCATATTCATGTTATTGATATATAAATGATTTTTCAACAATAAAAATCACATGATGCAAAGATTTGAGTTTCCTGTGTTTTGTTCTATGATGCTCATAGTGAGCATTTGTAAATTTGGGATAGCCTGGTATCCAATATGTATCATTAATTATTGTATTTGATAAATGACAACCTGTCCTAAACTGCTGTCCCAATCTCAACCAACTTCACAGGAGTGGTCCTAGGAAGGTCCTCATTCTTCCAGATATCTTCAAATGTTCCTTGCAGAACTTAGATGCCGTGACAACCAATATAAATGTCTTGATTTCGAACATATTTTTATACCCCCAGATACATAGTATATGGGGGCTATATTGGAGTCATGCTTGTGGTTGGTTGGTTGGTTGGTTGGTCTGTTGGTCCGTATAATTTTGTCCGCGCTATTTCTCTGCAACCATTGGTCGGATTTCAACAAAACTTTGCATGACTGATCAGTACCAAGTCTAGTTGTGCATATCGTCGGCACACGTCGGTCGGATGAATTTTAAGGGAGTTATGGCCCTTTGTTTTTTTGTACTTATAAATTTTGTCCGCGCTATTTCTCTGCAACCATTGGTCGGATTTCAACGAAACTTTGCATGACTGATCAGTACTAAGTCTAGTTGTGCATATCGTCGGCCGGATGAATTTTAAGGGAGTTATGGCCCTTTGTTTTTTTGTACTTATAAATTTTGTCCGGACTATTTCTCTGCAACCAATGGTCGGATTTCAATGAAGCTGCATAACCGTTCAGTACCAAGTCTAGTTTTGCATATCTGACTGTGTCAAGCAGTTTCTGGGGGTATTCATCACATTCAGTGATATTTCTCTAAAGGCCCATCATGGTCCTCTGTTAAAAGTTATAATTTAGCATGGAAATATATGGCTCACTTGATGGAGTCAATAGTTTAATTGACTCCTAGGCAGTCAGACCAATTTTGTTGTACAAGTTGGTCAGATCCTCGTGAAAGCTTAGTGGTAAAGTGTCTGTGCAAGAGTTCTCTGGTTCAATCACAGACTGCAGCATACTCAAGTCATTAAAAACAGTTCTGGTATATCTCCCTTGCTTGACCATCAGCATAGTTAGTTCTAGGTAACTGATGGTTAACCTGGTGCCAGGATAATGTATGACTGGGTAGTCTCAACAATCACTGAAAACCAGTGGTACTTAAAGCAATGGTTAAGAAGGTGTGACCATTCTGGTTCATCACAGATCACCCAATAACCACAGGACAAGAATTGGGCATCTGGGTCTATTAAATTATTTTAATACACCAATAACAACATCACTGCATAATAATAGCATTTCTCTTTATTTTATCTACTTCACCTAAATCACACATTTAAGTGTACAACATCAATAAAATGCACACACATTAAATCACAATAAATGTAAGAACTATCACAAAATGCTTATTGGTAAGAATATTTACAGACCTGTTTATGATTTACGACCATGAGATAAATACAACATACAGGAAGTATATGTCTGAGAATAAAACCAGGCACACATAATAACTCCAGTGTGATATATTATTACATAAACACAAATTCCTTTATATTGATCCAGCCGGCTTGCCACTCATGATGCGTGGAGGTATATGAACAGCCGGCTGAAAGGACACATGTCTGAAGTTAGACTTGAAATGACAATTTTTGAATGTTTAGGATCATACAGACTTTATATGTTACATTATTACTCAGTATGTTTGAATGTTTGATTTGATACATATCCAAAATATAAGGTTTGGATTGTTTAGCAAATTCCCATGTAGACGTATTACTACACCATCAGTAAATAACAATAATTTAACTGATAATTACAGTCCTAAAAGTTCAAGCAAGGGCCATAACTCTGCTGTCACTTTGCTTCAGAAACAACAAAATTTGAAATAAAATATGCTATGATTACTGTAAAATGTTGATAAATCAATACAGATAGAACTTGAGCACAGATGCTTTGGTATGCACAGTATAAATAATAAGTGAACGTGGAACAAGTCAAAATATTGTAGCACATTATGATAACACAAGTCATCAACTTATTATATGATTTTAACTTATGATAATGATTTTTTAACTTATGATTTTAACTGATGAATTTAACTTATGATCATGTATGAAGAATGCAATAGTATGTTGGATGTAATAATCATGCTGCCAAAGTGAGAAAACCTGATACATATCACAACACATGACAATATATACAATATACACTATCTCCTACTGGTATATACGGCTTTATACGGCACAGAGCACCTGCTCCTACACCTTATTCTAAATATTAAAACAAGAAATAGTTCAAATAGAAAATAACCAGTTTTGTTCACCAGTGTATTCTTCACCTGAATCACCTGGGAACTTAACTTACCACTGATGTATGATGATGAAAATGACTGGAAGGGTGGAGAGATGAAAAAACTCCACAATAAGGTTACAATGCACCATTTCGTACATACCAGTAAAACAACGGTAAAGCTACAGCCTTTGGGAGCTGCTTATATTGACTGTTGTATAGAGGTTGTAGCTCTACAGAGGTTAAATATATAGTAATTAGTGGATTATGGAAATTTTGAAGGTGTTGTTACAGAGAGGTTGTAGCTCAACAGAGGGCCGCTCTGGGGAGGTTGTATTGTTCAATAACATTTTTTGATGGGACGCACCCAATGACTAATGAATGGAAGTGCAATCTCAACCACACACCTGCTAATAATTAGTACATGGATACATGTATATAGCACACCTTGAATAACCACAACATAATAAATATCACAGGCTATAAATAATGTACAGTATAAACTTTATGGTACAACATGGACTGACATCCTATCATGTGTTCATTGGACATTATTTGCCATGTTTCATTTTCGCTATTATTCATAAATTGAGTTCCTTGCAAATTCATAAATCCTCATAAATATACTTTAAAAACATGAATTCCTGTATTGACTGCAAACTCATTATTTGAAAAATATTGCTGATACCGAAATTTGCGAAATAAAGATCAAGCAAATATAAAGTGACTTACAGTATGTTACAATACAAACTTGAAACATGGAACTTAAAAAAACAGTGGTTCGTTGCCTTAGCAAAAGCGCTACTGAGCCCTTTTATTCAGTAACCTCCCGTTCAAATAAATATAGAAGGCATAGATTACTTCCAGTCGAAACTGCTACATAGCGCTTGCCTATGCTAGCGGTTTTCAAACATGGGGCCATAGCTCTGCTAAATATTCATTCCAGTAACATCAAGACTTCAAGTGCACACCATCACATGCAAATAACTATTTTGAGAAATGTTGCCACTACCTGCTGAATTTGCCAATCAACCACTTGTATTTCTTCATTGGACAACTAGAGTAAATATTAATATGATAACATAGATAAAATTGGACATAACATGCGTGTGAATCAACTGTACTGTATATTGTGAGATTCATACAAAAAGTTAAGGCGAGAATAGGATAGGCACTATCATAGACACCAACTGTAGGTAAAACATAGTCTAACATCAGAATATGGAAGTATAAATACATGTATACAGCTCTGGTAACATTGATACAATGGATCATCAATTTATACTTGGATCAAATAGCCAAGCATACAAAACTGGTACAATGTCTGATTCACATAAAATATTAACTTTCACGAAATGCCTTGAAACTCGAAAATATTTGAAAGTTAATGATTGTATGAACAGTTGAATATTTGGTTATTCAAGCAGATAAAATTGCATGCAAAAGCCATGCTTATTTCAATGGGATAAAATATGTTGAAAATTTTCATTGGAACAAATAACTAAAGTAAATAAACAAATATAAATGTTACTTGCACAAGTAATGTTTAAATATATGATAATGGTTGCCATACCAACAGGAAATGATGAACAAACATTAAACATAAAGTTAACATAGATATACGTTTGTTCCTCATTCATTGAAAGGATGAGCAGCACTGATTTTATTTTGCATGAGAGGATGGATCCACCATAACCAAGAACATTCATAAGTTCTATCAGATAACCTAAAGCCACAGGCTTTTAAAAACAATTTTTAGGTTAACATGCTTTTTTGAAAATTTGCTGCCTGGAGATGGGACTGGAAAAATGAGAAGAGGGTCAAACGCGCCCTAGGTCCATCACACAAATGGCCACTTGTTATGTTTCAACCCCCAGCTAACAACAGCAAAAGTTTCAAACAATTCCTGTAAACATAGAAACTGTGGCCTACAAACTACATTCAGGATGGCTTCAATGGATCTGTTACAATACTTGATGTGCTATCCTGAGATAAGTTCAACATGAGCTCACTCAGCTGTAAAATAATGAATGAATTCCTGAAGTTCATATGACACTAGATTGTTTCCCTTACATCTGATGTACAAAGGTTGTCTCCCTTACATCCAATGTCCACAGGTTTGTATCACGTTTTAGGAGAGTATGGCATACATTTCAGGGTGTGTAAGTACATGCTCTGCTCCTCCAAATATTTCTGGTCCTGAATTAGAAACAGTATAAAAATGAATGAAAACAAACACATTATAAAGTACTCAAGTAGTATTTTTGGGGAGGCAATTTTTATGGATAAAATGGTAAAATCACAGGTAACTGTACCAATGAAAACAATCTCTAATAGACTATAATATATCAATTTCTGTAAAAATATCTTCATCAATGATACATTTACCTGTGAGTAAAATAACACAGAAGTGCAAAATAATCACCTAGAAGTAAAAACATGTTTTTATAACTGATATACTAGTACACAGGCTTAAACAGTTGGCTTAAACTTTGAATTGAAGTAGTACAGTCAGATCTCGATACAACGACACTGTTTGTTCCCGATCAAAATGTTGTTATAACGAATTTGTCGTTATACTGAATTTCACTAGTGACGGGAATTTTGATTGGGAGATTGTTTCATAAAAATCAATTATTGATTAACATAATATAATTTATTATGTCATAAAATTGTCATAATCAGCAAAATCAGCAGTATGAAATTATCATAATTGCATAAAATAATATTTAAAATAAAATACAATGATTACGAATGCGCGAGCCGTATTTCACAAACTGTGATTCGACTGTGAAAGGTTCCGATATTATAATGAGAGCAATTAAGATGATTTTTACAAGTGTAATTACATAAGTAGGCTCCTTGCTTAGACTGCGACTTTGTGTAAAGCCAATAAATAGTTCAAGTGTGAAAAATAGTCCCTTGATAGTGTCAGTATATCGAGTATTGATTACTGTGTAAACACTCGATTCATTCCCATTGTTTTGCTGTCGGTGTCGGTAAGTGAATATGTCATTATAACGGATACAATTAATGTTGTATAAAATTCGTCCCCACCAATTGGTGTCGTTATAACGAAATTGTCGGTATATCGAGTGTCGTTGTAACGAGTCCTGACTGTAGTACTATATCAATTTGGGTCAAATTCCACTAGCATACAATTTGGCCTACAAAGAACTCTACTAAGAAATAATAAAATCGCTAAATATTTCCACATGCTAAAAGTCTGAAATTCTAAATTGTAAACTCTTAAATGTGGGGAAATCTTAGTTTATACATGGGTGCAAGTTTTCAGGTACATTGTATATATATATCTGATTTAAGGTTTTTGAGTGTACCAAAAAGTCAGTTTTTCTTCATTTTCTCTACATAAATTGACAATTTTTGAGGATTTCAGGTTTTTCAGAATTATTTACTTGCCCCCTTGTATATACAGTAGCATACCTTTATAGCTTCCATTTTCCAGAATCTGATAGATCGATCAGCTTTGATTGATTCTGTGACCTGATCTACTGTATTCACTGTCAGCTGTAATGCTGGATTTAATGACGGTGGTAGGGAACCATTCATTGCTGGGTAACCATTGGAAGTAGTGGAGTAACCAGTGGTAGTAGAGGAGTAACCAGTGCTAGGTATCAGTAAACCTTGTGGTGAATCTGAAATAAATATAAGATCTTTGTAAAACATGTATGTATGCCACCATGACAACCAAATAGTCATTCACATTCAAGGTCACTTGATTGACCTTGACCTTTCCCCTACTGACCTCTAAATCAATATGTTTCATCTACCGTTGTTGACCAACCTCTGGATTAAGTTTGAAGATTGTAGACCAAACCGTTCTATACTTATTGATTGGAAACCATTTGGTTCATTTCAATGATATGTGCAAAGTAATATACTCCCTCATCTATGATGGAGGGCATGATCAGTCATTCAGTTCTTGCTTTGGTCAATAGGATTGCAAGTATTAAAATCATCTATAATGTTGTTTCATTTGGATATTGCACATACACCTATCAGAAAGTACATCAACAAACATTTTAACTTTATCTTTATAAATGAAGATCTTAAATTTAATACAGCAAAACACCTGAATAACTACAAGGGGTTTTCACACAAAAATGTGTCTGCCAAAAAGGGCCATAACTCCAGCAATAAACAGCTGCCCTAAAATTCCTGATGATATGCACAACAAGGATTGGTACCAAGTATTCATGTGAAGTTTCATTGAAATCTGACCAAAGGTTAAGGAGATCAAGCCCCAACAAACATTGTGACATCCATCCAGACATACACACGATATGTGGGAGGCATAATAAAATTGTAGTAAAATATCATGCTCCATGTGAGGTGGTTATACCATTTTTGATATTGTTTACAAATGTGAAGTAATGTCAACTTATTACATAGTATCAGCATACAGAAGATCTTTGAGCACATGTATTGACAATTTCAGCTTTAGAACTTACTTTCTTGCATGTTAACATTTGCTGATTGTTGATGACGTGTAGGATGTCGACAGTTAGGACACAGTAACGTATTACGGAACTTCTCATGTTCTCTCTTCTCCTTAGATAACCGCAATCTCTCCTGTATAATAATATACCAAATATTAGAAACAAGTAAAATCATGTCATTTAATCATTTATTGTATCTATAAACAACAACGGTGAGGTAGCCACGCCTTATTGTTGGACATTTACAAGTAATTCCATTGGATAAATTTAACTTCATTAGTTTATATGTTTTATTTCTAACGAAATAGGATTGGGCAACACAGCTTAGCCTATATTAGCCCTCCCCTTTGGATAAATGCAAACATGCAACATATTTACAAAGTTTTTACAGTCAAAATCAGAACCTTTCATTCATCAACTGAATATTTCATTTACATGTAAAAAAGGGTCTAATCTGTTTGAAGGAGTCAATCATTGAATTCAGTTGCATAAATATTAAGCTTATATTTCAAATCACCATAACCAAGTCAATTTTTTCCCCAATTAACTTCAAGTGCCTTCAAGTGTGTTCATTGTTGCTAGTGCAGCAAATCTGGATACCAAGATTATTCAGCATTTGTTTATTTATATATTTGGTTTTAACGCCATTTTTCAACCCATTTTCAGTTATATACAGAGGCCGATCCACCTAACCAGTTTTCCGGAAATGTATTCACCTAACCAGTTTTCGGGAAATGTATTCTAACCAGAACTAACTTGCCGTTCCTCAAGGAACCGGCAACTTCTCTATATGTGCAGGAAAATGGTCAATGGTGTAAATTTTTTAAGGAAGGGTATAACATGCCGTGATTTGTAGGACCCCTGAACACAGCTGATGAATACTTACATCTGTCATTTCTTTCTCTTTCATTTTGAGTAGATTAAGTTGATGATTGATCGTATCTATTCTCTTAGCTTCCTCACTCTCCAATCTCTGTGATTCTGCTAGTGCTGACATACCCTCCTCATACTTCCTCTGTCCTTCCTATAAACAATACAATATTTTATCTCACAACACTGACAAGCATACAGCACAACATGATAATTGACATTTTGACAAGCAGTCATAACCACACCTTACTGTTTATCAGACAACATTTGTTGTACCATTGGATTATTCAAACATGTGCATTATTTTCAGTGTTTTACGACCAAAATTGGATTCCTTCATTGGTCAACTGATCTAATAACTGCCAATCAAATAGTTGCAGACATAAAGATGTATTTTTATCAAAATTATTCAATCAATTGATAAAAAACCCTGATTTATAAAAAAAGACTCATATTAACGATATTTCAAATATTTAAATATAGACAAAGAGTTTGAATTTCAACATACAGCATATGTCTCTTCAATTTCTCGTGATTTTTCCTGGATCATGTTAGCTGCCTCCATTAATTCCGCTTCCTTGTTTTCCATCTTATTTCTCTCTTTCTCCATTCTACGTCTATCTTCTTGTAGGCGATCTTCCTCCTTTCTATTGGATTCCTTCATAGAATCATATCTACAGAAAACATAACAAGAGATATTTTTAAAACATGCATGTCCGCATGGCAGCAAAATTGACATACCGAGCCCAAAATTAATTGGGGCTCACCTGTACTGATGTTGACCAATTCTACTATAAAGTATGAAGACCCTGAGCCTAACCGTTCATAAGTTATTGATCAGAAAATATATGGGTTTCTTCAATCATGTTATAGGTTACAGCAGCCTTGACCTTTAACCTACTGACTTCTGAATTAATAGGGTTCATTCATCTTCTATTGCTTATGACCAAGCATTTTTTATTTATTAAACAGAAACCTTTGGTATATCAACTGACCTACAGACCAATCAACTGACCTACAGACCAATCAACTGACCTACAGACCAATCAACTGATCTACAGACCAATCAACTGATCTACAGACCAATCAACTGACCTACAGACCAATCAACTGATCTACAGACCAATCAACTGACCTACAGACCAATCAACTGACCTACAGACCAATCAACTGATCTACAGACCAATCAACTGACCTACAGACCAATCAACTGATCTACAGACCAATCAACTGATCTACAGACCAATCAACAGACCTACAGACCAATCAACTGATCTACAGACCAATCAACTGATCTACAGACCAATCAACTGATCTACAGACCAATCAACTGATCTACAGACCAATCAACTGATCTACAGACCAATCAACTGACCTACAGACCAATCAACTGACCTACAGACCAATCAACTGACCTACATACCAATCAACTGACCTACAGACCAATCAACTGATCTACAGACCAATCAACTGATCTACAGACCAATCAACCGATCTACAGACCAATCAACTGACCTACAGACCAATCAACTGATCTACAGACCAATCAACTGACCTACAGACCAATCAACTGACCTACAGACCAATCAACTGATCTACAGACCAATCAACTGACCTACAGACCAATCAACTGATCTACAGACCAATCAACTGATCTACAGACCAATCAACTGACCTACAGACCAATCACCTGACCTACAGACCAATCAACTGATCTACAGACCAATCAACTGATCTACAGACCAATCAACTGATCTACAGACCAATCAACTGATCTACAGACCAATCAACTGACCTACAGACCAATCAACTGACCTACAGACCAATCAACTGACCTACAGACCAATCAACTGATCTACAGACCAATCAACTGATCTACAGACCAATCAACTGACAGACATGTGCAAAGCAATATACCACTTATACTGGGGACATAATAACAAACATCATATCTTCATCAAACATTTTACAAAATGTGTTACCTATATTGAGATAAGGGTTAACAAACACTATAGTAATATTATAATTAACAACAGTTACAAATACGGGCAGGGGCACTCACATGTCTGCCATATTTCAGCAGAAAGCTGACTGGCAAATAAAGGCTATGCTCGGCAGTTAGTAATGAATAAGAAGCCATCAGCTGATACATACCTATCCCTGCTTTCAGCAATAGCTCTAGTCAATGCTTCATACTCTGCCTTAGCTTGTGCTGTCTTGATTGCATACTGACCACCCTCTTCACGAGCCATCTTCTGTTTCAATGTAAACTGTACCTGCTCATCAGCCAATGCTTGACGTTCCTTGTGTAGCTGTGTTAATGTTGATTTCTGTTCTTCCAATAGTGCCTCCTGTAGATACATCACACAATACAAAAATTGTAAACTACACAGGTAAATGGTTGCTAAGCAACTGCATCCAGTAAATAATCACACCTAACCTTGTCTGTTTCAATACCTTTTACAGTCTGCAACCTACATAAAATTCGGCAAAGAACAGGTTCCCAAACAAGGACCATAACTCTGTTAATAGAGGGTGATCATAATAGCTCACTTTCAGCACTTTGTGCTCAGGAGAGCTTTAAGTGTTGACATCCATCATTGTGCCAAATTTTCAAATAACTATGTTTTTGTTCGTTAACAACACATGACAAGTATGCAATTATTAATTCAAGAACTATACCAATAAGTTATTGTTTGGTGGAAGGACACTCGGGTACAATCTGAATTTCAAGTTCATCATTTCAAATAAGTGACTTACTCGACTTTTCTCCATGTTTGCTCTCTCCCTTGCTTGATGATCAGCCCACGATGATCTCTCACCATCTAGAGAACTTTGTAAACTTTGTAATCTTGACTGTTCTTGTTTAACCTTCCAGCGTTCCTACAAACATGAAGATAAACATGTATATATATATCAGATATGAACACTATAACTGTTCCAATCTTGTATTTTCTGTACTTATCACCGAGGTAAAACAAATCTTAACAAAGACAAGGAATGTCAAAAGCCAACGCAAACATGGTTTTCACACAAGGCCTTTTACTAGCATTTAACTGGATTATCTTTCCATTGTATCTTTCATTGGGATATAAATTTGCTCAGAAAGTACGCGTCTCTCATTAGTCAATTTGGCTAGTCTGTAACACTGTATGGTAACACTATAATAACTAGAAGGGGTTTTGACATTGGCACAAGAGCATATGTCACACAAAGGGCCACAATTCTGGCAAAAAATCATTTGACCTAAAATTCCTAACAATATGCACAACTAGGCTTGGACGGTAACAACTATTCAATGTGAAATTCCATTGAACTCCCACCCATTGTTAAGGAGAACAAGTGCTGAAAACTTTGTTACAACCATCCAGACAGACATACAGACGTCCAGCACAAATCAATATGACTCCCCCACTAAATGCTTGATACATAATTATATACAGATAATCAGTAATCTTGGTACTACCTCTTCTAACATTCTAGTTTGTTCTCTGATCTGTTGTTCCAAGCGAGCAACAAGATCTTGTAATTTCTGTCTTTCCTGTTCATTATCTTCCTGTTGTTTGTTCAACCTATCTTGTAACACTGTAATTACAGAGTACAAATATAAAGCATTACAGAGTACACGTATAAAGCATATACTATTAAATAAAGTTTCATAGAAAAATTAAGATCTGTGCTTCAAGTTTTATTTAAGTATAAATCTAAATTGAGTACAAATGTACACAAATTTCTTGTTTCAAACTTACTTTTAAGTTGTTCATCTTTAGCCCTCAATGTGATCTCCCGGTCATCCAGCCCCTGTGCATGCCAGTGATCAACCTTTCTCTGGAGATCACCCAGATCTTTAGCATTAGATCGAACCAACTCAACTGCAGCTACCAATGATCTGTACAATAAAGAGTATGAAAATATAATCAAGGAAAAGGTGTTTTTTAAAAAAACATAAGCAAATATATTGGTTTGGTCGATGAATCAATGGCAAAAACAAATGGTTAATATTCACAAATGTTTCTTTTTGATGATTTAATTTTATGTCAATTGTGAAACAATTTCTTGCAACTTAGATTAATCACTCTTAGTCCTGATGGTATCCATCATCTTTAAGATATGAGAGAAAAGAAGCCAGCTTCCCCTCTTTAAAACTGAGCATCTTGTAAGAAAGGAAACTCCTGGAACTACACGAACTACTTTCATTTTGCACTTAGTGTCTTTTGTCAATGCTGTGGCCTTGACGCAAGGGACCTGCTGTAGTCAAGTGGACACTCTACCACTAGGCT
This sequence comes from Spisula solida, assembly GCA_947247005.1. Taxonomy (NCBI): domain Eukaryota; kingdom Metazoa; phylum Mollusca; class Bivalvia; order Venerida; family Mactridae; genus Spisula; species Spisula solida. Next base: position 48,471,605 of record OX365944.1, on the reverse strand, counting down.
ATCAAATTTCATGAAAACTGCACACAAAATGAGCCTGAAAATTTAAAGAAAACCTTGAGAAATTGTTCAAGTATATACCTGGATGTATCGTGACTAGCAGCCGCTGCCTCTATCTGTTGATCCTTGGATCTTCTTAATCTCGTCAAAGTCTCATCATGATCTTTCTTGATATTTTCTAGAGCTTGCCTATAGATAAAACAGATATTAAAACTATAAAACTGTGTTTTGCATCCGACAGAACATGTCAATATGTTAATGTAATAATGTTATATTATACTAATATTTTTGTTTGTTGGTTCACCTCAAACAAACTTCAAACAATATAGCATCAATATTCAAATGTCCCCTTAGGCTAATTTCCATATTTGCAGAAAAAAAGTTTTAATATAACTTTGTATATTATGCTTGGGTGGCTAGGCACTGCCACCGTTTCTGTATAGCTTCAAGTTGTTTCGGCTTATTTATTATTATTATTCAGTTATAATTTTGTATCTTTAGTTGTAACAATTTATGACTGCAACTGTCTACAGTCAACCCAGTATACATGGAAACCTAAATAAAGCCTGCATCAAATATTATTTAGACGCCTATATTAAACACTCACTGGCTTTAAATAGCCACATTTGATATGTCCATTGACAGATAAAGCAGGTTAGGCTTTATACGTATATAGTAGTAATGTCAGCTTGCGCTTGAAAATGACATCACATCATCATTTTGAGGCACCAGATAGGGAAATTCAATTCAATGAGGTGTAATTGATTTAGAAATACCACAATAAAGCATGAAATAAATAGTATATCTGTATTTTTGGTGTGAGATCGAAAGTTCTTTTACCTCTGGATTTCTTTCATTCTCTCAATCTCCATAGATTTCTCCTTTTCACTTTCTTCAAGTTTCTTATACATAGACGTCATCAGATCAGATTTTTCTTCCTCCATTTGTTTCACCTTGGATAATTGTTGGTTTAATAATTGCTCATTCTCTTCTCTCCATCTGTGGTAATAGGTACACAGTGATAATATTTAAATACAAGTCACTAAGAATTGCAAGCATTACAAAAGTCCCCTATCGGTTTGAAGCCATGACCATTAAATTATTTTCAATGCTTCTGTTGCCATGGCAACCACAATTTTTGTCAAAGTGAATCATCTGGTGTCATCTGAACATTGATCTCTATGCATATACCATAAATTGTCAACCTAGCATTGATAAATTTTGGTTTATACAAAGATTCAGTTAAAGGGAAGTAATTTAACTATTTCTGTATCCATAGCAACCACAATTTTTGTCAGAATAAAAAATATTTAAGTGTACACAATCTCCTTATACACTCCTTTCATTATGAAGTAGCAGTCTCTATATGACTGAGATACTGTTGGCCAGTGGGAACACAAGACTGCGTTCAGTAAAGGCTTATGCCCCTGTGGAAACTAGATCATAATCACTAGCTAAGTCAATCAGGGGCAATAATTCAGTAGAATGTTGGATTGTGACACAGGACATTGACTATGTAAGGTATTTATGATGGTAAACAAGTATGCCAAGTTTGAAAAGCGTTTGAGCAATGCATTGATGGACTTTGAAAATATTTGAGTTTCAAGAACTTTAATGTTTTAGTTAACAATTTCAATACTGTACAAAATCAAGACTGCATTCAATAAACACCCCCATGGAAGCCTTGTCCATTAAAAAAATAAGTCAATCAGGGGCCATAATTCTGTTAAAATGTTGGATAGTGTTACATGGTTTTGATAATGTAAGGGGCTTATGATGGTAAACAAGTATGCCAAGTTTGAAGGCAACGCCTTGATGGACATAATGTAAGACAAAACGGTCAATTTAGGTTAACCTAGAATTGGACGCTTAATAAGTCCAAGTCCAAAATTAGGTCAATGTTAAGGTCAAAATGAGGTTAGGTGATATAGGTGTGTGGATAATGTTCATATACAACATCCATGCAAGTATGAAAGCTTTGTAGCAATCCATATTAATAATAGGCGAAAACAGTCAAATTGGGTTAACCGAGAATTTGGCCTTTCAATAAGTCCAAAATTAGGTGAAGGTCAAAATGGGGTCAGGTGATACAGGCATGTGGAGAGTGTTCATATACACCATCATGCAAGTATGAAAGCTTTGTAGCAAGCTATATTAATGCTAGAAGAAACGGTCAAATTGGGTAAATCAATAATTTGGCCCTTCAATAAGTCTAAGTCCAAAATTAGGTCAAGGTGAAGGTCAAAATGAGATCAGGTGATACAGGCATGTGGAGAGTGTTTATATACAACATCCGTGCAAGTATGAAAGCTTTGTAGCATGCCGTAATAATGCTAGAAGAAACGGTCAATTTGGGTTAACCAATAATTTTGCCTTTCAATAAGTGTAAGTCCAAAATTAGGTCAAGGTCGAAATGGGGTCAGATGAAACAGGCGTGTGGAGAGTGTTCATATACAACATCCATGCAAGTATGGAAGCTTTGTAGCAGGCCATAATAATGCTAGAAGAAACGGTCAATTTGGGTTAACAAGGACGGACAGACGAACAACGGATGGACGGACAGGTGAATCACTATATGCCTCCCGATCTATCGCTACGGGGGCATAACTAGCCAAGTCAATCAAGGGCCATACTCCTGTCAAAATGTCAAGGTCAACATGAGGTCATGTTATGAGGGTATGTTCAGAGTGCTCAATTACAACATCCATGGAAGTATGAAAGCTTTGAAGGTAGCAGTATTAATGACCCTGACGAACAGACTGAAATGTTGACGGATGATTATTTATTGGGGTTTTTTTGTTATAAAGTACCCTACAAGGTACAAAAAGTACCCACGATTGGACTTTAATTTGGGTATTTCTTTTGTTCTCCAGTACCCAACAAGTGGCCATTTGTTTGCCCAAACTAATTTGGACCGGAAATCACTATATGCCTAATTTGGGTATTTCTTTTGTTCTCCAGTACCTAACAAGTGGCCATTTGTTTGCCCAAACTAATTTGGACCGGAAATCACTATATGCCCCCAGCATCAGTAGATACCAGGGCATTTAAATACAATGTCTAGTACAAAGTTACAAGGTTTACCTTTTTTCCCTCTTACTGTTGGTTTCATCTAACAAATTCATCCGGTTTCTGTATAAAAACAAATACATTGTTTTAATTAATTTCAAAGAATAATAACATAATTAAATAGCAAACATCGTTTAACACTTTCACTGCCAGGCCCCTCATAAACTGATAAGCCCAGTGCCAGGCATTCTGAGTAGAAATCTGGTTATAACTAGTGTAGTTATATGAATGGCTGTAAGATCTTAATTTCTTGGCCAAGTTAGTTGAAATTTTCAACTTTAACTTTTATTATCCAGGTCTAATAAATAAAACTAATTTCATTTAAATAGATTTTATTTTTAAAATAAATAAAACAGTTTAAATTTGATTTTTTATAAAAAAATGAAAATTATTTTGAACTGAAACTAAACAAATGAAACTCATTTTTTCCAGAAAAAATTTAGTTAAATCATACTATACACTATTTTCGACTAAAGTTGAAGTTGGCAGTGTAGGGTAAATTCGACTTAAGTTGAAATTGTCAGTGAAAGTGTTAAATCTGACAGCCAGCAAAGTTGGGATTGTTGAAATTAGCACAAACCAACTGTCCTTCAATGATTAATACATTTGTAGAGATACTTTATTTAACTTTCATTAATAGACAACAACAGAAAAAGAAATTTACATCTAAAGAAAATCCATGAAAACAAGAATTTCAAACAAGGGCCACAACTGTGCTGAGACTTGGTTCAATAATATGAACAAAACACTATAAGCACATCTTAAACACTGATAAACATTCCTACAAAGTTTCTTGACCATAGCTTTTTCCTTTTTTTAACCAAAGCTATAATACTTGAATGTATGCACATAGAATGTTTGTGCAACACATAAAATGATGACAGCTTCTCACCAAATTAACCAAAGTTATAGATTTTTTGCTTGGTTCATCGTTTATGGCTGAAAAATGTTAACACTGTTTGTTTTTAATGGATGTAGCATATAGAACTGAGTGTAATGTGTTAAGTAAATGAGTATAACTAACTTGTATGAGTTTTCTATAGCCACAATCTCATCTTCATATCTCTGTTTAGTACTGGTGAGAATATCACGGGCATACTGTAGCTCCACTTCTAATCTACGTATCTGTCAGTTAAATACAAATACAATATATCAACAACAGATATATATCAGCTCTGAGTTCAACGAATATTTACGTGACACACGTTTCGTAACTAGTATGTAACAGGTATGAAACGTTTCGTACCTGGTATGTAACAGGTACGAAACGTGTGTCACGTAAATATTCCTTTAACGCAAAGCAGATGATCTAAGATAATACTAACAAGACAAGGCAATAATCAATGTATCACTTGACAAGCAGTTCTTCCTCAAAGAACACACAATCGACTAAGACTTTCAGTTAACTTAAATTGCCATATGTATTGTAGTTACACAAGTGCAACTAAATAAATTCTGAAATTGAAGAATAATATTACCTGAAAAAAGAATTTATTGCTGAAAGATAGAACTTTTGGAGGTACAGTCAGGTCATGATATGATGAGGCTGTATGTCCCAAGAAAAATGTCAAGTAAATGTAAAGAATATGTTAGTATACTGAATTGATACCAAAACCATTTTACAACATTTATCCTGATAAATAGATCTTAGTATATGAATCTGTCAGTATATCAGGTATTGTTATAATGGAACCAGGCCCTGATCTCTCGAAGCATCTCAAGTAGAAATCTCAACTCAAATGGAGATTTGCTCAAATCAGAGTCTGAATTTGATATAAATATGAAGCTCAAGCTCTCAAAATTGAACTCTAATAAACTAAGAATAATGTTTCTGTTTTGTTAAACCAATTAAGGGTACAATTTCACATAGAAACTATCTTAAGGTGACAAAATCTGAGTTAAGATTAACCTCAGATTTAGATGTTTAGGGAGATAGGGGCCTGATTGTATGATTGTATGTGCAACACCATATGTAGAATAAGAGAGCAAACTGTACGGATACCTTGGATTGTGCATCTAAATCCACCTGCCCACCTGGTCCAAACCCTAGGCTCATATCATCCATAAACATTGGGTTACCAACACCAAATAACTGCAATTGCAATAACATAGTTTTTGCTAATAATTTTAAACAATTATAAATATAGAACACAACCCTGGACAAAATACAATAATGAAACAATTTGGTACATTCAATGTAAGCAGTATTTCACAAAACTCTGAACTGAAAGTTACCTAATAATGATGTTTTCTTAGGAAAGTGGTTGATTCAAGTTCTGACTTGTTTTCAAACCCATATTACTATAATAGTGACAAACGGCAAATTCAATATTATTACACCATATCTAAATAACACTTAAATCATACAAGTACACATTCATAAGTGATTTTCATTCACAAACAAAATCATTTACTTGTGTTGTAGTATCTAAACAAATGAAGCTTCTAAGTGTTCAAGATTTCAAAGGCGGGAGGTCTCGGGTTTGATCCCAAGCTGTGTCATACCAAAGACGAAATAAAAATGGTACCAAGTAGCTCAGCATAAATTTAAGGGAATCTGGCTTCTCTTCTCTCATACCCTCCTGGCGATGGATAACATCAGGAATGAGGTGTTTAGAGCGATTAATATGAGTTGGAAAAACTAAACCTAAAATAAATTAGAACAAACCAATGTACGAGGGGTGATCAACAAATACGCGGAAAAATGCTCTGAAATCTTTGTTACGTGACCAATACTGAAGAAAATCGGTCAGATAATAGACTGGCATATTACAAATACAATAACTATGAAAAACATTAAACTCATGGTAATATTTGGTCGAAAAATTACAGAAACCGCAACGTCACTATGGTTACACCTGCCCAACGTCATCGCGACGTCGTTACATATTACAGTATACATACTCATTCGTGGCACAATTCATACTGTGTAAAGCAGCGAATGATTCTTTAAAAAATATCTGTTCAACCAGAAACACTTCATAGACCTATCAACCGAAAATCAATATTTTTCATTTGGATCTTGTATGTAAATTATAACAGTTAGCTGCTGGAGAACATTTATGTTGATGAGGTAATTTGACGTTATTGACATTGTATAGCCAATGCGCATGTCGGCATTGATTTCACATGGCTATGTATGAGACAATATGCAAACCGACACCTTTTTTGTGTGCTATTACATATTTGTTGCATTTTGCAATATTATCATTGGTATTTTATGAAATTTCATTCGCCACACGACTTTTCGTCGCCGATTTCGGTACGGCACTCATTTTCAGACAACAACTTCGAAACAAATAACTCTAAAACGGATTTTTGATGTTAAAACAATTTTTTGAAATGATGAATGTAATGTTATATCATTGTACATTCATAATCCACCCTATAGAAAATTATTATATTACAAACGCACGAATGAAACGTCATCGTTTGCTACGTGTAACGTTGGAAAATACGAAAATTTGGGCCACATGACGTCGAGTGACGTTGCCATAGGAAACCGCGTTCGTGCCGTCTTTGATCAATATTATTGATCAACAGTGAATCAATTGGAAATAAATTCATCTTCATGTCTAGAAAGTTTCATCGACTTATAATGACAAATAAAGAAACTGCAGCACTTTTCCGCGTATTTGTTGATCACCCCTCGTATATTCATGCACTAAGATGTGCAATTATGATACAATTATCTAACCTGTGTTTCTGGCATGATAGGCTGCTGAAGTTGTTGTTGTATCTGTTGCTGAAGTTGTTGTTGTTGCCTAGTGAACTGTTGCTGTTGTCTCTGCAGTTGTTTCATTAACTGTTGTTGTTTTAACTGTTGCTGTCTTTGTATAAGCTGTTGTTGTTGTTGTAGCTGTTGTGCACCTGAAACCATTGGAGCGCTCATCATATCAGGGAATGCCTGTGCACCAGTCTGGAATTGCTGGGTACCAGGTGACATAGATATCTGCTGAGGCTGGATCCCGGCTTGAGCTTGACTGGTATACATCTGAGGAGGTAAATCAGTCTGTAGACTGGTTTGTTGTACACCTGCTTGTGGTAGCATTTGTTGCTGCATAGGCTGCGAACCAGCCTGATCCTTGGTACCATCTTTCTTCTTGAAACTGAAGAAATCTGTTGATGAATTAAGTTCATCTTCTACCGTATCGTTCAGATTAGTTTCAGCAGGTGGTTTAACAGGTGTAGCTGTAACTGCTGGCTCTACAGGACGACTTGTTACTGCCACATCAATACTTTGTGCTGATTTTAACTGTTCCATTAATGACTTTGATCTTGGGCTTGTATCTTGTGCTACAATAAAGCAGAAAGCTTGTTTATTGATATGTTTGGGTTAAATGCCGTATTACAAAATTTTCAGTCGTATAAGGAGGCAGATTCACCTAATACCCCTATCACACCAAACTAGTTCTTAGTAAACTATGCTCTATAAAAAATTGCCAAATGGACATACACTATATGCAAAGGGAACTGCATTTACTAACAGTATTCAAATCAGAGACAAGCATTAACCTGTACAACCATCTTCTGTACTAGTTTAAGTGAAATATTAACACATCTAAAAAATCAACAAGAAAATTCAGTGAAATTGTGTCAATATGCATCTGTATGGAGATAAGAATGATGTCTAAAAATGTGTCTGCATGGAGTAAGGGGCCAACCTAACAACTATCCTCATCACTTACATTTTCTTTCCGGGCTTCTAGGGCTTCTCCTTGGACTGTCTTTCTGGAATCTGGGCGACATGTTCATAGACCTGGGTGACATGTTCATTGTGCGTCTTCTTGATGCTGATTCAAACGTAGCTTTCCCTGAACTACAATAAGATCATAATACATAGTTATAGTAACAGTCCAGACACAGCTCACATGTATGGGTGATCAATAATTGCCCAACAAAATTTATTAAGGTGAGATTTTTAAAACAATTTTTTATAACGAAATATGCTGCAAAAATGTTCCAACAATCAAATCCCTCAAAATAGTTTAGAAGGAGAATTTTAGTTAGAAATCAAATAGCAAGACATTATCAAAGTCTGCTTTCTTCAAACTGATTAGGAAGATTATTCAGCACATGATAAGCAAAGTACAAAATGTAGTATTGTGGAGTTCTTTTAACTATCAAAATTAAAATAATTACACAGTAGCTTCACACTACAGATAAGTAATCCTCACCTTTCTGCAAATAACTTACATGTATCTATAGTGTTTACCAAATGTCATTAGGATAAGTGTGTCATATATTATCAGTTTTTCTGGGAATATTTATCACCTAGTACATACTAACTTGCTCATCCCTTAACAACAGATTCATTAAATCTGTCTAAAAATGATATATTAAAAAGTCAACCCCCAGAATCCATGTAAGTCATTTTTGTACACATTAGCTAGGGTACACAAACATTGAACACAGAAATCTTGATAGAATGTGCTGAATCCATATATAAATAATAAAACACACCTGTTTAAATGTACATTTGCATCCACAGAATAAAACCAAAATTATACATCACAATAAAATAAATAAGGATATAAAAGTATCATCCACCAACCGCCAGATCATCACACAATTCTGAGCACCTTCAAACAGTTGAAAATTATATAAAAAACAATAGGGAAGTTACTTCTTTGCAAATATGTCTTTAAACCTATTTTCAAATTACAACATTTCCTTAATTCCTTTTGGAAACATCTCTATAGTGTAAGTGTTCAAACATCCCAATAAAAAAATGTAAAATCTCTAGATGTTTCTTTCAAACATTGCAAAACATCTTGTTTAAACTTATTTACAAAGCTTCTGTAAAAACATTTTGCAAGCACAGTTTTATGTATATACTAGCACTAAATCTAACATATATTGGCAGGCAAGCTTGTGAGGACTTTCTGACACAGAAGCAATAGGATGAGCACAATAATGACAGAAAATTATTGCTGAGGCCCTACTAAGGCATAATGACCAATCCTGAAAATGAGTCACAAGTCTGTTTCGGGTACCATTTAGAACACATCCCTACAGCAGAACTCTGTTTCAAACATTGTTCTGTTGTTAAAATTAAACTTATATGAAACTTCAAATGACCATAACTTTATTTTCTACGGAAAAGTTCATTCTTTCTCATGCGGCAAATCAAAAGTTCCGGATTATTCCGAAATGGTAGGACCCTATATGTATTGCAAGGAATAATGGTTATTACTTGTTTGACAGAACACAGGAGACCTGAATTGAATGATGAGTTAATATTAAATTTAAACATGCTGTCTTGAGGTGGTGAACATCAGTTATTTTAATAGTCAACAATGAAAGACACAGTTATGGTTTCTTTCTGTTAGTTTACCTGAAAGGGGCATCAGCAGTATACATAGATAGATCGGATGCACTTGCAAACAAATAAGAACATGAGCTATTGTGGCAACTATGATGAGCTCACAGCAAATGATACTTAGCAATGACAAACTGTAACATAGAATAAATTGTCAAGCCTCCATGGCAGAATTTGTAAATGAATGCATACATAATTAGCGAATATGTGACTGGCCTTGAGATTTTGGGTCCAAATGAGGATTTTTAATAAGATATTTTGCTTCAAAATGATTTTTACACATTCCTTATAATAAATATGAAATTTCAATGTTGTATCTGTTCTAATTATGAAGCTATGAGGTCTCAAACATATGACGTCTCAAATATAACTAAATGGCTGATACGGACCAATTCAGTGAATATAGCAACATGATAATGATGAACTGCTGATGTGGAATACAACACAATACAACATAAACAACACACAGAACAACAACATTGAAGAAACATTGATGTACCTATCTGACCTTTCCTCGTCTGATGAACTTAGAACAAAGAATAACATAATAAACAACAGCTATCAATGAATGTGATTATCTGTATTATTGCTTTAACATACACAAATAACACCTCAGTTCAACATTAGACCAAGATCGTACACTTTATGAGGCCTAAAATAATCATAGTTTGCTTCTCTTCCTGTGACCCATGACATTTTGGGGACGGGTAGGTAGGTAGGTAGGTAGGTAGGTAGGTAGGAAAAATATTCTTTATATACATGTTTATAAAAAAATTATTGAAGTGATATTGCACAAGTTTCACTATTTTTGTCTCCATGTTTTTTTCTTCAGATTTTTATACAATATTTTTGGTTTCCGGTAGGGGTGATTTAGGCGGGCAGGTAGGGAGGAAACAATTTATGTTTCATTTTAGGCCTTAGGATCATACATATAAGTTATGTTACAAGCCTTCTAAAACTGTGGAAGTATTTTGCTTCACACATTTTCAAGAATAAACTGACCAACCAACCTACCATAAGACTCATATATACCCTGTTCAAACTTTGTTTGCGAGGGTAATATTAATGGCAAAGGGGAAAACATTCCATTAAGATAAGTAAAATATTAGTGGTGTTCTGTATGTAAGAATCCTACTCTATACACAGGTGATGTATAGACAGACTATCTACATTATAGAAAATAACAGAAGATAAAATACTGCTGTACACTTTGGCTACATCGGTATATTTATGAGGATATTCTTAGAACTGAAATATGTTCATGTCACTCATGTACTGTAAAATCATGAGTATTACTATAATTAGTGGCATAATAATTAGTGCATTTTTGGTCACAAGTGATGTACGTAAAACATGATGCTCCCATGGCCACAGTTGTCAATAATGTTGGAGGTTATGGTGACCTTGACCTTCAACATCCTGACCTTACAATCAAAAGAGGTCATCTACTATTGCTGACCAACCACAATGTAAAATTTGAGAATACTAGGTCTAAACATTCTTAGTACACCGTTTGGCCTACTGGCCGATCCACAGACACATAAGACCAACTTGTCATGATGATGTGCAAAACATTATACCCCTCATTAAAAATTGGGGGGGGGGGATAAAAAGATTATTTTGTGAATTAACAAATTGGATTACAGGGATTTTATTTCATGGTTCATCTACAATGAAAATACCCTGATTTTACAGAACATGGATATACATGTAATCAACTAAGAGATTATCATGTTAGTATAGATGTTAATTTCATATTAATTCTATGTTTGGCTAATTTTTGAGTTATCACTTCAAAGAAATGATGAGCACCACACTACTAGAACATGTATACATATGAGTATGTTATCGTCCAGCAAAATGATTGACCATGGGAATTTATCATACCATATACAAAACTCACACATTGTGCTAATGAAAATTAAAACTGGAAGGGCTATGAACATGACTTTAAATTCCTGATAATATGCACAACTAGGCATGGTACCATGTATTCAATGTGAAGTTTCATTGAAATTTGACCAGTGGTTAAGGAGAACAAGGATGGACAAACTTTGTGACATTCATCCACTTATCCATCCAGATGTCCAGCAGAGGTTAATGTGTCTCTCTCCCTACATGGAAGAGACACATTTACTATTCATAGAGTTAATATGCAACTATCAACATCACACTTGTGTTTTGTGGTATTATTTAAATCATGAACACATTCTACATTAGTTATTTCACGCAATAACTCACTTTGGATCAATTTTATCCAAACCCGGAGCCGTTAATGGTCTTGGTGAAACGAACAAGTCATCTTCCTTCAATAGGTCAGGACTACCACGGAATTTAGGTGAGTCTGATTTCGATCTGAAAATTTGTTAGTAAGGTAGACGGAATGGATATAAAAGACATATAAAAGGCATAACTAAATATTTGAGGTGCAACTTAAGAAAACATTTACAACTGCTATAATAATGGTAAGCAAGATACTGCAATTATCCAAATTATTGCCAAGCAGGTGTTTATATAACAATGCTGATAGAAATATCATAATAAACAACATCTGCTAACTAAGATACTTTAAATGATTATAAACCACAGGAGATTGTCCAGAGTTACTACCAGAGTTACCTCCCCTCCACTTCTATTTTATACACTTTCTATAATAAGCTACACAGTAAAATTTAGTTATGCCAAGCTCACTTATGTCAAATTTTTTTTTAAGTCAAACATTCCAAAGTTCGATTTTATTCCTTCTTTTTCTATACAAACTACAACTATTACAACTAAGTCCAATTTCGTTAAGGTGGTCAATTTTACAACATCCAAAAATATATGAGGTAACGAGTGTCATTTGTACTTTATCAAAAACTTGTGACAATCTCCTATGTTGTAAATCTAGACTATCATATAGCATACATGTATGTAAAACTAAATATAAGTTACATTATACGACAGTGTCTTAGTATAAATATAAGTTACATTATATGACAGTGTCTTAGTATTAATATAAGTTACATTATATGACAGTGTCTTAGTATAAATATAAGTTACATTATACGACAGTGTCTTAGTATAAATATAAGTTACATTATACGACAGTGTCTTAGTATTAATATAAGTTACATTATACGACAGTGTCTTAATATAAATATAAGTTACATTATACGACAGTGTCTTAGTATTAATATAAGTTACATTATACGACAGTGTCTTAGTATAAATATAAGTTACTATGTAAGTGTATTAGTATTAATTTTAGTTTGAATGAATCTCAAAGCCCTTAGCCAATATATAGTACCGTAAATAATATTGTGTTATAGTTAGGTAGAAAATATGTGGACAATCCACAAAAACCAGGTTTTCATACAAGACAAGCTTCAAGATAAAAATCAACCACAGATGTATGACTTATCATGCAGATAAATATGCCTGAAAAGATTCATGAGTGTAGTTGAAATATTTTTGGAAATGTACCATATGTCACAACTAAACATATTGATGCTCGTTTTACCAGCATGAATGCCCCCCCCCCCCTCCCCATCAAATTATCATATCTAGTACTGGTATTGAAAAACCTGGTTAATGAAGTTAAGTACTAACATTCTACATCTGTACCTATATAATGCTCTCCAAAAGTAGGCAATATAAAACCATCATATATTAACACCTATGTTATCATCCAAATTTTGTTTAAAAAGGAGGCAGGGAGAGTGCTTCATCTTTTATATTTATTTTTTAAAACTTCTATACAATGGGGGTTTGACTTGAGCAACAGGAGAACATATTTGTCGCTTTAAAAATTAGAAACAGTGCACCTTCATACTCCTGGGATTTCAGCTGAAGGGTTTTGTTTATCAGCAATGAACATGAGAACTGATACATTTCATGTTCAACTGACAATTTTAAACTTTTTATATTCAAGATGACAGATACCATCCAAGTTTCTTTATGTTTGTTGACAATATGGAATGAACATAAAAACCGTCCATTGGCATAAAAGAGGGCGTCAGCCAGGGATGATAGCCTAGAGATTAATTTATCATGGCCTAAGCAATATAAAAGAATGACGAATAAGCCAACATTGACACAAAATCTAGGCTAGAAGCATACTTGAGCAGTTTACTAGGATCCACTTCCTCTCCAAGTCCCAGATAATCCTCTCGGCCACTTCCTACCAATGTCTTTGGTTCTGGTGGTTTGGCTTGAACATTACCCAACTTCACAGGAACCTTTTGTTCAACAGGCTTTGGCTGTATGTAATTAAAATGATTCGTACATACATGAACATTGTGACTAATCAAAATAAATAATCATAAGTGAAACAAGAAGGGTTTGGACACAACAAGGGTAAATCAATATGCCTCCCATTTGGTGGGGGCATAAACATATGCTTCTTCGACTAAGTGCCTTAACTCCCACAAAAATCATCCAACCCAACAATATGCACAAAGAGGCTTAGTACCAAGTATCCACGTGAAGTATAATTGATATCTCACCGATGGTTAAGGAGAGCAAGTGTGGACAAACTTTAGTCGAGGTTACTGCTGGTTCACCCAGTGTCAGGATAACATGACTGGTCCCCAAATTATTTATTTCTATTATTCAATTCTACATACATGTACATTATTACAACAGTCGGGTTTAAGCTGAAAAAAGCCCATGACTAGTCAAAGCATACACAATTACACAAATATATTACTGCAACACAAAAATAAGTAAAGTATTACTTACAGCAGACTGAGCTTGCCGAGCTGGTGCAGAAAATGATGAAGATTTCAGGAAGTCAAATTCCTCCTCATCCTCGTCATCTTTCAGTCCGAGCCAATCAGCTTTCCCTGATTTACCAGGAGCGGTAGACGGCTTGGTTTCCACAGGTTTTGGTGCAGGTTTATCCACAGCTTTCTCTGCTGGTTTATCTTGAATTGTAGGAGATTTATCTGCAGTTTTACCACCTGTTGCCATCTCAAGCCAGTCTAAACCATCATCAGCAGATTTTTTAGCAGGAGTTGATGACTTGGTAGGTGCTTCATTCAAACCAAATATATCATCATCATCTTGGAACCTGTAATAACATTAGTTTATCATTCATGAAATGAGCAAATGATGTCAAACATTTACTTCAAGATTGGGGAGACAACATTCCAGACTAATGTGCGCATGTGATGTGAAAATGACAGCATGTTACATATGAAGTAACTTACCACTAATTCTCTCTTATTTATTATACAGTGTAATTGGTAAAATAATATTACCACGTTCCTTTCAAAAGATTAGTGGACCTCTCCCCTCCCTCTCCTCCCCCCCCCAACTGAGAGAGACTCTCAGAGTTTATTTTAAACCCATAATTTCAGTACAAGGCATAAATATAACATATGAGATAGACAGTACTAGACTTACCTAACTGATCTACGAGATGTTGGTCTGGAACTGTTAGATCCTACTGCTGATGGCATGTAACTACCAACAGGTACACAGATAGACAGTACTAGACTTACCTAACTGATCTACGAGATGTTGGTCTGGAACTGTTAGATCCTACTGCTGATGGCATGTAACTACCAACAGGTAATGAGATAGACAGTACTAGACTTACCTAACTGATCTACGAGACGTTGGTCTGGAACTGTTACATCCTACTGCTGATGGCATGTAGCTACCAAACAGGTACACAGATGGACAGTACTAGACTTACCTAACTGATCTACGAGATGTCGGTCTGGAACTGTTAGATCCCACTGCTGATGGCATGTAGCTACCAAACAGGTACACAGATGGACAGTACTAGACTTACCTAACTGATCTACGAGATGTTGGTCTGGAACTGTTACATCCTACTGCTGATGGCATGTAACTACCAAACAGGTACACAAATGGACAGTACTAGACTTACCTAACTGATCTACGAGACGTTGGTCTAGAACTGTTAGATCCCACTGCTGATGGCAATGTAACTACCAAACAGGTACACAGATAGACAGTACTAGACTTACCTGACTGATCTACGAGATGTCGGTCTAGAACTGTTAGATCCCACTGCTGATGGCATGTAACTACCAAACAGGTAATCATCCTCTGCTTCTTGTGTACCTACAAACAGATTGTAACCGAATACAACACAAGTACACCCCAAATACTTTCAACCTGAGTATGGTACTGAGGATCTATATATATCAAGTCACAAACTACAGTCAACTCTCGTTATCTCGAAGTCGCTTATATCGAATTTTCCGTTATGTCGAAGTTTTTTTCAAGTCTCGATTTTTCTTCTTCTTTGTCTATATAAAATCTCGAGACCCATCTCGAAGTTTCGGCTTGAATCTGGCTTGAATTTTTTGTTATGTCGAATTATATTTTGGGCCCGATTAACCAATTTGCACTTTAAATCTATTGTTCATCTCAAAGTCGGATCAAAGTCTGATCGTATTCGACTTCGCCAGTTTGAAATCTTCGATTTACCTGTAATTTTCGCGCCTTCCATTGTTGAACAAATATTTGTTTGCAACAATTTGCGCAAACATGTCATGAATCTTCGAGTTATGTACTAACACCAATAAACATTTCATCTCAAACAATTGTTTGTAAAAATAATAATTAAAATAAAATGCCTTTTCTCGAGGAGGAATACATGTACATAAATATCACAACAAGTAATTCTCACGAATATATTGTTCTTACGACCATAACAATATGGCGGCGTAAAATGACAGAAACTAGAAAACTTGCAACTTCTATCTCAAATTTTCGTTATGTTGAAGTAATTTCCACGGTCCCGTGAAATTCGAGATAACGAGAGTTGACTGTATAAGATAAAATTTAATATTCAACCACAGTACTGTTAAATCATTAATCGTCTTGGTTATACAATTTTGTGGGTTTTTTGCAAAATGGCAATTTCATCGGGGTCACAAATGTGTGGATCAAAAACATTGGGAAATAACACTTATTGTCTATACCAGGTATCACCAAATTGTCGGGATTAGATTTTTTGGCTATATGCGTCCATAAAAATCAACAAATATTTTAAATTCTAACACAATCCGCAGTTCCACCTTTATACACAAAGAGAAAACCATGATGCGCATGAATTACTGTTAAAACACAGTCACTGGAAATAACTTAATGGCGTTACAAGGAAGGCAATGTCAGAATCAAAATAATGAATATGTACCTGTGTTCTATCTATAAACAAGACTGCGTTCAATAAACGCTTATGCCCCCATGGAAGCCTTGCCCATAAAAAGCTAAGTCAATCAGGGGCCATAATTCTGTAATAATGTTGGATAGTGTTACATGGCTTTGATAATGTAAGGGGCTTATGATGGTAAACAAGTATGCCAAGTTTTAAGGCAACGCCATGATGGACATGATGTAAAACAAAACTGTCAATTTGGGTTAACCAAGAATTAGACACTTAATAAGTCTAAGTCCAAAATTAGGTCAATGTGATGGTCAAAAAGAGGTTAGGTGATATAGGTGTGTGGAGAATGTTCAAATACAACAACCATGCAAGTATGATAGCTTTATAGCAAGCCATATTCATGCTAGAAGAAACGGTCAATTTGGGTTAACAAAGAATTTGGCCCTTCAATAAGTCTAAGTCCAAAATTTGGTCAAGGTGAAGGTTCAATTGGGGTCAGGTGATACAGTGATATGAAAGCTTTGTAGCAAGCCATATTGATGCTAGAAGAAACGGTCAATTTGGGTTAACCAAGAATTTGCAACAAATCTAAGTCCAAATAAGGTCAAGGTGAAGGTCGAAATGGCGTCAAATGATACAGGTGTGTGGAGAGTGTTTATATACAACATCCATGCAAGTATGGAAGCTTTGTAGCAAGCCATAATAATGCTAGAAGAAACGGTCAATTTGGGTTAACCAGGAATTTGACCCTTCAATAAGTCTAAGTCCAAAATTAGGTCAAGGTGAAGGTCAAAATGGGGTCAGGTGATACAGGCGTGTAGAGAGTGTTCATATATAACATCCATGCAAGTATGGAAGCTTTGTAGCTAGGCATAATAATGCTAGAAGAAACTGTCAATTTGGGTTAACCAGGACGGACGGACGAACGAACGGACAGGTGAATCACTATATGCCTCCCCATCTATCGATAGGGGGGCATAAAAAGCACAGTCACTTGTTCGGGTGCATACATCAAATCACTCCAGCTATGCACTCATGATTTAATAATTACGCATCCAAACTTGTGGCTGTGCTTTATTCTACGATAAAACACAGGTACATAAATTATACATAATTTCTTAAATCTCACACAATTACTATAGGGTTTACACTGTAACAGTAATTACAGTATCCCAGAATTACCTTGTGGTTGGGTGTATTTAGCATCCAAGACAAATTCTTTTCTCTCTTTGGTAGGCTCTAAGTGTTTGGATACGGAACTCTTCCCCAGAAGTTTGTCCATAGCCGACTTTGCTGGTCTGTTATCTTCGTCATCTTCTACTTGCACCTGAGACTTAGGTTTAGGGGCCGCCCCTTTCTCTTCGATACCCAAACCTCCCAAAAAATCATCATCATCACTGAATAGTAATTCCTCTGACTTTTTCTTGTTTAAAGCTGAAACCACGATTTATACATCAAAACAATATCGTTCATCTAGACTCAGGCCTTGACACTAACTAATTTGGGCACTGGTCCGACAAAGCAAAAGCCCTAAATTTGTAAATAGGACAGTTACTGGTCCTCCAGAATTGTCACTGGTCCTTCTGGATTTTCACAGGTCTCGGACCAGCGGACCAGTGTTGGTGTCGAGCCCTGAGACTACATGTATGTTAGCATTACCGATTGCAAAAATCAGCATTGGCAAGTGACATTCAAAGATGGCGATAAAAATTCGTAAATAGAACACTCAGATGACTAAAAAAATAAGTTTCCTAGGTAGTTGTCACGATGACCAAATTTTAAGATCGTAGATTTAGCTAACCTTGATTTATCAATCTGAAATCATTTTTGTGTGTAGTGAATTTACAAAGTAGTGACATTGAATATAAATTATGAAACACAAGCTATGATAGAATGAAAGGTAACATGTCACATAATTACCAGGTTTTTGTACTGCCTGTTGTTTTGGAGCTGCTGTTGGTTCCTGGTCTTTGTCTGGAGAGTCTGTCTTACCACTTCCACTTCTAGTTGGTGGTCTGTCAAATATACTCCTAGATCTGGGAGACTCTACAAAACATCAATTTATTTATAATTCATCAATGATCAAAAAGTTTCATTTACAAAAGTTGGTAGGAAGTTGTACTGTAAAATCATTTATTTCTATGAGGTTAAATTTTGTGATTTTGTTATTCTGAATTAGTTTGCAAGGTTAAAAGTCCCTGATTTCCAAACTTCAGCAAGAAGTATTTTCTGCATTATAAAGCAATTGTTGAAATTCATAAGCATTAATTTTTGCAAACTTATCAAAATCGTGTATAAAGTGAAAATTAATCCCTAGCAAAAATTTCTGAACTTACAGTATTAGATTGATGAACAACATGATGTGCTTCTATTCTTTCTTATATTGATATTTACAAACATTTGAATAGATAGATGCTGTCAGGGTCATAGCCAGGCTTGAATTGATGTTACTCACAGGAGCCTTGAAGTTGTTGGTAAGGGTTGGGTGTCCTCATAATTGTGGAAATTTTGGACTTTAATGTCATTTTGGCTATATTTAAATTTTTACTTTTCAAATTAATGTTACACAAGTGCCTACGTAGGAATCGCTGGTTACGCCCCTGGCTGTGTTTAATGACACTGAATGTTGCAATTTGATGAAAATCAAGCTTCCTAACAATAAGGAGCGTAACTCTGCTGAAAATTACTTTCAGCAATACCAAATCTTAGGTGTACAACTTGACATGCTGTTAAACATTCCTGTGAACTTCCATGGACATAGCTAAATATTTTTCTACATTGTACATGAGTGAAGCCCAACCTTGTTTAGTCTCCTGTACAGCAGGAGGTTGAGCTCTAGGTGAGAGATTCTCCGAGGATCTCTGACGAGGAACAGTGGGTTTCGTCTGTTTCTTTGCCGGAGTTAATCCTAAATCCTCGTCTTCATCAGACAATGGTATACCAGCCAGCGGATCATCTGCATCAAAATCTGTACACAAACAATGAAAGCTTGTAAATATTAAATTGATCTTTATACAGGACTATAGTACATGATTAAAGTGTCGTTCTTATTTGAGTCTTTGACAAATTTATAAATCTGCATAAATATGTTTGTTTATATCAAACCAAGATCACTTAGGTAACATACAGGTGCTGTATCGACGGCACTAACTTGGTGAGCATTAGAAATACAGAACTTGTTTTGAAAGTATTTGTAGACAGGGTGGCCACAGAAAATGAAGAATGAAATTCCCTGATAATTTCATGAATGTTGCCTGACTGAAAGGAGATTTTCAATGATTGTTCATATTGTTCGCAACTCAGATAGAGCTGAAAATGCAGCCTCCAACCTCCCCTTATAACAATACATTTACCACCAAACTCAGCATTTATACCTATCTTATAATAAATACTTGTTGCTAACAGAATGTTTAAAGAAACACATCTATTTAACAAAGTCGAGAAGAGAAGCTGCCAGTAGACACATTTTTTCTCTAAAATTTTTGTAAAATATCCTGATTTTTCCCAATTTTTGTAAAATTCCCTGATTTTTCCCTGCAGGGAATTTGCTTTTTGTTATTTTCCCTGTTTTCCAGAGTCTATGGCAACCCTGTGTAGAACAGTTTACATACAGAGGCATATAACGACATAGTGCATGAACATTCAACATATAGAAACCAAGAGCCCCACAAGACAGATGCGACGCTTGATTATGACACGTTGTCACAAAGTGGCATAATCCATGAAATTGGTGAAAGACAGAGTAACCAATCTTGACATATGGCCATTGTAACATCATCATCTAACTGTGCACAAAGTTCTATTGATGTAAGTTGAAAATTTTATGATAAAAATACTCTAAAATAAAAACTCCCCGAAAAATGAATGTGAGTATTCTTCAAAAAGTCAAACCACTTATTGTATAAATTTCAAATTACCTCCAAAATCAATTGATTTTGTTTTTGGTACAGTCTTAGGTCTCTCCAGCTCCTGTTGTCCTGGCTTCATAGTTACACTTGCTCTCTCATTTAGATCTGTTCAAGAAAATAAAAAAGAAATGTGGAAATTCAACAAATATATTTTAAAAGAAGGGAAACAACTCTGTTGTTGAAAAATGTAGTACTTTGTATTGCATGAAGTTAAAATAAATGTTTTCCTCTTTAATTAATATTGGATACCTTGTGTAAGAAAAAGCAATAAAATATTACATTCAAGTTCAATTATAAGCTAACTCATTGAATCATAAATAGTTTGCACCAATAGTGGGATTCAAACCTAAACTGAATGGCACTACTGTCTAGCAATGCAACATATATTAAATGCATTTCTTCTTAAAATTACAATCATTCCAAATACTAAGTTTACAACTGTATCATAATCTAGAGCTGTTTTATGAAAGCATTTTTACTAAATGCGATAACCAACCATAAAACTCTACACATGTATCTAAATTGGATTTTAATAAGAAGTTTGATGTTTTTCGATGGCAAACATTTATTCCTACCGGTCATTTTCCCAGGTGCTGTAGTAGGACGGTAATCAGGAGTATTAGATTCAGTGGATGGAGTTTTCGTTAAACCAGGAGTTTTCTTCGAGCCACTACCAGGCCTGTTTGTATCTATACTAGAATGTTGACTTCCTGGTGTCTCCCTCCCTGTGGGTGTACCTCTAGCTGGAGGGGAGGTAACTCTCTGATGTGTAGGGGAGATCACTCTATTACCAGGGGAGGTCATTCTAAGTGGCGGTGAAGATGCTCTAGGAGTTCCGGTTCTAGATCTCGGAGTACCGGACCTTCGTGGTGTACCTCCTTTACCTGATTTATCTTTCAAACTTCCACGTTTTGGAGTTTTAGCCGTACCACTGACAGGAAACAAGTCAGCGTCCAGATCATCTAAGTCCTGCAATACAACAATAATGAATATGTTTGTAAAAAAACAAGAAGGGTGTTTGACATTAAAATGTATGTCTCTCACAAAGGGCCTTAATTCTGCTTTAGAAATATATGGCATGGGTCAAGAATTTTTTTTTAATTCCAGAGGGTCAAAAGAAAAACTAAGAAAAGTACAATATGGCTTCTTACTGCAATACTTTTAGCCATTTTGTTAACATCAGCTTCTGATACATCCGATAATTGGTCATCTTCTGCAGCAAGAGCTAAACTACTGTAAAAATCTTCATCTTTTGAACTGAAAATACATTAACAAATACTTAAAACTGTAAAATCATTGATATTTGTTGGGGATTAGTTTCCATTGAATTTATTGATGAATTTGACATTTAATCCCCACAATGTTCAATGTTCTTGATCCATTAATTGACAAACCCAGTAAATTGTCATTTTACTGAAATTGACGAAAATAAACAATGTCCACAAAATTAATGATTTTACAGTATACATTTTATAGCTGAAACTAGGTTGTTCAACTTTTTGACCTTATGACATCTGAAACTCTGACTTTCAGCAGTTTAGTTTAATTTTCTTGTTCAGTTGTGTGTTGGGCATTGTGCTATGTGATTGTGGTCTGTGTTATTTCTGTTTTCTATGCTCAGCTGTTTCAGTTGAGTGCTCACTTCCCAGTCTGATTTTTTTTGCTATGCTTTATATTGATGATCATAGCAAACATAAGATGAAAATTTCACATAACATAATTATGCATTAAAGCATTTCTGCTCTGTTAACTTAATAGTGCAAAATAACTCTTTGAATTAATGAAAAAGAAGAAGTTTTATTTCAAATCAAAGGTATTTATCACTTTTGAGGTAGACCATTATGGTCTTTGTTCAAATTCACATAAACAAGAAGACACATACCAAAACGGCCCAGAATAAAAGTACGGGAATGGCCCATTACTTGAGGTGTACCTAAACGACCCACTTTCAAAAATCATTGTTTACAGACAACAACCATGCTCAAATAATATAAATATTTGAGTTGTTATGTGCAGACAACAAACTACACTGAAGTATTTTTCAGTTTATTCCGCAAGAATAAACCACCAAATTGCGATTAAACTATATTTCAGTCGTGTGGTTCCACTTACTCCCTTATTTATTGTACTCAATATATTTCACAATAGTTCGTTACATACACACTATTTTATTGGTTTCAATATATTTCAGTCAGTAAAATAAGCACATGTCCGGGACAAGTAATTGTTGATTTGGGCAAGTAACTTCTCCAGTAATTGTGCATAGAGTATATATAGGAAAAAATATATAATTCAGGTTTGCCAATTCAGGCAAGTAGTTTAAAATTCACAGACTGAATTTATTTAATAACTGGGCCTTCTTGTAATTGGACCATTTTTGGTTAGAGTGGCATTTTGGGAAGTGGGCCATTCTGACACTGATCCAGAAGAACAAGCGTACCTGTAATCACTCGACTTAGAACAAGCATACCTGTAATCACTAGACTTACCTCTGTTTCTTTGCAGAGAACTGTTGTCTTCCTGCATTGTTACTTTCATTTGTTTTCTTCTTTGGTGGACTAGGATCTGTGAATATCATAGAGAAGAACTAAAGTAATGAGGCTCATCATTAATCAGGGTTCCCAAAAATATTCTGAGACAAATTCTTTGATTTTTCCCTGACCACATAGCAGTTTTCCCTGACTTTTTAGAACAATTAAGTATTTTTGTTAGAGAAAAATATGGCAATACAAATAGATAAAAGGAGGCTGTATTTGCTTAATAAGGAACCAAAAAGTATAAGGTAGCAGTTTAAGGGCTGTAGATTGACTTCAGGTTATAACAATTTAAAATAATAACAAGCGATTTTCTTCAGTCTTTTGTATTTTCTTGATAGGAAATGACACTTATTGACAGCTTTAAAGAAGAATTCCTGGACTTTTTCTCAATTCCCTGACTTCTCAGACCTTGAAAAAATCATGTTTTCCCTGACCCTGGAAACCCTATTAATTTACATTACTTATATAGTACAACAGCCTTGTATATATCAGTTATCCTTATACAAAAGAACTGATGATTACTGTAGTTTTTAGTTTATTTTATATTATTAATAAAGAGCAATAACTCTATGAATATCTACATGCAAAAGAACTGATAATTAAAGTAGTTTTTTAGTTTATTTTATGTAATTTATCAAGGGCAATAACTCTATGAATATCTACATGCAAAAGAACTGATAATTAAAGAAGTTTTTAGTTTATTTTACATTACTAATAAAGAGCAATAACTCTGTGAATATCTACATGCAAAACAACTGATGATTACCAAGGTTAAGTAAAGGTCAATAACTTGGTGGATCTTGGTTCCAGCACAGCAACAACAATTTCACATGTTATGCTGATAAACATTTCTCTATTACAATATTACAAGCAATTACTTTAATACTCTCTGATATACTGATATCATTTGCTTTAGAAAAGTGATGAGATACATTCACCAAAGTTGGCAATCTAGTATCACAATATAATCACGTAAAATAATTATTTCAAACATATTTAAATATCTATAACTCATCGAAATGAATAAAATACTTTATAAATTACATGAAATAATGACATTATATTTACCATCATCAAGTAGGTCCCCGAGCAAGTCATCCAGAGAATCTTTTCCTCCGGACTCTAAAATGGAAAATGTTAAAATAGGAAACCAGAAAGTAAAAACAAGACATTTGATAAAAAAATTCTGTTTAAATACTTATTCTTATTAAATCTTGGCAAAGTTGAACATGTAGTATAAAGAGTTTAAATATTTATTTAGTATGTAGAAATTTAAGATGTCCCACTTACTTTGTTTGCCCCGGCCACCACCAGTTCCAGGAGTCCAATGCTACAAAAATAATTTGGGAATTAAAAACTCAGCGTACAACTTCATACAAATGAAAGCAAGTATCAAGAAAACATAAATTACTAAAGTAATCAATTTTCAGCCCAGAATGATTTGAAGTCGACCTAATCGGTAAATTGAAACAGCATTAGCATTCAGGTGAGTAAAATAGTCAGGAAGTTGGTTGGGTATTTGGGGGGTCCCTTCTTGAAGATACCCTAGGTGTGACATTAGACACTAGACAGGCTTGCTGAAGCTGTACGGTGTACTGTTGAGTGTCAGATTTATTTGACTAGACATTAGCCTGCCTCTAGTCCGATTAGGACTACACCCCGTGAGTGTGACTTTGAGACAGTGAATATAACAATGACTGCATGATAAGTGATATACATTCATGAGTGCAAATGACAGAGCCATTTCTTCTTCTTCGTTCTAATATTGAGCAGGCATCTTGCTAGACCGTAAATAACTCAACAACATTTTATTCATGGTTATGGCGATCAAAGGTTCAAATCAAGTTTAAAGTTCATGTTTAAAACTTTATACACTAATAGGAATCCACCTATATCTGACCCGGAAGTCCTCCAGGGAAGTGGCCACAAATACTCTGGTTGGGAGTTTGTTATAGTATCAGTTAACTCTGTGTGAGAGTATTCATAATAAGTCTTATAGAGTTATCTCTCTTACATTAGCATGTGTTTGTAGCCGAGTCTTAGTGATGTATAAATATATATACATGCCACTTTGATAGTCAGTCTTTGTTTCGCCATCGTACTGTTCATTAGATCTATACTCATTAAATATATTATCGTGTGAATACTGATAGTTTGTTCTTATATACTTCATCAAAGTGTAACAGAGTTCCAGTCTTTAACCGATCTAGGGAACAAGGTGTTAAGGAAGGTCCTGTCTGCAGTTGCGGCTGTCACTGGGTTTCAGATATACCCGTGGATGCTGCAGCTGGGATGTCTACTAGTTCATGGTGAACCTTGAAGAGCATCTGGAGCCTATAGTCAAACCATTCCGATGCAATATATACAGGGATGCCTGTAGTGGCTGGACTGTCAGAATTTAAAAGCAGCCACTTGCAGACAGCTGCTCTGTCTACTGGAGCCTACTGTTGCGTCAATCACTTTCAACTCTGGAGGTCCTCAAGCATTTTCGCAACACTCCCTGGAGTCTTACTTCTGTAAGGTAGTTGTTTACCACACATGTAGACATTTGGTGTACCATGTAACACCAAATATATAATCTACTATAAATAAAGTTGTTACTTACTTTCTTGTAATCTTACTTACAATTTACATCTAACAGCTCTTCTTTGTACCTGTTCTCAAACAGGTATGGACCATTTCACCGTGACATAACAGTTAGTGTTAATTTTTCCAAATGATTTTAAATGCTTTTAAAAAATAGTAGTACTCAAAAATACAAAATGATAATCATCTCCACTGAGAAATTCTTGCACAGACACGAATTTGATGCAATAAAATCCGAGTTGAATGCAAACCATTGCAATAGTCTTAGTCTGGCAATCTAAAAGAAATTAAACAAATACGTACTGAATCCATATTCAATAGTTCCGAACTTTATAAACAACTCAAATTCATAATAAAGTTGAAATTCGCTGTTTGTTGACAATCTTGTATCTTGTGAAGAGTAGCAGAAAAACGATAAAACCCAACCGTAGTCCGGTTTCCGGAAATCCGTATTACAGAATTTAACCACATCCTCGGTGAATCGCTTTATTTACACGTTGTGAAAATTGATTTGTTTACATACAAAAAAAATAATAAAACGAAGTCATGCCGAAAATTGTTTTATTTAGATCACATTTAAATGTTGCCAGTGATGATTTTGTGTTCTCTGGCTCGGCTGAAGTGTTACTTAGATTTATAGGGTACGAGTTTACTGTTTTTAAATTGAGGAGCCTCAATTGCACAATGTCAATGATTGCCACACTGCCACTTCACTTGCACTGCACTGTGTCAGTGTGTCACACAAGTTCGTGTATTTTGCCTCTATTGGCTTTGCTACCGAGTACTCAATAGTGCTTTGCTAGGATATCGTTTGCTACCAGAAAGCGCTTTGAAGGGAACGTTACGTACCAAAATATTTATTGGCTAGTTGCTCTACAAGACTTAATTGATCATTGCAAATCCTGTTACTGCCATGTTGTTCCGGTTTGTCGCAAACTAAAGCAAAGTAATGCGATACAACATGTGACAATGCAGCATTGTCATACCTTGTCGTGTCAAGTGTCGTTTTGCGAATATCCTATCGTTTCAGTGTTGTAACGCTTTGTCATGCGGTGTGTCCCTCATTTTAGAGATAGACACAATGTTGTGTCATTCATTACCTATGCACCCATAGCAAGACAGATGACAATGGGATGCAACATTGTAACAACAAGATACAACCAAAGAAAATGGGATAGTGTCAAATTTTGTGTCCCCTGTCATGCTGTGGGTGCAGAGGCACCACTTCACTCAACATTTTGTCTGTTGTGTCACATGATCATCGCATTTTCATCCTGTGTTGACGTCATGTGATATTTTCTTTTCATACACTCTTTGCTTTTTGAGGCATTGCAGATACTTTATGTGTACTTTTTGTCATCAAAGTACTCTATTGAAATGTTTTTGTTTCCTCCTCTTGTCAAAAACTTGATCTGACCAGACACATGGTTTGTGTACAGTTTGCTTATAATATATTGAATGCTTCAAGATCTTTGTCCTTAATATAAGTTAGAAAAAAATAGTATACATGTATATAAATTACTTCAGGACCAACCGATGTTCTTGGCACCTTAGCACGGGTGTTAACTTGAAACCGATGAATTATTTCTACATCCACTAAGCAAGATTTGACTTTTCAGACATTTGGCCCTCTGTATAGCACAAGTTGTATAAAATAACTCTACAAGACTTAATTGATCATTGCAAATCCTGTTACTGCCATGTTGTTCCGGTTTGTCGCAAACTAAAGCAAAATAATGCGATACAACATGTGACAATGCAGCATTGTCATACCTTGTCGTGTCAAGTGTCGTTTTGCGAATATCCTATCGTTTCAATGTTGTAACGCTTTGTCATGCGGTGTGTCCCTCATTTTAGAGATAGACACAATGTTGTGTCATTCATTACCTATGCACCCATAGCAAGATATTCGAAATTTCCAATGACAATATTTACTATAAATTTAACCTCGGTATAGCAAAACCTCTACACAATATTTTTACAGCTTCCAATGGGTGTTGCTCTACAGCGGTTATAATATATATTATAGATATAACATTGCAGTGAGAGTAACAGCATGTTTTGTTATCCAGAGAAGATGATGTCAAATGTCAAAGTAATGATCTCTACTTTCAGATGTTTGGTGATCGTTGTGGAGAGTGTGAAATATCTACATGACTTTGAGTGCAGTACTGGTCACCTAGTTCACAGTTATCTGATGGGACTTGTAGTCTCGTTTGTTGTAACTATAGTAGTTGACTGTCTTATTGTTAGAGTGAGCATGCGTGGTACAATCATAGATGACAGTCCTCGACAGTCTATATCTACTCTACTCTATGTTAGACTGACTGTACTGGTACTGGAGCTGATTTGGACTGCTTATGGTAAATACAGCTGAACATGTATGCTTGTAGTCCCCAGGGAAGGTATTCACAAACAGAGCATCCTACTTATTTTCCCCCACAAATGAAATCGGTAGGGGGTATTGATATGTGTTATGAACTACAATACTGTGATGCTGCCTGTCAAGTTATTTTTATTGGTCAATTTTCTGTTGAGTTATTGCTCTTAATTTATTGACAATTGTTATCTGATGGAAGCTAACATTCCAAACTGTGCAATGAAATACTGATAACCTGTAGGCGGGTGATTCAAGAAATTTGCTTGTTCTTATTGGAAAACTTAAATATATTTTGACTTGAGCTAAACATTTAATCAGCACATATTTCTGGCAAATTGTAGAATAAACACTGTTTTCTAAGTGATTAAAGTAGCTCTTTACATACTGCTTGAACACTATCTAAAACATGTATAAGCTTGTTTTAATTACCTAATATGACACACTTAAAATTTTAAGCAGAGCTACAGATAAGCTGCGTATTGGGGTAATCACCCAATTAAGTTTCTGAAAAACACAATAGATTTTGAGAGGAGGGAGTAAGAAAAAGCAAAGACAATCCGAAATACCCAAAATAGAAAAAGATGTTACAGTAAAAAACAGTACAAAAAAGATCATTTACCCTATGAGTTTTATGAAATACCCAATTAACAATTTTCAAGACCCAATCAAAATTGAAACTCATGGGTAAAATACCCAATCGACTAAAACCTTATCGGTAGCCCTGATTAAAGTGTTCATCTGAGATATTTTGTTACTACCACCTTTGAATAAGGCAGCTATCTGTCTAAAGCTGTCAAGTTGAATGAGGCACAATATTTAAGTTTTAACTGAAAGCATTTGTTGTATCTTTAAAGGCACATATTTATGCATCCCTTGTCTGGCTGCTGAACACACATGTGACTGGGCCTAAAATAAAATATTGTTTGTTTCCCCATCCCCTACCTACCCGACTAAAAAGGGCCCTACCCAAAATATTTTATTGCCCAAATTGAAATAATATTTTTTTTATTAAAAATTGGAATTGAAAATTTTATTTTTTTGTTTACTGGCTTCTTTCTTACCATTAACTTTAAGACTGTTGGTTTTTACCTTAGAGTTAATTCTAAATTTCATTATTGTTGGTTTTCACCTTAAAGTTAATTCTAAATTTCATTATTTGTATGTCTTAACCAATAACTATCATACTGAAACAATTTCAAAAAAAATTATTTACCCTACCTACCTACCCATTCTAAATCTGCTAGGGTCGGGATGGGGAAACAAAGAATATTTTAAGTTTGGCCCTGTTTATAAAAAATATTCAGAGTCATTATGATGATGTTGGATTAATTTGCAGTGAGAGCAGTTTTTCTTTTATTCCTACAATTCTATAGGAATAAAAGAAAAACTGGTAAATTATAAAAGAACAAAATTTTATACTATTATAAATTATACATACATGTATAAAATATTTTTCTTTTATAATTTACCCGTATATCATTTCACATCAGTGGGTATGTTATGTTTTAATAAAATCTCTGACGTTTTAATATAACATCTTATGTTTTAATATAGCATTCACAATTATTACACATGTAATATATTCAACCTTTTCATCAGATGAAATAGAAATTCTGTAGGGAACTTTTTAGACGCTAAAATTTATAAGGAGCTCTTAAGATGACTCTCAACACTAGAAACTATTTCCAGGTACAGTGACCATATTGTTACATATGCCTGTATGTGATTCCAAACCTCGAGTATATTGGTTGGCATGTGCTGCTGTTGCTGGTGGCTGGCTCACTACATTCATACAGGGACTTATGTTCACCTCAGCTTTTAACTTTGGAAGAAGCCACCAAAAGGTTATCATTAACAAACATGACTGGGAAAAGAGGTTTGTGTATTATTTATTTAATTAGAATTATAACAAACTGAGGTGTTGTTGTTCACAATAAAAAAGAAAAACATAAAAAATAGATTTGTATGTGGGTTGATACGGCATCAAACTTGTTTGTGTAGCCTTTACCTTCCCATTATAGGTTTTGGGTTGAAATCGCAGAAGAGGAAGAGAATTTTCATGATAACTGATTACACTTCAGCCAAGTCTTAATGGGTCTGTGGTTAATAACTTATAATGCATTGGAAGGGTTTTTTGTTGAAGAAAAGTCACAGACTATGCTACTTTCTGGGGCCAATTCTGTCAATCCATATTTTATGTTTATGAGATTATGTT
This sequence comes from Spisula solida, assembly GCA_947247005.1. Classification (NCBI taxonomy): domain Eukaryota; kingdom Metazoa; phylum Mollusca; class Bivalvia; order Venerida; family Mactridae; genus Spisula; species Spisula solida. The sequence goes on along the minus strand of OX365944.1, from coordinate 48,441,462 downwards.
AAATATCACTGTACTTTGTTAAAAATAGAACATTATGAATCATAGATTTTATGAAGACTTTAATGTCAACATATCGCTGGCTTAGAATGAGAAGGTCATAAGTAGGACTTACAACCTTATAACACTCATGTATATTTACAATCTGTACCACAAGGTGCTTCTTATTAGCCTATTTTCATGAAAATCGGAAGTGGTCATGTTGACCAAACGTAAGTTGAAAAAGCTTGTTTTTCCTTAAGTTAAGAGTAGTTTTCAGACAGTTTTTTCTTGTTTTCTCACAATATTGATTTTGTACTTACAACCTTCTGTTTTCTTGTTACCAGATGGAAAGGAATATTTTGCTGTTTGAATGTAGAAGAAAATCGCCATGTGTTTTCTACATTGTCTCAGTTATGTATGCAATTGTTTAAGGTAAGATTCCCTATTGTATGTGATTGGGATATTTTATTTTGTTTAGCATCAGAATTTGTTTGAATAGGAAAGAGGTTGTGAAAGCAATAATTAGGTGCAAGGTATGAGTGACCAGGAACACAAGGAAAATCTATTGGCATTTATTGGGGGAAAACTCTGCAATGATGTTAAAAATTGTCTTTCTTTTCCCTTCAATATAATGTTTCATTGATTTATTGGCAGATTTATTCAAATGATCTGTCAATCTTTAATAATATTGAATTTTTGGAAAAGTCTCAAATTATGACCATCAAATGTGAAAACCTTAGCATACAAACCCATCAGAAATAATCAGTCAGTCAATGAATTTATGTGAACTTATGTGGAAATAATTTACAGTGCTTGATACTGATGTATGCATATACTGACATCATTTTCATGGGGACAAATGTTTTAAATAGAGTATCGTGTATTAGCCCTCATTACATAGGAGTTTAATTAAATGAGAGGAAAAAATGATATGACACATGGCTTTGCTGAGTGTATATTGTTTTCGCTGATGAGTTTAATAAAACTCGTATGTAATAAACATTAACGTAAATTTCTATTTATCGCATAACCTTAGAGAACACTCATTATCGTTCAGGATGAATGCATAGGTTTCAACCAAAATGTAGTGGTACAATAAGCGTAACAGCTTGACGACGTTGGTATTATATTAATGTCATGGGCCGATCAAGGCATGGATTGGCTAACGTCATGTCAGCCTCATTGCACACTCAGGGAGTGCCAAAGATATTTTGCGCACAACTTTACGACACTGCTAGGCTGCAGCTTATGTGATAAAAAGATATTTGTATCAATTTGGTGTACTGACATACTCATTACAACAACATTTTGCTTGGGAACTAACAGACATTGTTGTCTCGAGACCTTAAGTCTGTATTGGATGATGCATATCATATGATAGTTGTGTATAATGATTACATGTTTTCAGAAAGAAGAAGAATTAGTTGCCAGCGATGTTCTTGCTGGGTTAATACTTGTCTATCATAAACAACATCAAACCAGACAACAGCTTGATGTTGTGGATGCACCATTACTGTCTGGTAGATTGAGGTAAGTCCAGATTGAGAATGTATGGCTATACTTAGAACTGTCATTGATTCCATCTGAGGTGTATCAATGATTTTGATAAATTGAAAGATAAGTATCGACCGAACATCAATGTATCCATGTGTTCATATAAATGAACAAGGAACAGGACCATCTGTCATGATTCTCTTATTTAGCTTCTCTACATAGTATACAATTTTACATGTACGAGGGATGATACATATATAACGAGAAAATGCTTATAATTTTGTTATTACCTAGTATTTATAAAATATGTAGTGGTTACCGGTAATGCATATATTAGGAGAAAATGTACAAGCTGGTTTTCAAATACAATGTATATCGAAAAATAAATTGTTTGGAACATTTTTGCCGACCTATGAAACCGGTAGGCGGGGCAACTTCATTTTTGCACATTTTAACGTTATTCAGATTTTAACTTTGATACATTTGATGATCACAATCCATAGGCCATACTGTATTAATTTTTAAAAACTTTTCAGATAATCATTCTTCAATCTTTATACGTCTTCACCAATGCCATACAAAGCTGAAAACATCTCACGATAGTCATCCTTAGGAATTTCATTCAACATTTTTGTGCATAATTCTGACGTCATGTTACGTCCACTCTGCGTTTGATCTCTAGCCTTTTTCCAGTCCATTTTTAATGTGTTGTTATGTTCACAAATTAAAGCTTTTGGCATGACGTGATCACGAAATGATTACTAAATATCGTGCACAATTTTATTATTACTTGTTTTCTTCAAAACTAAATATTTTATTGAAACTCTTTTGTCGTCGGTAATGTTTGCTATCACAGATCTATAACACGTGTGTGACGTAACAAATGACAACACAACCTGTGAATGACATTATCATCAGTTAGGCGAGTGTTATGTGATCCCAAGTACCAATTTTCATCGCATTGCTGTTGCTTACATGGCTGTGAGGTTTGAATTTGTGTGAAAATGGTGAAAACTCAAAAAAATGCCCCGCCTTGACGTATCGATGTTACCTTAGCAACCATAGATTTTAGCATGATGTCGCTGTAATCATTAACATTCAGCGAAACATTGCTAATGTATGTTATTACTACCAGATAAAGTACCATAACAAAATTATAAGCATTTTCTCGTTAAATATGGATCATCCCTCGTACATGGAGTATAGATTCAGCTTTTGAAATAGCAGCTTCAGTTTAAATTTGGGCTTGACCCATTTGACAATTTGTCAACTTACATTCACCCAAGGAAAGTGTTTTGTACAACAAAAATGAGAGTTTGGGTGGTTCCGTTCATTTACATAATTATATATCGATCTTTAAAAATGTGGATCTATAATTGATTTGCTAAAAATACTATATAATTATCAACATTTCTTCTATACATGACAGCTATACTATAATGTCATGGTTTATGCTATAGTCTGGAGATTATGACTTGAACTCTTTATTCAGTATACATAACATAGTTTTTAAGCTGAATACCGGTATATGTATTTCCAAGAAAATGTTGTTCCTTCAGATGTTTTGTTATTGTACAGCATGTGCATTTGTGAGTAACTACTGCCAATAGAAGCGGAAGTTGAGGAAAGACATGTAGCGATATTAAGTTATGCTAATAAACTAGCAGATGATCAGGTTTATATCTCCGGACTAAAACAAAATTCTAACCATGCTTGCAATGTTTTACCAGCTTTATAGGATCAAAACTTATTCCATTTAGTGATCAGATGACATTATATTTATACGAGTGTCAAATTTAAGTCAGATGATGCCTCTAGCGACCATATGCCAAACATAAGCCAACAAACAAAAAGGAAATTAGTTATCATTTATAATATGTATTCACATGAAGTACATGTTCATCAACAACTGTAAATATTTAACTGTAACCACTAACCACTTGAGTGACAAACTTAACAACTAATCGTTAACCAGTTATAGACATAGCAACAAACTGTAGCATAATGGATTGTGAACCTGTACTAAATACAAATGTATCATTTAAAGTATTCAAATGCATATTTAAATCACTAGTCGATCATTTCCAGACAGCTTTCTAAACTGGGGATTCTATGAGCGATTCAGAGTTCAAAGCAGATGTCAATTGGACTAGACATATTGTAGCTACTTAAAATTGCAAAGAGAGATAACTCATTCAGTGGCACTCCACGGTAATTTGGATTTGGAGTCCATTTTGGTGAAATTGTCATTTTCGTAAAACGTTATTTCATGGAAAACCACCAGAAAGTGTGAAGTAACATTATTTACATTGTGTGTTATCTTTCTTCCACAGTTTCAAAAGTTGTATACACATTAAAAATCTGGCAGCATTGTTTCTCTTTCGGTGTTTGAGTGACCGCATGTAACATTGAAGTGCTTCTGTTTGTCTGTTTTCTTGTTCCAGACATTGTCCAAGTAAGTTGAGATCTGTCTCCTTGTGACCAAGATTAGGTTCAATGACAATACTCAGTGCTAGGTTGTGTAGAGCTTGTTCTTGTTGTACATTTCTCTGTAGATGACTACATGTCTTGTACCATAGAAAGAAAAGATAAGGAATAGAATCTACTACTATGAAATCCATCCACCAAGTATCTTTGGGTGTTCTTAATTTTCTGTCCTCTTCGATGTAAGATTTCAGTATTTCATATCTAAGTTCATGTGGAACACAGTTTGCTTCCCCTGGTAGAAATATAGTACATAATGCTGCACTGCGCATTGTAGATTTTTCATTACTATTTTCAATGGTTTCCAGAATAATAAACTTTTTTTTATCACATGCACATACTGTAACAACATGTGATAAGCTATATTGTGTTTGAATGTTTATCAATTCACGATCAACTCTCTCCATGTCTCCTGTACAATATAATACAGAGACAAGTTTCAGTCTACCTGACAGTGCGTCAGATTCTTTCCCTGCTTCCAGATAAGTGAAAGCTTTATCAGAGACAGCGGCCTGTTTGTCTATATCTATGCAAGCTATCACTGAACCTAATGTAGAACTCACCAGTGGTATGAGAAGGTCACTGGCAGTTTGTTGTACGTTACTTTCATTTCTGTGTCTCTCCAGAAACAAACATGTTTGTGATAAATACTTGTTGGCCATTTCTAAACTTCCTTGTTTTAATGCATTTAGAACATGTTTTAAGTATTGACTCAAGACTAATGCAATACGATGCACTAATTTGGAATAAATTATCTGACATGTAAATGTAGCAGATAGAATATTTGAAGAGTGTGATATCTTGTTTAACTTCATTTTCAGTCTTTGGCCTAGAGCATCAATCTGTATCTCAAACAATAAATGTTCATTATTCTCCATCAGGTTGTCAATGATGTCTAGTAGTTTACTCCTCTGTCCTTCTGTCATATGTCCAGCCAGTAAGTTGTTTTCCGGAATCATAAAATGTGGACAATTTCTTTGTTTTATGCATTCCTTTAACATAAACAAACATTTGTGTAAATATGATAGTAAATTTCCTGTTTGCCAGTCACATGATGAATTAGCTACACAGTACATTAACACATTTTTACACATGAAACTTGAGAGAACATCTTCAACATGTGGATTTATGTGAGTTTTAAGAATCATTTTCATCAAGATGTAACATCCTAATTGTGGAATATTCAAACTGAACATGAGTTGTCTTTCTTGTAAACTGGTGGATATTCTCCACTCTAGTTCACTCTCTAGTGTATTAGGCGAGTGTACCTTACTGCCAACTGGTACTACAAAACAACCAGCATTTCTACAGGCTTCCAATACATGTTCTCTTGGCCATTTACCCCCTCTCTGATTTTGTACCCATGCTGTAACTTGATGTGGTGTTGATTCACAATAGAAACACCAAACAGTATCCGTTATATGTATTCCACGGCTGTGTTCTGATAATGCTGGACCATGTATTGACCCTATTGGTGTATCAAGAGATCTTTGTATCTGACTTAACATTATTAAAGTGTTTTTCAATAGTAAGCTACCTTCACTATCGATGACAGAATGCATCAATATATCATTATCTATAACATTGGTAGATGTAGGAAATGGTATGTCTGGTCCAATATACTGTAGATAACAGTAACCTGGGAATGTGTTCTCATTTTGTGTCATCATCACATTTTCCATGTCAGGTTTCCACTCACTCATACTTTGTAAAACATTTACAAACTTGGGAAAAAATAATAAATCAAAGTCTGACTGAAGCCCCAATGTTGTTGAACCTTCAGACTGGCTGCCGAAGTTATAGTTATTAAATGTCAAATATCCTGGTATAATATTCTGAATTGTCTCCACCAACAGCATTGTTCTTCGTCTTTGCATCACCAGTCTTTCGTTCACTCCAATGTCATCCAACACTTCAGAAAGTGCCTCTGATACCCTGTAAATATTGTCAGTTGGTTCAGACATCCTGTAATTATACATGTACATATTACTCATCATAAGCCTATCAATTGTTTCACAATGGTTGTTACCTAATTTAAAATAATGTATCAGTCCATACTGACACGGCTGGTAACCCTGTGACCTATATTTATGAGTTATTTGCCCGTGTTACTCTTTGAATTTTCACTTACATATGAGCAAGGATACTATCAAGTACGAAAAAGTCAAGCGTCCAGCACTCGTAGGCGATACTCTAGTTTATCAAAGTGTTTTATGGATTCTTGAAATAACAATACTGTTATATTGAGTTTTCATGTCCAAAAGTGTTTCAAGCTATAAAGGGAGGATATAATTGAGTGAATGTTGGTATATTATTGGATTTATTGAAGAAGTTGAATAAAATGATATACTTTAGTAAGGCTCACTCGATATTCCTTTCATTAAAGGAATGATGTAAATTCAAAAATAAATCAACACAAATTAATATTCTATTGATCACTTACCCGACAAAAATACTACAAATAAGACAGTTTAACCTAATTAAAAAATTATATCAGTCCATACTGACAAGACTGGTAACCCTTTGACCTATATTTATGGAGTTATCTGCCCTTGTTCATAGAAAAATAGTGGAACATTCTACACATATGAGGGGCGATCCAGAATTAACCAGACTGCTTTGATTACTACAATACTATTTGTTGCAAAGCATAAAAAACAACACAGCTACAATCACCAATGTCCGCTTGATAATTCCCAAAAATTTCAAGTGATTTACGCAAATAACAATAGCACTATATATGAAACTGCACAGAAGGTGAACCGGAAAGCTGAGCGGGGCCAGGTTAGATGATGTGGTGTGGCGTCGTTTAAATTGTTGACGTATTTAATAATGTCTACTTGTTTAAACAGTCATTTTATGCTGATACATTTATTAAACATACCGATTAAAACAATTGATAATGACATAACAGAAGTTCAGTCAATATTTTCAGTTTTGCTATTTACACTTGTCTGGTTTTCAACGCCTGTGGTTCTCAGAGTCTCTGAGCAACTCGATCAACGGTGAATACAATGATGTCATTTGGCATAGTTCTATAGCGCCTTGAATATCTCAGCACTTTCTTTAAACCTCCGATTCTACCCATATACATGAATCAGACAAAGTTGTCTCTGATGACGCTTGTCGATTAATTTTATGCATTGTAATTGGTGAATATCTGAGTAACCAAATTTTATAATTTATGCAAGTTTGTTTTGAATCATTCGGAATCGTGACAATTTGTGTTCTATCATTTGTAGTGTGTGTATGTCAATGATATTTGGCATGCAAACGCCAATAGCACCACTGAACAAACATGCAAAGTAGCACAAAAATCTAAAGTCAAATACATGTGTGTATGAAAATAAGTTTCCATTTTACTGTTTATCCAAATGAATATCCCATGGCCCCAGTCATGCGTTAAACTGAAATTTCTTAAAGCCATCAAAGCTTTAAACTTGAAAGTCTATAAACTTGTGGAATGTAATGACCAACATCTACTGACAAGATGAAACAAATCAATCAAGCATTTTATAAGAGATATTTCCATTTTCTTTTTCTGACTGATTTTTTACATAAAAAATGTTGATTTCTCAAAGACTATCAAAGGTATTCACTTATTCATCATTATATGGGAAGTTTTTACTGACAAGGCTGGGAGTCCTATGACCAATATTGTAGGTTGCAGGTGCTCTTGTTCTACAAGTATAGAGTAGTTTTCAAACAGTTTTTTCTTGTTGTCTCAAATTATTGATTTTGTACTTACGACCTTCTAATTCTAAGCCAGCAACATACATTAGGCCTTTTCGACTGGGCTGTTTCGTGAAGCAAGTTTTAGCCTGGTAAAATTGGAACGGGAACCAGAATATAACCTGCTCCATGAAACAGCCCAGTCGGAAAGGCCTATTGTATGTATATGTATAGCACTGTATATAAGCTAAGTCAAGTATGAACGTCTAAACTGTCCCATTTGTCGTATTTTTGTCTGGTCAGTGATCAATAGAATATTATTTTGTGCTGATATATTATTGAATTTACATAATTCCTTTAATAAAAGGGATATAAAGTGAGCCTTACTTAAGTATATCATTTTATTCAACTTGTTCAATAAATTCAATAATTTACCAACACTCACTTAATTATATCCTCCCTTTATAGCTTGAAACACTTTTGGACATGAAAACTCAATATAACAGTATTGTAATTTTAAAATCCATGAAACACCTTGATAAACTAGAGCATCGCCTACGAGTGCCAGACGCTTGACTTTTTTGTACTTGATAGTATCCTTGCTCATATGTAAGTGAAAATTCAAAGTAACACGGGCTGATAACTCATAGATATAGGTCACAGGGTTACCAGCCTTGTCAGTATGGACTCCCCTTGTGCTGGTGAATAACTATGTTGAGTTTCAAGTGGATAGCTTTGATAGTCTTTGACAAAATGACCCTGACAATAAACTTAACCAACGCAGACGCACATGATCCCAACGCGACCATCGCTCAACTTTTTCTCTCTCGAAAACTCGAGCTAAAAATGTCATTATAAGTAAGTCTAAACAGAGTTTGGTACATCCCATGATTGTGTAATTCTGAAGTGTTTAATGTAGTGAAAAGCAACAGTTTTAGGATCGTAAATCAATAAAATGCTTTTCAAAACCGATTCTCTCTGAAATAGAGTTTGATTTTTAAAGATTTTTATTTTGTCACTCTAACTCTCAAGCTAATGAGCGAACTTGGTATTTGATAACAGCTGGTTTTACATGCAAATAATGTGTCAAGCTAAACAATTGTTATGAAGTACTCACCTAGCTCCTATACATGTATATGTATATATTTTTGTTGCAAGTGATAATCAATGTTGTCAATGAATAGTAAAAGGCTATAAAGAATCCCGCATAATTATTTGAAATCATAATAGTAATCAACATAAATTGTTTAAGATCAGTTTATGCATAACATGGAAAAATAAGGGGAATTTTGAAAAAGAAATATATGGACTACTTCCTGTTTCGTAAACTAAGGGAGACAATTCATACCATATGTGAGACTTACTATCACAAGTTGCTTCCCTTGTTTAAAGAATATCTTGAAACTGGTTTTTTTTGTGGTCACTGTGTTGGTGATAGGGCCTATATCTTCTGTTGTGGACCAAATCTTCTCATAATTGATCCAGGGTTTGTTAATTAGATGTTAAATCTTCAGAACACGTTCACAATCATCTTTTTCTTTCAAACCACAATGCCTACAGCTTGATATATTTTGAATGGAGGAATTGATCTAGACATAATTTTCAAAGAATTTGCAAGAACTGTATACTCCATCCCAAAGCAAGGTCACATGCACATAGCAACCATTGTGTCCTAGTTTCATAAAGATCAAGTGAACACTATGACCACTAGAATGGCTCTCCTTGCTCACACCAGCTCGCCTTCAGCATTAAAATTTTGCTCAGGTCTGCACTAAACCCCTAGTTTACACTTGACACTATAGATATCACAGCTTTGACTTAATCAACACCTACGAGTCGTTCTATCTGACTTAGACTATAGATAATAATCTTTGTTTAACAGGTACACTTTGCCTGTCAATCGACCGGTACATAGGGTATGATAAAACATTTAAGTGTTGGTGTAATATATTAAGTGTTGCATGATGCATATATAATTTTTTATACTCCTCAAAAAAATTTAAGGACCACAAAATGCAAGGGTTAATATTCAATCACTGAAATTACTAACAACTAAACAATAATTGATGTCAAATGTTCAATATGTCATATTGACAAATGTAAACGTGGGCAATGGCAAATGACGATAGTAAACACGTGCTAGGTCAAGAGGTGATGTCGCTACCAAAATGTCAACATTCGCATAGTCGTGGGTGGGGTATGACGTTTTTCAATCAGTGTCGAAACACATGAAATGCAATGCCATAACTAACGCCAATACCACAGATGACCCGTTCGAGCTTCCATAAGAACCCTACACTTGAGTTTTAAGCTGCTAATCAACGTTCTGATTGCATAACGAGGGGTTTTTGTCCCTCCTCTATGAGTGCACGTGTCAGTTCCCACTGGGTCTGTGGCTTGACAAGTCGTGCACTTAACCGTCAACAGAGTTTGTCGCATACATGCTCTATCGGATTCATGTCAGGGGACCGAGCAGGCCAGTCCATACGCACTATATGCTCGAGTTTGAAGTACTCCGTGACCACACGGCCCTGTCCGACCAGGTATTAAAGTCCATTAGCACAAAGTCCTGACCTCTAGCATCACCGTAGGTCGTACTCATTAATTCTAAACATCATCGTGGTAGATAACATCCACCGATCTTCACCGTTTGGATGACGCACGGGTATGTAGATTCACCATAGAACCTATCGCAAACTCGCACTGAGGAACCATCAAACCTGTCGTGTTCCTGGATACAAAAGTACAGGAATATTTCGTTTTTCTGCAGTTTGATCGCTTGTATCTTTTATTTTGTTAGCACTGGCTATGGGATTCCATTTTGGAGGGGGGGGGGGGGGCGGCGTTGCGTTCCTTCAGTATTATATATACGTATAGAGTGATTTGTGATGGACTGACTTGTATAATATTTTATTTGTAGAACTTCAAATTCCTATGATTTTTCTGACACCAGAAGAATGTTAAATTTAAAGGGTTCAATTCCAGATTGTTCTACCATTGTTCTTATCTCACTGGTATAGAATGAAGCCATTTTAGTAAGAAAATGAAATGGATTGTTGTTCACATAGCTCAGATGAAATTGAGTATTAATATATAGTAGGTCAACTCGAATATGTGACAGGGTAGATAGAGAAGAAATCTTATCAAATTATTTTTCCGATCTGCAGGTGACGTGTTTAATGTCAATTAACTCCAATATGATACACATTCGAGTTTGCTCTATTTCATTGACATGGTTAATTCAATGGCTTGCCGACCATTCTCAATGTGTTATCAATTTGAGGGATCATCTATAAGATCATAATAAATGTCATTATCTTAGACAGAGTAGAGTCATTAGCATGGGATCGGATATTAATAATAGAGGTGGGTTGAGAAGAGGTTGGCTAGAAAGATAAAGAACAAATTGTGTCTGATCAAGTATTGTCGGGTAGAACTCTGGGATGGTATTTAATAATTATCTTTATAGACTTAAGGATAAGGACAACCAATCAGATCACACCATATAAACCCTTGGTCAGTAACAGGCAATATCATTGGCTTTCTTTGTTCTCCAATTAAATAGATCAATATGGAATATCACCCGGACTCCATCATACTAGAAACTTCAACCTCTAGGGGGGAAAAACGGGACAAATATGGGGAAAAATAGGTAAATTGTGCATTTGATCATCATACTAGAAACTCCAACTGCTAGGGGGGAAAAACGGGGCCAAGGGGGAAAAAATAGGCCAATGCTGCATTTGATCATCATACTAGAAACTTCAACCTCTAGGGGGGAAAAACGGGGCCAGGGTTGGGAAAAATAGGCCAATTTTGCATTTGATCATCATACTAGAAACTCCAACGTCTAGGGGGGAAAACAAGGCCAAGGGAGAAAAAAGAGGCCAATGCTGCATTTGATCATCATACTAGGAACTTCAACTTCTAGGGGGGAAAAACCGGGCCAAGGGGGGTAAAAAAGGCCAATGCTTCATTTGATCAACAAACTAGAAACTTCAACTTCTAGGGGGGGAAACGGGGCCAAGGGGGGGAAAAAGGCCTAGATAAAGTGTAAGACTTGATCAAGAATAGTGTTTATTAGGGGGGGAAAAATGGACCAGAGGGGGAAAAAAAGGCCTGGGCCCGATCTTTCCCCCGGGGAAAAATTGGCCTGGGGAAAAAAGGACTGCTACAGTAACAGGCCAAATTTTCCCCCTGTCCATTTTTTCCCCTGGGGAAAAACTGGCCGGGGGAAAAAAAGGACCGCTACACCGGGACTCCATTATGTAGGACAAAGACCAGCAAATGCTCTCGCTGGGTTGGGAACATGGAAGCGGACAGCCAGGGTCCTCGGATCGGCAATGAGAACATACAAATGTACCATAACCTATATCTTTTTAAGTTGAAGATTAAACTGAATATAAGATGTTTACCTGTTCAAATAATCCGAAGATCTCATGAATATACAGAATGTTTTACATTTCAATAAACTTCAACATTTACTACTGTTTGAAACCCAAGTAGTACTTGCTTTCAATATTCAGCTAGCTTTATAAATCATATACAAGATACAAAATTATCATAAATGTATACCCCTATAAGTTTAAATGTTTACACACATTGTGTGAAGTGGGTGATAGATAACAAATTGAAGATTGATAAAGCTATTGTACAAAGTCCAGTTTTATCTCATTGATTTTTTACATTAGGTGGTTTTGATATTTATATAATGTTAAACACTCACAGATTACTTCCCTTGATTGCTCTGTCTCTGTCAACCATTTTGGGCAGACTTGTATACCCAGTAATTTTCATGGCAGTACCTGCGGGTCTATGACCTTTACACTTATTTAGAAAGAATGAGAACCCGTTGCATTGCTTACTGATTGCCCATAAAAGCTTATTCAAAATTAAGCTTAATGTTAAAATTTTATGCATTGTTGGTTTATAGGACTGTGTGGTGAATGAGTTTGGAACTTAGGCCCATACCATTGCCCTCTTGTTTATTGGATTTAGCAGTAAGAACAGGGTTACTTCCCTTGATTCAGTAAAGTTAGTACACATTCATATTTACATATTTCAGATCTCAGCCACACAAGGTTGCCATGTCTCCATCGGTTCCTAGGATGCCATGGATGAATTTCACAGAAGCAGCTCACTACATGAAGTTTGCACTTGGTAGTTATGGTTGGCCATACTACATCGGTCTCAATAATCCAGTGTTAGCAATATGCAGTCTCATACCTCGACTCAAGTAAGTTTATATCACTCAGCTTATACATGTTTTATTCACTTTTAATTATATAAACCGCATGAAATACAGTTGACATTACACCAGTGCACAGAATGCCTTATTATTTGTCAATGATAGTTTGTTAAAGTGAATTTATTGGGCTGTGCGCTATGCTGTAATTCACTGTTAAGTGTAATTCTGTTGTAGGTGATTGACAACATGCCATAATGCCAATAATTTTTTTATTACATAACAAAAGTACCTTAAAAGATGATGCTGGAAGGTTCTGATTCTTTAAGGGGCATTACATTTTTTCCTTTATTTAATGTCAAGCCAGCATCTTGTGTATTGTTTAGATGATAGATTTTAATGAAATATGTGTTCGCGCAAAACAGTACCTACAGTTCTTAGTTTGTACATTTTAGCATCTCCACGTTGTGGACATATACTTGCTCTTGTCTTTCTGCTAAGAATCATAATTATGAAAAAATCAAAAGCTAACTGTAAACATTGCAAGAATGCCAATATTCGACGATATTGATTTAAAAAATGTCTCAGTCTGCCAAAATTTAGAAATTTATCTGTCCAGAGCCCTACTAGTATTTATGAGTAAAAGTTTTCAGTTTCAATACCGATTTCAGTATTTTTAGAAATAATGGCACTGTGTAATTTATATGAAAAACATCTAGTTCATTATGTTGACAAGCAGTTTTCAGTATTTTGAAAGTTTGAACTTTTACCAAATGGCATGGGTATCTCTTTTAATGGGTGGCATGGTGGTCAAGTGGATAACGCTCTAGACTACTGATCGAGAGGCCCCTGGTTCGAATCTCGGCTGGGCACATGGTCATTTTTTAAATGCTTTTCAGTGTTTCTCACCCAATTAGAGACGAAACTTGTTGGAAACCCAGAGGTAATCTCGCGTGTATCGGTGCTAAAGGACCAAGGAGTCTATTTGAAACGAGCTAGGGTAACGCACCCGGATTCCTTGTATCACACCTCTTTCTCTTCATTGATTTTAAGTCTTCCCTTGACAGACAAATGTCTACATCCCCATAAGGCGTTCGACATTAACAAGAAGGAAAAATAATGTTTCAAATATTGAGAAAAAACTTGATAATTTATTTTGTGTATTGTATAGTTGGAGTATGCAATCACCAGACCCTCATATCATGAAGGATAACAAACTTCTGGGTAATACAGCAGCTTTCTGTCTACGTACCGGTTGTTCTGTGGATGATCTTGTCTGTGTATCCTTCCATAATGAGGTATGTGTTCATTTAAGTTATCTACTTTCTGTCTCGCGTATCTCCACAAGTACATGTATATTAGCAATGATCATTAATCTTTGTGTGAATGTTTATTATCTTGTGTAGTGCTGCACCTCAGATTTTCCTTTGCTGGGAACAAGTTCTAATATAAAGGGTTATGTCAACATATGTTGTATTTTTTTCTTATTTCTGGAGATTTAATTTATGGAATTTAACCAAATTTTAGCATGTGATTCTCAAGTGATCTTCTACTCATATTTCCCATTACTAAATAAATATCTTGTTGAACTGTGCATAAATATACTGTTTAAAATTGTATGTATATATATATTTCAGATATATGCTATTCCATTTTTTGTTTGTATTGATGCCAAAAGTAAGTCTGTGATTGTGGCAGTTCGAGGAACATTATCTCTAGAGGTATGGAGGTAGATAATAAATACAGTCTCACCTGTGTTAGTAGTTACAATTAAACAGCCAATTCCCTGGGCACTTAATTCTGAAACTCTTAAAGTGTTTCCAGGCTGTACACCGCTATGCAACCAAAGGTTCTATTCTAAAATAGATAGGGTTTTGGTAAATGTAAGAATCAATTTTCAGTAGAGTTATGACTATTTGTTTGAAAATCGAGTATGTGAACCTTGCATGTTTCTATTGTTGTGATAATGCTGGTCCGTGTTTGATTTCTTACAGGATATATTGACTGATGGTCATTTCTGTGTTTGATATCTTCCAGGATATATTGACTGATGGTCATTTCTGTGTTTGATATCTTACAGGATATATTGACTGATGGTCATTTCTGTGTTTGATTTCTTACAGGAAATATTGACTGATGGTCATTTCTGTGTTTGATTTCTTACAGGATATATTGACTGATGGTCATTTCTGTGTTTGATTTCTTACAGGATATATTGACTGATGGTCATTTCGGTGTTTGATATCTTACAGGATATATTGACTGATGGTCATTTCTGTGTTTGATATCTTACAGGACATATTGACTGATGGTCATTTCTGTGTTTGATTTCTTACAGGACATACTGACTGATGGTCATTTCTGTGTTTGATTTCTTACAGGAAATATTGACTGATGATCATTTCTGTGTTTGATATCTTACAGGACATATTGACTGATGGTCATTTCTGTGTTTGATTTCTTACAGGACATACTGACTGATGGTCATTTCTGTGTTTGATTTCTTACAGGAAATATTGACTGATGATCATTTCTGTGTTTGATATCTTCCAGGATATATTGACTGATCTGGTTGTGGAGAGAGCACATGTATGTTTTGATGGTGTACAAGGTACTGTCCATACCGGAATGTTCCAGTCAGCCAAATATATACGTAATAAATTAATATCAGATGGTATACTAGACTTGGCATTTAGAAGAGCTAAAGACAAGGTGAGGCGTGATAATATATTGTTCTACAATGAAAACATCACATATGTTCTCAATGTGTCGCTTGTTGACACACATGTAACAACATTGTTGGAACTTTTCTAACCAAATTCAAATACTAGATTGACCTATCATGTTACAAAAACTAAAATCATAGTATAAGCATGTCTGTTATTGTTTGAAGGCAACTTTTGGAAGAATTAAAAGAGAGTTGTACTACACCTGTATTTGATTTTGCATGCATGTATCCTATATCTGAATAACTATTGCATGGATTGGAGCTCATTTTTCTCAGTCATCAATGCTTAGACATTATTTTAGATAACTTGCACATGATTGTAATGTAAATAATGGCTGATATTAATTAAGCCCCTTGTTCTGTTTTTAGATAAAACTATCTTGAAATCTCAGAATTACTGCTTAAATTAGATTGTGACTTCATATCCTATATGATTAACCATTTGTCAACATTACCTCTCTAAAGCAGTTAGATCACTACATGGTGTTTTATCTGAAATCGTCACTACATTCATTTATGCTCCTATCTTTGACAAGGGGGTTTATTGCTTTGCACATGTCAGTCGATCTTTGGTCGGTTAGTCTACCAAATGGTTTCCATTCAATAACTCAAGAACACTTTGCCCTTGGATCTACAAACTTTACATGGGGGTTGGCCAGCTACAAGAGATGACCCCTACTGATTTTGAGATCTGTAGGTCAAAGGTCACTGTGACCTTTACCATTTCGGACTATTGGGCTGCCATTGGGGCACATATGTTTTACAAACATCTCCTTTTCAGAATCAATTTTGATTTGTTATGTTGCTTTTATTTTGTTTTATATCTTCACAGGATTACAGACTGGTTATTACAGGTCACAGTCTAGGTGCAGGTGTAGCAGCTCTATTAGCCTTGGAGTTACGTACCATGTATCGTGATCTCATATGTTTTGCCTTTGCTGCACCTGGTGAACTGGTTAGGTAATTATCTCAGGTGTTTTTTTTTGTCTCCCACATACAGTGGTGGAGAAATATTGATTTTGTGCTGGACATCTGTCTGGATAAATGTCACAAAGTTTGTCTGTGCTTGTTCTTCATAACCGTTTGTACGGTTTTAATGAAACCTCTAATAAATATATATACCAAGCCTAGATGTGCATATTATCTGGATTTTTTGGTTACCGGTAGATGATTTTTGTCAGAGTTATGGTCTTTTGTGGGGGACACATATTTGGTGTCAAAACATTAGTAGTTTTGGTTTTCTGTTGGTACTATACCATACTACTGCAACTTTGCATATATGTGTGTAAACTAGTTGTCTTGAAATTTTTCATCATCCTTACTGAATTTCTTGTCTACTATCTACTAAAATATCGCAGGTGCACAAAGCTTACCTGGGAAATCAAGCTCATCACTGTTGGATGACAGTTTAGCACTTTTGGTACCAAAAAATAATTAAAAATGCTATTGTGTTAATAAATACTGCAAATCCCTTTGTATTTGCTTGATTCTTATTTTATACTTTCATTTACATATTTGTTTCACAAAATGAATTTGCAGTCGAAAGTTTCGGAATAAGTCTTCATGTTATGAAAGTATATTTACACAGATTTATGATTTTGTGTAAATAATAGCGAAGATAAAAACATGGCAATAAGTACGCTATAAACAGTGTGACATCCAAAGACTTGACACATGTGACATTGTATGTATGTCTGAATTTATTGAAATAACTATGGAATTCATGGTATTGTTATTAATAGTTACAGCAATTAAATTTGTTTGCAAAAATGTTTGATTTATAGATTCACCTTTCAGTGAAAGTCTGTTACCATACACGGAAGAGTTTATATGTACCGTGGCCCTTGGTTACGATGTTGTGCCACGCCTTGGTCTGTTAGAAGCAATACAACTTAGAATAGACATCTTAAATGCTATCAAGTCTTGTCCTTTGCCTAAGGTATGTACGTGAATGTAGGTACAATGGTAAGTGCCAAAATGTTAAAAAATGTAAGAATTTTGACACCCAGTAGATCCAGGTCAGGCAGCGGCTGTGGTCCAATAGTTTTGAAACTCACCCAAACTTGGCACATTTCCTATTGCGATAGGTCATACCATTCCATGAAAATTTGACATCAATGTTTAGTTGCTGGTCCCTTGTGGAAGAGTGTAAGTTAGTACTAGTTAAAATATAGTCCAGGAAAACTCAGGTTAGGTGAGCTAGCCTCTGTATATAACTGATAAAGGACAAGGTTCATTAATGGCTTAATTTGGCCCTGTGATTATAAATATGTTCTATTATTCAAAAAACTTTTATATTGCCTGTGTACAAAATGTGCGTATGTATCCCAATTTCCCTTGTAATTTGTGGACAAAACTGCCAAGAATGTGAGGTATATGTCATGTTTAGCCAAAAATGTCGTTTTTGGACATTTTTACGTCTATTAATGACGTAAAACCTTCCGAAAAAACATGATGGCATTCTTGCGACACTTTTATATTTCTACATAATAGGCCAGTCATTCTAGCCCAAAAATGGCCTTAACCTAGACAAAATTGCAAAAGTTTTGTTTTGAGTATTTTTAAGTTTTTTAATGTCTAAACTACTACCAGGAAAAAATCCCCTGTTCAGAAAGTTGCGGAAGTACTTTAAAAAGCGATTTTAAGAAGGTCACTATACTTTTCATAATTTTATTCCATGAAAATTTGGGTATAACAGTTTATCAGTAGTTTAATGTTATACACACATGCAGGTTAAAATATCAAACCATGTTGTTGATAAAAGGAATTTACAAGCAAAATATTTTCAATAAACCATTTATTTCAATTTTTAAGCAAATAATGTGAAAATGAAGGGGTAGATTTACCCCACCCACTTTTCAGAAAATATGATAATTATTTTTGTACCATAAAACATGAATTAATTTCTTTATTTTGGGTAAACATATCTAAATGAGAGTGTTTTATAAGTCATCAACTGATAAACATGCATCAGGATCTTAATTTGACCTACATACGTGTGTCCATCCGCTTGTCTGTAAGGTCAGTCATGCTCATCCGTGAAGAAATCTTTATTATATGATTAAGTAAAATAATTTTCATGGTGTCGTTATTAAACTTAGTATGTGGAGAGGGGCCTATAAGGGGCTTGTCATGAGATAGTGAATAACATTTCATATTTATATTATGACAACAATCCCGGTTGCTATGGAAACGAAAATGGTGAAAACATTACATCCCGAAGCAGTTAGACCAACGCATAAAGTCGGGAATACATCGGGAGTTCGTCTGATGCCTCCCGATTCACAAATTGTTTCGAGACTGCCCCGAAGCTTCCCAAAGACCACGAGGATCATGCTCTTGATGTCTACCGAAGCTAATTTGTTTCTATCGGGAGTACATCGCCCACGCAAAAAAGCTCAGTGGGACCTAGGCTTTAACTGTCACACCTGGATAACATTTCAGTTAAAAAAGTGTGGGTTCACACATTAAACGTTAGCACCAGCGTTGTTTAGCGTTGCAAAGGTATAAGCAAGAGCTGTCCACGAACAGCGCGCTCCTTTATTCTCAGTGGCATGCTAGGGTAGTATAATCATTATATATTCAAAACAAAATTCTTCATAGCTGCAACATTTCCCTCTTCTGTATAGAGGTTGTGCCTTGCAGTGATTTTTTGACCTCTTTGGGAAACGGTCCAGGTCCGTTCAGATTGGGAATTTTCGCGTCGTGACAACTTGAAATTGGGAAATATTTTGAAGCAGAAAGGCCAAATAAAACAGAAAAAGTTATTACATGTGACTGCTTACTGGTTTCTGTAAATTTTTATGCTTGATCTTTTGTCAAAAATGTTCATAACTTCTTCATTTTATGCCCGATTTTGATTTTTTTTTAAATGTTCATTTGGAATTTCTCACTTCAAATTTGGGAAAATAATAGCCTTTTTCAAATTGGGAAGGTACCGTTTACCGGCAGCAAACAAAGAAGGAAAAAATCACTGCCTTGTACGTATTTTATGTTCTCTGTGCTCGGTTGGTTCAGTTGGGCATCTTGCCTTGTGTGTTTTTAGAGTTTTCTGTGCTCGGCTGGTTAAGTTGAGTGCTGCCTTCCATGTCTGACTTAATACTATCTTTTTTCTAAGTCTAAAATGGCAGATCACTTGATCAAAATGCTTGACAGAAGTACCTACTCATGTGTATGTCATGGTGTCGTGATGATGAACAAGTACCGGTATGCAAAGTATCAAAGCAGTATGTCAATGCACTTTGAATATATTACAGGTTACAAACCTTTTATCTAGACTTTAAGATTTGTATTTCTAAGCCCAAAATGGGGTATACATGTATTTTCAACAAAATGCTTGATAAAGTTACCTAACTCTGTGTATGGGTTAGTGTACATGATGGTGAACAAGTATACAAAGTACCAAAGCAATATGTCACTCCGCTTTGAAAATATTTGATGCTAATACTTGTACCTAAACTTTAACATTTGCATTTCTTTGTCCAAAAGGCGGTATAATTTCAACAAAAAGCTTGATAGATAGAGAATAATAGATTTTATCATATGTTTGACGTCGCGGCAGCGTAATAAAGCCATTATTTATTTTTGATAATACACTAGTGTAATAAAGTTTTGACGTGACGTCACTCAAAGTATAGGCGACGTCGTCAAAGTTGCGCGTTTATTATAGTGAAAATAAGTAGTTATTTTATGTTTCGGCCAGAAATAGCTAACATATGATAAAAAGAACATTACATTTGTGACTTTCCACATTGGATTTATTAAACTCGTTGAAAAAAAATCGATAAAATGCTCGGCAGAGCCTCGCATTTTATTATTTTATTCAACTCGTTTAATAAATTCAATATGAAAAGACACTCATGTAATATCCTCTATATAAGTGCCGTGGATGAATAAGTTTATTTGGAAAGACGGAGGAATTTATCGGGTGAGCCGTAAGCGAATCCGATAATTTCCGCATCCAAGACGGATAAACTTTTACTTCATTCACGGCACTAACCTATTATACTATTTATCCAGTCGCTTAATCTGCTCTGTAAGGGGATCAAACTCGGGACTATACTGTTACCCTTTATTAACTAGCGCACAACGTCACGTTCGTTCCGTGACGTCACGATAAACAACGACGTCTGACATATTGATAGACGCCGTGTAGACGCAGGGAAGTCGAAGAAAATAACCGATCAACCACCAGCTCATTTAGGATAGGAAAACCCCACCCTCGGTCTCGGAAATGCAATCTGCGACTCTCATATAAGAAGAAGTCCGTCAGATCACATGGTAAGGTGACGGATTATCACTAGTCACATGACGAGGTGACCGAGTATAGCTAAGTTTAATCAGCACCACGTTAACTCGCAGATTTTGCCGGAAGTGACTGGATAAAGTTCCCTACCCGTGTGTATGAGTTGGTGTTATAATGTTGAGCAAGTATGCAAAGTATCAAAGAAACCTTGAAGATAGTCGAGGTTTAAGAAATTGTACCTATACTTTAGCATTTGCATTAAGTTGAAGAAAGGGGCATAATTTCAACAAAATGCTTGATAGAGTTACCTACTCCTGTGTAGGAGTTGGGGTCATGATGGTGAACAAGTATACAAAGTATCAAAACAACATGGCAAAGGATTTTGGAAATATAAGAGGGTACCTGTTCCTGTACGTCAAAATTAGTGCAAATAGTAGATCCAAGTATAAATTTTAATTTGTTCCGACACACGGCTTCCCATAGTCGGAAAAAAAATCTCACGTGACCTTGTTTGAATATGCCTTTAAAATGTTTTAAGTTGTTTATATGGAGAATTTCGATGTATTACTATAGTTTGCATTGTGTGAAATTTGAATTTGTTAATATGTAACATTTCATGTCGTCCTAAACACAAGTATGGGACGCCGTTTTACATGAATTACTTTGCGCATTTTCCAAAAAAGTGTCTTCATCAAATGCAAGAAAACGGCGATGTCTATCGATGGGGATTTTTTTCTGTGACTATATGGGACAACACTCTTCACAAATATGTACAAAGAAATTCTTTTGCAATTTTGTCTAGGTTAAAACCTAGAATGACTGGACTATAACCAGTGTTCTGCAAGTCTTTATATATGTACAAAATATCAAAGTGTCGCAAGAATGCCATCGTGGTTTTTTGGAAGGTTTTACGCCATGAAAATGGCTAAAAATGACATTTTTGGTAAACATAACATATATGAAGTAGATTTGTCGACATATTACTGGAGAAATTTAGAAAAGCATGCTTATTTTTTTGATGGACAGTGTTGGATTTTTAGAAACATAGGACAGATTTATAGGAAAATACATTTTTATTTTTCGATAAAACTCAGGGCCAAATTAAGCCATAAATAAACCTTGTCCTTGTTGAGAGACCGCATTAAAACAAAAAAAAGGAAACATACGGGTTTTGCAGGATATGTATGCACTTGCATGAAATTAGCTTCAGTCATGTCCTACAAATGTAGAGATGTTGTCAGTTGATTGTGGAAGATCAAGTTAGAACTGGTTGTTAATTAATTCCAGGAAAACTGATCAAGTCAACACACAGTTGTATATACCTGAAATAATGTTGTTAAGTGGAGTGAATCCGATTGAAGCGATTTCAGATAAATTAATTTAATTGAAATTAGACAGTAACTACTGTTGTCAATAGGCAGTAATCTGCAGTGCCCAGCACAACATCCTCTTGTTTCCTATTAAACCTGCCATTTACCTCTCTCTTACAGTACCAAGTAATAGCTGGACGATATTGGACAAAAATATTCACAAAAGCAAATTTAGAAAAAATGGAGCAGAAGGAAGTTGATTATGAAAAAGCTAAATGGTTTGATGTGAGTGTCTATCAGAGCATTGTGTCTTTGCATGTTCTTTTAAATTTATTAAATTTTCCCCATAAAAACCTATAATGTTGATACATGTACTTAGGACCGGGACGATTACTCGGTTAATCGGTTACGATTCGATTGCAAGGTGAAACCGGTTTCAATTTTGCAAAACCTCTTATCGTTCTAAAACAATACACACCCTACAATGCCATTAAATTTATGTTACTGTGTGCATACAATATATCTTTGATAACAATATGCCTGAATGTGTTGATCAAAACATTAGCAAGCAAACATGTGATATGTTATTCCATATTTATAATACAAATCTTATTTTGGTATTGTATACCTCGAATGATAAAATAAACACACATGAATTCTGCTGCTGAAAGTACCTGGATATGGTCCTTTTGAAAGAAATATGGCGACCAATTAACCGGTTCGATTCGATTTCATACCATAGATTTACCAAATTCAAAATATTGAAATCATCTCGGTCCTACATGTACTTATAAAATAGTACATGTAATCTGTAACTTCATGTCCAGGGTAATGTTTTAATGTTATCTGATTAATCTCAAGGCAGTCAATTTTGACACATTTTTGACACATTTCCCAAGCTTTTACTTTCATTTAAATAAACATTATCAGGAAGAGTGTTCAAAATGTATCTAGTCAATTATTATACTGATTGTTATAATAGGTATATGCAAATCAAATTGATTCTTATGGAATAAAGGGTTTACTTAGTTTTTTCTTGTCGAAGAGCAAAGCCCTTTGTTCTCTATTTGTGTAAATTTTGTATTCAAAACCAGTGAATTATTTTTCACCAAACGTAATAAGAATGTTCTTTGAGTTCGTCCTCCTTCAAAGTTACAAAAATGATTCCTGTCAAGTGGTCAATAAACATTTAGAAAGTGAAAAGTTTGAAATCAAATATTGCCCTGGATTTAAACTTTTGATCAGAAATATGCACAGGTGACAATATCATGATGTAGGCCAATTTATATCTTTATCATACTTTAAGGGCCTACACCACGACACAGTCATATTGGGCATGTGTGCAAAGATATAACCAATTCTTCCAGATGCATATTGAAGAAGAGCTATTTTTTCATGAGTATGTCGTGAGAGCTAAACAATATTTAGAAGATTTAAATATCTAGTCTTGAGTTTTGATCAGATATGTGTAATAATTTTAAACTGTTATTCCAGATGTATATTGAAGAAGAGCAAGCAGAGAAGAATGCCATATTGAAGAAGTTTGAGCCTTTGTTACCACCAGGTCAAATCTTACATGTACTGGAGAAGAATGATCCTAACAGGTAACATCGGTACACATGTTGGTCAGGTTATTCATGGAAAATTGTATTATATGGATTGTAGAATTTGGCAGACTGTTTGTTAGGTAGTCAGGCTTTTAGAGGTGTGGTTATCCACTGCTTTGTTGAAGAGTTAGTTAGTACTGGCTGTGTGGATTCCAAGAAAACTGATCAAGTCTTATACATGTCTGAAAAGACGTTAAAAGTTGAGACCTTGACTTTCCAATGATTATTTTTTATAAAACAATCTAGTAGCATATACATCTGACTCTTCACAAAACGCGCCAACATCACCATGCACATACAGGATGTAGGCATGAAACTTGAAAGAAATCATTATGAGTATTTATCTTAACAATTCACCAGGTACTGCAAATAAAAAACACAAAGCATTATATGACCGGGGTGAGGGGGGAGTAAACCTACAGGAATACCAAAATAAAATCGGTTTTAGTAGAAGAGAATTTTCATCTATCTTGGTTATGATCTTTGTTGTTTAACACACATTATATAAATACAATAATATGGCCAATGTTGGGGCCATTGATAACTGGTCTCATTAAAGAACAAACTAGGAAAATAGACTTTAAAATTGTGTTCTTAATTTTGAGGTGGTCTAAATATTGTGTCGGTTGTTATGTGAGGTTTTATTATTCATGTATTTGTGTTGTTGTGAATTACAGACCATGGAATGTTTCTCCTGAATATTATGCTGAGTGGACAGACTGTCAAACATTTAGAGAGATTATATTGAGTCGACGTATGATAGCTCATCATTTCCCTGATACATTACTCAATGCTTTACAACAACTGGCAGAACATGAACATGCAAGTATCAGTGGAAAGAAGATAAATTGATTTGATTCATATATACCCGTTATTATGCAATTGTGTTCATCACATTTTACATTATGGTAGATTATTACTTTGTACTCTATACATCATTATCTGCAAGAATATTCAATTGGACATGCATTACAGACCTATCACACTGGATTCAGTTTTTGAGAATTATATCATTACTATAAAATCTATAGTATTCAAGATGGATAAATCACTGGCTTAGAATTAAAAGGTTGTTAGTACTATGTACGACCTTATGAGACTCATGCATATTTGAAATCTGCACCACAAGGCGCTTCCTATGAGCCTATTTTCATGAAAATCAGTAGTGGTTGAAGTTTAAAAAGCTTGTTTTTCCAGAATGAAAATAGTAGTTTTCAGACAGTTTTTCTGGTTTTCTCAAAATATTGTTTTTGTTCTTACAACCTTCTAATTCTAAGGCAGCGAAATGTTTTCTGAATTTAAGGGCGAATTCAATTCAACCATAAAACTGAAAACAGTCTCTACATTTGTTGTCCTTTAAAATAAGTACTTTGCAATATGATTTCATCAAAATGAAGTTAAGTTTTCGAAATAATAATTTTATGTAACATATTAAGTAGTGTTACATTGTAGGGTTAACGCATGCTTTTTCGGGCTATAACATCTGCAGAGTCCCGAGGGACAGTTGGTGCCCAAGCCCGCCAGGGCGAGGGCACCAACGCTCCCGAGGGACTCTGCATATGTTATAAAGCGAAAAAAACATGCGTAAACGCTATTATAGCATACAAAATATCAATTAATGCTTTTGTATTTCAAAATAATGATATTTTGGCGGGAGATTTTGTGACGACGTCGCGAAAACAAACGAACGTCATACCAGTTATTGTTATGCACGTCGACTTCCGGTATCGGCAAATACCAAGAAAACATAGATACTGCGGGTGTGTTTAAATTTATAAGTTAAATATTATAGAAAACTAATTAGTACTTATTAGTACTTAGAAATAAAATGGGAATAATTGTTCATATGAAGCTGTACAACCTTTATAGTCGCCGGTGCGGCCCTGAAATGAGCATACGTAAAACTGGACGTTAACAGCGCGTGAATCTTTATGTTTACGCATGGTTTTCGTCCCGTTAACGTATGGGCAAAATCACCGTTTTTATGCTATAATTGCCGGTGAGTAAAATAAGTACGTGTTTAAATCAGAAGTTAAGTTATCTGTCTCATATTCAATATGTTTTTATGTTATACTGACTGGATGAATCTGGCATTTCAACACTATTTATTTTTACCTAGAGCTATTGGCTCTAAATGTTAGCCAATGATAAAAGTTCATCATATAAACTATTTATTTATGTAAACATCATATAAACTATATATATTTGTTATGTATTTAATTGGTGAGGTGCTACTAAAAACATTTTGCCATATACTATGATTGTTAAGAACTTTAAAATATTCTCAGATTTTTTTGTACATACTTTTGTTTAGTATTTTTGTGTGGTAGTATTTTCTGTACAAGTTACTGCTAATTGATATTATTTTATGCTTTTATTTACCGGTTTGTTACTTTTTTGTTTTATGTTTTGGCACACATGTAATTCTAATTTTTTTAGCTCACCTTTGTACGTAGCACTTAATGTGAGCCTATTTGTGATCACTCTATGTCTGTTTATTGTTAATGTTTTCCATAACAAAGATCGCCAATAGTATAAGTAGTTGGAGCCGTGTATAAACTTTGTATTGGATGTCACAAATTCTTTTTTTGTGCAATTTCTCCTTAACCATTTATTACATTCAATGAAAGGTCACATAGTTCTTGGTAAAAGCCTAGTTGTGCATATTGTCAAGAATTTTAGGTCCGAAGAATTTTTTTTCAGAGTTATGGCCATTTTAGAAGACATACGCCTAGGTGTCAAACACCCTTCTAGTTAAATGTGTCTCGATAGAAAAACAATGTTGGTGGTCCATGTGACAAAGATAAAATGTTTCAGTTTTTAAGACCCCCTCTGCCTTAGGTAACGATTGACCCCACCCTGTTCATGTACAAAGTGAGATGATTCTATAATACTCAGGTGAGCGATGTGTGGCTTTTAGGCTTCTTGTTATTTTATACATTTCAACACTTGTTTTGTGTGATGAATTTTAGTTAGATCTGTTTTACCTTACTCTGATTATATGCCTAATTCAGTATGTTGCTATTCTAATGTTGCTATGCAATTGTGATATATTTATTGAACCTGAAAAATTAAATAAATTTAGAAATAAAAAATTAAATTTACATACATATTTCTCTTATTTCACAAACTGTATCTATATTACAGATACATTTTAATTAGAAATTAATTATTTCTACATGGCTTATCATAGTAAAGGTACACAAATGAGATTTATTCAGATGTAGTGCTGTTTCTCAAGTTTTCAGTTATGTATGGCGACCAATTCACCTAAACTGTTGTCCTGGACTGAATCATAACCAGTACTGATTCTTATTAGCCCTTTCAAAAATAACCAGCAACTTCTCCACATGTGTAGGAAAATTCACATGTGGAGGAAAATAAGCACTGATGTTATTTTTTATGCCCCCCTATCGATAGATGGGGAGGCATATAGTGATTCACCTGTCCGTCCGTTCGTCCGTGCGTCCGTCCTGGTTAACCCAAATTGACCGTTTCTTCTAGCATTAATATGGCTTGCTACAAAGCTTTCATACTTGCATGGATGTTGTGTATGAACACTCTCCACACGCCAGTATCACCTAACCCCATTTTGACCTTCACCTTGACCTAATTTTGGACTTAGACTTATTTATGGACAAGGCTTCCACAGGGGGCATAAGCGTTTATTGAACGCAGTCTTGTTTTCTTTTGAAGAGTATGACCTGTTGCGACTGGGAGGGTCATGTTATAACATCATGCTAGATGGATGAATCAAATACTCACAGCATCATGATAATATAGATGTCCTTTAAAACATGCAAATCTTGTACAACTGCCCAACAAACATAAGTATACAGACGTTAAATCCTCATTTACTCATTTGTAATAACACTATTTGCTGGCACTGTATTTAGGGTTCAGAAACTACAAAAACAACACTACTGATGAATATTTAATGGTAAAATATAACAAACAACTGGAAAATATATTATGATAGAACTTCAGAAAAGTAAGATACCATAGCAACTGGCGTGAAATAATGCTGCACATTTTGTACATTTAAATACATGTAATGTTCATACAAACATGGGGGTATTTACACAATGGAAATTCGTACATATATAAGAAAGAAAAAGGAGTACTATTTGCTTCAGCAACTCTAACAACACAAAAGTCATTTAAACCTCAGAACTGTGACCAACTTGATAAGGGGACCAGTTTTCAAGTCCTGAGTTGGTCTTATTATTGAAGTTTTCTCCTGTTAAATTTACAAACATTAACCTTTGCTGATATTCACAAAGCATCTTAGTGGAAAACTTAAATATTTTGACTTAAGTAAAAAAATTTGCACTGTGCATATTTTCCACAAATTGAAGATTAACCCATGTTGTCTTAGGGATAATTGTAGCTTTACATAATGCTTTAAACCTATGAAAAACATTGATAATCTTGATTGTTATGTTTAGCTGACATACTAAGTATTAAAGGACATTTTACGTTTTTAAGATAATTCTAAGTTTTCTACTAAGATGCTTTGTGAATGCCAGTGCTCTGTTCAACGTTGTCACATAGAATGTACCTAAAGAACCCAAACAGATAACTCCAACCATCCCTGATATATCACAACCGGTTATATTAAAATAGATGACAAAAAGCACTATAATAAGGCATAAAAACTGTTTGTTTCTGTAATCCCCTCCTACCCTAAAAAAATTGCTGCAACCGTACATGTTTTTATGGAGTTTGAAAAAATCTATATATTCGCTGGTTTTATACTTTTTAAAGAGTATTTAATGATTGCTCTTTCTCTATTTATCCCTATTTCTTTTGGGCATTTTAAGGAAACAAACAGTTCTTTCTGCTAGGCCTGAGCTAAAATCAAAAGAACTTTAACTCTAACCTGATAAATTGCAGTTCAAAAACAAACACACTATTGCCTATATTTTTGTTATGGATTAAAATCAAGGACTGTAACATTTGCCTATGAAAGCATTCAAACATTTGGCACCACATATAAAGTTTGCATGCTCCTAAATATTCATAAACAATAAGTATAGCAGATTTTGTGTTCGTTTTTGTATTGCAATTTATCGCGCTAGAGTTATACATTTTATACATGTATAAACAAAGGGTAGATATTGCATTGTTTGTTACATAATATTAATTCAGGAAAGAAATACTGATTGGAACCATCCAAGTTTCACATACCCTTCAATTACTGACTATATTAGCCATGTTTATTACATAATATCACACATGTTTTGTATGGAATACACTTATGTTCATATATATACAATTGATAGTTGCATTTGGTCATGAAATAATGTAATTATGTAGTATGTACAAATGTAAATGGGTTTATGCACCATATAGTTACGTAAACATGTTAAGTGCAAAATAATTTGCACAAAATATGTATTATGTCTGTACAACTATGTACACAATATGTAAAAATCTTCTTCATACAACCATGCACAAAATACTAATGTACATGTATGTAAAAATATGTGGAAATGTTTGTACAATGGCAATAATTTTTATGCATTAACTTAAAATCAATGGGGATATGAAAAACAATTGTTTATACATTCATCGTCATTGGAATTGAACACTAATACAATACTCTATGAAGGAAACCTCTGTGCATCTATGATGTAAAATGATTGATGATGATTATATTATGCAATAAGCCAGATGTCCAAATGACCACTTGAGTAGCAGATAAAGTCTCAAAACTTTCCGGACAACCCTCGTCCATACTGACAGCCAGCATTAAGCCCCACAATGATAATAAATGTCTACATTGATGTATCAGATATAATTATATACTTCCGCAAACTTTGCATAGATAAAATATCATATACATGTACATAATTGTTAACTGTTAGTCAATCTGGTCAACACATACTGATATGTACCTTTGTATGTATGTCTACATGATTAATATAAGACATTTCTGTTTGTAAATACTTCATACAACCTGAGTAACAAATCTTATATCAAGATATGTCATGTTGAGATTTAGCCAGTATAAACCGGTCATAACTTCATGCATGAACACTAAATGCAAGCAAGCCATACACTCCGTAAAATGCTGGCGAAATTTATTGTTCTGTCACAACCGCACATCACATAGGACTGATGTAACGATTCCAGTCACACATCCTGGTCTGTGGAACACAGCACTAGGTGCTAAAATTATAAATATTCATAACAATCAACTTCACAACCTTATTTACAATGCTCCGGAAGTATTCTGTCACTATAAACATATGTACAATTGCACAGTCCTCGAATAATAGCAGCATCCTTTTTATCAAATTCATGCAGAAAATATCCTTAGTGTCACTTATTCCTCGTATCAACTACATGTAGCAAAAAAGATCCACGGATGGTTTGCAAAGAGACGACAGTGTACATGATTGTAGGCATACTCAGGAACCATGAAGAGGTAGGCATTCTCAAGAACCGTTATCTCAAAATGTGTCTTGTATTGTTTTTCGTGGTGGAAGCCTCGGCGCTTGTAAATCTTTATCCTCCTTTGCATGAGTTATTCGCATCGATTCTCGTTTCTAAAAGACAAGTAAATACAGTAAATACACATATGAAAACATTTATTTCACGGTATAGTTTGTATAAAAAACTGGTAGAGCAGTTGTCACAAGTGTTAAGCCATCCGATACTTCATGGTTTGATTCCCAGGTTGGACAGGTAGTAAATCTTAGTAACATTTACTATTGTTTCGTCCTCCCACATAAGGAGACGTTACCAGGCGCCTGCAGAAGAACAAGTAAGTACTGGTTGATAAATCAGTCCAGATAAAATCATAAAAAATTCAAGTAAATAAGCCGCCGTATCTGACTGAACAACTGTAGACTGCATAAACCACATCTCAAGATGAATGTCAAAAAGTGTTAGCATCCTTAATTTGACTTCATAATGCATAGCAATACTTTAAAAGCATGTACCCTGCAGGCTTTATTAGCTACCAACTTCTGGCATGTAAATGAATCGCAATTATTCATAATATTTTATTAAATGCTGTTCACTATTATTGTACAGTTTCATGTTGAATTATAATGAGCTATATAAAAGGATCTATAAACTAGAAACAGCAAATCCTAGAAGACCCAAGGTTATAAAGTTTTTTATGCTTAACTCAATTTGTGTATGAAACTTAATTTGCTCTGTATAGTGTAACAAATAAATCATCTTTACTCTTTTAAGACATATTTTTAGTTAATATTAATTATCCATTTTATATACATGCATATTATAAAACAGGAAGATATTTACTGTTAGAATCATTAGAAGGTAGAGCACGGAATTAAGTAGAGCATGACAAAAGGTTTTATAATTATTAGGCATGATCCCCGATTATGTCTGCCTCTTGAATGGATTAGCCCTTAAGTAGTTCTATTTTTCCCTTGGGGATCGAGTCCCCTAGTATTTCCATTTTACTCTTGCATGGCCAGGCTCTCGGTATTTAATATCTGTCCCTTGAAGGATCTGCCTAAAGTATACATGTATTTCCCTTGGAGGACCAGGCCCCAAAGTATATTTATTATCACTTTGAATGGCAAGGTTTTCTATCTGTCCCTTTGAGGATGGATAAGGTCCCCATTAGCGTCTATCTGTAACTCGATGGGCCTGGTCCCAAAGGATTTCAATCTGTCGATTCCTCGGTGAGTCTGATCCTCAAGAACTACTAGTATACCATACCTTTGCTTTCGATAAAAATCCCTTCGTTTTCTTCGTCGCTTTTTTCTTGCCTCTCATTTCTACCTTTAAATCAAAGGATGGTGGAAGTTAGGGATGGTTATACTGTATTAGGATTACATACACTAGCAGGAAATATATGTATAGACATGTCACAAGCAACAGGGAAGTTTAAGGCAAATGAAAGGGAAGTGGGAAATATGCAAGAAGCTTTCGGTAATAAAGTTAATGGAATGTGGATATAATTTATACATGCAGGTCATTATCTTTGCATTACGAGGATTGGCAGGAAGTGGGAAAAAATGCAGCGATTATTTG
This sequence comes from Spisula solida, assembly GCA_947247005.1. Lineage (NCBI taxonomy): Eukaryota > Metazoa > Mollusca > Bivalvia > Venerida > Mactridae > Spisula > Spisula solida. The sequence continues at coordinate 48,409,739 of OX365944.1, read as the reverse complement.
CTTCACTGTCGCTACAAAATTATTTAGATTTCTCTTTAAATTAAACGACATAAAAGGCTATCGATCTGTTTGCAATTTTTTTTTTGCCATGTTCAGCACCGTTTTTCAACAATTTTCAGTCATCTACGGCTTTCAGCTGACATAATCACTCTTTTCTGGCATCAATTAATGGCAAATTGAAACTTGCTCTTTTGTATTACACTGACAGCTTCTCCACATGTGGAGGACATGGCCGTACCAAATATCACGGAATAACATAACAGACCCGACCTAGTAATCGAACACAGACCACTCCGGTGATAAACCAGTGATCTATCTACTGTGCTTACTGGGCTGGCATGAGATTCAATTACTATACTTAATGAATAAACTTAAATATTGTCCTTTATATTATTTCATAAAAAAGAATGAGGGAACAAGCACAGGGGTATGCATACAAATGGATGGTGTGTAAGGTCAATGCCACAATGGTCCAATAATACTTACACTTTTCTCATCGTCTTCTTTGGTGGAAGAATTGGAATACGTCGATGCTGTAGAACCTGATAATGGAAATATAAATAGTTAACAAACCACTGGGATTGGCTCGAATATAATGTGATGTGATATCTTCATTATACTTGAGTTAATACTGGACTCAACCATGGCTTTCAGCAATGCTCTCTTCGTTGGTTGTCAACAAGCAATTATAAACAGTAAACACCTTTGCCCACATGACAAGGTATAACATACCACACATTTTATTATGATACATTAGCTATAGGCTATATGCAGCATGGAAAATACCCTAGGTATTACCCTAATAAGGCTACAATTGCATTTGACCCTAGTTTCTGATGATCACGATGTAATACACATATTAGTTATCAGACTTACTCATAGTCTTAGCAATAACATACTAACAAATCGGATAGGGAAGGCAACCATAAACAGATATAGCACATCACGAAAGGCACTCAAAGGAAGTACCGGTACTGCCTGACAACAGTTGAAATATAAGAAGATAATGTAAAATTGTTATGAATTCTGCAATACTACTTATTGTGTTGTCAAACGTATAGAAACTCATTGATGAAACAAAATATACCAAGAACGTACGTATAGAAAATTAAAACTGAGTGATCAAATCTTTGTTGGGAATAGACAGACTTTCGACTCAGTGTGCTTTCAGACCAATACAATGGAAGGTGGATCTAATAAAATGTATTTGCTCCTCGGAAAGCAACTGACAACGGCACCTCTACATGTGGATGATATGACTATGACCATTTTGTGGCAGAAGAATATCACATTCCAAACAATATACATGTGGTATACTGGGACAGGCCCAACATGTGATTCGTTATATGTGTATGACCATTTTATGACAGGATCACATATAGCATCCCGATCAATATAGTGTACCAATTGAGACAGACAGACCACGTGATCAGTTAGATGTGTTAGGTTTAACTTACTAGTTCCACTAGATCTCTCAGACTCACATCTGTTTTTCTTATGTAACTGTAATTATAAAAAACACTGAATTACTATATGTATATTCATTTATACATTTTAATGTTATCCTGAAGTCCCTTTCTAAGTAGGTTTTGGTCCAGAACTTCTCATTTCAATGTGCTAAACTTTTAATTTATTTTCCAGAATTATCAAGGTAAAATATTGTCGAACATCATTGTAAAAAGGTTTTATAAAGTTGTATTTTGTTTGGCTTTACGAGTCGCATCACTGGTCATAAAGTATCTTTATTAGGAGATGATTACTGCAGTACAAACAATGTCTCCAATATCAGAAAATGAGCTGGAGAAAGAGCAAACAATGGGAAACATCAAACCCTACAACTTTCCCTATATAGGTATCTTTTGTACTGAATTTCATATTAATGGAAATTACACCACATATTGTCATACAAGACACGTATTCCAGGGAACCATCAGTCAGAGAAAAACACATTACTTATTAATTAAGGTCAACCCTCTGTTAAAATAGGGAATGTAAGGAAATAATATATGCTAGTTTTGAATACCATATTAACTAATTGATCAGTTTTGTTATACTGCATGATGTAGACCTTTTTGGTGTCACTACTGAAATGCAATATTCATCATTATCAAAGACCATGGACTAGAAATATGCAGGTTTAACATTGAAGTACATTCCATAGATATCCATCTTACCCTTTTCTGTGTTAATGTTGATAACACATCTGGTAACATAGACGATTCTGAATTACTTCGAGATTTCTTGTTCAGGAATGGAAATTTTATCCTCGGTGTTTTCTTCTTTTCACTTGGTGAAATTTGTTCCTAGATAATAGTAAGTAAGTTTGGTAAGTTTGGAGACAACGTACATACATATGATATGAGCTTATGAGCTAATAAGTACCATAACGTGCGTGTGATAATGTATCTCACAATATCCTGTCCTGAGACAAATATTCTAAAATACTGGTAGCATTAGTGTTACAGTAAACACGTTGTATTTCACGAACTCCTGCTAGATAGGAGAAAATCATGTCGCCCAGTGACACGTGTGAATTTAAAGCCCCTTCAATGAGTATATTTCTGTGTATGCTCGGCATTGAAATAAAAATGCATTCGAAAACATTTCCGTCCGCAAAATATTTAGGACTTAGAACTCAGGAACATAAATGTAGAATAGCTGCATTGTGTTAGATTAGTTTATGTTTGATCAAACTGTTAGTAAGTGATAAAACTTACGGGTGTTATCCCGAGCATGCTTACTACATCTTTCCTGTGATAATGGACTTCATCATCGTAATCATCAGCAGGCTGTTCATTATGATGCTTCACATAGTATCTGGTATCAGCAGTATGAGTTATTGAATCATGTTTCACTGATTTTTCTGTGTAGGAAATAAAGGTATATAGTCTAATGACTTCCTCAGTAACTGGCAACTTCCCCACAAAGAGAGGACATGATTAATTGTAGCCATGTCAGGGAAAAGGATCACCTTTAAGAAAGACTCGGAAATCATATTAAATTTCGGATGACCGTTTAGGGATTGATTATAATACTGGGTGTGATAATCTTGCAGTGACATATCAACAAATCATAAATATTTTTAAAAACAAACAGTCAGTAGTTACACATTTTTTTCTACAAAATGGTATATAAATATGAGTATTCAGACTCAGTTGTCGTGTGTTCAAATCCAGTCATGGACAGAACAGTAAGAACACTAGACGGAATTTGGTAAGACTCCCAGTTCTCCATATTATTATACAGGTGATTCTTTTCCGTAACATTGACTGTAATAATGTGCTACATTTATGGGGAAATTGTTGGTTGCTTAGGAAGTTAGTATAGTCTGATTGATAACACATTATATGAAAACCGATTTATTTCTGGTTGTTTAACTGCCAATTGTATTGTTTTAATATATGGTTGTAAATGACGTAATAACCAATACAACGAAAACAAACGTTAACATAAAATCTTCAATTCTTGACATTGGCATTATTTTATCTGATTACAAGCATATCCCTAAACCCGTAAGAAAATCAAGTACTTTAGTCAGATTGGGGATTTATCCTTCTTTGGTTTATGTACTCCATGAATAAAAAAGTATTATATAAAGTCGGACAGTGAAGGCAGCACTCAACTTAACCAAAGCGTTGCACTGAATGAATAAGGCATTAGTACACAAATGTACTTGGTAGAAACTAAGACATAACCATCAGATACTTGTTTTCAACTCCACGTAACATTATCAATCACACCTAGAACCGATTCAATAATTTGAGCTTTATTCAAATGTGTAAAGTACCTTTCTTAGATGACTTGTGATGTTTTTCATGTAGATGAGGAGGTACTAGCGGAGAAGTCTTCGGACCTGAGGAAATAACAACAGACACCAATAAGATATGTCCCAGATTTGAAGTGTCTCTCTAAGCGGGATGTTTATGATAACTTAACAGGGATGAAATAAAAATTGATATAAAATTACAGTAATTATATTAACAAATTGTTTAAATTGATGTGCACTCCATTGTTATCCAATTCTAGAATTCTAGATGTGTGTATGTATATAGAACATAATATTCTGACAATCGTCTTCTTGTTTAGGCTAAATACATGCATGATTATTATTTCTGTCTTTGTAATATGAACTACATGTACTAGGTGATTTAGTAATTTTACAAATACATAGAAATTATGCACACCCTCCATAAGTCAATTTCATTCATTGAAATAAGATAATTATGTATGTCAAAATGACGAATGCATGCATGATGATGGAAAACATGTAACATCAGAAAAAACTGAATTCTACGATTTACTGAGACAACACTATTTATTTTATTGTTATATTATATTTTTTATTCCAATAAGTCAACAGATGACACAGGTTTGACAATGCGTATACATGTACAAAATAGATATAGGCCAACACCGGGATGTATACAAGAACATGACAAAACAACCAACGGTAGAAGCAAGAGGCTTGCAACAATAATATACGTAGATATATGTACATGCATAGACTACACTTGATTATATTTCTTGGAACTGCTATGTACAACAATAATGGAGTTGATGCAATATCAACAACTTAATATCGTGAAGTTACGACATCACAGGCCTACTAAAACTTGAATGTATCGAACGGTCGATGCCTTGTCGCATAGTAATTTCAAAACATTTATTTTGTCTGTACACTTTGTTGATTTTTTGGTAAAATCAAATTTCGTGAATTCAATGAAAGTTGATTAATATCATACCATGCTATATAATTTATAAATACATGATATGTATGAGCTGGTATACACTGTATAATGATGTATGCTTGTGAACAGACTTACTGGCATTAGACAGTGATGACGTCATATCTATGTAATCCTCATCATAGACTTCCTCATCTAAACGTGAAAACACGAGAAACATGAGTTAACATACACATTGATACATGTATATACGTCAAATAAAATGTTAGAAATAAGTTTTACACTTTTATCACCCAAACAACCGTATATCCTGTCACCTTAAGGTAGCATGCAATGAATGGGTCAATAAGTGAAGTACTCCATATACGTATCACAAAGCTCCATGAACCCAGTTTTGCAGTCATTCACTATGCCGGTAATATATTTAAAAAAACATAGTGAAATTTTAATTACGATTATTCAAGTTTCTGAAGTTACCACAAACAGTGTTTTCAAAGAAATGCGAAGCAACACAAACCCATGCACTATCATGAACCCCACAGGGAATGTGGCAAACGAACACAACGATAACAACTAGACACGGAACAGTGAAGCTAAGAAGACTTGAGAACCTGGATATAGTTTTTGAGAGAAGTAGAAGCTTAAACCAGAAGTGCTTGACCATATGTAGTCTTCAGTCGGCAGACAAACAACAGACAGATAAACGTGGTTCTGACGAAAAATATTTTTCAGCTTTCACCGTCATGATACGTCAGCCGTTAGTGAAGTTCCTAGATACTTTGATCCTTGTATCAGAAGAATACGCTGGAAGACGTTTATTCGAGCCTGTCCCTCCCTATCACATGGATCCACATAAATAGAGGGTTAGCTACGCGTCTGACCCGGGGCGAAGCTGGCAAGTACATTTGTTTGGCTTAGAATGAGAAGGTCGTAAATACAAAAACGCTATTTTGAAAAAAAGAAACATCTGTCTGAAAACTGTCCTTTCTTATAGAAAAAAAGCTTTACAACTTCAGTTTGGTCAAAATTTCCATGAATATAGGTTCATAACAAGCGCCTTGTGATGCAGATTTCAAATATGTATGAGCCTCATGAGGTCGTAAGTATCATTTACGACCTTCTCATTCTAAGCCAGCGATTTGTAAATACATCTGTAAGTAAGTAGAGATTGATTCTTACAAGATCCACTGAACATCCGGTATTGTGATACTGAAGTCTTCGTGTGCTTGCTGTCGTCTACAAATAATAAGAGAACTCATGAATGGTGACATTGACAAAGTTTTAGTACATAATTATACATAGGTATACAATGAACGTAAAAATGATAAAGCATAATTTGTTGACGAAAAATCAACAAGAACCAATTAAGTTTAACAAGCATAATTCGACTAAGAGTTTGTTGTGTTTTCATTGAATTTGACATTCAATTTTTACTGTGGACAAATATTGATTACTAGTAACCAGTAGCAACTGACAATATCTCCACATATGGAGAACATGACTGTAAGCAATGTGACAAAAGACCATGTCCCGACCATAGAATCGAACCAACATCCTTCAGTTGGCCGTCTTACACTTTATCAACTGTACGAGCCGAGCAGGCTATATACGGATAATTATGGCGGCCCTGATTGGTGAATGTAAAATTGTGTGTTTTCCTCGATCACTTCTACAACAAACTACAGTACGTACGAGGTTCATTTTCGTACAAGTCTTCGTCCTGGAATTCTTTACTCATTCGTACATATCCATCATCACCTGATATTCTATGTGGTGTTGGTGGTTGATGACTAATTGTGGACAATCTTGGAGTACTGATAGAGAAGCCGGATATACCACTATCTCGTTCCTTCTCTGGAAGGAACAACACGTATAAACTGTGATTGAATACCATGTATCAAGTCTATACAGTACAACCTCTGTAGAGCAACTATCTTTGGGAGCTGCGAATATTGCATGGCCATCGTTTAGATGTTGTTTCTCTGCAGAGGGCCACGCCAGTACAGTAATAAAGAGTAAACGAAAAATAATTATAATAGCTTAGATATAAATTTTTTTCGTTCGTTTACTCTTTATTAATGATATAGTTACCTGTGATATGTATGTGCTCAGAAGGAAATTGTTTTATCATGTGCACTAAATTTGTTGTCCCTTTAAATTGGAGAAATGTTACACGGAATAATATTTTTCCAGTTATTAATATTATTTTCAATGAATGTACAAACAATTTTATACACACCTGCAGTTACATATTCAGAAAAGTGTCGTAAATGTTCCGCTAGTTCATTGTGACCATGTAACCTAGCGATATCATGTGGGGTATGTCCATCTTTGTTTCGTTGCAAACATGCAGCGAACATTAACGGGTTGCTAAGTAACACTTCGCAGAAACTCAGCATGTTGAATTGAGCGCCAAAGTGTACCAGTGTCGGCCACGTGGACGTGTCAGCATCTGTAGCATATAAGAATATAGATATTACGTTAGTTTAGTGAATACCACGTCCACATAGTAGTAACTTCATTTATAATGTGAGAAATGACTGTTTCAAGTTTTCAAGACATTTGGTTTTAATCTGTTCGAATGTTCTAGATATACTGTACATAGTGTGCTTACTAGAGCGGACTTGGATTCATTGCCAGCATTAAGAGAATACAATTTACTTCCGAGCTGTATTGCTACAGAAAGGTTGTACTGTATGTAACAAGGTGCTTATAATATTATTTCGTGGTTTGTGTGTTTGTTTTCGAACTAGGCCTAAAAGCCGTATCGTTGTATGTATGGGTCTAGGTTAATGGCGTTACTCTGATATATGTATACGTATATATTATTTCTATGATCAAAGAAGTCATAAAATTTACGCAACTATTACTGATATCACCTGCATCCTATACAATTTCAGGAAGTCATAGTTTTATGATTTTATCAACACGCGACATCGGAATCCCTTGTCAGCTAATCTCACAAATATTTACAATGGATGCGATACTCACCAGGAACACTATATTCAAGCACTGTAGTGTGTTTTTGTCTAAACTGTACAAAATAGCATGACTTGTAGACAAAATTTGAAAAAGGGGCACAATCAAACTAATGTGTGTGGTCACCTTAATTGAACAACCACCCTTCTTAAGAAGCAAATACATGTAGTATTTCATCCATGGCGACCATTTTATAATGTCAATGAAAGGAAGTTTTCCTGTTGTTTTTTTAAATTCCCGTTCTGACTGATCTAGACATACTCCGTCAGTATTAGATAAGATACATTTATTAACGTCTCACTTACAAATTTACATATAAAATGATAAAAATGTAAAACATGCAAAAAAGCACTCAATTTGAGTTATGAGAGACAACATACCTTGAACTGTTAGAGGTTTTCCTGCGTATGATAATTGTCTCAGTGTCTCACTGCTCCGGATCATGTCTGCCATCTTCTCATCCAGCATCTGAATGTCTTTCTCCAGCCCCAGACACTGACACAACATCTCCAGTGGGTCTGTCTCATCCTCTAACAGCTCACGTATTTTCTCTAGTTTATTTTGACGCACCTCAGCATGTGTGAGATCGGTGCTATGTGTTGTGTCAGAGTGCACTACGTCACTAATGTTCATATATACCGAGTCACGAGTGTTGTCACCATGACAGGACGAGAACACAATATCCACCTCACTGTCGTCCTCCACCTCCTCTCTGTCAGTCTGTGTACCAATACTTACTGTTTCACGTACGTGACTTACAGAAACAACATTATGTTCACCAGTTGTCTGTACATCGCTTGTTTCTGGAATATCTATGTTACATTCCCCGATCTTGTCAGAATCGTGTATCACTGTTATTGTTTGTGATCCATGTACTGTAAAGGACATATATGTAAATATAAATATTTCAAACACGATATTAAAACTACCAATGCCTCATCAATCTTTTAGATTACTAGTATTTTACACGCGCGAGCGTACAGTCGATCAACTATGCGTTAATGACCCCCTGAATTAAACAATCAGCTGTTCTAAACAGCCAATATTATTAAAGGTGCTGCCTCACAGATTGGCTAAAAATTTTGTATATCGTGATTTTCCAACCTAACCAAGTATTGGTGTATTTAGAAAGCCACTGACAGTTGTTTTTTTGACAGATTTGGTGCAAATAAGCAATTTTAACCACTCTCGATATCGCCCACTGAGTATTTTTTTCTTGGAAAAAAAGCGCTAAGTTTCCTTCCAACAAGCTTTGTGAATTATGTAATTCACACGTGATCGAACTGTAACATCACCAATCTACAGTATGAACATTTGTGAGGTATTTGGTTCGTTTTTAAATTCGTTTTCATCGAATGCAATCAAATTTCAGGCATGTTAAGTAAAAGTAGCGTTAATTCTATAGGGTATTAATACCCTATAGAATTTTTGATGTAAAAATACTAAATAACTACAAAATGCCGATGTTTCGCAAGTTATTTTAGATGTCAGTGTGGTTGTTTATCGGATATACAGGCAACTATACCAAAATAACGCGAATATTTGACAATTTTATTTTATTTTTACAATACACAAAAACGTGAGGCAGTCCCTTTAAGGGGTTCGGGGTATGCTCCCTCGCATTTCTTTTTAAAACAATGAATTCATTTGGTGCATTCTGGGCAATATGCAAGCCAATTATGTATGGTCAGACTTTTATAGACGTATGTATGTATCTGTGGTATTGGTAAAAAATCAGGTTTATGTTCGAGACTTAGTAAACGAAATCAGCTTCTGAGCCATTCATTAAGTTCTTTAAGTGTGTCTTATTTGGAGGAAACATTTTGTACGTGTATTGTCATGTATTGAATATGGCAGTGTTGTTATTTGTAGGACATCACATCTCTTTTAAATATCATTATACGTGTCTTTCAACGAAGTTCCCCCCCCCCCCCAACAGCTTCCTTTTCCTAACAATCTTATCTACTTTACAACATAACGTATCTTTTACAAATCCCCCGTCTTTTAGACTACCTTCTACCCATTATTGGCCATCATTAACGTAACTTATACTATAACAAAGACTGACCCCCTACACTTGAACTAACGTTTTACTGACATATGTTTATAATAGAGTTAGTCATGAAGTCAGCGATGAAGTCAGCAATGTTTGACTATTTCCTATGAGATACCCAGTCACCCGAACAATGTGTCATAGTGTACTTCACGACAATAGTAACCATACACCAGTGAAAGGTGTACATACATCAAGATGAAAATACAATGACCACTATGCGGAAGCGGTCGTCTGTGAAAATAATCAACCACTATAATTGGTAGTTTGATGTACAAAATGTAGTAGTTTAAAAATAAACGTATTTCTAATTGCCATTGTTTGGTGCTGAATTTCATTCACCAAATGACCTGGTTATTTAGTTAAAATCATATTAATTCTATTCGTCTAAACTTTAATGCAAGTACAAACTTTCATCTGAATGCATATTATATACAAACAAAGTAGATTAGAATGAAAGCAAAATACTATTGAATTTTTTAATATAAATATTATTAGATGTATTTATTTATATCTAGATATTCACACCAAATTTCATCGATTTGTGATCTAGTGGCGGGTGTATGCACTTTCTGATATTTTTTTAATTGAAAACGCATTCATGTTTATTTTGACCAATATGTTTTAAGACATCAACAATACGCGTTCACATATTTCGAAACAGGAAGTTTTATTCGATCGATGATTTAAATCCTAAATGACAAACTAGATCATATAAATGGTGTAGATTTTGATATTGAAATTGGAGTATAATGACGTTTATGTGTCGTTTTTTTTCATTTTATTGATCGCTCTTAAACCTCCACGCCAGAGCATTTGAAGAGAAAGAATGTAATAAAAATATGTTTACAATGTGCGCGTTTATTATCGATAGATCAACGTGATTACCCCGTCATTCTAAACTGTCGCTCGTAAAATACAGAATATATGAATATATAAAGATGTAAAATAAATCGGTCCCCATAGTAGTCCTACGATGCTCAAAGCATTAATTCTTATACATTTGCCAATACATTTAAGTATATAAATACAGACACTTATACTGTGTTACCTACATTCAGCATACATTTGTCTTAAGCAACCTAATGTATTCAGTGTTTTTTTTGCTATTCTAGAGCCGAATATAGGCACTTTCCCCTAGCAAAATAACCTCCATTTCCCCCAGAAAGTCATAACTTATTCCCAAAAAAGAATGCATATTTCCCCTTTTGTTCCCGCTGGTTTAAAAGCAACTAACGGTATGGCAGTTTTTAAGTCAAAACAAAAGACTTTTCAAATTGGCAAAAGTCGTTGCTACATATGACTTGGTATAATCAGTAGAAAAAAAGCAAAATATGAACAATTCATAACCAGAAAGTCTTTTTTAATTATTATTCCCCATTTTGAGAATTGTCGCGCTAAAATGTCCCAATTAGACTAAATATTATGGGCATATGCTGTTTCATTTTGATCAGGAAAACCACTGGTATTGACCATTTTAGTATTGATTAAATACACACAGTAACCTGCTTTAAGCAGAACATTTAAGGAGAGCATTGACATGCTGCTTAATTAAGACATGTTCTACTTTACATGGGCACCGTACATTATGGGTTCAAATCACACAATAGGTGCTAAATTTTGACAAGGCGTGTGGTGTAAGCATGGTAGTGGTGACACCAGTGTAGGACTATGTACAGCACATGTTTTACCTGTATGAGAGATCTCGTACACAGCATAGTCTGTAGGTTTGGCTGTAATACGGTGGTCCTCTAACATCACTTGTAGTTTACCTTCCGGTCGCCGTGACAGCAACAAATACAACGACCCATCCTGAAAGATAGACACACACCGTGAGCCAGTTTAAGTAAAGTTACATAGTATTGAGTCACCATAAAGTCCACCTGCTGGATACATACGTGCAACGTAAAACTTTGCTTTACGTTGTTAAAAAACTCCCCATACAAGAAAAACCTAAGCCAAGTCATACCAAATACCAATATCAGTTAATTAATTATTAAACAAAGCACTTTAAGACTTGATCCTCTTCCCTAATAGTTTTTAGTATGATATTGTCAACTTTATGTCATGACCACCGGTTTTAGGCATATAAGTAAATGTATTTTAACCAGAATTAGCATTTTTAATGCAAAAAGAAACGATCGATTGTATTAAAAACACCTACCTTCGTTAAACAGTCGCATATGATATACAGTTAAAATCAATAATAAGACCACCCTTGGTACCATTGAAAACCTGTATTTTACTTTTTGGTCAACTATTCAGAATGGTTGAAAAATGAATCAATGAAAATGGATTGCAACCTTGTATTCCTAGTTTTGAGGTAGTCTTATCATTGAGGATATCAGTACGAGAGGTTTAGTACTGTATTTATTTGCAGGGTGCTTCAGACAGGTTATAGTTACGTTTTAAATATCGTAATACAGAATACACATTAATTTTCTTTGCTGTTACAATTATTGTAAATCTCATTGAAATCAGATTCTTATATAATATATTTGCTCCATTTCTTTACGCTGTTATATCAGCATAAAGTAGTGAAGCGTGATAGGGTATGATTTTAATGAGATTGAGTATATGTTTAACATACCTTATAAATGACATCTTTAATACCATTAAGTTGTCTAGGACTCGGTAGTTTATCATACAGGTCTTCGTCCTCTTCTCCGTACACAGAAGCCTGTGATCTATAGTTGGATGGTTCACTATGTGAGGCGTGTAATCTATTACTACCACTACTATTGTCTTCATATAATGCTATGGTAAAAATAAGAAAGTCTCTAACAGACTCTTCGGTGTTCAATAATTCATAGATATAATACTCGAGTATTTGTCTACATTTATGATACGTGGCTGCCTCCTCTAGGTCGTCATGATCTACACCAGTAAGGACCAGTATGGTTGACTGTTTCTCTGACACAGCTAACATGTTCCAGTTCGGGTACTCCATAAAGTCCGGAGTTAGGAAGAAAACGTTCACGTTCACAGAATGTATCTGAGTTTTGAAATCTCCTGTGAAGTCATTTAAATCACACTGAACATTGTATTCAAATAACTTTTGCTGAATGTATTTCGCCCATTCCTGTCCATCACTTGGAATGTGATGTATAGCTACAAAAGTCGACGCCATTGTTGGGTAGGAAGTTTAAAACTATTCGCATGTAACTGAAAAATGAATATTTTACGTTAATTATTATATATTAACTAAACTAAATAATTATCATTTATAACACGATTTTCATATGTATACGTGCTAATGGTGCTATATAAGTATAAATAATATATGTAGAATGTTTTATTCAAAGTTAAAAGTGTATGGATAAATTGTTTTATAGAACACTGTGTGGATGATTAGTTGGCCTACAGGTTTCTAGTTGAAATGATCATGCTGATGATCGTGGTGGAAGTGATGGTAATGGTCGTGAGGATGATAGATATACATCGTGATGATACTAATAATGATGATGATGATGATGAAAGCCGCGGTCATGGTCCAGTGGCTAGTTTTGATTTCCATGAAACTTTGACAACAATGTCGATTTTGCTCCATATGTGGATAAGTTGCTTGTTCCTCATGGAATGGTAATTAGAAGTTGTTAGACAAATAGTGCAGGAAAACTGGTTAAATGAATAACTGAAACACTGATGAGGAACAGGATAAACCACAGGTAACTGTATCATTAATCAAGAGTATCTTTTAAAATAAAATTCATGTTATCTAATATAGCATACATTTTATTTAAAAAATTGTTTACCCTTTAAAATGATACAGTTACCTGTGGGTTAAACCCGAATAAACAAAAACCACACAGATGGTGTTGATTGTGATAATGGTGATGGTTATAATGCTGAATATAGAGGAGGGTGTTGTTATGCTGATGAGGATGTCAGTGCTAATGACACGGCTGCTAATGCTTTAGTACTGCTTCAGTTGCTTCTGATGATCATTAGGATAACGTCGATCGTGTAATAATTATTGTTGATTATCCATTGGTTGGAATAGAAATAGAATATTGCTTGTAATGCATATCAGTTGCAACCCGGATATGCACTGGACAGATAGCCTAATTATTCTATTAACGTGATACAATCGTGTTATTACACAGAAACATTGCTTGCAATCATATAACTTGCATCTTTCAGGATGTACGATTAGCGGATCCAAGAGGATGTCCCTTTAACCTTTATTCTCACGTTAAGATAAGTGTCGATATCCTATATATATATCCTTCAAAATAATCTAAAACCAACGACCTCAAGTACTTTTTCTGAAAGCTCATTGTAACCCACCATGTATAATTTACACCCAATCCTGTAGTAAGCCTTGGAAGACACTATAAGCAACACATTGTGTCATTGTTATGCCACTAAGGCTCAAGTATGTCAGATTTTCTTATTCAGTGGCAATTATATTTAGTTGCTCTATAACGTACACATAATGCACGTAAACAGAAGTATAAACCGAATCGCATAAAATGCAAACAAATCTGAATTTACTACTTAAGTTGAACTGTTATTATTTTGTTTTTATTGCCAATGTAAGTTACTTAGTTATGTCGATTTGCCAATATACTTTAAAAAAATCGTTAAAAGCAAGACAAAATCACGTGGATGTAGAGATAAAACCCAGTCAATAGTTGATCAATTACGACCTTATAATACAGGCAGTTGTTTACGGCAGGTGCAAACAGAATGAAATTGTTCCTTAGGATTCAAATGACTGCATAAATCAAGGCTGATGCTAAAACAGATGGACCACTAGCACAGGTTTTTAATTAATACAATACACATGTAGCAAAAAACCAGTCTGCATTATTAAAATGTCCTTAACTTACTGCTTAAAACACAGTGTAAATTTTAGTTCACAATCAAGATGCATGTAATTAAATCTGACCTTGATCTTTCTATCAGTGACTTAGGGGCTCTCATAGAAGAGAGTGGTTGATATGAAGATAAAATACTAACTGGATGATAGATACTTCCTACCATTTCATTGGTGGTTTTACTCAGTAAGTGAAGATAGTAAATAAGGAAGTTATTTGTCAGCAATGTTGTGAGATTTCAATCGGTCTATAGAAAACTTTTGAGATCCTTGCAGATTTATCACACTGTTTATGTTACCAACTTAACGTTCGCTTCTTCCGGGTTTCTTCGTTTTGGCGAAAACGCATTTTTTCTCTGTAACCTATTTTACGTCGTAAATAAGTTCTTTTAACCGATATATAGATAAAACTGTAAACACTTAACGTATCACATGCGACAATATACTATATATACACTATAGATCTATGCGTTCTTATGATTTTGTTTTAAATTATTGTTGAAATTCAACAATTCGGTTATCACTAGTTTGCAGTTAGGTAAATACTTCGTGACAATATTTCAGTATTGTTTGTCTTTTATGCACTCAGATTATACAACTTCAGATGTACCACGTTTTCGATTGTAGTTTATTCTATATTTTGCGTTAATATGTCTTCAATTCTTTTCGTGTTAACCATTAAATATAATATGAAATTTATAATATAATTTTGTACTACATCAGTTTTGGGAGGCGTGAGCCTCTCAAAGATAGCACTGCCTATTTCTTAGTATCCACATAACGACTTTAGGCTTAACAATGTGAATCCGCATTCAAGTAGTTCCAGAAACTGTCAAGATTTTCAATACTGCTACATATGTTCATACATGTAGGCTTCCATCTGCTCTATATTGTTCCTATATAACATTTATGCCTGGGAGAAATCATGTGAAAGGTGTGGGTTGTTCTGTTTTGTCTCGCGAAATGAAAACTGGTTTGCTGACAAGGACAGATCCGCTTTAAAACACAATCAAATGTACCTAATTGATAACAGTCATATACAGTGTTGTAAACGTTCAAGTTCCAATGATGAAACTTGTATGCGAGGTCAACTCATGTTGCTGAATAATATCTTAGAATATTAAGATTTACTAACGGATGTAACACGAGCATTGACCTGTGGGCACTGATATTTGAAGATAGTGGTTGTCTTTCGCACATATCAGGTGAAATGAGGTCATTATTACAATCTTGAGTAGGAACACTGCATGTCATACTGTTTACAGACAAATCATATCTATTTGAATTATAACCTTAACAAGTGTTCTCTTCACTATCCAAATAATTAGCTACCAATACGCATACCCAGGTAACCAAAGAACCGGTCATCACAAGCATACCCAGGTAACCAAAGAACCGGTCATCACAAGCATACCGAGGACCATGTCATATTGTCATATTATTTGATAGTGTTTAAGGCCCTAAGACAGGTACCGGGTAGTGTATTTTAGCGCGCTTTAACAAACAAAATTAAGTATCAATTAATTGTTACATGAGAGAAATAGGAAAATATAAAGATATTAATTTTGTAGTCGACTTTAACAACAACTAAGTGTCACACTATTCTAGGACCAGACCAGGATCAGATGTGACATGCAGGGATTTGAGTGTCCGACTCTATCTCTGGGAAATACACGGGCTCGCATGAAGCCCGGAGATTAATGCACTAGTGGTCAAGGCATTAGGACAGTAGTCCGACGGGGTGGTACGTTCAGTTGTACATCAGGGAATTAAGCTGACGATTAAACAGGTAAATAAAAATTAAGACACCTATAAACCTAAACATAAATCATTGTGACGAGCAATGATTAAAACAAGTACGCCGATGACTAAATTAGGTAAACCACAACATTTAAGTTAGGCAAACCACTAATTACTCTTTTTTTTAAAAAGTTCATTTAATGTGGCGATGTTGTCAGGTACATATTTAGTGAATGGCATCATCGGTACATTACCTAGGCCTGGATACCATAACTATATGGTCTTTCTATTACTACCGAGCCGAGCATAGCCTTTACACGACGCTGTTTGGCACTTCGACTCCGCGTGACTGTACCTTAACCACTACTCCATGGGCTACGGTTTATTCGTACATGTATATAGCAATTACTCCGATGAAAAAAAACCTCTCAAAAACAGATTTTGATTTTATCACGTGTACAAGCTGTACAAATATAAAGTTTAACTACATAGTGCTCGGTTGCACCATTATAAATACCAATACTTATTATTTGCTTTCAATGGATTACGGCGATTTTTCAGTGAAAATAACAGTGAAAATAACAGTGAAATTACCACTTTGTTATTTTCACTGTTTTAGAAGCTGGTTTCAGTATCGTTCAGAAAAAGAAACGTAACGTCAACGACGCCGGGCTTTAAAATGTACGTTACATCATTATGACGTCACAATTGTCACGTCGTGACGTTCCAATTTCGACGTGATTTTTCCAATTAGGCCAATTACGGTACCCTTTTAAGAGAAATTGAAGCATATAATAAACAGAAAATTTGTTGATTTTTGGTGAAAGATCAATTTTATTTCACTCGTGATCACATAAAATTATATTTTCACTCGTGGCTACGCCACTCTTGAAAATATTGATTTTCTGTGATCACTCGGTGAAATAAAATACGATCTTACACCAAAATCAACAAATATCCTCTATTTATACCAGAACATCACGAAGTGACCCTGCGTGAAATATCAAATATTATTATGATATACGTACAGTACTTGAGCTAGAAGTATACAATCATGTAGTTTGATATACATCAGCATGGGAACAAATCTAACCCTTTTTAAAAGTAGTATACTCAACGTTAAAAGAAATGTGCAATTACAAAATACCCTTAAAGTCATTCTAACTAAAGCACGAGTACTAATTAAGCGTTCATTGAATAGATGTTTTTTTTATCAGAATTGCTTTAAGGGAGTCACGTTAATAGCATAGCGATTGTTCCTCGTGGTTGGAACAAACTATTTAGGTTACTAGTATATATCCGTTCAGACATATTGCCTTCATGATCATAGTTCCAACGTGACATTGGTAACTACTGCCATGTCCGGCGCAAATAACTTTAACAGCTCGAAGGCCCTTCTGAAGCCCTATCGTTTACCCCACAATCCGACCGGCTCGGTCACCTGGGAAAGCGGGCATAGAGCGGAGATTAAGAACCCGAGCTATTGTTAGTTGCTTATTGCATAGCAAGTTAGTACTGTTAGATAAATGTAGAAATGGCCTTCCTATGATTGACCCACTGTTGAATGCCGAGCATAGCATTTATTTGTTAGTCAACTTTCTGCTGAAACATGACAGGCATATGGATACCTCCACCCGTATTTGAACCAAGGTCGCCAAATTAGACGGCAAGCGCGCTAACCACTGAGCTACGGTCTACACTTCGAAGACAATGAAAACAATTGCTCGTCACAAATGATACATGGTTTAATTGGTGAATAAACATTGAAATATTCATGACACCCCTCTGTAGTCAGTGTAGACACATTACTAATGTCCGTATGTGGGCACATGTTTTAAAGCATGTGATATCATGATTTATGTCGTTAATTCAGTACAGCATCTTACTTCCAAATACAGTAATAGCATTCATATTTGTAACCCGCGATTAAAAACGAGTGGGTTTTGATGAAATTGTTTTATATTGTGGTGTCGTAAATTCGTCATTTTTTTCTAATGTGCAACAAAAACTTCAGAATGAAATGTTTAATTCACCAAACTTATGAAGGATTGGAATTCGTAATAAAGCTCATTTTCGAAAAAAAATCCGCATACGATTAAAAATGAATTTACAGTTCTTACAACGTTTGCGAATTGTTTTCATTTTGGAAAGTTATAAACCGAACACAATGTACGTAACACACCTGAATTAATACAAAACTAGTACATCATATCCACGCATCGACACAAAAACGCATATACACATGACCTGCAGTTTGTGGTCGTGTATTTTAGATAGAGTTTTTATTTTAATATATGGAATACAATCTAAGTGCATCTGTTTTAGATGAGATTAAATTACTGTGGGGATTATTGTTAACCTACCACACACGGTCTATATTACAACAACCTGTCTGACGTCTAATTACTTAACAACTGAACAATTATACACTTATAGCCACCATTACACTATAATACGACATTCAATAAAACATGAAAATCTTCAAAAAAACAAACGCAAACTTATTCATCAATTTAATACTTGTAATGATGATGGCTATATGAATGTATTCCCTATTCTTCAGAGCAGGTCCCTAATTATTTTGTTCACATAAAGTGTAAACCCCAGACTTGTACATGCGATGAATTTAACAGTGGTATAAATTACAATGAACGAACTTGATAAAAAAGTAAGTGAACAGTTTTATTTTATACCATATTAATTTATAGAGCTTAATCGGTAAAAATAACAGTGAAAATAACCAAGTACTTGTTCCAGTTAAGCCAATTACTGTACCATTTTACGAGAAATTGAAGCATTATTATTATAATAAACTACGAACATATTGATTTCTGTGAAATAATATTCGATCTTACACCAAAATCAACAAATACCCTCTTCGTACTTTATTCAAAATGGCGACTGTATGCTTAAGACAGACTGTTGCTTGATTCAGGTAACCACTAACACAGGTTTGGATTCTATTGTAGTTATATGAATAATAGGATGCCGAATACACTACGTGTGCATGCTTTCATTATTATATTTAAACTTGGCTCCTAGCCACATGTCTACACCATACTTATGCCAAGTATAAAACCCAATATTATCAAGTGATATTATGTAAATATGTTGTCCCTACGTCCTTCTTGATTTTGACAATAAACTATCAAACTATCATGTTTATAAACATAAAAAAAATTATATGTTTTTTGTTGTTGTCTTTTATGGAAAATAATCATAGCAACTTCAGGGAAGTTATACGGGTATATAAAAATATTATTGGCAATGTGGCTAGTTTTATGAATATTGGGACGACCATGCATATCCGAGGAATGTTCTAACCTGGAGTTTAAGTAAGGAACACACATACTACAGTCACAGAAGCAATCATCAAAGGTTGCACCGATTTGTAAGTAAAAATACTATACGATGCCACCGTTTGTGAAGCCAGCTCCCACTCTGGCACTGGCAAAGGTCATCTACGATCAGCTGGTTAGGGACGAGAAATGTGGTGACCTGTGATTGTGCTTAGTTGGTCTTTAAACCATATTGACCGGTTCCTTTGGTCTTTTCAATGTATTTTCTGAAACGAACAGAAGATGGTGACATAGTCATTTTGTTGCGCAATACCTGCATGACTCGTCAAACTTCTAACAACACAGCAGATGCCCAGCCGGATGACCTCTCTTGATTGTGGAAGCTCTTCCGTTTGACCAAACGAACTGGTCACACGTTCTTTACAGAAAGTACACATAAAGCAAATGTGCATGTAAATTGTCTCTTCTCTCTCTTGAATAATTCGTCACCGACGTTACCTATTTTTATCAAATTATACGATGCACGTATTGGAGTAATGCCATGATAACGTGTGAATGTAAATCAAGGTCAGTACAAAAACCATTGCTTCCTAGTACAAAAACACCATGTTTACATCACATTTCATTGGTTAGCTGATGTTTTTATGTCCAATATTCCCCCGGTAGATACAGGAAGACGAAAGATGGTAGCTAGACAACAGATACATTCATCCACAGTCGTGCAACATCGGCTATTTCCGTTTTCTCCGGTTAATGACTTATTGCGATGTATAAAGACAGAGGCGACAGCGCTGTACACAACCAGGACGTGCGATACTGTTTGTGGTAGTGAACTTAGTCTGGTCGCTGTTAACTACTTCATGGCCGTTCTCGAACCATTCGGTTATTGCTTTTAAATCATATCATTGAATACGAGAACTTGGATCAATGATGCACCAGCACAGTCCTATTAGGACTATGCTCCCAAACGACGTGAAATGGTGACGGGACTCGTTACATCCGTTTTGTCAGAATTTATGTTACGGGCTGTAGATACCATTGGTAACATTGAAATCATTAGATGTGATGCATAATTTGTTGAGAGTGATGAATTTATGTTTGTAAATTATTTTGACTTTCAGAAAGTTCCACTCTTTGGTTATAAACTTTAATTATACAGTAGCGATCAAATAAAACAACCGGAACGAGTTTTATATTAAGCGAACACATTTATAGCGAGGTTCACATTTCTTGTTCTCTGCTTTGAAAATCAAAAATGTTAAAAAACTTTATTTTGTTCAATACAATTTTCGGACCAACAGAAACAATTACTTCTATCATTTTATTATTTACAATGGTTATGTGCTACTTTTGCTATATGATCAATATAGTGTTGTCTGTAATAACGACTGGTTGTTCAAGCACACACTTGGTCTACCTCTGTGGTAGGTAGGTGTACCAGCATCCTCGTACATCAGACGTTTATCAAGTTCTGATTCAGGGCGGAGGGTACGCAGGTGAACGAGAATGGGTTACCAGAACCGCAATACTAATTTGTTTGAGTCTCATCATGATTGCCGTATGCCAAAAACAGTTACATGTATTTGTTTCTGGTTTCCCGCCCAATCCTAAACAGCCAAGATTTTTCCACTGGCTTCCCAGAACCATTTTTTTCTTTTGGTTATTTCTTTCATAAAAACGTATTTTTTACTCAGTATTTAAAATCAAATTACTTCCTAAATAGGTCATTAAGACTTTCGTCGTATCACAGGGTCGTTGTCACATCTCCTTTCAAACTGACTGCACCGACAAACATCGGAGGAAGTTAATCATTCATAAAAGTATTGAAATGATTCCCATACAATTAGGTATACAGGGCTTATATCAATACAGATTAATGAAAAAGCTTCAACGAATACATTATGTACTTGTAGCAACCCAATCTAACTAAAGTATACACTCTTCCTGAATGTAAGCGTTTATTGACGACTGTTGATGAGATGCTTTTATTGAATTTATTCAGATTTGTATCAACCGATTTTCTTTTGAGTCGTACAAATAAAATACGAATTGACATTGCTAGATCTACCAGTTGTATGCATACACCGCGCATGTGACAATGTAAATATTAGAGTACAATTTTATGAGTAGAAAAAAAACATCATAAATACATTAGAAATACAAGCTCGTGTTAACGTAACGAATATGAGACATACAATAGCTTGTACATGCAGATGTTTTATATACTTGTTGCGTAGGTTTGTCAGATAAAACTGTATTTGGTGAAACAACATCATATGATGTTAATGTGCAATTACGTATATTAAACTCGTGACATGTTGTTGTTTTAATAAACAAAACAACAAAGAATGAATTGTTTTTGCTTTCTTAACAAACAAATACTGTAAAATCACAAATATTATAACCAATATGTGGACCATAGCCGATTCTGACGGTGCTTCGACGGTCGTAATACTAGCGTGGTTGCTATCCCAGTCCGATTTGTTATTTATTTTATATTACCGAGACAGTATTATTGTTCAGATGGTCTTATTATAATTGAGGTGGTACTTAAGAGACAGCTTTAACTATTAAGCATGTTTTACTGTTAAGCATGGTTTATTAACTCACGACTGTATTAGATACTATAACAGTCGGAACTTCGTGTGATTGGTGGATTGTTCCTTTCCATGTAAGAAGTTGATAATGATAGTTTAACATGCATTGTATGTTTGGTTGGAGTTCTAAACCGTCGCCCATCAAAACTAATCAGTGTAGTACCAACCCCAGCATAATTATGTACATCCGATAGCAACGGAGAGCCTCACCGCGTGGGGTGATGGTTGACTAATCAGTTGCCACACAAGTATTCGTACCCAAGGAGAAACCCTGACCTCTTGTGAGGTTTGAACCAGCGGTTACAAGATTAATACCGAGTGCTCCCATAACATGAGAACGAGCCCAGCATTTTGACAATAATATTGATATTTCAATGAACAACGTGCTGACAACGTATTTGTATGACATATTATAGTTATCAATTCAGATTATCACATTACAAACAGGAAGTTTTTATATTGAACGTTTGTAGTTTCTATTTCTATGAGTTTATGTAATATACGATGTATATAGTTTCCTTAGAATATAACCTACATTATGAGCCAATGAAAAGGCTTTTGGCGGTTAAATGAAAATTTAATCATTAAAAGTTTCTCTTCACAGACTTGACGTCATGCGTTGGCGCTTCTTTCTATCGGCCAATCAGAATTCAGAATGTTATACTCTAAGTTAGTTAGAACATATTAAGTAAATTTTAATGACTAAAAAGGACTCGCTTCGCTTCGCTCGCTCCGCCCTTTTTAATCATTAAAATTTATTTAATATATTCTAACTATAAATTAATACCTGTAAAATGAACCGGCAATCAAGACAAGTAAACCGTCCGTCAAGAGAAGAATCCATTCACCTAGACATGTTTAACTTTTGCCAAGACAAAGCAAATACCGGTATACTGTTTGTCAAGACAAATACTAGTATATCACTAGTACATCAATGATTAAAGCTCAATACTGACATCATTTTCTTATCATGAATGATTACATATATTTTTTTACATGTATTGATAAACAATAGAAATATTAGAGACCTCGCGAGTGTTCGTAAACACTACATATCATCAGCATGGTAACTTCATACCGCTTATCGCATCAGATAATACAGATAAAATCATCACGGAAATGTTGATAATTATCTTGATAATGATAATTATGAAAAATGCGGAAACAATAATATGATAATACATGTATTTGTTTCTCT
This sequence comes from Spisula solida, assembly GCA_947247005.1. Lineage (NCBI taxonomy): Eukaryota > Metazoa > Mollusca > Bivalvia > Venerida > Mactridae > Spisula > Spisula solida. Next base: position 48,386,366 of record OX365944.1, on the reverse strand, counting down.
AATGACATGGATAAGTTTACAAAGTACGATAGTAAATATCGGGTCCTTGATAACAAACAATACAACACACGTGCCTTGAGGACTTAAAATGAAATCACTTGAGGTTATTTAAATACTTAATAATTGATAGTAAAATGTTTTAATCAAGTTAATACTACAAAAGAAAATACAATCCATTATACATGTATGTACAAAACCATTGTTAACATTTAAGATAATTAAATAAAAAACAATTTTAAATAATAAGAATAATTAAACATGACTCACAGTTAGTGCTGTAGAATATCATAAAACACTTTAAACTGTTGAACAAGAAACTGTTGTACGTGTTTTCATGGTGATATCACGGTTAATACTGGATAAAGATATCGTAAACTACTAGGGTACACTACTATATTAACTTCCGCTTTTAACCTGTCGGGATTTCCCCGTAGTAAACCTAGCTGCGTGATGGGTTAAACGGTAATGTGTTTAATACATTTCTATCAACAAAAAAATGTCAAATAAGCCAGTAGCTTATTTATACAGACAAAATAGTTCATCATCGGGTAAACAATTTAGGGTATTTTATGAACTAAAGAGGAAATTATGACATACTGGCACACATACTATAGTAATCAAAGCACTGAAAGTATTCCTGTGTGGCGTACTGATGCCATTAAATCCAATATCGAATCCAGGTTGTATCATAATTTTATGTCACAGTTCTGATAAGCCCACCCTTACTCAAACATTTGTGCTGCTAAAGACACCAAGAGAACCAGCAGTTACCTGGAACTTACTTAAGTAACTATGCTGAGCATCAATGAAGGGATATTTACAAATACCATTTTTAACGACTTGGAGAATTCGACCAGTGTCAAGATAAGTGACTGGTTATTCTCCGTATGACCACGCATGTTAATTAAATGTATATGACACTCTATATTAACGTATTTAAAAGGGGTAAACATGGTGTCGCTCACACATATCGGATCGGCCGATTAATGCTTTAAAAACAAGTTTTACATTTTATAAAACCTTAAAGTATTAGCTTTTAAAACAAGCTGTATTAGCTTTTAAAACAAGCTTTAATGAACAAAATCGATCGAATATTAAATTAATAATTGATGATTTTCGACCGTTGGTTGAATTTTTATTTGGTATAAAACGGGATATTTTAAACTTACTTTTACGCGGAACGGATTCTTACTCGTCGCCGTGGATTTAATAATTAGGGTATCGTGTTGAATGTTGTCTAAAAGAGAGACATATATCTCTGCTTCATAACAAGCTTTAAATATTCAAAATCGGATAATAGATACGAAAATTATGAGGTCTTATATAAAGCAGGGTAGAAATTGACTAGTGCGTTTAACGCTTACCGCGGTAACATTGTTAATCGGCCGATCGATATGTACGTAGAACTATTTCAGTTCCCCCCACCAGCTATATACACTCTGTCCTTTTATGACAGATTTCTCCAAAATTCTGCTGGTGAAGGTAGCTGTACAGTCTATTAGCACCTCAGCTTGATATCAGCTTGATATCTTATTATTGTCTAATTCTGATCATGACTTGACCACTATTTCTTCGTGGCTTGTTATTCAATAATGAAGTCCAGGGCTGGTATTCATAAAGCATCTTAGTAGAAATCTTAGAATTTTCTTAAAAACACCAAATTTCCTTAAGTGTGTCAGCCTAACAAGATACTCAAAATTCTTGATTTTTGACATAGGTTTAAAGCATTGTAGTAAGAGCTACAATAATCACTTAGAAAACATGGGTTAATCTTCAATGTGTGGGAAATAAGCGCAACCCAAGTTTTTGACTTAAGTCAAAATATTTAAGTTTTCCACTAAGATGCTTTGTGAATACCAGCCCTGGTGTTGCATGTACTATCAAACATTTCCAATCATTGTATTCATCTCCATAATTCTGCTGTGTGATCATGCATGTATAAAAAATTATGTTCTTTTGTAAATAATATTGTTTGTATGGTGAAGAGGTGCTGTACGCACAAATAAAAAAAAATGACTGTTCTGTTCTGTTCATGTACATACTATTCAAGGAGAACAAGGAATACAAAAAAATGTGTTCTAAGATTTTAAAACAAGTGTTTTAAGATTTTAAAACAAATCTAGAAAATGAAAAGAGAAATATTTTAGTTGATCAAAGGTTTTCTATTTTTATTTTCTTTGAGGACCATACATAAGTTATATGTTCCGGTTACTTAACAATTAAAAGGCATATATATATACATATTATTGTATGAACAATAATAATTGAAGGATATATCCCGTTTTAAGTGCCTAGCCATCAATAAATGCCGATATCCGGGTAGATATCGGCCATTACACCGTTAGTGATTATCCTTTTTCAAGGTTTCAACAAATAAGTTGTATAAACTATATTGCAGAGTCTGAGTATCATAAAACATTGTTGGAATTAAGATGTAAGAAAATAATCGTCAAAATTTACTGTATTTTTGAAATTGTATCTTTAATTCCTCACGGCCATTCCGTAATAGGATATCGACAAAGTGAAATTTTTCGGTTTGATATAAGGTAAAAACAATTATTTGTGCAATCTATTATTTTATTTATTTATTTTATTGATCTAATGCTATAAATTAAAATAGCTTAATAACTACAATTATTATGAAACATTATTAGCAATATACTCGTGCAACCCATTACTGTATAAAAAGGTAAAATATCAAATTAGGCCTATTTGAAATCGGTTGTTATCTGTGTTCATATCTAATTATGCATTTTTAAATTAGTTACCCCTGAATTAAGTGGACCTAGAATTAAACAAATTGAAAAACGTGCATTATCCACAGACAGATATATTTTCATTTTGATCGGGCTGACAAATGTTCATTCGGACTGACAAACGATAGCAGGTTCGTATCGTCCTTCGTTACTTCGTACCCAATATTTCGTATCAAACCGCTATCGAGCGCTTTCTTGTGCAACGGACCGCTTCTGTAGGTTGCATAGACGTAGGAAAGCGCTCGGTAGCGCCTTTTGGAAACGGATTGGTTAGGAAACGGGCTCCAGGTTCGTAACTTCGTAACCGAACAATTTATGGTAAAGTTATGCATCTTCAAAAAAAATCCAGTACTAGATGAGCATGTTACAAATAATGTAGGTCCGCTAAAATATGCTGTGCATATTGCTATTCAAAATAACAAACGGTCGAATCAAGCTACATTTTTTCAGTCATGGAGACTACCATGGCACACTATCGTTACACACGGGACAAACCAGCAGTTAGCTACAACTAACTATACTCGGTATCAAATAAGCAAGATGAACAAGTACCGTTTTTAACATCTTACTTATGTTGAGGCCTGTGATCAAAACCTCCCATTCTCGAAGCGGACGCTAGATAGATACCACGTGCACTGGGTAATACAGTCAAATATGTGTTAATGGTCGCGCTGGCCTAAATACAGCAGCCACATGTCACAGGCAGCCATCTAACCCTATCCCGAATTTGACACCAGTTGGACACACGGTTAAGGAAATGTCGGAACTAATCGGGACTAATCGTGTGAAAATCGGGCTACTAGTATTCGTGAGGGCATCTTTAACGGGTAGCGTCTATATGTACACTATATGTCAGATGACTGCATGCATGAAGACGTATAGACCCTGTTCCACTCTTCTTACATGTACATCATTTAAGTCAAGTGACTGTTTGAAGACGTACAGACCCTGTTCCACTCGTCTAGCATGCACATCATTTAAGTCAAGTGACTGATTGAAGATTTATAGACCCTATTCCACTCGTCTAGCATGCACATCATTTAAGTCAAGTGACTGATTGAAGACTTATAGACCCTGTTCCACTCGTCTAGCATGCACATCATTTAAGTCAAGTGACTGATTGAAGACTTATACATAGACCCTGTTCCATTCGTCTAGCATGCACATCATTTAAGTCAAGTGACTGATTAAAGACGTACAGACCCTGTTCCACTCGTCTAGCATGCACATCATTTAAGTCAAGTGACTGATTAAAGACGTACAGACCCTGTTCCACTCGTCTTACATGTACATCATTTAGGTCAAGTGACTGTTTGAAGACCTCTAGACCCTGTTCTACTCTTCTTACATGTACACCATTTTAGTTAAGTGACATGTATACAGGTAAGGAGTATGGTCGAATGTCCGTAAGGCTGCCTATATTATCACACTCTTAAATGGTGTGCATGTAAGGAGGATCATAGTGTCCGTATGTCTATATGCTACCACCTGACTTAAATAGTGTACATGTAAAGAGGGTGATATAGGGTCCGTAAGGCTTCTTTACCTTCACTTGACTTAAATAGTGTACATGTAAAGAGGGTGATATAGGGTCCGTAAGGCTTCTTTACCTTCACCTGACTTAAATAGTGTACATGTAAGGAGGGTGATACTGGGTCCGTAAGGCTTCTTTACCTTCACTTGACTTAAATCGTGTACATGTAAGGAGGGTGATACTGGGTCCGTAAGGCTTCTTTACCTTCACTTGACTTAAATCGTGTACATGTAAGGAGGGTGATATAGGGTCCGTAAGGCTTCTTTACCTTCACTTGACTTAAATCGTGTACATGTAAGGAGGGTGATATAGGGTCCGTAAGGCTTCTTTACCTTCACTTGACTTAAATCGTGTACATGTAAGGAGGGTGATATAGGGTCCGTAAGGCTTCTTTACCTTCACTTGACTTAAATCGTGTACATGTAAGGAGGGTGATACTGGGTCCGTAAGGCTTCTTTACCTTCACTTGACTTAAATCGTGTACATGTAAGGAGGGTGATATAGGGTCCGTAAGGCTTCTTTACCTTCACTTGACTTAAATCGTGTACATGTAAGGAGGGTGATACTGGGTCCGTAAGGCTTCTTTACCTTCACTTGACTTAAATCGTGTACATGTAAGGAGGGTGATACTGGGTCCGTAAGGCTTCTTTACCTTCACTTGACTTAAATCGTGTACATGTAAGGAGGGTGATATAGGGTCCGTAAGGCTTCTTTACCTTCACTTGACTTAAATAGTGTACATGTAAAGAGGGTGATATAGGGTCCGTAAGGCTTCTTTACCTTCACTTGACTTAAATAGTGTACATGTAAAGAGGGTGATATAGGGTCCGTAAGGCTTCTTTACCTTCACCTGACTTAAATAGTGTACATGTAAGGAGGGTGATACTGGGTCCGTAAGGCTTCTTTACCTTCACTTGACTTAAATCGTGTACATGTAAGGAGGGTGATACTGGGTCCGTAAGGCTTCTTTACCTTCACTTGACTTAAATCGTGTACATGTAAGGAGGGTGATATAGGGTCCGTAAGGCTTCTTTACCTTCACTTGACTTAAATCGTGTACATGTAAGGAGGGTGATATAGGGTCCGTAAGGCTTCTTTACCTTCACTTGACTTAAATCGTGTACATGTAAGGAGGGTGATACTGGGTCCGTAAGGCTTCTTTACCTTCACTTGACTTAAATCGTGTACATGTAAGGAGGGTGATACTGGGTCCGTAAGGCTTCCTTCTATCACCTGACGTAAATGGTGTACATGCAATGAGAATGGTACATGGTCCTTATTAAGGCTATATACTATTACCCGACTTAAATGGTGTATAAGTAAGGAGGATGGTACGGGGTCCGTGAGACTATAAACTATTACCTGACTTTAACAACTTTTAAGCCCTAGATAAAACATTTGATATCCGATATACTGATGACGATTGCTGATGGTTGACTGATGTGCAACTTAATGTGAGCCTCTGAGATAATCTAAGCAATTTTAAAATACCCAACTCCTATGGTGTACAATGTACAAGTAAGTATGAAACTATCACCTAACTGCCCGGTTCGTTTAGTCTTTACTGAGCAGAGAAGAGAGGCCGGTAATCCAGTGCCGTATCCATGGAGAGGAAGTTCTAAGCCGAGGCAATCAGAGGGGTCTGAGGAGATGCTCCATTCTGACTTTTACTATCTAAAACGTAGCTGGTGCCACTTGTTGTGCTATTGGCATTTTGCACTGGATTTGATGTTGGGGGCCGTGAGTGTAATGTTTATCTGAGCAGTTTATCACACACACACTTTATAATTATACTAGTATTTGACAGGTATAGACTAATTGGTTCTTTAACGTGCCTGGTGTATAGTATCGATACTAGACTACTAACAGGTTCATCTCTAGTTAGGTGGGAAATACTGAAATGTCCAGTGCCCAAGCCGGGATACGAAGGGACCTCGAGATTGGTAGTCGAGAACATTGCCAACACTGTCAAAATCAGGGGAGGGCACTATGTAGTATGAGATTTACTTTCCTTGAGAAAAATCTGACTATTTTTAATGGGCAAGAGGAACTTTCGTTTAAAACAATAGCAGTAGTGCAAACGTTACTTCCCTTCGTATTAGGAGAATGAAAATTGTTTGATTAAATTTTAATCGAAAAGAGTGACTTCCCCTGGAGGTAACTCAGAGTTCAGGGTACGGAACTATGTAGTGCAATAATTATTTCCCTATAAGTCAGGGGAGGGAAATCCGTTCGACTAATTTGAAGACGACAACTTCTACTGAAAATAAGGAGAGTTACTTACCTTGGTATCAGAGGAGAAAAACTCTGTTTGACTTTCATATCGGTATGAGTGAATTCCCATGAAAATCAGAGGAGGGAACTCTAAAGGGCAAGAGTTACTTCCCTTTGTATTAGGGGGAGAGAAATCGGGCTAATTTTATGTCTGTAAGAATGACTTCCCCTGGCAATCAGGGGAGGGAACACAATAGTTTTAGAGTTATTTCCCTTTAATCAGGGGAAAGAACTCTGTCTGACTAATTATAAGCCAGTAAGTGTGACTTCCCTTGACAATCAGGGGAGGGAACTCTGTAGTTTTAAAGTTACTTCCCTTGATATCAGTGGAGGAAACTCTATTCGACTTTTGAATCGGTTAGAATAACTTCTTATAACTTGGGGAGTGGAAAAACGAGGGTAGCCTAGGATACCCCAAGTGGAAGAGTGACTTCAAATTGACAACATTATAAATAATTATATACATAATATCTTATATACCACTGCTCCAATACTAGAAATAGACTTTCTATTCATCTCTATACATATATTTGTTTGTTCAATAAATTTTACAAAGCATTAAATGCAATGAGATTTCATAGACAGTTAATATATGTATTATAAATAATGCTTTTTGATGATTCGTGTAAAATAACTGAAGATTAAAAGAGATATTAGTGAATACATTTTATCTGTCGTCAGATTGGTATATTCCGTTTTCAATACGCGTGCCCTCGGGGCAAAACACAGGCTACGGGATTCCATTTTAGAGGGGAAAAGGCGTTGCGTTCCTTGTATTATATATATGTATGTAGAGTGATTTGTGATGGACCGACTTGTATAATATTTTATTGGTAGAACTTCAAATTCCTATGGTTTATTCAACAATTTTCCAGTTAACCGATTCACCTCGCCAGTTTCATGGACTGTATCCTAACCAGTACTACCGGTAACTATTTCACAAAGACCAGCAACCTCTGTATCTGTATAGAATCATCGAAAGTACATGTATCTAACTAATGAGCAAAAGTTTTCGAGTGTGTGTGCGACTTAATTTTAAAGATGATGTTATTTGCGCGAAGTCCGATAGAGCACTTTTGAATGTTTTATTTTCCTTAATAGTCAATAATGAGTCTGGTAAAGCGTTCCAGTCACGGATATAGGTAAATTTCCAACTTGGGTAGCTAAACGGGGGGATTAACTGATTAAACTAAAGTGTTAAAGTACATAAACATGCATAACCTAGAAATACACCTATAATTTGAGGCACACGTATACAAATATTTATAAGTGTCAGTATTACTGTTTGTACTACCGATTTGGACTTGAGTGTCTTTGTTGACGTTAGTTTAGTTCCAGGATGTCATTGGTGTTGATCGGCGACGCTCCTCTTGTGTCTTCCATCCCAGCTGATGCATCATTTATGTGACGCTGCTTATCGTCCCATAGTCATTACAAACACATCTGACCGCACGTCTTAGCACGTTCTCAATTTTATCTATATCCTTTTGGAGGTGGGGGTTCTACACAGTGCTTGAATAATCAAGGATTGATCGAACGAGGGAGATGTACGCTTGTTACTTAAAGTTCTTGTTGCTGTGCTTCATGTTCCTCCATATGAATGCCAGAACGCTACTGGCCCTATTGCACATTCTGTTTATGTGTGTTGTCCATTTTAGGTAATCACTGATTTGCACTCCAAGGTATGGATTGTCCCGCACTTGTTTCAATGTGTGACCATTTAGAGTGTACATAGTTGTTCGGCATTTAGAAAAAGTGGTCCGGTTCCCTCCCCAATATTTCATTACATTAGATTTGGACTACGAAGATAGTACAGATCGGGAATAAGACTAGCCAATGCAGCTGCTGGCGAAAGACCAAGTTAATACTGGTTTATAATAAATTCCACCGTATATCTGGTTACATAAAGTTCAACCAGCCGCTTTGTATGACTGACAAATTGTTGCCAAAACGGCACAAACTCGCTGAAAATAAACATTCAAATATTTGTACGCGTCATATTAAATCGGTACTATATTCAATATTATGGTAAATTTACAAACTATAATAAGCATTGTGTCTAATAATGTATTATCGTATTTATCTTGATCAAATATGGGTTAAATTCATTGATATGTTGATTGAAGTTATTTTTACCAGTTATTGTTTACCGGCTAGGTCTTTAATTGACGTTTCTCGGTGTAAAGTACATAATCGACACAACCAGTTGTTCCAGCTATATACACACAGAGGAAACACAAACTACAAAAAATATTGAAATGGAGTAATTAGAACGTATTTTATCGCATGTTGAATTCGACTCATGTATTTTTTTTAACGCGCGTAAAATTTGGTTAGAAAAACATGCCCCCCCCCCCCTCTTATCTGTTTTATTTGTTAATATATATTTTTCTAAACTACATATCTGAAAAGGGCACGTTATCTAGTTTTAAAGGTAAAGATATTTAAAATCGATGGAGTAAAACGTGATTTATAACGTGTTAAAGTAGACGCATGTTTTCATTTTTTTTCCGCGCTCGATAATCGGCTTTTGTGATGATATAAACAGTGTAAGTATATTCGTTATCATGCATGTGCTGGATGGATCAACTGGGAATAGCGTATTCCCCGGCCCTATGCTATTTTAAACAAGAAAAAAGAAGTGATTCTACGGCCGTAGGGGTTTATTTTTTTTATTTATTGACGGATTTTTAACATATTGATATCAAATTAAAGATGACTCTCTGTAGTTTCTAAATATATAAAAATAATTGAAATTATGCCCATGCAAATATGAATTATAACGGTTCAAACACAGACTATTTTTCGAAAAAAATCTACACATTTTTGTGTTCGAATTCCACGGCCGTAGGGGTTTATTTTTTTATTTATTAACAAATTTTATAAAATTGATATAAAAAAAAGATGAAGCTCTCTAGTTTTAAAATATGCAAACATATTGAAAATCCGTTCATTAATTATAAAATAACGGCTAATTGAATATAGCACAATTTTCTCGACGTGAAATTATATTTTTAATGTGTTCGAATTCCACGGCCGTACCTGTTTATTTTTTTATTTTCCACCCAATTTTCTATTGTTTTATATCATTATAAAGATGAAGCTCTCTAGTTTCTAAATATGTAAAACTGTTCAATAATTCGTAAAAATGTTTACAAAATAAGGACTTAATTTTGATTGATCTTACCAAAAGCTTATCTCAGACGCTCCTACGCCCATGTAATAGAAAGCCACTAATGGTTGCTTTATGAAAGATTTGATGCAAATAAGCAATTTTAACCACTCTCGTTATCGCCCACTGACTATTTTTTTCTTGAAAAAAAAGCGCTAAGTTTCCTTCCAACATGCTTTGTGAATAATGTATAATTTAATTCACACGTGATCGAACTGTAACATCAACCAACTACAGCGTAAACATCAGTGAGGTGTTCGATTTTCGATTCGTTTTCATCAAATGCGAACAAATTTCAGGCTATTTAAGTAATAGTAGTGTTAATTCTATAGGGTTTTAATACCCTATAGAATTTTTGATGTAAAAATACTAAATAACTACCAAATGCCGAACTTCACCCAGATTTTGTTGAGATGATCATTGTATCATTGTTTCATACAGATAAGGTAAAAGTTGTGACCTATAGTGACTACGAAAGGTTTTTCTATGATTTGACCTTGTGACCTAGTTTTTGACCCTTGATGAACCAATTTTATTTTATTTTTGCAATACACCAATATGTGAGGCAGTCCCTTTAACAAGTGACCTTGTAATTTCCATCGCATAAACCCATATTGAAGATTTGTCTATTATTTCACCTAATGACCTAGTGTGTGACACCAGATGACCCAATATCGAACTTGATCTAGATGTGGTTGAGATGATCATTGTGACTGAGTTTCATAAAGATAAGGAAAAAATTGCGCCCTCTAGTGACTACGCAAAGTTTTTCTATGATTTGACCTTGTGACCTACATGAAGTTTTTGACCCCAGACAAACTATATAAAACTGGATCTAGACTATGTTCAGATGATCATTATGACCCTGTTGCATAAAGATTAGGTCAAAATTGTGACCTCTAGTGACTATGCAAGGTTTTTTTATTATTTGACTTTGTGACCTATTTTAATTACCCTGGCTGACCCAATATCGAACTTCACCCAGATTTTGTTGAGATGATCATTGTATCATTGTTTCATAAAGATAAGGTAAAAGTTGTGACCTATAGTGACTACGAAAGGTTTTTCTATGATTTGACCTTGTGACCTAGTTTTTGACCCTTGATGAACCAATTTTATTTTATTTTTGCAATACACCAATATGTGAGGCAGTCCCTTTAACAAGTGACCTTGTAATTTCCATCGCATAAACCCATATTGAAGATTTGTCTTTTATTTCACCTAATGACCTAGTGTGTGACACCAGATGACCCAATATCGAACTTGACCTAGATTTTGTTAAGATGATCATTGTGACTGAGTTTCATAAAGATTATAGGTAAAAATTGTGACCTCTAGTGACTACGCAAGACTTTTCTATGATTTGACCATGTGACCTAGTTTTTGACCCTGGATGGCCCAATATCGAACTTGGCCTAGATTTTGTTGAGATGATCATTATGACCGAGTTTCTTAAAGATTAGGTCTAAATTGTGACCTCTAGTGAATGAGCAAGGTTTTTCTATGATTTGACCATGTGACCTAGTTTTTGACCCCAAATGATCCAATATCAAAGTTAACCCAGTTTTTGTTGAGGTGATCATTATAACCAAGTTTCATAATGATTAGGCCAAAACTGTGACCTCTAGTGACAACACAATATTTTTCTACGATTCAAGCAAATTGTAGACAGATGACAGACGAAGAGTGATCACAAAAGCTTACTCGTGACAGGTGAGCTAAAAACTGACAACTCGCATAACGTCATCGAATTTCAGTGCATGAACTGGTGTTTTACCCGAGTTGTTTCCTAGGTCTCAAACCGAATTCTGTTATATGAGAAGATAACGCTTGAAGGGTATGATGAGTTACATCACAAGTTGTCGTAAATACTTATCTACACATTTTTACACCCAAAAAACTGTACTGGTAGAGAGGTTGCTTGCGGTCACCACGTTTTGTATGTTGAGTTTATGCTTTAACAGTATTCAGAATTGTCATTATGAGTTGTTCTTTGTTGTGTTTTTCCATGTCCCTAACAGAAAGTATATTTTCGACAATATCTTTTTCACCAATATTATCCAAGCATTTTTGCTGGCACTCACACTCAAGTCTTAATGTGATCGTTTTTTCAGGATCAATGTTTGGCTTATTAAGATCCTCATTAACTTGTTCCAGGAATTGTGTCACTGAGTAATCATAATAAGAATGAGTGTCATCATCAGCTTCATAATAGAAATCATCTTGAACGGGTCTACTTTGGTCATGCATTCCGAAATGATTATTGAATAATGCATTTATCTCCTACAAAACAATCAAATTGATTCAAATAGGTGTAAATTGGCTACATTTGATAGTAAGGTACTTAAAACAAGTTATATGAACACTGTATAATAAGCTACCAGATAGTGTTAACTTTGACACATCTTAGTACACATTTGTTGCCAATGGTTACGCTCATACTTGAGGATGAACGGGTAAAATAAACTAACCACACAAATCACACACTGCCAATTTTTCCTCTAAAAGTTTACTTTTAATCCTGCAATTTGAATTCTCATCATAAAGCAATTAAAGGCCAATAAAGCAATTCAAGGTCTAGTAAAGTTACTTTGGTATCGTATACAAGGACCAGAAGTGTGAAATTGAGACATAATTCATAAGGTGATCCAGAACATTTCACATGGGTAAAACATCACATAAGTACAGTATATTCAGTACAATTTATTTCATGAATAAACATTAATATTATTTTCATTGACATATATTTATTGTGAAAGAATTGTTGTGATCCAAGGAATATAGCTGGAGACACGTGCATATACACCAGGAGAGTTAGGGGCAGCACATCCCTCACCAAAGGAGACCGCTCCAAGAACAGTATACTTGTCTGAAATAAAGTATATAAACTTAATAATATCAGTAATGTAAACAAAGCATTAGAATGTACAAAATGTTAGAATGTGCATTAAATATGTGAATGTGCACAAAAATTAAAATAATAATTCAATATGTGAATGTGCACAAAAGATTAGAATGTGCCAAATATCAAAATGTGCACAAAATATCTGAATGTACACAAAATATCAGAATGTACACAAAGTGTTAGAATAGGCACAAAATATCAAAATGTGCTCGAAAGTTTAAGCATGTGCACAAAATATCAAAATGTGCTCGAAAGTTTTAACATGTGCAAAAAATATCATAATGTACACAAAGTGTCAGGATGTACAGAAAATATCAAAATGTTACCAAAGTATCAGCATGTACACAAAATATTAGAATGTACACAAAGTGTACACAAAGTTCCAGAATAAGCACAAAGTTTCAGACAATAGTAAAACAAGCCCATTTTATTTCAAACAAAAAACACACTGGTGAATACATGATATAATTCACGACACATTTTACCTACCATTTATTTTGCAAACCAATGGTCCGCCAGAATCGCCGGCACATGTATCGGTACCCCCAGCAAGATAACCAGCACACGCCATGTTTCTTGTTAATGTTCCTTTATACAACCTTTCACATACACGTGTATCAACTAGAGGTATTCTTGCAGCTCTTAAATAACTACTTCTTGAAGCTGAAAAAAAGACTGAAATACTTTTAGTTTGTTCAACTAATTCAAGTAAAGTTAAAATAGTATATGGGCAAAACATCACTGGATACTGGCTGGTTGTTATTTAGTCACAATTGATACTGGTTATTTACGCAACCTTTTTGGGGGTTGTTGCAATAGCTGAATGGCCAAATGGGTTTGTACTTCACAATGCTAGGCGATGGCACCTTTCAGTATAGATTCCAATCCTTCAATAGTAACATTGATACTGGTTAATTACACAATCTATTTTGGGGTTGTTCCAATACTGGCATACCGGTAATGCATTTGTTCTTTGCAAAGCTACGTGATAGCACCGTTTGCTATAGGTTTGAATCCCACAATATGTATTTGTTTATCTCATGAATTAGCAGATTTTCCTGAAAGGAATTTCCTTTTTTTTGGCTTTCTTTATATAATAGCATATCCCGCTAGCTCAGTTGTACGTGAGTACGTTGAGTGGTTTGATTCCCAAGTATAAAAGGTTATGATCTTCTGTGACATTGGACATGATCATGTTACATCGTATTTGCATCAGGTCTGAAATAAAATATTGTTTGTTTCTCCTACCGAGACCCATGTCATATTACAGGGTTAGGTATGCAGGTAAAAACGTTTGAAAAAATTATTTGCTATTTACAAATGTGTACTATATAATCTGTTTTATGGAAGTAATACCAAACGACTCTCACTCATTAGTCCCAAAGAATTTTTTCTCTGATTTCTGGTAGGGGCAATTATGCCGAGTAGGAAGCAACATTTTATTTTAGGCCTGATAGAATGAGACTATGTTAGAGTATACTTACAATCCTCATTTTCTCCCCATCCAGATATCAGACATTTCAATCCAGGCTGATAAACTGTGGTTATGTTAGGTAGACAAGCTGGCTGTACATAGTCATTGAATACAATACCACGACCATTTACAGGAATCAGTTTTACCAAGGCTATGTCATTATCAAAACTAAAACCTGAACAAATATATACATGTATTTATATAATATATATGTATTTATATAATATATATGTATTTATATAGAATGCTTGTTGATTCGAGTGTAAATCCATCCCTCTACAATTCAGGGTGGCCATAAAAAATGAAGAATGAAATTCCTGATTTTCCATAACTGTTCGCGGAGTTTGCAACTCAGATACAGTTGAAACAAGACTGCGTTCAATAAACGCTTATGCCCCCCGTGGAAGCCTTGTCCATAAAGTCTAAGTCCAAAATTAGGTCAAGGTGAAGGTCAAAATGGGGTTAGGTGATACTGGCGTGTGGAGAGTGTTCATACACAACATCCATGCAAGTATGAAAGCTTTGTAGCAAGCCATATTAATGCTAGAAGAAAAGGTCAATTTGGGTTAACCAGGACAGACGGACGAACGGACGGACGAACGGACGGACAGGTGAATCACTATATGCCTTCCCATCTATCGATAGGGGGGCATAAAAATTGCCTCCTTATATAAGCCTAACCTTTACCACCAAACTCATTATTCATGCCTTTCTTATAATAAACACATATTGCTAACAGTCTGTTTGAATAAATACATCTTTTTGATAATGTCATGAAGAGAAGCTACCAGTAGACATTTTTCCCTATATGTATGTATGTCAGTCAGCTCGGTTAGAACTTGGTTCTGCATGTTGTCTTCATTAGTTAAATAAATTTGCAAAAGGTTTCGTGCAATTTAGCTCAGGCACTCAAAGGTTATGGAGCAGACATGGAATGGAAGGCTCAAACCTTTGACCTTGAACTGTGACCTTGACCCCACATGCATGAAAGGTGGGTTCTGCACGTCATCTTTGTTAGTTATACATTTGATAGAAGTTTCATGCAATTCAACCCAGGCGTTAAAAAGAACAAACAAGAAATGTAAGGCTCAACCTTTGACCTTGAACTGTGACATTGACCTTGAGCTGGCATCATTGGAACAATACTTACTGTTGTAATTAGGATGTACATGTACTTCTTCTACATCAAACTCTTGTTCATATTTATCCATATGTCCAGTGTGTAAATCACCTGTACGGACAACAACTTGACCTTTACTCAGGTCTCTGAAAAAATAATCAAAATCTTTTTCAAATCTAATTTTTGCACATGACATTCAGATAAAAGGGGGTCTCTGGGTGAGTGGTGAAGAGATTGAATTCAAATCACATGCCACATTCCTCAGTCAGTTCAATGCTCACCCAGGTGTAGACTTTGTATAAGATATAATACTGCCACCTCGCCAACATTTCAACACCAAACCTGTAGTCCTTGAAGGAGCACTCCGTGTTAAGTGCTTCAATTTGATTTCCCTTCAGACCATTGTCAATGATAATACATGTATTGACCTGTCAACTAAGACCACCATTTGCTGTTTCCACGGTACTTTAAATATTTGTCATGATCATGAACAGTTTGTGATGTATTATGGTAGATTGTTGTATAGAATTACATTTTGATGCATTTAACATCTGGATTATCATTAGACCAGTTTATGAAATTTATATTTTGTTGGGTAATTCTAACTGGATTAATGATTTCAATATGCAAACTTGACACTTTATAATGATATCATAGCTGTAGATATAATACATTCATTGAAAGTTATATTTGACTTATATGTCTCTCAGATGTCATATATTGTACTTATATTTTATGTTTCAAATAAGTAACTCTTATAGTTTCGGAGTTCGATAGAAGAACAATTATTAGGAAATTAAATAAAGGGAAATAACTCCGAAATGGTACCAGCTAGTTATGGTTCTTAGTCACCCCACTATTCCTAGATGCCATCTAATACTGTTTCAAGTTTCAACTCAACCAATTGAATACTTTTGAACTTATGCTCTGGCAAAAACAAACGTAAAAAAAAACATATAAAGGGAGATAACTTCAAACTGTGCTTTATTATATAAAGTAGTTGTGGTTCTTGGTCATTGCACTTCTCCTAACTGCAATCTATTCATATATTATCAAGTTTCAAGTAAATACCTCTGATAGCTTTAGAGTTATGCTCTGGACAAATATTTGAGACAGAAGCTGACTTTCGGCAGGGGATAATGATAATGACTTTATGTTATTAATCAAACTGTCTCGAAGTGTAGAGCAATGTATTTGTCAATGTTCTATTTTACCTGAAGCAATGTGCAGCACTGAGTATCCAATATTCTCCAATGATTGTCCCACCACATTGATGTACATGGTAACTAAATAAACTTCCCATACGACGTCTTATACCCGCCTGCCATGGATACATTCCATAACTTGCCTGGGTACCACCGTAAATTCTTCCACGTTTCTTGTACAATGCAAGGTCTAGGTCAGTCAAATCTTCAAGGTCATCATCCCCAAGGTCACTTGAATCGTTATCATCCACATCTCTTCGTGCTCGATTGATTTCCAACGGTCTTTGACCACAAGATGCACCAAAGTCAAACCCTCCTACAAGCACATTACAGATTGTCATATAACGCTTTAGTACCGAAACTACACAAAATACAGGTTTTAAAACAAAGGTCAACAACTCCTGAAGAAATAAGCTTCATAACCAATTCCATATCCCATAAAGATATCTAACCCACAGCAGAACAAAATGGTGGAAATAAACAAGAGATGTTTGTAAAACATTTATACCCCAATTTGCTGCCAAATGGTCATTAATGTCAAAGTCATGACAACCTCGACATTTGACCTATTGACATAAAAATCAACAGGGGTCATCTCTACAGTTCCATGTAAAGTTTGAGGATCCTAGAGCCTGTTGTTGAATAACAGACAATAAACCATTTGGTCTACTGACAGACCAATTAGTTTATACTAATTTATTTTCAATCAATTGTGAAACAAGTTTTTCCAACTTATTTTAATCACTATCGACACCACATTCCTTATGTTATCTATCGCCACAAGGGTATGAAAGAAGAGAAGCCTGATTCCCTTTAATGTTGAGCGTCTAGCAAGGGAAATACTGGTACCATTTTTATATCGTCTTCATGACCTGGGATCGAACCTGATCCACACAAATGGGATTCTCTACGGCTAGGCTATCAAGGTGGTCTATAGACATATGTATACCACAGTGTAACCACTAAATGTTAATATACGTATGTTATGTATCTTGTGTATGGGCCGGTGGCCTAAAACATTTTTCTGTATAAACTGGAGAAATATTCAAGGTTGTGGCTCAGCTTACCTGAACATTGTGATATGTTACAGAATTCCCACCTAACGTTTGGATTTGTTGTATAACACCACAGAGTTGGGTCGCCATCAGGTGCTCGACAATGATTGGCTGCACCTGTAACACTACCATCAGGGAACAAACTGTCACTGGCGTGATATTTGTGTTTGTGAGGGGTGATCAATGACCACTGTTGACATGTGTTCCCTGACAGTGTCACTGATGATTTCCCGGTATAATTTGATGCAACACTGAAACAATCCCCTGGTAATAACAACAAAACTGAATTAGTACAACAGTCAAAGTATACACATTACAATAGATTATACATACTTTCTCCTTATATTTATCCTACCATTTTTGAGCAAATTATTATCTTGAAATTATTAACAAGGTTGAAAATAATTTTTTCACACATTTGTTGATGTGTTCCACTGAGACAGCCGTAGGTCCATCTTGCTAATTCTGGATTACATCTATTGACACATGTAAGGCTTAAAGGTTAACTTACTTTTACATATAGGAATATGACAATATTCCCATCTTTCATCCGGATGTGTAGTATAGCACCAAGGTTGAGCATCACCATCTGGGGTTCTACAGTAATTCTTGGCAGCAGCTACCGTACCATCAGGATATGCTGAGTCATTATGGTGTTTGTGCGACTGTGGAGTGTTAAGTACCCAGGGCTGACACTCGAATCCATTCTCTGTCACTGCAACTTGTCCCATATATGGTTTATCCCTTGTCATGCAGTCTGAAAAGTACATATCCCGTCATTGCTTGAGAACAACCACGTAAAATATCACAGATTCCAGTCAAAAACTTAACATTTTTACATAAAACATCCTGTACATTGGTTTCAATAGCCAAGTACTCTTAAAAAAGTTTATGTGAAATCATCTTCAAAAAGGTGCACAACATTTCATGGAATTTGGTTTATATGCAATTTAATGGAAGAAAATTTATTGAATGTGAAATTTCAAGGTCAATTGAAGTGCTCAATGTGGAGCACAAAATATTTCATAACAATACACTGTAAACATCTTACCAGTAGTAACGGTGACTGGTTCAGGAGTTGTTGTAGTTCTTGTTACCATGGCTACAGTTGTTGTCTCCTGGTGATGGTGGGGTATGTTACATTTCACAGCAGCATCCTCAGTATGATCACAGTTATGAACTAACCAATCATCATGTGTACATGCCTCTATGTTCTCCTCATCACCGATACATTGTACATTGTCCAGGAAGATAGGCAGGTACTCACTGCCGGCACCATAGAACTCTCCATCCAATGCAGCACCACCACTAACAACATACAAACATTGTACATGTATTACTTTCACAGTACCACCATTAACAAGTAATTGAGAATTGCAAGCAATACAGAAGTCCCCTACCGGTTTGAAGCCATTTTCAATGTTTTTAGATGTGCATAATCCCCTTATTGCCCCCTATCTACATATGAAGTTTCATAAACCTAGCTTGGAAACTGAATGAGTTATGGCAGGATCCAGATTTGGGCATATTTTCACTCTTTCTGTCGCCATAGCAACCACAATTTTTATCAGAATGAAAATATTTTTAGACGTGCATAATCCCCTTATTGCCCCCTATTCACATACCAAGTTTCATAAAACTAGCTTGGAAACTGTTTGAGTTATGTCAGGATCCAGATTTTTTGACGGACTGACTGACTGACGGAGGGCAAACCTATAGTCCCCTCCGGTCAAAAACCGGTAGGGGACTAACAACACACAAATTTGTATTATTTAGTATAATAGTTACATGGTTTCTAAAACAATTTGCAAGTCTATAAAGCAACGCTCAATAAGATTTTTCCTTGTGAAATTTTGGCCAAAATTGTCTACAAACACCTGGGTTTTTTTTCGCAGTGGTTATCAATGGTATTATTGTGACATTTTCCCCAACATGTCCCCCCTAAAAATCCCTTTCCCAAAATATGGCTATGTTATACTTGGACTTATTCATTTATAACTACATAATCATAATATAATAAGACTGAGCCTTAAGGCTTAAATGTAATGAGCTCAAGACACAATGAATCAACCCTAAACAATGAACATGAGAATTTAACTCTGTACTTAAATGTTTCATATACGCAGGTTTAATACCGTTTCCTAACAAGACATACGGTGGCTGTTTCACCAAGCAACTTTCCTGGACTGTTTCCTAACGAGTACTAACTAATCTTTTACAAGGAACCAGCAACTTCTCCACATGTAGAGGAAAATCAACATTGTTGTCACATTTTAAGACTAGCAGCGATTGAGAATTAAACCCTGATGGCCAAATTACAAATCAAGCACACAAACACAGATCACTAACATGATTACCTGAAACCTAGCATACGACAGATGACCTTGGCGTCCCTATCATCCCAGTTATCATCACAGATCGTACCGTTCTCACCGTCCCGTGTTAGTATGACACGACCACTGTACGGTGTAGCTCCTGCTTCAAGGCTCACACTCACACCTGATTACATAGGCTGATTTATTAGTACAGGTCAATGCAGATTAAACAGCAAAAACAACATAATAAGTGTCAAACCAAAAGGACCATACTATATTTGGGTTCTGTTCGTCTGTTAGCAGAATATGTAAATGTAACTTATCCAACTGTTTCAAGAAGAATTTAAAGATTAATGATTAAAAAGGATATACAGACTTTTAGTGTAAAGGTCAAAGGTTATTTCATATTCCTACCAAGAATAATTGCCCTTGGTAATGTTTGTTATGAATGGAAACTTCTTATAGAACAGTTTTTTTATCAAATTATTTTAAACTGATCTGTATCATCAAACATGTTAATGTATTTTTTTATGTTTCTGATTACATGTTTCCTAAACATTTTTTATGTGTCCAGCACATTTTGCTTTACCCGACAGTCATTTTACAGAAGATAAGTACAAGTACTCACCCTCAGTATCAGCCATACATATTACACCAACATCCTCATCATGTCCACAGTTCTGATCACGAGGTCCATAATGTGGACAATCTCCGATAATGTTGGTCTCGTTACCATGACAACTGACATCATCCATCCATATTGTTCCATTACCTTGTCCAAACAAGCCCTTTGTTGCTGTTACACCAGTGCTAAATGTTAGATAATTATCCGTATACAAATACAGTCCAGTCTTATACAGTCTTATACTTTGGTCATAAATCCGTGGCTAATCAAACTGGTGCCTGTAGAGACACCAGCTAGTCATTGGGGCAGTGACAAAATATCAAGGCATAATTTTACAACAATGAAATTTATCATGACCATCCAATGCCCTGTTGATGTATGCCCAACAGCTTAGGGGCTTGTTATAATCATCAACAGGTAATTTGCTGGTAATGGAATGACATTGGCTGACGTCTGACTAATGCCCCCAACAGACATCATCTAGGTATACCAAGGTATTTTAAGCAGCCATGATCAATGGATGCATAAAATGTGCTTCATCTTAAGAAGTTTTTACTTCAAGTATAAGCAGCATAATAATTATACGACCAGAGATGAATTAATTGAGGCCATTGAAACAAAACATTGATAGCATTGATGAATTATCATTTTGAGATAACCAGTCTTCGACTGATAGCCAATGGATGAAAAAGTCAGACGTAGTTTGTTCATGTTAGACTGAGACAATCATAAGTGTTTGTTCATCCGTTTTTACCCTGCCGGATTGACCGAGAACCTTTGACTTCAAGAGAAGGGACAGTTGTGTGGTACACGGAATCCAGGTGCAATACCCTATCATTTTATGACTCCTCAGTTCTTTAATCTGCCAGATGTATAGCACCGAAACATATGGTTACTAATCAGCCCTGTGTTCAACAAAGGATAATGTGACACACGTTTTGTACCTGTATCATAACTGGTACGAAATGTGCCTCATGTAATTGTTTGTTGAACGCAGGACATTTTATCTCTAGTTGAGTGGGAAACACTGAAAAGCATTTCTTCAATGACATAATGTGTAATGTGTAGCACCCATACATGCAAAATATGAAATAATCTACCTGAAGCCCAGCATGGTACAGACAACCTTAGCGTCTACATCATCAAACTCGTCATCACATACAGTACCACGTACACCATTCAATATGATCTCAACCCGTCCTTCATACACGTTATTACCATCAACAAGTTCTACATTTGTCACTGGAAAAACAATCAACATCTAAATTAAATCAACTGCCAATACTTGAATACAGATTAAGCCTAGGTCCCACTGAGCATTTTTTGCCTCGGTGATGTACACACGATGACAATTAATGAGCTTTAGAAAGCATTGGGAACATGGTCTTTGAAGAAGTCATAAGACAATTTGAAAATTTGAGGAATCATGATGAATTGGGAGGCCCCAGGAGAACTAATGACGTGTTCCCTACTTTATGTGTCGGTCCAACTGTCTCGAGGATGTACTGCCGATGCAAATCAGGAGGTTCCACAATGTCTGAGGGAAGCTCCCCTATGAGTCGAGGCGTAGGGGACAGGTTCTGCAAAAACATCTGGAGTAACAGGGGCCATTGGGAGAAATCATGTTGCTGATGAGGAATTCCTTAGTGGGACCTAGGCTTTAGTTAATACAAGTTAGAAGGGTTTCTGACAATGGGCCATAACTCAATATTCATTCAACCTAAAATTCCTGCCAATATGCACAACTAGACTCAGTACCAACTTTTCATATGAAGTTCCATTTAAATCTGACCAACGGTTAAGGAGAAAAAGCACAGACAAATTTTGTGACAGGCAGACGAACTCACTATATGTGGGACAATGGGAGACATGAGAGCTTATCCAAAATAAGGATTCAGCAATTTTCTGAAGAGGAATCAAATACAGTTGAACCCTAATAATGTGATTTAGAGTGAACTTGAATACAGACTTCTTTGTCATTAAGGTTTTGAGGGTTTTATAATGAATGATTCCACTGTTTGTTTGTTTGTTTGTTTGTTTGTTTGTCTGCAACATTCATAAATGCTTGGTCAAGTTTTTCCCTGCCAGATTTGTGAAAGACCACTTGATTTTGAGGGTTGCAACAGTTTTGAAACTTTATTAAATATTACAATGACCTTATTGTTATCAATCCTATACTAGATAGCCCTGCCTTTTCATTTTCATCAGTATACAATTATACATCACTAATAATTTTCCAATAACCAGTATAGAATTACAGTCATGTCTTGATTTAAACGACACCTGGTATACTGACAAATTCATTTACTAACATCATGTTTTGGAGACAAATGTATTAAAATGCTCTTTGAATCAATTCAGAAAATGACATATTCGATACAACAATATTTTGCTTGGAAACAAACAACATTGTTGTATCGAGACCTGACTGTATCAGGATCATGCAGGAAAATTGAATAGGTGTATATAAAAGTGATAGCGGCGATAGCTCAGTTCAATACCCGGCATGGTAACTGGACATGTTTGTAAATATTTATAATATTTCCCGCTGTATCTGACCATCTGTACTGCTAAGTAGCTGGGTAAAGGTGCCAGGAAGCTGTGTATCGGTGCTATACACCGGGCACATTAAAGAAACAGGCGGTCTATTTCGAAATAAGAGCTAGGTGCACTTCTGCAGCGCCGGACATGCCTGTATCTAATGTCCCTCCCTTCAGGGACTTTCTCTCAGTCTGTCCCTCAGGTCAGATCTGTATCTGCACTGGTAGAGGATGCACCTGCGCCCTTGTGGCTGCAACACTGTAATATAAAGTGCCTTTGAACGTGCATTCCCATGAAAAAGGCCCTATATAAATCTAGTATATTTTTATATTTAAGTGGAACAAAACTAAGTAAAGTTTTGTGAATTTACCACAATCTGCTTCATCGGAACAATTTCCACACTGACACTCGGCATCACAGACTTCATTGAGTGAGATGCAGGTATGATCATCTGTACATTGAAATTCCTTGCTGGGATCTTCACACTCTGGTATCACATCTGACAAATGGAAAAAAAGAAACATGAAAGTTTTATAAAACAAGGGACATAACTCTTGATGAAACTCCCAAAAAGAAAACTCTGATGAAACTTGCTTCCTGTAAAATTTCTTGTTCATAGCTAGAATACTTTTGGAGATAAATGGTACAAAATGTGCACATTGATTCCAGTTCTAAATTCATTGACACAATTTTGCAAATACACAGTACCTACCAAGAGAAATACATTGTCTTTTGGTAGATGGCTGTTGCTCTAATAATTGCTGCAACACAAGATGTTTTACAATGCTGGCAAACAAAATAAGATATTTTCGTTACTTTTCATAATTTTCAAAGTAATGAGTGATGCTGCTCTTTCTCTATGTAAGAATAGTTTTTCCCACCTACCTAACCTATTTTTTGAGGGCAAGTTACGCAAATATTTTTTTATTATGCATAAATATACTACAACCTCGTAAAACTCACAGGTTTCTTGTGAACACTGTACAGCAGCTACTTCCCATGAGTAACAATCATGATTCTTCCATCCAGCGTGATCACATTCACCTATAGATTCTTCCTGTCCTGTACAATCAACCTCGTCCAGTAGAAAACCTCCACTACCTTGGCCGTAAATTAATCGTGATCGCGCTTGAGATTCACTGAAAAAATATCAGCAAAAGTCAACTTAAAGAACATCTGAACAATTCGGCCGTCCTAAAGAAAATATTTTTTGTATTTCACAGAATTTCAATCTTTTACTGAACCTAAACTCAGTATTTACACATTATACCAGGGTACTGTTTTATCAAAGCAATTACGCTAGCGTAACTCTAAGTTTTCCTTAAATATTGCGTACGTCGATAATATTTGCGCAAATGCGTTTTACTAAGATATTTTTTCTCATGTTCTGTCGTAAGTATTGGCGTAATTCTATGCAAGGTCGGAGTAAGCGTAAGTATCAAATATGAACGTAATGAGGAGTTTTTGCCACACACTGTTGATTTTCGACCGTCACTTGTTGTTATAGACCGTGATTAGTAATATAAACATGTTTTATCATCAAAACTTATCGAACTTTTATGTATATTTATTCACTCTGGTTCCCGTTATATTGGTAATATTGTGGCCCGGTCTACGTTCAATATTTTTACGTAAATGTATGCAACAACTTGCGATTGTTTAGTAAAACACACTTAAGGATTTGCGTAAGTGACAAATATATGCGCAAACTTACGCGACATTTACGCAATGTTAGTAAAACAGTACCCAGGTCAATAAACATACACATTTTTAATGGTCAAGAAGGTGGTCTTACCATGGAGGTGTATAAGTAATGATTAACCCAGAATATACATTGTACCAGGTGAATAAATATACCTGTTTACAATGGTTCAAATGGTGGCCTTATTAGGGAAGTTTAATTGTATATATGCAATAACTTACCCAGTATATCCGAGCATCCTACATACAACAGTGGCATCATTGATATCCCAGTTATCATCACAGATCACACCCCATTCACCTTTATAAAACACCTCAACACGACCCACTAGATCCGTACCACCAGCCAGACGTACAGAAACAGTGTCTTCACCTGTAATATCAGATATATTCATGATTACATATGGCATCATAAAAAGTCACACATACAGAACTATTCATATGAACAACTATGCTGCATAAAACAGATGTTTTTAAATATTGATGAGCCATTGGAATTCATTTATCTGTTGACCCTCTTCTTTCCAAGGGAACTAGAGCTGTCGCCATTCCGCAGACTAATATACCCCGCCGGCAAAGGGCCATAATTTTGCCAAAATGCATTGCAGCGCAAATTCCTTTCTTCATACACATCTATAATTATGTTGAGGTTGTTCATCTGTGAAAGTTTGGGCGAAATGCTGCCAAAACTGTAGGAGGAGTTGCGTCCACAAGAATGCGTCTACAGACAGACGGACAGACGGACGGACGGACAAGCTGAATCCAGTATACCCCACTAACAATTACAAATCGTTGTGCGGGGGTAAAATAACTGGTTACTGATGCCGAGTGCAAATTCACAGATATTTACATTAACTGCGAACCAAGCAATTATGTGAAATCTCAGGCTGACAAAATGAGGATGTCACCCTATGCCGACGTCACAACAGCCTTGAAACAGCCAAAAACCCGTACAAATCACATTTTGAGGCACCTTGTTGAGTAATAGCTAGTGTTTTGTGTGACAGTAATAAGACTGTCCTGTAACTGTTTTATGAAATCTTAAGGCCACAAGATGCATGCAACATCGTAAACCAAATTCTCAACATACAAGCATCGTACAGCAGCCTTACAACATTTACAAACGGGTAGTCAGGGAAAGTTGAAAGTCCATATAATTATGTTTGTTTTTCTGGCAATATAAAACAAAGAGAGTATATTACCACAGTCAGCTTCATCAGAGAAGTCTCCACATTGATTACTGCCATCACAGACATTATGCTGACTGATACATCGACCATTATCACACTCAAACATTCCAATACATGCATCTGTAATATAAACAATACACAGGTACGATCAAACCAACAGTCACCTGAATGAAGTGTGCATGTAATGAATATGATTACTACTTCAGGAAGCCTGGCTGAGCATCAAACGTTTGACAGTAATTACAGTATAACCTGGTTTATCCAGCACCCCACAGACTGGCTGAGCCAGCCAGATAAAGCAGTGACATATCATGAATTTAAAGGATCACTCCAAATATATGTTTTGTTATTTAAAAATGTTTGTCTAAACTCAAATAGAAACATTACTTGGCACTTACTTGCAGGAATGTCATTTAATTTATTCGGATTTGGGAAAATGTTGACAAATTGTTATTTTATAAACCAATGATGAATTCAGAATGTAACATTTCAAGAAATCATAGGAACACGCAAACCATAGCAATGAAAAATAATTATAAAACTGATTTTTCTCACCAAGTTGTGAAATCAACTCATAGACATTTTCAGTCCTAGATGACCTAAAGTCTACATCCCCAGAATTTTGATCGGATAGCTTACATTTTCTTGTGATAGGACTAAATGAGAATGTTTTACAGACAAAACGTGTTGAGTTCAAACAATGTTGTGCACACTGAAAGATAAAGAATTTTATAACTCGTATCGCAAATTAATATCATTATACAATGTCTCATTTTCTGTTAAGAGGAGTAATAAATCAAGAATATGGCATGCAAGTACCTTAAATATATTAACATTTTATAAAACACAATCACTCTAGCATCAAACTACAATTTAATGTATTCATAAATAAGAATAACAATATGCACAACTAGGCTTGGAACCAACTATTCATGTAACATTTCATTGAACTCAAACTGATGGTTAAAGCGTTCAATGTCAAGTGTGAACACACTTTGTGATATCCATTCATCCAACAGCACATAGTCAATATACATTTCATACATGATGCAAAATATCGATTACAAAAGAATTCAAGCACCTGGTTAACTTTCTATAAAATTTGGAACTTTTAATATTTTCAACTTTATACATGAACAGATCACTTACTGTCTCATTGGTAGCTCCAGCATATGTCTCAATCACGTGACCATTCACAGAATATCCCGTTGTCATTTTAAAATGTGTCAGCATGTAGTCTGAAATGATGGAGAGTACTAGTAATTGGCTATATTTGGTGTGTGAATCATTATCATGAAATTGTTCTCTCAAAATTGCCAGGGGTCCATTTGCCTAAGCAAAACGCTACAGAGCGCCTTTATTCAGTAACCTCCAGTTCAATTAAATATAGAAGGCATGGACTACCTTTCGTGGAAAGTGCTACGTAGCGCTCGCCAACTTTAACAGTCTCCAGGTATGAGATCAGTTCAGTATCTCTTGGTCTACAGTGTAGCAGTGATTACCAAGCTGTGGTAACTGTAAAATGGTAGGGTGCAGTCACAAACAATGAGACAGTATTTTGTAATGGATATTTTTTCAATGGCTTTCAGGCGAGTACTTGCTATGAATATCCATAGGTGAACTTGACACCGAATGTGATGGCAACAGCTGACCTTATGAAAGATGACATGTGAATTGATGATATGTTATTTTGTTGACCAATAAAAGGATCTAATTTTGGCTGTAAAAACATTGAATATATTGCATAATCCAATGGATAACTTGTAAATGTCTGTCTAACAACATCCATGTCAAACAATCTCTAACAAAAGATAAGCCTGGTAATAATGGCTATTTTTGATCAGGTGTAGGGTCAACTGAAGATGTCCGTCCATGCGTTTCATGACTGATCAGTGTAAATTTCATATGAAATACGAATGTGTACATACGACAGTTCTGTTCTTCATCCTCCCCATGTACACAGTCTGTTTCCATATCACATATCCATTTCGACGATATACACCTATAACAATATATACCAATATGAATTAATATTATAGGGGTTAAAATTAATTGGCCCAAACTCGGGGACAGCACAAAAAGTTCACTTACAAATGTACTAATGCAGCGGACAGTATATAACTAGAAATTAACTTTTAAATCTGTTGGGAGTTCCAGTTATCAAAGTTTTGCTTAGGTCTAGAAACAAATATCATTGTTTAGAAACAGCTAACAATGCAAGGGCCTATCACCCTAAAGCCTTAACCAGAGTACAGAATTAGTAAGATTTTTATTTTGTGACCCTGATTAGACCCTGTGTCTTCACAAATTGACCTAGATTTCACAGAGGCTCACATTGTCACCAGGTTTCATCAAGATTAGGTCAATAGTGTGACCTCTAAAGCACATCCAAGGTTTTTCGTTGCTTGGGCGTAGATACCTTCTTTTAACCCCAGATAATCCGGTGGGGACCTTTGTCTAAATTTTACTGAGATGATCAATGTGACCAAGTTTCATACTGATTGAGTCAAAATTGTGACATCTATAGTGTGTTCACAAGCAGTTGTATGTGAAGGTGAGCTAAAAATGTACAATAACCCTGGTCCCGATATCACAGGGTTTGATTCAATAACCATGACCCCTATATTAGGGGTTTGGTATCAATCACTTTTCAATTTGATTATATATCTGAACTTCACAACCAGGTTAAATGTAGACTTACGATTTATCATTGCAAGTAAATTCATCCTCTTTACATGTTTCTGAAAAATCAAAACAAATTCATGATGAATCTAATTAAATGAGTCACCATAAAATCTCTAGACTACTAAGATTGTATACTTTGGTTGAAACATATTTTAATTATGATATCACACAGATGAATACATTATGTTAAGTTCAACTAGAAGGGTTTTTGACACAAAGATATGTGTCTTCCACAAGGCCAAGTAACTCCAGCAAAAATCAATTGACCTTAAATTCCTGGCAACTTGCACAACTAGGCTTAGTAACAAGCATTTGTCATAAGAAGTTTCATCGAAATTGGACAAGTGGTTAAGGAGAACCAGCCCAGACAAATTTTGTGACATCCATCCAGCACAAAATCTATATGTCTCCCTCACTATAAGTGGAAAACATAATTTGTTATGAAACAGATTCAATATTTTACCACAAGATCTCTAGATTACTATGAATTGAGTACTTTCGTTGAAACATATTCTTATTAAGAACATATAAAGTGGTGACAATATCTCTAGATTACTTAGTCTGAGTACTTTGGAAGAAAGACATGTTTGTTAAGATGGCATAGAGTTTCAAACATTATGTTAAGTATAAATGTTTGTAAGATTATGAAAGAAGGGTCATCAACACATAATGTGTAGTATTCTCCTATATAGATGAGTGAGTACTTAAGTCAGGATATAACTCATCACTACTACATTGTACAAATATGTACAACTTTGTGATAATGAAATAAAACACCCAACACTTCAACAAATACAAAAGCATAAGAACAGGTAAATATTTATGACAATATGCACAAATATGCACCAGCTATTCATGTAAAGTTTCAATGCAGTCTATCCAAAGTTTATGGAGAAGAAGCACAGACAAACTGACTTTTGACTATCAACAGGCAATAACTCTCTGTGGCAATAATCATTCAATAAAAATGTCCTGACAATATGCACAACTGTTCATGACTTTGAAGTTTCATTGAAATCCAACCCATAGGTTAAGGAGAACTCTGACATCCAGACAGA
Organism: Spisula solida; assembly: GCA_947247005.1. Lineage (NCBI taxonomy): Eukaryota > Metazoa > Mollusca > Bivalvia > Venerida > Mactridae > Spisula > Spisula solida. Next base: position 48,356,756 of record OX365944.1, on the reverse strand, counting down.
CATCCATCCAGACTGATGTTCAGCTCAAAAACAATAAGTCTCCCTCAATTTGAGAGACGTCTCCCTCAATGTGAGAGACGTCTCCCTCAAAGTGAGAGACATAAATATGTGGGTACCAGTCTATTTTCTTTGCACACTATATTCTAAAATCAGGGATCCTACTGAAGCATAATGCCCAATCCTGTAAATGAGTCGCAAGTCTGTTTTGAGTGTGATTAGCAAACATTCCTACACCTTAACTAGGTTTCAAACATTGACTTATAGTTAAAATTCAGATAATGGAACTTCATTGACCATAACTTTGTCAATTCTTTTATTTTTTTCATCAAATAATTTTAATTTTGTGCAGAAAAGAAACTTTTTTTGAATGCAGCAAATCCGGATTTCCGGATTGTTCGGAATTGTAGGACCCCTGTGTAATTGAAAATCGAAGTAAACTGGATTCGTAATTTACCATTTTCAGCAATCTGCTGGCTTCCATGGTTCTCCTCTGTTACCGAGCATTGTGGAATATCACAAAACTCAAATTCTCCATCCGAGACCCAGCACCAGGGGGCGTCATCATTGTCAGGGTTACGACAGTAATTATGATCACCAAGTCCCTACAGATACATGTATGAATAGGGTTAGTTACACAAAGTAATAGCAGCATCCAAAGATTCATATTAAGTGTAATACATTATCTTGTCTGTTTAACTCAAGGGCGAGAGGAACTTTCCGAATTTCGTGACCATAGCAAAAATAACATTTTATGTGACATAAAAAATTCAGTCTTATAGTTGAGATCTACTATAATTTCATACCCACGAAAGATTTACTAAAATCCACGAAAATTTAAATACCCCTAAAATGTAGTTAAATGATTTTATCACATAACCTGCGGTCCAGGAGTGCCGTAAAGCCGTGCCGTAAATATTGTTCGGCACTCCCAGATTGTGCAATAAATATTTAAATTAGCTTGACATGACGTTAGCCAATCTATGCTTTGATCCGCCAATGACATCAGGATAATATCAACGTCACCATGACGTCGCGCTCATTGTACCGCTGAATTTGGGCTGAAACATATGCAGCGTACATCATCCTTTTGATCAATAATGAGCGTTTCTAAGGTTATGTGATAAATAGAATCTTACATTTGGCTCATTACATACAAGTTTTACATACGAGTTTTATTAAACTCGTCGACAAAAACAATATGACACTCGGCAAAGCCTAGTGTCATATCATTTTGTCTACTCGTTTAATAAAACTCGTATGTAATGAGCACTCATGCAAGATCCTCTATCTACAGTATATTGAGCATTACATGATTCTACCAGCAATTGTTATGTATAAATGTATAAAGCATCTTACACATATGAATTCCCTTGAAAGCCGAAAGTCAATGGCTGATCTAGCAGTGATAAACAAAATGATCAGGAACTAGACTGCATGTCTCAGACGAATGCAAATTAAAAAATAAGTGACTTGGAAAACTATTTACTTCATTAAATAGTTTGTAAAAGGATGATTACCGTATCTGGGTAAGTGTCCGGGTTGATATCTGTAGATTCTGTCCATTTTATACACGGAGTACCTTTATCTGTGTAGGATGCTGTACCACGATACTGGGCACCGATACCAATCATACAACCTGCAGTGTCAGACAATAGATTATACATCTAATGTCTATCTGAGGCATAATACTCAATCCTCAAAAAAAGATACATAGTATTTTCGGGTTCCGTTAGCACAGTCATCCCTACACCAAAACTCTATTACAAACATTGTTTCATTGTTAAAACTAAGCTCATGAGATTTCAAATGACCGTAACTTTGTCAATGCTCTGAATTAATTTATCAAATTACTTTTATTTTCAGTGGAAAAGTGTATTCTTCCTTATGCAGCAAATATTAGTCTGGAAATGAACGACACCTTCACATTGTACAGTATAACCAACAATGGGTTTGGTTTTTGTCCTTAAAATGCATGTCTCCCACAAAGGACCATAACTCATCCCAACACAACTTGGCTTGGTACCAAGTATTCATATGAAGTTTCATTGAAAGCCAACCAATGGTTAAACACAAGCGAAACAAACTTGTGACATACAAACATGCAGCACAAACACAACATGTGTCTCCCAATATAATATATAAGGCATAATAACAAAACTCCCATTCAGACTCACAAATACAGGATCAAGTTGGTCTTAATATAGAGCAAATTAAAACAGACAAAATAAACTTGAAATTTTTATTTGGAATATTGCAGGGGTGTTTACTTTAAGCATCACTGTATGTAAAATGTAATTTTCTAAAGTTTAATTTTCTCAAAATAGCACAATATCAATGAAACAGTAGAAGTTTTGAAACAAGGCAAAACTATTAATACAAACACAATAAGACAATGACACTTCTTTATTTTACCTCAAGCCGACAACAATAATATAAACTTTTGTACAAAATATACACGAGTATAAGATTAGTAACAGAGATACGAGGGTTGTTCATTTAATACCCGGACGATCGTTATTGCTGGAAAACTCATGGGCTGAAATTGATGAAAACTTACAGGAATACATTCACACTATTCCTTTATTCGCATACGAAATTTCAACTTGTTGCGACGAAGGGTTTACATACTATTAGTGTTTTAATAAGTATGTGTAACGCGAGTCGGCCCAAAAATTGTGATGTTACGCCATTTTCGCTCCTAAAACGCGACACTGTTTCTCCATTTGATCATCGTTTTGTCATAAAGTCATGCGAGCATGCCAATTTAACATTTTAAGATGTTTGGTAGTTATGTTAAATGCTATATCCACGATAATTTCGCATGATCTCGTATTTACAATATGAGTTTTTCTTCAAGTAGTGTTTACCATCCAACAGGTGTTTAACCGACGACACTTTCCTGTTTCTGACGTAAGATTTGCCGGGCCTCGGATCATCGCGGGATGATTCTTGTCATCATGGAACCGTTTAAAAGCAGAAATCCACCGATACAAATATTCTCATAAGGCTTCTCTAAGATAGAATCTTTAGTTTTATAGGTGTATGACAAATACTTTTACGAAATTGTATCATAATCCGTTTTTTTCCTAATAAATTCCATTCCATTGCATTATTGAAACACACCCGTTGTCACTAAACAAAGTTTCAAACACAGTAACAGTACAGAAATTACAACAAACGTTATAAAATCGTTACGTAGATGTATACATAACATTATCAAATATTTTCAGTTGAAAATAGGCAATTATACCACGAACCCTGCCACATCAACACTCTACAGTTCACAAAGAACTTGGGTTGGGCCAGGTAGATCTTTGTTGAGTTACTATAGTAACCACAGTTTGTGTTCGGTTGGACGAAATTATACAAAGTTTTGTCAAATAATCAAGTTGGTGTGTAAGTCTTATTAAACGAAAATTCATTACTATTGCATGTTTCAATCAAGCGCTATGGAGATAGTCCGGGTATTAAATGAACGACCCTCGTATATATGCATGTACTAACCGACTGAATCTCTCCTCTCCAGGGGTCGTTCACACATGTAGTGAAATCCACCACTAAATCTCTTCCTAGTACTTCCACAACGTTCATTCTGCCAGAAATGATACCCAACATTTACACTAGTTTCATTAGGAAGTTGGAAATTGTTTGATAGAAACAAACATCTATTTTTCTTCTTTGTTGTTGGTTGTGGTGATATGTTTCCAGGCTGCCAGCCTTGATGGAAGAAAATGCAAGTTAAATAAGCATGTAGTTAAACAGCTCAATACTAGTTGGTTTGTTGGTTTGTTTATTCATGTTGTAATGCCATTTCTCAAAAATTTGTCAGTTACATACCCAAGGTAGCAATACCATGTGACTTTGACATCACTAAAGGCTACAAATCCAAGACAAAATTTGCTTTGATTTGAAAAAAAACTAGCGGTAAGTATTTTATTTCTATACAGATGTCTATGAAGCACTCGCCAGTCTAAGGAAAAAATGTGAGCTATCCGGGAAATGTAGCATACCTATCAGTAGCTTGGCTGATTTCTTCAGCACCCCGTAAAACCTTCACAAAGAAGACAGCTTGATACCCCGTAGGTTTCACAGGGTGCTGGAAAAAATGGCCCATGAATAATAATGATTTAACAGTGTAAACATAATGTGGACACAGGAATCAGGAATAAACTATTTGAAAAGTATTCATTAATGGCATTGACTCGATTCGACTGACATACAGAAGGGCTCCCTGTCTCTTGGTTTGCTGAGAGGGGAGGGGCATATTGCAATGTTAGTAAGATATTATATTTACCAGGAAACCATTTAGTATGTTGTATAGGAATGTATGTTGTATGTCGACCCTCTGTATCATTGGTAGTAGTCTCCCACATCCATCTACCCTCTGCCTGTACTCCTCCAGTCAATATAACACCTGGTATACACAAATACAATACATTTATCATTGGTAGTACTCTCCCATCTACCCTCTGTCTGTACTCCACCAGTCAATATAACACCTGGTATACACAAATACAATACATTTATCATTGGTAGTACTCTCCCATCTACCCTCTGCCTGTACTCCTCCAGTCAATATAACACCTGGTATACACAAATACAATACATTTATCATTGGTAGTACTCTCCCATCTACCCTCTGTCTGTACTCCACCAGTCAATATAACACCTGGTATACACAAATACAATACATTTATCATTGGTAGTACTCTCCCATCTACCCTCTGTCTGTACTCCACCAGTCAATATAACACCTGGTATACACAAATACAATACATTTATCATTGGTAGTACTCTCCCATCTACCCTCTGTCTGTACTCCACCAGTCAATATAACACCTGGTATACACAAATACAATACATTTATCATTGGTAGTACTCTCCCATCTACCCTCTGTCTGTACTCCACCAGTCAATATAACACCTGGTATACACAAATACAATACATTTATCATTGGTAGTACTCTTCCATCTACCCTCTGTCTGTACTCCACCAGTCAATATAACACCTGGTATATATAAATACAATACATTATGTATACTATTTACTGTTTGTCTATCCTTGAAAATTGTCAGCTCGGTTGATTTTGTCCATCATTTTATATAGGTGGGTAGAAAAATTATATTTTTTGTCTTAGCATTTCAGCATTTCATTAGAATGCCCATTCTTTGCTCAGAAATGTGGAACGACATTGAAAACCAGTTTTTTTTTCAAACAATAGTCATAACCCTGCTGAAACTTGGTTGCAGCAAAAAGAACCCTAGGGTGATAATAGTTAGATCTCTTTAGAAATATGAGAGACTAGTTTTCCATTTCCAAAACCAGGATAACAGTGTAAAATATATAACCGTGTTCTAAAATAATTTACCATGTGTAAAATTCCAGAAAGCGTTAGAAATGAAATGGTTCTCCAGTTCTGTTTCTATGGTGACAAGGTGTCCTCCCCTAGTCATACATTTATTCACTGCAAACTCTTGTTTGGTGACTGTGGCTTGTAAAACTTGATAACAACCAGTCGGTCCTGCGATCCATCCTTCAGGACAACCTGTAATTTGTAGACGTTTAAAATATTGTATTCAATCCCACCGGTCAACAGTAATTCAGACATATTAAGACTAGCCAGTCACATTATGCTGCCATCGGGCAAGCCAGCAGGTACCTGGAACTGAGCATCAAGCAAGGGAGCTAAACCAGTAACCTGTACCTTTTTGTACCCTTAAATCACACCCAAAGCGGACACTCAACCACTAGGCTTGTTATATGTTCGAATGATGCAAACTTCATAACCAGGAAATAATTTCAAAAGATTGGGCTGTAAGACTGGAAAGTATTTTTTTGTTCTTCATTTATATGCAGATAGACCATTTTCATAATTAGTTCTTTTATGTCTAAAATATTCTTTGAATTTACCCAAATTATACATTCTGCATTCAATCCTCAGTTCTGTTTGTTTGATATTGACAAGCTCTTCCCATATTGAAAATGTAGGTTTTTTGGCGTTATACAATATTATAAATCAAGGTATGTGTTTCCCTTTGTGTTACGATATACAGTGACATAAAGTTTGTAAACTAACTTACCAGTATTTGTATTACAGTCAACACCAGCTATCTGGGAGGAGTCACAATGACCAGGATTCAACCAATCACAATCCTGTATTCTACCGCTGTCTCGGTCACATGACACATTGTCCAAAACAAAGTTTGTATTCACTCCACGGTCTTTGTGTTCAAACTTTACTGACTTGGCACCACTAAAACATACAAGGAATAAGTGATGGAAATTGTCTCATCAACAAAGTATGCAGTTTGTCCCATTATCTATAATTTAATGAAAACACCAAATGGATATGTCTCTCATAATTTAAGATATTCACATGCTAAAAATATGACAAGTTTTTCAGCAAATTCTGCATAGGGCATCCTTAACAATAAAACAATTTTACATACAATGAAAGCACAGTCACAGAACGTACAGGAAGTGGCAGATATCTCAATTCTTTCATGCATCTTAATTTTAACCGCATGGCAGCCAACTTACAACAATGCTAAGTATTAAATTTAGCATAAAAGGGTTGGCGATTTAGACCGATTAGCTATTAAGAACACCTTTTTGACTTGTCCTCTTAGCACAAATTTATTGTATACATATTGAAGGTCACAGCACCATTATAATTCCAGATTTTGGAAATGGGAAAACTTATGTTGTAAACAAAGTCAACAGAACATAAGAAACATATATGAAGTGTACCTTAAGAAACCTAATTGTTTGCACACCACATCAGCATCTTTACGATGCCATCCACGTTTACATACTACACCATATGTGTCTCTCACAAACACCTCTACTGTACCACTCGTAATATCCTCACCCGGACCATGTGTTAGCCTGAAATAGAACATGTGTATTACATCATTAAAATCAACTAATGGTCAGAGACTATACAAGAATTGATACAAGCCCATGGTAAATTTGTCATCACAACCTTGTGTTTTGCACAAGAAGTTACATGGAAAAGTAAACAAGAAGTGTGGATATTCCATGACAATCAGATTCTGAAACAAACAATCAGATTCTGAAACAAGGGCCATAACTCAAGAATTTCTGGAAAAACCTCTAAACTACACATGTTTATTAGCCTTCCTGTAAAATTTCATAAGCACAGCTTAAGTACACTGGGAGATATGGCATAAACCTGGTACATGCAACACAAGACATGTGGGGCCTGGTGTTGACCTGTCAACCTGCCAACGCATCCAAATTCAATAATCAGACAAAAGTTTTTCTGTTAGAAAGCCTAATTCAAAATACTTATCAACATTATACAGGGATGATATGGAACCAAATTAAAAATCCTGAAAATCATATGTGTCCGACTGTTTTTCTAAATAAGAGGCCTTCAGCCTCATTGTTTCCTTATATAACTCAGTTTGCATTCAAGAAAATCCTTCAGAGCAGATTTAACTGACCATAACTTTGCCATTTCTTGAGATATTTTCATCAAATAACTTTTATTTTGGTAACTAATCATAGCTCTTTAAGGATCAATAAATCCAGAATTCCGTATAAATCAGGAATATTGAGACCCCTGATTATATCACATATCATATTTGGACTTATTAATCCAACCCTTGTTGTCAGAATATGTGATCAGTTTATTCCTAACATGGGACCCATACAACTTTCTGTATGAAAATGCAAACATAATTTAAGACAGTTAACATACCTAACTTCCTGGCCAGTAGGGGGTGCTGCAAGGTTTGTTAATAATTGTGACCGAGATCTTCTATATTGTCGGAGTCCATGAAGACGATGACTCTAAAACCAGATAAAAAGTTTATAAATAATAAACATCATGTATTCATACGGAATCACACTGAATACAAATACATAATTGCAAAATCACAAATTTAACCAAGAACAACAAGAGCACCGCCATACGGGGCAAAATACGCCAAAAGGGTAATGTTTTAGGTATTGGTATCAAATTTTTGACTGTTTAAGGCAAAAGGTCAGTCTTTGATACCTTTTGCACATTGTATATAAATAATATTTTGCTATCATTGTGTTGCATTAATGTATTGTGTTGCTATGTACATATATCTGTAAATGTTGTTTATTTTCAAGAGGCTCACAGGGAAGACTGGGCAATTGCCTAACTGTGTTGCCTCTATAAACAAGTAATTAAGAATTGCAAGCAATACAGAAGTCCCCTACCGGTTTGAGGCCATTTTCAATGTTTCTGTTGCCATAGCAACCACATTTTTGTCAGAATCAAAATATTTTTAGACGTGCATAATTCCCTTATTGCCCCCTATCCACATATCAAGTTTCATAAACCTAGCTTGAAAACTGTTTGAGTTATGGCAGGATCCAGATTTGGGCATATTTTCACTCTTTCTGTTGCCATAGCAACCACAATTTTTGTCAGAATCAAAATATTTTTAGACGTGCATAATTCCCTTATTGCCCCCTATCCACAAATCAAGTGTCATAAATCTAGCTTGGAAACTGTTTGAGTAATGGCAGGATCCAGATTTGGGCATATTTTCACTCTTTCTGTTGCCATAGCAACCACAATTTTTGTCAGAATCAAAATATTTTTAGACGTGCATAATCCCCTTATTACCCCCTATCCACATACCAAGTTTCTCAAACCTAGCTTGGAAACTGTTTGAGTTCTGGCAGGATCCAGATTTGGGCATATTTACACTCTTTCTGTTGCCATAGCAACCACAATTTTTGTTAGAATCAAAATATTTTTAGACGTGCATAATCCCCTTATTACCCCCTATCCACATACCAAGTTTCTTAAACCTAGCTTGGAAACTGTTTGAGTTATGTCAGGATTCAGATTGTTTGACGGACGGACTGACTGACGGACTGACTGACGGACGGAGGGCAAACCTATATTCCCCTCCGGGGACTAATAAAGTCTTTATTATTATTATAACCCTTAAGCGTGTCCTTGACCTTGAAGCAACCCATCTAAAACATGCGCTCTGCACATCCTCTTGATTTAGTGAACACTTGTGTCAGGTTTCTTTAAAATCCTTCAAGGGGTTCAATAGTTACAGAGCGGAAGGGAAACAAAGACATGTGACCTTTAACCCCTAAGTGTGACCTTGACCTTGAAGCGACACATGTGTCGCTTCAAGGTCACATTGTGCTCCACATGTCGTCTTGATGTTGTGAACATTTGTGTCAGGTTGCTTTAAAATCCTTCAAGGGGTTTTAGAGTTACAGAGTGGAAGGGAAACAAAGTCATACAACCTTTAGCCCCTAAGTGTGACCTTGAAGCGACCCATCTAGAATAAGTGTTCTGCACGTTGTCTTAATGAGGTGAACATTTGTGACAAGTTCCTTCAAGGGGTTCTAAAGTTACAGAGCGGAAGGGAAATTGCTAACGACAGACAAACAGACGGACGGACAGAGAGACACAATATCATAATACGGCCCTTCCTGCTTATAATTCAGGCGTATAAAAATATTGGTACTGTGAATTTGGTTGTGAGACAGCACTTTGTTTTTGGTCTCAATATTTTGCTTAAATGAGAGGAATAACATACAACACTATAACTTATGCAGATCACAAGTGAGAAAATTTATATCTTTTAAATCTGGTTCTCCCAAATGAAAGGACACACCACTATTGTTGTATCAATGAGTCTATGAATCACAAGTGTGGGGGATATAAAGAAGCTAAGAACACAAGCGCGTTTTTGCTTTAACTTCAATAAATGAACTCAAATACACCAATTATTACATGGTGTCAGAAGTAAATCCAAATGATATTTAGTTCAATAAATCTGATATTGGATTAATTTTAAATGTTTCTTAAATTTGTACGACAAATGGAAGGCATACAGTCTTACCTGACGAATGGCAAAAATTTGAGGCACATGTCAAATTGATATTCAATGGACATCTTAGTGACAGAACAGAGGAACAGAAAGTGAACTATCTGGGAAAGAGACTGGAGGGAGAGATATTCAACAAATATGGTTAGATATTAATGAAGACAATGACAAGAAGCTAGCAACAAATAAGATGCTTTCAAGCCTATGTTCAGCTAAAACTTAATCCAATTTTTGCACGTTATAAGTTAAACGAGCCAGGGATCGGACAATTTTGCTCTATCATTACAAGGCTAAGGATTAAAGTGAGAGATTGGAAATTGACAAAAAAAGGGAAATGATTAAGGACCATATAGTATTCGGTACTAACAGTTCAAAATCGAGAGAAAATCTTATTAAAAAGGGTGACAAGTTAACGCTTAACAAAAATATACAAATAATGCAGAACATTGAATACTGTTAAGAACAATACTGTACAACGAAGATGCTGTAAAGCACAAACGCCCGCATCGTCGTCGCCAACAAAAATATTACACAATTGGCAAAGTATTTTTAAAACAAAATGCTTACTATTGTCTTGGACTCGGGTTAGGAAAAAAGTGCAAGAAACTTAGGAAAGAACCAGAAAAATAAAACTTACCCTAGCTTCACAAGTAAATGTCCATGCTGAAAATGAACTAAGTAAAACAAACGTAAATAGTTTCATAACTTGATTATGAGAGGTTGTTTATTTAGAAGAATTCACACACTGTTTTTTATAAATTGTTAGTCAGCGTTTTATACCATCGACTAGATGCGTCACTGTCCTGAAACATTGACGAGTCCCCCTTAAGTGGATTACATACTTCCTGTACTCAGACGTAACAAACAACCCATTGTAATATATGACCTATACAAAACATAGTTTTAAGTGCAAACAAAAAATATAATACATTCAAATGACGAGTTTCGGATTAACATGGGAATGGTTTGAAGGATCTCTAATGGGTAGTATCGAATTAGGAACAGCATCAATGCTACCCTTCTGGGTGCGGTTGAAAATTATAATATACTAAACTTGAATTCCTGGATCCACATAATGTTAGACTAGACCTGAGAATTTCTTGTTTTCGCCAGAGCCCAGGGTCGTTGGCATTTTTCTCCTGAACTTGTTGACAATCAAACAGTTTTAATTAATTTTACACAATACTTTTTGTCTATTTTCAGCAATTTGGCATGTTATAGAATTGGCATTAACAGAAAGGTAGTTGGCAGGTGAGAAAGGTATTCCCAATATGTATCTTGAAATGTTGTCACAGTGCTTAACTGGAAGAAACTAATAATTGTACATCTAGAAAGGAGACCTATGAGAGACTCTCCACAGTGTATACCAACAAAGGCCACAAGTGGTGTCACACCGGTGAAAGTACTTCCCGGTCGTAGTATGCTAAAATAGTTCCTATCAAAACTTAAATTCTGTTCTGATTTAGTACTGTTTGACTGTGGAAACTGTGAATTGTTGACCAAAATTCCTGTATATATTTCAAATATGGACTTTCGGTCAACAGCTTACAGTCATTAATTGATCTTTTTCAGGATTACTACACCCTGAATGAGGGCTGGAAATGTGTGGGTGCTTCAGCCAAGTCAGCTGTTGTGTATTGGAAAATAGCATAGTCTACCTGGGAGACTTGAAATAGCAGGAAAACAACACTATCAACCTACCATTTTCTGTGGCTCATTTTGGAGGACAGTGTATGTATTCTATGGAAACGGCCACAGGAAACATTAGGAAAATCAGTGTGACTCAGGGAGAGACATGAAATTGAGTTATTTTGCATAGAAATGATAGTACAAAATTTTACCGGTGTGACACCTATATGATGTGAAAGTAGGAGATCTTCTGTTGCGAACTTATTTATTGACTTATGGGCTTCAAATTTTGTGTGCAAGTTCCAAATACTGTGAACAACTTGTATATCTAGAGGAAAGTGGACAGGTAATTAAAATTTAATTTTTAGTTAAATTTAAAAACAAGAGGGCTCAAAGGGCCCTAGGTCGCTCACCTGTTGTAGTACTGCAACCAAGCCCTGTGATTTGACCTAGTGACCTAGTTCATGATCCAATATCGCACTTGACCTAGATTTTGTTGAGATGATCATTGTCACTCAAGTTTCATAAAGATTAGGCTAAAATGTTGACATCTAGTGACTACCCAAGGATTTCCTATGATTTGACCTAGTGACCTAGTTTTTGTCCCCAGACAAACCACATTCAACCTTGGCCAAGATTTTGTTAAGATAATCCTTGTGAAAAAGTTACAAAATATTAGGCCAAAATTGTGACCTCTATAGTGACTATACAAGGTTTTTCTATGATTTGACCTTGTGACCTAATTTTTTTACCCCAAATTACACAATATCCAACTATACCTAGATTTTGTTGAGATGATCATTGTGACCAAGTTTCATAAAGATTGTCAAAATTATGATCTCTAGTGACTACACAAGTTTTTTCTATGATTTGACCTTATTTTTACTCATCCATCACACTCATCCATTTATTGTTATTGCTGTTAGTTAGCTGGGAAGGCAGCACTCAACATAAACAGGCAATTTCACTCTGTTTCGGCTAGCATCAAGCCATCATCAGCAGCACTGCTTTGTACTGGACAGAGTGGTTGTCGACCCTGTCTTTTGGTGAACCAGAGGTTTGTTTGAGTCCGGGAGCCACTCTGTCATGCCTGATTAATAAATTTATTTAAAGGCATAGGTATGTAAGTTGTCGTCCAAAACACCCTTCTCATAGTCTGTTGTCGCAAACCCAGAATCGCGGAAACGTCTGTGGTCATACTCCATTCTGGCTCTCAGGGCTCGTCATCTATTTCTGTACTTTGGTGTAGTCATGTACTTTTTGTGATAGTTTGCCTTGGTAGCGATATGTTTTAGACGTCGCTGTACCCATACCTAAAGCGCTGTACCGGATACATGCCAGAGCTTCTTTTTCACAGCTACATCGACACTGTTGTTTGAGCGAAGGACTTGCGCCGACAAGTGGCCCTTGAATATTCGTGCGAAGCTTATTTTTCCCACATAGCATTCAATGGTGGCTGCCCGAATAGCCTACTATGTACAAAATATGAAGCGGTTCCACAAAGAAACTACAGCTGAAGAGACCGGTACACATGCAATCATGGAAAACAAGAAAGATAAAACCAATAGTGATAGCGAGCATAGTGATTGGGACAATGAGTCTGATATTGAGTTAGGCGAAGAATGTACCACAAGCACTAGCTCTGCCAAACGTATTGAAACAGGTGAGAAAGAACAGGAACCCAATCGCAGTGTACAATGTCATCAGCTGGGAGAACATGTAGGTCCGAACGTTCAGCAAGAGGCAGAGCAGACAGACATAGCTATTGGGAGTATGATCAGGAAGAGAACATCTCCAATGCCAGTTGCCACTATCAAGATATTACACTGATAGAAAGTTACGCAGTCGAATTCTAAGGTTGCACCAACCAAGGAACTGGTGAGAAGTTCCGATCATAGTAATACATGTGTGTTTTGTGATATAAGTTTTGGAGATAGTGTTTTATACTCCATTCATCAGGGATGCCATAATAGAGATACTCCGTTCAAATGAAATGTTTGTGGTAATATGTGTGCAGATAAGTATTTGTTCTACTCACACATTACCAGAGGACATTTTATCAAATAACGTTGAGTTAAAACGCATAATTATGGAAATTGTGTTGTAAAGGTCATCAGTTTACTAGTTCTATTGTTAAAAAAATACTGTATAAGCCATAAGTAAGGCTATATATGTGTATATATGTTGTCTATGTTAGAGGTGAACTGGTTGGAAACCCAGGTGTAGTCTCACGTGTACCTGTGCTTTACACAGGGCACGTTAAAGGACCAAGGGATCTTTTTGTAAAGAGCTAGGTATCGCACCCTGATACCTTGTATCACACTTCTTTCTCTTCGGCATGCTGTCTCTTCAGCAAATACAACTGTAACCTATTTTGTTAAATACTTCCTTAGATGATAGATTAATATTTTTTAAATGCCACTACAGGTAATTAGCAAGTTATCTCTGTTCGACACTTATGAGCTTTAGAACTACTTTGAGTTATGACTGTTGGGGTCTCTTTATATACAATAGATCAATTCTTACCATAGATAGCTAGAACAACAAGAGAGTCTCTTGTGAGAGGCAGGTCTGTGTGAACGTTGTTGACTTTGGTTAGCTTGGAAACAGTAGGTTATTATAACTCCAACGCGATAAATTGCAATACAAAAACAAACACAAAGTCCGCTATATTTATCGTTTCTGAATATTTCGGAGCATGAAAACTTTACATGTTGTGCTAAATGTTTGAATGCTTTCATTGGTAAGTGTTACGGTCCTTGATTTTAATCCATAACAAAAATATAGGCAATATTGTGTTTGTTTTTGTACTGCAATTTATCGCGTTGGAGTTATACTGTTGAATGGTTATTGTTGGGCAATAACTATAAGTTGTATGCTACCACATTTGAAGTTGAAGAGACGACGGCCGAAAACGTTACACTAGTGTCTGTACTACTCTGAAGACAGATCTAGCTGTGAAGGGTCCTTCGCACCGTGCTCTCTGTTGTGTTTTTCAACCAATTTCAGCTTTACAGCCATATCTTGCTTATTGAGGCTGGTGATGCAATCACTGACTTCCTTTGTAAGGTCCTGCAGAAAGAAAAGGTAGTCCAGCTGTCACAGTGAACAGACACTCTGCCCTAGAAATTCCCATCAATGTATCGAGAAGAGCCAGGCCAGGTTAGTGTTGATCGCAGCTCTTGTCGTGCCAGCGATCTCTGTGTAAGTTTTCATTTCTGGCGAGGTAAATCCACAGCCGGTACATTTGAATTGCAACTTACTTCCTAAACCATTCTTGGTTCCTTCATCTATGTCCCAATGCACTCTTGTGCACTTTGTCTTACTGTGTTCAGCTGAAAGAGTGTTATGTAGATCCAGTAAATTTCGCAAGCTTATTATACCATTGCCTAGGTTTTCAATTACTTCACCTTTTTCAGGTAGCAGCCACAAGTCATATCCTTCCTCGCGGATCCCAGTGGACGTAGAAGGCTCATCATGTACAAATTGTGGTCCTGTCTCAGACTGACTCCCATGTGCTTGTCGACCCGCAGGTACAGATCCTTCTTTCCTTGTCCATAGATGTTACCAGGTTTGAAGAAGCAGTTTGCTGCCTTGCGCTTTCAGTCGCCTTTTGGCATTGTGTTTGATTGGTTACTTTTAGTACGGAGACAAGTGAACTGAACCACTGACTTTTGTACAATGCTAGAATCCTGGCATCCATACTGTATATCAACCGTTCTTCATAAGCCTCTCAACTGTGAGTGGCCATTTAAAGCAGGATTGTCCAAGGGAGATTAGCCATTCTGCTTGCTTAGTCTGTTTGCATAGTCTGTCTGCTAGCTTAATCTGTTTACAGTACACTGGCAGGTATTTATTGTGATCAAATGGTGATTAGAGGTGATTAGAGGTGTTCCAGGCAGTCTTTTAAAGAATTATTGTTAATAAAAATTACATTTTGCTTTATAATGTAGGCACAAGATATTATGCATATAAGCATTGTGAATAAGTTTGTTGAGGATCCGATAAGAATTGTTAGAGTTAGAGAGCAGACAATATTAGTGGACGCCCGTTCAACAACCGACTGCCTCAAGTGTTCCCATAATATGTCCCGTTTTTGTAAAACATGCATTTATGTAGGGTGTTTAAATTTGAATTATTAATAACTTCAAAGGATGTGAAAGGAGAAAACAGATGATGCAGGCCCTTATTGACCCTTAGTTGGCAAATATCTTGATTTGTGTATAACAATTATGCGAACATGTACATAACGTCCATTTCTTTGAATGTGTGAAACGTTAGCCAGAGAAAAAAATGATTATTAGTTCGGGATTGCCTACCGGCAACAGAAGTGATTCCGACATGGGATGCTCATTATATTACACACATTTAAGAGTTTATGCACTAAAGAGTTTATGCACTAGTTACAATCAAAGGGATTCGACCCGATAAAATATCTTTCACATCTATACTATGAATACATAAGACAGGGGTCTTTCTTTATGACTGGCCCTCATATACCCAACTCAACATTAAGTCCAATATTTTAAACAAGCCGAATACAATCATTTAATTTGTACTGCACACTTCAAGACAATATAATATTATACATAAACAAGAGGGCCCAAAGGGCCCTAGGTCGCTCACCTGTCGAACTTGACCTAGATTTTATTGAGATGGTCATTGTGACCAAGTTTTATACAGATTAGGCCAATATTGTGACCTCTAGTGACTACACAAGGTTTTTCTATTATTTGACCTTGTGACCTAGTTTTTTACCCCGGATCACCCAATATCAAACTTGATCTAGATTTTGTTGAGATGATCATTGTGACCGAGTTTCATAAAGATTAGACCAAAATTGCGACCCCTAGTGACTATGCAAGGTTTTTATATGATTTGACAATGTGACCTAGTTTTTGACCCAAGATCACCCAATATCGAACTTGACCTAGATTTTGTTGTTATGATCATTGTAAACAAGTTTCGTAACGATCAGGTCAAAACTGTGACCTCTAGTGACTACGCAAGGTTTTTCTATGATTTGACCTTGTGACCTAGTTTTTGACCCCAGATGACCCAATATCGAACTTGACCTACATTTTGTTGTGTCGATAATTGTGACCAAGTTTCGTAAAGATTATGCTAAAATTGTGACCTCTAGTGACTACACAAGGTTTTTCTATGATTTGACCTTGTGACCTAGTTTTTGACCCCGGATGACCCAATATCAAACTTGACCTAGATTTTGTTGAGATGATCATTGTGACCAAGTTTCATAAAGATTAGGCTAAAATTGTGACCTCTAGTGACTACACAAGGTTTTTCTATTATTTGACCTTGTGACCTAGTTTTTGACCCCAGATGACCCAATATCGAACTTGACCTACATTTTGTTGTGTCGATAATTGTGACCAAGTTTCGTGAAGATTATGCTAAAACTGTGACCTCTAGTGACTACACAAGGTTTTTCTATGATTTGACCTTGTGACCTAGTTTTTGACCCCGGATGACCCAATATCAAACTTGACCTAGATTTTGTGAGGATGATCATTGTGACCAAGTTTCATAAATATTAAGTCAAAATTGTGACCTCTAGTGACTACACAAAGTTTTTCTATAATTTGACCTAGTGACCTAGTTTTTGACCCCAGATGACCCAATATCGAACTTGGCCTAGATTTTGTTGAGATGATCATTGTGACCAAGTTTCATAATGATTAGGCTAAAATTGTGACCTCTAGTGTCTACACAAGCCAATTGTTGACGGACGGACGGACGGACGACGGACGGACGGACGGACGGACGACGGACGAAGAGTGATCACAAAAGCTCACTCTGTCACTTTGTGACAGGTGAGCTAAAAATACAACTTTTATCAATACACATACACAATGTTGCCTGTGTCGAGCATAGAATGTTCACAAAATGCGTAAAACCCGGTTTGACGACATAACCCTGCACAGACAGAAACTAGAAAACGGCCTTCGATAAAGAAGAGAAATCATTTACACACGATCTCAGGAAATTAGTATGACGATTTGGTAGAGGAACATATTTGGATTAACTCACCGACACTCGTCTGTTTCTGTACAGCTTAGCTAGACAAAAGGAGCAATTCAACAACATTGACTGAAAACAATTTGCCGACTTTTGCCATTTTGACAGTGACAGCACGGCTTTTGTTACGAGTAATTTGATTGGCTGAAGAGTTGCATGGTATTACCCGAACACCAATCATTTTCTATATTGTCACATGATTCGTCACGTGATACTACAATGGTCGAAATGAATGTAAATATTAGAAATTGAATATCAGTTCTCCCTGAACTCGGATTATCGTCTATTTAAGCGGAACAGAAACATATAGGTGGCGGTAAGTTGCAAAACATATGTCCCATTATCAAATCGTCGTACTAATATCCTGAGATCGTGTGTAAATAATGATTTCTCTTCTTTATCGAAGGCCGTTTTCTAGTTTCTGTCTGTGCAGGGTTATGTCGTCAAACCGGGTTTTACGCATTTTGTGAACATTCTATGCTCGACACAGGCAACATTGTGTACGTGTATTGATAAAAGTTGTATTTTTTATGTATAATATTATATTGTCTTGAAGTGTGCAGTACAAATTAAATGATTGTATTCGGCTTGTTTAAAACATTGGACATAATGTTGAGTTGGGTATATGAGGGCCAGTCATAAAGAAAGACCCCTGTCTTATGTATTCATAGTATAGATGTGAAAGATATTTTTATCGGGTCGAATCCCTTTGGTTACAATTACAACAACAATTAACATAAGCTGTGATCAATTGAAAGAAGAATACACAAACTGGAAGAGGATGTAAAATATATGAGGAGAAAGATAAGAAAACTAGAAGAACATTTTGAGAAAGACATAGGCACAGTACAGAAAAAAGACACCAAGAAAGTGGACCAGGACACGGAAAAGAACGTAGACCTAGTCATAGAAGTGGATGTGGACACAGGAAAAAAGTAGACACTTTAACTGACAATGATCTTGACAAAAATCAATGTGAAACTAAAAGTACCAGTGATCTGGTTGAGAGAAAATATAATGAACTGAAAGTTAATGGAATGAAAATCGATAAAGAAAAACTTAAACATCTTGTTTCAAGGTTCTTTACAAATGAGGAGTTGATAAATCATTCCAGAACAGGAAAGAAAAGTCCAAAAAGTGGTAGTGATGGAGCAAGACCACCATTGAAAGGAAGGGCATTTGAACAGCTAACTGATGCTGTTGCAAAGAACACTAAGTTTGATTTGGACACATTTATTAAAAAGTTTGAAAATATTCAAAAAGTTCTTAGACGTTGAAAATATTAAGGAAAATGAAGATTTGCTAAAGAAAAGCAAATATTCCTTTTTCACATAATGTTTTCAATACAGTGATTTTACGAAAACATTCTGAGACTATCGAGTACAAATGAAAATATTTTGTCAACCATGCTTACATTGGACATTTTATGTTTAAATTATCGAATAGATAAAACATGATTGTCAACGTACCTATTAATCAAATAATTTTGTAATCAAAATACCAACCCAAAATCTATGAATAGTGAGCGCTTTTATGATTTAATGAGATAGCATTCTTTATATTTGTGAACTCGAAATTTTGTATGCAATTAAAAAAAACCACATTTTAAGTGCACCCTTGTAAACTTTATCGTTTATGGTAATAATGTTTTGTTGGAGATCATTATAGCTTTAGTTAACAGTTACATGGAGTTATGGTTCTTTGTTTCAAAAACTGGTAGTCAAACATTGCTGCATAAAATGCAAATTTATGAATATTCAGGAATTCATCAAACATACTTGAATTTTTATTTAGATTCAAGGCTGTTGTTGCTCTGCAAGGTCTTGGAAGCTACTCGTGCTTTGAAGGAGACTGGTCTCTTCACATCTTTCGGTGCAACAGCCAGCAGTGAACGGTTGAAAGCTTCTAACTTTTGTGTGTCGGTTTTCAAATCTACTCTTTACTGCTGCTTTACTTAGTCTAATCTCCAAAATGGCAGATAATAATTGCTGGTCATTTTCGGCCATTTTCAGGTCCCTTATGTCATGTGTTGGAAGAAATGCGGAATGGTACCACCATGAGCCAACTCCTCCTCTTCTATTGCAGACTAAGGATTGATGTGGACAAAAGCTACAGTTGCCAGAATAGCATGACGTATCTCGGGTAAGCAATCCACACTTTTAAGGTCAAGTTTTGTAGCTCCTCTATAATAGCGCTTCTGCGAGCTTTCAAGTCCTTGCCCAAAGCAGTAATGGCATGTAAATAAAGTCCAGCTCCATGAGGAAGTCCTTGTTTTCCTCACTTGGCTGCTGCCAAGATGGTGTGGGTCTGCTTGACGCTCCAAACTTTATCCAGGGTCTTGTAAAAATCATTCATTCCAAGGAATGCTCACGCATCACCGTCCGTTGTCAAAGTTTTTATATATATGTCTTCTTTCATTAGATCTTCAGCAGCTTGGAATGCCATCTTTCGCTCCGAGTGCGGGTCAAAATACACTTGGTTTGCCGTGCAACCTAAATGACCCCTTGTTTCTGAGTCTAGCTCAAGTGTAGCATAGTTTGTTTTGCACAGCCATGTGAATAATGTATTTATGGGCATTATCATTTTCATGTAATACTCCAATGGCCTGTGATGCAGATGGTCCAGGTTTATAAGATGATACCATTCTAGATGAGTTGTACCTGCCATCAAATGATGTGTCGAGTTGATTGGGGTTCAGTTTGCCAGCTTTGCGTTTCTCTTCCGCGAGTTAGCGCTTCTCGGCCATGCCCTGCTCATTTAACTTCACCGTGTTTTCACTCATAATCTTAGTTAAAGTGTCCATGAGAGATCTGCAAGGTGATGCGATATCCATGGGGCAAACAGTACATTGGCCCTGTCTGCCCCTATTGCTGTGTCTCAATATTTCTTTATTTCTTTGTGAATTTCTTAAAACTATTATGGTAGAAGCAGTGGTCCCAGCAATATGGAAGAAAAAGCCAGTATTTTGTTTGTTTACAGTGAGAAATTGCTCTCCACAAAGTTGTACACTAGCTCTAAACCATGTGGGAATTCATCTAATTCTACGGTGAACGATTTTGATAAACGTGTTTCCAATATAGAATCTAAACTGAACAGTAGATTAAGAGAAGATTCTAGAATCTTTAGAATCTGCGAAGGAAAAAATCCGTACATGGGAGGTTGAGCTTTGCCAAAAACTGTTTCACACTATCAGCATAAAGTGGGTTCTGCCCTGGGCTGAGAGTTAATGATCTACCTACCTCATACAAACTGACGCATTGGTTGATTTCTCTCAACAATGGTATTGACGAGAACATTGTGCATGTACTTTCTTTCTTTACATCCCCGTAAACAAGAACACAGTGACTTGTTTGGATGATGTGAGGATTAGAGTGAACAATAAATTTTCACATCTTGTGAATAGAGACAGAGATAGGTCAAAATTATTAACTTTTTGGTGAGCAAGAATTCCTCCGGTATACAGTTGGATGAGAAACAAGTTGGCTGGCTTGATAAGGGAAATTTTCACAGAATTGAAAGAAGTTACTAATTATTTATATTTCAGCCCTTACAAGGCCTGTTGGTCAAAAGCCTGTCTGCTAAATGAGATGGAAAAGAGCAAAAATCGGCGTTTGATGTTTAATATTACGTTCCTGTCGGATGTTGTTGATAATGATGATTCAAACAGTGATTTGTCAAATTCATCGAGTAATGAAGAAAATTTAATTGTGCCAGATGACAATAGGTGGAAAATTAATGACAGCACAAACATTCGAAAACGTGAATTCAGTGGCCCTGTTCCAGGTTCCAACATAGATAGACCCTGATCAAGTGGAATTTGATTTCTTTGAATGGTTCATTTTCTTGAGAATGATTGAGTTGTTAGTAAGCCAAACAAACTTGTATGCTACCCAGAGGCAACAAGCATAGAAAGTTGTGGACTCGAACAGGAGACCAGTTGTGTTTGATGAGATGAGATACTTGAGGTATGTATAATTCTATAAGGATATTGTAATTTTATTTATTAAACATGTCTAAACGACTTATTATGGATGACAACTTGCTTCATTGATAATTTAATTATATTTTGACTTACAACTGAAATAGTTTTATGAGTATTTTCAGCTATCCCAAACAGCTATGTATAGGTCAATATAGACTCACTGTTGGTGGATTGGGAATATGGAAAATCATGAAGAGTGATAGGTTAGATAAAATCTGCCAGTATATTCAGGTGAATGCTTCATTAAGGGGTCAGTCCAATCACGACAAATTACATCATGTACGCCCAGTTCTTGACTGTTTGAGACAAAACTGCTTACAGAACCAAAATTATAGTGAGCATTGATGAAGCTATGGTTAATTTCCGAGGATGGTTGGCTTTAAGACAGTACCTACCGGCTAAATCAGTGAAATATGGTATCAAAGTATGGATGCTCGCCGACCTAACCAACAATTTCCAAAGTATACACTGGATGTGAACAGGGAAATGCCGAAATTGGACTTGGTGCTAGGGTTGTAAAGGATTTAGCTAGGAATATTTACGGATTAAATCATATCGTCAATGTGGACAATTATTTCATTGCAACCCTGTTTGTTTGAGGACTTACTTGTGTCAATACCTACGCCCGTGGAACAGTACAGTATAACAGAAAAGGTTTCCATATGCTTCTTTGAAACAAAAAGACGTCAGAAATCAAGGCGATTACAAATCAGCACAGAAAAGGGAACTTGTAGTCTGTGTATGGAAGGACAAAATGCCCATTTTCACATTCTGAACGGCTGAAAATCCTGCTGACTTGGAAAGTGCTGTATCGCGCAAGTCGAGAACTGCGGGGATGCCAAATTTCAATTTCTTGACAAATGGATTTCACATACATCTCCTATGATAAAAACACATTGTACAAAAAACTAGAAAAGGAAAAGAAGTAACTAACCGGCAGTGACAATAATTGGTCAGTTAACCGGCAGTGACAATAATTGGGTCAGTTATAACCGGCAGTGACAATAATTGGGTCAGTTAAATGCTGATGCTGCCAGGTACAATGTAGACAAGCAAGTCAAGCAGTTGTCTTCTCAGTATTGTGAAGGTGACTGTATTGACAATGGATATTGGACTAAGGTGTTTCAACTGGAAAGTTTTAATCAAACAAGACATCCTGCACTCCAAAAACTAGTAACATCATTACTAACTATTATTTTCCGTAAGCCTCTGGCTTCACATGTATGTACAGCATCTCGCTCTAGTGCTTGATAATTTTTTAAATAAAAAAGAATTGAGTGTATACTACTCCGGGAGACCGGAAGTGCACCTGATTACAACCATTATCGTTTGATGAGAAAAGAACCAAATTTTTTGAAGCTCCATACTTTCCACGTTTTAGTTGTTACAGGTGAGTTTTGGAGTTTGTTGGTAGTTTCATACTAGAAGCTTGCTGTGAACACAGTGCCAGCTACTGTTATTACAACTTTAGGGTTGTCTACAACGCTAAATAATGGCTTCCGAATGGGATGAAATCTTGTTGACCTCAGCGAGGATGACGCTGAATTTTCAGGGTTTTTGAGAAAGAAGTTCCCAGACAAAAAATAAAATCTATAGTAAACAAGTAATTAAGAATTGCAAGCAATACAGAAGTCCCCTACCGGTTTGAGGCCATTTTCAATGTTTCTGTTGCCATAGCAACCACAACTTTTGTCAGAATCAAAATATTTTTAGATGTGCATAATCCCCTTATTGCCCCCTATCCACATACCAAGTTTCATAAACCAAGCTTGGAAACTGTTTGAGTTATGGCAGGATCCAGATTTGGGCATGTTTTCACTTTTTCTGTTGCCATAGAAACCACAATTGTTGTCAGAATCAAAATATTTTTAGACCTGCATAATCCCTTTATTGCCCCCTATCCACATACCAAGTTTCATAAACCTGGCTTGGAAACTGTTTGAGTAATGTCAGGATCCAGATTGACTGACTGACGGACGGAGGGCAAACCTATAGTCCCCTCCGGTCAAAAACCAGTAGGGGACTAAAAAGGCCGCTCCAAAGGAAAATGTGCAAGCGAAAAAATCTACCACTAAACCAGCTCAAACACTAAAAGAAAGTCTACTAAGCAGAATAAAAAAGAAAATTCTAAAGGAGACGGAGACAGTACGTTTAATTCTAAGTTTGATTAATCCAGCATGTCAGCAGCTGATATTGAAAACTTCAAATAGTTGTTAGGTTTGGGTGAACAGTTATCTGTTCATAACAGACCAAATTCTGAATCTAAGCATGACGAGGATTATATAAGTCATAGGGGTCATGGTTCTGGCATGAGAATATCCTTTAATCCAGATGACCTGTCTGACTGTGAGTCAGCTGCACCTCCATGTAATCATATCTTGAATATGTCTGAGGCTATTTTTCGGAGAGGATGAGGTTGAAGACGATGATGAATGGGATTTACAACGTCTCAAGACAGATATCAAAGGCACTCCTATATCTAATTCACTTGCCAAAGTCATAAATACAGTGTGTACCACTCAGTGTGAGAAAGAGGGGCTATTGACGAAGTATAGACTTCCTATAAACTGTGACAAGGCAGGTGCTCCATTAGTGAATTCGGAAATCTGGCCGACTATGAATAAACATGCACAAGTCCAGGATAGAGGACTGGCTCAAATAAAAAATTTGGTGGCTGGCAATATAACACCGATATTTAAACTGGCAGAGCTGTTAAAAGCCCAATTTGCTGACAATAGTGAAGCTAGGACATTAGTTGCGGACGCATTGACACTGATAGGACATTCATTTATCTGTTAGGAGAAGGTGCTCCATTAGACCAGGTTTGAAAAGTACTTCATAACACCAGGTTTGAAAAGAAGTTTTTTCCTTTTATGTAAGAATTGTCTCAATCAATCACATCCAAGTTATTTTGGAGAGGATATTTCTAAGGAGATCAAGGCATGTGATTCAGTGACTGCCTTGGAGATACGATACTAATACTAGTAACTACAGAGGTCGAGGAAATTCTGGCAAAAATGAAGCAATATGTTTGCACGCCAGTTCCATCTTAGTAACGTCACAGGCAGGTAACTCAGCCTCTTCGAAATCGTCCGTAGCCGAGAGAAGTACTGGTTATTTGCGAGAAGAGTTGGATGTCTTTCAGGTTCTCAATTCTAATACAGTAGCTCAAAATGAAAACCTTGATAAACAAAAACAGTCCTTGAATGAAATAATGTCGGGGGATTGGCCGGATGAAAGCCAATTTCAAGAGGGTTAATGAATAATTTTGCGTAAGTATGTTCTGAAACATATCTCTTTCCGAGTCTGGTGAATAATTCTTTCAGGAATGGAATTTCTGATGATAATCTTTATGAAATATGTAAACTGATCCACCATCCAGATAACTGTGACTCGTTGGATAAAACCAGAGTAAACAAGAGATGGTTGTAAAACATGTATGCCAAGGCTATGCCCCCATGGCAGCCCAATCTTTGGTAACGGTCACAATGACCTTGACCTTTGGCATACTGACCTCAAAATCAATGGGGGTCATCCACTGTTGATGACTAACCTCCATGTAATGTTTGAAGATCCTAGGGCAAAGCGTTCTCGAGTTATTGAACGGAAACTATTTAGTCTATGACAGACCGACCAATAAGTGCAAAGCAATATACCACCTCATCTAAGATGGGAGGCATAATCAGGGCATTTGGTATTTGTTAACAAACGTTACACAAGCGAAAGCCTATAGACTGACTTTCATTATAGACTGACTTTCATTCAAGGTGATATGTTGAAGGCTCCTCCAGGAAGACCAACATTTCAAAGTTTAATGATATTGTAAGTCCAACAATACCACTTGATTTAATATTTCAGTTTGGTGGTCCTTCTTACACTGAGACATGTTACTTGTATTATAATTCTTACTGCAAAGATGTGTTTTTAACTTCTATTTGTCTGCTGTTTGGTTTAGCTTCAGCAGCAAGATGGCAATTCAAATACAGACATTTACCAGACAATGCTAGTGAACTTGTTTGGCTGCAGAAGATGAATAATATCTTTGTGTGAGCCCTTGATTTTAAGAAGATTGCAGAAGAATAAAATGGATTTTAATAATTAACTGTTTCTGACAGGGAAATACTGACTATAAGCATATGTGGCCCGCCACCACAAAACCAGGCTTTAAACCACTACAATTTTTACTTATCGCTACAGCAGGTGTTAAGTGCTGTGTGGCGGCTGTAAAAAGTCGCCCCGTACTTCACTTCAGTGTAGTTATCATTTATAATTACCTCCCTTTATGGCTAATTATGCACAAAATTCAAAGTCCACAGTGTGTCATTCATGGCAGAGTGAGTATATAGGCTTGCTTGAAATATCCATTTTTGGGGATGTGGATGGTTCGATCTAAGTCTGACTCTTGCGTGGATGGCTAGGCGCGGTCGTCGTTTCTGGGTGGCTTTGGATTGTGTGTGCACTACTGTATTTGTTGAGTTTGACGTCATAACGCAGAAAACGGCGCTAAATGCGACGTTGTAAACCAAGCTGAAATTATATACACACAGTCACTACACTCATTATTAATTACACAACTTAGACCCAAGAATGTCAAATCGTTTACTCAAATTCAACTAGAATGTTTACGTACAAGTTCGACTGGGGACGTTAATTCCATAAAATCAACTGGAGTAGAGTTGTCGATCGATGATTAAACCGAAAGGGTAAACAAATATGGCGGTCAGCAGATGAACGTATTTCGGCTAGCACCATTTAAATGTCAATTGAAGGTAATTAACCATGAGTCAGTGTAGTAATGTTGGTGAAGTGCCTAGTGAAATCATTTTTAACCAAGATGAACATTTTGTTAACAAGATTTCGAGTGTGAATGGTTTGTATTTTAATAATCAACCAGACTTTGTTCTGTTCACACCATCCGAAGATGAGATCAGTGACAGTGAAATTTCGGATGGTGTCACAGACACAGACTTCATAGAACACAGAAATGTTGATATTAGTGATAACAATTGTGTTGAAGAATTCCGGTCTAAGACGTGTAAATGCTCTAAGATGTATGGTTCACCGTGTAGTGTTAAGTTTGATTTTAACCAGATACTTGACTACAGACAACAGTGTCAGGAAATGTCCAGTGACGAATTGGATCTGACTGTCAAAGTGCAACTTGCTGCGCATGGAACATGTTGGCTCCAGTCTTTGAGCAAAAAACAGAAGACAAAGGATTATAGGGAAAGGGTTGCTCAAAAATATTTCTTTGCTGGGCAGCAAGTTTGTAGAAAATCTTTTATGTTTTGCCAAGGTATTGGAAAATTTAAATTGAACAATATTGCATCATCATTTGATAAACATGGTCTGAAACCAAGAATTCATGGAAATACTGGTAAACTACCCAAACATGCACTAAGTGCATCAGCCATTAAACATGTTTGTAAGTTTCTTGAAGAATACACAGTAAACAAGAGGGCCCAAAGGGCCATAGGTCGCTCACCTGTCCCAGTCGTTCATGCATCGCTAATGGTAGCCTCTATTGCATGTTCAAGGATTTCATATTGTCTTATGCTTTATAATTTACATCGTATTTAGACCAAATGACTTATTAAAGTGATTTGACCTTGTGACCGAGTTTTTGACCCCAGATGACCCAATATCGAACTTGACCTAGATTTAGTTAAGATGATTATTGTGACCAACTTTCATAAAGATTAGGCCAAAATTGTGACCTCTAGTGACTACACAAGGTTTTCCTATGATTTGACCTTGTGACCTAGTTTTTGACCCCAGATGACCCAATATCAAAGATGGCCTAGATTTTGATGAGATGTTATTGTGACCAAGTTTCATAAAGATTAGGCAAAAATTGTGACCTCTAGTCACTTCACAAGGTTTTTCTATGATTTGACCTTGTGACCTAGTTTTTGACCCCGGATGACCCAATATCGAACTTAACCTAGATTTTGTTCACATGATAATTGTGACCAAGTTTCATAAAGATTAGGCTGAAATTGTGACCTCTACTGACTACACAAGGTTTTTCTATGATTTGACCTTGTGACCTAGTTTTTGACCCCGGATGACCCAATATCAAACTTGACCTAGATTTTGTTGACATGATCATTGTGACCAAGTTTCATAAAGATTAGGACAAAACTGTGACCTCTAGTGACTACACAAGGTTTTTCTACGATTTGACCTTGTGACCTAGTTTTGGACCCCGGATGACCCAATATCGAACTTGACCTAGATTTTGTTGACATGATCAATGTGACCAAGTTCCATAAAGATTAGTCCAAAATTGTGACCTCTAGTGACTACACAAGGTTTTTCTATGATTTGACCTAGTGACCTAGTTTTTGACCCCGAATGACCCAATATCGAACTTGACCTAGATTTTGTTGAGATGATCATTGTGACCAAGTTTCATAATGATTAAGCTAAAACTGTGACCTCTAGTGTCTACACAAGTAATTGTGGACGGACGGACGAGGGACAACGGACGACGGACGTAGAGTGATCACAAAAGCTCACTCTGTCACTTTGTGACAGGTGAGCTAAAAACGGACTTCCCTTACCCGGTAGACATCCAAATTTTAATCCGACTCAAGGCACCAATAAACTTACATGTAGTAAGAAATAACAACAACCGCAACAAAGTAACATCATCAACAAAATCAGTACCAATCACACCAAAAGTACCAAGAACACTATTTTTTTAGTAACTCGAGAGTGAGAGAACTGAAGGACTAATTGATAAATTTTTACGTTATGTAATTCAGATGCGCCATTTACGCGGGTATGACTTATCTGGAATTGGCAATATGGATGAAACACCTGTTTACCTTGAAATGCCTGGAAAAGCAACTTACGACATTCGTGGAAACAATTCAGTAACTGTGAAATCAACAGGGCGCAAAATGAGAAAGTTACAGTCACTTTAGGTGCCTTCGCAGACGGGACAAAACTTTCTCCATTTAAGTACATTTACCTGGGGTACGACCATTGCCAAAAGCTGACATCCCCTGTGGTATAAATGTTTACATGTGTGGCAGCGGCAAGAAGTCATGGGCGAACGAAGAAAGCATCATCAAAGGAGCCTAAGTTTGCTAGTTTGGGATGCACTTCGCGCTCATTTGACTGAGAAGGTTAAGGCCTATTAACGCACACATTGCAACACTGACATGAGCGTGATACCAGGGGGGTGCACATGACGTGCACAGCCAGCAGGCGTGTCCTGGAATAAACCATTTAAGGCCAAGTTTGCTGAACTGTACTACAAGTTATTTTCAGGACCAGTAGACTTGACCCCTGCAGGAAATCGTAGGGAACCCCCAAAATCTCTACTTCTAAAATGGATTAAAACTTCCTGGGACTATGAGTGAGTTACCCCTGATATGATCCCTAGATCTTTCAAGAAATGTGGGATTTCAACAGCCTTAGATGGAAGTGAAGATGATCTGTTTGCACAAGTTTCCGATGACAAAGTCGAAGGTGCCAAGTTTGAAGGGTTCGATCCCGACGATGTGGACATTGGGGAGCAAGTGCTTGCAAATGTGGCAAGTGGGGCAACGGAGTTATCTAATGAAAACAGTGACTCAGATGATGAGGCGTCGGATTATGACAGCTCTGGTCATTAATAACGTTACAGTATGCGCATGACGGGACATTGTAAATACGTTGTTGTTTAGACTTTAGTCACATACCGTTACTTTTAAGTTTTGGATTACACTGTGTTTAAATTGTGTTTTATTAAATTCTAATGGATTGGATGATTGGATTAACTCTTGTATTCAGGTAGGACGATTTTTCTATTACAAAAATAGGTGGGGGTCATTTATTATACCTGAGATCTGGTTGCGCATGCGCAGAGCTTTTTTGGTTGCTTCCGCAGAGAGAACGCCAAGTTCTGTCGAGGACTAAATTTATCTATTGTTAATTGATACAGAGGCATTCATAAAGGCATATTGGTGTTTAACAACGTATTGTGTCGGAATCATCCTTTTTATCAAATTGTGCAAGGTGTGCACCTGAAAATAAATTGTTGAAAACGATTTGACTGTATAGCACGTGGTGTGTTATTGACAGCATCAAACATGGCGGACACGAAAACTTTGTCGAAAGGGAAAAAAGATAGTGTCGCAAGTGAAAAGGACATGAGCCCCGCTAAGAAAACTAGTACCAGTAGTTTAAAATCGTCAGAAGACAAAATACTTTCGGCGTTCAATGACAATGAAAGCCTCGTTTGATAGGCAGATAAAAGAGTAGGGTACGAAACTATCAGACCTAGCAACTCGCGTGGATAATTTTGAACAAGAGGGCCCAAAGGGCCCTAGGTCGCTCACCTGTCAAACTTGACCTAGATTTTGTAGAGATGATCATTGTGACCAAGTTTCATACAGATAAGGCCAATATTTTGACCTCTAGTGACTACACAAGGTTTTTATATGATTTGACTTAATGACCTAGTTTTTGACCCCAGATAAACCAATATCACACTTGGCCTAGATTTTGTTGAGATGATCATTGTGACCAAGTTTCATAAAGATAAGGTCGACATTGTGACCTCTAGTGACTACACAAGGTTTTTCTATGATTTAACCATGTGACCTAGTTTTAGACCCAAGATGACCCAATATCAAACTTGACCTAGATATTGTTAAGATGATCATTGTGACCAAGTTTCATACAGATTAGGCCAATATTGTGACCTTTAGTGACTACACAAAGTTTTTCTATTATTTGACATTGTGACCTAGTTTTTGACCCCAGATGACCCAATATCAAACTTGACCTAGATTTTGTTGAGATGACCATTGTGACCAAGTTTCATAAAGATTGAGTCAAAATTGTGACCTCTAGTGACTACACAAGGTTTTTCTATGATTTGACCTAGTGACCTAGTTTTTGACCCTAGATGACCCCATATCAAACTTGGCCTAGATTTTGTTGAGATGATTATTGTGACCAAGTTTCATAAAGATTAGACCAAAATTGTGACATCTAGTGACTACACAAGGTTTTTCTATGATTTGACCTTGTGACCTAGTTTTTAACCCCGGATGACCCAATATCGAACTTGACCTAGATTTTGTCGAGATGATCATTGTGACCAAGTTTCATAAAGATTAAGTCAAAATTGTGACCTCTAGTGACTACACAAGGTTTTTCTATGATTTGACCTTGTGACCTAGTTTTTGACCCCGGATGACCCAATATTGAACTTGACCTAGATTTTGTCGAGATGATCATTGTGACCAAGTTTCATAAAGATTAAGTCAAAATTGTGACCTCTAGTGACTACACAAGGTTTTTCTATGATTTGACCTAGTGACCTAGTTTTTGACCCCGGATGACCCAATATCGAACTTGGCCTAGATTTTGTTGAGATGATTATTGTGACCAAGTTTCATAAAGATTAGGCTAAAATTGTGACCTCTAGTGTCTACACAAGCCAATTGTTGACGGACGGACGACGGACGGACGGACGACGGACGAAGAGTGATCACAAAAGCTCACTCTGTCACTTTGTGACAGGTGAGCTAAAAACGGATTATGATGGTGGTGAATACTACGCAAAGGAGCAGGGTTCGGTGAATCTTGAAAATCAGGAAGGCCATCATGACGATGGAAAAAGGAAATCGGAGGATCTAAATAATTATAACAGGGTCAAGGACACGGCTAAGCAATCTAAGTTTTAGAACTGCTGAGATGTGCTATGCTTGTGTAGATCCTGTATTAGCTAATACAGTAAATGATTTATTCTTAAATGGATTAGATGACAAACATTATAGCAAGCTCATGAAGGATGAGTTCAATGCCAGGCCTGAAAATTGTGACTCGTTATCAGTAGTGATAATGAATCAATTGATTTGGGACGCTGTGTCGCCTTGGCCCGCACCTCAGATAGGAAACTCCAGCATCTGGAAGAATCTATTGTGAAAACAGGAACAATTCTAGTAAAAACAGTTAATCAGTTGGCATTATTGGATAAAGATCAGGGTCTGGTGCCGGATAAGGTCATTGACCAATATAATAATGCTTTGGCGTTACTGGGCCAGGCTAATAAACAAACTAACTTGGCGAGGAAAGACTTTCCAAGGCCAGAAATGAGCCGGGAATACGCCCATTTATGCAGTCAGACGAAGCCGTTTACAAAATATTTGTTTGGCAACAACGTGTCAAAGTATGCTAATGAGATTGAAGACTGCTCAAAGATTAGCAACAGAATGTTTAACAACAAACCCTTTAGGGGGGTCATATTCCCTGTCCTGTCGGGAGAGGTTTTAGATTCAGAAGTGGATACTAATTTTTATACCAAGGAATGTGGTTTAAGCTAAAGGGACCACATATTTTACTTGAAAACAGTATAGCAGACAATAATGGTCTCGAACCTAGGGTACAAAAAGTTTAAAAGCAATAAATCATTGTAATGGAAACTAAATTAATCAGCCTGAAGACTCACAAAACTGAATGGATAAAAAAATTACCGATTTTTTCAAAGGGTTATAAATACAAGATGCTTGACCTGAATTCCCTACATTAATTTTTATATAAACAGCAACTTCAGAGAAAGGTTGGCATGCATTGTCTGGATGTGAAAGTATTTCATTTAAGTGATAAGATCATTTATCACAGACGATTATCAACAGATTCTCAACAATCATGTCAGGCAGATTTCATTTCATTACTGTAAAAAAATAATAAATTTCAATCCTTTGATACCTTTGTACCTTTTTTTTTTTTTTACTTCTTTTGATTTATTGATATTTTCAACATTCAATCTTTAAACACAAGGTAGGCCTACTTTAAAAGATGCATCATCCTTTACCTTTGTACCTTGCACACAATTTTCATGTGATTTTTTCTCAAGTCTCTGTGCACATCATGCGTCTATGCAGCATTTTATTTATCATTTAGCTGCTTGTGTTTTGTCTATGCTGCCTTTCAATTTAGCTTTTAACTGCACCACTGCATCTCTGACACTTGTAGATCATGACGGTATCATTGGTTAATTTGTCTATAGCACATTGTAGTCTCCAGTGTTTGAAAACACATGAAAACATAGTGCACCATCTTACTACATTTTTGCACACTTTTGATATTTTACAGCATTAAACCACAGAGGTGTACATATGATGTATACATGGCTTACACCATGCTTAGGTCATGTATCATTCGAAATATAATTAACAACAATTTTTGGTAGACAACAGACCAATTGAATTAAACAATCATATTCAGTTTTGTTTTAAGTTCAGTCGTCTCAGTATATGCTCTGCATGTCTGATTGAAGAGAAATTTGTTGACCTCATCTAAAATGTTGCACTCCGAAATGAAACCAACCACAATTCATCCAATGCATTGTAATTCATAATATTATTTAAAGGTTTGAATATTCATTATGTACTTTAATCCAATCCCAGGGAAAGTTCCTATTAATACAGCGTAAATAACTCTTATCATGAAAAACAACCAATTTTACCCTTAATATAAATTGAGTAAATTGCAGATTTTAATAAGTGCCAGTAGATAAATGATCATATTTTAAGATTAAATATCGTTATAGTGAGGAAAACTGCCATATACACATTTTATACAATTTTCATACCCTAGGTTTCGAGACCATATTGTCTGCAATACAGTTTTCAAGTACAAGCTATGATCCCTTAGTTTAGACCATTTTCACGCTGAGCTATGAGAAGCAGTACCCAGTGCACTGAAAAATATTGCCATGGCCAATTTCAATCTCATATGAGTTCTGTAAGTGGTATGACATACTTAAATAGAATTGAACACTAGTCTAAAATACAAAACAAAGCAAACCATTTAAATATTAAAGCCTAATGCTTGTAGGTAAGCCAAAATTGTGACCTCTAGTGTCTACACAACGTTTTTCTAGGATTTGACCTTGTGACCTAGTTTTTGACCCTGGATAACCTACATGTAATATCAAACGTGACCTAGTTTTATTGAGATGATCATTGTGACCAAGTTTCATAAAGATTGAGCCAAAATTGTGTCAAGCAGGTTTAACTAAAAGACATTACAAATAAGGTTGGTCTTGACTCTTTTTATTCTTTTGAAGGTTACCAAAATGTCTGAGGAAAGTGACACTGAGTCTACAGAAGAAACAGAGCAGCAAACTTATGTCATATTTGTAATTATAAACCAGAATTTTACAAACTCTTTGACATCTTAGAAAAAATAGTTTAATCAGGAACATATCTAGTTACACTTCGTAACGGATAACCATTCGTACGGTGTGATTTTGCAGATTGTGAACGATACTTCCATGTCAAGTGTAAACATCCTAGTTTCCCTGACGATGATCAAATTTACAAATTCTTTCCATTATGATAAATTGTACTATTTCATTATAATAAATTTTATTTCTTCATTATAGTGTCTAAAAGGAGGAACTTGAAGAATGGGCAAAATTGATTTCCATACAACACATTGACATGGCTACCAAGTATGTAAAAGCTTGTCATTGGCCTTTTTTCATGTCATTTACACAATACCTGGACACAGGCCGACTGCAAGACTTTATAAACAATCTTGAGATGAGTGACTGTTCATCTATATCTGAGAAGTGGAGCAGTAAGTTCAGATTGAGATGAGTGACTGTTCATCTATATCTGAGAAGTGGAGCAGTAAGTTCAGATTGAGATGAGTGACTGTTCATCTATATCTGAGAAGTGGAGCAGTAAGTTCAGATTGAGATGAGTGACTGTTCATCTATATCTGAGAAGTGGAGCAGTAAGTTCAGATTGAGATGAGTGACTGTTCATCTATATCTGAGAAGTGGAGTAGTACATTCAGAGGATACCTTGACTATGGAAATTCACGAAACGCAACATTATTTTGCTCTACATGTTGACATGATGAACCACTGTGATAGTGTAACAGCAATAGCACTAGCTAATCAACTTGGGGGATCAACCGAGTATGGGCTCTTTAATTGGCAGCAGTTAGGAGAAGTCGCTGTTTTTTTTCCTTAGTCAACAACGCCAGCTCATATGCACCTTACTGTGTGAAATTCTGTATTATCATTACTCCATTGAAGATTTAAAGAGACATTGTACAGTACACCCTTTAAGGGAAGTAAAAGAAACTTCGCATGCGATACCACAATAAAGATGGATCATCTTGAAGTCATCATAGGCTTTCGCGCAGGGTTAACTGTGGAAACAGTATCATGCAGAATGGCATTGATAGATTCTCTCAATGAGACTAAACACTTACCAGAATCACAACTAGAACACACTGACAAGCTTGGTTGGGAAATAACAGACATAGATATTTTTTAACACTTTTTACAGATTTTTAGTAGAAGACCAAGAGATTGTGCGTCAAAGCATTAAAAAGTGGCAGACTGAAAACCCTGATGATAATTTCTATTATATACCTCGTGAAGACGAATAAATGACCTTCAAGACCATTTACGACAACCCGGGGGTCTGCCGTCTTTGTCATAAACAATATGCTAACAACGATGAGACATTAGAACTTTAACTTCTGTTTCCATTTGTTTGTTTACTTGCCTTTAATTATATGAGTTGTCCTAGTCATTTAAGTACCTGAGGGATAGTTCATAATTATGAAGAAGCTATAGCAGCTTGAGCATCTGTATCACTGAGAATCCTTAATAAAGCATCACATAAAGGACAACTGAGGCTCTGTTTTTAGTGTATAAAAATATAATTTAATCAATTTATGATACTACAGAAGCACAGAGGTGACATGGTCAATAGTTTTTTTCAGTTTTGGGAACAAGATAATTGAGTGAAGAAAACATTTTTTATCTTGTATATGTGATGTAGATTTTACAAATACACACTTTATGGCCAGGTTTTTTAAGATGAGGTAAAATGAGGAAATAAAAAAGAATTGTGTCCAGGGTTCTGATCTCAAAAAGTGTAATTTAAGTTTTACCTCATCTGAGCTAACACTACTCGAGATGCACTTTTAAACATTTGTCTTTGTCTGATGACCTGTCCTGATGTAATACAATTTCAGCTCTGTTCTTTTGGGAATGTTTGAACATGTTTGAAAATGTCAAATGTCACCTTGATTTGGATATATGGGACCTTGATTTGTATGTGTTTAAAGATGTTTGGATTGTGGTGCCATTTACAGTGCATGTTTAAACATGTTCCATCATGTTTTGGGGGCATCTTTAAACATGGTTAAACATGTTTAGGTGTGTTTGTAGTAGTTACATGCTGAACGTTTGTGCCATTCCTTCAGTGCACAATTCCAATCAAACTTTGCTACTTTGCTGCTGACCTTGACAATAAGGACCTATGTTCCTTAGGTACTGTGCCGATGTGGAAGCTGAGATGGATGCAGAGTTAAATGTTTGTTATAAAACTGTATTGTACTTTAGATACACTCCTTAAGGAGCTTAACTGGATGAAAGTTGATGAAAGAGTCAATTACAAAAAAATCACTTATGGTATATAAAAGTGTAAATGATCATTCATTTCCAAAATACATGACCAAAAATTTCAATTTAAATCACAGAAACATTCACTTAACCTCAGATCTATTGAAAACTCAGAGCTCTATGTTCCAAAGCCAAATTTGAATCTTACAGGAAATCATTAACTTCCTTGGGAGCAGTAACTTTAAGTAATAGAAAAAATTCAACATGATTTATTGTAAATTGACTAGATTTTTATTTATTTTTTACAGACAGCTCAAGCCACCAATCCTATACCAGATATCAGACAGTCAACATATTTGCTGCAATAAATGATACATGTAAGTGAGGCCCTGGAAATCAGCAAAGTGTTTCCAAGTATGGCATACCTAATTCTGCTATCATGCCTCGTTCCAGCTTTAACAGGCTGTGTTGAAAGAGCATTTTCTTTAATGAACCCACTTATAAGGCACTCCTAAGAGGAGCTGCAAGAAGCAGGAAACGTTGGGAGAACATGCGAATAGTAAAAGAGGGCTCAGATCTACTCCTACCTGAACTTTTGAATAAGGCTATCAATCACTTTAATCTGATAGAACGAAAGCTAAAATTTTAACTTAAGGTTTATGCTGCAGGTAACTGTAAACATTCAAAGGGAAGTAAATCTTGTCAGCTACCAGTTTATGGTAAATGAAAGACAAGAGGGCCCAAAGGGCCATAGGTCGCTCACCTGTCCTAGTCGTTCATGCACCCCTAATGGTAGCCTCTATTGCATGTACAAGGTTTTCATATTGTCTTATGCTTTATAATTTACATCACATTTAGACCCAATGTCTTATTAAAGTGATTTGACCTTGTGACCTAGTTTTTGACCTCGAATGACACAATATCGAACTTGACCTAGATTTAGTGAAGATGATTATTGTGACCAACTTTCATAAAAATAAGGCCGAAAATGTGACCTCTAGTGACTAAATTAAGGTTTTTCTACAATTTGACCTTGTGACCTAGTTTTTGACCCCTGATGACCCAATATCAAACTTGACCTAGATTTTGTTGAGATGATCATTGTGACTAACTTTCATAAAGATTAGGCCAATATTGTGACCTCTAGTGACTACACAAGGTTTTTCTATTATTTGACCTTGTGACCTAGTTTTTGACCCCGGATGACTCAATATCGAACTTGACCTAGATTTTTTTGTCAAGATAATTGTGACCAAGTTTCATAAAGATGAGCCCAAAAGTGTGACCTCTAGTGAATACACAAGGTTTTTCTATGATTGGTCATTGTGACCTAGTTTTTGATCCCTCATGACCCAATATCGAACTTGACCTAGATTTTGTTGACATGATCATTGTGAATAAGTTTCATAAAGATTATGCCAAAATTGTGACCTTTAGTGACTACACAAGGTTTTTCTATGATTTGACCTTGTGACCTAGTTTTTGACCCCGGATGACACAATATCGAACTTGACCTAGATTTTGTTGAGATGATCATTGTAACCAAGTTTCATAAAGATTAGGCCAAAATTGTGACCTCTACTGACTACACAAGGTTTTTCTATGATTTGACCTAGTGACCTAGATTTTGACCCCGAATGACCCAATATCGAACTTGACCTAGATTTTGTTAAAATGATCATTGTGACCAAGTTTCATAATGATTAAGCTAAAACTGTGACCTCTAGTGTCTACACAAGTAATTGTGGACAGACGGACGGACGGACGTACGACGGACGAAGAGTGATCACAAAAGCTCACTCTGTCACTTTGTGACAGGTGAGCTAAAAAGGACGAGGAAGTTAACAAATTTTCAAGTATTTAAATGATTTTAACGCGATTTAAACTTGAAATTGAGTAGGCTATAAAGCCATTCGACAGCATCGCGGCAAGATGTATTGTCTTGAATAATGAACGATCTGGCTTTGAAATGTCCGATAATGTGAGGAACATTTTGTTCTTTCATTTTCATGACTTTGAATATATTTTTCACTTAATTTTATCTCAGAATTAAAGGATTACCTGTGTCACACATGTATTCACACCTGTGAATTCTACTTTACAATCGTGCATGGGTTATATATTTCACCAATTGCTATATTTTCATTATTTTTTATCAATAATTTATTCACCAATTGCTATATTTTTATGATTTTTTATAAATAATTTATTCTTGTTTCATTTGGTTACAAATAACTGATTTTAGAAATTATGATTTTTTGGCCCCATTATTTTGAATATGATTGTAATCGTTTTTTTGTTGTTTATTTTTGTAGGAGGAAGAAAGCAACATAGACAGCACAGAGCCAGATAATGAAAGTGAAAGAAAATGACTCTTCTTCTACTAGCAGTAACTCTTCATCATTACCAGCTCGTGGTAGACAACAACGAAGACAGCCAGGGCGCGTTGCCGCAAGACGAGGACGTGGAGCTTCCAGAGGGCGAGGACGCGGTGTGGTAACGGTCTGAGAAATCAACCACCGCCTGAATTTAACTGGTCAGCCATTGATTTGCTCGATGACTTTGATTTATGTTGGACTTGGACGGCGTTTTAATTGATACACCAGAGTTTCAACCAGCAGACTATTTTAAGTACTTCTTTCTGGATAGTGTGTTTGATATTATGGCTAGTCACACAAATTTGTTTGCCAATCAGTTCATGGAGGGTAATGACAATCACGGTAGCCATTCTAGATACGGGAAATGGTCAGACTCATCATCTGAAGAAATGAAAGCATACATCGCCTTGCAGATTGCTAGGGGTCTAAACAACAAACCTGAAATCCCCGACTACTGGGGTAAATATTGGTTAACATGCAATAACCTTCCATATGTCATGGAATCAATACCAATAACTGTGTACATTTCTTGACTATTGTGATAATAGTGCCCGTATTCCTAGGGGTGAAGACGGATATGACCCGCTTTTGAAGATTCAACCAATAATTGACATTGTAGATCCTACTTATCAATCAGCATATCGATCTTACCAACAACTAGCCATCGACGGGTCCATGATAAAATTCAAGCCAACCAAGTGGGGCATAAAAACATTCGCTCTATGTGAAAGTAATACCGGGTACGCTTTGAGGTTTCTTATTACCTGCGAGCCTTGAGCGAGTAGGTATATTGGATTGCCTTAAGTAAAAAGTCCATGGAGGGGCACGTGACCTGTTCTCGATGGTTTACGATTTCAAAAAATAAATAAAAAAAAAGATGCATTTCGTAAGAATGTCGTGAACCAGACTAATTCCATTATTCCATGCGGATAACATCGGTCTTTGTCGCATTGCAATAGTTTATTTACCGAAGAAATCAGAACTGTCCGAAATTTCAGTGAGCGCCAGGCAATATTGAGACCATGGATCTAAACAGCAGGACCTGGTGACTGCAGCTGCATTGGTTTATGAACTCTGATATTGTAGAACACTGAAAACATGTCTTATGATAATACCTTTAAATGAACTGATACGAGGTTTTATTTATAAGCATATACATATTATATGGAACAAGGGAGTCACAATATGCAATTAAGTGTCTTGAAAATTGGTTTGTTACACATGAAATTATTTAACAATTTGTTGATAAATTTTGTATGTCAAATTATCGTGCATATAGTTTTCCCAATTTGAAAGCTACCGGCCTATCGCGCTTATTTTTCTCTCACAATTTTGAGATTTTCATGCTTAATTTTATACACATCAGCTGATGAATTATGCAGATAGAAGGTCGAGGATCCTGTCAATTCTCTGTCAAATGAAGTCGGTACATCATTTGCTCGCAGGAACTATTTGACTTGTCTACACAGGAAAGACTTACATTTGAGGTAGATAGGACATCCAACGTGTCAATTACAGAACAAGTGTGCCTGGAACTTGTGAAAGGGTATGAGAACAAAGGGTACGATCTTAACACTGATAATTTCTATAATTTGCTGCAACTTTTCCTGGCATTGAAGGAGAATGTTCAGAGAAAAGATTATAGATGGTTGGGATATGTGTAGCAGTAAGAAAGGAAGGCCATCTGTGACCGAGAAGCCTGACAGGCCACTTTCCAGCACAGAACATCGCCTCGAAGTACTGACCGTAATGTGTAGTGATAGGTCAGTGAAAAGACTAGTGGTTCAAACTAGATAGTACTGCAGGAACTGCGTGAAAGCCATGTGCATGCCCAACAGACTCGCAGCTTCATGCTTTACCATACCGATATTGACAACAGGGGGCAGCAAGAAATAATGTTATACTTAATGTCTTCGGTATTGATGAAATAGTTGAATGCTTCTCTGTGAATGTATAGTATATTAACTAAGCTATGATAAATTATATATATAAAATATATTTCAGGACATTGAAATTACCTTTAGACTTTATAAAATAGCTTTGTCAACTGAAACAGGAAAAAGTATTAGTAAGCTTGTGATGCACATATTCACCGAGTAGTCACGAGTGAAAACATGGTTAATGACTATGGTAAAAGAGTAACAAAACAAATCCCTCCATCATATGACCAAGTGGTTGAACTTCGAGCTAGTCTAATTGAGGCTACCCACCAATTTGGACAGTACTGTCCTGCTATCCATGTCCTCAACTGTGACCGGTTTAAACCGAGTGATACTGAAAAAACCACATGTGAACATAAGTAGCCATTTGCCTAACATTTTATCATTTGATAGTGAGTATATCCCACCTGCAAAAGAATTGGATTTGGAAACAACTCCAGTGCTGATAACTCAACTGGCCACAAATAAGTTTGACAGTAACAAAGAAAGTGGTTACCAGAAGGCTGCTGAAGATCTATTCTCTAATGCTTGTGACATGAACATAAACGTTGAACAAGTGGATCATTTAACGAGAGGACAGTCTGAAAACACAGCGTCAAGATGCCATTACAGGTACAAAGATTGCTACGGTAATCAAAGTTATGGACAAGCAAAAGAGCTGTGATTCTATGGTGAAAGACATGTTTGAATCAAAGTTCGGCAAATTGAAGAATGTCCCAGCAATCAAGTGGGACAGGAAGCACGAAAACAAAGCAAGACAAGCGTATGCCAATAAGTTCGGAAAATGGCATCAACAATTCCACATAGAAGACCATGGTTTGATTATTAAGGCAGACTGTCATTTCATTCGTGGAAGCCCTGATGGGATTGTTACATGCAAGTGTCATGGGCGCATTCTTCTTGAAATAAAGTGTTCATTCACAGCAAGAATGTTGTCTATGTCAGAGGGGGTGTCTGAAGGCAAAATAAAATACCTTGAAAAAGTGAATGGTCGGTTCATGTTAAAAAAAAACACCACAGATGGTTATTACGCTCAAATACAAGGATTAATGGGCATCACAACTGTTATGAGGGTTGTGTACTCCTCTAACGCTGTCTGCGTGTTTGACGACCCCAAAGCCCGCTACTCAGAGAGTAGTGATGTGTGCAGGAGTCCTATTTATCGGACGCTGAAGGCTTTATCTATAATCTGTAAAAACAGATGACAAGACTTGTTAAAATTGTGATGTTTATTTTCCAATGTCCAAATTAAGAATGATGATACAAAACTTATTAATTATTGATGTGCTATATTTGAGTATATGTGAATACAGTTCAAGTCGTTTAAAACGTAAATGGGGAATCTCGCTTGCCTAGTGAGTGGACAATATAACGACTTGAAAAGTAACACATTCCCATCAAATATATCACATCTTACAAGTAAACTTTACTAATAGTTTATAGATTTTAGTATAAACGGAAAAACATTATATATAGTAATGTGAAACTCAAATAAATTGATCTTATAAAATAAGCAATAATTACTTCTATTGAAATTTATGTAAAAATATCTCAAACAATTATTATTTAGAAATAAGTACAACTAAGGAGCAAAGTTGTCTCTAATCTGAACATTAATTAAATATACCAGTAAGAACAAACTCATGAGAATAAAGTTAAATCTCAGCATTAGTTAAAAAATACACATTTCCTTGTAAACATAGAATAAAACAGAACTTGTAAAATATCAAATTAGAACACCTACCTGTAAAAACAGATGACAAGACTTGTTAAAATTGTGATGTGTATTTTCCAATGTCCAAATTAAGAATGATGCAGGACATTGGAAATACTGTAGGTTGAAAGTTCTTGTCACAGGTGATTTCTTAAAGTTTTACTCAGGTTTTAAGTTAAGAATCCTTTGTTAACCGTAATTGCAAAGTCTACATTTGATAATAATAACTGAAATAGCCACTAGGACAAAGAAGTGATAAAAACAATCCCTTAGACAAAAGGTGGTGGCTTCATTTATGTAACTACCTAAGTTTAACACTATCTGTATCCTATAATATGGATTCAATAATAATGAATTGTTGTGCTTAATTAGAAAATGTTCAAAATATTGAAATTAAAATATTATACTTTAATTATTATAATTGAAATCAGCATAATATTTCAATACCATCATTTTGGTACTAAATATGATATGATTATATTTTCAATAAACAAATAATGTGTTTGATAATTATGCAATAATATTGCTAATTATGTAACTAAAAATTATGCAAAAATATTAATCATAATACTAACATTAAACTGTGTAAGTTTGTTGTTTGGACGACGCGTGATATGAACCTTGTGAATGTGCTTACAATGAAGAGTTCTTCATAAAGAAACTTGTTCCATCCTGCGAAGAATTCTTCAAAGCTCATATTATTCCAAAACTTTTACTTAAGGATCTCCTACTCCT
Organism: Spisula solida; assembly: GCA_947247005.1. NCBI lineage: Eukaryota > Metazoa > Mollusca > Bivalvia > Venerida > Mactridae > Spisula > Spisula solida. The sequence goes on along the minus strand of OX365944.1, from coordinate 48,314,098 downwards.
AGTGCTGTCATTTCCCCCAACAGTAGCCACACTCCAGTACCTTCAAGTCCAAAACCCGACAGTGACACAGTGATATTAATTGCTACACCTCTTTTATCTGATGACCAACCACTGAAAAGGAAGCGAACAGCACTGATACAACCACAAAGACTTCTTCAGAAACACCCAAGCCTCCTCAGCTGATTATACCAACAGCATTAACAACCGCTATCAAACAGACATCAACGGCTCAAATGATACTGGCCGAGTGGCATGTGTACACTTGTGCTGGCCTGTAGAAAAATTCTACCTGATAACAATGTGGCAGATGACAATTCAAATGCTAGTACTGCTGTGACTGCCCAAACTGTGCTGGGTGTGATATTCGGATGTGTTGGCCTTGTGCAAAATATTACCAAAAATGGGCAGATGTAGGATATGACTGTATTGTCCTGAATGCACACGTGAATGTGATATAGTTTATTGAGGTCAATATTTCGCAATTATAGTTAGTCGAGAACAAGGAAGTGAATATTGATTGTATGCTGCTATGCATATTTCTATGTATATTAAATCGCATAATATTGATGACATGGAAACAAAAGATGCAAGAACTTGTCCAAGTGTTATCTGGTCTACTAAAATTACAATTAACAGGGTGTCATCAATCCTTAATCGCCACCAGGTCAGGTCGCTAATTGCAAGCATAATCAAAACACAGACCTGTCAATCAATGTCTATTAATTTGTTAATGACACAAAGTTTGGGGTTCTTACATGTTGACATCAATCCAAGTAATTGTCATCGATCTTTAATTGGCATTTATTGTTAATTGGGTGTGACAATCGATTAACTCATTCAGCCCTAGCGCCACATATATGTGGCATCCTTATCTACTTCTGTATCCCGAGCGCCGCGATAACAGGGCGCTGTAGATTTTATCCCATTCCCATACGCCACGAATATGCGGCTCGATAAAACTAGCTCTGTATGCCCTGTGCCACGTTGTGTCGTCGCGTTTCATTGGTCACTTCAGGAGGCGTTCTTTGTTTGATAGAATATAACAACCTATCAGAAAACAGCTTACATACACAAAGCAAAGATTGATAAACATGGAAGTATAAGTTTAAAAATCTTACCGCGAGTCAAAAAAAAGTTATTATAAGTTGAAAATTATGGAAAATCGGCGATCGATCTTCGATGTTACGTTTGATACGGACCATGATAGCTCGGACAGCGACATTAGTTAAGACGATCGTAGTGAAAGTAGCTCGGATAGTGACAGTTCGATTGATCTGAGTGAAAACGAGTATGCTGACAATGAGTCTGGTGTACGTTGGGAGACTGAATGAGCGGCCCGATCTGCCCAAACAACCTGCCCGAACCTCGGCCCTACGATCAATTTAGATCCAGATTCTACAGAATTTGACTTCTTTGAGCTGTTTTTCCCAGACCAGCTCATTGAGCATCTGGCATTCAGACAGTACCTGCCCGCCAAGCCGACAAAATATGGCATCAAAGTGTGGATGCGATCTGATCCAACGAAGGGCTACACCAACGAGTTTCAGATTTACACCGGACGAGAAGAAGGAAATAAGAAAGTTAGCCTCGCGAGTCGTGTTGTCCAGGATCTGACCAGGAAGGTCTGGGGACATCACTATATAATCAACATGGATAATTATTTCTCAAGTCCAGCATTGTTTGAGACATTGCTAGTAAATGGAACTTACGCTAGGGGCACTGTGAGTGAGAAGTAATCGGAAGGAGTACCCATCACACCTGATGAGGCCAAAAGATGTCAAGATTCAGGGTGACTTCAAGACGTGCCACAAAGGTGAACTTGTTGCGTGCTTGTGGAAGGACAAGAAGCCGATTTATACCCTAAGTACGGCAGAAAATCCACGCTGTATAGACAGTGTTGTCAATCGGAAATCTAAGAACGGGGAAATTAACCAGGTACCTGCCCCAGCCATTATACCGGAGGACAACATGAACAGTGTCGACCATGCCGACCAGCTCAGGACCGAGTATTCAACCTACCGATCATCCAGGAGGTGGTGGCTGTATCTATTCTGGTTCCTGATAGATACTGCCATTACTAATGGTTTCATCCTCATGAAGGAATCCGAGAATCATAGACGTCAAACGAAGACTGGACGAACCAAAACCAGGACTATGATTGAGTTTAGGATGAACCTTGCGAAGCGGCTGATCGGGGATTATACCAACGAACAGGCCGCTCTTGCAACTGTTAATGCTGGACACTTCCCACGTAAGGCCGACAAAAGGGGCCTGAGCCGACAGTGCAGCAAAAATAAAATTCGACACGAAATAATGAATATGTGCAACCAATGTAATGTGCATTTGTGTGTTGATTGCTTTCAGCCATGGCATAGGGATATTCTAAAACAGTGATTGAATTGAAGTGTTGTTAATGGAAATATTTAAATTTCTAAGTGGATTTAAATGTTGAATTTGGATTAGAAGTGTTAAATTTATTTATCAGTGAATTGTTATCTATATTTGTGATTTGTTATAATTATCTATGATGGATTAACAGGATAAAATAAAATATTACTGGTAAATATGTGTTTATTTTAATTATTTTTCAATGTTACAATAACTAAAATGTCATCAAATTTACACCATTTTGTAGATAAATTTACTGGCTGATATACTGCTGAATTTTAAAACTATCCATTTATTAATATTGATTTAATGCATAATTTATTAACAGCTACCACTAAAGAAAATCAGCCAGTATATTTATCTATCAATATGGTCTAGGGAGTCAGAGCTAATCTTACTGATAGTATGTGTAGGAGATGGCTTATCAGATAGCTCCAGGGGATGACTAGAGATTTGTTATCAGGGCTGAATGAGTTAAGAAATTAACAAAATACTTCGAGATTTTAATCTCGCACATATATGAAAGAATGAAAACTCCACTGTGAATTGGTCACGCTGTGTAAATATTACCATGTCACCGGATGATAAGAGTATTCCCCCTTAGTCGTTTATTTGTTATTATTCGATATTCTAGCGTTATTGATTAAAAGTTGTATTGCATTTACACTGTAAGAAAATCTGTAACACATCTTTTTATTTGTTTTTCAGAAACTGCAACCGTTCAGTAGATTTGATGACAAAGAAGCTGCAGGATGAGCCCTTAGAACAACATACCAAGCAATGTTCAAGCTAATTATTTTGTTTAGGCTGAAACCCTCCAGCACTGCATCTGTTGAAAGGGTTTTCAATCTGATGAATAGTGTATGCACTACCAATAGAAACCGGCTTTCCCAGAAAACTCTCACAAGTCTACTGCTTTTGTGCCGGGGGGAAGGGGGGGGGGTTGCATTATGATAGTACATGTTAAGATACAATAAAGACAATACATTTTCAGCTGCCTGAGAGTGCCATGTATTGGTCGACAGATTCCATGTTTGGAAATCTGAGCGTGCGAGATGTGATGAAGCGAGACCGGTTTGACAAGATCACGCAGTATCTTCATCTGAATGACCGAACACGACACCTACCCAGAGGCTAAGCTGGACACGATAAGCTTCATCAGGTGTGACCAGTCCTGGTTGAGGTTTTGAAGAATTGTCTGCTCCAGTACAACCCATATCAGAACCTCAGTGTAGATGAAGCTATGGTGAAGTTCTGCGGAAGTTTATCGTTTCGCCAGTATCTGCCCACCAAGCCGACAAAGTACGGGATCAAGGTCTGGATGAGAGCTGACCTTACAAATGGATATGTCAACAAGTTCCAGGTGTTCACTGGCAAAGACGTTAACAATACTGCAGTTGGTCTTGCGAAAAGCGTGGTGGAAGATCGGACGAGGAAGGTTTTTGGCAAGAATCACATCGTCAATGTGGACAACTACTTCACCAGTCCGGTATTGTTCCAACATCTGCTTGAGAATGGTACATATGCCCATGGAACTGCCCGATTCAACAGGAAAGGTTTCCCTGCCCACCAGCTAAAGAAGAAAGACGTCAAACAACAGGGACAGTTTATAACAACTCAGAAGGGTGAGATGACTGCCACCTTGTGGATGGACAAGAAACCTATATTTTGTCTATCCACAACCAACAATGAGATTATATTTTAGGTACATCCTTAATTCTAGTTCATGTATTACTAATTTGAAATAACAATAATCATTTGAATTTCTTAAATTTAATTATATTACAATGATACATTTACTATCGAAATATTTATTTGACTACGGTAGTGGTATACTTTTTTTTAGCTGTTCCAAACACTTAACCAGCTGGGACTTAGTATGAGTGAACATACTACGTTCAATACTTTGGATACTCTGAAACATTCATTTGACAACGAGCTGTTGAATTGGAGATTAGAACTGCAAGTAAGTTAAATTGAATAAGAAACTAGTTTGAACTAGCGGTTGTTTAATGTGCACACTGGTCTTGTACTTGAGCCACACAGCTGTGTATAACTTAGTCTTTGTAAGTTAATACACATACTAAGATCTTTTTAAATCTTTTTACAACGCCACGCTTTCCTGGAACAACAGAGACGATACAACCAACAGAGGAAAAACCATCGTCCACTGCGACCTCAACTTCTGATGAGAATCCTTCTCTGTCATCTGTGTCTCAGTCTTTAAAGTCGTTGGCTGTGTCTCCAGCTTCATCACTGGCGTCTTTCGCAGAACAAAATCAGCACTTGTTGACATGCCACTTGGTTCTTATATACGAGGTATCAATGTCACCAACGGTTACAGATCCGGATGATTTATGGGAAGATATTGCAGATGATGAGGATGATGACGATGGGACAATCAGATATGGTGCTCCAATTCCACCAGGTATTAAATAGAACATGTGTAACATTATTAAATGTTGCATGTTATTAAACATTTTTTTAAATGCAAAAAATGCAAGCTTAAATCTAAATTCATTCAATTAACCTTGTCAATATGTTACCAAAATTGTCCTTAAAATACACGTAATAAAGAATTTATATATATTCCATCACTATATCACCTCCTCTTCACGACTGCAGGTTATACCCTATGTTGGGAAATGTTAGCCTGTCGCCATACAAGGAATTATGGTAACAAATACATGAACTGGGCACTCACATTTGCTGTAAAAAAACGGATAGGAACTACAAAGTTTAAAGGTATTTTTTAACAAATATACACGTAACACCATCATAATTCATTTATAGTAACATTATAATCACTTGTTTATAAATGTATTTCTGCAACCGTCAAATGGAAGTACTTCTTTTTTTCTTTGCTAAAAGAAGTATTGAGAACTGTATTCTTGTTAATTTTATACTTGCAAACATATTGCTATATATCGAATATCGGATTATGCGCACAGTGTATTTTCTATGCACATTAATGACCGCACAGGTTGCTTATTCGTGCTGCCTATAGCTATTTAGTTTATAGAAGACAATGAAATATTAAGTTGTCTATTTTAGACGTGTGTATTTTACGCATCCGTCATCTTCCAGATTGTTCTACTGTTTGGGCAGAAGATTATCCAATGAAAAACTTTCATGTAACAGACGCAGAGAACGCAACCGTTAAAGAGAAAAAGATAACAGCAGTACAACAAATCCTTGGGAAATATCTTGTCCTTTATTTGCCAGTGGCAAATCTACCTGTAGACTACACACCCATGTCTATGACAAGAGCTGCATTAAAAGTCAAACGGTACTAGCATTTTAAAGCCACTCTAATTATCGTACATATATAGAAAGGGATTTTTAACTGTATTACAAACAATGTAATGAAGTTATATCAGATCTATAACCTTGTGGTTGAATGAAACAATACCAAACGAGTTGCACCCTAACATGCCGATCATAAACCTACATTTCCCAGTCAACTATCTGCTGAAATATGTCATATGAGTGCCTCCACCTGTATTTGAACCCTGGTCACAATATTAGACTACAAGCGCTCTAACCACTGAGCTACAAAACCAACACGGTGCATTATATACTCTGGCCAGAAACCCTACTTTTAGTCGACACAAGCTTTATATACTTGTTGAATGTAACAGATGCAGAGAACGTTACCATTAAAGAGAAAAAGATAACAGCAGTACAACAAATCCTTGGTAAATATCTTGTCCTTTATTTGCCAGTGAGACATCTACCTGTAGACTACACCCCTAGTATTTATGTTTGTTTCAGGACATGATGGACTCGCTGTTCTCTGGAAAGAGTGCAATGGACAAGGGTACTCTTTTCCATCTGAAGAGCCTATTAAATTCAATCAAAGGTCAGTAACGTCAAATATGTCCGAGTCATTCAACAATGTGTCGGACTTCATCAAGTTTGCAACAGAGGCACATGCGTTTGATGGCCATGGATATTTTTGGTATCTCCTCATTGGATGATGTTCCTGTCATCAGAGATCTTGAAGTGTGTTTTAATAGTACTGCTGAAGAAATCGTCAATTGAGTTTGGATAGAACCGATTTACACGTCAACAAGGGTTGAACAGGAACACTGCTGCTGTAAACAGGTTCATTTTGTGAATGAAATCAATATCTCATATCTAAGATGTCATAACAATTAACCAGTTAAATGTTTTGCATACATGATGTATTAGTTGTTTACCGTGTTTAACTTGCAGAAGGTGATGATGAGGTTATTGATCAGTGCGACAATGATGAATGTCCAGAAGGTCAATGGTTTCACCTAGAATGTGTTGGTCTAGATGATGATAACATACCTTCTGAGTGGTATTGTACTTCAAAATGCTGAGAGGTGTGCACTATCTTATTTAAAAGCATGCATGTCTGTACAATCGCTGGATATAAATGTGATAAAAAGTCATCAGCTATCAACATACAATTTTTTTGATATACATTTTTGTATACATGTTTAATTTATTTCTAACACCGACTTATCATATGTGTTATTCATGATGATTTTTGTGAATTCAACCTGCCTTAATGTTTTTCTTGTAGGCAGTAAACCAATACTGTTTCTGCAAGAAAAACATTAAGGCAGGACACATGGTAGAGTGTGGAAACGGACAGTGCCAAAATGGCCAGTGGTTTCATTTTAAGCGTGTAGGACAGAAACGTTCTCCAAAAAAGGTTATGTATATAGAAAACTCATTAACAATCCTACTTGATACTAACATGAATCCAATTTTCTTATATATTTGAAACTATTATGTGATAAACTATGTTGTTCAATGCGCTTTCAATTAATATCTCTTTAATAGCAATTATAGATTTATAATATTCATATTGTGTTAAACTTTTTGTTACAGACGAAAACTGGTACTGCTCAAAGAATGCTCGGACGTTATCAACAAAGGTGGGGAACAGACTGACTTTGTGTTCCAGTATACCATGTTGCTGATGTGGGGAGGACTTTCTGACATCATCAGGCGTCAGACTGTCCGATCAACAGATGGTCCCATGCTTCTAAGTTTCTGGAAAAGAGATATGTTGCAATTCCTCACTTGGAACATACCAAATATTTTGTATTAGGACACTGTCTTATAGCATGTAAGCATTTCTAGCAATAATATTTTTTTACAAATATATATACAAGATATACAAGATATACAAGAAGAGCGTATTTCCACGCAAATTTCATTTAATATTTACACATGTCTATAATATATTGTTGCTTGAGATATATATCATGTTTGTACCTAAACATGTATGTAGATGATTAACCAACACACACTTCTCATTGTCCGCTGTTTAACACGTTCGTTACACCACAGAAATTTGAATTTTTATCCATAAAATATAATAGCAGTCGATCTAATCAAAATCGCTCTATACATATATTATACTGAATGAATAGGTTACATACTTTATGATCTACATTTACGATTTGTTTATAATTTCAGACAATCTTTACAATATTAGCAAACACTAACTCACTGAATTTTATTTGTATTTTCCAGATAACATTAGACGGCTAGGTTCCCAGACAACCGAGTCCTCCCTGGATCGTCATGGTAAACTAGCCGGAGGCCTAGGTTAGGTTCTAGATGAAACATTTGGGGACATGGTGAAACAAGACACTAAGATGTCAAGTAAAAGAAAGGATGATAGGCGGGAGGACATGGCTGTTTTTATACAAACACTGGTGCATGAAAAACTCACTCAATTTATCCCCGGCAGGCACCACAGGGCATTCCCCAATTTCAATTGCGATTTGAAGGTTAATGCCGACTACATGCAAAAGAGAATAAAAAAACTTTCAGATAAATTAGATAGAGCTAGACGCGTGGCCTTACAGTGAATACAAAGTGCAATTAAATCATGATTTGTTTTCAATTAAAATGTGCTGATGAATAGTTTTACCACAAACGACCTATACATACATGCATAATGGAATTTTGCACGAGTCTACTAGATCTACATAATAATGTTTGCTAGTGTAAGAATTTAACGTAAGTATTTCTCTGTTTCTGACACAACGTTTCCAAGTGTTAATATTTGTATGTGAAACAAAGCATTTGTTTTAGTATTTCGTTGTATGAATTTTTTATGATTGATAATTGGGAAGCATTAACCAAAGGCTAGGTGAGAGGTTCAGGGAGCATGATACACAGGCAACTGTGCAGGCAACATTCCATCTCCTGACTCAGGGTCTGGGAGAAGGGCTACAGGATTGGGCTGACGAATTCTAACCCAAGCTATGGATGCGTAAATGGGCCTACCGGTGGGGTTCTCAAAGGACCAATGTGTCAATAGGTTCTTGCAGGGTATGCAGAACAAGGAAGCAGGCCACCAAATCAGCATGCAGGGCCTGAGCACGGTACACGAGGCAGTTCACTTGGCTCGTAAATACATAGACTTGCAAACGGCCATGTACAGAGTATGGTCAAATGGAGGAGGACAAAGCCGTAGTAGGGAGCCAGGTCTGCAGTATGTAAATCAGGTAACTACATCCAGGGTAGACCGGGGGGACATTGCGTCTAGGCTGGACATGTTGGAGGCATGTTTGGCAAATTTGAAATTACCAGGAAAAGTACGCCCACAGCCACGTCAGGTAGCCGAGGGGCTGGTGCGCCAGTTCCTAGAAATAAGTTCTGATGCTTTAACTGTAAGGAGATGGGTCACATGAAGCGGGATTGTCACAAACTGGCCAAGGATTTAAACTAAAAGAGTTAAGGCAGTAGTGGACACTGCGGCCCAGGTTACCATCATTTCCGATAGGTTGTATGAATCTTTGGCCGAGAGACCACCTATACTTAGGAGGGTAAGGTTACTTGCTGCTGGTAGGGAGATTGCAATGTTTGGGTTTGTAGCAGGCCCTTTCCGGGTTAAACTGGGTGACAGGTGGTAAAGTGAGGATTTGTATGTAGCCCCTATAGAGCAAGATATGCTTTTGGGTGTTGATATCCTAGTAGACAGGGGTCATTCTTTTTTGGATTTGGGTAGGGAAGTTCCAGTTTGATGGCATGACGATTAGTCTTGACACGTCCCCAGGGGGTGGGGAGGACAGGAGATCTAAAACCCAAAAACTCGCAGCAAAGGTAACTGAACTAGAGAGACAAATTGAACTTCATAAAGTTTAATCCCTGGAGAGAGAAGTTTCACTAGCAAGTGAACTAAGACTTAAACAAATAAAAGCAGCTGGGAGAGAGCGCTGCATTTCGACCCTTGAAAAAGAAATTAACGAGTGTGCAAAGCGTTATAACAAAAAGTTGAGGAAAGTTCTAACTATGAAAAAATCATAGCAAAAATGAAGAGAACTTCTAGATTAAAATGAAGAAAACCTCAGTACTAAACTGCATAGTTGCAGGGAGGATACCAGTGTTTTGTAACTGAACAATTTGGACAAACCTGTGGATAACTCGACTCCATTTGGGAACAAGACTGCGTTCAATAAACGCTTATGCCCCCATGGAAGCCTTGCCCATAAAAAGCTAAGTCAATCAGGGGCCATAATTTTGTAATAATGTTGGATAGTGTTACATGGCTTTGATAATGTAAGGGGCTTATGATAGTAAACAAGTATGCCAAGTTTTAAGGCAACGCCATGATGGACATGATGTAAAACGAAACTGACAATTTGGGTTAACCAAGAATTAGACGCTTAATAAGTCTAAGTCCAAAATTAGGTCAATGTGACGGTCAAAATGAGGTTAGGTGATATAGGTGTGTGGAGAATGTTCAAATACAACAACCATGCAGGTATGAAAGCTTTGTAGCAAGCCATATTAATGCTAGAAGAAACGGTCAATTTGGGTTAACCAAGAATTTGGCCCTCCAATAAGTCTTAAGTCCAAATTAGGTCAAGGTGAAGGTAGAAATGGCGTCAAATGATACAGGTGTGTGGAGAGAGTTCATATACAACATCCATGCAAGTATGGAAGCTTTGTAGCAAGCCATAATAATGCTAGAAGAAACGGTCAACTTGGGATAACCAGGAATTTGACCCTTCAATAAGTCTAAGTCCAAAATTAAGTCAAGGTGAAGGTCAAAATGGGGTCAGGTGATACAGGCGTGTAGAGAGTGTTCATATACAACATCCATGCAAGTATGAAAGCTTTGTAGCAAGCCATAATGATGCTAGAAGAAACGGTCAATTTGGGTTAACCAAGAATTTAGCCCTTCAATAAGTCTAAGTCCAAAATTAGGTCAAGGTGAAGGTCAAAATGAGGTTAGGTGATACAGGCGTGTAGAGAGTGTTCATATACAACATCCATGCAAGTATGAAAGCTTTGTAGCAAGCCATAATGATGCTAGAAGAAACGGTCAATTTGGGTTAACCAAGAATTTAGCCCTTCAATAAGTCTAAGTCCAAAATTAGGTCAAGGTGAAGGTCAAAATGGGGTCAGGTGATACAGGCGTGTAGAGAGTGTTCATATACAACATCCATGCAAGTATGGAAGCTTTATAACAAGCCATAATAATGCTAGAAGAAACTGTCAATTTGGGTTAACCAGGACGGACGGACGAACGGACGGACGGACGGACAGGTGAATCACTATATGCCTCCCCATCTATCGATAGGGGGGCATAAAAACACCCAGAAACACCAGCCCCGAGTGCTAAAAGTTCTATGCACATGGATGGTCGAAATAGTGTTAAACTAGAACTGTCGCCATTCGGCAGACTAATATACCCCCCGCGTGGCAAAAATCATTGCAGCTAATTTTTCACTTCATGCACATCTACATGTTGAGGTTGTTCATCTGTTAAAGTTTGAAGGAAATGCTGCAAAAACTGTAGGAGAAGTTGTGTCCACAAGAACTGTTCACTATATATTGTATGGTCCATAAAAGTACAAAGGGCCATAATTCTGTCAAAAATCGTTGCAGCGCAAATTCTTTCCTTTAAGCACATCTACATGTTGAGGTTGTTCGTCTGTTAAAGTTTGAAGGAAATGCTACAAAAACTGTAGGAGAAGTTGCGTCCACAAGAATGCGTCTACTAACAGACAGACAAACAAGCTAAATCCAGTATAACTCGTGCGGGGGGTATAAAGATCTACGCGCACAGAAAATAGTGCCCAAAATGCTGAAAAAGAAGTTGGTACACAATGATCAAGCCATAACAAGAAATACAAGATATCTTGTTGGGAACTTCTAATTCCAAGTTTTTGAGCTCGCGTTTCATAGCCGGCTGTAATAGCTATGTAAGAAAGTCATCAAGCATACATTCGAATTGGCTAACCAATATATAGAAGAGAATCCATCAAGTCTTCGCCCAGATCTTGTGCTTCTACAAACAGGGTGTAACGATGTTGAAAAGTGTTCCGTTAAAGATATTCAGGAGCAAATTAACACCTTAGTGAAATTGGCGAAAAGAAAATTTCCAGAATGTAAAATCGTGATAAGCCAATGTTTGCCCAGAAATGACCCTGCCACTAATGCTAAAGTCAAAATTATAAATTCTTATCCCTCAGAGAGTTTGCTAACCCAAGTGACATTACAGTGAGTGACACTGGAACCTCTGTTTCAGGGGATACCCAATGAGGTGTGTCCTGGCCCGTGATGGGAAGCACCTGACAAGACGGGGAGAGGCAACCCTGGCCAGAAACTTCAAGGAAGACATTACTCTGGCTTTAAATCTGTATAACTTCATACATTGAATTTGTGGATTTCAGATCCACAAGTTGTTTTATCTTGTCTTTAATTTCTTGATTGATGTTTATGTTATGATGTTTGCTTAGTAGGTACTCTTAAGACTGATGTCTAGGTTATGATGTTTGCAAAGTACGTATTCTTAAGACTGATGATTATGTTATGATGTTTGCGAGGTACGTATTCTTAAGACTGATGATTATGTTATGATGTTTGCTAAGTATGTATTCTTAAGACTGATGTTTATGTTATGATGTTTGCGAGGTACGTATTCTTAAGACTAATGTTTATGTTATGATGTTTGCTTAGTAGGTACTCTTAAGACTGATGTTTATTTTATGATGTTTGCGAAGTATGTATTTGTAAGACTGATGTCTAGGTTATGATGTTTAAGACAGAACATAATTCCGCCTGTGTTCACACAATACGGTTGACACTTTTTTGAATGAAAATAAATTTTTCAGGTTGTTGGAACTTTTCATTTATACAGGTGATAAGATGATTTAAACTATCTGGTACTGTTCTGATGTATACTACTTTTACTATGTCTTTATGTAGTGAATATTGTCGTTGCTTATTATATCATGTGCCACACTGACCTTGGTTTTAATTGCAAGTTAGATATATGCGTTTGTAACTTGTTCAAAAGTTTAATGCGTAATGAAACAATTGCTTTTAGAACAGCATATATTACCTCTATGTTCATGAACTGGGTTTACATGCATGATATATACATGTTGCTAGGTACAGTTCAGTTTAAGTTGAAATAGCATAACATTGAACACGTGTGAACCCTCCTCAAGAATCCAAAGCCTACCCAGTGTCCAGCCCAACAGCTTGAAAGATCCTGCCTTCTGCAAAGATCTCTGACCAAGTCCAGCCTGTCTCATGTCCGTTGACTTTATTTCGAGCCTGACTAGAGCTCGTGACTGTGTTTGAGTGTCATCTCTGGAGAACCCAAAATTGACTTTTTGTAGGGCGAAAAATAGAATAACTGCCGAGTCTACTGTGTTTTCAATTGCATCTACAAACAAGACTGCGTTCAATAAACGCTTATGCCCCCATGGAAGCCTTGCCCATAAAAAGCTAAGTCAATCAGGGGCCATAATTCTGTAATAATGTTGGATAGTGTTACATGACTTGGATAATGTAAGGGGCTTATGATGGTAAACAAGTATTCCAAGTTTTAAGGCAACGCCATGATGGACATGATGTAAAACGAAACGGCCAATTTGGGTTAACCAAGACTTAGACACTTAATAAGTCTAACTCCAAAATTAGGTCAAGGTGAAGGTTAAAATGTGGTCAGGTGATACAGACGTGTGGAGAGTGTTCATATACAACATCCATGCAAGTATGGAAGCTTTGTAGCAAGCCATATCAATGCTAGAAGAAACGGTCAATTTGGGTTAACCAGGACGGACGGACGAACGAACGGACACGTGAATCACTATATGCCTCCCCATCTATCGATAGGGGGGCATAAAAAGCAAATATTGCTTCTGAAATTAGGTTTATGAAACTGAATGGTTCCAATCAAAAACAAGACTGCTTTCAATAAACGCTTATGCCCCCTGTGGAAGCCTTGTCCATAAATAAGTCTAAGTCCAAAATTAGGTCAAGGTGAAGGTCAAAATGGGGTTAGGTGATACTGGCGTGTGGAGAGTGTTCATACACAACATCCATGCAAGTATGAAAGCTTTGTAGCAAGCCATATTAATGCTAGAAGAAACGGTCAATTTGGGTTAACCAGGACGGACTAACGAACGGACGGACGGACAGGTGAATCACTATATGCCTCCCCATCTATCAATAGGGGGGCATAAAAACTATAATAAACTAGAAATGTGTCCACAGGACACGGATGCCCCCGCTAAAAGCTGTCCAATCAGATATGACATAGCTACAGAATGGGTACGATTTGAATGACTATTTTGAACCTTTATCATTTGACCACTAAGCATTACCTTGACCTTTGAGTTAGTGACCTGTCTCTCCTGAGTGACACATTGTCTTGACGTGTTGAACAATTGTACCAAATATTATAAATATCCAGTAAGAAATGACACAGTCACAGAGCGAACACCAATCACATGCCCATTTGAGGCTTTTAACCTTTGACCTCTAAGTGTGACCTTGACCTTTGGGCTAGGGACCTGGGTCATGCGCATGACACATCATCTTGATGTAGTGAACATTTGTAGCAGGTATTATAAATATCCAATAAGAAATGACATAGATACAGAGCGGGCACATTCTCATGCCTATTTGAGGCTTTTAACCTTTGACCTCGAAGTGTGACCTTGACCTTTGGGCTAGGGACCTGGGTCATGCGCATGACACATCTTGATGTAGTGAACATTTGTAGCAGGTATTATAAATATCCAATTAGGAATGACATAGATACAGAGCGGACACAAAACCCATGCCTATTTGAGCCTTTAAACCTTTGACCTCTAAGTGTGACCTTGACCTTTGAGCTAGGGACCTGGGTCTTGGGCATGACACATTGTCTTGATGTGGTGAACATTTGTACCGAATATTATAAATATCCAATAAGTAACGCCAACGTTACAGAGCGGACACGAATCACATGCCTATTTGAACCCTTTAACCTTTGACCTCTAAGTGTGACCTTGACCTTTGAGCTAGGGACCTGGGTCTTGCGCATGACACATCGTCTTGATGTGGTGAACATTTGTAACAAATATTATAAATATCCAATAAGAAATGACATAGTTACAGAGCGGACACGAATCACATGCCTATTTGAGCCCTTTAACCTTTGACCTCTAAGTGTGACCTTGACCTTTGAGCTAGGGACCTGGGTCTTGCGCATGACACATCGTCTTGATGTGGTGAACATTTGTACTGAATATTATAAATATCCAGAGTGGACAGGATTTCACAATTTTCGAACACACACACACAAACACACACATACAGGGTGAACACTATATGCCCTTCCGCCATTTCATGGCGGGAGCATAATAAACAAGGTCTGAGAAATTAACTTCATAGACTATATTTTATATATATAGAAACGTTTGAATTGAAAATCTGTTGATGATGGCCCTAGCTAAACTTAATGACAAAACTGTTGTCGGCAACGACCCTGTAATACGTGACTCCGTAGTCTTGGACAGTAACATCTAAGTAAAACCATACACATTGAGCATGTCCAGATCACTAAAGAAGAGAGACGCATGTAATAAGCCATTCATAAACATTATTCCTAAAGACAATGGGGCGCAACTTAAAATTGAATGCAGTGCTGGTTGTTATGAAATACTGAAAATGAACTCATTGACCCCATAAAAATTAACAATATCAGTAAGAAACACAATATCGCATTAGATCACAAACAGCGACCTGAGGGTTCAGGGATGATTTGCGAACATGTTATTCGAGCGCATAATAGACTGATTGACGGTTCTGTAGGGAAGAGACATAAATTCACGATAAATCTGTACAATACTCAGTGCTCTATACTAGTCAATGGCAAAGGTACGGTGACATTTCATGATGAGATCCTTCCTGATATCGTGGAAGTTATACAAGGCAACCCGTCTATAAGTGAACTAGATAAGCATATGGCACGTCTTATTGACAGATGTGTACGTTCAAACATGAAAACTCCTGCCTCTTCTGGCATGGTAAGTGAAAGGCTGACAATAGAAGACAACCCAGACTACAAAGAAACAACGGAGGGAGGAGATGAATCAATTTGTGCATCGAGAGATCGTCCTGATTACGACCCAGGTTACAAAATTAGTAATATTGTAGTAAGATTGCTAGTAAATAAATGGCAAGGAGCATATAAACCCAAAAGGCAGATATCAGTTGATGAAACTTTGATTCCTTTTAAAGGGAGAACAAAACTTTTGCAATACATACCAAACAAACCGCATAAGTGGGGCATAAAAGCGTGGACTTCGGCCGATTCATCAAGTGGTTATGTGTTCAATTGGCAACTGTATACAGGCAAAGCTGCAGCTGATACAAGGGGAAGAGGTGTTGCACACAGAGTTGTGACATCACTATGCACACCACTGTATAATTTGGGTAATCATGTATACTGTGACAATTTCTTTACAAGTCCTGCATTATTTGACAAGCTTTCAGAAAACCAAACTGACGCTTGTGGTACACTTCGTTCTAACAGAATTGGTGTTCCAGCACAGGTAATTTCTCTTTTTTGGTATAATACATGTTCTGGTTATAAGTGCAAATAGTTATGACCAAAAGTATATCTCATGAGCATGCATTTGTCTGATTTACTTAAGTTACAATTTTTTATCCGAAATAATGAAACAGTGCAACTAATTTTATTTTTTATACTTTAGTGTTTTACATCACTAGATTTTCCAACAAGGCCTATTGCTTTATGTTGTCATAATGTTTTTACATCTAATAAAACAAGAGGGCCCAAAGGGCCATAGGTCGCTCACCTGTCCTAGTAGTTCATGCACCCCTAATGGTAGCTTCTATTGCATGTACAATGTTTTCATACGGTCTTATGCTTTATAATTTACATCACATTTAGACCCAATGACATATTGAAGTGATTTGACCTTGTGACCTAGTTTTTGACCCCAGATGACCCAATATCGAACTTGACCTAGATTCTGTTGAGATGACCATTGTGACCAAGCTTTGTAAAGACTATGCCAAAATTGTGACCTCTAGTGACTACACAAGATTTTCTATGATTTGACCTTGTGACCTAGTTTTTGACCCGCGATGACCCAATATCTAACTTGACCTAGATTTTGATGACATGATCATTGTGACCAAGTTTCATAAAGATTAGGCCAAAATTTTGACCTCTAGTGACTACACAAGGTTTTTCTATGATATGACCTTGTGACCTAGTTTTTTTTTACCCCAGATCACCCAATATCGAACTTGACCTAGATTTTGTTCAGATGATCATTGTGACCAAATTTCATACAGATTAGGCCAAAATTGTGACCTCTACTGACTACACAAGGTTTTTCTATGACTTGACCTAGTGACCTAGTTTTTGACCCCGGATGACCCAATATTAAACCTAACCTAGATTTTGTTGAGATGATCATTGTGACCAAGTTTCATAAAGATTAGGCCAAAATTGTGACCTCTAGTGACTCAACAAGATTTTTCTATAATTTGACCTTGTGACCTAGTTTTTTACCCTTGATGACCCAATATCGAACTTGACCTAGATTTTGTTGAGATGATTATTGTGACCAAGTTTCATAATGATTAAGCTAAAACTGTGACCTCTAGTGTCTACACAAGTAATTGTGGACGGACGGACGACGGATGAAGAGTGATCACAAAAGCTCACTCTGTCACTTAGTGACAGGTGAGCCAACAAAATTTGCCATTGAATTGTCAAATAATCTTAATATTTTTCTTTTTCAGGTTACAAACTCCAATCCACCCAAGGGCGACCCATGCACCTAGAGGCCATCGTGATGGCAGAAAATTGTTTGTCACTTGAAACTTTACAACTGTTCACAATTCTTCTACTTACACCAAAAGGGTGAGATCTAGATTTCAACAAGACCACTATAGTTCGATTTCGAGCATTGAGCCGTGACTGCACTTTTAAAGTTTTAACCATTAATCGATATAGGTTGGTATAGGTTTAATGGAAAATAATAAGTAATATAATTAAGGCCAACTATTCCATGTGTTTGAATGGTCGTGACGGTATAGCGTTTGATACATTGTAAAATAACTTTTGTCTGACCAGGGCAAGATCGAATCTCACCAAAAAAAATATAGTTTTCTTTTTTTAATTTATATTTACACATTTTTTATTTATAAATGCATATAACTTGCAATATCCGTGTTATAACAGAATGTGACAAGCCATATTCATGGGCGTAGGAGAAGGGGGGGGGGGGGCAGGGGGGGGCCAGACCCCCCCCAATGTTAGGACAAGGGGGGCCAACATATCATTTGGCCCCCCCAATAATTCAGACAATTTTCATAATTTTCCGTTTAAAATAGTCTTGTAATAGGTAATGTACCTTTTATTCTTGATTCAAAAGTATAAATGAAAATTTTCGTGCTCGCTGCCCTCGCAAAATGATTTTAATCTATCCAATATGTTTTCATTACCTGTTCAAACAGCTATACAAACTATCCAAAGACATTGTAAGATAAACTTTGCCCCCAGCTGCCATATTGCTTTTAAACTTCGTCATTTCTATGTTAAATTATCCCTTACCAAACCCCTTAACTCTCAGAATTCGGGCACCTGTGCAATAATTAGTAAAATATTTACAAAATAAGGACTTAATTTTGCTGGATCTTGCAACAAAACATGTCTTGTAAAATACCAAATATTTATCTCAGAACACACAGAATGCACCAGATTGTTTCATTGTTTTAAAAATTTTCCCGGGGGAACATGCCCCCGGACCCACTACTAGCAATACGAGTTTATAAGGTAACTTTTTTACCCGCTATTTTGACAAGCAAAAAAACTTAGTAGATATACCTTACCTTAGTAATGATATAAACAAACATTCACCATAAGCTATTTACACTTAATGTGAACCCCCATATCTAAAAAAAAACGCCCCCCCCCCCCTCCCATATGTTTGGCCCCCCCCCCCCAATGTTGAAGATGCTTCTACGCCCATGATATTTGTTACATGCTTCAAAATATTTTTAGATCTTGCATGTGTATTCGTAGAATGTTATGACGGCTAATCAACGTAATACAGGTTGTCAGTAAACTCGAAATAATGAATTAAAAATATGAGCGAATTGGGAATTTGAACCACCGAACTTCGGGTTTGAAATCCTGAACGTTGCCGACTGCACTAAACTGTAATTCGATAACAAACAGATATTATGTAAGAATCACATCATTAAATAATGACATGCGAACGTAATAAACTATGGTCTACCCGCCAAAATGGACTAGTCCGATAGGTCATATCTCAGAGTTCAAAATTGAACTATATCGAGAGGTGGAAAAACCTAAAGTAATTCAGCTTTACACAAAATACATGGGCAGAGTAGATCTTGCCGATCAACAAGTGTCATATTGTGCCCTACTCCATTGTTTGCTAAAGTAAACATGCATGTACATGTAGATAGTATACCTTATAAACTTATAGAAATTATATTAAATTATAATTTACTCCTTAGTTAGTACTCTGTAGTGTATGGTTGATTGGATGCTTGAAGAATGTTGCCGCAAGCCTGCTCTTACTTATTTGACATCAGTTCATTCAAACTGGAAACTTTATGTTTCCACTTGTGTATAATCTAGTTCAGGAAATCAAAAAGGTTTAGCCATGGTGACCCAGTACTCGCTGCATTTGGGGTTTTTAACCCACAGAACCTACTGGAGAGAGTCGCTGACTTACCGGAATATGGGAATGTAAGTATTTTAATTCATGTTCTCTAAAAATAAAAGAAATGGATAATGAAAATGATTTATAAAACAAGAGGGCCCAAAGGGCCATAGGTCGCTCACCTGTCCTAGTAGTTCATGCACCCCTAATGGTAGCCTCTATTGCATGTACAAGGTTTTCATATGGTCTTATGCTTTAAAATTTACATCACATTTAGACCCAATGACATGTTGAAGTGATTTGACCTTGTGACCTAGATTTTGACCCCAGATGACCCAATATCGAACTTGACCTAGATTTTTTTGAGATGATCATTGTGACCAAGTTTCATAAAGATTAGACCAAAATTGTGACCTGTAGTGACTACACAAAGTTTTTCTATGATTTGACCTTGTGACCAAGTCTTGTGAACAAGTTTCATAAATATTCGGCCAAAATTGTAACCTCAACTGACTACACAAGGTTTTTCTATGATTTGACCTTGTGACCTAGTTTTTTACCCCGGATGACCCGATATCAAACTTGACCTAGATTTTGTTGAGATGATTATTGTGAGTAAGTTTCATAAAGATTAGGCCAAAATTGTGACCTCTAGTGACTACACAAGGTTTTTATATTATTTGACCTTGTGACCTGGTTTTTGACCCCGGATGACCCAATAATCGAACTCAACCTAGATTTTGTTGAGATGATCATTGTGACCAAGTTTCATAAAGATAAGGCCAAAATTGTGACCTCTAGCGACTACACAAGGTTTTTCTACTATCCTACCTTGTAACCTAGTTTTTGACCCCGGATGACCCGATATCGAACTTGACCTAGATTTTGTTGATATGATCATTGTGACCAAGTTTCATAAAGATTAAATTAAAATTGTGACCTCTAGTGACTACACAAGGTTTTTCTATGATTTGACCTTGTGACCTAGATTTTGTTGAGATGATCATTGTGACCAAGTTTCATAAAGATTAGGCCAAAATTGTAACCTCTACTGACTACACAAGGTTTTTCTATGATTGTACCTTGTGACCTAGTTTTTGACCCCGGATGACCCAATATCGAACTTGACCTAGATTTTGTTTATATGATCATTGGGACCAAGTTTCATAAAGATTAAGTTTAAATTGTGACCTCTAGTGACTACACAAGGTTTTTCTATGATTTGACCTTGTGACCTAGTTCTTGACCCCGGATGACCCAATATCGAACTTGACCTAGATTTTGTTGAGATGATCATTGTGACCAAGTTTCATTAAGATAAGGGTAAAACTGTGACCTCTAGTGTCTACACGAGTAATTGTGAACGGACAACGGACGGACGATGGATGGACGGACGAAGAGTGATCACAAAAGCTCACTCTGTCACTTTGTGACAGGTGAGCTAAAAAGTATATTAACTTTTAATCACAAGCTGTTTGGGGATAAGCTATCAGAGAACATAAGGCCGTTGAGAACACGAAGGTCGTCGTGTCACAGCCACAATCATCGGACTTCCGACAGACAGGAGGTTGAAATGGAAAAAAGGTTTTTTTAGGCCAGAGGAACCGGTGGGAACACAACACACCCACCGACTACAATCCCTAAACCAGTCAAAGAAGCCAATGAGGAAGTATTATCCAGGACAGAACGCCCACAACTTTAAGTCCCAGACAGGGAAGAAGTACAAACAGAAATAAATGTAAGTGCAAGGAACATAGTATTGCAAAATACAAAACAAAATTTCTAAGCTGGCAAGGTCAAAAAAGAACTTAAACATTGGAAGAATATAACTCAAGATGAATGTACATTTTTTTGTATTTTAAATTTAACTTAACCAAGAAATGTTCTGAGTCCAATAAGGGGCAATAACTCTTGCAAAATGCAGATCAGAGTTATGAGTCTTGCTTGACATGGTCAGGTATTGATGGTGAACAGTGTTAAAAGTTTCAAAGCAATAGCCCACATAGTGTATGAGAAAAGTGGATCTAAACACAAAACTTAACCAAGAAATGTTCTAAGTCTAATAAGGGGCAATAACCCATGCAAAATGCAGATCAGAGTTATGCGTCTTGCTTGACATGGTCAGGTTTTGATGGTAAACAAGTGTTGAAAGTTTCAAAGCAATTACTCTGATAGTTAAGGAGAAAAGTGGACCTAAACGTAAAACTTAACCAAGGCATTTTATTTTTTAAGTCCAAAAAGGGGCGATAATTCTAACAAAAGTTGACCAAATTTCTCATTAAAGGCGCATAGGCGTATTTGTCATTTTTTTCAGAATTCATGCCCAATTGGTCTGGAATTGATTGTTTTGTGCTGCATATACATAGTAGTATTGAAAAAAGTGCAAAAAACACTTAAAAAGGCAAAAAAGGTTGTCTTAAGGTAACAAACCACCAAATGCATACGCGGACCAAAATCAGATACACTCAAGTAGTCCTTTTAAAAACTTTGACTTGGCTGGAAATGGTGGTATGTGTTGACAAATCAGCATTAGAATAATGTAATTGGGTTTAAATGCTTCGTACACATGTATGTGATGTAGTGAAACTGTTTTATTTAGAAAATTTTGATATTCTGGGTTAAATATGAAAGCGAAAGTAGGGTTGTGGCTAAAGGACTTCGAATCAGTCCGCGCGTATGAGAAAATCTGTTCACCGCGTTTGACGAACCAAATTTTTCTTATATGATACGAAACCCCCTATTTTTTTTTCATTTTCTTGAGGCTGTATGCTATTTCTATTGATTTGTGGATTTTGAGAGGACCCCATGGACAAAAGTTTGACATTTTTTGGGTCAGCAATTTGTCACTTTACATTGAGTTAAAGAACAAATCTATTTGGTGGTTTGTTACCATCAAAAACTGAAAAAATAAAAGAAATGTCACAAACCTTATCAGAAATAGATTCATTTGAAAAGGAATATGAAGAAGTCAAATGCAATGTTTGATGGTGTATTTAAAATTGTGAAAGAAGACTCCATTGTTGGTGATGAAAAAGATGCTGAAAGTAAAAATCAACAGTTAGGCAAGGACTTGTGGAAACAGTTGCAGCACATGAAAATTCCCATCTTCTATGGGGAAAAAGTGATATCACCTGCATGGAAAGCAGCATTTTATTCATGTATAGATGGTGCACCAACAACTCCAGCATACAAACTTCTACAGTTACATCAGTATCTTGGTGGTGAAGCATTGAAAGCCATTGAAAATCTTGGTCATTCTAAAGAAGCATATGACGCAGCAAAAGATATACTAGAAAGAAAGAATGGAGGAATAAAACGTCGTGTGAATCGGTTCTTAGATGAATTAGAAAGCTTTATACCATGAGAAATGTAAGTGCCAATGAACTTGAAAAGTTTGCAGATCTCTTAGATATCGCAGTATTGAACTTGTAGGAAGTTGGCCATGAAGATGACCTACAGGATGGTTCATTATACCATAGACTGGTGAAAAAGTTGCCGCAGAGACTAGATATTTGAGGCAAATTCATGAGCAACATG
The DNA here is from genome assembly GCA_947247005.1 of Spisula solida. Classification (NCBI taxonomy): domain Eukaryota; kingdom Metazoa; phylum Mollusca; class Bivalvia; order Venerida; family Mactridae; genus Spisula; species Spisula solida. Next base: position 48,291,215 of record OX365944.1, on the reverse strand, counting down.
GTTACCAACTGTCCGTGAAAGTCCCGGAATCGAGTGTCAAACCCGCGAGCCCCTGACATTTCATGAAAAACCCGGACTGGCATAAGTCTGCATTTGTAAATTGTTTATCACGTTAAATCATTCAGAAAACAGCCGATGTCCAGCTGTTTCCAAAGATACAAGGCATGTGTTAATGATCCGTATCAGTAATTGATACCAATCAAGCGCAGCAGGTCAGTTCAACATCAGGCAATGGCGTGGGAATTTATTAAGTTTAGCTATTTACTGATCTATCAAGCGAAGGAATAAGGTCATCAATTGGTCATGCCAGCATGTTTCTTTATGAGTGTGACATTAACTGAAGCAATATTGCATGTCTAATCATTAATTTCAGGTAAAACAGATTGCAAATTTCGCGCAAATCAGCAGCCATTATTTTAAGGAATGGTCTAAAGTCTGTATCCGGACCGAACATACGTTCATGAGTCTAATAGGGTTTACCTCCCTTTGCACATCTGAAATCTCACGGATGAAAGTTAAAATATCACGGACAAAAATCATTAATCTCCCTGATGGCTCATGAAACAAGTTGGAAAGCATGGAGCAACATCATACAGAATCAGTTGAAACATTGAGAACATTCATTAATCAAGAAACTGAGTTTGCAGTACATGCAAGTGAAACCATTCATGGATTATCAACCATTTAAGTTTAGCTCCAGTTCAGTTTACGGTTGAGTTTTTCTATCTTAAATAATCTACAATATTTCATAATTTACAATATTCATCATTTTGACCGGGGCCATTTCGATGCAGCAAGGAGTTATTTTATTTGCATTCACTATTTGTCCACTATCTGTTTCGTTTGCGCTATTCGTAACCTATAAGTTCATACGTAGCTGAGGAGTTATGGATGTATCTTAATTTTTTTTGGTAGCTAGTTTTCTAATTTCATTGCGCCCTTGTCTCCATTGTGTTCGTGGAAGTAGGTCACTTGGCGGGGGACAATTCTTTTTTGCTGTTGAAACGTGGTTATTTTACCTGGGATTAGTAATTTTTCTAAGTAGGTCACTAGGCGGGGTACAATTCTTTTTTGCTGTTGAAACGTGGTTATGTTACCGGAGATTACTAATTGTTCTAAGTAGGTCACTGGGCTAGGGGCATAATTCTTTTTTGGTGTTATAACATGGGTTTTTTTTCTGGGATTACTATTTGTTCAAAGTAGGTCACTCACCTGGGGGCATTCTGTTCATATGCATTGCTTAAACTAGGTCATTTAACTGAAACATTGACATTGAGCTTTTTCTTCTTTTGTCTGCTTTTTAGGACTTGTGACAGCTTAAACTAGGTATTTTAGCCATTTTACTGTTGGAACTAGGTCATTCAGCTTGGTCATTCAGCTATTTGATTGCTGAAACTGGTTAATTTAGAATTTCGACAGCTTGGACATGGGAGGATTATAATTTGTTTAGTTGGGCATTGTGCCTTCATGTTTTTGTGTTTTATGTGCTTGACTGGTCAAGCTGAGTGCTGCCTTCCCTGTCTGACTAAATATTATCTTTTTGCAGAATTGTTCATTAGTCAGTGCCAAGAGCAATGTGACAACTGAAAAAAGCCTTGGAAGTTGCAGCTCCATGAAAAGTATCCGGAAACTTGGAGAATCTAAACTCGAAGTCAAAGATGAATGGGCTTGCTCAGTTGAACCAGTACAACGGATTGTTGAAAACCGGTTCCGGAGACTGTCCCTCAAAGCAGAGCCATTAGAAGTAAGGTCCCAAGTTGGAGAGGAAGAAATTGACCTGCTATCCAGACATACAAATTACCAGTTTTCAGATCTTGACCTGTCAAAACTCACTAGAAAGGTATCGCCATATACATCCTGGGTAGAGAAACACTGCAGGCAGCGCCAGTACACCTTTCAAATAAAAAAATGTGAGGATTTAGAACGTTGCGAAGTACCACCGAAGGAAAAATATGCCTTCATCCCCGATCCTGTACTGTCGGAAATAAATGTTGAACATTATGAAACTTTTGAAAATTTGCATGGCTGCGACACATCAGAAAAAGACAGACCTACCATACAGAAGAATCCAAAGACCAGATTGAATGAATATGAACTTCAGGTTGCATCTGGTCCAAATGTCACAGAAGAAAAGCATGTGAAAAAAAAAAAAATTAAAGACGCCATCAAGTTAAACATAATTCCAGATGATCCGGAGTTGAAGGGTGAAATCTCATTGTTTACTGCACAAAATGCAAGATCAGTAGTTGTTTGTCTGGAATGTGATAAACCAAAACTCATTTATAGAAAGTTAAAGTTGTCTGGCAGACAAGAGATAAGTCTAGCTACCCTTCTTTCTGAATATGAGTATACATGTGGGTCACCACTTACCTCATTGGGTAGCAGCTTACATGGTAAAGCATTTGTAAGGTTGAACATACAGTGTGGAAGTCCTGTAGAAACTGCTTATTACAGTTCCAAAATTGCAAGGCCTGATGTTTGTTATTACTATGCAGAAAGTGGGGCTGAACTACAGAAGGACCTTAAGAAGTCGTATAAGGCCATCCTTAAACAAGAGGGCCCAAAGGGCCATAGGTCGCTCACCTGTCGAACTTTACCAAGATTTTGTTGAGATGATCATTGCGACCGAGTTTCATAAAGATTAGACCAAAACTGTGACCTCTAGTGACTACGCAAGGTTTTTCTATGATTTGACCTTGTGACCTAGTTTTTTACCCCAGATGACCCAATATCGAACTTGACCTAGATTTGTTGTTATGATCATTGTGACTAAGTTTCGTAAAGATCAGGCCAAAACTGTGACCTCTAGTGACTAGACAAGGTTTTTCTATAATTTGACCTTGTGACCTAGTTTTTTACCTGCATGTGACTTAAATCCATAAGAACTGAATAGATGAATGTCAAAAACGCATTTTTGATTTTATTGAACACGCACGTGCTATTATTAGCGTGACGTTGACATTCTGTAGTCTGTTTGTAAAGTAAACAATGCCCTGCTGGTATTGACTTTTGGATTACCTACATACAAGTGGGTTGGTCTGTAAGTTTACTATTTGAAGAATAAATGTTGCTTGAATAATTACAATAATGTTATTTAATCATTTCATGAATTAAAATGAGATGCTTAGGTTTGATTGAAAGGGTGACTCTTGAGAAAGGCTACTATATTCACTGGGCTGGTGCTGGCTGGCTATTAAGAGTTACATGCAAAAATTAAAAATTAGAAGCGTTAAAAGTGTGCGCATTAAGTTTGGCTATTATTTTTTTGGAGAAAAAAATTTGGCTATTAATTCATAATGGCCAGCACCAGCCCTGTATACTGGTACATCAGATGATATTGAAGAACCTATCAAAAACGTTTGAGACTATCCTTTTGAACCCAACATTCATAACAAAGGAATCAGACCAATTTTTTAAGCATTTGTTCCTCCATGAAGATGACAGTAGCGACAACACATGTGCTAAGTACTCTGGTGAAGTCAGAGATTCAGATGGAATGTTGGCTGATGAATTTTTTGTTATTTTGAAGAAAATTCATCAGTACATGACTGTACGAACATCAAGTTGATTTAGACAGTTTTGTTTCGTCTACTGTGACCTCTTATTACACAGAATTACATTCGGAATGTAAAGGAATTGTAAATGACAATTTCTTTCTGGTTCCTTGCTGCCAGGAAATTAAGTTGTTATCAATTTATGACAGTGACAAGGTTAGTGATTCCCCCAGAATTAAAATGTGCATCTATCTTAAGAGAAACTATTCATTGAACATCTTTGTGCACTCACATCCCTTACCCCCAAACCACCCAATATGGTCTGCTGTTGGTGAACATTGCTACTCAGTGAACCAGTTGGAGAGTGTTATACGTGAAGTTAATAATTACTCTGTTAGTGTTGGTAACAATGATAGGAATGTCCAAAAGTTGTTCTTGAAAGACCTGAATTCGAAAAATGGTTATAAAGAAGACATGTACATAAGCTCAACCATTCGTTCCAAATCATCTTGCTTGCTGAAGAATCAACGTAGTGAACGGTGTCATGCCTGTAATACATACCGAAAGAAATTGAAACAACGTAAAAGTAATGTGACACCAGTCGACACCCCAAAGAAGAATTGGCTCCAGTGTAATATACCGAATCAGTACTTAAGTGAATGGCAGAAGTGCTTCAAAATAAAACAATTAACAATACAATCCCAGCAACTGAAGCGCCAAGTGATAAAGCTAGAAGCATCAATCACTGAGAAAATTAAAAAGGAAGGAGTAGATTTGGATGATGCACTGCATAAAGATTTTAAGGACATCTTACAAGACACATCTACTCTTGAATCTGCAAATGAAGGAAGCTATCAACAATTGTTCTGGGAACAACAGTTGAAGAATTCAAAGCTGAAAGATAAGCGTGGAATGAGGTGGCACCCAATGATGATTACCTTAAAAGTAAATCAGCCACCACTTATGATTCATTGCTGAATTCAGGATTCATAACACTACCGAGCGAATGTACTCTCCACGACTACACTGCCCTAGTGACCAAGGGGACTGGATTTCACTCCGACGTAGTGTCACATTTGTGCAAAGAGGTAGAAACCTACACTGGACATAAGAGGATTGTTGGAATATTGCATGATGAAATTCGAATAAAAAGTGACTCTGGTGTACGACCACAATACTGGACAGTTAATTGGTTTCATTGATTTAGGCAACATGAACAATGATCTTGCAAAAATTGAATCTCAAGACAAACAATTGGCTAAATATGTATTAGTGATAATGGTTAGAGGGGTTTCAAGCAACTTGAAATATCCATTGGCTCATTTTTCTACAAATGGTGTCACTTCCGACCAGTTGTTTGGTATTTTATGGGATGCTGTGGAAATACTGGAATTAGATGTAGGCCTTGAAGGTATGTTCATTACTAGTGATGGTGCATCTCCTAACAGAAGATTTGTTCGTATGCACAGAGACAAGAATGATCCAAGTGGTGTAGTGTTCAAAGCATGCAATGTCTTTTCACCAGATAGCCGAAACATAAACTTTAATTGTCAGTGATGTACCCCATTTAATCAAAACTACCAGGAATTGCTTTTCAAACTCCCATTCTCACAGGAAAAGTCGACAAATGTGGAAGGATGGATATGATAGATCTTGGTTACAAATAGTTGACTTGTACAAGGACCACTGCTCTGGACTTTATAAACTGTGTAACAAGCTGACATTGGAACACATCAATATCAGTTCATATGGAGCCATGAAGGTTCGCCTTGCTGCCAAGGTTTTGTTGTCAACTGTTGCCAACGCACTTTCTCTAAAATATGATGACAGGGTTTGTGAAACAGTTAATTTCATTCAGCACATGAACATATTCTTTGATTGTATTAACTTGCGGAGCCTGCAACAGGGAATTAAGAAGAGAAACAATAACATTAAGCCGTTCTTTTCATTTTTGATTATCAGACCTGGAGGTAGAGTGCACATGTTGTAGAAAAGGCATATGTGAAATAAAGTCCTGAATCGAACAAAGAACTTGCACCAAGTGACTTAAATCTCCCATACATACAGAAGGTTGAAAATGAGTATGTGCTGATTAAAAAGCATCAATATTATTACCAGTCTCAAGGACAGATGGGAGTACTTGGTAGAAATTACTGTGACTTATTTGTTTACACTGTGCATGATAGTATTACTATAAGAGTTGCATTTGATGAAAGTGTCTGGGATGAATTGTGTGAGAAATTAATGTGGTTCTGACCATTTGGCAGAGATAAAACCAGATGACAACATACAAGTTTGTGACTGTCATATATCTAAAGCTGGCATTGATTCAGCCTTACGGCTTAGGTGTACCGCCTCATCATAAGCCTTAAGGTTGAAGGTTTGCTTGACGCTCGGCAGGTCCCAGGTGTGATTCTAAGCACCAGTAATTTACTTTCTGGCTTGTGCAACCCATAACACTGTTTATTTAATATAATAATAAGACTTTAATCCAAACTTTTCTTTGTGTAACTTTAGGTAATGCATTCTCAAAGACTTAGTGCAACACCACTGCAACCATGGCTAATTGCGAAGCTGGACGGAACCATTTGTGCTGCTCACTGTAATTGCATGGCTGGCCTTGGAGAAGTTTGCAGTCATGTTGGTGCTCTTCTGTTTGCGATTGAAGTGGTTGTGCGTATCAGGAATTCAAAAACTGTCACACAGGAAAAGGCTTACTAGCTGTTACCATCTGGGCTTCAAAAAATGAATTATAAGCCAATTCGCGAAATTGATTTCACGAGTGCAAAGACAAAGCAGAAACTACTAGATGATTTGATAAATTCTTTTACTGATGCAACCCCCAAAAAACCTTCGAACACGGAATCAACTCCAAAAACACCAGGATCAGGGAAAAAGAGACCACAAAGACCACATATTTGTGAGCCTACTCAGGAGAACTGGATGAATATTTTAAACGCCTTCAAAGCCCCAAAACAAAACCTGCAATTCTGTCAATTGTACCCGGGTACTGTAACGATTATATCCCAAGTTCTTTAAATGAACAATTTCCAAAAGTGCTAAGTGAACTGTATGATGAGAAGTGTATAGACATGAACAGAGCAGAACTATATGAACATAGTAAAGACATACAAATTTTCATAAGCAAAAAGCAAGCTGTGCACATTGAGTCCACAAGGAGGACACAGGCAGCCTGTAAGGAATGGCACCGATTTAGAGCTGGAAGGCTGACAGCTTCCAGAATGAAATCAGTATGCCATACAAGCGTAAAAAAACCGGCACAGTCGCTAATTAAAAACATTTGCTATAGTTCAACTAAATTGTATACGAAGGCAGTGAAATGGGAATGTATTGTGTAATAAGCAGCAGTGGGATTGAGCCACTATCATTGCAGTCAGCTTGGTATTACTCGAACAAAGTAACCAGATCCTCTTCTATTAACAGTTGATGATTTGCTTACAGTGCCCCAGCTAGACGTTAATAGCAGGGCGCGGCGCCCCGTTGCCCTTTTACACCGCCCCGCTGTGCCCTTTTGTTTGTCTGTAGCGCCATGACCTTTTTAGATAATCACGTCTATAATCTGAAACGCTTATCGTAATAAACAACGAGACATATGTCAATATTGATCAAATCACCGAAGCGCTTTATGAATTCATTCGTCTATCTGATCAAGTTATGCAGACGCTTTACTACTATACGTAACCGTTACACATGAAACTAACACAAATATGTCAAGGCGGAGCATGTCGCTTGTCAGATGCAACCGATTTCATCCAATGAGATCGCGTCAAATACTGAGTTGTACAAAGTTTGTTAAGGTGACAATGTATTAATAACATGATGAATGATTATAAACAAGCCTTGTTTACTCGGCAAAAATTGATTGTTTTCGCCGACAATTTGAGAACCGTTTTATCGTAGTAATTAAGGCATATATTGTATAGATTAAAGGAAGACGGCGATATTAGCGGTAAGTATTAGAGTAGTTGGCGAAAATTTAATTGTGTCAATTAATACCAATTAGCTTACCGTAGACCTATATACGTTGAAAGTTGTTACAAATAAAAAAAAAACTTGATCAACAATAAATGATGATACAATCAGATTCACTTGTTACTTCACAATTACAAAGTAAACATCATATTTATCACTGTTTTTGCTTCAAAATGCCTGTCCGTGAACGCAGATTAGCGAAACTCAAAAAGGAAAATGAGAAAGCTGCCGTTTCTAACCGCAACATTTCTTCGTTCTTTTCCTCGCCAGTGAGCAAAAGGTAACTTATATTTTATTTTGCTTCCTGTTTGGACTTTTGGTTATACATTGCTGCAACCACTGAATAACCAGCGTCCTACGATAATTGTAAAAGCGGATAGACTTTATTTTCATGTATAATCATTTTGTGAATAGGACAACTTGCGTTATATGGACTTGATAAAATCCGTACGTTCCGTGCATGTTCCGTACTCGAAATATAGGCAATATGCAATAAAGTACTCTATAATTATGATATTTGAAACAACTTGAACATTTTCTAAATCAGAATGGAATTAAAACTATAAAATGAAGAAGCCTTTTTTAAACAATAGGGTCATCCTGAATCATTCAAAATACAATGTTTTTGCCCGGGGGGGTGTATTTGGGCAAGAGCAAACACAAGCATATAGTAATTATCATCATTTTTGCTTATTATTTCTAATCATCCATTTCAGACATGAATCTTCAACAGCTGACGAGAATCTACAAACCACTCAACAACAACAACAACCATCAGATTGCCAGCCTTCATCATCAGATTGCCAGCCTTCATCATCAGATTGCCAGCCTTCATCATCAGATTGCCAGCCTTCATCATCAGATTGCCAGCCTTCATCATCAGATTGCCAGCCTTCATCATCAGATTGCCAGCCTTCATCATCAGATTGCCAGCCTTCATCATCAGATTGCCAGCCTTCATCATCAGATTGCCAGCCTTCATCATCAGATTGCGAGCCTTCATCTACAGATCTACCAGAACCTGAGCCACAGCAACCTACTAAGCGCCGCAGAATCATCAGTGGGCACAAAGTGGGATTCGATACAGATTGGCAGAAAGGTCGACCATGGCTAATCCACCGTGTTGAAGAGACAGGGGATGGAACCATCAGTGTCATGTATTGCAAACTGTGTCAATCTTTCAATTCTACTGGACTTAATGGATCACGGAAGTGGGTGGACATTGGATGTCGTTCCGTACGTCTTGACAAAGTGAAGGAACATGAGATTGGTTCGCAGCATCATGAATCTCTTACGAAGAGTCTGAGTGACACTATTGACTCCATGAAGGACAAAATTGACGATGCATCCCAGACATCCATTTTGAGTGCAATGAAGGTGCTACAATTCATCATTAAGAAGAATCTGCCTCTGGATATCTTTAAAGATCTAACTGATCTGTGTATTGAAGTAGGGTCGGTAACTCTCTCAAAACTTTGTCTGGCGAAGAATGCAACCTATACCAGCTGGGACATAGTACAGGATCTTCTTAGTCTGGTTCATTCTGCAGTGGAAGATGAGATGAGTGTGACTGTTAAGTCAAGTCCGTGTTACTCTGTTATGGTCGATGAAGTTCGTGACATGAGAATTGAAAAACATATGGCTTTGTGTACAAAGTATCTGGACAAATCTGGTTGTGTTAGAACGTCATTGTTGTCTGATACGATTCTGAAAAGTGCCACAGCAGATGTACTTACAGAGACTATCCAGTCACAGGTTGAAGTACACAATCTAACCATGGACAACATGACTGGATTTGGGTCTGACGGAGCTGCCGTATTCACTGGGAAGAAGACGGGTGTGTCTAAACGTCTGAAGACGCTGCAGCCAAGCTTGATAACTATTCACTGTAAAGATCACCATCTGGCTCTGGCATGTAGGGACAGTTTCAAGGACTTGCCGGCATTGAAGAAGACGGACAAGTTGCTGGAAGACTTATACAGATACTACAAGAACTCTGCATTGAAGACAGCAAGTTTAATAGAAGTACAAAAGTCGTTCCAGGAGGTCCCCCTCAGCATCAAACAAGCCAAACATCATCGCTGGCTCAGTCATAACTCTTCAGTGAACTCAATAGTGCGGTCATATCGGAGTATAGTGGTCAACCTGGAGTCCAACACTGTTTCAGAAGACCCTGTCGGGAATGGAATCCTCAAGCAGCTGAAGAATCCAGTGAACATTCTAATCCTACACCTGCTGGCTGACATTCTACCTCACATTACTATGCTAAGTCTCTTCTTCCAGAACAACAACGCCAATCTTGGAACAGCGAAAGCCCATGTTGACAAAACACTTCGCCTACTTGAGAAGAGTAAGTCCACAGACGGCAGTTGGTTGAAGAAGACAGGATCCCTAATGATGGAACTGGATGTCAGTAAAACAGAAAAACATTCACCTGATTTCTGTGGTGAAAGAGATTCCTTCTTGGATGGTATGATTCACAATATTAACAGCCGCTTTCAGGATTGCGATGTGATGGATGCCCTGGCCATCCTTGCAGGGCTCGACACTAACACTGGTCCGCTGGTCCGAGACCAGTGAAAATCCAGAAGGACCAGTGAAAATTCTAGAGGACCAGTAACTGTCCTATTTACAAATTTGGCGCTTTTGCCCTGTCGGACCAGTGCCCAAAATAGTTAGTGTCAAGGCCTGCCTTGATCTATCCATCTGTTCCGACATTCCAAGTTTCTATGGCAGCTTGGAGATGGCGACCCTGGGGGAACATTTCGGTATGGACGTGGACGATCTTCAAGTACAATGGCAAGGATTTACGGAACTCATGACCACCACTCCCACAGAAGCCCGCACAATGACAAAGATAGCAGAATTATTTCATGGGGAAAAACACTCTGAAAAAGGACTGACAGTGCAGTACCCCCTTGTAGCTCGGTTGGTCGCTGTTGCTGTTACCCTACCGCTTAGTACAGCAGAAGTGGAAAGAGTATTTAGTCAACTGAAATTGATGAAAACGGACCACCGCTGTTCTATGTCAGCACAAACTCTGAACATGCTGCTAAATGTTAAATTAAACTGTGACGATGATATGTTTACACGACTTCTGCCATCAGTGGTTAAGAAGTTCTTCAAGGCTAAAAACAGGAGACTGCTAAAAGTAAAAAATTGACTTATGCTGACAAATGTATCCAATTGACTTGAACTGTGAGTTGAGAACGCTATGTGTTTAATTGTTTGTTTAGAAAAATGAACAAGAGGGCCCAAAGGGCCCTAGGTCGCTCACCTGTCCAACTTGACCTAGATTTTGTAGAGATGATCATTGTGACCAAGTTTCATACAGATAAGGCCAATATTTTGACCTCTAGTGACTACACAAGGTTTTTATATGATTTAACTTAATGACCTAGTTTTTGACCCCAGATAAACCAATATCAAACTTGGCCTAGATTTTGTTGAGATGATCATTGTGACCAAGTTTCATAAAGATAAGGTCGACATTGTGACCTCTAGTGACTACACAAGGTTTTTCTATGATTTAACCATGTGACCTAGTTTTTGACCCAAGATGACCCAATATCAAACTTGACCTAGATATTGTTAAGATGATCATTGTGACCAAGTTTCATACAGATTAGGCCAATATTGTGACCTCTAGTGACTACACAAAGTTTTTCTATTATTTGACATTGTGACCTAGTTTTTGACCCCAGATGACCCAATATCAAACTTGACCTAGATTTTGTTGAGATGACCATTGTGACCAAGTTTCATAAAGATTGAGTCAAAATTGTGACCTCTAGTGACTACACAAGGTTTTTCTATGATTTGACCTAGTGACCTAGTTTTTGACCCCAGATGACCCCATATCAAACTTGGCCTAGATTTTGTTGAGATGATTATTGTGACCAAGTTTCATAAAGATTAGACCAAAATTGTGACCTCTAGTGAATACACAAGGTTTTTCTATGATTTGACCTTGTGACCTAGTTTTTAACCCCGGATGACCAAATATCGAACTTGACCTAGATTTTGTCGAGATGATCATTGTGACCAAGTTTCATAAAGATTAAGTCAAAATTGTGACCTCTAGTGACTACACAAGGTTTTTCTATGATTTGACCTTGTGACCTATATTTTGACCCCGGATGACCCAATATCGAACTTGACCTAGATTTCGTCGAGATGATCATTGTGACCAAGTTTCATAAAGATTAAGTCAAAATTGTTACCTCTAGTGACTACACAAGGTTTTTCTATGATTTGACCTAGTGACCTAGTTTTTGACCCCGGATGACCCAATATCGAACTTGGCCTAGATTTTGTTGAGATGATCATTGTGACCAAGTTTCATAAAGATTAAGTCAAAATTGTTACCTCTAGTGACTACACAAGGTTTTTCTATGATTTGACCTAGTGACCTAGTTTTTGACCCCGGATGACCCAATATCGAACTTGGCCTAGATTTTGTTGAGATGATCATTGTGACCAAGTTTCATAAAGATTAGGCTAAAATTGTGACCTCTAGTGTCTACACAAGCCAATTGTTGACGGACGGACGGACGGACGGACGGACGACGGACGGACGACGGACGGACGACGGACGACGGACGAAGAGTGATCACAAAAGCTCACTCTGTCACTTTGTGACAGGTGAGCTAAAAAGGTAATATCTGTGTACATTGTAAATGATGATCTATATTCAACGAGAGTATGTAGTCCCCAAGTACATTTAGTTAATTGATGGTATGTGAATCTTGTCTTTCCTAGCCACATAGTTTGTTTGAACAATGTAACAATCTAGTACATTGTGGTAACACCATGCTTGATGTAACATGTTTAACCATAATTTATATTGTTGTAGCGAAAATAAATGAATGTTGATGATATTTACTTGTTGTTTCCTTTGTTCAACAGAAATCTCACTTGATTAATTGTCCTTGATGTATTAATTTTTTATTTGTAATTGTAACAGTTCTTTTAGAAAATCTAGTGAGATTTCTGCTTTGTTGCTCTTCCCTAGTCACATAGTTGTACTTCAAAGAAAATAAGAAAGCCCTTCAAGGCTAAAAACAGGAGACTGCTAAAAGTAAAAAATTGACTTATGCTGACAAATGTATCCAATTGACTTGAACTGTGAGTTGAGAACGCTATGTGTTTAATTGTTTGTTTAGAAAAATGAACAAGAGGGCCCAAAGGGCCATAGGTCGCTCACCTGTCCTAGTAGTTCATGCACCCCTTATGGTAGCCTCTATTGCATGTACAAGGTTTTCATATTGTCTTATGCTTTATAATTTACATCACATTTAGACCCAATGACATATTGAAGTGATTTGACCTTGTGACCTAGTTTTTGACCCCGGATGACCCAATATCGAACTTGACCTAGATTTTGTTGAGATAATTATTGTGACTAAATTTCATAAAGATTAGACCAAAATTGTGACCTCTAGTGACTACACAAGGTTTTTCTATGATTTGACCTTGTGACCTAGTTTTTGACCCCAGATGACCCAATATCAAACTTGACCTAGATTTTGATGAGATGATCATTGTGACCAAGTTTCATAAAGATGAAGTTAAAATTGTGACTTCTAGTGACTACACAAGGTTTTTCTATGATTTGACCTTGTGACCTAGTTTTTGACCTTGGATGACCCAATATCGAACTTGACTTAGATTTTGTTGAGATGATCAATGTGACCAAGTTTCATAAAGATTAGACCAAAATTGTGACCTCTAGTGACTACACAAAGTTTTTGTATGATTTGACTTTGTGACCTAGTTTTTGACCCCGGATGACCTAATATCGAATTTTACCTAGATTTTGTTGAAGTGATCATTGTGACCAAGTTCCATAAAGATTAGGCTGAAATTGTGACCTCTAGTGACTACACAAGGTTTTTCTATGATTTGACCTTGTGACCTAGTTTTTGACCTCGGATGACCCAATATCAAACTTGACCTAGATTTTATAGAGATGATCATTGTGACCAAGATTCATAAAGATAAGGTCAAAATTGTGATCTCTAGTGTGTTCACAAGCTTTTTCAATGATTTGGCCTTGTGACCTAGTTTTTGACCCCAGATGACCCAATATCGAACTTGATCTAGATTTTATAGAGATGATCATTATGATTAAGTTTCATAAAGATTAGGCTCAAATTGCGACCTCTAGTGTGTTCACAAGCTTTTTCAATGATTTGGCCTCGTGACCTAGGTTTTAACCCCAGATGACCCAATATCGAACTTGACCTAGATTTTATAGAGATGATCATTGTGATCAAGTTTCATAAAGATTAGGCTCAAATTGTGACCTCTAATGTGTTCACAAGGTTTTCCTTTGATTTGGCCTAGTGACCTAGTTTTTTACCCCAGATGACCCAATATCGAACTTGACCTAGATTGTATGAAGATGATCATTGTGATCAAGTTTCATATTGATCAGGCTAAATTTGTGACCTATAGTGTGTTCACAAGCAATTGTGAACGGACGGACGGACGACGGACGAAGAGCGATCACAAAAGCTCACCTTGTCACTTTGTGACAGGTGAGCTAAAAAGGTAATATCTGTGTACATTGTAAATGATGATCTATATTCAACGAGAGTATGTAGTCCCCAAGTACATTTAGTTAATTGATGGTATGTGAATCTTGTCTTTCCTAGCCACATAGTTTGTTTGAACAATGTAACAATCTAGTACATTGTGGTAACACCATGCTTGATGTAACATGTTTAACCATAATTTATATTGTTGTAGCGAAAATAAATGAATGTTGATGATATTTACTTGTTGTTTCCTTTGTTCAACAGAAATCTCACTTGATTAATTGTCCTTGATGTATTAATTTTTTATTTGTAATTGTAACAGTTCTTTTAGAAAATCTAGTGAGATTTCTGCTTTGTTGCTCTTCCCTAGTCGCATAGTTGTACTTCAAAGAAAATAAGAAAGCCCTTTTAAAACAATGTTTGTTTGGCATGACTGAAAAATCCATCGAAATATTACATACATAAAATCACCTTTTATAATTATGCCAAACAAACAATGTTTTAAGGATGGTCTGAACAACTCACTACAAAAAACAACATGGATGTGAATGACAACAATTTACATAAGAAGGTTGGATTGAGAATACACCATATTCTGGTTTATAACTACATTGACACAGTTTAAAATAATTATTATAAATAGACAAAAACACATGACATGCATTCTTGAAGGGCAATGAGCTGGAAGTATATAGGAGGAAATATAGCTGCTAAGCATACATCAGTCAGCATCAATTAAGAGGGTTGGATTGAGATGACACAAAGTTTTTTAACACACACAAGTTTTCAATATTGATAGTCAGAAAACGCAGGAGATGCCTTCATTAAGGTCATATTGAGTAAAATTTTCTTGGGGGGGATCCCGCAAACCCCCCTTGTGGGAGGGGGTTACACCCTCCCACACTCTCCCCCGTCTCGTCGCATCCTCGAAAATGCCCTTTTTGACTTTGGCATCCTGCCCTTTTCAAATCCTAGCTGGAGCACTGCTGCTTGTATTTACTTTGATTCTTAATACTAATAGCGAATGTTACAAAAATGTACATGGTGTACTATAAACACTAACAAGAGGATCATAGATCCTGTGGTGCTCGTCTGCTAAACATGACCAAACTTTGAAATACACTTCTATGTTTTGATTGCCTTCTTGTACATGTATCTAATAAACAATTGAAAGTTTTCACACTTATGTGACAGGGCGATCACTATAAGAACGAAGGCGATTTGATGGCAGTGTGGTCGATTGGTTTAAGCGTCAGACAGGTGATCATGGGAATTGTGTGATTCACCTAACCCAACTTTGTACCTGGCCTTAAGATCATCAAATAAAACATCAGCCTGGATGGACGAAGGAAGGGTTATCGCGGAGCTTATAAACGGGAAAAAATACTGATTTGATCTCATGTCAGAGCTATCTGAACCACTCGTCACCGATGAAGAACGAAGTTACCACTGTAATTCGGTAGAATTTGTCAGAAAAGTTCGAATTTCTCAGATTTTCTAAGTTTATTTTCTACATAAATAATAATGATATATTGATGTAATAATAGCAACAGCAGATAAACCGATAAGCCCACTGGAATTTATAAATTTTTCAATAGTGCTAGTCTTTATCCTCATATTTGTCCTATTTCTTGTCCATCGATTGTTATTAATTTGATATATTTAGAATGCTAATAAAATTATCTTTCCAATGTTATGAAGTTTTTTATGGTTTATTTCCATTATATGATACATGGGAGTGATTATGTGCCTTATTTTTTGAAAATTTATCGATGCCTGACGAGTCGTGTATACGGACGCGTGTTTATAAATATGTTTTCAAATTAATATGCTAACCTCGTTTGTGTGAGTATGCAAATTAAAGTTGTGTTAACCTATCAGAGAAAAGAATATGTTACACGACTGTTCACGCCACGTGTTCCTACGCGAAAAAATGAATCCATGAAAAAGCTTCAAAGTTGGCGTATTTTTGTGTGAAAAGTGTGCTGCGCAACATAATGTGGCATATATAATAAAAATCAGCAAACTGTCTTCTTTAAAATGGTATATAAGTTACTCATTTGCATATGAATTCTAAGTTTACGTACCGCGCGTCTTCATCAGCGAGAACGAAAATATCAACACGCTGCCATTTTTAAATGTGACGATTAAAATTGACGATATGTCGCCAAGATAAAAATACGATAAGCGCATGAATGTCGGCTTATATCAGGTAATAATCCGTCATATTTTATCATAAATACATTATTCAGTCTATCTATTTTCCTTTCTAAAGATTATAAGCCACATTATTGAGAAAATCGTTGAAGAAATTTGGGCAATAAATCAACATGCACCAGCGGATCACGTGACCTCATTTTGTTGCAATTATTTTGCTGAAATAACGTATATTTTAGCCGTTGGTCATTATTTTCTGTTCAATTAGGCCAGATCTTTTTGATTAATTGGTTTACGGGAGCGCCGTATCCAAGAACTGAGAAATCAGAATAAAAATAAAATTTGATATCGAGCTTTTATTTTTTTTATTATCGCCGTACCGTCCCGTTCAAGTTCCGAAAAAATAATTTAGCGCCGTCAACCTATAAAAATATATCACAGCGTGTAGAAAAAACGGCACCGCTAACTTTGACCGGTTATCAGTTTTATGTAAAAACGCATCCGCAATCGATAAAATAATTGTGAACCAGACTGTAACAAGATGGCAGCTCCCATGGGAGACATCGTTTATTTAAAAGTTACGCTGAAGTCTTTCGCCAAGGCCGATTACAACAAACTGGTTGCGTTTCGAGCAACAAAAACACTTGGAGAAGGACTGTGCTCCATTTTGGAAGACTACGGGGATGACTTCCGTATTGAAACCGTGACAACGGTAGAGAATCCATCCGTCTCTGGCTCCTGCTCCTCGCCTGTACACGTAGAGCTTGACACACCAGTGCATGCTCTAGACAGACTTGGGTGAGTTAAATTAGAGTATATACAAGAAGTGCTCTGTCATTTTGGGCTGCCCATACTATAAATGAATACTATAGGAAGTGTGAATACTTTAATAAAACTGTGTAGAACAGTACATTTTTGTCATGAAAAATTACTTTTTGAGAAATAAAAAAACAAGCCGTTTTTAATCTTTTATTTTTATTTTTTTTCCCGATACTACGGTTTTCGCATTATAATTTTATTTTTATTTCCTCCTCCTTATGCTGTGCTCTGAAAAATCTCCCGTAAACCAAATAATTAAAAAGTTCTGGCCTTAGTAAATTAACATTACACATAAGTCGCCTATAAGGTTTTATCAACCATTTTCGGCTTGCTTTTTCCGAAAAACTCAACTGTCTGATTTGTTGAATATCTGTTAAATGTTGAAGTGGCTTCATTTTCGGACGTTCATTTTCGACCAATATATTTTTAAGTTCAATTGAGAGTCATCTTTATAGTTCAAAGTCAATTTCTACATTGTTTTTATTGTTTCTATTTTGTTTCAGATTCACCATTGAAGAGTGTTGTCAATGAGACATGTTTGTTGTGTGAGGTTGGTTAACTATGAGAGAACTCCAATGAAAAGCCGAGATGTCAGAATTAGACCTGTGTGGTCCTAGGGCTGCAGAAACAACTCCTGGCCCATACTGCAATGCTGCCGGCATCACAACAAGGCTGTTACTTGACCCTGAAAGCGTTCAACCATTCGTCTACCCCACTGTATGTCTTCAAAATGGACTACAAGTGCTGGAACTTAGCAAGTTTGCAAATCAACATAAAATTAAATTTAAGAAAGTTGCTGACTGGCTACAGCTACTGTTTCCATCATGTTTGTGCTATAGTGTTAACACTCTGGAATCCCACATCAATAGAACTCGGGATGTGGAAAAAAAATTCAAGAGAAAGAAAAAGAACCCAACTTTCAAATCATAAAGAGAATATGAAGAAGCTCCATTCTTGACCAAAAAGCTAAATCAAATCCCTCAATAACTAACGCTGAGTTGACAGTTACCCCTCCCAAGATAAATGAGACAGCTCCCCCGCCTGATGAATTAAATATGACTGAAAGAGCTACCTCTCCAGACACAGATGAGCCCCAGAAGTTTAAGTTAGTTACCCCACCCCAGACAATTACCCCACACCAGAGGAATGAGGCAGCTCAATCGCCTGATGAATTAAATAAGACTTATAGTGTAAAAGATGTCAATCAAATAAAAAATGAAATCTAAAAGCTCCAAAGAAAGCTCATTGCTCTTGAAAAACTTGTTGAAATTGAAAAAGACAATTTTGAGAATGCTAAGAAACTGGTCACTGCTCAGTGAGAAATGTCACTAAGCGTGATGAAAATGTCCGTATAACAAGAAAATCTCTAAGCAGTATGAAAAGTGCCTTTGTCAAACAGGAACGTTTATTAAATGCTCTTCAAGTTGAAAATAATGACCTCTACAACAAACTCTCTGAATTGGAGGCCCAAAATGAATGATGAAATTGAAATTTAGGTAAATGAAATGAAACATTGAAAGAGAAGTTGAATGGAAGTAAATGTGAAACAAGGAACAGTGATGGTTCATTTAGTAACAACATTAGACTGTGTGTAATGGAGCTGTTTGCCTTGGAAATAGGAATGGAGAAAATTCCTAGTGCAATTGAAATTGTAAGTAACCATATATTTGGTGATACTTTTGAAAAATCAGCCCTACCTACAACTTCTACAATGAGAAATATTGTCGACGAAGGACACTATTTAGCCAAAAGTTTCATTGCGTACAAAATAGAACAATCTAAAAGCATCGGAATCAGCCGAGATGGGACAACTCGAAAGAAAGAGAAAATTTTGGACACTACAGTAACTTCAGATTCAGGGGAGGTAATGAGCTTAGGATTCACTGAAGTTGCACGGGAAACTGCTGACCACATAAACAATGTAACTGTGACTACTGAATTTGTAGGAAATTCCCTTGAAAAACTGTCCTTCACTATGAGTGATAGGGCCAGCAATGAAAAGTGTGCCGATAAACTTTTGAACGAGTGGAGAGACAGTGTTCTTGATAACTGTGGAAATGAGAATGAAAAACAAATAGTATTTCAGTTTCACTGCATGGCGCATGTACTGCTCGGATTTCACAGATACCTCACTGAAGATTTAAAGAAATTTGAGAAGAAAATAGTCGCCACCCAAGGACCAATAGGAAGAGATAATCTACCAATGTTCAAATTCTGGTCAATGAAACAGACAATCGGAGAACGAATCGCTTACACAACTTCAGTAATATTTGGACCGGCTGATCATGATCACATAGGTTTATGCGACAGGTAAGAATGAAATTTCTCAAATTTTTTAGTCTTATAAACTCTTGGATTTTACGCTATTTTGTATTTCAGAGAGTTACATTTACAGTAAAGCTACACTTAAAGGCCACCTCAATACTGAGACCATAATTTTCAGGTCCACTTTAACTATTTGATCTGTTTTGAACCTCAACATTAAGACCACGTCGATAATGAGACCAGTTTTCAAGGGTAGTGGGTACCAAGGGAGGTCTTACAATTGACGTTTCACTGTATATATTTCAAGTATGATGACCAACTCACATAACCAGTTTTCTTGGACTGTATTCACACCTAGATTGTCTTGGTGCAAGTGTAGCACACTTACCATCCTTTAAAATAACTGCAGCAATTTGAACTAATTCACTTTTATTGAATTTATCAGATGGGAAGCTCATTGTGCAGCAAATGGTTTGAAGTCGCTTATTGGCAACTACAAGCTTCAACTCCTTGTTCCAGTCAGCCGCGGAAGTATTGGTTCATAGAGAAAACTTCTTAGAAGTCATTACACACACAACGACAGATTGGTGAACCGGAAATTCAATTTGATGGACACCGGCCTTTATCATTCCAGTGTTGGGAAGACTGGTTCAAGATATTGGATCCCGGTTTTTTGTATCACCTTTATTATAAGTCAAGAAATAGTCAGGGTCACCAATCTGTCATGGCTGTCAGTGAATTGATTTCATGTGTGTTGTAAAAAGTTGTACTAAGTGACTAAATCTAGGATTATCGGTGAACTCTTATCCATGTTTAAAAGTATATTTGTTATTACAGTATTCCAGCGTATTTGATAGAAATCTGTGGAGGGTCATTGCGTGTGTAATGGGTGGGCGGATTGTACATGAAACATCAGATCGTGTCTGACCTGGCTGTGTGTCGACTTTCGGTCTTTACCGTGTGGCAATGAGCAATTGTTTGCACATTTCTTTGGTAGTTGTTAGTAGCGGTATCCATACTGCTTCGATCCAGCACTAATATGTTAGGATCGGACGAATTATGTAATAGTTGTGATTAGGGGTGACTATTGCGATTAACTTGTAAATGCAATTTTGCACTGTGTAAGATATCATTTTTTTACAGCATACAAATCTACTATTTTTGGAAATTATTTAAAATGAATTTGACAGAAATAGATTATTAAAATTAATGCGATATTGATCCATTGCGGTTGTTTTGATGCGAAAACGGATGTTTTTTAAAATTAATAATAACCTTTATTTATAAAAAGGAAACTATCGTAACTATCGATAGTTGAGCTAACAATCGGCGATAGTTATTGGATCGAGACTTTTACTATCGATCCATACTATCGGGACACTCGGAATCACAATGCATCGATATTTCGATGCATCAGCCCACCCCTAGTTGTGATTGTCAGCAGAGGCGTAGCCAGGCTTGAATGGATGTTACGCACAAAAGCCTTGAAGTTGGTGTTAGGGATGTTGAGTGTCTCATGTTGGTTGAAATTAGTGATTACATGGAAAATTGAATGATTTGTGGGGCATAATAGCCGGGTGGCTACAAATACTGTATCGTAGTGGGGTGGATTTGGGAGTGGTGTCCCCTCCCGTAGAAGATTTTTTTCAAGTTTTGAATAAAAATGGTGAAATTTCGTGTTAAAAAAAAATCGAACTTCTTTTTGCCTGTATTGATGCTTTTACTTTTCAAATTGATGTTACACATGTGCGTAAGTGCGTATTGCTGGCTACGCCCCTGGTCAGAATGAATGTACTCTGTATTTCCTATGCAAATTCTGTATGAACTTATAGACCTTTCAATAATGATACACATAATTTTTTTTTTAAACATAGTGACATTTATTTATGATAGTGTATTGAAAAAGGAAATACCGCATCTGGTGCCACTCTATAGTTATCTAAACCTTTGAAAAAGGTCCGATATCCCAAACGTTCCATTATAAGTTGAAGGCTGAAACAAAAATATTTCGTCAATAAGCAACAAAAAGTTTCTTTAAAATACATTTTTCCTGCAAATTTTAATTGGGTCGAAACGTCTCGAGGTCGAATTATCTCGGGAGAAATGCTCGCGTCGAAACAGGTGATTTTTGCTTCTAAAGTACTAGATCTACCTTTTCAGAATATTCAAAACTTGCTTAAATGAGCATGTTTCATAAATAACTAAATGCTTACCTCCTCAAATGATACTGAGCAGCAGGTCTGAGTTTTTCTTTCCCACTCTTTTCATCCGGTTCCGTGAAAATCACCCTCTCGTAATAATAGAATACCTTTGGCGCCAAACGTCAGCAATCAAAGCACTGATAGTGCGAACTCAGTCAATATACTTGTAGATCTACAGCACTGATAGTAGATCTACTAGCAGGGGCGTACCTGGAGCATATTTGAATGTACTCCCAATGGTAGGGGGTCTGGGTGCATGCTCCCCCAGAAAAACTTTTTGGCAAGGAAACGATTTCCTTGCCATTGAGAGTATCTCAACGATGTTTTTACGCCATGCCTTAAGGCAATAAATCGTTTTATTTGTGACAAGTAACATAACACAATTTGGATTACTAATAAGAGTTTGTAGAAGACATGATGCCCAAATGATGATCAACGTCCCATCGTCCTATGACCTACCTGGCCCAAAACAAAAGACACTTGTCATGATCAACATCCATCGATCTACTAAGTTTGATGTAAAAAGGTACCTTCATTTTCAGTAAAAACCATTTGTGCACTTATCAATATTTTCCCCAGGAGGGGCGGTTCTATAGTGGAATTAGACATTTGTAGAATTAGCTGTCAAATTTCTCTCACATGTGCAGATTGCCCTGTCTAATTTCTTGGGGTGTGGATGTTCTTGTCAAATATCCCTATTGTAGATTTTCATTACAATGCAACCTGGACAAATCATCTCATTTGCATGAAAAGGGCCTATCTAAAGCATCACTGGCAGACTGTGTGGGCTCCCAATAAAAAATGTAAAAACATTTAACTGAACAATATTGATGATACGCACGATTAGGGAGTGAAAGGAGCGGTGTCCCCCTCGTTTAGCTGACGGGGACCCCCCCCCCCGAAAATAAAAGAAATATAGATTGCGGATGGTCCATTCTGAGCACATTTTCTGTCTCCGAAAGCCCCAATGATCCCCAATGTTATCTCTGGTTTTGCTCACGATTAAAGCAAAACAATAAGTCAAAATGGGACATTCATGTACCAACATATTCAGTATGTAGACATGGATGCAATTAATGCGGGCGAAGCGAGGTGGAAAAAAATACATTGCGTATGTGAGCAGCATACCACACACAATCGTTCTCCGATTTTATAATACATGTATTCACTAATAAATTTACGGTGCGAGCTAAGCTAGCTAGAAAAAATAGCACTGCGTATCTGAGTTGCGTACCCTACAAACTTGATTTCTGACTAGATAATGCATGTAGACCTATTTTTATTCACAATTCGAACACAATCTGCGGATTAATCCATTAAACAAAGAGAAGACCTGACCATGTTTTATTACCCCCATAAAACATGGTAACAAATTGGCTGTTATAATTTACGCCCCGTATCACATGACCTATTTATGAATGAATAAACGTAAACTTTGTAGTAAATATTTAACGGACCGCAAGTTTCACGAGAATCCAGTGTTACAGCTATGACGCATCTATTTTTAGAAACTCCAATATACTCTCGAAATTAAGATTCATAAAAATTTCTGATAATCAATTCATTTATATTTTTCATTTCATGACATAGATACACTATGCTCGTGTTATTAAAATTGTTTCAATGTTTAAAATGTGTTTTTTCCTTCAGAAAATTACGAAGGTCGTTTACATTAACGAGGGAGGTAATTGTACCAGCTAATAAGCCACTCAATTTCAGCGTGGAATTAGGTTCAATGTCAAATGGGTGAAAATGGAATGCGCGCAGTTAAATAGTGCGGAATATTATCGTATTTAGAATCGAAATAAAAACTCAGTTCCGGATCAGTTCAGTGTTTCCAATAACATGATGAAGTGAACCAATTATGTTATTAATTTTTTTTGCATTTCATAGTCACTAAGAGGAATAAAAACGCTGAATCTTTTTTTTTAAAAGATGACTTTTAAAATAATGTGGGTTTTTGTGTGTAAATTTTGCGGATTCAGAACTGACCTAACACATTTGACAAATATTTTGTTTTTCATTATTCAATACTTTCCTGGCTCTTTCTTGCCAGCCTTTTGGACTTTGGTTACAAAAAAATGACAATCAAAATTTTAATTAAGTTTACAGTAGTTTTATCTTAAAATGATTCTGAATACACAGAGATGATCCTATTAAACTACCTAAATAGGGGGGGGGGGGGGGGGGGGGGGGGGGGCTCACAAATTGTTGTAAAAAGAAATACATGTAGTTGTTTTCCGCATCAAAGTTACATCTTTGGTAACCAGAAAGTTGAAGGTTTTCCCAAAGATCTTAACAAGATCTTTCGTTTTCCCATTCCCAATATACAAAATTTTTGAAAGAAAAATAAATATTTGAAAAATAATGACCTAATTTGTTCCAGAGCTGTTATCTATACCCTGTGCGTTCTTAGTAATCCTACATTTTGTAAACTGCCTAAATGACTGTACAACAAACAAGAGAGCCATTGGCCCTAAAGCACTCATATATAGATCTCCGATTTTACAGATTTTGTGGCTAAGTTATTTTTAGATGAGGTAAAAAATGTGACCTCCAGAGTGTTAAAAAGCTTTTTCTTTGATGTAACCTTGTGACCTAGTTTTGGACCCCAGATGACCCAGTCACGCACTTGACCTAGATTCCATAGAGACGTATACATTGTGCTCAAGTTTCATAAAAATTAGGTAAAAACTGTGACCTCTAGAATGTTCACAAAGTTTTTTCAATGTGACCTGGTGAGGTGACCTAGTTTTTGACCCAAGATGACCTAGTTACGAATGTGACTTAGTTTTCATAGAGGCATACATTGCAACTAAATTTCATTAAAATTAGGTAAAAACTGTGACCTCTAGAGTATTAACAAGGTTTTTCTTCAATGTGACCTAGTGTCCTAGTTTTTGATCCCAGATAACCCAGTTACAAACTTGACCTAGATTTCATGGAGACAAACCTTGTGACCAAGTGTATTTTTAGATCTTTGCCAAGTTTCATAAAGATTAGGTAAAAAATGTGACCTCTGGAGTGTTAACAAGGTTTTTCTTCAACGTGACCTAGTTTTTGACCCAGTTTACAAACTTGGCCTAGATTTCATATGGAGACAAACATTGTCAACCAGTTTCATAAATTTTAGATAAAAAATGTGACCTATAGAGTGTAAACAAGGTTTTTCTTCTATGTGACCTAGTTTCTGACCCCAGATGTCCCAGCTGCAAACTTGACCTAGATTTCATAGAGACAAACATTGTGACCAAGTTTCTTAATAATTAAGCGAAAATGGGACCTCTAGAGTTTTAAAAAATTAATGTTTTTTCTCTAATGTGACCTAGATTTTCATCAAAGAAGACCCAGTTATGAGCTTGACGGGACCAAAGAATTTTTGTATGATCTTTGACAGGATCTGGAATCATTTGGTGTGTTGAATTCCCACCTGTCGGAAATCGCCTTCTGTCTAAAGTCCTGTGTAAGCCCGCCATCCCCTTGGTGCAAAATATTAATAGGTGCATCACTTGTGCAGGTCAAACAAAAGAAAAACTTGTTAACACTCGCAAAGCCATGTTAGTCACAAGGACCATATTGGTCATCTTGAATTGGTTTGGAATGTATTGTAACCGTTTACTTATTACAATTTTTTTAAAATAGATATACTAAAGTCTTGTCTATCCATTTTGTAAGTTTTTGGTTGTTGCCATGGTGACCAGAGTTCTTCAGGGAATTGGTCTATTGACCTATTCAAGAACATTTTTGCGAAATTATTTTAAAATCTACAGAGTGTAGTCAGATCTCTAACAGCGTAAAGGAATGTAGCAATTGTTAGGATCTGATTTTTTTTAGATTGATCCAATGCCAATTCTGTGTCAATTATATACGATACACACAATTTATCTCCACATAATTTTTCAATGGTTTGGACTAAATACCTAGTTTACGATCCCCAGAAGACCCAATATAGAATTTTACCTAGATTTTTATAAAGATGAACATAGAAACAACGTTTAAAATGATAATGCCAAACATTTGACCTCTAGAGTGTTTCCCTTAATTTGGACGTTTTACTCTTGATGACCAAACAATTTCATAAAGACAAAGCTGACCAAGTTTCATGAAGATTTATACAAACATGTACATGGTTTCTATAGTGTCCACAAGCAATTGCGAAGGCACAACAGACAAAGAGTCAGATCACAAAAACTCACCTTGTCACAACATGATAGATGAGTGCCGAGTTATTTTACTTAATTTTGAATACCCATGTGAGTGAAAAACAAAAGGGGTCATCTGCAGGGCATGACCATCTTTCATACAATGTAAGATGTTCAGGTTAGGCATTCCCTGATAACCTTTGGTCTAAGACAGACATTCAGACAGACACATTTGGAGACATCAGCAAATAATATATACCCACCTATTTTTATCTCTGGGTATGCTCTGTTCCCACTCCAGTTATAAAAAATATTCTCCACAAAAATTTATAGTTTATAAATCTGCAAAAAATGAAGCAAAACCTTTATCACACAAACTTTTTTAATACAATTTCAAAATATGTTCTAGACTCAGCCTATATAATTATACATGTATATATAAATTGCTATAATTTTTTCATACTAAATTTGGAAAGGGGAAAAAGATTTTGTTGTTTTAATATTTTTCAAAAACTTAAATTGGTATATCTGTGACCGGAGGTTGGGCGGAGGCGTCGACTGTCGCGCTATTTGTGGGGAAACTCGCTTAGTGTGTCTTAGTCGATCACCAACCGTAACCTAGTGTTGTTGTATTCCAAACCTCCAGTCGTGCAGTGTTCTCAAATGTTTAGCTTAAAGCTAATGTTGTGATGTTGGCTGTAGTACATCAGTAATGGTAGATGTACTATGTTGTATTAGCATCTCCAATGTGTACCAAGTAGTTCTCCAATGAGTATGAAATAGTTCTCCAATGTTGATTCTTTCAACAATATTATAACCATGTTATAATGTTACAACGACAAGTCCCATTTAAGTTTTCTTCATTTATTTCTTTACATGTATTCAACAGTTCCAATGATAACAACTTCTATTACTTTAAAAACCAGATAAATTAAGTATTAGTAACCAGATGACTATAAGCTAACACCAAATAATTTAAACGTAGATGTTAGCTGTTCAATTCATAATTTAAGACTGATTCAATAACGATAATTTAAAACATACAGAAAATTATTTCAACATACCTGATTGGTCAAGTGTTCTTAGCCAATCAAAAGTCTCCATTTATAATATAAAATATTAACATATTAAGTTTTGATAAAGATCATTAAGTGACAATTCTAAAGACTATAAACAATATATTTGACCATGGGCAGTTTCTAGGAACAATACTTGGTCTGCTCTTAGATGCTTATCAGTAGCCATTATGTTGCCATGTGTAATTATGGATCATAATTATTTAAAACCACAGATCTTATCTAATAAGAGTCTGACTTTCAGCTTTAGGCTATAAAGTGCATTTGGTGAAGTTAGTTATTAAAGTCAAGATTATTAATTTATTTATTAAAATAGAAATTAATCTATATGATTTTATAAAATATAGCATTGAAGTTTGAAAGCTAAAATGCCGGTTCTTAAACCTTGTTACATGTCACCCTTCCTTCTAAAAAGATTGTCCTCAATCTGATAGTAACAACAATTTATCAAAATGAAATTAACATATCATCTGTAAAAATACCTATCATCTCTGATACATAATTCTAGTAAGACAGAACTGCATGCACAATTATAACAATAATAATAATAACAACAATACCTGAAATAAACATATCAATTAGACATAATGTAACTTAATATTTCAATTCAATTATTAAAATATTTTCTTTTGCATGGTGTTGACTTCTCAAATGCATATTTCTAAAACTAATGACCCATTTTGGTCAAAATTTTCTTATTTAAATACATTCTCAGACACGCACATCGAATACATTGTGCTAATTCCATAAATGTTAGAGTTAGAAACATAGTGTCCCAGCAAGGCTGAAACCGGAAAGTTTTGAAGTTTTCCAAATTTCAACAGTTCATTGTAACCATGTCCTAACATTCTGGATTTTTTCAGTCTGTAATGCTACCAATATATTCAAAGTGGCAAAGTAAAATCTGTTTAACTTTTTCTTTATCAAAGAACTGAGTAATCAACTCATAACCATTGGCAACTGGTCAAAAGCCAATTAAACAATTCATTTGAAAATTCAATTGAATCTGAATAGCCAGTTCACAACTATTTGCCACTAGTCGCGAGCCAACTAAACAAACCACTTGAAATGATACCAAAATAACTTCTTAAAAAATTTATATGCATGATTATGATAAGTCAACCACATTTCACTTGCAATAATACCAACAGTATTATCAAGGCATTATTTCACATACAATAATCATTAAAATTTCTGGATCCATTACTTATAAGCCTAATGTTCGAAGAATTTGCTCTGAAGCATATAGCTTTATGTGAAATTAAAAATGTACTATCTAAATTGAAATTCACCTGCAATAATTATACATTAAGAAAAATGTAAAAGCAGTAAATAAATAGTCAAACAATTATGACTTATGTTTATGAAAAACTGCATACTAAAATGAATGACTAAAATGTGAAAATCCAATGATCAGATAATGTACTTCATTAAAATTCACCTGTATTTAACATACATTAATTACCAATGTACATACAGTCATGCCTATGCCTGGCATTAACAATCTATCTGATTGCATTCTTATATAAACAAAAAGGTAAAGACATATTTAATAATAATAAACATAATATGAGTCTTGTACAATTGTAATAGTTTTGCTTTCTGCAACAACTCTGGCTAAACTGTGCAATATCTATTAATTTTCTAGACTATAACTGCACAATACCTATTTCATAATTTCTACTCACTGTTGCCTTTTGCAACTTTTCTCTGCCTTTTGCATTTCTCTGACTAACTGCATGATCAAATCGAGTATTATGCAACCTTGGGGATCACCAGTATCATTACTTATTTTTGTTCAATATACACTCTTTGTATACACACTTTGTGCAACTTTTTGGACTAACTGACCAAATCTAGTATTATGCAACCTTGGGGGCCAGCAGTATCATTACCATATTCTGTTTTATCTCACAAATCATTCAACATGATTGTACTCATTTTTTGCAACTTTTCGGACAACTGATCAATCTAGTTTTATGTGACATTTTGGGATCAGCTGTATAATTACCTATATATTTTTCCTACAATTCATCCATGATGATTGTACCCGTTTTGCAACTTTGCTGACAACTGATCAATCGAGTATTATTTGACATTATGGGATCAGCCGTATCATTAAACATATTTTTCTTTCACAATTCATCCATGATGATTGTACCCGTTTTGCAACTTTGTTGACAACTGATCAATCGAGTATTATTTGACATTATGAGATCAGCCGTATTATTATTTTATTCCAACTACCACATATATAATATCTAATTTTTTTTTATGCTATAACATGCAACTACTTTTGCAACCTTATTATGTCTCTGAATGATTTCGTCTCATCATTCGTTTCATTCTCTCTAGTTTTTCATCACCTGTTCGTAATAACATTTCCACATGTTATTAAATATAATATCATTTCATATCACATTGTTCACAGCACAGCACAACACATATATTACTTCTTTGTAGGTCCAGTGTCTATAGAATCTGTTATCTATCTAAATAAGTACTTTGGAATCACATTTAGTCAATTACTCAGCAAATACAATATATAATGGTATTGTGAAAATCAAAACTCTATGAAACATCTTTACTTTTGCAAAACCACAGTTGCTATCTCATATTTACTAATATCTTTGAAAGTGTACTTTTAATAAAAGTGACCATAGGTAAATTGATTGTTTCATCCGTTTAACACAAGTTTGATACAAAATACTTGTACATCATCATTACCTCAAATACCAGCGACATATGATTAAGTGAAAAAATATCTAATATACTGCATACAACAATTTAAATCTGAATTCTAGGGTTATGGACAAATATTGAACCACTTTGACAAATTTTGGCACAAATTCTAAACAAGAATTGTTTGACACACTTTATAGAGTTCGAGTAAAGGCCGTTGACCAATGCGTATTCAACAAACCCAAGTGAATGTCATGTCATCTCTGCATCAATAAATTGTATCTATATTGATGTCTTTGTGCCAAGGTATGTTCTGTGATTCTGATGTTCAAATAGCAACTTATGTTCTGTGCTGTGGAGGTAACCGTTTATTTTTTTTTGTCTGGTGGTTTTGTTTGATGTTTGTCATATGCTGTGTTTGATGTTTTGGTGTTGCTTCAGTGTGTAATGTGGCTGGATCAACTGATGGTGGTAATGGGTTCTGATCATGACCAATAATGAGGGTTACACAACCAAGCGCTCTGGCTTATCATATTGGTAACAATTATCATCAATGTCAACAGAATTAATTCCCATAGTTTACCATTCTCATGGTATGTATACCCTGAAAGACCATCAGTATTTCCATTAAGCAGATAAAGAATTGTGGACAATCTGGAATTTGTGGGATGCAGATGCAGTGCCCATCTACCCTGGCGTCCACCAAATTTCTTAATTTGCTTTATCCACTTGACTGATAGGTGATCAGTATACACTGTGAATGGAGAGTTAGCAAGGTATGGCCGATACCATTGACAGCTTCAACCGGTGCCAACCCTACCATATTTAGTCATCTGGTTACTTGGCCATTTTACTCTCTGCCACCATAAGCTACCATATATTCCTTATACCACTATAATCAAATTGGGACGGCTTAAAGCCTACAGTCACCAATATGGGAAGATGGTAAAATTTTGGAAGGACAGGATAGGGGCAGACGTAAGGACCTTTTCGAGTCTTAAATGAGTCTAAAAATTTCAAACGTTCTTAAAACAGTTTCAGTGCATTACACTGCAAGTTTCATTGATTTATAGAGGATTTGAATACCTTGTAAACTATGTTTTCACTAACACAAGATAGTCTAGGAGCACTAACTTGCTATCATTTTAGGTCTAAAGGAGACACTGGGGAAGCAGAGGGTTGTTCAAATATATGATGCGTACAGTAGAACAATTACTTGTTAAGAACCCTGCCAATTCGTCTTACATGGAGCCATTTTAAGCTGTTTTTTCTCTAAAGTACTATAAAATTGAAATTGTCAAACTGTTATCGCTAAGTATTAAACTAATTACTTGCAAAGAAGTATGTATAACTTCTCGAAAAATCACTGTTATCAATAATCTTCTTATAATTACTTTGTACTATTGTAAGCAAAAACTTCAATTTTCCATGAAATTTATCAGAACCTGTCTAAATTTTAATATTGTCTTCAAGATATATACTTAATATCTGATATTCAATCAAAATTTTAACACAATGAAAATTTATGCGCAAAAATTTAATGAAAAAATTTGGTTTCTGTAAATAATATATAATTGGATGAAACAAAATTCACCTATATTGGACTATATTAAAATTATAGTGATAACAAGTAAATAACAAATGTATAACAGAAAGTATATTGTATAACAGAAAACAACTTTTGTAAATAGCAACTGCTGAACCTTGCAACAATAAAGATATTAGCACAAAATAATGATTTCCACTTACCAACTGTGTGTGGATAACTTCAATAGCAACAGTTCATTCTATAGCACTTTTAATATTGGCAGTTCTTGGCTTCCTCTGTTCCACCGGATTTGGTTGTAATGTGAACTTCTCACGAAAGGTTGTTCCTCATTCCACTGGTACATGTTAATTCGTATGCACCTGACTCATCTAAATCGTCCCAAACGTTTCAATGTAGATTTTCTTCAATTAAAGTTGTTCAACATCCCTCATTTTTATGGATCTTGTATACCGTTGGATTCTCCGCCATAAACAGCTGTGACCGGAGGTTGGGCGGAGGCGTCGACTGTCGCGCTATTTGTGGGGAAACTCGCTTAGTGTGTCTTAGTCGATCACCAACCGTAACCTCGTGTTGTTGTATTCCAAACCTCCAGTCGTGCAGTGTTCTCAAATGTTTAGCTTAAAGCTAATGTTGTGATGTTGGCTGTAGTACATCAGTAATGGTAGATGTACTATGTTGTATTAGCATCTCCAATGTGTACCAAGTAGTTCTCCAATGAGTATGAAATAGTTCTCCAATGTTGATTCTTTCAACAATATTATAACCATGTTATAATGTTACAACGACAAGTCCCATTTAAGTTTTCTTCATTTATTTCTTTACATGTATTCAACAGTTCCAATGATAACAACTTCTATTACTTTAAAAACCAGATAAATTAAGTATTAGTAACCAGATGACTATAAGCTAACACCAAATAATTTAAACGTAGATGTTAGCTGTTCAATTCATAATTTAAGACTGATTCAATAACGATAATTTAAAACATACAGAAAATTATTTCAACATACCTGATTGGTCAAGTGTTCTTAGCCAATCAAAAGTCTCCATTTATAATATAAAATATTAACATATTAAGTTTTGATAAAGATCATTAAGTGACAATTCTAAAGACTATAAACAATATATTTGACCATGGGCAGTTTCTAGGAACAATACTTGGTCTGCTCTTAGATGCTTATCAGTAGCCATTATGTTGCCATGTGTAATTATGGATCATAATTATTTAAAACCACAGATCTTATCTAATAAGAGTCTGACTTTCAGCTTTAGGCTATAAAGTGCATTTGGTGAAGTTAGTTATTAAAGTCAAGATTATTAATTTATTTATTAAAATAGAAATTAATCTATATGATTTTATAAAATATAGCATTGAAGTTTGAAAGCTAAAATGCCGGTTCTTAAACCTTGTTACATATCTGTGCATGCTCCTGGGTACTGTTTTAACAAAGCACTAATGAAAACTAAAGTTTCACCCTAATTCTAATTCTTTGCACTTCCTTAACAACTACACATTAGGGACATAGGGATTTATAGAAATTCTGACATTAACTTAAACATTATAATATTTCTTACCCCTATTCCACAATTTGCAACAGTTAAAGTATAAAGAAGTTGAATTTGAGCATAAAGTTCTTACATGTTTCTGTTAGTGCTTTGACAAAACAGTACCCAGGTTTCAATGCAGAAAACTAATTTTCTTTATTTATGATGATTGTTTTGAAACATTTAAACACCCTATTATAAATTGATTTGAGGAAAATACAAAAATGCTGCTGCAACAAAGTGGACTTATAATCTAGAAATCTATTTCTTTTGGCCTTATTGTAAAAAAGATACATGTACCATAAAAACTCAAATTGGAATTGTTAAAATATAGGCACTCGCATATTGTATTGATATTGCTACATTTTTGCACTTAATACCAGGGGTGTTACACTACAGGACTGAATCTGAAGGGATGTTTTGATAATTTTGTTCCACATTTTACCATTTGTGGACCAAAAATACTGTTAATCTAAGCAAACATTGAGTCTTCAGTCAGTACAACAGGAGTCAAAATATGGGTTTTTGGAAATTAAAGGGGTCAAAAGGCCAATCACAGGATCAGGTAAACCCCTAAATATGGCACAAGTATTATTATTTTATTTGTTGGGCCGTCCTTAAAAAAATGCTTGTTTGCGGTAACGCTACGTACCCATCGAAATGGCCGCCAACTCAATTTTTTTCATGCCCATTTCCTTATATCGATACATTTGTTTTTACAGGTTCCCCCAAAAACATTTCGATGCAGAAAAAATTCTACCTACCTACCCGCCTTATAATTCTTGGGTCGCGTTACCGCAAAGAAACAATTTTTTAAGGACGGCCTTAAGGTCAATAGTATTATAAACAGGTCTATCATAGTTCTGTTTTCAAATCCATAAAAATATATTGATCAAGCAATGTTTATATAAAAATATTTTGTACAAGAACATTTAGCATGAGAGCTGTCCCAATAAATCACAGAATATTTTATATAGCATGAAAACTTACAAACAGTAATGCCATATTATCACTTACAAACCATTACATACAAACAGCAGCTGCTCTATAAATAGTTGTTACAGTAAAATCCCTGAGCAGAAAAACTACCTTAAGCATTGAATTGATGAATTTTATGATTTTATTGGACAGCCCTCATCTAATTTTATAATCTCAATCACTTTGATCATAAGACCTTTAGTTTAAATAAAGTCTTGAGAACAACAGTCATCATGTTTGCATAGTCTGTGGGTTAAATACATTCCACAACCGTTCAAACTCAGCATGGTAGAGAGACACAATCCTTTTGTTACCGAGAGCCATCAGATTCTCTTGGTTACCGGATATAGCTTGACGTGTCCAGTTAAATGATCCGTTCAACAGTAGCTTGTCATCAATGACCACAAACTTGTGATGCATCAAGAACGAAGATTTGTTTGTGCGAAGGGCGATTCCTGAAAATATATAACTATTGCACTTAACTAATGGTATTACTGATTAAGTGCGACTGCAAAGTAAAAACTATTTGAATTATAAAATGACCCTGATGGTAAGCATGCACAATAAATTCTGACAAACTTAACCTGCTTTGTGTGACCACTTTACACTTCAGTGTCAAGTTATAATAGAACTGTACAGTACAAGTGGATGTTTTGACATGTTAAAGTTAGCGAAAAGTCCTCCAAACCATAATGTGCCCCCTTTGAACCAAAACAAAAGCAGTACAACTACCCTTCGGAGAGAGGTTATATAATAATAAGTACAGCTATTAGGAAAGACAATACGCTTGTCTAATTTACATTAAGGTATTATACCTGCTTTCCTTAATTTCCATATCTGAGATCCTGTTATGTCGACTTGTGCACCATCACTTATCACTCTGACAACCACATGGCGTTTGTGAGCTTCAATGAGCAAGTCTCCAAGGTCGGCACAACATATCACAAACACACAAACATCAATGCTTTCCCTGGCACTGTCAATAAACTCATACAAGCGGCTTAGAGAGTTTGGTGTATGTGTGAATCTGCAATCAAGATTATTACAACCAGAATCTCCAACAAAGAAGTCCTTACACGCAACTTGGTCGTCAGGGAAAAACAAAACTTCCTCAATTTCATTTCTACTTTCACTTTCGTTTCGGTTGGACTGCCATGGTCGTTTTTTTAATTTTTTATACATGAAATACGCGATTTCAGAAACAATGCCGCAAGCAATAGCAGATCCACCTACTATTACCCACTTCGATGAATACGAAAGCATAGCTCTTTGCAACTGTTAAACACGAAAAGAAACTCAAAATTGAGCAGCTCACGATCACACATGCTCGTCATTCAGTTAATTAATCACCACTTCCGGTTCCGTTTCCAACATGGCAGTCCATCGAAATTTGTAAACGGAACGCAATTTCTTTATTTATACGCTTATTTAGACTATTAAAGGAAAAAGTGTCAGAATGAGTAACGAAGATGATGTTGTGCTTGATTTTGGGGAAGAAGAATTTGATAGGAATCGAATTTTAAAGTAATTATTAGCATTTTCATGTAGCAGACTATTTTTCGGATACATGATATTCGGATAATTTTTTTACGTTGCCCTTAAGAGCTCTTTATTTTTTGTGTTAATGGTTCAAAGTATCAATAAATAAATGTTATTAAGCCATTCTGACATAGATGTCAATTTTATAATTTGTCATCGTCGCTGAGGCCTAAAAAAATAGTTGTTTGCGGTGAGCCAAACATCCCTATTTCTCGACCGCCAAACTGTTTTTATATTGTGGATGAATGTCAGACGATGACAAATATCGCCGATATTCGTTTTGAAATTACATG
Source organism: Spisula solida (assembly GCA_947247005.1). NCBI lineage: Eukaryota > Metazoa > Mollusca > Bivalvia > Venerida > Mactridae > Spisula > Spisula solida. Next base: position 48,255,940 of record OX365944.1, on the reverse strand, counting down.
TGACGATGACAATTGACATTAAACGTCTCGAAATTTTGACACATACCTTTTTAATTATTTAATTAGTCGCGTAAAATTGCTGATCTATGAGTTTTCGGGACGCACCATTTTTTATTGCATGCGTTCGAACATGTCCCATAAATTTATCACATATGCCGTATTCAATAAAACATCACTATCTATCTATCTATCTATCTATCTATCTATCGATCTATCGATCTATCGATATCGATCGATCGATCGATCGATCGATCGATCGATCTATCGATCTATCTCTCTATCTCTCGTGTGTCAAGGGCAGACTTAAAATCAATGAAGAGAAAGAGGTGACGTGTGATACAAGGAATCCGGGTGCGTTACCCTAGCTCGTTCCGAATAATAGACTCCTTGGTTCTCTAACGTGCTCAGTGTATAGCACCGATACACATGAGACTACCTCTGGGTTTCCAACCAGTTCATCTCTAGTTTTGGGGGAAACACTGAAAAGCATTTTAGAAATGACCAAGTGTCCCGGCTGAGATTCGAACGTGCGTAAAATAATAATTGACAGACGAGAGGCGGAGTTAAATATCCTGTATGTGCCTTGTGAACCAATCAGCGTCCACGACTCACCATCAAGATATTTTGATTGACCATCGCAGGGCTTTTTTTCACTCTATATTAGGGGCCGAATATCGGCTGCTTCACAATTTCGTATCGGCCCCATTCACATTTGTCTAACGGCGTCTATCACAACAGAAACGGCGTCTGTTTATTACAAAATCGGCCTCTTCACAAAGTAACCAACAAACCAAACATATTACAGACAATCATTTTCGTACATTTAATTCGTCAAACAAAGGTGACATCGCTTTATTATTGTATAAAACATCAACTGAACATGACAAAAAATACACTAAAATTATTTTCGGCCATTAACGAACGAATGTAAACGGACTTTATCGTGACACGTATGTCCAAAACAATGCGGCGATACGGTACGTTTCGTACTCGATACAATTCGTACTCGGTACTTCGCGCCTTTCGTAAATATTTATCGTGAATATTTTTTTTTAAATGTTGAGATCGGCGGGTAAAATAAGTGATGATTTGTTCTGATTGGTTCCCTTAACCCATTCCCCCACAGACATATAGCCATATATGGTAGTTCATTCATATAGTGTTATCAGTAGATGGCTTATCAGTAACCTATAGATAAACCATCAGTTTAACACACTGTCCTTATATGGGTTTATTGGAAAACTTGATAATCACTATACATACATGGTTTAAACTAGATTTACAGTAAGAAATCATTAATTAATCACTTTTTGACCAATGTTAAGTATGTAGAAAATTAAATTTTCTTCCTAATGGTACCAAATATGTACATATTCTTGATTAAATAAAAATAATTTTGAGTTTTAAACACAACAACACCTGTTTCAGTAATAATCCTTAAGATTTATAACATAAATTCAAAAAAAATATTGCCATGAAACTACTGGCAAGTAAGGGCCTGGGGTGCGTTTCATCATCATTCCTAGGATCGAATTTGATCTTAAGTCCATATTTTCCTCCTAAGTGCGTTTCATCAAAATTCCTAAATTCGCTCTTAAGACAAATTTGCACCTATCTCTAGGAGTGGTCTAGAGCTGTCCTAGGAGGAAATTTTGTCTTAAGTGCATTGAATTGTGGGATAGAACACTAAGATCGCTGCTATAATGGCCGCCATTTTTTACCGCTTCAAATGTTTTTTAAGTTTTTTCAACTACTAAACGAAGGTTCGAATAGTTTTGGGACGAAGTATTACTTTGCAGTTACGAAGTTTGTCGAGTGGGAATTGTCCAAATGTACGAGATGTAAACAATTCCGACAAAAATCCAGTGAAATGTCTTCGCTGGACCGATGGCATTTTGACAAAGGTAAATCATGTTTTTCTCTTTTCCTAGACATATCTACGTTGCTTACATTAATATTTCAATGTTTATTATGTTGCTTTTATCCGTTAAAAAACTCTAGCTCACTCAGTAGCTGTCATTTTTTCAAGGGAGATCACTCCTACGTTGTCACAATACTGACAAGACTGACATTTTTATTGATTTGACACAGAGTTAAAAATTAAAATAAGGCTTTTCACCTCATCCCCACGGAGAACTTATATTAGTTTTTAATTTATAGATATATAGGTGTCTTGAATAAGCTTGAATAGAGAGATGAAGTCTACCTATCAAGACAAGAACAACTGTAAACACACCCCACCCACTTGCATCACATTCACAGTAAAGATGTTTAACCACAGGCACTGCTGCTAGAAACTAATCTAAATTGGCTTTAAGTACAGAAATAGGCCTAATAAACAACACAATAACATATTTATAGGCCTAAAGGATAGACCTGAACAAATATTTGAATAATTTTCTGTCCCATGTTTTGTTGAAATGCACCAATTAATTTGTTTATTAATTTACATCACTCACTAAGTTGCCTTTTATTATTGCAGAACTATAACCCTATCCAGAAAAGAACATAGATGGATTCACTCCAATGTTTAAGAAAACTACTCATCTAAGAGAAAAGACATGTAGATCTCCCAGGAAGACATATAATTAAAATCAGGATAAATCTGACATATAATAAAGGTATTTAAACTTATTCTAGGAGCAATTTTTTAAAAAAATGAGCTGAGACCACTGACTGTCATAAATAATATATTAAGGGTGTTGTAAGGATCCTTATGCAAAGATAGTGAGTGACATTTCAGTTTAGAGTTTAATTATTGATCCTTGAAATAGATGTGTAGATTCATGCAATACATATTTACCCAATGTTTATATTGTAACTGTAACAGGATGAGAAAAATATGCAACCAGACCCCGGGGCTCTAACCGGGACCCTTCGCTTACAGGGCAAATGCTCTACCAACTGAGCTACCCGGAAATAACAAAAGTTACAAAATAAACTCTAACATGCTGTATTTAGACATTTTGGTAGTTTTTATATATATGTACTTGGTATAATTTTGGTTTTAGTTTTTGTCATATGTATAAACAATTAAGTCATATCTGACATCATTTTGCATTTATTTTCAGGTCATGGACTGCTGAATTATCTGAAACCATTTGGGAGAAATAATACTGCAGCCAGTGGAAATATATACTGTCACAACTTATAATACATGTAATAAAATTGCTGTTACTAGTAACTAACTGTGTTTATTCCTGCTACACTGCCCAATATATAACAGTTGTATATTTAAACCTGTGTTTAAGACAACCTGCAAGCAAATGCAACCCTGATAAAAGCAGTGGTCTCTGCAAAGACCAACAATTTTATCTGGTACCATTCCAATGATATTTAATTAAGCTGTGAAGAAAGACCATTTTTCAAAAAGCTATTTTTTGATGTTTCAATTGATGGCCTTTTCAGACAGGTTTTACTATACCAAGTAGATCTAACAACTAGATCCTACAACTTATTTAGTTTTAGGATAGAGCAGTAAACAAAAATAAAACAGAAAATGACACATAGATCTTGGTAGAACTATCTTGTAGATCTATCTTGTAGATGTATCTTGGTAGATCTATCTTGTAGATGTATCTTGGTAGATCTATCTTGTAGATGTATCTTGGTAGATCTATCTTGTAGATCTATCTTGGTAGATCTATCTTGTAGATCTATCTTGGTAGATCTATCTTGTAGATCTATCTTGGTAGATGTATCTTGTAGATCTATCTTGTAGATCTATCTTGGTTGATCTATCTTGTAGATCTATCTTGGTAGATCTATCTTATAGATCTATCTTGGTAGATCTATCTTATAGATCTATCTTGGTAGATCTATAATTGGTAGATATATCTTGTAGATGTATTTTTGGTAGATCTGTCTTGGTAGGTCTATCTTGTAGATCTATCCTGGTAGGTCTATCTTGTAGATCTATTTTTGGTAGATCTATCTTGGTAGATCTATGCTGTAGATCTATCTATCTTGGTAGATCTATCTGAAAGATCTAGATCAATTTGGTCACCCGGGAATATCAACATTACTAGTTAGGATTAGACCATGAATATTGGGTTGCTTGATCATTGGAACCTGCTTATGAATCTACAGATATGATGGAGCTCGACTGTCTCATGATACATTTAGCCCGAAATGCCAGGGGTACGAACCCCTCTTGAGCCGCACTTGAAACATAATGACGTCATACTATCATTCATATCGTGACGTCACTGGTAATGCGATTTTTTTTCATAAAAGTTTTTCACCATATTTTGTTGTAAGATGACATTTCGAATCGATTCATCATTGATCTACATCCCGAACATTGAGGTAGTCAAGCATATTATAGAACATGCAGACCTAGAGTTTATATTAAACCTATTTAGATCATGTACATTAGGCCCAATACGCAATAGTAAACACTGGCGCGTGGATGTCTTGTATCAGGGCCGTATACAGAGACAACAAATCACGGAGGTAATTTTTTCCAGGGTTTATTTCAGGCATAGTATTTTGGGTGATTATCTCTTCAAATGGATGCTTTTTTTCTAGAAATAATAATTAACACGTCCTTGACAAAAAATAGCGCGAACCGGATAGAAAACGCGGAAATATACATTTATTTTGCCTCCTTTTGAAGAGTAGCACCTAAGTCAAAATTTCTCTTAGGAACGTTTGTTGAAACGCACCTAAGACGAATCCTAGGGCCATCCTAAGAGCAATCCTAGGATATGATCCTAGGAATAATGATGAAACGCACCCCTGGTTTCACAACAAAGTCTTCTCTATCTTCAACTCAATGAAATATTGGACTCTCCGTGAAAACAATAAAGGATCCAAATATTAATTGCTTACATATTGCCATCTTATTTAGTAAGTAGATTGAAGACACACATTATTATTCTCAATGAAAAACTATTTGAGCTAATGATTTTAGTGAATCATACTTGTAGCTCTAAGTCTGTGTCCATAGATCATTTGACCTATCAATGAACCAGGGGAACATCAACCTCATACACAAATTAAATTTATAGATGTAATTAAAACTGTGAATACAGAAGCTGTCGAAGTTCTAACACAAACTGATTGAAATCTAGCAATTTTTCACAGCGGCCGGGTCGTGGCGTTTTAAGTACGGTATTGTTTTAATTTGTAATGAACAACTTCAATTTCAATTAACAATTACATAATCTTACGTAACATGTCATCACTGTCTGGGTCAGTTTGGTTTTATTACCCCAATCAGGGTGTAAAGATTTTATGGCACAATAGACACAGCTTGATACAATCATTGTTTTGATTGAACACTCGAGAGGGAATTCTCTTCAAATCAACATGTGTTATATGGGAAAACCCTGCGTGATCAATGAATGCGTGGAATTTCATTGGTTGTTATTTATTCTTCAAACTAACCTAGACTGGTAAATTTCCAGTTCAATGCAGTAAAAACCACAAATTCTCGGACATTATTGATTAATTTAGCAACATGTGTGACCTGGAGTTTAGATGTAAATATTATTGAAACTGATAAAGTTTAATCGTATTTTGTGACATTTTATAAAGTAGCATACTATTATTTTTTGGTTAAAATATATTAGAAGTGTTTAAACTTTACATATAAATTAAAGTTGGGACCCGATTTTGGGTTTAAATTAATAAATTTATAATTTACCTATTAGAGTCTAAAAAACGCGTATTCATACGGCATTAGCTACAGGCGTAGATTATCGTAATTAGGGAGCCTTAGATAGGGGCGTTAAAAGGGGTAATTAGGGAGCCATAGATAGAGGCGTTAAAAGGGGTAATTAGGGGGAAATGGGTTAATAAAATTAACCACACTTTAAGTTTATCTGGAGGCATGGTTGGAGATCTACCATTCAATGCCAGATTTTTTGAGTAACAAGAATTAAAGGTCTGTATGCTATTTCCTACTAATGGAATTGATATATGAAATATGTGTGTCTGGGACAAGAGGGTAATAATATGAAGTTACACACATTAAAAATAGTTATTTCTGTGTGCTTTTATGTGACAATTTGGTGATTTATTGTGTTCATAGTTTTTCACAATTGGAAAAGTTACCGCTTTTTCTTTTTCACAATTTTAGGATTTTTCGCGCTTACTTTTCACAAAACAGAAGGGCTTGGGCCTCTTCACAATTCAGCGAAAAAAAACCCTGCATTGCGCTAATCTTGAGTAAAGACAGATAATTGTGTAATTACATTTACCGTTATGTAAACACGTACGTTTTAATTTATCTCTTGATTGAATTATCAATTTTATTTGATTGCCGTCCGATGATTATTATTGTTTGATCATAATTGTCATATTTGTCGTACGTGGGTAAGCGTTATTCTTTGTTACGCAGATTAATAAAAAAACATGTAGAAATGATGACTAAAAATGTAAACATAGGTCTGCACATACCAAGTGTTCAAAGAATATGAATTGTACCTTGTAATTCATATTCTGTGAAATTAATTCCCAGAAAAAATATGACAACAATCCAACAAACTTATGCCAAAATGTTATTGCATTGGTTTCATCAAACGCGTGTCCGGCATCAACCTCTACGTTAAGGACTTTTAATGTTACCGAAGGTTCACTTCAAAGATGCGGCGAAGTGCCTTGGCGGTCTACGATCATGCGACAGACGAATTTTGTCCCGTAAATTGTGTTCGATATACGTGTGTTAAATTTTAGAAATTGTTACCAATCGGAGTAATGCTGTGGACTTTTAGCTCCACTATTCGTAGAAAAATCCACTTGCCTGATACTAAATCTACTTGCCCATGAAAACACAAAAAAGAAACAAAATTCAGTTTCATTTAATTATTTATCAAGTCAAGGATAAGAGTACTAGATTTAATTCAAAGTTAGTTAATTTAATCATTTTTGGTCAGTAATTTAGGGATTCATCTTTGGTAAGGTAAAATAAGGCACTTAATATTATTTTTCTCATGATAATTTTGCACTTGCCCAAGTGTAAGCTGGATGGATCTACTTTCCCGCAGACCAAAAAGCCCAAGTCGAACATAGGAATTCCATACCCCTGAATAATAATAAAGAAATAAATATTTTGTTATTTTCTGAATTAACATGTTTTTGACAAGCAGTTTTTATACGCCCGTTGAAAACGGGACGTATTATGTGAACACCCTGTGCGGGCGGGTGGGCGGGCGGCGGCGTCCAGTAATTTGTCTGTACTCTAGCGCAAACAGTTTTCATCCGATCATCTTCAAACTTGCCGACAATGCTTATGAGCATAATATCTAGGCCAAATCGGCCTAGGCCTTATTGGGTTATGGTCCTTTAATTACCAAATAAGTATGAAATTGGCCATGTCTGTACTCTAGCACAAACAGTTTTCATCCGATCATCTTCAAACTTGCTGACAATGCTTATGGGCATCATATCTAGGCCAAGTTCGATTATAGGCCAAATCAGCTTAGGCCTTATTGGGTTATGGTCCTTTAATTACCAAATAAGTATGAAATTGGCCTTGTCTGTACTCTTACGCTAACAGTTTTCATCCGATCATCTTTAAACTTACTGACAATGCTCATGGGCATAATAACTAGGCCAAGTTTGATTATAGGCCAAATCGGCCTAGGACTTATTGGGTTATGGTCCTTTAATTATTTAATAAGTATGAAATTGGCCTTGTCTGTACTCTAACGCTAACAGTTTTCATCCGATCATCTTCAAACTTGCTGACAATGCTTATGGGCATAATATCTAGGCCAAGTTTGATTATAGGCCAAATCGGCTTAGGCCTTATTGGGTTATGGCCCTTTAATTACCAAATAAGTATGAAATTGGCCTTGTCTGTACTCTTACGCAAATAGTTTTCATCCGATCATCTTCAAATTTTGTGACAATGCTTATGGGCATAATATCTAGGCCAAGTTCGATTAGAGGCCAAATTGGCCTTGGCGTCATTTGGTTATGGGCCTAAATTAATTACCAAATAAGTATGAAATTGGTTGTCTGTGCTCTAACGCAAACAGTTTTCATCTGATCGTCTTCAAACTTTGTGACAATGCTTATGGGCATAATATCTAGGCCAAGTTTGATTATAGGCCAAATCGGCCTAGGCCTTATTTGGTTATGATCCTATAATTACCAAAATAAATGTGAAATTGACCTTGTCTGTTCTCTAGTGCTAAGAGTTTTCATCTGCATGAGTATCTTCAACCTTGGTGACAATGTTCATGGATATAATATCTAAGACAAGTTCAATTGTAGGCCAAATTAGCCTAGGCCTTCTTGGGTTATGGTCCTTTAATTAAAAAAAATGTTGGATTGTTTTTTCATTCACCATGCCCTGAGACTCACCATGCCCCAAGACGGGCGTATTTTGTGACATTTTGGCACTCTTGTTTCACTTAAAGTTTATCCCCACATAATTAGTCGCAGTCTCAGGGCGTATGTAGCAATAACAAAGTCGGCATTGCCAATTTTTAGGTCTCCATGCAGTGATTGAGCATGAAATGTCGAGCTACATGTCTGTAGATTCCAAGCAACTTTTGGTATTCAATCAGGGGTGTGAAATTCTCATGCGCAAGTTGGACTGAAAAATCCACTTGCCTGAAAACTAAATCTACTTGCCCAGGAAAACACAAAAAAGCAACAAAATTTCAGTTTCATTCATAAGAATTAGAGTACTAGGTTTAATTCAATGTTTGTTATTTAAATCATCTTTGGTCAGTAATTTAGGGATTCGTCTTTGTTATGGCACTTGCTATATTTTCTCATGATAATTTTGCACTTGCCCATGGGCAAACCGGATGGAAAAAATCTACTTGCCCGCAGACAAAAATAGCCTAAGTCGGACATAGGAATTCCACACCCCTGTCAATAATTCTGAAGTTCTGGGTTTGAATGAACTGACATTAATTCCAACAAGGCTGCGCCATGATTTATTATCAATTTTGAGTTTGTTGTTGAAAATAGAAAGGATTTTGTAAAGCAGCTAGCAAATCATTAAAACTATAAGATCAATAAAACTATATAAATATATTTAAGAATAAGTCACTTCATTTCATTTTGATCAAGTTAAGACTGTTAACTCCCTCAGTAAGCAAATAAACTTTCTATACTGCCTTCTGCAAAGTCTGAGCAGCATCCTAAGGGGATGGTGTATTTGAACGATAGCATGCTGCCTGCAGTCCTTGGAGTGGAGAAGAAATAAGTTGTGTACATGTAATTGTACTGTAGAGTTTAGAATTAATGCTTATGAGTGAAAACAGATAGGAATGGCTATTATCAGAATAGTATCTTTCAACCTTGTGGGTACACCTTAGTTTCTTTACTTTAGTAGTTTATATAATCACTTTTATTAGTTAACTGTTATATTTTTAGAACTGTGTCATTGTGAAAGGGCTTTTCTGGTGCTGATGTGTTGTTTAGCCTTATCTGGGGAATTCACTCAAAGTGTCCAGTAGTGTTGATATTTTTAAATAAACAAATCCAGCTTAACTTTAATTTATTTATAAAACTGTCTTGTATTGAAATCAATACATATGGTTATCATATGAACAAATACACTGCCTATAAAATGGGGATTTCCCTTGAGGTCATTGTATAATCTAGCAGGGAAAAAATTGAATGACTATTCACTTTGTTTGCTCAAGCGAATGCTTGCGTATAGCTACCCAGAAATCCGTCGCTAGATATGTGGCATTTTGAACCAATTTAGATTAAGAAGTGATTTATTAATTCCTGAACTGTAGTCTGTAAACCTAGCCCAGAAAATTGCGTTTCTAGATCTAGTGTATTCAATAAATCATTACAAATCATCACCCACCTGTCAATATCCGTTTTTCTTTTCCTGGCTGTAATCTGTGGGTAACCATCCATATGTAATGTTATTCTACATTGTATCATTATGACTGTTGTAAACAAATTGTTTGTCACCATTTACCCTTCTCCGCTAAACAAGTAATCTCTCTCCCTCTTTTTATCCATGCATATTTCCCACGTCCACAGACTGCTTTTCGCTTTGTCGAACTTTGTTTTTGTTGTCGTTTTATTTTCATATGTACATATATACTTGCTGTTGCCATGTTTGCTATATATGTTTTGTAGTAATGTGTGTATATCTGACAGGTCTTTGGCCTATAGATACTTTGAAAATAAACTTACCATATAACAGTAAGCTTACAATGAAGTTTATGATTTTCTCATTTCAGACATCCCATTGCTGTTGGATTTCATTTATTGTTCAGAGTGGGAGCTTTGCTTGCTTACCTGTTATGTGGCTGGTTCAGTGATAGTTTCATTACTAACTTTGTTGTTATTGTGATTCTTCTTTCAATGGACTTCTGGACGGTAAAGAACATTTCAGGTATGGTTTGTTACATTCTTATTAGACCTTTACTCGTCGTCGATCCTTCTTCAATTAGTTCATCCTTTGGTTGAGGTTTCTATAGCTAGCTCTTTTTTACATGGCAGGTTTGTTGGCCCTGCGTAGTGACGTACAACCCGTCTCTTTTCACATCCGGGCTTGGGACCGGCGATGGCAGAGTTACCTTTACTTGTACTCCTCTGAATTGAACTACAGCATTTACCTCATGCCTCGTCAGTGCTTTTCAGTGTTTCGAAACCAACTAGAGATGAACTGGTTGGAAACCCAGTGGCAGTCGCGTGTGTATCGATGCTATTCACTGGGCACATTAAAGAACCGAGGAGTCTTATTTGGAAAGAGCTAGGGCAGCCCAACATAATTTCTTGTATCCCACAAACTTTCTGTATCTACCCCCTTGAAGCTGGAGGTCATTAATTAATTTGGCAGGGAAAAAATCAAATGATTGCCATGCACTTCCACTATCTCAGTTGAATGCAAAAAAATAGCTTTAGACATTTTAAAGTCACTTAGTACTTAGTCGGATAGGCTAATTGGGAACATTCTTTTGTTGTGTTTTCATGATTTTTTGCATCAGACTTTTGCTTTGAATATTCACAATTTATTACCTGTGTCCAAACCACAGCTGCGTACAATATGTGGCCAAATATGGCGTAATACAATAACCATTCTATAGGACAGATATTGCATGATTTGATCGTGGAAATTGATATATTCAATGCAAGAATCTTGATATATATTTATGCATAAAGGTCAGGATCATGTCAATATCTCCATACTATAACTTTAGTGTTTTGTATTGCAGGAAGATTGTTAGTTGGATTAAGATGGTGGAATTATGTTGACGAAGAGGGAAATAGTAAATGGATGTTTGAATCTCGTAAAGTAAGTTTATCTGTTATCACTTATTATATTCAAATATAAAGATATTCTGTTGTTATACTCATTTAACTTGCTTGTCAATACCGTGTATGCGTCATAAAGTAATTTAAACTATTATTTATGATCATTTTCATAATGTAAACAACAAATGTCAGGTTCCAGTATGTCCAAGAAATGCGTGAGATTATATCAATTTGCATGCGAGCATGCATGAATAGAGTCTAAAATGTTGAAGACAGTGACATGCATGATGTGGGGATCTGGTATGTTTGGAATTCATGCTAATTTTGGTTTTGCGTTTTCCTAAAATGCGAAATCCACCAATTTGTTTTCGCCAAGAAATAGTCTTTTTAGCCAAAACCATGAAATTGTCCCAACAAAATGCAATTACTTTGCAGTATCTTATTAAGATAATTATATTATAACCACTGTATCAGAATACATGTCTGTCTGAGAAGAATGAACCAGTGATGAATATTTGGACTCAAACAAAAAAGCCTTCATAGCTGTCCAGAACAACAACAAGTTTCATTTCTACTGTGCATATATAGAAAATGTTGTTGTATTGTTATGTTTCTTTTACAATTTCAGAATAGAAAGGGTACAGTAACAGCTCTAGAATCAAGAATATTTTGGCTGTCATTGGTGTTATGTCAAATTTTATGGATTGTATTCCTAGTTGGAACAATATTTACATTTAAGTTTAAATGGCTTGTAAGTTATATTTGAAATTATTAAGTTTTTATTAGTCCCCTACCGGTTTTTGACCGTATAGGACTATAGGTTTGCCCTCCGTCAGTCCGTTTTGTTAGAACGTCCATCCGTCAAAAATCTGGATCCTGACATAACTCAAACAGTTTCCAAGCTAGGTTTATGAAATTTGGTATGTAGAAGGGGGCAATAAGGGAATTATACATGTCTAAATAATGTTTTATTCTAACAAAAATTGTAAATGGCTTAAAACCGGTAGGGGACTTCTGTATTGCTTGCCATTCTTAGTGAATTGTTTACTAATACTATGAGTTTGCTCAGGGATACTGTTATACTAAGTTTGCATAAGTGTTAATATGTCTCCCAAATATAGTGGGGGAGACATATTGATTTTGTGCTGGATAGATACATGTCTGTCTGGATGGATGTTACAAAGTTTGTTCATCTTACCCACTAGTCTGATTTCAATGAAACTTCACTTGAATGCTTGGTACCAAGTCTTGTTGTGCATATTGTCCAGAATTTAAGGTTGAATAATTTTTGCCCGAGTTATGGTCCCGTGTGGGATACATATGTTTTTGTGTCAAAAAACCCTTCTAGTTTAAGTTTGTGTGTAATAATTATTTTTAGATATTACTCTTACATAAAGCTGTCAATGTGTTTTCATAAACATACATTATATTATTTCTGTGTTTGTTGGTTAAAAGGAGACACAAACTTACTTGAAACACATCATAACTCTTCAAATGGAGGAAGAAACTGTACAATTTGTGACTTGTACATAATGTAAGGAACATTATCTCCCTTTGATCAGTATCGAGATTAGCACAAATGCCTTCTACCGAATTGAATACTTTTGTTCGTTTGGTTTTATAAAATATCTGAAATTACTCACAATTCTGTTATTTAAGAGTTATAATGTGTACAAAACTGCTATAAAATTTCTGTAGAATTTGCCCTTGTCCTTTAGGAATGCATGTCTAGGTATATGTTTTGATATGTATGTTTTCTATTTCTAGATGGTCGCAGTTATTGGTGTGATAATGAATGGTTCTAATCTGCTGGGTTATATAAGATGTAAATGGGGAACCAAACAAAAAATGACAACTATAGCCAGAAATTTCCTCACCACTCAAGCTTTAAAATCTGTAAGTAAAGTAAAGTAAACCTGTGTTAGTGATCACTCCCAGTAAGCAGCCTCCTTAGGCCTGGGATTATTCCTCCTTTAGGCTGATTTCCACCTTTTGTCTTAAAATATTTAAAACAAAATTGTTCAGATTCAGTCTGACATACTTTAAAGTGATGTTTTTTTGAAAGGGTGATGGGGTGGGGGTAGGGTATTCTAGCCTTTTTGCTTTTGGAGCAATTAGCTTTTTTAACAGCCAATATCATCCCAATCAGCATTTTTGATCCCCCCTCCCAAGTGATTTGGGATGTCATATAGATGTAGATTTGTCGTTGTTTCAAACAAAATGCACCTGTGTTAAACATTCGACTGCTATAAAAACAGCTATTTATCATGCATCATGAAGACATGTTGCTTTATCGTATGTGGTATGTTGATTTATGATGCAATGATGAAGTAATTGTCACAAGGCTTCATTTGTAGTAATAAGTAATCAATCACAAATTATATGTGTCCTAAAAAAATATTTAATTTTATGATGAAACGATTTGACAACACCAGTAAATTGCTCCAGAACGTTTATGTGTGAAACAGCAGTTTATTCTTCTGACTGAATACCTTTTGAATCAACCATTACATTTGATTTTATGAGTAGCCATTTTGTTGATTTGATGTCAGCATGTCTCTAAATAAAAACTAGCATCATTATTTAAGTATCACTTTAGCAAAAGTAGTACTTTTCTAGATCTATACATTTATAACAGAGGGCTTTACACGTGCATATCATATTCCTGCCTCGATTGCCTTGTGAAAAAAAGTGTCTGCCTGGATTAGATGACGTCAGTGGTTGCTCCATGGCCATATTGTATCTAAGAAGAAGTACAAACTGTACCAGTATTTCTCTTAAACATTAACAGGTCATTTGTTGGTCGCAATACTTACCTGATCAAAATACTATTCAAACATACATCTCACAAAACTTGATATCATCTTTCTGTAACATTCTTTTATGATCCATTTCCCCCCCAAAAAATACTTCAAGCAAGCCCGTATACTGGCCCCTACAATGATTGACACTGTATTGTTTGTTAAATTAGCATATTGCTGTAAAGGGAGGTAATTGCAAGTGATCACTGCACTGAAGTATGTTATCACCAAATGCTATTTTCTATTTCAGATGTTTTCTTCCAGTAAAGGTGACGGAGGTCAACAACAACAACAACAACAAACCACCTGATAATGATGTGATTGAGACATCTCTACAATTTTTGTGATATAATTTCTCTATGTGTATATATTGAGGGACTAAATAATATATGGGAGACAACTGTCAATGGTTCAACTATGAGGGGCTTATATACAACTGCCGATGGCTTTAATTCGAGGGGCTTAGTACATACAACTGTTGATGGTTCTACTTTGAGGGGTTTACATTATGTGTAATCTGTACCATTTTTCTTTCCCATCTTTGCTACCAGTCTTCCTGAAAGGTTCAAGAAGATGCCGGACATAGTAACGGCTGAAAATATGACAGGTGTTCCAACCAAGTCTGAAAATATGTCTGATATCCGGCTGAGGATGAAAACATGTCTGATATCCTGATTAAGGCTAAGAACATGTCAGATATCTTGACTAAGATAGAAAACGTGCCTGGTGGATGCTATATATGTCAGACCAAACTGATATTTATGTCCGTCTACAGACAGTACACTACAGGTAGCCCAACTGACCTGAGTTTCAGTTTTGCCCGACATTTCCTTTGGATTGACAGGTTTCAGGTAGACTATGTAATGTGGCATTATATTAGGCTGATAGTTGTTAGGTGCATTGGTATAACAAGGTACATGTGTAGTATAAAAGAATTGTATTGTAACACCTTATTTACGGACAGTTTGACCATCTTGTGGGTTGTATAACATTTTTGCAATCTCTGCAGGTGTTACAGGTGGCGATAGTTGATGCTTATTTGCCGATGTAAGTGATGGTTGTTTAAGCTTATTTTAATATACAGTTGAAACTCGTTGTGTCGACATCGGTTGTATCGACACTTCGGTTATGTCGACATACTTTCAAATCCCCGATTTGGGTTGCTCTATATTCTATCTTAAATATGACGGTTTAGTCCACATGCCTGTGTCGACACTCCGCTTATATCGACACGACTTTTCTGGCCCAATTGATATTTTCGCACCTTATTGTCATCGTTTGTGTCGACATCGTGTCGACGCTATTGAAATTGAACAGTCGTTAATTGACCGTGAAGATATTCCTGTTTCGAACCATTGTTTGTTAAAAATTAATTTGTTCACAGTTTGCAAATGTAATTGAATGATGTTAAATCTTAAGTTTGTAAACAAATTGTAACCTAGTTCGGCGTATGAAATTAAAAAATCTGCTGAACTAGCGTGATTCTGGGAAGGTGAACAAAAACCATTTTTGTATGCCTTCACAATTTATTTCAACATGCTTGTTATATTTCCGATAGGTAAATGAATATACTTTACATTGTTAACAAAGAAAAGAAATGTCATCGTTGCTTTCAGATGTCTGGCAAGTTGATTGAATATATTGTTTACAATTAAAATATTGCGTAAGCGAAACCGGTAAGGGCTAAAATCCACACTTGCGGTGCTGATCCCGTACTGTACTTGTTTCAAAACGAGGCTATGAACTAGACCCTCTCGTAAACACTTGGTCAAATGTTTTAGTGATAACTGTAAGTGTGATAAAATTGATCTTTCACCAGTTTAATCTAGTATATGTATTAGTTCATATTCCAACTGATGTAACAACGGCACTGACAGAAATGCTCAAGGACTTTGTTATTATAAATTTCGACGGCTATGGAAATTTGTCAGAGTTGTTGGCTCCTGTTGTGTCGACATTCGGATATGTCGACATAATTTTGACGGTCCCAAAAATGTCGACATAACAAGTGTCGACTGTATAATATATGTATTATTGAGTTGTGTTGGTACTTGTGATTTATTGAATGGCTCAGAGCAAACTCTTGTGTTTTATTTTTAAACGAAGTTTTTGATAAGTTATGTTTGTCACACAATATAGAGCCTCTGTTTTATTTGTTGTTTCAAAGTTCTATACCTATCTATGAGTGGAAAGTTATGCGGGTCGAACAGTTAGTGAATTTAGTGTGTGAAAATATTTTTGATTTTTCAAATTTGTTTGTAGCATTTTTTGATTGTAAAAAATTATGCTAGAGGAAATGTTAGCGATTTTAGTGTCATTATTTCCACCTCACTTAGTCCAGAGATCTTTGATTATTTGGTACTCAGACCCTCCTGCCCAATTTTTTGTCATTTAAAAAAAATATTGAAAAACGTGGAAAACCAAAATTGCATGTAATGTTTTAATGGTAATGTACCTGCCTCATTTTATTATTTCATTCTTTTGTTAATGTTAAGCTAGTATTATAAGTGCTTCAGTGCAGTGTACTAGTCTTAAGATAAATTGGCTGTTTTCTTGTAAACTAACATGTTGATGATTGCTTTAAATCGGACATCTAGTCCTCCACCAACAGCCTGATAGCTTTACTTGGGAGTTTTATTTAATGTTTTTCCCTCTGAAGACATTTCACTCACTGAAGTCTGAGTAACAAGAAATTAAAAAACTGGCCTTACTTCGGTTTGAATCCTACTACAGTTGCAAACTACTAGTTACTTCTTATGCATAACATTTATGTTTGGTTATGTTTCTGTATGATCAATTCTATTTGCTGGGGATGAATGTTCATTAATTTTATGGATAAAACAACAGAAAAAAAATCCGACTCAATAAAGTACTTTTAATCCTTTTCTTACTTTCTATGTTATGAATTCCATTGAATTTATGACCCTATTAAATTACTGTTTTATTGAAATCCACTTTTTTACGCTAACAAATATATGTGATTTAATGCTAAAGTATGTTATGATGATCGATTGAACAAGCTTTTTTAATAATGTGTGGTCGTCAATGCTGAATATAAACTAATGAGACATACAGTGGTACCTCTCTTGAGCGACATTTGTGGGAGACAGAAAGAGTGTGTGTTGTAGAGAGGGAGCCGTTGTGGAGAGGGATTGTACTTCTAACTGACTGGTGCATAAATAGCATGATTTAACCTCCAACATATGTACACAAGCAGTGTGTCATAATTAGTAAAGATGAATACAGTGTATTGAGGTTGCTAACTCCTGAGCAGATTATGATTTTATTAATTCTATAAAAATAAATTAGTTCGCCGATTTTTCCATGAAAATAAGTACTGACTACATGAATTACAGAATGTTCGTGTACACACCAATTTACATACATGACGGTCCGGATCGGACGGGCTTTAGACGGTACCGTACGCCCGACGCCATTTGTTTTAATATAAACAAAACGATTTCCTTTTCTTGTTAGAAAAGATGCATTAATTGTCACTTTATTTTAATCAGAAGCAACAAGCTTTCTCACCTTACCCTGGTTAAATTTATTATACAAACCACCAATGAATGAAAACACTTTAGTCGTCGTAATTATCCAATTAGACCAAACCACAATTTGTTAATCGTGTCACAATGCAAGTGTGAAAAATAGCGATTTACAAGCTTCTCAATGATGATTAGTATACCATATCCACACATTTTGGCAGACAGTGTCAATACTTATGAAAACAATCAACAACTGACTTAACCAAGGCCGGTCCGGAGAGGTAATTCTTAGTGTCGGTACGACTTTTGAGTGACGTTTGTCGTTGAAGGGAGGTGTCGTTTCTCGGAGGGAAATTAACGTTGAAATTGCATGGGAGGAATTTTGAATGTCGTTTAAAGGAGGGAGTCGCTTGAGAGAGGTGACGTTACGAGAGGGAACACTGTACTCGTTTTACTGATTGTTTTCATTAATTATTCTCTCTAATTTTCACTCATATTGCCTATTGCCTATAGCCAAATTCTGAAAGATTTTACTGGGTTTACTGCTGGTAGTGGTTATATGTTGAATGTAAATAGGTGTTTATGTTCAATAGTTTTATGTTTATATCTTTTTGTCAAATTGGATGTTCTGGCCATGTGTTGCCACGTATCTCAAATACTCATTTACATAGTCATTATAATACATTTCAGTAAAACAGAAACTTACTCCACTGTATTAATTTATTACGTTTCAACCCATGTATGTGCCTTCATCAGGTAAAAGAATAGTCATTAGAAAGAATAAATAGTTGATGTTATGAACAAATCTTAAATCTAAAATTCGTGATTTTTTTCTTCAGATATCAAATAGGGTGTATCTTAACGACAAAATTCGAAAATACTGTACTAAATAGCCAATCAAATTTGCTAGAAAGGGCATGTGATAAAAAACATGTACTAAGGATTGGATGCTTGTTTATACCGACGAAAATATCTTTTCTAAAATTATTTCACGACCGTGGTGAGAATTGATAATAAAATTGTGAATTTTTCTGTACAATTAAAATTTTGATCGCTCAAAATGCCGAGGTAAACCATGTTGTTTAATAGAAAGAAAGTAAAGTATTGTTTTTTAAGCATCAATGTTTTATAATAAATAAAATTACACTTGCAAAATACACTCATTAAAAGTCAAATTTCATAATGATCTACATTGATCTCAGATTCACAACCATCGTTTTTCAACTCCTAAGACCTTCCTCTTCAATAAAAAATAGGTGTTGAAATGTTCTACCGTGGGGAGGGGTTGCACCCATTTTTAAGCCCTTTTTTGAGGTTCGGCCAATAGTGTATATGATCAAGTACATTAAAATGTAAATGCCAAGCTGCAGGTAGCATTGTTCAAATATTCGAGCATCTACCGTCTCACAAGAAGGTTTTGTTTTCGTGATATTTTTCGTATATTTATTGTGTTAATTTATTTATACCATTAACGTGCATGACTGATCCGATTCATCATTCAATGCATAAGGTTTTATTCTTAATTGCATGTGAATTAAATAAATTAAATGTATAAATTATCTTTTTTGTTTTGTTTATGATGATATATGATTATTGAGTAGAAAGCATGACTGTGCATGCAAAGTGAACTCTTCAACTTTCCAGTGTGACAGAAAGTAACTGGTACTGTGACAATATATACTTTGTTTTGTTTAAATAACTTTGGAGTTATAACTGAAAATGTTGATGAGAGTACCGCATCATCACACACAAATGTTTGGGAAGGAATTGAATGACAGTGGATCTGATGAAAAGTGCTGAGAAATTACTAAATTTTAGAAGTTAAGTGAAACTTGAAACACAAATTTCAAGTTTTCTATTAAAGAAACTTTGCTCAGAGACATATGTCTTTTCATTGTAGTTTGAATATTGCAGTTTGAAGAAAAAGAATAAAAGTATCATTTAAGCTCAATTTTGACATTAATCTGCTTTCTTATGTTTTGACATGGACCCTTTGCTCATGTTGTGACTGTTTTTAACTGCATATAAAAAATAAATTAGTACAGTTTGTCAATATGAGAGGTGCCCCACTTATATTTTCATGCTAACCCGAAATAAATTAGATAACATTTGAACCATGTATAGTAATGTGTCGGGTAACATATGCACTCACTGTTTTGTTTGTTTGCAATATGATTCTAGTGGAAAGCAACCATTTTGTAGAGGGTGTGGAATTTAGCTTTTTGAAGGCCATACAACCCCAAAGAAGCACCAAGAAGGTGCTGGTGGAACTTAGATATGCCATTTCTGTGAAGACTCAGTATTTGTTGTCACTAAAAGGGTTTTTAACGTTCTGATGCTCTCATAAGTGAAATGACACAAAATATTAAAAAATGCCAAAGAGTAACAATTTCTTCAATAATCATACCCATTGGTTATATGATAACGAGGACAAATCCAATAGCCAAAAGGAGAATGTCAATGAAGGTAGGAGTATCTATCTGAACTATAAACTTAGCAATTTCGAAAATGGCAAATGCCAAACTCCGGAAAGAATCGGTGTTCATCAGCGCAATACAAAAAAAAATAATGCTAGTCTGCTCCTCTGCAAGTACCCAGAGTGCATGTGTTACCAGCCAATTTTAGCCTCATACTGTGTTCATATGTTGTCAGTCAATGTTAGTCTGCTAGTCTGCAAGCACCCAATGTGCATGTGTTACCAGCCAAAGCTATCCTGCTCCTCGGCAAACACCCAGTGTGCATGTGTAACCTGCCCCATGCTAGCATGCTTCTCAGCAAACACCCAATGTGCATGTGTAACTTGCCCCATGATAGCCTGCTTCTCAGCAAACACCCAGTGTCCATGTGTAACCTGCCTCATGCTAGCATGCTTCTCAGCAAACACCCAGTGTTCATGTGTTACCAGACAATGATAGCATGCTTCTCAGCAAACACCCAATGTTCACGTGTTACTAGTAAATGATAGCATGCTTCTCAGCAAACACCCAGTGTTCATGTGTTACCAGACAATGATAGCCTGCTTCTCAGCAAACACCCAGTGTTCATGTGTTACCAGATAATGGTAGCCTGCTTCTCAGCAAACACCCAGTGTTCATGTGTTACCAGTCAATGATAGCATGCTTCTCAGCAAACACCCAGTGTTCATGTGTTACCAGACAATGATAGCCTGCTTCTCAGCAAACACCCAGTGTTCATGTGTTACCAGACAATGATAGCCTGCTTCTCAGCAAACACCCAGTGTTCATGTGTTACCAGACAATGATAGCATGCTTCTCAGGAAACGCCCACTGTTCATGTGTTACCAGACAATGATAGCCTGCTTCTCAGCAAACACCCAATGTTCATGTGTTACCAGACAATGGTAGCCTGCTTCTCAGGAAGCACCCAGTGTCCATGTGTTGCCAGCCACATGCTATCATGCTTCTCAGCAAACACTTAGTGTTCATGTGTTACCAGCCACATGCTAGCATGCTTCTGAGCAAACACCCAGTGTTCATGTGTAACCTGCCTCATGCTAGCATGCTTCTCAGCAAGCACCCAATGTTCATGTGTAACCTGCCTCATGCTAGCATGCTTCTCAGCAAACACCCAGTCAGGCAGCCAGTGTTCATGTGTTACCAGACAATGATAGCCTGCTTCTCAGCAAATACCAAATGTTCATGTGTTACCAGACAATGATAGCCTGCTTCTCAGGAAGCACCCAGTGTCCATGTGTTACCAGCCACATGCTTCTCAGCAAACACCCAATGTTCATGTGTTACCAGTCAATGATAGCATGCTTCACACCAAGCACCCGATGTTCATGTGTTACCAGACAACGATAGCCTGCTTCTCAGCAAACACCCAGTGTTCATGTGTTACCAGTCAATGATAGCATGCTTCTCAGCAAACACCCAGTGTTCATGTGTTACCAGTCAATGATAGCATGCTTCTCAGCAAACACCCAGTGTTCATGTGTTACCAGACAATGATAGCATGCTTCTCAGCAAACACCCAGTGTTCATGTGTAACCTGCCTTATGCTAGCATGCTTCTCAGCAAATACCAAATGTTCATGTGTTACCAGTCAATGATAGCCTGCTTCTCAGGAAGCACCCAGTGTTCATGTGTTACCAGCCACGTGCTAGCATGCTTCTCAGCAAACACTCAGTGTTCATGTGTTACCAGACAATGCTAGCATGCTTCTCAGCAAACACCCAGTGTTCATGTGTTACCAGAAAACGATAGCATGCTTCTCAGCAAGCACCCAGTGTTCATTTGTTACCAGACAATGATAGCCTGCTTCTCAGCAAACACCCAGTGTTCATGTGTTACCAGACAATGCTAGCATGCTTCTCAGCAAAAACCCAGTGTTCATGTGATACCAGACAATAGTAACCTGCTTCTCAGCAAACACCCAGTGTTCATGTGTTACCAGTCAATGATAGCATGCTTCTCAGCAAACACCCAATGTTCATGTGTTACCAGACAATAGTAGCCTGCTTCTCAGCAAACACCCAGTGTTCATGTGTTACCAGACAATGATAGCATGCTTCTCAGCAAACACCCAGTGTTCATGTGTTACCAAACAATGATAGCATGCTTCTCAGCAAACACCCAATGTCCATGTGTTACCAGACAATGATAGCCTGCTTCTCAGCAAACACCCAATGTTCATGTGTTACCAGTCAATGATAGCATGCTTCTCAGCAAACAACCAATGTTCATGTGTTACCAGACAATGATAGCCTGCTTCTCAACCAACACCCAATGTCCATGTTTTACCAAACAATGATAGCCTGCTTCTCAGCAAGCACCCAGTGTTCATGTGTTACCAGACAATGATAACCTGCTTCTCAGCAAACACCCAGTGTTCATGTGTTACCAAACAATGATAGCCTGCTTCTCAGCAAGCACCCAATGTGCATGTGTTACCAAACAATGATAGCCTGCTTCTCAGCAAGCACCCAATGTCCATGTGTTACCAGAATGCTAGCATGCTTCTCAGCAAGCACCCAATGTGCATGTGTTACTAAACAAAGATAGCCCGCTTCGCAGCAAGCACCCAATGTCAATGTGTTACCAGATAATACTAGCATGCTTCTCAGCAAACACCCAGTGTTCATGTGTTACCAGACAATGATAGCATGCTTCTCAGCAAACACCCAGTGTTCATGTGTTACCAAACAATGATAGCATGCTTCTCAGCAAACACCCAATGTCCATGTGTTACCAGACAATGATAGCCTGCTTCTCAGCAAACACCCAATGTTCATGTGTTACCAGTCAATGATAGCATGCTTCTCAGCAAACAACCAATGTTCATGTGTTACCAGACAATGATAGCCTGCTTCTCAGCAAATACCAAATGTTCATGTGTTACCAGACAATGATAGCCTGCTTCTCAGGAAGCACCCAGTGTCCATGTGTTACCAGCCACATGCTTCTCAGCAAACACCCAATGTTCATGTGTTACCAGTCAATGATAGCATGCTTCACACCAAGCACCCGATGTTCATGTGTTACCAGACAACGATAGCCTGCTTCTCAGCAAACACCCAGTGTTCATGTGTTACCAGTCAATGATAGCATGCTTCTCAGCAAACACCCAGTGTTCATGTGTTACCAGTCAATGATAGCATGCTTCTCAGCAAACACCCAGTGTTCATGTGTTACCAGACAATGATAGCATGCTTCTCAGCAAACACCCAGTGTTCATGTGTAACCTGCCTTATGCTAGCATGCTTCTCAGCAAATACCAAATGTTCATGTGTTACCAGTCAATGATAGCCTGCTTCTCAGGAAGCACCCAGTGTTCATGTGTTACCAGCCACGTGCTAGCATGCTTCTCAGCAAACACTCAGTGTTCATGTGTTACCAGACAATGCTAGCATGCTTCTCAGCAAACACCCAGTGTTCATGTGTTACCAGAAAACGATAGCATGCTTCTCAGCAAGCACCCAGTGTTCATTTGTTACCAGACAATGATAGCCTGCTTCTCAGCAAACACCCAGTGTTCATGTGTTACCAGACAATGCTAGCATGCTTCTCAGCAAAAACCCAGTGTTCATGTGATACCAGACAATAGTAACCTGCTTCTCAGCAAACACCCAGTGTTCATGTGTTACCAGTCAATGATAGCATGCTTCTCAGCAAACACCCAATGTTCATGTGTTACCAGACAATAGTAGCCTGCTTCTCAGCAAACACCCAGTGTTCATGTGTTACCAGACAATGATAGCATGCTTCTCAGCAAACACCCAGTGTTCATGTGTTACCAAACAATGATAGCATGCTTCTCAGCAAACACCCAATGTCCATGTGTTACCAGACAATGATAGCCTGCTTCTCAGCAAACACCCAATGTTCATGTGTTACCAGTCAATGATAGCATGCTTCTCAGCAAACAACCAATGTTCATGTGTTACCAGACAATGATAGCCTGCTTCTCAACCAACACCCAATGTCCATGTTTTACCAAACAATGATAGCCTGCTTCTCAGCAAGCACCCAGTGTTCATGTGTTACCAGACAATGATAACCTGCTTCTCAGCAAACACCCAGTGTTCATGTGTTACCAAACAATGATAGCCTGCTTCTCAGCAAGCACCCAATGTGCATGTGTTACCAAACAATGATAGCCTGCTTCTCAGCAAGCACCCAATGTCCATGTGTTACCAGAATGCTAGCATGCTTCTCAGCAAGCACCCAATGTGCATGTGTTACTAAACAAAGATAGCCCGCTTCGCAGCAAGCACCCAATGTCAATGTGTTACCAGATAATACTAGCATGCTTCTCAGCAAACACCCAGTGTTCATGTGTTACCAGACAATGATAGCATGCTTCTCAGCAAACACCCAGTGTTCATGTGTTACCAAACAATGATAGCATGCTTCTCAGCAAACACCCAATGTCCATGTGTTACCAGACAATGATAGCCTGCTTCTCAGCAAACACCCAATGTTCATGTGTTACCAGTCAATGATAGCATGCTTCTCAGCAAACAACCAATGTTCATGTGTTACCAGACAATGATAGCCTGCTTCTCAACCAACACCCAATGTCCATGTTTTACCAAACAATGATAGCCTGCTTCTCAGCAAGCACCCAGTGTTCATGTGTTACCAGACAATGATAACCTGCTTCTCAGCAAACACCCAGTGTTCATGTGTTACCAAACAATGATAGCCTGCTTCTCAGCAAGCACCCAATGTGCATGTGTTACCAAACAATGATAGCCTGCTTCTCAGCAAGCACCCAATGTCCATGTGTTACCAGAATGCTAGCATGCTTCTCAGCAAGCACCCAATGTGCATGTGTTACTAAACAAAGATAGCCCGCTTCGCAGCAAGCACCCAATGTCAATGTATTACCAGATAATACTAGCATGCTTCTCAGCAAACACCCAGTGTTCATGTGTTGCCAGTCAATGATAGCATGCTTCTCAGCAAACACACATTGTTCATGTGTTGCTAGACAATAGTAGCCTGCTTCTCAGCAAAAACCCAATGTCCATGTGTTACCAGCCACATTCTAGCATGCTCCTCCTCAAGCACCATTGCTCCTGGGTTACCAACCAGGCAATGCTAGCCCGCTTTTCTGCAAGCACCATTGCTGTTTAGCACAAACTTAAGTTATTTGAAAACGCGCATTAATATGTTACATGTAGTATGTTGTATATGGTTGCAGGTAGCATTTTTGTTGGGGTCAGGAGTAGATGGTAGCTACTTAGAATGATATTGAAGTAGATAAATAATAACTAGCAGTTTGTAAAGGATGACTTTGGCACCAACTTTATTGAACAAAAACCAACTTGATCCTAAAATCTGACGTAAATTACAGTAACATGTACGACCTGTATTTCCATTACCTATGAAACATAATAATCTTGTTTGGAACTACACGTAGTGATGTCACATCTGATTTTGTACGACAATAATTTTCGTACAAAAAAGCCTTATGTAAGTCAGAGCATTCGCTACTTGATTATATGTATTCATTATTATATATACATGTATAAAGCGTATACAACTTATACTTAAAAACCATTAAAACTCATTGGGATTAATTTTCGTGGATTTAGTTGATTTAGAAATGAAATCTATACTATTATATGGCTTTCAGAATTACGAAGCCATGGAGTTACCTTTTGGCACCACGAAATTACCATTATTATTATTTGTCTGTTTGACGCGATTGATTAAGACAGTCGTTAGTCTTCGGGTTCTCCCAGCTAGATTTGTCAGTGACATTCGGGGGAAGATATACTAGTAGTTGTGTGGTACATGGCCTCGCGGTACCCTAGCTCATTGCAAGTAGAATCATTTGTTCGTTTACGTAATCGATGTACAGCACAAATACACACAAGACCACCTCTTGGGTTCGAGATTGTTCATCATTTGCTGGGTTGGAAACACTGAAATTCTTTCATAAAAGATCAAGTGCCCCGGTCGAGATTCGAACCAGGGACCTCTCGATCCTCAGTCAAGAACATGACTTACCCGATCACTATATGCCATTCAATCCCATTTTAGTAATTTTACTAAATCCACAAATTTTAATACCCACGAGAACCAATGATTTTACAGCATACAACATATATTTGTTATCTAGGATAATGCCAGTAATTATGTAAAAACAACTTTCATCTCCAAGCTCGAACTATACTTTACAATATAATTTATTCTAGGACTATAAAAACAACGAGTATGCATTATTTATGCAAATGTTAACAATATCACAGAAAAAAATAAAATTACTGCCAATCACCTACCTCATCATCGTGTATGAGTATACAATTTGAGCATTAATCAACCATTAAAACACAATTGATTGACATTATAATACATGTAGATATTCACTTCAAATTGCATGCGTAATTATATTGACCTGGATCTCATGGGCATTCAGCGTAAGTAAATTTTCGTCGACCGAATGTAACCGAGCGTCTTCGGTTATTCTCGGTTTTGTAACATTTTTTATATAAGGGCAATGTTTTTTTTCGTTCCTACTTGAAGTATACGGCAATAACAAAAACTACCAACATTTCTACTTGCATCAACGATAAATGAGGACCAGGTCAACAGTTGCGCATATACATGGTATTTATTCAGCATGATATACCTTTACAGAGTAAATAATATACAATGTACATGTAATTCATGCTAAAAATTAGGACAAAACAACAGCAACGTTATGCATGGCACATAAATTCTAGGACACAAATTATAACCACATCCTGGTGAATAATGGCTACCAACAGAACTTTTTCTATTCGGGGTGTTTATTTCGGCTACCAACAGAAATATTACTATTTCGGGGTGTTTACTTCGGCTACCAAAAGAAATACATTTGTATTTCTATTTCGGGGTGTTTATGTCGGCTTCCAACAGAAATATTACTATTTCGGGGTGTTTATTTCGGCTACCAACAGAGATATTTCTATTTCGGGGTGTTTATTTCATTGATTATACTGAAGGTATGTTTTCTATTTAGTGGATCGTTACAAGTGCATGTGTATCACGATTAGAGTTCTATTTCCGGACTTATACGGTTATTGCCGAGACACTGTGATTGATTATGAATTTATATAAATTTATATTTTGTAAAGTAAAAGTCACAAACTTGTTTGTAAATTAGGACAAACGTCAATTTATACTGACAAGTGTACCTTTGTTTTTGAGCTCATTTATTAAATAAATCGATGACAATGTGAGATATATAAGATGTTTGTGCATGACCCCAGGTTATTCTAGTTAAAGTTAAACTAAAACTAAAATGTCGGTAGTAAGATAGGAATATAATTTTAATCCCATGAAACCACAAATAATCAGATGCCTCAGGCATTGCTTTATAGTTGGTTTCCTTGTAGGAGCACCGACTACCAGATGTGTAAATTTTAAAATGGCGGGAACCTCATTCCACCGCCCGTATGTGGGACACCAGACATGCCTTGTCGCGGTATTCCAGGTGACGCGGCCCAATTCATACCGGAGCCAGTCATTGTTTGATCACCGGAACTTCCGGTCAAAGAATTGGATACTCCTCTTTGTAAGCCCTGCATCCTGCTGTTTAACTGGATGTCTGGGTTTACACGACCACGTGATCTGTCTTGCATTGTGTCCATACCAGAACGAACATCAGTACGATGCATTCCGTCGAATAAGGGTGACATGGAATCTCTTCTAAGTGACGACCCATCTGAAAATGAATCCCAGCGTGACGGTTGTCTTTGAAATGAACCTGACCTTCCAGCGTCCATGTTTTGTGAGCCTGTATTTTGTACACGTGATGGTGACCTATCGAATGTACGTATTCCTGACGAGGAACCTCTGTTACTTGTTGCAAATTGCGCGTCTTGTCGGCCAATGTTGGCAAAACGATTAATTCTACTGTCAAATGAATTTCTTGACCTCGAAGAACCCACATTACCATCGATATTTATGCCAAAGTCACGTGTCAAAGTTAATTGTTGGCCGCCATGTCTCTCTCGGTTGTTAAATGCACCACCTGTATTTCGTGATGATGGGTAAGTCTGTCCAAACACTGACTGTCCGACAGCTGGAGTTCCTGACTGTGACCAACGGTTTCGTACCTGTACCCGGGGACGTCTAGTTGCCCGGGTGATATCATTGGACAGTAGTGCCGGTTGTTGTTGCCTCCACCTTTGTCTGGTGGCTGGCATTACGGTAAAGCCGGGTCTACCACCTCTTCCTCGACCTCTCTGCATCCCATTGCCATTTCTGTTTTTTATTCGCATAATTTCCTTCAATTTCAATGTCTGTGGATGGTCATTTGCTCCGGCTGGAAGTGGTATACGCTTCTTCTGATTCTGGAGTGGTATGTCTTTAGGAACGTTAGGATTTTTGCATTCAAGTAACATACTTCCACTTGTACAGGATGGTCTGTCTGGTTCACAGAAACCTGAAATGGTCAATGTCATATAGCTTATTATATACATGAACACCTACAGTTTAATATAAGTCTGGCATTACCTGAAGTAAGCAGCCATCATTCTATCTTAAGCAACCATTTTAAAATCCTATTTGGTTATTTTGTGTAAATAATCGTACTAGTACATACTCGTGTGCGTTTAACGAACACATGTTTTAAGCAGAATCTAATGTCAAATTGAAATAAGTGAAAATGTTGCTTCACTTGTACTGTACTATGATGCCAAGGCCATGAGGCCTTACGCCATTAGGTAAAATTCAAATAATTAATGCATACATGTAACGTTATTTTATTTATTAGTAAAACGAACTGTGAAACAACGTAGCAACAATAAAAAGGCTGTAAGGCAAATACAAAATAGAAAGCTATTCATCTTATCGTAATACATTAATGACTACACTCTCATTCATTCCTTTGATCTCAAATTCTTGACGTACAACTGATTAATGTTTGATTTTCTTCCTTAAGACCGGTAGCTTTTAGAACGTAGTTGAAAGACATTTTAACATACACACATGTACTTTCAATATTGCAATAAATGAGCATACCCGAGAGTCACGGTAAACTATAGCACGGACAATTTGGCTTGATCCAGACCTTTAAGCATGTTCTTGCGTTGAATATATAATTCCCGAAAGCAAATCGTGTAATATCAGTCCTTTAGATTTGTGTTTGTATCCTGACGCCCCGCTATTTATTAAAATAAATCAGTAAATAGACTCCTACAAACGATATCTATCCCCTATTTGTAGTTTTAAAATCATTATAAGGTATGTAAATTTGACCGAATGTTAAATATTTCCGAAAGTGCTTCAAATGATAAAACAGTACCAAGCTGTTTAAGTCCTATCAGACCACACGTTTACTTGTTGCTATGGACTGTAATTATTTAATGTCGTAATAAATATATTGTAATGCATGATATATTACCTGGATGACCTCTGACCTGGGTAGGTGCTCGACCAGAGACCCACTTGCATAATGGATCACCCAGCTCCTCGCCGTTTGTCAGACCATCGCCGTCAGAATCCTGCATACACAGAGCCCTGGACCATTTCTTGCCACCTCGTTTGAAGGCCTGAAATAAACAAGAGGCTGATATCATTGGAAATCTCAGCCCAATGGAACACACAACAGTTTGTATATAAGGTAGTACAGAAACGAATCTTAATAATACATAATTATACATGTCCTACATTGTACACTGAGAACATATTGTAACCGACCAGTCTTTTACTCCTTACATCATATATACAGACTTAATGAAAGCAGGGGCTATAGAATAGATAATATATTCTTCCCAGGTGAAAGGCAGAATTTGTTAATTTTGACTTCCAATTTTAGGGTCATCTATTCTTAAAAATTCTTGAAAAGTAACATCAGCCTTTTTGCACTTATATAGTAATATAATTCTTAATGATCTTGAACTCGGAAATACATGTATTCATCTTCCTCTACACGTTGTCTTATACATCGATTGTCATCTGCGTAAAATTATAACTTATGGTTAAAACACTAAAACATACGTTTAAGACACAAAATGACTGCTACACCGCCGATTCAAGTTTAAAATTCGAAATAGAACGAAACTTGACCAGACTAGACAAGTCATCATTCCATTACCGTTTGAACGTTGATGATTATACAAATGTACGAACAAATAAAATTAGGTCTTTGGTCACCAAGGACTGGCAATAAATCAATTAGTGTTTTCGTTGAGCCATTGCAAAAACAATGCATTTCTTCCCAATCAGGAAGCAACCATACATGTAAGTGGTGGCAGCGATTAATTTTAAAACGCGAAGCTGAATACGACATGTAATTGCAGCGAGGCGTTTGCTGTCTTAACACAGGTGACTGGCACAGGTGTCCCTTTATGTAAACAATGTGTCGAACTTATATAATTCATAGGATTCAGGAAATAAATAAAGCCTGTCTCATTGAATGAACGTGTACATAAATACTGATATTGTTGTTTTTATATCGTCTTTAATAACAAACTGCGTGTCAAAACAGTAGTAAAATAATTATTATTAGCCAATGTACTTGTCACGATATGTGACCACAATGAATATCTATACTGTCTCATGCGTACAGTGTGGTCGTGACATTGCGGGAACTTATAAAAGCAATAAAAGCTTTCTTCTTTACTCATTAGTAATAATTTAGATGATCGTAATGAACAATTGGAGCGATGACTGTGAACAATTGTTCCGATTATATATACAATGACACATACTATATATTATATATGAGTTCATTCAAATTTGTCATACTGTTATTTGTCTATGCTCATTTCCATGTATAATCAAGTAGCGTTTGTACTAGTTGGTAGTTCAAAGTCACTGACAAAATTAAAAAACCTGACATGTATGATGTGTGAATAATTTAATAAAACGATCAATTTAGATACTCACAAATGTATTATATTTAAGAAATAAATTATGAAAAGCCGTAGAATACCGGCTGTTATACAATGGTTTTGAGTTCAGAGGCGAAGGAATGGACCACGAAGGCCGTATAATATGTATACGCTAGCAATGGGCCATTTGACACAGGGTTTCAAGTAAGTTCATTGAATTAAGCAACATTGTCTTACAATTGACAGTAAATATTATTATACTTTTGGTCAAAACGAGGTATTGATTGACAACTGCCAGGTGATCGTTACCGAAGATGTTATTCGTACAAAAATCTTACACGCCTCAATTTCACTATAGTATCTTCATGAATACAAACGTAGCGCTTACGAAATTGCGCAAGCAAATACAAGGGGCATTCTGAAAGTTCTGATAATGCGTCTGTAAATTGTTGAATGCTCACTAAATGTACATAAAAGTGCTCATTTTCTGAAAGGTACAACCTTCCTCCACCGAAAACACGCCATGATGTTGATATCAGAGAATTTGATTTCACCTACATGCCATTGTACATGAATGTATATAACCCAATGATTTGTCGACAAAATGAGTCAAATTATCCTATAGAAGGGATACTATTATTGTTAATAATTTCTATATTTTGTTTGGAATTTACACATATTTTGTTTTATATATCTGTGCATCTAATGACAAATGGAAATTATTGTTCTGACAGTATAAATGACTTAAGATAAACAAGGAAAAGACCACGTCCCAAATGCTCATGAAAATAGCAATTTTACCGGAAATACGCAATTTACGTGTTATTGCATTGTACTGCTTGACGTATTACATGAGAATATTAAACGTGTGGCCGTTTTGTGCATGCATATGCTTTATTTATTCCCACTTAATACGAACTCTGAAGTATTTATAATTTCAACTAGAGAGTATGACCACGTGGCCCAAAATACGTGTTTTAGATTTTTGACGTCATATCCTCAAAATACCATTTCTCAAAACAAAACTAATTAGGTATTTCCTTCATTTGAAGTTAATAAAATAAATTAAACTATAAGAACAAGGGTTATTGACCATTTTATTACATAGATAAGGGTATCCCACTACCCCACCCACTTTAAAAAATCAAGGGTAGGGCACAATATTTTTCTCCCAAAATCAAAATCAATACATTTATAACGTTCCCCGAATGAAAAAACACATTTAGATAGATAGACACTTTGACTTGTTTAGAGTGGATTATGGTCCATAAAATTATGTATCTATAATTAAATAGAATCTAGGGGCTTTGTGTGGTAAAATGGTCCCCTAAATAGGTTGTATATATTGCTGTTATTTAATTAATAAAGTTTTTTTAATAACTTAATGTTATTCAAAAGTGCTGTTGTGATAGTGACGTTGCAATTTATGTGTACGCAGAAAAAATCACAACCATTGTCTAAACAGGTAAAGCGAAGTTTAGTTTACCGGTATTAGTTTAGCATTGATATTATAGTTGTTTGTACAGTATAAGCCTTTATAATTGGTTTTACACCATTATAGTGGACTCGACCGCTGCGTAACTGGAGTTTTATCCTCACTGGACTATATGTGATATCAAACATGTGTTTATCATGTCGGACACATTGTTCGGTGGGAAACACCGACAAGGTATTTACTGTACAACTCATAATAGGAGATCAGTAGTTATACGTCGTAATATGCTAATTAAATAATAACCAAACACATCTTAAATCAATTATGATCAAAGGAAATATTATTAATCATTTTAAGTAATAAACGTCGATTAGCTACATGTAACGTAAATGCCATTCTATGAATTGTTAAAAACAATTTCATAAATTATATTCATACTTCCTTAATTAGTTATGCACATAATTGAATTTATTTACGTTGTCATTTGAATTTCGATATAATAAACCTGTAAAGAGTTCAATGGCTTACTGAACAGTTTCTGCTGATGTCATTTCTTTTTGTTTTCTGAAATGTGGATTACTAAACAATTTCTGCTGATGTAATTTCTTTTTGTTTACCGAATGTGGTAAACCAAATTCTTACCACAATTAAATATAGCATACTAGCTAGTATTTACATTTCACCGTATTATTGACAAGCTGTTGAGTAATATAGTTTTGATTTTTTTACGAATTCTGACGCTGCTATATTGCCCAAGTACGAGCATATATAATCGTACATTTTATTCGTAACACAGTAAACAGACAATTATCATGACCAAAGTTCGATTAGAATAGTTCATGTATAAGCACAGGCCTAAAAAATAATATCACAAAATACAGAGTTTTGAAATTCCCAATCATCCCGTCATTACTATATATAATATAATATGGGGAATTTCGAAACTCTGTATTTTGTGATATAATTTCTTAGGCCTGTGGTATTAGCAACATAAAGCCTTAGCGCTGCTACAGTTTATGATAACCAGTACATACAGATCATGAGAATTGTCAAGCTAATATATAGAAGTGTTATGGGTTAATGTCTTGAAATTGCACCAATAGATATATCTTTTTTATTTTAGATCTTTTTCAAAACTTTGTTACTTAAAGATCTCACATGATGTCAAGTTCGCATGTTTTCTTAGAGACTGGCTAAATTACATATCCACAGTCGACACGAGGTCGTTAAATATTTATGGTTTGTGAGAAACAGTTTGTGGTGAAGTATTTTCTCACTTAAATGTTTATATACGTGACAGATTGATTGAAAATGAATGATCAATTACTATGAACTGTTGATGCTGTACACGCCCTTTCAAAAACAGATGAGTTTAATAAAACACAAATATTGTGAATTGTTAAATCAACTGTGAGGCGGTGGCCTTGTTGACAACTTTCTTTGAGATTTTGTGACGCACAAGGAAATGGAAGCTATGAGCTACGTTATGTTTGTTTTCTTTTCTGATTGTCATTGAAATTTCTGAAATTAACGATTTTGCCAGATTAATTAAAAGCTAGACAATTTGTAAACAATCCAAGGTGGGCATATTTAGCAATGCCTGTCCTATGTAGGAAACTTGTGTCAAATGTGGCATGAGGGTTCTAAAACACATCTTTTTCTTGAATCATGCAAAATGTGACATTTTCTTTGTAGGAAAACAAATTCTAATTCTTTATCACGGACACACTGAACGAAGAGCACACGATTCCCCTTATTCCTATCGTTCCAAAGCAGCCAATCACGCGAAATGTGGCTAGTTCCGCTCTACCAGTGATCCAACATAATATCAAACCTTAACTCTCTCATGAATAAAATATACTGTAAAATTTCTTTGCGAACTTCCCACAAATGTTTGCGATAATAACCCGGAAGTTATTAACACTTTCACCCGATTGTCAGAGATATGTTAAAATATGGGTTACTTGGGACATACACAATAAAAATGTCCGACGTTTAAGTTCGTCCTTTAATAAAATTCTGGTTTGAGTTTAAGAGAAGAATGATCTTTGTAAAGTAGGCTACTGTGCGTTTTGAAGTAAACTACGAGTGTTCTTGTCAGTATTGGACGAAAGTTGCAACATTGTATACTACAACATGTTTACATACGTCAGCATGACAAAACGAACAATCAACCATCACGGCAAGCCATACTGCAAGCTGCATTAAATACACCGACTGACAACAAAATAGTTTGTCAATATTAACAATACATATTATGCATATCTCATAAATCGAAGTCGGAGGTCATTGGGCCAATCTGTCAGCGATATAAAACCGATGACCACAATCTTACGACTGACCCAAACACGAAAGTCACATAAAAGAGCACATGAAAAAGCACATGTTACAAGGACAAGTCTCATTGACAAGTCACAAGGACAAAATTGAACAAGAAAAATGAAACAGAAGAGCAACAAGAATACAACTCACTCCAACATGCCGCCTAACATTATCGGAGTCAGGGCCGAGAAATAATCACGTTGAAGACAGTACACCCCAAGCACAACTCAAGAATCAACACCCTATAGAAGCCGTATATATGCCTTTTTGAAAGAAATGAAGCAACCTTATGCTGGACTTCAAAGGTGCAAGGGGACACGGTGACAAATGCTACTGGGGACTTTAATCAAACTGTTCCCACTTACCCCAAAGACAACCTAATGGAACAGAACAATGCGAATATAAGTTTACCGCCATGTAATGTCCCCTAACCAAAAGTAACCAAAAGGACACAATGATAGGTTTTAATGGCGCAGTCTCAGCTGTTGCGAGTGACAACAAAGTCTGCAGATGGCAAACGCAAGAGAGCAATGCGTTCAAGAGCACGATGAGACAAACTAAAATACAGACACCAACGCCTGCCATCCTGAGTACAACCTCATTTCCCAAACTGGGTCAAAATGTCAATTTTATAAATAGTTTAAAGTATACATTATAATACATCATTTGGCGTCCTCTATAAAATATCCACATATGTAATGTGTGCGGAATTGTGTTGGTCATATTCAAACATCGTGAATCAGCGAATTTGTACGATAATCATTGACAAAGTGCATTCTGATGACCTCTATCTTTATGCAATAGTTATATTTACCGCAGACAAACGTAGATGGCCAATCTTTCTGTTCTATTTACAATTGTGACAAATTGCTGAGTAATTGAAATAATTGTCTCCCCTTAAACAATGCGCCGACGGCGACATCGATATGTTATTTATCGCGTAGCCCCAGGATTAAATGCTCGCTTCATTGATATTGCTAAAACAATAAATTCTGACAAAGTGAAAGCTACATGAGGGGGGAGAGAGTGTGTCTCGTTATATACTAAATACGTTGTTAACATCCATCATGCCCCGTGTGTGTTTGTTGACTGTTTTAAGTCATTCTCGTAAAATTATAAAATGACGAATGGTTACATACCTACAGTATATAGGTATGTGTATGTCTAAACAATGACACAAGTTAAACTGACCGATACAATCAGGAGTAATTAATTAATGATTTAATGACTGACGATGTTATTTCACGGCTCTGACAGACATTGTAACATAATGTTGTTATGTTTACTAATTCAGTAATGTCACTATGTTGCTGTGCTAGCAAGGTGGCCTGTTCAGGCAACATAAATGTTGATATAAACTCTATAGACTAACCAAAATACCTATAACCACAGCAGCGTGATTAGAACATGGTTTGAGCAAGTATGTGCATCCTCATGACCTAATAGGCGAGATCACACAGGGAATGGTTAAATTGCTTGACATGTTCAAATCAAAGTCGAAACGAGTTTTTATCCATCATACATGTACAATGTACCATGACTTTAACAAATACCTTGTACCTCGTAATTCTAACTCTTAAATAGCATACAGTGAAGGGTTAAATTGCTTGACATGTTCAAATCAAAGTCGAAACGAGTTTTTATCCAACATACATGTACCATGACTTTAACAAATACCTTGTACCTCGTAATTCTAACTCTTAAACATCATACAGTGAAGGGTTAAGTTGCTTTACATGTTCAAATTTAAAGGCGAAACGAGTTTTTATCCAACATACATGTACCATGACTGAAATAACAAATGTCTTTTATAGTCCAGTCAGGGTAAGAATACAGTGACGCAGCGTTCGGGTCCACTATTACGGTGTTAAACCAATTATAAAGGCTTAAACCGACAGCCATAATTTCAATGCAAAATTAACAAACTATATTCACTACCTATTCAGATAATGGTTGTAATCTTCTGTGTACACATAAACGGCTACGTCACTGTCACCAGATCCTAACTGGAATATACCTCGTAATTCTAACTGTTTTAATTTTCTCACACACGCCTAACGCTAGATTCCCGTATGACAACAAAAGAGGTACATGTATAAACAATCTGCATACAAGTCTCATACGTCAGTAGTTAGTTAAGTTCCTATACCAATGATTCTAGTGTCAGAAGAAAATACGCTGGTAGACGAAAATGACAGTTCTACGACGCGCAATAAGTCTTGATTATTTTTAGTTGATTCAATTATCAACTTAATCAATATAACATTTGTTTCAGATTGTACATGTACTAAATACTTGTATGTGGATGCATATTTTATACCTATACCATTAGGTATCTTCAAGTGGTCGTATGGTATTTATTCGACGATCTACCAGGACATTAAGCGTTTTTACCCTCCATTTACCTACACTATTCTTATTTATTGGCCTCCGTAGCGCTTGTCGTCTAATCTGGCGACTCGGGTTTGAAACCGGGTGTAGGCACACATCGCTGGCTTAGAATGAGATTCGTGCATATTTGCAATCTGCACCTCAAGGCGCTTCTTATGAGTCTATTTTCATGAAAATCGGAAATGGCCATGTTGACCAGACTGAAGTTGAAAATCTTGTTTTCTATTAGTAAAGAGTACTTTTTCAGACTTTTTTTTCAGACATGCGTATAGAAAGAGTCTAGTATTAACTGTATACAGACTAGTTAAGCTTAAAAAATAAGAAGATTTATGGATTTTGTAATTTATTACATAATTAATCAGGTGATTCATTTTTGACTATGCAAATGAAAGTAGTGTATTCCAAGAGGAAAAATGTTATAACTTTGTGCACGATACGTATATATATCTATATAGGGTATGTATTTGAATTTGAGATATTCCATCATTTATAAAATTAATCATAATAAAACAAAATCCAAGAGAAATTGTGTTCATATCTTGAATATTAAGGAAGATACAGCTGTTCACTAAATACCCAGTTAGAAACTGTTTTGTGTGACGTCGTAAAAACAGTTTGACGTAAATGTAACAAGTATTTTATTCATACAGTATTTGATTAATTCTCGAGATGAACAATTCAAAATCATCACACGTTTTAGAATTATGTTTTAAGTTTAAAAAAATCAAACTCGTAAATGTTCGCATTTAGAGGCTACTAACAACTAACTCCTCGTTTTTCTCAATCGAAGTATGCTTCCGAAATTGATTACCGTAGCAACGAAGTAAATTATTTGAACAAAGTTCAAGAGAAAATTCCAGCTATGAGAGTAAATTACTTAAAATTGAATCTATCGATATGTATTTATTCTTATAAACAGCTTTTTCAAAACCATTTTAGATACAGTAATTACTTAATTTCAAAAGAGCAGGTTTTCCTGGAGACTGGCTCACATATGATTTTATTATAATTCTGCAACGTATCGAAAACTGATTTTGTTTGCGCTAATGTTTGCATTTGTTAGTCAGTTCCCTGAGTAAATAAATATTCTTGAATCTTCAAACATATTCATATTAATTATTTAAATGTGTACATGTATTATTATTTGTATATACTCAAGGGCATATCAGCCTAATTGCATATACATGCATTCCCTATATAATACTCCATATCTTCCAGTTTGTGTAAATGTCGATTTGCCAATAAATTTGAACTTGAAATTGGTATTAAAATATAATTTCAGTTTCGTTTAGAACAAAGGAACTGACTTACCATTCCAAAGACGTTTTTAATTACAGTATGTGTAGTTTTCATATGTCCAACAGCCTCCCATAGTCCTTTCCCGGGACATGGGTGAGTAACGTTACTTCCATTCGGAATTCTAAGCTGGTAATTTGGATATCCACTAACACTTAGAATACACAGTAGCAATACAAATCCCTTCATGTTGAGTGACTAAAATCGAGCGTGGTGATAGGAAGTGATATTTTAAATTAAATAAATTTATTTAGATTTAGATCTGCACAAGTATTTTACGAAAAACCACACAACTGCTTGTACGTCGCGCGAACGTTACCACCACACTGATGTTAATCGTATATATTGTCAAATATACGACCAAGTGAAATTACGACAGACGACAGGTAAAAAGCAATCTGTCATCCCGAATCCCGCGATCATCAAACTGTCGATTAGCAATGTTAATAGTTCCATTTTATGTTTTGAATACCAATTGACTAGGTTGCGTTTACTGCTTTTATCTATTTGTTACTGATTGGATAACTTGGATTTTGATGTTCTCGTATCCAATTGATATATAATTGATCAAATTTAATTAAAATATTTAACAAATTGATCATTAATTTAATTTGTATTCAACACAATTATTCATGTGGTTAGTGCTTTTTATCGTAGCATGAGGTTGTATCACATGGTGTGATTGTATTACTTGTCAACAAGCTTCGCTGAGACAAGACTGAATGAAATCCTAAGTTATCAATTTACCCTCACTAGAAACTCAATTTGAAGTTAAAATCACCCACCAGTGTGCGTTTTGGTGATTGTTATTGTAATTTAGCATATGTGCACATTTAGGGCCTTAACAGTATCGCCTTTAGAACAGACACCGTGGACAGAGCACTCGCTTGTTACCATTGCGATCCGGGTACTTCTGTGGCATTGACTACGATCGTGTCCTTTCGCATATACGAATGGAAAAGTTGTAAGTTGCCAAAACGAGTTGCTAGTTGAAGAGTAATTGACCAGACACCAGTGTATTGTAACGCTATATGCATAATAACAATCCGATTTCTCTGGTGCCTTATTTTTATTATTAACTCCATCCTCTTGGCGTTTAAAAACACAAAAATGTATTCATTTTGTACTTATATAATCGTAAACGACCGATCACGTACATATAATTTGCTCGCAGATGTCGACATATTCTGCCAAGAACCGAACTGCACCGAACAAAACAGATTCAGACGTCGTATAAATACCACAGACCCAATATAGAGATAGATGTTAAGTAATGTGACTGTATTCGTGCATCACGGTCAACATTTACTTGCTGATTGTAAGACGATCATAATGTGTAACAGGTCAAGGTCCTATTATTGTCTATATCGTATTTATTGTTTACTGAACTCTGTTTGCCACACCAACAGTGGAGAATACGTACATCATATAACACCATAATATCATGCAGTGTGTATGGTTGTACAAGTAACAAGAACTATATTAAAAAAGATCGACAGCGTAGTCAAGTTGAAAAATACAATGTAAGTTTTATATGTAGTCACAGTGATCATTTGGCTTAATTTAAGTTAAAGATACATTATTCTATTGAATATAATAGAGGGCGAAGCCGGAGATGAAATCGATATCCGAGTGTTAGTTCTGTATGTAATTTGTATTATAGTTTAACAGAAGTCGTCACTGATGTGCCGCTACCATCGCACGCTTGTCGAGTGCAGTATTGCAGTTATTGCCGTAACTATGATACAATGACTATGTGGCAATCTCTTCGTATAGGTTAGAGTTTATTAAATATTTTCTTCAAGGATTTGAACCTTAGCGAGCGAAGCGAAGCGTGGTTTAAATCTTTGAAGAAAATATTTTAAACTCTAACCGACTTAGTGTTGGTTCCGCCTTGAATAATTAAGACTCCAAGAAGC
Organism: Spisula solida; assembly: GCA_947247005.1. Taxonomy (NCBI): domain Eukaryota; kingdom Metazoa; phylum Mollusca; class Bivalvia; order Venerida; family Mactridae; genus Spisula; species Spisula solida. The sequence continues at coordinate 48,215,804 of OX365944.1, read as the reverse complement.
ACGAGATTCACGTGCCTGTAAATCGGGCAGTACATGGACAATAATTGGCGCGAAAGAGACGCGTTTAATGGTCAAATAGAGATGTATACACGACAACCTATGTGGACATGGAGAGCGGATAAGCAATATAAAACCGAGGGGTTGACTCAAAGGAATTTTAAAATGAAAATTATAAAGGGACATAGCTACTAAATGTCATTTTTGCTACCATGTCTAATTTCCGTGAAAGTGTTTTACCAAAAAGACAAATTGAATATATTTTTATCAAAACTGTAACCATGGTTATGATTGATTGATTGATTGACTGACCTAATTTAATTTGGTTGGGTTGAGTTGAGTTTTTTAGTTGAGTTGAGTTGATTTTTTATTTGAGTTGAGTTTTTGAGTTGAGTTGAGTTGAGTTTTTGAGTTCAGTTGAGTTTTTGAGTTGAGTTATTGAGTTGAGTTTTTGAGTTGAGTTTTTGAGTCGAATTGAGTTGAGTTTTTGCATTGAGTTGAGTTTTTAAATTGAGTTGAGTTTCTGAATTGAGTTGAGTTTTTTAGTTGAGTTGACTTGAGTTGAGTTGACTTGAGTGGAGTTTTTGAGTTCAGTTGAGTTTTTGAGTTGAGTATTTGAGTTGAGTTGAGTTTTTGCATTGAGTTGAGTTTTTGAATTGAGTTGAGTTTCTGAGTTGAGTTGACTTGAGTGGAGTTGACTTGAGTGGAGTTTTTGAGTTGAGTTGAGTTTTTGAGTTGAGTATTTGAGTTGAGTTGAGTTTTTGAGTCGAGTTGAGTTTTTGCAATTGAGTTGAGTTTTTGAATTGAGTTGAGTTTTTTAGTTGAGTTAACTGGAGTGGAGTTATTGAGTTGAGTTTTTGAGTTGAGTTGAGTTTTTGACTCGGGTTGAGTTGAGTTTTGAATCGAATTGAGTTGAGTTTTGAGTAGAGTTGAGTTGAGTTTTTGAGTAGAGTTGAGTTGAGCTTTTGAGTAAGTTGAGTTGAGTTAGTTGAGTTGAGTTGAGTCAGAGTTAAGTTGATTTGGTCGATTCGATTTGGTTGATAAGATTTAGTTGATTAGATTTGATTATAGTCCATAGCATTGGTCTACGACTGTTTCTGACACCCTCGCAGACTTTCAGGAATTTTGGTGCAAATTGGGAAAATGGTATTTTACCTCTAGGGACCATAATTTCGAATTAACTTCTGAATAAACTTCGAATATTAAATTTCAATTTAACTTTTAATATTTTATTTTTATCCTTTGACATGATTACAATAACAATATATTAAAATTACGCAAATACATAAGTTTTTGTTAGCACATGGTCATTTCACGGAAATTAGACCTGGAGCCAAATTGACATTTCGTGGCTCTACCCCTTTATGTTATTTTCAAGTTCCTTTGAGACCACCCCTCATTTTTAATCCGCTCATCCGCTCTCCATGTTCACATCGGTTGACGCGTATACATCTCTAATAGACGGTTAAATTTTATTAGGTGTGTTTAACTATAAACTGTGTGTATTTTATTATAAAGTCGGTGAAGTTTGAATTGTGAAATATATTGATACGCCCGTTCAAACAAATGGTTAATACTACTGTTGATTCAAAGTTATCTGTCACAACCGCGTAAACAAACATTCGACACGATCGATTATTACAGGTGTGTCAGGACTAAATCCTTACATCATTAGTAAGTTTAAATGATGAAAACTGTAACTGCCCTATAGCCGAGTGGTTAACAGCTATGGTTTTGTGAGTCTTATTTTGGAAATGTATACAATTTACTTTAAGTTCAAATCCCAACAATGCCTAGATTTTTTTAATTTTGCTTGAACTATGACTTGTATACTAATGCTTTTGCTCATATCGAAGATTACATATAAATACAATGAATAAACTAGATCTGTTCGCATTTGTAATCCAGTACACCAAGATTGAGTTCATCCTACGAAGCTGGAAATTTCTGCAATTTTTGCATTCAATGTACTAGTAAATATAAAAAAATAGCGTATCTATATCAGGCCAGCTACTTTTTTCGCAAAGAAAGGTATGATAAAATTAATTTGTCGATATAAAAACATCAAGAAAAAATATTATAAAAAGCATAACAAAGAAAAAGTGTATCAGACTGGATTCGAACCTTTACTTGGATTCACCAATGAGATATGCTGATACCATGCATTAACGCTCTACGCTAAAAACGCTATTGAAATATACCACGCTTATTTTAATACAAAAAGATATGGTCAAAATTGGTATGAGTAAAATAAGAGCTCTGATTGGTCAATACATACATTTACCTATTAAGAAATGGAACATTCTGGCGGTTTTGACAGATATCTTTGAATCGACAGTACACGCCGTCTCTCAAGCTGCATTTGTATCGATGGGTGAAACCACAGGTAACTGTATCATTAATAAAGAGTAAACCAAAAGATATTGTTTTTATAAAATTTCTAATATACAGTCACTGAGGTGCATTTTGTTTTAACAAACATTTCATGGATACTGGTGTTATATTAAATAGTTTTTCATATAAAAAACTAGAGAGATTCGTCTTTAATTTGTTATCAATATTTAAAAACCCGTCCTTTTAATAAGAAAATAAATCCACAGGGCGTAAAATCATTTCTGTTTTCTTGTTTAGAATAGCATTGTCGTCTTCATTGAATGCACCTCAGTGATTGACTGGACACCAAAATATACATTTCATGGTATAACTTTTTAACGACATCGTTGATCAAATTCGATGGGATTTTGCATGGAGGTAGTTCTAACAATGTTGTCCATGAATGTAATTACTTTATGAAGATACCGAAAGCGAATTTTTGTTTTCGGTACTATGAAAATCTGACCCCATTAGTACAAATGCACCTCGCTAAGATAACATAAAATTGATGATATTTTTTACTCTTTATCAATGAAACAGTAACCTGTGGTTGAAACATAGATGACCAAAAGAACAGGGTGCTATTTGCATATCGCACGAAGTTCATGAATAGGCGTGGTCTATTTGCGCATGTGCAGTGGCTACATTTTACTTCTTGGTGAAGACGCATTAATTCGAAAAATAGAACGTTCTTCATGGATTAGACGACGAAAATCGAGTCCGCTGATTGGTCGAAAAAGTCGTGCAAACACTAAATACATTTAGGGTTTATAACGGGTCATGATGATGTTTGAATAAATAGGCGTAGTTGGTGCAAGACGAAGCTGAAATGGCTCGTTTAATTTGTTACAGGCATGGGGAAATTATACACATAATTAAATACTCGAGAGGAAACTCATTCCTAAAACAAAACTAAACAACTGGTACAATTATCATCTTGGAAGTATAATATATATCTTGATTTCTCCCAGTGTTGTTATGCAGCTGATGACGATGTCAGTTCACAAATAACTCCATTCACTGCACTACGCTCGAGTCGGGATTGTGTCACCGAGTATCCGAAAAACATTTATATATATATACTCCGAGGTCTCTAGTTGACACTTGAAGCGAAACATCGGAAAGTCTCTGTGATGTCTCCTCGTGTGATGTCTCCTCGTGAGATGGGTGTTTTGCGGAAGAATCCTCCAACATTTCCAGACACGCTGTGGTGCTTCAGGATGCCTCCCCAAGATGTCGTGAGTACAGCGGGATAATTGTATTGCATGCATTGATTTTTTGCTGTTCTTCCCATGTTACATGTTGTCTCAATACTCACTGAAGCTTAATCCTACCAAGCACACCACAGATAACTGTATCATTAATAAAGAGTAATTCTGACACGATCCGCGGATTAATCCATATACGCATAGAGCAATTCAGGGCATGTATTATTACCGCAATAATACATATCTATCAAATTGGCTGTTACTATTTACGCCCCGCATCACGTGACATATTTATGAATGAATGAACGTAAACTTTATAGTAAAAACTTCAACAAGTCGCGAGTTGCACGAGTATCCAGTGTTACAGCTATGGCGCATCTGTTTTTAGAAACTCCAATTTAGTCTTAAAACCAAGTTTTTAACAACTTCTGATAATCAATTCATTTATATTTTTCATTTCGTGTTATTTAAATTGTTTCAATGTTTAAAATGTGTTATTTCCTTCAGGAAATTACGAAGGTCGTTTTCATTAACGAGGGGGGTAATTGTACCAGCTAATAAGCCACTCAATTTCAGCGTGGAATTATGTTCAATGTCAAATGGGTGAAAATGGAATGCGCGCAGTTAAATAGTACGGGATAGTATTGTATTTAAAATCGAAATAAAAACTCTGTCCTTGTATTTTGTCGGTGAATAAAACTACGCACTCGTGCTTTAATTTTTCCGCATCCGAACTTCTGCCCGTGTATTATTCACCGACAAAATACGCGAACAGATTCTTATTTCTTAAACAAAACACTTTTTTTCTAAAATTTATAATATCTTAGAAAGGTTTATAACACAGGAAATTGACCACGCAGTCACTGAGGTGCAGTTTTTTCAACAAACACTTTATTAATACTTGTGTTATTTTACATATATTTACATAAACAGAAACTAGAGAGCTTCATCTTTAGTTTGGTATCAATACTTTAAAAATCCGTCCATAAATAAGAAAATAAACCTAGATTGCGTTAAATAACTTTCATTTTTCTTGTTTAGCATTGTAGTTTCTATTGAATGCACCCCAGTGACTGACTGGACACCGTGGTATACATTTCATGGAATAACTTTTTAACTAGTTGACCAATCTTGATGGGATTTTGCATGGAGGTATTTCTTACATTGTTGTCTATGAATCATGTAATTACTTTATGAAGATAGCGAAAGCCAATTCTTGTTTTTGATACCATCAAAATCTGACCGCTTTAGTTCAAATGCACCTTTCTAAGATAACATAAAATTTATAAAAACAATTTTTTAACTCTTTTAATATCAATGATACAGTGACTTGTGAAGCACACAGGAGTGTTTCTCCGAGACATCCCTGGGGCGGTGGGACCGACACAACGGGAGTTCTTCCAAATATCTCCCGATTACTCGCCATTCCCACCGATGTCACAAAATGTCTCAATACTCTACCAAAGCTTCCCTTAGACTTTGATTAATCTTTTCCCTCTGCTTCATGAGGAGCATTAATTCCAATCATGACTACATCGCCGAGACAAAAACATGCTCAGTGGGGCCTATGCTTTACTCACCGGATTCCCCCAGATGTGACATAACGTATCACGACTCTCTCGTATCTTCACTTAGACTTTGACGAACCTGTTCCCGTTTTTTCCGAAGAACATTAATTTCCAATCGTGAGTACATCGCCGAGGCAAATAATGCTCAGTGGGCCTATGCTTTACTCACCGGATTCCCCAAGATGTGACATAACGTATCACGACTCTCTCGTATCTTCACTTAGACTTTGATAAACCTGTTCCCGGTGTTTCCCGAAGAGCATTAATTTCCATCGAGAGTACATCGCCGAGTCAAAACATGCTCAATGGGGACCCAGGCTTTACTTACAATTACTCCAGATGTCACATAACGTATCAGGATTCTCTCGTAGCTCTACTTAGACTTTCATGAATCTGTTTCTGGCGTTTCCTGAAGCTCAAATATTACCATCGCGAGTTCATCTTTGGTGTGACCTAGGCTTTAGTAAAAATTAAATAGCACAGTTACATATGCATCATTATTCTATTCGTGTAGGGGTTAATGCATCATACCTCTATGCATTTACCTTTAATATTTGTACGACTAATGAAGTTATGTTTATACAGTCCTATGTTAATGAAAAGACTGAGGGCAATGTCTCATGAGCTGGTGACCATTTTCAAGACACATGTACAAAAGATAATTGTTTTGATTTGAACAATCTGTTTCGTGTCCACGTCAAGTTGTACGTATGTGAATATACATAAACGTAGCATTTTAATTGTTTTATATGCACATACATTGCCCGTCTAAAATACATGGCGGATAAATCCCGTGACTTTATACGCTGTCATTCATTAAAATGTCCCACGCCGTCAATACATCATGATTTTAAAGCCTTGATGGATATATATATCTTTTTCCATACATCGCATTAAAATACACTGTTCAATCATTGCCCTTAGATAAATTGCCACGTATTTATAAAATGTAGATCATATACATTTTTGTACATGTATGTTTAGTCGGGAATTTTGTTTAAAAACATACTGACGGGTTTTAAGAGGGGGTTCACGGCATTTCTCATAATCTGATGAAAATACTCGAAATAGCAATTTGAAAATCTAAAGAAAATCTTAGTCATGAATATTAGTTATTTGTGACGACGATTTTTTTTGTTGAATTGTCATCGACAGTACGTTCGCAAGTTGATAATGAATTAGCAAGTTTGATAATTGATAATCACCAAGCACGCATGATTAAACAATTGTTTAATGATTGAGTACGTATGTATCCGGTGCACGTATTCTCCTTTCGGAGTCGTACGTACGATTATGATGCGGTGTAAATATACGCCACATAGTTCACATCATTGAATGGACATGTAGCAGTCAATTGCCATACCTCCATTCCGGATAAGCTTATTTTCAAGTCATGAACAACCGACGTCGTTAATGACTCGCTATTTAAAGGCGTCTATAAATTATCGACTTTAACATTTAAACAAATGAGTAAGAAATTGCACAATGAATGGAATGTAGTGGTGCGCATGTGTTATTACGCACGTTTGTTTCATATAAAAAGTCCCCTCATGCTCCAGTTTGTGTTTGTCCTCTTGTCCCTCGCAAACATGATTATATTTAGCCTTTTTCATGATTATGAAATTTGCTGAGCTCCTAATAAGTCAGACAATTAAATAATTTTGACTGTATCTGCTTTCAATACATCCAATATAAAAGATTCAGTAAATTATGAGATAATGTACTGCTTGAAACATTTAAGTTTGAGTACGAAATTTAGCATGAGACAAACTTTATAATCATAAGGCCAGGCCCCAAGATAATAAAGCCTTTTCATGCTCAACTCAACTTGAGTATGAAACTTGATTAGCTCCTAGAAAGTCCAACAATTCAAAGTTAACCATTACTTGACCTGAAAAAATACTCTGTTTTAATTAAGTCTACCATTATAGCGTAAACATTTCAGTAAAATAAGAGATATTTACTGTTTGAAACATTTAAAGTTTGAACTTGAGTTGAGCATATAATCATTGGGCCAGGTGTCCATGACAGGGCAACGCAATAGGTGCTGGTCAAACTCGACATAGTGAATTCCAACTCGGATTGGACTGATTATGTTCCTTTATGTGGAGACATCGTCTATTGCTTAAGCAATAATCAGTTAGTACTGGTTGATTTAATTGGTTTCAGGGCACGTGACACGTACACACCTGACTAGTGACATTTGATTGTGGTAATTTCGCACCAAACAAAACAGTGTCAAAGATGCTACAGTTATGAAATGACACATAGCTGATTTAGGCCTTATTCGCCAACAAGAGTTACCACCATACACATATTTTTTGTCAGTAAAGCTAGTTTGACAGCATCGTTAAAAGTGATATATGCGCAATATAGCTGTGCTTTGTGTTTGATGTTATTTGCCTGTGTTTTCAAGTATTTCGACATGCGTCCTACTTCATTATCACCACGATCCCCGCATAAAAATGTGACTGTTTCCAAGCACAGTTCGACACTAATCTTCTAAGAGAAACATCTAATATTTGTATCATAGTGACGACAATTAACATTGATGCTAAATGAAGAGGTGGGACTATTTACAATGTTCTTTTTTGGAATGAGTATTAATGCATGCAGCAACTACATATAATATCATGCAGTGACGTTATTGCACTCCCATTCGTCCCCTCCTAGATCGAAAGAATCATTATTTGACTAAATACCTCGTCACTAAACTAACTGAACACTAGCTACCGTCTGATTACTGATTCACGTTAAAATTAATTAAAAATTTTATGAATGGCATTCTATTCTTACTCACATCTTGTATTCGTTACTTTCATTGTTTGAATTGTGATGGGTCTTCATTTGTAAAATCAAGAGAACATGTTAGCATTGGAAATTTAATTATATGTGCAATAGACAGGCCATATAGACAATGATCTTGGCTGTGATACAAAACAGATAAATTACTTAATACTCTCAAACTACATCATTGACTAATAAAACAACCTAACAATTTAGTTATCTAGCCGAACCTTTAATGTAGTGCCATATCTTTAAAGTGAACTGCATTATGGACATGAACATCGTAACGTCAAAGTGCAAAGGCTTATCTTATAGCCTACAGCCAGTGTTAATATACGGACACAGTTATTTCGAAATATTCAGTTTACGTGATGTGGCTCGGAAATATTGTGCCTATAATTGCTTGTATTAACATACTGTTAATTGAACAGTTGGCGACTGGAAAGGTTTGCCCAGAACAGGAGGAAAAGGCGACGGTTGATAACAAACGTTTGCTGCTGCATGCTGAAACTGACGTTGCTAACGAGATTCTCGCACTTCGTTCTGAACTAGGCGAGTTACGGGGTCAATTAAGCAATGTCAAAGCACAGTTGAAGCAAGTGACGGACACACCACAAGCAGGTATACACTTATTGTATTGTTAACTTGTCGTTTTTACAGTCAGTGTTATTGTTTAAACAATTTTGCCGGAAATCCATTGATATTCGTGCTTAGCCTTCGTCCATTCAGATTTGTTATCTGAACTAATCTGATTAATTACTATAGATATAATCTGACCTCTGAGTCGTAACCTTTGGGTATCCACAAAATAATGCATATATCTAAAAGTGCAGTCAAGGCTCAATACTCGTTTTTCGATCTACAGTAGTGCCAGGGGTGGTATTCAAATCGATATTATTTATTGGAGAATAAGGATAGCCACACATATCGCCTGTTACTGACCCAGAATTTAATATGGTGTGATCTGATTGGTTGTCCTTATCCTTAAGTCAAGTAAGATCATTATTGAATACTACACCTGGTCAATATTTTTCTACAATACGTTCAGCTATGTTTACACATATATAAATGCAAACTATCTCTAAAAATCAGTTCACAAAAGTACGTCAATAATGGAAATGTGTTTTGAGGCAAAAACTATAAAATGAAAACGAATTGTGAAATACGTTATAAATTTCGTAATAATTCTGTCAAATGTATTCTCTCTTAATCTACCCAATTTCATGAATATGTATACTGCATTTTTAGTTATTATAATAAAATCATCATTGAATACAGCGACTATCTGCACATGACACAGCAATAACTCAAATACATGCATGCTGTTGCATTCGAACAATTGTTGTTTGTATGTACGTACTCGTATAAGTATGTTTTCTTTCCTAATGTCTGTTGTTTGTAAGTGGTATATTTAATTTCAGCAGCGGCATCATCTGCTTTTGTAAGATGGGGAAGAAAAGTTTGTCCTGCTGACTCGGAATTAGTTTATCACGGTACTTAATTGAAATAACTTTTTATGTAATTATATGGTCAATCCAATTCGAATGTTTTAGCATATTCGACAAGCAAGGTTCAATCGACCATTTACTAATACCAAAATACTATCGCATTATGGGTTGTACGCTTACTAAGCCTATTCATATACAAGCTTTATTTCAACAGGCAGAGCGCTATGTATCCATCATTTTCTTTTATGATTTGCCTTTACAATTTAATGTGTCTAGTCCGATAAGATACGACGTGCGCAACAAAAATCTCGGTTGGCCAAAATGAGCTATCTTTATATCTCAAATTAATTGTCAATTTCAGGATATACTGCCGGAAAGAGTATATTTAATAGTTTACAAGTTTATTATTACGTAAATAAAGGCCACCGGCCCAAAACACAAATACATACATGTTCACATAATAATAATTTCAAAAATAATAAGTTGTGTCCATTGCAATATTTTAGGAATAAGTCAATGATACTAAACAACAGTAACAATAGTGTATACATGTAATGATATCATGAAATCGGAAATTGGTCAAAATTTGCTCACAAAAGTAAAATAAAGTATGATTCTAACAAAGTGAAGGTGATTAATGTGCTCATATAAAAAGTGGAGGATGTAGCAACACCATTTGTCTCGCAAGCGATCCTACGTGGAGCCATTATGACAGTTCTCATAATAGTTTACGATCTACCATTTTTGGAACCGAAATCGATATAGAAGTACCCAGTAACACATTTTCTCAAAATCCAAATCAACAAGACATGCCATGTGCTGTATGTCGTTCTCCAAGACCAACATCTGTAATGATCCCTGGGAGGAAAGATTGCTACGCTGGTTGGACCCGTGAATACTGGGGATTCCTTATGTCGGCCCAGGACGGTAGAAATGAAGGAATAAACTATATATGTATGGATATTAATCCAGAGTACATGCAGCATGGTAGCTCGGATGATAATGAACATGTTCTTTATTTAGTGGAAGCTAGATGCGGCTCACTGCCTTGCCCTCCATACAATGATGGCTGGGAAATCACATGCGTTGTGTGTTCAAAGTGAGATACACCATCCAGATACCGATTGACATTGATATGCGTTATTTAAATTTGTACTTACACTTAACAAATCTAATAAGTCTGCATGGATATAACTACCCATAGCTGGGTTAATAGGTGTTGACATTTCAATTGGTTTTATTACAATATGATCACAAATCGCTCAAACAGATTAAACATATGATGTGTCAGATTGTTAAAGCAGCTGAGTATCTGCTTTGCTAATAAAGGTGGTTTTTAAGATTCTGTGCCTATCACAGAGACAGAAATAAAGGCAACAATGATCAAAGTAAAGCCAAACTAAGGTTTTGAAAAGCCGACTATTTCTCATTAAATTTGAATTACCAACGAATTACCTCCCCTTGACCATAGAATGACCATACTTAAAAAAACGTGCTGCTAACTTAAAGCTAAAAACTTAAATGACCATTATGTTGCTGAGTGGAAAAAAACCCATTATTTTGTGGTTGTTTTGTATTTTGCAATCTATCTTAAGTGCCAAATTGCCAAACATAAAAATGATTTCCACCTAGTCGTCAACTTCTCGTACATTTTTCGTGTTTTGTCGTTTCATGACCCAATGAACCGTTGTAATTGATATTGATGAAACAATACCCTTAGGCTATAAGTTTCAATGTCTTGATAGTCCATAAGAAACACACACGTACAGAAATAGTAATGAATATAAACACATGTACACTTTTAAGATTTGTTGAGTGTAGTTATACGTATATAAGTTAGACAATATAAACTACTGTTACTATAGTTGGACAAACATAAATTGGCCGGGCTAAATTTAGCTCTAGTGAATAAACACAACGACGACCTTTACATCTACATCTAATTAACCGGGACAACTTGATAGATTTGATAATAGTGAAATAAATTCTCGAATAGCACCAGTGGCTCAGTGGTAAGCGTCAGTAAATAGGTTATGTACCAGGTATGCTTTTTTGTACGCAGGTTCGAAAAATAAGTGTGGCACAATTGAACTGGTAACGTGTTTTCGTTATTATACCGTAAGAATAGTTTATTCAGTTACCTCCCGTTCAATTAAATATAGAAGGCAAGGATTACCTTAAAATAGTTTATCAAGATACATCGTTCTGTTTTTAGTTTTCAAGCAATTGAGATATTCGCTTGCCGTGAAAGTATTGCAATTTGCTAGGATAATAAGCAAAAATAAAGAAGACACAGTTATTACATGCTATATGTTATTACTATAGGCAAGTATTCAACTCGAGTAACTAAACGGGTGGATTTACTATACAAACTCTATGGTTAAAGTACCTAAACATGCATAACCTAAATATTCACCAATAGTAGCGTATTTACCGGTGACAAAAACAGACATAACAGAACAGAATAGAACAGAATAGAACATTACCGATGTTTCACGATTGCCACCTGTAAGGAGTTATGGTCAATAAATGTATGTGTTCTGTTCGTGCATTTCGTGCGCCGATGTTTCTGTGAGTGCTGCCATCCTTGTCCAATTTGCTATTGTCTTTTTTGCGACGACTGGGTATCTTTTTAACAAAACGTTTACCTTTAAAAACTTGGTTGTTTAGTGAGATACCACAGTTCAAATAAATATAAAACTACCTGTTACTAATTATTGTATATGAACCTCTTATCTTTAACAATCTGTCTATGTAACACATAAAAAATGCATAATTATGGAAATAAATATTGTTTAAGCTAAATAAATATCACAAGTCACAAGGCGTTATTTTAATAAATTATTTACGTACAAAGACCTGTTTGCTTGGTGCGATGTTAGAGTTGAAATGTCACAAGTCATAAGAATGCGAATTGTAGTCGTCGCCGTTTATGGCTGAACTAAAAAAAGAAAAGAAAAAAAGATCTTTACATTAAACATGTTTATGTTTCAATTGTTAACGGAGGGTATGAAGTGAACATAATTGAAAACTTTGGTATAAGAATAGTTTATTTATATATGTATTTTATTTATAAAACTAGACAATAATTAAAGGTGCTGACTCATAGATCAGGCTAAACATTTTGTGTGATGTAATGCTCCCACCTAACCAAGTACTAAGTATTTGAGTAATAGAAAGCCACTGACGGTTGTTTCATGAAAGATTTATGGCAAATATGCACTTTTAACCACTCTTGATATTGCGCACTCCGTAATTGTATACCCCACTACTAAAGTGGGGGGGGGGGGGCTATAAAGCAGTCACTTTGTCAGTCCGTCTGTCTGTCGGTTCGTCGGTCGGTCCGTCGGTCCGTCGGTCCCAAAGTTTGTCCGGACTGTATCGTCTTTATGCATTGAAGGATTTTTGAATAACTAAGCAGAACGTAGTCATTTATTGTTGGATTTGAAAATAATGTGCCACAAATGTTCACTACTACCAGACGGTGTGTCATGCGAAACAATTACGCCAATATCTCAAAGGCCAAGGTCACACTTGGAGTTCAAAGTTATAAAAATAGCCATAATTAAGCTTGTCCGGAGCAGAACTTAGTCATTTATAGTTGGATTGAAAATCATTTGGCACAAATGCTCACTACTAGCCGACGATTTATCGTGCGAAACAATAACGTCAATATCTCACACTTGGAGTTCAAAGGTGAAAAATAGTCTTAATTTACCTTGTCCTGGCCGTAACTATGTCATTTATTGTGGGATTTTAAAATAACCTGGTACAATTGTTCACCCCTATCAAATGATATGTCATACAAAACAAATATTTTAATTTCACAAAGGTCAAGGTCAAACTTAAGAGTTCAAAGGTCAGAGATGACCATAATTTATGTTGTCTGGACCATAACTTCATCATATATTGTTGAAATAAAAAATAATTGCACAATTGATGTCCACCATGCGACAGTTTTTATGGATGTGGTTTGCCATATGTCTCTGACAGAGCGGTATGTGGGGGTATCATATGTCACTCTGTGGCAGTTCTAGTTCCTTTTAAAAATAGCGCAGAGTTTCCTTCCGAAATGCTTTGTGAACTATGAAATGCACACGTCATTAAACTGTTACATCTAAAAACTACAGCGTAAACATCAGTGAGATATTCGGTAAGTTTTGCAATTCGTGCTCATTAAATGCAAACACATTTCAGGCAATTTAAATGATAGTAGTGTAAATTCTATAGGGTATTAATACTATAGAATGTTTGATGTAAAAAATACTAAATAACATCAAATTGACAAAGTTATTTTATATGTAAGTGCTTTTGTGTATGATATATATTATACTGAACTTACGTGAATATTTGACAATTTTATTTTATTTCGCAATACACTAACACTTGAGGCAGCACCTTTAACAAAAGAATAATTTGACAAATGAGCGTAATGCATTATGAATAAGTATGAAAAAAGAACATTAATTCAACATAGTATTCAATCTTTATCGGTTAAATAGCAAGACACCACACAATTAAAGCATAAGAAGTGTATTAATTGCTTCTTGTGAATTTAAATTTGATAAATTGTTTTCATGTTCAAGTCGTCACTTTTATTTGGCATATTGCAAGGTTGAAACAATATTTCTGATGCTTTCTTTATAATAAAATCCAAAGGTGGCATAAATAATTGGATGCAACGAATAAACGAAGTTTTAACAACGAGTTGCAACTCTTTAAGTCTAAAAACAAAGAGAGTGCACTAAAGGACAAAGATTAAACAATTCGTCCACAGTGGCAGTGGTTAAGATCTCAAGAACAGAGAACGTTAACTCATGGAAACAGGGCATTAGTTGCGGGAGACAATGCATGTGTGCAAAAGTCCACTCTTAGAAAATACGGAAAATTGGGTACAACTAATTTTAAAAGCAACAGGAAACAATTAAACAAACAACTGAGGATATTCATAAACACTGGAATACGATCATTATTGATGGGAAAAACTCACAAGCAATAGGGGATAACTGAAAAACAATGACAAATATCTCATTAACAAAGGGAGACAACTCGCATAACTCATAAACAAATGTATGAATTGTAGGAGGTGGAATGTTCGGAGCATTCGTGAATTATGCTTTCCCAACATGTCCGAAACATCTAATCTACTCATATATACTTGTACCCTAACCCTTTCCCGGTGAATATGGGATGGTTCGCATGTACACACCGATGTACTACGGAGATAATTCCACGTTGCAGAAACTATGTCATTCAGCTGAAATCATGGCGTTCAGCTTTTTAGGACTTCAGAAAGCTAAAACTTTGGTACTTCAGCCGTTTTGCTGTGGAAACTTGGTCATTCAGCTTGGGTTTCAGCTTTTTGATTGCTGAAACTACGCGAGGTGCCCCACTTATATTTGAACATCGTTGAATATTAGATATTTTCATATTAACCCAATATAAATGAATTAACTCTTTTGAACCGCGTAAAAGATTGTGTCACGTAACATGTGCACTCACTGTTTGGTTTGTTTGCAATATGATTCGAGCCGAAATCATTTTGTAGAGGATGTGACGTTTGGGTTTTTGAAGGCCGAATGCTCCTGAAGAAGCACCAAAAAGATGTTAATAGATCATTTATATACCGTTTCTATGAAGAAGGGTGCTTTACGTTATGTTGCTCTAATATGTGATATGACAAAATATCAAAAAATGTCAAAAAGTGACGATTCCTTCAAAAAGCGTACACATTGGTTTTATGATAACCAGGATAAATACAATAACTAGAATGGGGATTGCAATGAAGGTAGGAGTATCCGTCGAAACTATTAATTAAGTGATTTCAAAAATGGCGTATGCCAAGCTATGAAAAATGGTCGGTGTTCACCACCAATTTTACCAAACAATTCCAAGGGAGACAATCGCCTTTAACCCCCGTACATGCTACAACGGAACGGTAATTTCGATAACTTTGTCAGCTCGGTTGAGATAATGCTTTATCATTGAGATAATTACGGTAACATAACAGATTGCAATAAGAGAACTGTCTGCGAGACTATCAAAAGGCCAGCATTCGTTAAGCAACTTGAGTTCCCGACCGATTGCATGACTTGTGCTGTTGTTTGTTAAAACTAGAATAGAACTCATAATTATTACACAAAGGGAAAAATAAGCGCACAGTACTATGCTCCTAACCACAGGTCCATGAAAAGTGACCTAGCCCACCTATATATACGTATTTAAATATATATATATAGACGGTATTGGACACTTTTCATGGACCTGTGCTCCTAACGTTTAAAATAGTTTTTGGACAAAATGTTTGGCACATCTCGTTCCTGACGACAATGCCTGGAACATGGTGTTTTGGTCAAGACTCAGCTTCATATGCATATGTTAGTCGAGACATTGATATACATGGCTGTATAGAGACATTTCGATTATAGCGTGTCAGCATGAACATATCGGATGTTCAACGGTGTTCAAATATAAGTGGGGCATCTCTCGTAGTTCATTTAGCTCTTTGACAGCTGGGACTTGGATGGATCGTTTTCAGGAGAAGCACCGGGGCACCCGAACGAACATTGGGATCCATCCCCGATGGTTCATAGCAATTGTTTAGGGGGCAGTCACAGAAGCATCGACACACTTACACCAGACCATGCCCGATGCCTAATCGTGTCATTTCTAATAAGACCAATCACTCTTGGAATTTAAACTGATACGTATAAGCCTATACACTTTGAAAATTGTTTTTGAATATATCAATATATTCTTCTTCTATATATGCGTTTTGAAACGACCGACAGGCGCAATTATCAGACGGCAAACAGAAGGAACAGATATCGACTGGTTCACTGAACGGAAAAATGCTGAAGTAATTATGTACCTTATATTCTTCTGATGCAATGAAGTTGAAGATATTTTCTGGCGGTTTTCGGTCATGTAAACTTTACGTCGTAAAAAATCCATTATTCACAAAATGTAATGATAAATTGTGCCTGATTACATCACAATGTGTTGTTTAAAATTGATTTTCATCAATAAGGCATTATACAGAATGACATGCATTGAACTGCATTTTACGCAGACGCGTTATTGTTCTATTGGCCGACTAGAACCAGATCGACGTCAACTAGAATCAGTACGATGTACAATAGAGGTTGAATCTGGAAGGTGACACAAATCTGTTTACATACCATGTGATGTAATTACAATGAACAAACATAATATATTATGTAATTACTTTGAAGATTTGATTCAGTTTAGCTATGTCATTGTGATATGAGCGTGCGTCTGTCGTCAATAATTCATTCAGGCAACATCAACTGAAAACATGGGCTAATTGAAACATTATATGTGTGGTCATCTGTTAAATAATCTCATAACTCTCAAAGCTGTAACATTGGATACTAGTGCAACTCGCGACCCGTTGAAGATTTTACTATAAAGTTTACGTTCATTCATTCATATATATGTCACGTGATACGGGGCGTAAATAGTAACAGCCAATTTGATACCATGTTTTATTGCGGTAATAATACATGCCCTGGTTATCTCCATGTGTATATGGATTAATCCGCGGATCGTGTTAGAATGACTTTTTTTCATATTCAGATTTATTTGAATTTAATTCGCATCGGCGATCAATTCTAAAGAACTACACACTCAGTACATTTTAAAACGCACATTGAAGAGTTTCTCTAACTTCGTACGGGTTTATATGAAGCTACATTTTTATACTAATTTATTTAAGGTCGATTGTGATACATATTTTTCTAACTTATATTAATCACTCTATCCGTTATGTTATCCAACACCACGAGGGTATGAGAGTAGAGAAGCCAGTTACCCATTTTTGCATGAAAAGGACTTTTTACCTTACCATTTCACGTTTAGGCAACATAGGCAGTAAATTACATGTTTTTTGCAAGATTAAACAATAATGAAGAACTAACAATGTACGCTTTTAATAATGAGTGTATATTATCTGAATATTATAGATCTGCGTCAAATATGTAGTAACAATCTCTCACGTGATGATATGACCAAACTGGAATCTTCTACAAAACGGTTATTATCTGCAAAACTTTATGTCGACAGTACAAGGAATTCAGTAAAACGAACTAAATCAGTAGCCAACTTGGGATCGTAAATTCGCAAACATCATTAATTACAAGAATAATATGTATAGAAAGAAAATATATTAACCACTGGGGGATAATTGTTTAAGTCAATTTCTTCCAATAAATGTTTACTATGTATAAAATGATTCCACAGTATGGTGTATGCATACTTCTTGAAGTTTGATATCATGCTATACATTCTCCTGCAGACAAACAGACTGACTATTTGTATCACTGCAAGTAGGTAAATGGACAGGGTTTACAACGAAGTAAATAATTTTATCATGTTTCAAAAGTCAGGAAGTAAAAGTAAAGTAACGTTTTGATGTAAAATATATCATTACTCGCAAAGATAATTATACATCGAACAGGGAAAGCAGTACTCTCCAGAAACAGCAAAACACAGAAGGCAGAAAAGGGACACAAGGTTGACCACACAACATAAAGACAACACACAAAGTAATACTCAACATAAACAGCATACATGCCCTTGTATTCCATGGACAGCAATTTAGATGGTGCTTCAAATTAGAGAATTTATATCGTATACACTTACGCACACTCCCAACGCAACACTTTTATAATTCTAGTTTCTCAAAAACTGTGGAAGATATCAACTTGTGCTTATAGATAATGTTGTTTTAAGTCATTAGCAACACAGGAACATTGAAATCATTCATCCGTGACGCACCGTCTATTCTGCGCGTAGGGCAGTGGTGATTTCCACGTGCGGCACGTGAAAATGGAAGTAAGTGGCACAAATCGATATTCTTTGTCATTGAGTTCTTCTCTAGCGACTTTCCGACTGAAAAAACAGATTTGTATAAAAAATGCCCCGGATGAGTATTGAAGAGCGTGATCGCGCGATTGGAAGATTACAGGCCGGTCAATCCTTACGACAGGTATGCATCGCATTTTATTAATTATTCAGATAAAAGATAGGAAAAACATTGCATGCTCATTTTTGTCACTGTTTCGGTTTTTATAACAATAAAAAATAAACTCTCAATTAAACTGTAATCAATATTTCCGATTTTCAGGTAGCAAGATTTTTCGGCCGTCATGTGTCTACGATTTCCAGACTTCTAGAGAAGTTCCAACTCACTGGCCAACTTCAGGACCAGCCAAGGCAGCCTCGTGGTAGGGTGACAACTCAACAACAGGATTTACAAATTGTTGTTGACCATCTGCACGACCGTTTTAAAACAGCAACATCGACTGCGAGAACGACCCTCGGACATCATGGTAATCATGTCAGCAGAATGACAGTTCAAAGGCGGCTTCGTGACCAGGGTATAAGGTCTAGGCGGCCCTTTCGAGGTTTAATTCTGACCCATCGACACCGACAGGAAAGAGAGAGGTTGTCCAGACAACACAGGCGTATGACTCGTGCTGAATGGGGTAATGTACTGTTTACGGACGAAAGTAGATTCAACTTATTCCATAATGATGGGAGGATGCGTGTATACAGGCGCCGAGGTGAGCGACTTAACGATGAATGTGTGTTTCAGCGAGACCACTTTGGCGGTGGTTCCGTAATGGTTTGGGCCGGAGTTTCATTACACACCAAAACAGATCTGGTTATGGTCCAAGGCAACTTAAACGCTATCAGGTATCAACAGCAGATTTTGACCCCGGTGACCATTCCACATCTGAGAGCCGGAGGACGTGGTATGATGTTGTTGCAAGACGGAGCCCCAGCCCATACAGCTCGTACTACACAAACATTGCTACAAAATAATAACATTAGGCTATTGACTATACCACCTAAATCTCCGGATATCAACGTTATTGAACATGTATGGGACGAGCTGGACAGGCGAGTAAGATTACGACCAGTAGCACCGCGTAACTTACGGGAACTTGAACAGGCTCTTGATCAAGAATGGAGGAATATTCCACAGGCATTAATCCGAAATTATGCGCTTTCGATGAGACAAAGATGTGAACATGTGATAAGAGCTATGGGTGGACACACGAAATACTGGGATGTCAGGACTGGCGTGTTATTCTGTGATCGGTTAACGTTATTTGTGTTCAGGGTGATATTTTACCGTGTTGTTATTTTACATGGTGTCATTTTGTGACTTTTTATTTTACACTGATGCTTGATATTTGCATTTATTTTAATTTTACTGTAAACCATATGGAATAAAAATTATATGAGGCATTAATCAATGATTGATTTATAGTCCAGTCATTCTACGATTTAACCTCAAACTAATTGCAAAAGAATATCTTTTTCGATAATCATGTAGATAAATGTATGCTTATAATCATATAAAAAGTCTAGAAAAATCTAAGATGGGGAAAACGATGAAATTTAACCTTAAACTTGTTCATTTTTTCGAACTACGTCATGGCAAATATAACTCGCCATAGTGACGTCATATCAACTTAGCGCGTGCGATGAACTGTGTAATTACGAAGGCATAATCTCGTCATTTTTCCGTGAATATGTTATTTAAATATCAAATAAACACGTACATATAAACCATTTCGTTGATTATTTAAAAATAGGAACTGTAATAATCTTGTTATATACAAACGTCAAATATTTTACGATGGTTTAAGAAAATAAATCGGCGTTGTTTTGACGTTGAGATTATGCATAAAATTCCTCTCTACGGAAGCGCATTTTGGACATTGTCTTAATCGCCCATACGGGTAACAATACAGTTTATGTATGTTTCTATTGATATTGTTGGTGTCTTTGACGAATTAAATTAGTGATATATTATACACATGTAGAGTCTACATACTTACGTTAACCTTGCTTTGTACACAGGTCTAGATTTAGGGCTGCACGTACTCTAGCCTAGTCTAGGCCTATATCAACAAACTCAAAACATAGGTCTAACTTGACCTTATATTACAAGTATGCATTGAACTTAAGCTTTAGATCTAGCCTTGCACTGAAGACCAACTCTAGCCAGCATTGAACGCATGCCTAAGGTCGATCGTTGCACTGTGGGCATACTATAGATACCATTGACAAGCTCTGCGGTTGGACCTGGCACTTAGTTCAATCTCAGACATGAACCGGTGTATCATATATCTACCTTTAAATCCTATTGTTGTTCGTACATCATTTGACATGCAAACGCAATCTCCATTTCGATATTTGCATTACTTTTTGACATTATACAAATTGAAATGTGTAAGTGTGTCAAGACTGTTTTAATTAAAACATTCCTTATAATTAAACCTAATTAAACTTACCCAAGTAATCAAGTAATTGAGTTACAGACAAAAACATACTTCCGGACTTGTATGTCTATACTCTTTGACTTTCAATATTCTATGTTGAAAGAACAAAACACTGATGATGTTCGTGATAGGTGTGCGATTGTGTGTATACTGGTAATTCACTTGCTATGGAAGGTATTTATCACCAGTCCAACATGATCTTCTGGTCTGGAAAAGCACCCATAAGTCTTGGCCGACTCGGCAAGATACTAAATACGCATTTTAAATTCTAAAATGTTACTGTTTGTTCTTAACATAATTACCCACTTAGAAAAAATGGTTTTCGTCAATTTGACAATACACAGAATCCGGTAGCGTTGAAAAACAGGAGATTTATGTCGGATAAAGAAATGTTCTATAGGACAATCGGTTTACCTTAATTTAATTACAGCTTGATTTAGTGTACAACTTTTATCAACCTTTGTCTCGAAATTCGAAATTCCTTCGAATACATTAGTTTATATATGTGGTTTTAAGTTATTTTAAATTGTTTGGTGTCACATACTCTCTGAAATACAGATGTGTGATGTATGTGTTGCTTTATCTCATGGAACATGTATTCCAACAGTTCCTGTGAGTTCATTTTTACGACACCACACAGTCACACACTGAGCAATATTGGTGGACATAATACATGGCATGGTATTGACTTGCTAGTTTGATCTCGGATTCATACATACATATAAAGTAGTTTCAAGTCGCACTGTATCCAAGGATAATAAAGTAGAGATACTATTTACAACCAGTGATTCACAGAAATATTTGATAGAACACACCGGGCTGTCAAGAACTGATACTAATTTAGGATACAAAGTTGTAAGTAATATACCTGTATCATCTATATAGCCAAATTAATGACTTTTCTTATACCACGACGTCCATATTGAACGCCATCTTGGATTTCTTGGAGTGATCTCGGCATAAAAATGACAAATATTGTATGTGTACCAGTTTACATTTATGATTTAATAAACATTATGCACGACGAAGTTAGTTTGTGAAACTTCCCAAATACTCGATTACACATCAATTTAGTGAAATTGGTGGGTGGGGTAATAAAACCACTTATTACATGTCAGACTGTATGGATGCACTGTGTTCCAATTAAAGTGGCGTTTTTTATTGAACATATTATACCATTTATTCATAAAAGTGTATTTTAGATATGTATTAATCAAAATTATAAATCATTACCGAAGACATAAGAGATTTGAAAGGTGAAATTGCCTCTGTACCTGTTTTACGTATGTTTTACCTGCAAACAACATTGACTGACATTGCTTTTTGAAGATTTTCACCATAAATAGTGTATCTAAAATATTTTTTAACAGACGTTTGTGGTTTCTTTAATACATATACATCCTTTAAGGACATTAATTTCAATGAATGTTGTCATATATTCCTGCTATTTTCATGTATCTATTTTTATTTTAACTGGTAATGCTAAAGAAGACGGCCATCTTGGACGCCATCTTGAATTTCACAGAACGCCATCATTTTTGCAATTTATGCTTGCAGCGTCAGAACTTTCACATATAACAATTCATTTCGGTAGACAGTACTTATACCTTGTTGATCTAGAGGTTACACCGGAACTTGTTTCTGAAATTGTCACACTCCATTACCCCACCCACTTGTACTGGTTTTTAGGCATCTATATTAAATCAAAAAATGTTTTATTTATTATCTATGCCACGTTATTTTCATCTGTTTATAATATTGTTCATATTCCAATTACTTTACTGTGTACTTTATGGATATGTGCACTTAGGTTACATGGAAATGAAAACAAACACTGTCATAAAAGCAGCTTTAGTGTTTCCAATAGTGACCTTAGATATGTTAATTTTTCGGCAACTTCCCCACCCTAGATTTTTCTAGACTTTTGATATGTTACTTGTCAATGTTTTCTGATGCCAAAACAGTCAAATTTATTTCTTTTGCAATTTGTTTGAGGTTAAGCCTATTTTTACTGTAGAATGACTGGACTATTATTTATACACCAAATTTTAACCAATTCCTATCATAAATAGTTGAGAAATAATGAAAACTTTAGGTGTTGCGTTGGGAGTGTGCGTAAGTGTATATCACATTCTATCACAATCTTTGTTTTACAATTTTAACAGTACATATTGTCTAAAGCAATGTAACCAAATTAGAAAAAAATAGACAAAGCACCGGTGATATTTTGATCCTTGACGACAAAGAACGCGAACGAACTGACAGTACCATGAGCATCTAAATGTTCTATTTGTCAGCAGTGTGTGTTTCAGTTTTGTTATATGTACTCTTAAATAAAGTTATGTGTTACATTGTCGTCTTGTCGACAGACATCGTTCCTTTATAATGCTTTTCGTTACATTTTTAAGATGGCAGTTTATTCAATTACCAGCCACATCGTTGATCAACATGTGAATACATGTTTATTCACACATCGTACACCCATCTTTTGAAACAACTTTTTGTTGACAAAGTCGTCATCATATGTGCTATATACACTTGACGAATGTTCTAAGTACACACTTTTAGAACTAAAATAAATCAGGAACATAATTATCTAAACACACTCAAACTGTATAGATATCATATGTGGGTGATTGTCTTTAATACAGAAAAAGAAAAATCAAGATCTACGTAAAAATCATTGAAACGTGACGAAAATGATAAAATCACATTTTTCTCGTGCACACATCTCAAATATGTGTAAATTTGTTTAAAGCATTTCATACACGATCAATGTTCGACCCCCAAACATAAAGCCATAAAAATATTTCGTTATTTATGACGTAAATGACGCTTGATGAGTGCGCAAGTGCGATAGGAATGCTTGAAAGTGGCATGTCAATAAGACAGGTAAGATTTAATCCTTTAATTGTCTGTTTTGGGGTTCTTAACTCATGCACATAATTACTATTATGGTAGCTGCATTTAATTCACGAAAAAAATGCATGTTTATATTGACTCGATTAAAAATTGAGACGTCACATGACGTCATTTACATTTAGTCGTTGAATGCGTCAAAACATGATTATGACAACATCTGACTGATAGTTGTATCACTTTAAGATCTTGAAATAAGGTGGAATCGTTGAACTGAACAGAATAGGTCCATTCATCTGTATGGAGCAATTTGAGTATGAGCATGGAAGTAACTTTCAATAGGCATTTATCATCCGAATTACTACTACAGTTTAATAAAACTCACTTTTTTTCTATCAATCATGTCTTTTGTAAGATACGAACACAAGCTCATTACATGGACTTTGATTTTAATGCATTTTTTAATTATGTTGCACGATGGTATGGTCGCCTTGTAGCCCGGACCTAAATCCGATAGAATACGTCTGCGATGAGTTTGGGCGTCGCATCCGAGCACGACGACAACACCAGACCGTATAGGAACTCATAACGCACCCTTTACTTGAACTGAATGCTTTCCCGCAGCAATTGTTACACATCTTTATCAATTCAAAGCCTCAAAGATGTCAGGCTATCAACAGGGCAGACTGTGGTTATACTCGATATTGATGTGCGACTTCGTTGTTTTAAGCAGTGAACTAAATGGTTGTTTTCTAATAAGTTGTTATTATATTTAAGAATGGTAAGTAACTCAACGTGATAGACAATAGTTTCCTGATTCCAATGGTATATTCGATTCACAGATTGGTCTAATATTTTTTCAATTAAATGAAAAAATACAAAGTGTGTACTTAGAACATTCGACTAGTGTACACATCTAATGTGCAATATTTAGACATCACTATGTCAATGTGTCTGTGACGTGAGGGATAATTCTTGATTGGTTGCTAATCGAAACACCTCGTATCAGACCAACATTATACCTTGGAGAATATTTCCGGGAAAACAACAACATATGAAGACTGATCGTGTCAATGACAAAGAAGTTAACAATCTCTATAATATTACTGCTAACGCATACACAATGATTTAGCTCTCCGGATAGGAAATGTCATCACGAGTACATACATTCGCAATATTCTACAATATCATGTACATTATACATGTTAGATGTCGCCGTATTGATATCAAATGTACAAGTACATTGAAGATAGCTTTAATATAAATTCGCTTGATCGTTACACATATTTTATTAACTACAAGGATAAATCGCTGGCGTAGAGTTAGAATATCATAAGTGCTACTTACGACATTATAAGACTGATACTTATTTGAAATATGCTATTTTCATGAAAATCGGAAATTGTCATGTTGACCAAAAAGAAGATGAAAAAACTTGTTTTTCCATACGTAAAGAGTAATTTTCAGACAGTCTTTTCTTGTTTTCTCATGAATTTGATTTTGTTCTTACGACCTTCTAATGCTAAGCCAGCAAAATGTAGGACACCATAATACTATACTTAAGGTTTCAACAAACTTAAAATGTTTTGAAGAAACAAAATAATTTTGAGAAAAAAAACATGTACTATCATCCAACTACAGATTGTAATCTCTTCTTAACTAGTTAAAAGATTTAAAGACACGAACAACTGGAAGTACGTGTATGTACTATCGAAGAATGAAGGTAAAACTGTTCAAAGATTATATCAAAAGGAGAAAAATGCTTTTATCCCTCGATATGAATTATACATTGTACATACAGCCCACGAATATTCCATTTTATACAATGTTGTATGTATTGAAATATTGTGAAAGGTTTCAAGTATATTATAATATTTTGATTAAATACTGTAGCGCACAAACAATCCAAAGCTTACAGAAACGACGGCAGCGCCTAGCCATCCACGAATATGGTCTAACAATGCGTAGCATTGATTCTCGCAATGATCTAATGTAATTCAAAAACAGTTTAATTCAAACATTCCCTAGAGCCATAGTTCATTTACAAGAAGCTATTGTCTCACTCATTCTCTTACAACAATTATGCCGAACGCTCCATTACATTGTTTTTGTTTAATTGCTGACGTTTGTTTAATCAATTATTCAGAAACGATTAAAACGATAATGAAGGCAGCACTCAATATAAAAACAACACAGACCACAATAACACGGCAAAATACTCAACACACCACTGAACGAGAAAACGAAAATATAACAAAACCAATCGGACAGGGAAGGCAGCCTAGGTGTCAACAAGCCGTACGACCTAGTGACTATATGAATCTAGTAATTGTTTCAAATACTGCTGGATGTCTGTACTGTAATAAATTCACGTTATCACATATATTATCACTAATCAACACTCTGAGGTTAGGAAATTGTAATATTATTTCTGAAATAATTTGATTATGTCGTGGTTTTGGAGGGCACTACCCTCGAGGCTAAACCAAACACGCACATGCACGCACACACACAATTTATTTAAATCCTTTGCTTCCTGTTGATTTTCCGATGTTTTAACTTCTGCTTGGGAGTGCATAATCGAAGGTCAAATACTTGTAGAGAGCCAACAAAATGCGACCAGTTCGTGAGCCATTTTCTGAGAGTTTACTATATAAATAAAACTGAGGGTTTACTTTATATACGAAACTGTCTTAAACCATTGGTCATATAACGAGTTTGATACATTGTGGACGACGTTATGTGTTAACAAAGTATATGTACGGACACAGTAATTTGGCGATGGATGAACACGTTTGAAAGAAAGTGGTAAGCAAATACGCGTTTTCCTTAATTATTCCCAAATGACACTCTCCAATTATCGACACATTTAAGCCATGTAAGAAATTGCACCAACAATGCATACCTGTGTGAGATAAAGAAACGATTATGTACATGACGCGACAAACTATTCAATTGCTTAGAATTCGGAAAACTAATTTGATTTGCAGCTTAATCAATGATTTACATCACCAGTTACGATGATATGCAAAATATGCATATGTGTGTTTGGAAACAAATTTTAAGTCTATTCAAACTGGGAAATCATCTCTGTATAAAACATTCGTTAAAACAAGATTTCAGATTATTAATTACTAAACGGAGAGGTTCAGCATTTAGTTTTTTCTTATGCAACAAAGTTTTTTTATTCTTGAAAACATTATGCCGAATTTGAATACAAATGTTCACAATAAAAACAACACCAACATTTTAGGGTTTTACAAATCTTTCGGCCAGAAAGTCAAGCAGTTAAATGCAAGCTGTCATAAATGTGATGTGTCAGCCAAAAAGCATATTGTAAACATATTGTTTGATTTGCTTTTTCAATTTGCTCTAACATATTCCAAAACTTACAAAGAGTTTTAACAGAGTTCACAATCTTGTAGTTTTGCCCATGGTATCAGGATGCATTATTTCACAGAGAATATTCTACAATGATAAAAATCATTATTAATGTCCCTTTAACAATAATCATGTGAAAGCTGCCACATGCAGAAAAAAACGTGTGTTATTTGCTGGAAGAACTAAAAGCATCACGACCGAAAACAATCGTTATTCTTCATTAACAAGAAAGGTGGCAGCCGTTTAAACGAAGTGTTATTGGAATGGCACTGCGTGAAAACTTGCATTTTACCATTTGAAGACTTTGCAAGGCTCATGAGTTTTGTGGTAACACTTTGAAAATCTAAGTAATCTTATATCAATTTCTAGACAATTATGCTGGGTCTGATTTACGATCTAAAGCCGTCAACATTAATAGTTTTCAAACTACAATAATCAAAAGTCATCCATTCTCATAATTCTCAAACTGACACATGAAAATAATATGTTGTAGCGTTTTCTTTATTTTGCCTTGTACAGTTTCGTGTTGGTCATTGTGTATGTGCCTTTTTGTGCATTTCTTGTTCTGCTGTTTCTGTTGATTACAGCCTTTCCTGTCTGATTTGCTTGATCTTTTTACCATATCCCTACCTATTATATGTCAGTTATTTCAGGTTATGCATCATTTATATAAGCTTATGCATATGTAAGTGTATGTTCTGGTAAAGTAGGAGTCTCAGAATTATTAGCTCAGAAATATTAAATAGTTTACATTAACACTGTTGATAGCAACAACACAAGGACCACGTATAAATTCCGTATTTAATTGACCAAATTAAGAGCCAATAAATGTGCATTCGGCGATCAATTCTAAAGTACCACACACAGTACACTCTAAAACGCACATTGAAGATTTTCTCTAGCGTCGCGCGGGTTTATATGAAAATACATTTTTATACTAATTTATTTAAAGTCAATAGTAAAACAAGTTTTTTCAATTCCTATTATTCACTCTTGACACCTCATCCCCGATGTAACCTACGAGGATATGAGGGTTGGGAAACCAGCTTCTTTTTTGCATGAAAAGGTTTTTCACCTTACCATTTCACGTTTGGGCAACACATGCATACACGTTTTTGGCAAGATTAAAAGGCGATTTGGAAACATACTTGGAGAACTAACAGTGTTTACGCTTTTAGTTGTGAGTGTATATCACGAATAATATCGATCTACGTCAAATATGCAGTAACAATCTCTCACGTGGCGATATGACGAAACTGGAATCTTCTACCAAAGGGTATTATCTGCAAAATAGTATTTCGACTGTATACGGAATTCAGTAAAACGAACTGAATCATTAGCCAACTTGGGATCGTAAATTCGCAAACATCATTTATTCCAAGAATAATACGTATAGAAAGAAAAATATTAACCACTGAAGTCTAATTGTTTAAGTCAATTTCTTCCAATAAATGTTACTTTGTATAAAATGATTCCACAATATGGTTTATGAGCACTTCTAGAAGTTTAATATCATGTTATACATTCTCCTGCAGACGAACAGACTGGCCATTTGTTTCACTGCAAGTAGGTATAAATAATTTAATCATGTTTCATGAGTCTGGAATTTTAAGTGAACTTTTGATGTAAAATATATCACTACTCACAAAGATCATAACACATGGAACAGGGAAGGCAGTACTCTCCAGAAACAGCAAAGCAAGAGGCACAAAACGGAATGTAAGCGAGTAGTATGACCCTACAGCTTCAGACATGATGTTTACGGTTGCAAACAAAAACATTGAAACAAATCAACTCGGACAGGGGGGAGGCGAGCATAAAACGTACACAAATATAGTTTACGAGCAAAAAGATAATAAAATATCAGACTGGGAAGGCAGCACTCTACTTAAACAGTCGAATACTGAAAACATAAACATAACACAGACCACAACTGCACGGCGCAATGTCCAACACAACTGAACGAGAAAATGAACTGACCGCTTAAAGTCCAAGTTTCAGCTGTCAAAAGCTCAAAAGTCTAAGTCTCAAATTGCTAGCTTAGCATAATTATTGTTAATGGTTTTTGAAGTTTATAATCAAATCCTGCACCATTGTCTAGCAATTCATGCTAAAGAGCGAAACTATAAGATAAAAGTGGAAGCGGCACTCAACACAAAAGGCAGTGCACAAAAGGCAAAAAAAGACAAGAAAAGAAAACGACACAGACCAGAATTACAAGCCACAAGGACATCTGAAAAATGAAAAAGACAAAAAAAAACAACAACTGCAAAAACACGACGTCCCATTCCCACGACAGCCTACCACCACAGTAATAAGTCAAACATATCTGGAGATATGAACGAATCCCAAGGACGACGAAACATCACAAAGAAAACTCACAAAGCAACACTTAACACAAACAGTATACATGCCCTTGTATCCATGAACTGCAATTGAGATGGTGCTCATTTTGTACACCAGAAATGTTATGTTATTTGAATTACAGGACAGATTTATAGGAACATGCATTTTATATTTTGAAAAATAACAGGGCCAAATTAAGCTATTAGTGAACCTTATCCTTTGAGAATGAAAATGTCAGAATATATTTACTTCTAATTGTATCTGTGATTCCACATTTCAACATTATATCGTGCATAATGTGATTTGTATCTGTCAATGTATCTCTCTGATACTCTTTGTTTTACAATTTTGACATTACATATTTTGAAAAGCTTATATCCTAATAAAAAAGAAACTAAGCACCGGTGATATTTCGATCCTTTACGACGAAGAAGGCGAATGAACTGACAGTACAATGAGCTCATAAATGTGCCATGTGTCAGTAGTGTGTATTTCAGTTTTGTTTCAGGCATTTTCGGTATACTAGTATGAACTCATTAATAGAATGATGTGTTACATTGTCGTCTTGCCAACATACAGCGTTTCTTTATAATGCTTTTCGAAACATTTTTAAGATGGCAGTTTATTCAATTACCAGCCACAGAGTTTATCAACATGTGAATACATGTCTATTGACATATCGTATACCCATCTGATGTTACAACTTTTTGTTGTCATTGTCGTCTTAACATGCGTTATATAGACACCTAATGTGCAATTGTTAGACATTAGTATGTCAATGTGTCTGTGACGTGGGGGATAATTCTTGATTGGTTGCTAATCGGAACACCTCGTATCAGATTAGCATTACTAAGTATACCTTGGAGAATATTTCCGGGAAAACAGCAACAGACGGATACAGATCGAGTCAATGACACAGAGGTAAACAATCTCTAAAATATTATTGCTTAAGCATACTCAATTATGTAACCTTCCGGATAGAAAACAACATCACGCATGATACATTTGCAACATACAGCATCATTTACCATATTTTAGATGTCGCCGTAGTGAAATCAAATTTACATAACCTTGTATTTGAGGAAAGCTTTAACGTTAATTCGCTTTCTCAGTATACATATTTGATTAACTACAAGGATTTCATAAATATAGTACACCATAATACTATGCTTAATGTATCCAACAAACTTCTAGTTGAAGAAAAAATTTTGAAAAAGCCATGCACTATCATCCCACTATAGATTGTAATCTCCTTTCTTTAACAAGTACTAAGATTGAAAGGCACAAACAACTGGTAGTATATGTAATATCAAAGAATGAAGATGAAACTGTTCTAAGAGCATATCAAAGAAAAACTGTTTTTATCCCTCGATATGAAGTAAACATTTTTTTTACCTTTAGCCCACGAATATTTTCATTAATGATAGTAGGTGTTTTTATACTATTTTGTCAGTATTAAAACATTTTGAAAAGTATCGAGTATATTATAGTATTTTGATTAAACGCAAATAGGGTCTTACAATGCATAGCATTGATTCTCGCAATGAATTAATGCCATTTCAATATATTTTAATTCAAACATCCTCTAGAGGCCTAGTTCATTTACAAGAAGCATTGTCTGATGTCTGAGCTGTAATACATTTACATTATCACACATATTATACACTAATCAACACTCCGTGGTTAGGAAATTGTCATGCTATTATTGAAATAATCTGATTATTTCGTGCTTTTGGAGTCGAAATCAAACACGCACTATGCACACTTTATTACGATTATTTACTTCCTGTTTATTCACCGAATTTCTGTGTTTTAGCATCTGTTTTCGAAGTACAAATACTTGTAGGGACCCGTTCAAATGCGACCAGTTCGTGAGCCATTTCCTTAGAGTTTAATTTACAAATGAGACGATGGGTATTAATGTGTTAACAAAGCAGAATGTACTTATATATAAATAATTATGTACAAGTATGTTGGCGATGGGTAAACACGTTTGGAACAAAGTTGTATGCAATTATGCGTTTTTCTTAATTTTCCCAAATGACACTCTCCAATTATCGCCGCGTAAGAAAATGAACAAGAATTGATTATGTACATGACGAGACAATACAATTTATATACTAGTAGCTTTAAATGCAGAACAATAATTTGATTCGCAGAAAATGTAGTGATCTACAGCCTTATCAATAATTGACATCACCAGTTACGATGATATGCAAAATATGCATTGAAGTGTATTCAAACCGGGAAATTTATCTCTGTAGAAAGCATTCGTTCAAGCGAGATTTTAGATTTATTAACAACTAAACGGAAAGTTTTTTGTTTCTTTTGCAGCAAGCATTAACGTTTATTCTTTACCGAATTTGAATACAAACGTTCACAATAAAAACAACACAAACATTGTAAGGAAAATCTGTTATCCAGGAGATTAGAATCAAAAGCAGATATAAGATTATAAAACACACAGGTTAGTTACCATGCAAAATATGTACTGTCAGCTAATTTTTGGATTAGCTTTTTCAATTCGCTCCAACATATTCCCAAACAGAGTGTATTAACAGAGTTCACAGTCTTGAAGTTTTGCCCATGGTATCATAACGCATTAGTTCACAGAGAAATCTACAATTATTGTGATTATAATGATAAAAAGCAGTGTAAATATCCCTTTAACAATGATCAATCATGCAGAAAAACCGCGTGTAATTTCATGGAAGAACTAAAAGCATCACGACCGAAAACAATCTTTATTATTTATTAACTAGAAAGGTGGCAGCCGTTTAAACGAAGTGTGATTGGAATGGCACTGCGTGCAAATACGATCGTGAAATTAAATTACATTATTTAACCATTTGAAGACTGTGCAATGCTCAGGAGTTTTGTGGCAACACACATATTGTTTTAGAGCCATTGAACTACTAGGCTAGTTATGAAATCTTAGTAATTTAATATAAATTATTAGACAATGGTGCTAGGTCTGATTTACGCTCAAATACCGTCAACAGTAATGGTTTTCAAATTTCAATAATCAATAGACATCCATTATCATATTTCGTCATTTGGACCTGGACCACTTTAACGTATATACCGATCGTTTGTGTGCCTTTCACGAGCATTTGTCCAAAGTCCGATCCGTATTGTTTAACAAAATTAGTATGTAGCTCCAGGGTTATATAATGTACACTTTATTGGGCCAAATTGACACATGAAAATAAGACGTTGTAGCGATTAATTTTATTTTGAATTGTTGAGTTTTGTGTTAGTCATTGTGTTCGTGCTTTTCTTTTCGTGCTGGTTCTGTTGAGTGCTGCCTTTCCTGTCCGATTTGCTTTATCTTTTAACCATATCCCTACCGATCAAATGTCAGTCATTTAAGGTTATGCATCATCTATATAAGCTTATGAATCTGAAAGTGTATGTTCTGATAAAGTCGGAGTCTCGGAAATATTAGCTCAGAAATATTTTATAGTTTATATCGTCACAGTTGAATGCGACCACACAAGGACCAAGGATGAATTCCATATTTGATTGGCCAATTTATGAGTCGAACGACGTTACAGACAACCGTTCAGTGGAGATTGTATCCGTTATTATGTAACTTCGGTTTATTTTTTTAATCAGGAAGAGTAATTTACATAACTCTCCAAATGTAATATAGGAGGAACTAAATGAAATGTAGTTCTGTGTTTATTTGATCTTCTTCAACCGTAATTGACGATTAAGAACAGGTTGAACATTTTCATTCCAAAAAATAAAATACAAAAATTTGCCAGAAAGGCCGAGCATAGATAATATAAATAGCACAGACCCCAATTACAAGGCACACTACCTAACAAACAACTGAACTAGAAAATAAGCATCATGCAATAAAGTACATTACTAGAGTACATGCACGAGAGAAACATATAAGCTACAATAAAGCTATATAAAATGTAAACAGATAATAGACATTTAATCATATTCTGATAAAGCAAGGAATACAATGTGTTTGGAGGACGGATTCTCTAGAAATCAATTGCTTTGATGAAGGTAGATTAGATCTAGTGGGTATTTTAGTCCTTACTATGTAGTCTGCAGTTAGGATTTATTGCGACAAAATCGGAATGCTAATATGATACATAAAAACTTGTCTTAATGTCAAAGGTTAATATATATATGAGCCGTTCTCCAGGAAAACGGGGCTTAGTGACAATTTTATGAAAAGCATGATAATATAGCGTTGGAAAGACAAGACTCGTTTGAATGGCTCCTGGAAATTTGAGCAAAATACAACGTCCAATTACAAAGTTGCAGACGTTTAAAACGTACAACTCCCGCCCACTTTTTGAGTGACGTCGCAAACGTCATTCAAACGTTATTTGACGTTACATTAACAAGCATTTCAAAAATCCAGTATTTGATAATGTTTTAACGTCAAGTTTTCGAAATGGTATCACATTTTAGAATTATATTCTTATTTTAATAAAATATATCAAAATCGTGGATGTTAGCTTTTAAAGAAATGTAGCTACTATTTTTAACCACCAACCACACGTTTTCTCAATATTGGTACTCTTCAGAAATCGGTCACCATAGCAACGACAGGAGATGTTTTAACATAATTCATGAGAAAAAATAAATATAAGATATAGTTCTATATTATCCAATTAGTTAAAATTAAATCAAAGAGTATGACTTTTCCTCGTTTAAGAGCTTTTTTTCTAAACCTTATGTCATAATCACTATATAATGTCACTAAGCCCGGTTTTCTTGGAGAACGGCTCATATACATATGATGGTCAGTCAAAAATAATGCTAAGACAAATAAGTGTTCGTATAGTTTCTATAAATTATTGTGGAACGTGGTATCGAACAGATGTTATGGCGAATATCAATATTGGTTATCACGATTTGATTCCTGTTGCCAGGCAATCAAAAAAAACCGAGGGCATGCGTTCGCGTTGCTTGTAGAACAAATAGAAACATAATGTTATATCTGACATTTGAAAACCTTTTATTTCTTTGTAATACATTAATTTATCAGCTTACCTTAATTCTAGTTGATTTGTTCCACCAATATAGAGTAAGCCTATATATACTTGACGAACATATAAATTGTCATTTTATTGACGGTATTAAAACCGCAATTTTATCCTACCCAAAAGAACGACTCATTTATTTTCAAAGCGAAGTTATATCTTTTATTTCTAATATGGTCATTGGACGTCATGTAATATATTCTAAACCCTTAATGAAAAGAAATTGTAAAATCAGTGATTAGTTTTAGAATACAATGGCAACGAAAATAATTCATGCCGATAAAATATGGGTAAAATTGTTGCTATGCAAAAGAATAACACAGCATTAGTGAACATTCTGAAATAATTGCTCATTGTTATTTGAGATATGCTGTACAAGATACACATATTAGTTGTCATAAATCACGCTATATAAGGTTGAACAAATTCATTAAATTTACAACATGTTGAATCCCTCTGTCGTTGGCGCGAACGCATACCCCTTAGTGATGTTCTTTACTTGCTTGGCAACTATATGTATAAGTCTATATCCAATGACGGAATTTATCAGAAGATCGGCGGTGACAATATTTGACCGTGAATAATAGAAAATACAACTGCAAATTCACTCTGAAGGCTTGAAATAACACCTCTCAGTTATTTTTGACTGACCCTCGTGTATATCAGATTTTATGGTCGAGGTTGATATAGTCATCGCGTCTTACTTGCCTATTAAGTAATGATTACAGTAATGTAGCGATGACTATATAAAAATGCATACATATGTTTAGAACACTTTTTGCAATAGTTTTATATGTACATTGTATTTTGTATTTTGCAATTATTGCTAAACAATTTTACTTTAAAAAGTAAAAGGCTAGACATTTAGTGGTTAGAATATGATAGAATAAAGTTTAGTTCCAATTGTGGGCCCTCTCGGGAATCAAAATCACACAATCACATATGTACAATGTACAAGAACAGAATGTTATGACCACAATTTTTTACTATCAATCACTTTTATTGAAAAATGGATTATTCCATCTCATTCATGGCATTTGTGTCACTATGAGTGGTGATCAACACATACGCGGAAAAATACTCTGAAATCTTTGTTACGTTACCAATACTGAAGAAAATTGGTCAGAAAATAGATTGGCGTATTACAAATACAAAACTATAAAAAACATTAAACTCAAGGTAAAAATTGATCGAAAAATTATACACCGGCCAACGTCATTGCGACGTCGTTACATATTACAGTATACATACTCATTCGTGGCACAATTCATCATGTATAACGCATTGAATGATTCTTCAAAAAATAGCTGTACAACAAGGTACACTTCATTGACCTGTCAACCGAAAATCAATATTTTTCCTTTGCAATTTTAATGTGAATTATAATAATTACTGCTGGAGAACATTAATATTGATGACGTAATTTGACGTTATTGGCGTTGCACAGCCCATGCGTATGTCGGCATTGATTTCACATGGCTATTTATAAGAGAATATGCAAAACCGACACCTGTTTTGTGTGCTATTTCATATAAGTTGCATTTTGCAATATTGACATTGGTATTTTATGTCATTTCATTCGCCACACGACTTTTCGTCTTTGTTTTCAGAGATAAAAATTAGGTCAGTTGGTCGAAACATAAATACAACCTTGCGTATGACATAAATACTTTATAATCAATGTCATCATGTAAGTTGGTCAGAATGTTTGTCCTCATGTGATCTAGGTCATGATTCAATATGGCTCATCTGGTGTAAGTTGCAAGAGTGATGTTTAAGACAATATGAAAATCTTGCATGTAATAATGGCTACATTTACTTGAATTCTGGTTATAAATGATAATTCAGTCATCATAATTTGTTAGGGGCCTGTATGTACTACTACGACTTGTGAGCGACCTATGGCCATCTTGTTAACCTATTTTTATCACACATCCTCATGTTTTAGCTCACCTGAGTACAAAGTTAAAAAAACCTGTACCTAAACTTTAACATTTGCATTTCCAAGACCAAAAGGGGTCATATTCTAACTAGTTGCTTGATATAGTTACCCACCAATGTGTATGGGGTGGGGTCGTGATGGAGAACAAGAATGCATAGCAATATGTGAATATTGAAAATATTAGAGATGAAAAAACCTGTACCTAAACTTTAACATTTGCACTAAGTTGAAAAAGGGGGCATAATTTCACCTAAATGCTTAATAGAGTTACCTACCCCTGTGTATGGGTTGGGGTCATGATGGTGAACAAGTATGCGAAGTATCAAAGCCATATGTCTATACACTATGAAGATATTAGAGGTTTAAAAGCCCAAACCTTAACTTAAACATTTGCACTATTTGCACTAAGTAGAAAAAGGGGGCATAATTTCAACAAAATGCCTGATAGAGTTACCTACTCCTGCATATGTGTTGGGGTCATGATGGCAAACAAGTATGCAAAGTATGAAAGTAATATCTCAAAGGACTTAGATAATATAAGAGGTTTACAAACCTGTACCTAAACTTTAACAAAAGGGTTACACCGACGCCGACACCGACACCGACACCGACGCCGACGCCGATGCCGACGCCGACGCTCGGGTGACTACAATAGCTCCCCTTATTCTACTAATAGTGGAGCTAAAAAGTATGAAGAAAAGAACATAAGTTCAACAAAGTGTTCAATCTTTATTGATTGAATAGCAAGAAACCGCACATTAAAGCATAAGAAGTGTGCTAACTGCTTCTTGTGAATTTAAAATTAGATAGATTGGCTAGCAACTTCATGTTCCTGTAGTCACATTTATTTAGCATATTTCAAGGTTGAAACAATATTTTTATGCTTTCTATATTATGCAAATCTAAGGTGACATAAGCAATTGGATGCAACAAATAAACAAGGAGATGCAACTCGTATAAGTCTGAAAATAAAGAGAGTCAACTAAAAACAATATTTAAGAACTCGTCCACAGTGGCAGTGGTAAAGAACTCATGAGAAAAGGAAGACAACTAATGGAAACAAGGGCCGAAACTCATTAATGTGGGAGATACTGTATGTTTGATAAAGTCCACAACTCAGAGACAATTGACACTTGGATACAACCAATTAAACAATGTGAAACATTTCAATAAACAAATGAGGGTACTCATACACACTGGAATACGATCATAATGAATGAGAGGGACATCACAAGCAAAAGGGGATAACTGAACGCCAATCTCATTCACAAACTTTCTTTAAGAGAGACAACTCGTAAAACTCATCAACAAAAAGAGGGAACAAAAATCAATGAGAAACAACTCGTCAACAATGGATGCCTACTCGTGAACAAGGGGAGATAATTCAGGTAAACAATAGAATACAACTCGTAAACAATAAACAATTGGGTACACAACATGAAGAATGGGAAACACTTCATAAACAGTTTCTTGAACTTACAAACATAGAGAGAGAAACGATCAAAATAATATAAGAAATGTTGTATTTCATTCTACATTGTAAGTCTTTTATGATATGTTTATACCTCTTCACCAACGAGTGCGCATACTTCTTATGAATATCTGGGGAATGGTCCCACTTCCCCGCAAAAGCCTTTTTCTATAGTTTTTGCGGGGTTGGTGGTTGTTCCATTTGTCCCCTGCGATAATATTTTGACCAGGGGAAGCTCCGGGGCACGCGAACACCGGGATCCATCAATTGTCAATTGTTCATAGCAATTGTTTAGGGGACAGTTACCTAATCATTGACAAACACACACCAGACCATTCCCGATGCCTAATCGTGTCATTTCTAATAAGACCGCTCATTCTTGGAGCGAGAGCGAGAGGTTGAAGCGAGAAGGTGACACAAATCTGTGTTCACATCATAACATATTATTATGAACGAACATAATATATTATGCAATGTCTTTGAAAATTTTATTCATTTTAGCTAGGTCATTGTGATACGAGCCGTGCGTCTGTCGTCAATTATTCATTCAAGCAACATCATCTGAAAACATGGGCTAATTGAAACATTATATTTGTGGTCATTTGTTAAATAACCTCATAACTTTGTGATCAATATGTCAACCAAATAAAAATAAACTTTAAAAATGTTTTCTCAGAAACCAATAGCTTATTGTTATAATCATTTGACTTTGATTTGATACATGATTTTTTTATATAAAAAAAATCAAATACTTTTTATTCGATCATACACATGGCTGGGAATGAGACTATATAGCTACAGTCAACTCTCGTTATCTCGAATTTCACGGGACCGTGGAAATAACTTAACGAAAATTCGAGATATAATTTTCGGCATCAAAGTTGCAAGTTTACTCATTTCTGTCATTTTACGGGTCGCTGCCATATTGCTACGTCGTAAGAACGATATAATCGTGAGAAATGCTTAACTTGCTATTTATGTACATGTATTTCTCTTTAATCATTATTTTTATAAACAATTGTTTGAGATGACATGTTAATTGATGTTTGGACGCAACTCGAATTTTTATCACAAAAAGTCATGTTTGTGCAAATTGTTGCAAAAATTACAGGTAAATCGAAGCTTTGATACTGGCGAGGCGTGAAAAACATTTGACACTAGTCGGAAACAATCAGAATTCGACCCGACTTCGAGTTGAACAATACAATTAACATGCGAATTAGTTATTTGGGACCAAATGAATAATTCGAGATAACGAAAAATTCGAGCCGAATTCGAGCCTTAACTTCGAGATAGGTCTCGAGATTTCATATAGACATAGAAGGAGAAAAATCGGGACTTAAAAAAAACTTCGATATAACGGAAAGTTCGATATAAGCGAGTTCGAGAGAACGAGAGTTGACTGTATATAAAAACAGAATACTTGTCAGATTTCAAATTAGTTTTACACACATGACCTCCTAATAAATGCTTTTAAATGATTTTATTTTGTCAAAAACAATTGTTACCAATGGGTATGACAGGTGTTTCCTCTGTTACTTACTGTATATAGATAAATAGGCTGTGTAAATAGGCCGTTTTGGTTTTACTTGATTATTAGTGCAACTTGAGCAATGGTATTCGGGTAAGCGATTTAAGACCACCACGACACTCTTGTTTTTCAATGTCCCTTTTACTTGAAATTCGTCAGTCAAATAATTATACAAATTGTATATATTTTATAAGAGTGATGAATTATATTGATATTGGCATTTCTTTTTCATATTCATATTAATTTGAATCTAATTCGTATTCGGCGATCAATTCTAAAGACCTACACTTAGTACATTTAAAAACGCACATTGAAGATTTTCTCTAACTTCGCGCGGGTTTATATGAAAATACATTTTTATACTAATTAATTTAAGGCTGATTGTGAAACAGGTTTTTTAAACTTATATTATTAACTCTCGACACCACATCCCTGATGTTATTCAACGCCACGGGGGGGGGGGGGTGAGAGTAGAGAAGCCAGTTTCCCTTTATTGCACTGAAAGGTTTTTTCACCTAATCGTTTCACGTTTGGGCAACATAGGCATTAAATTAGAACATTTATTTTTCTAAGCATTGTTTGGCAACTCTGAATATACGAGGGGCATTCTGAAAGTTCTGATCACAGAGTGATAACTTTGTATTTATTGGTCAGAATGTTTAAAAGTGAACATTTTCTGAAAGATCAATCTTTCAGCGAGACATTCAAAGCAAATCTATTATTGTAACTCTGGGAATTTTTATTCTATTGGTATTGAAACAATACATGGTTTTAGGTATTGACTGAAATATCTCTTGAATACGGGAGGGAACTGCGTTGTATTGGCACTATGTATATTTCAGCGCGCATTGCTGAAGCATCATTCTGGCTGATTGAAAAAAAGATATTATTTGAAGTATGCATAACAGTACTTTCGAATAACATTAAGTTATTAAAAACTTTGAGTTATTAATACATTAACAGAGATATATACAACCTAAATAGGAGACCATTTTACCACATATAGCCCGTAATTAATTCTAGACATATGATAGATTTTGGACAATCAGCTACTCTAAACAAGTCAATTTGTCTAGGTTTGAATGTGTATTTTCATTCGTGGGACGTTATAAATGTATTTTTCGTAAAGTTAAATTTTGGGAGCAAATTTTTGTCCTCTACATTTGATTTTAGAAAGTGGGTGGGGTAACGGGATACCCTTATACATGTAATAAAAAGGTCAATAATCCTTGTTGTTATGGTTTAATTAATTTTACGAACTTCAAATTCAGGAAATAGAATTAGTTTTGTTTTTCGAAACGCTATTTCGAGGATATGACATCATAAATCTAAAACACGTGTTTTAGGCCACGTGGTCATATTCTTTAAGCCGCTGTACTGATGAAATTATTAATATTTCAGAATTCGTATTTAGTGGGAATGAAAATAGCATATGTATGTACAATACCGGCCACACGTTTTATATTCTATTATAGATCTACGTCAAATATGCAGAAACAATCTCTCACGTGGTGACACGACAGGGTAGGCAGTACTCTCAAAAAACAGCAAAGCAGGGAAGGCACAATCGAACGCACATTTTGGTCTAATAAAATATAAGCGAGTAGTATGACCCTACAACTTTAGACATGATGTTTACGGTTGCAAACAAAAACATTGAAACAAATCAAATCGGACAGGGGGGAGGTGAGCATAAAAGGTACACAAATATAGTTTACTGAAAACATAAAAACAACACAGACCACAACTGCACGGCGCAATGTCCAACACAACTGAACGAGAAAATGAACTGACTGCTGAAAGTCCAAGTTTCAGCTGTCAAAAGCTCGAAAGTCCAAGTCTCAAATTGATAGCTTAGAATAAAGTTCGAAACTATAAGATAAAAGTGGATGCGGCACTCAACACAAACGGCAGTGCACAAAAGACAAAAGAAAATGACTAAGACCACAATTACAAGAACAACAACAGAACAACTACAAAAACACGACATCCCATTTCCACGACAGCCTACCACCACAGTAATAGGTCAAACATATCTGGAGATAAGAACGAAACTCAAGGACGACCAATCATCACAAGGA
The DNA here is from genome assembly GCA_947247005.1 of Spisula solida. Lineage (NCBI taxonomy): Eukaryota > Metazoa > Mollusca > Bivalvia > Venerida > Mactridae > Spisula > Spisula solida. The sequence continues at coordinate 48,174,479 of OX365944.1, read as the reverse complement.
CAACTCGCAAAGCAACACTCAACACAAACACACATATATGCCCTCGTATTCCGTGAATAGTAATTGAGATGGTGCGTAAAATTTGAGAATGAAGATGTCAGTATACATTTTCTTCTATTCCATACTTCACCTTTATATCGTAGATAAAGTGATTTGTATCTAACAATGTATGACTCTGATCATCTTTGTGTTACAATTTGGACATTACATATTTTGAAAACCATATAACCTAATAAAAAAGAAACAAAGCACCGGTGATATATTGATCCTTAACAACGAGGAAGGCGAATGAACTGACAGTACAATGAGCACCTACATGTGCTATGTGTCAGTAGTGTGCATTTTAGTTTTGTTTCAGGCATTTTCGGTATACTAGTATGAACTAATTAATAAAATGATGTGTTACATTGTCGTCTTGCCAACATACAGCGTTTCTTTATAATGCTTTTCGAAACATTTTTAAGATGGCAGTTTTTTCAATTACCAGCCACAGAGTTTATCAACATGTGAATACATGTCTATTGACATATCGTATACCCATCTGATGTAACAACGTTTTGTTGACATTGTCGTCTTAACACGCGTTATATAGACACCTAATGTGCAATTGTTAGACATTAGTATGTCAATGTGTCTGTGACGTGGGGGATAATTCTTGATTGGTTGCTAATCGGAACACCTCGTATCAGATTAGCAATATACATTGGAGAATATTTCCGGGAAAACAGCAACAGACGGAGACAGATCGAGTCAATGACACAGAGGTATACAATCTCTAAAATAGTATTGCTTACGCATACACAATTATGTATCTTTCCGGATAGAAAACAACATCACGCATGATACATTTGCAACATGCAGCATCATTTACCATATTTTAGATGTCGCCGTAGTGAAATCAAATTTACATAACCTTGTATTTGAGGACAGCTTTAACGTAAATTCGCTTTCTCAGTATACATATTTGATTAACTACAAGGATTTCATAAATATAGGACACCATAATACTATGCCTAATGTATCCAACAAACTTCAAGTTGAAGAAAAACAATTGAAAAAAGGCATGCAAGTATCGAGTATATTATATTATTTTGATTAAACACAAATACGGTCTAACAATGCATAGCATTAATTCTCGCAATGATTTAATGTCATTTCAACATATTTTAATTCAAACATTCTCTAGAGGTATAGTTCATTTACAAGAAGCCATTTGTCTCACTCATTCTCATACGTATAACAAGGTTGCCGAAAGCTCCATTATGTTGTTTTGTTTAATTGCTGATGTTTGTGTAATCCCTTATTCAGAAACGATTAAAATGAAGGCAGCACTCAACTTAACACAGAAAACATAAAATACAACACAGACCACGACTACACGGCGCAATACTCTCCAAAATCAACTGAACGAGGAAACGAAACTATGATTTAAAAAATCGGACACGGAAGGCAGCCCAGTCGTCAACAAGTCATAAGACCTAGTAACTGTATACATCTAGTAATTGTTTCAATGTACTGCCGGATGTCTGATGTCTGAGCTGTAATACATTTATAGTCCGTTTTATTAGGTCTGTCACTTGTATACAAACATTGCAATATCATAACATTGTATTTTTATTGTTTTAAACATTTCAATTGGAGAAAAAGGCAGTAAAAACATTACATAATTCACTAAGCTGCATACTTATACACATAATAGTACATTAATAAAAGAAATTGCAATGTTTACATACACAATGTTATGTAAACAAGTGACCGACCCTATTTATCGATTTATACATTATCACACATATTATACACTAATCAACACTCCGTGGTTAGGAAATTGTCATGCTATTATTGAAATAATTTGATTATGTCGTGCTTTTGGAGTTGAAATCAATCACGCACATGCACGCAAACACACACTTTATTTTGATCATTTACTTTCTGTTTATTCACCGAAGTTCTGTGTTTTAGCATCTGTTTTGGAGAGTATAATCGAAGGTCAAATACTTGTAGGGACCCGATCAAATGCGACCAGTTCGTGAGCCATTTCCTGAGAGTTTAATTTACAAATGAGACTTTTGCAACGATGGGTATTAATGTGTTAACAAAGCAGAATGTACTTATATATGTAGAAGTATGTTGGCGATGGGTAAACACGTTTGGAACAAAGTTGTAAGCAAATATGTGTTTTTCTGAATTTTCCCAAATGACACTCTCCAATACTCGCCACGTAAGAAAATGCAAAATAAATGATTATGTACATGACGAGACAATACAATTTATAAAGCTTAGAATGTAGAAAAAATAATTTGATTCGCAGTAAACTACAACCTTATCAATGATTGACATCACCAGTAACGATGATATGCAAAATATGCATATGTGTGTATGGAAACAATGTGCATTCAAACCGGGAAACTTATCTCTGTACAAAGCATTCGTTCAAGCAAGATTTCAGATTTTTTAACAACTAAACTGAAAGTGTTTTGTTTCTTTTAAAGCAAGGATTTTCTTTTATTCTTTACCATTATACGAAATTTGAATTCAAACGTTCACAATAAAAACAACATAAACATTGTAAGGAAAATCTGTTATCCAGGAGATCAGAATCAAAAGCAGTTATACGATTATAAAACACGCAGGTTAGTTACCATGCAAAATATGTACTGTCAGCTAATTTTTGGATTAGCTTTTTCAATTCGCTCCAACATATTCCAAAACAGAGTGTATAAACAGAGTTCACAGTCTTGAAATTTTGCCCATGGTATCATGAGGCATTATTTCACAGAGAACACTACACTTATTGTGATTATAATGATAAAAAGGTAGATATCCCTTTAACAAAGATCAATCATGCAGAAAAACCGCGTGTAGTTTCATGGAAGAAATTTAAGCATCACGACCGAAAACAGTCGTTATTATTCATTAACAAGAAAGGTGGCAGCCGTTTAAACGAAGTGTGATTGGAATGACACTGCGTGAAAATTAGCTCTTGAAATTAAATTACATTGAACCATTTGAAGACTGTGCGATGCTCAGGAGTTTTGTGGCCACACAAATATTGTTTTAAAGCCATTGAACTACTAGGCTAATTATGAAATCTTAGTAACTCAATCTAAATTATTAGAAAATGGTGCTAGGTCGGGTTTACGCTCAAAAACCGTCAACAGAAGTAGTTTTCAAATTTCAATAATCAAAAGCCATCAATTCTCATAATTCATCATTTGGACCTGGACCACTTTTACGTATATCATACATTGCCGTGTGTGGTGGTATCGGTATGGTGATAGTTTTATTTTAGCCGTATTTTCTTCAAAAATACGTTGTTTCAATATTTTCAGGACCTGTGTCTTAAAGGCTGTAGTTTAACGTGATGTAATTTGTTCTGTGTCATCGGATGTTAAAACGATTAACACAGTCTATGAATTTATTGAATGACTCTCGTGCCGATCGTTTGCGTGCCTTTCACGAACATTCGTCCCAAGTCGATCCGTTTTTAAAAAAAAAATAGTGACAACATATGTAGCTCTAGGGTTATATAATTTTCACTTTATTGGGGCCAAATTGACACATGAAAATAAGACGTTGTAGCGTTTTATTTTATTTTTGTCTAGTTCAGTTTTGTGTTAGTCATAGTAAGTGTGCCTTTGTTTTTCTTTTCGTGCTGGTTCTGTTGAGTGCTGCCTTTCCTGTTCGATTTGCTTTATCTGTTTACCCTATCCCTACCTATCCTATGTCAGTTATTTTAGGTTATGCATCATCTATATATGCTTATGAATCTGAAAGTGTATGTTCTGATAACGAAGGAGTCTCAGAAATATTTATAGTTTACATTGTCACAGTTGATAGCAACAACACAAGGACCAAGGATAAATTCCGTATTTAATTGGCCAATTAATGAGTCGAACGAAGTTACAGACAACCGTTTAGTTGAGAGATTTTATCCGTTATTATGTAACCTCGGTTCATTACCTTAATCAGGAAGAGAAATTTACACAACTCTCCTAATGAAATATTGGAGGAACTAAATGGAATATATTTCCGTGTTTTATTCATCTTCTTCAACCGTAATTGACGGTTAACAGCAGATTGAACATTTCCATTCCAAAAATATAATACAAAAATCGGAGAGGGAAGCAGAGCATAGATAACATAAATAGCACAGTCCCGAATCACACGGCACAATGCCTAACATATAACTGAACTAGAAAATAAGCATCATGCAATACAGTACATTACTAGAGTACGAGAGAACATACGTATAAGCTACAATAAAGCTATATAAGAAAATGTTTACAGATCATGGAGCTTTAATCATATTCTGGTAAAACAAGGATTCCAATGTGTTGAGAGAGCAGATTCTCTCTGCTTTGATGAAAGTAGATTAGTGATTTTTTATTCCTTACTATGTAGGCTGCAGTTAAGATTCATAGCGACAAAATATAGTGAATAGTTTAACCCAAAAAATGTAGCATCGTACAGATAGTATGTGAGAGGAAAAGAAAAAGGAAGAATAAAATTAAGTTTTATTTTCTTAAAATGTATATGATATTCATTATGCATTTCATTATACACCAAATGTGTAAATTATTGTAACATAAGTTGAATATTGAATTTGCCTACATCGCACGCTTTAGTTCAATGTTTTCTAGAATCTCAGACAATTACATGACTTAACTATGGCATGCCGGACGTTTTGTTCGTATATATATATGCAGTTTACACATGTCTTAAGTAGTTTTGGCAATATCTGTATACTAGTACAATGTAGATAATTTACGCAAATAGAATGAAGAAATGCAATGATTTAGATTGTAAAAAAAAAAATCAAAAAAGGGTTGAGATTTTTTAAAACTATTAGTATTTTTGTGAGTTAATGTTGCACACACACTCACACACTACCCTGCATTTAATACTTATCTTTTATATGTAATACGTGTATTTGAGCTAATTTCAGAAACAAATGTTGAAAAATTTAATACATTAGATGTCAAAGTTTAGCAAGTATTTTATATAGATAAATTAAAAAAGTCTGGAATAGGTTATGTTACTGTTTTACACTTATATCTTTATCTTAATTACAGTGTTCATAATAAAATGAAATAAATAAAACTTGTATATGTTATTTCAACAATTTGAATAAAATATTTCACTGACATTATAAGGCCTAGCTAGCTGCTACTTTGTGATGAATTCATAACAAACTAGTTCGAAGATTTTTCAAATGATTATAATACATGTAGAATAAAACATAAAACATATTTAAAAAAACAAACATGTTTTATAATGTATATTTGATCCATGAATTTCTTTTATATTTAACCTAAACAGATATCACGGGGGGGTGGGCGTTCTTTGGGGGTGTCCTGACCACTATCAATAATTTATAGGGGCATTTTGATATTTTGCACGTTCTGACTTGGGGGCGTGATCAAAATGGACAAGAACCCCCTCTGATCTACTCCAAAACCTCGACACCCCATTACACAGCATACCGACTCTACCGGTCAAACATAACTAAAGTAATGGTCAGCAGACAACAAGGAATCATAAAGACGACCACATATCATCATGGCAATCCTTACAGCAGCACCCAACAGAAACATTGTACATGTCATTTTCATTCTCGTTCACCAGAGTATTCTTCACCAGTGATAGTCTCGGAACTTGACTAACTACTGATGTATGAGGATGACCATTTTGGAATTAAAGAAGCAATCAAATGCTGGTTTTTAAAGTTTCAAAAGTGCACGTTTCAACGGCAAGCTTTAAAATGAACAGTTAACGAAAATGTTCAGTGAAAAGATTTATTCGTTCAACATTTGCTTAATGCCTTTAAAATCTTAAAGATAATACATTTTGTCATAATAATTGCTGAAAGCGAAATCAATCAAATTCTTACAAAATTCGACATATGAACCACTTTTCAATTGTTATTTTCTAGATAACGGAGACATTAATTTCCCCAAGACAACTTGTTACTATTTTCAGATTTTGAGTTTATCTGGTCAGAACCAATAAACGATACGTTTAATAGCAGACAGGTCATTTATTCGACACTCATCATCATAAAAATAGAATTACTGTCAGGCCTCAGACAGGGTATTGTCGTATAGAATAGAAACTAATTTCCATGGTATTATAAAGTATTACGGAAGAACATATATTCGTCCTTTAATAGGGAAAGTAACAACTCCAAATACAGATCATGATAAATGCATCAGTTCTGTACCTGAATCAAATATACTTGAAGGGACATCTATTTGTTTACATTTCGGACAAAGGAACATAAATAACAAAACAATTTTATTTTTGGATTATCCAATACACTTGCGAAGGCTATCTCCTTTGGGTGTTACACGGCATAAGGCTCGACACATAACTGAAAGAGAAAATGAATTGCTCAAGCCCTAGCTGTCAAAAAAGCTGAATGACCTAGTTTCAGCAATGATAAGACTGAATATCCAAGCTGAATGACATAGTTTCAACAGTACAGGTTGAAATGACTAGTTTTAACTGTCTGAAGACCTAAACAGTTAAGGAATAACAATAATAAAAAGCAGAATGCCCTAGTTTCATGATCTAGTTGTATTGGTGAATATGGATGGTACGTTCTGTGTATATCTTGTGTGTGGGTGACTAGGCGCTGTCACTGTTTCCCTATGGTTTTGAATTGTCTGTACATTACAGTATTAAATAAACAGACAGACAATACACAAAACGAATCTCAAGTTGAGGCAGTACAGAAGGGGAAGGGACATACTCAATACTAGGTAGTAAAATATCACGTTTGGAACATCCCCCGCATCTGACAATTTCTGAAACTCACCACCCGTGTTCTGAAATGTCAGTTATTCAATTTTGTCTCTTCATTGATAATCTGTATTCTTGAATCATTACATTGTCACAAATATTTCCTGGGCGACATAGTCCATGAAACCAATATCTACAAGAGAAGACAGAAGTATGAAAGCTGTTTAATGGTGACATCGATAAACCAACCATTCAGTGCAAATATTTCCAATTTCTCGCTATTGAAAACATCGGACGCAGGACAATTAATGAACGAATACCGAGAGATTCTGATTTCATTGGATACAACAACATTTTGAATTGGATGTCTAGTGTACAAGTTCTATAACTTCGTTGGGATTTATTTATTTAGTCGGAGATAATGCACAGCTTGGATTAGTGAATGGCAGATTGCCACGATATTATGAATCTTGAAGGCAACGATGTTAGGTGTATATAAAAGGTTGGAGTTTTTATGGATTCTGGTTTTTGTTATTGTCGAACAGATTCATCTTGGAAACTGTAAAAGAGTAAGTGAATTAAATTTCAATTTAATTGTAATTAAGAAGTAACTATAACTTTATAACGCGTGTGCGTGATGATTATGTCTGTTTACACAAGATCATAAAATGCACTAATTAATGAATTCAGCGTTACTAGTACATGTACCAGCATTTGATTAATAATGGACGGATTGTTAACATGTTTCTCTAATTTGTAAAGTTGATACTAAATCAAAATATTCTATTTAATACAAAATAAATATGTAGAGTCTTATTTTCTTTCAACACAAAATTATGTTTATTTTTATCGCTAAATAGTCTGTGCTTGAACCATATACGTATACTAAGCAAAACTTCTAACCGAACACTTAGGTTATTGTTTAATATATTTGATATTAGTGGTAGGAATTTTATAAAAAATGGTCGAAAGTATTAACAATATGTCGGAACGCAGTAGTAAAAATTTCATTTAATTATTTTATTTGCATCATGGATAAAACATATATTTAGTTACACAACCAACCAAGATGAAAGTCACAAAATGTACACTGAGCGGCTTTGAATACGCAACCCTAATGAAATCAAGATAACTTTTTTGTTTATGAATATTTTTGGTCGAAATTTTGTTTGTGTGATATTGTCTGTCCAGGAAGTGTAACCCGATATTTTGTTTTCTCTAAAAGATGTACAGCGGTGCATTGAACCATGAAACGGCAGAAAAACGAAAAATGTATTAGGAATTGACTGTTAGAGGCAAACTATTTTTTATTGGGTTTATTGTAATTTTCGATCGATCGACACATTCAAATAACATAAAATAAACATAAACATGGTGGTTGTTGACCTTAAAAGTTGTTTTAAGCATTATTTTGTAGATTACCTTACTTTTTGATAGTGGAGGGTATGGGTTACCTCCCCTCCACTAATTTAAAAACTTACGAATTTCTTTAACATACTGATAATGACTCTTAAATCATGTTCCTAATCCCCGTTTTAAGATAGATATTGTTTTCATTTGATCCAGGGACTGTGACAGACTGGACTGTGACTGAAAATTGAGTTTAGTCATATCGAACGTGTGTGCTTACGACACCATTCCGCTATACATATAATTGACAATTTCAATAGGGTTCTCTCTTATCACAATTTATCCTGTGGCTGTTATTTCCTTGGTTTTAGTCATTCCATGAAATAATGCGTGCGTAAGTCTAATGAGACTAATCGGACATTATTGATATTTTGTCATTATAATTACAATCAGTGCTGAATTACTATTATCTTTTCGAACAGTTCTGTGAGATGCTGAGCCAAACTGCCATGGACAACTGGCTGTCTGTGAATTCTGCTAAAAATCTCGTGTGTTTTGAGCAGTTATTATACTCAATAATTGTGTTCTCACGAATGGAAATAAATGACCTTACAATTAGCTGCCAAGATGTTTTTGGTTGCGCATATCACTTGCATGGTAACTTGTTGTTTTAAATTTCCATAACTGCATGTGATTCTGCTTTTCCCGATGACAGATTTCCCTTCCATTAAACGTTTGTGTTGTTTTTATTGTGGAATGCATTATAATTCGGTGTATATTTTTAAAAAATAATAAAAGGAAACAATTTATCGCATTTATACGAACCAAAAAAAACTACAACTGAACGATGAACAAAGAAAACACACTGTTTAATTAGGTGCGAATACATTTTAACTCTTAATCGAATGAAATGCATTATTTTAAGAAACACCTTTTCAAAGTGATTTGTTTTCAAAACCGTACACGTGAATCGAATTAATTATTTTCATTGGTAACGTCAAGAGTTCCCGATTTGTTTCTAAACAGTTGCATAACTATATTGCATAGCATCGTAATTTCTGACTATAAACATTAAAGTTTGTCGAGAATTCAATTAGTTTTCTGCATAATGTACGTATGCCTTATCGGTTCTTCATCTTATATGTATTATCTAATCAATTACTAGTATGAAAGTTGTATCTCAATTGGCTGAAAGGTGAAGGTAATTGGGCAGTGTCATTGGGAAAAATGATAAATTTTCTTACAATTTCCTCCATACCTCCTTATGCCTAACACAATTCATACTAAAATGTAATAATAGACAGGGAGAGCAGAGATAACAGAACAACACAGCAAGAAAGGTTCAGTGTTCAAATTGCATCGGCCCAAAATTTCAACATTTTTAGTTTAGAATTTTAAAAGTAATGGTGTCCCGGATAGATGGATGTCGAAAATAGAAAAGGTAGATAGAACATGCAGCCGTATTATGTTTATTGTCACTGTTGCAGACAGGCTTGTATGTTTTGCATGCGCGATGTTCTTGCGTATAAACGTATGTTCGATGTCACAATATTTATGGAGTTTTTATTTATATATTTTAGTATCGTTACTGCTCAGAAGGATGTTGTCCCGAGGAGTACTGTGCTTACCATTTGATATGTTATCCTAAGATTGTGTGTACATACGGCTGCCCTGATGGTACGTGTGAGAAAGGTATATGTATGCCACCACAGCCATGTAACAAGAACACTAGATGTGGCTTTGCCTTTACGTGTAGCATGAATTACAACCTGGGATATACTACATGTCAGTATAACTTAGATATCGGCAAGACATTGTGTATGGACAAGTATGGACATTCACTGGTCAAACAGCTGACGTAACACTGGTATGCAGAATGTTATAACGAATGATAATTCATATATGACAATGTAGTAACACCTTTACAAAAATAAGATCACCAACGTTATAAAGATGAGAAGGACCCAGTTGTTAGTTGTTTTATTGAGATGGTATTTAAATGATGTTTACTTTTTGCGTCAGCAGTCGCTTAGTAAAGGCATTGACTTTCCTTATGCAAGAAAATGACATATTACTGTGTGCATTTATGACGTTATTGTACAATCACATTACTTCTATATGCTTGAACATTTAAGACATGTGATCTCTGCTTATTTTTAAGTAGTACATGTTATAGTATTTACTTGCTACAAAAAATAATTTCGTTGTTAATAAAAAAGTTATGAATTAAAGGACACGAATTTATCGCGGAGAATCTCATTTGTGTGATAAAAACATATTAAAATTGAACAAAAGTCATTAAAATTCGTCCTCAGTTAATTATTTACATAATTAAAATGGTTGTAGTTTTTCACGTACATTACATTAACTATTGTATGGTGTCACGTGCACGACATTTTGCAGTCCCTTACATATTAAGGTTCCCTACCATATTTCATCACGTACATTGCATTCTCATGTTATTTATGTATTCATTCGAGTTTTGTTAATTTATCAAATATATGTGGTCTGAACTCCAATTCCGAACATCTATTTTAGATGTTAACCGAAAGTAGGGAATTCCGTGACGTTTAATTACGACAAAAGTCTTCCAATGTAGATATCTGAATAGAATCTGAGATCTAGTCACCTTGATTCTTCAATCTTCCCGGTTTATAGCAAAAGATTCTCTGGGGTTCCAACTAGTTCACCTCTAGTTGGGTTGGTACACTGAAAAAGCAGAATATTGAAACAATAACAAGATGCATATTTTGCAATGTTCAGTTGAAGTCTCTGAAAATATCACATTTCAACCAGCCTGATAAAGTGTGTGATTACGTGCATGTGCGTGTTAATTTGGTCTCATGGGTAATGCCTTCCAAAAGCACGACATAATCAAATTATTCCAATATTGGCATGACAAAGTCCTAACCACGGAGTGTAAAATATGTGTGATAACGTGCATGTATTGCCGCAGAGACACCTAGTAGAATATTGACGCTTAGTTTGCATACTTCGGATACTAGTATAATATCGAGCATGTAATATATCATTTATACGATACAAGATAATTCAGATTATAAGTACTGTAAAAATTTCGATTCGCTAATTACACTTCTAGGATTTTGTTGGTCAGAGCGCAAGAACATAACATTCTTGTATGTCCCTTTATGAACGTCAGATTTTGATATTCATTACTTACATACTTACAACAGATACAATTACAATGGGCTTGAATACTACTGTATATTAGTCACACTTTAACAAGTCAAAACTTATATTGAGAAGTTTGAATACGATTAAAGAAGAACGTTCTGAATGCTTACGTGTCAGTCAATGACAAGAGCTAATCAGACCGTAGTAATAGACTCTGTCATACATCGATATTTTACTTATTGATATGTACAGCAAAACCGCTACAGTGTGGACTTTTCCTGAGCTACAATATCAGTATATTTCATTCCAGTACTTCTATAGAGCAACAACTTTTCATGTACATGTACACTATACTCTCGAAGACTTTATATACGTTTCATTGCATATTGACTTGATTCGTATATTGAACCTTATTTGAACATATTTGTCCATTGGGTGTTGTTTTTAAATTGCAAGACTTTTCTGGAAGAAAATCAAATTTATCATTTCCATCAGTGACTGTGTGTATTTTTACAATTACGGATTTCTTAGAATTCTTGGTGGCACATATATGATATGTTTGCTTCATTCTTGGTTAATGATAGTGAGCGTATGTTCCACGCTTTGTTAGACTACGTAAAAACTTCTTTTGAAAGTACTGGAGGTATAACTTTAATATGTTCATGGCATTTAAAATAAGATGACGTTTTTGGCACCACGTAATGAACATGGTATCTAGTGGATACAAATGTTGTTAACTTCAAGAATTTTATTCCAAATGAAGTGAACATGGGATAAACTCGAGCTTGTACGAGCAACTAACAGTCCAACTTTTAATATTGCAGCTCTGAGACCAATACCCTCTTTTATATCAATGTTCTGTTTGATTGTTGTTGACTTTTAGATGCTATTGACCTACTTTGAAACATTTAATAAAAGTGTTACAATGCTAAAAGACACCTTACGATGTCCTTTTATCTCAAAAAGTTCATCATGTATAAATTTATCTCTCAAATTAAGTTTAGACATTTCTTTGATATAAGGCATAATTTCAGTCAATTTGACGATACGTATTTCGAACGTTTTTTAGCTTAGTATAAATTAGCAAGTGTTTATTCAACTTACATTATGACCAAACTAATTCATGGATTTCAATCAAATGTTACCAAAGTGCTGACAATGGTCTAATTGGTACACATGCGAAGTTTGAAGCACGAAACCCCTACAAATACCATGATATGCATGGAATTGCATTTCTTTTCAACATCCTTCGTATCCATGTCATTGCAGTTAAAATAATTGCTGTAGCATTACATTTGATGTTATGGCAATTGAATAGGGCAGTTGATTTGGATAACATTGTTGTCTGTGTATAGTTTGAATAGAACATTGCACGGAGCACACAATTACCGGGGATGAAATGCTAGCATAACAATGGCGCATTGATTGCTATGTTTCTCCTTCCTAGAACAGAACTGTCTATACGTGGTCCTACCGTATCTGCCCAAGTACAGATAACTTTAAAATGACAAAAAAGATCCAGAGATTTATGTATAATCATAAATAAATGACACGAAGTTATCGATAATGTATTTATGGACATACTGGTCTGTGCATAAAAACATTTTGTTTTGAGCACTAAATCCTCCTAACATTTGAGAGTTGATGTGCATAATTCATCAGTCTAGTTCCTGGCGTACTTGTAATCCTCTAATGTAGTGTAAGACACGTCATATGTTTTAATCGATTAATCGTACAACGTACACCGATGGATAGTTCTGCAGTCACGCTTGTGCTAATGCATATGGTGACAGGTTATCTCTCATTTAATATTTGAATACATTTTATACTTAAGAAATAGTTCACATCACTTCAGGCCCTATTGCATTATAAGGACTGGCTAGTCAGCTCAAGTTGTATATATGGACCGAGGAGGAGCTGAGGTCCATATACACCATGCGGGCTGAGAAGCCAGTCTATATAATGCCATACTCAGTAGGGCCTGAAGTGATGTGAACTATTTCTTATATTATATCGAACATTCAATTTCGACATAATATTTTTCTTACTAATAGAAAACATTAAATTCATTTGGTTTTAATTTGTTAACTACATATCATTATGGGGAGACCTAGCATATTCCTGTGTATTCACCAAAATAACTCAGAAATGTGGAAATGTTTTTTTAGAATATTTATTCGAAACGTTCATACACTCGTAGCAAATGATCCAACCAAGAAAATGAATACCCACATGTAATGTTTCGGTTCAATAATAAAAAAGATTTTGTAACTAGGAATTCAGGCATTCAGTTTTTTTGTTAATGAAACTAATTCATTATGCTTTTTCGCCAGCTTGGAATTGAGCGGATCCTTACTGGGTTAGTTGTGCATTGTGCCTTGTATGTGCTTTATCTTTAAGTTGAATGCTGCCTTCCCTGTCTAACTTAATATTATCTTTTTTTCATAAAATCATTCTATGCCACTACCATAGTTACCTGTCGGTTCATATATTTTTGCCGGTCCATATATTATAACATATATATATAGTTTATTCAAGAAAAAGGCAAATATGCCTATCATTCTACAAATATATACAATTCCACATATTTTACAATGGTTAATGGTGACATTATTAGCATATTCAGGTATAATTGTATCAAATATATTGATATAATAATAAGCAATATAATCAATTTGTAAGTTTTAACTTTATCATGCAACATAATCGGTTTAAATGTATGGTACATATATACACTCCTACTGTAATTGTAGTTAATCAATGAACACATATACATATATTATATGGACCGACTGCTGTATTTGGAACATGAACATTCGTCACTCTATCGCTGGTATATTGACTGATTGGAATAACAAAGAAACAGTTGAATGAAAGTAGGGTGAGGCATAATATACGTACATATTCTTGACAATTTGTCAGGTGTTGTCTTCACATCTACATGTTAATATAAAGTCATGTTCTTTCTAATTTATTTTACTTTTGGAAATGAAACTTATAATTAAGCGATTTATATTTACCAATACCATACCAAGGAGAAATCTAAGCCAGTTTGCTGGCTAATTGGCGAAATTGTCTCCTTGATAAAAGCCGCTATCGGTCTTATTGAAATATAGCCATATTTAATAACATATCTTCTCGTATTAGCCTGACATAACCTAGCAATTTCTTTAAGTTGACGTTATAATTATGCAATTATTGCACTTTCGTTCAAAATAAGATTTAATTAAATAGACTATGATCGCTTTCTTAAGCGTATCACAAGAAATGAGTTGCCCGATTCACATTAATTGCGTCTGAACAAAATACAACATTTCAAGCGTTTTGTGCATGGTCCCTATAAATGATACCGTCATAGGTTTGTACCCATGGCACAACAATTGGTACGTTATTGAAGTATGTTTTAGGAACTAGAATGTTCGTTTGGTGTTTTATGCTGCCCTAGACCACAAACGATTATATTCACAGATATAAATGATATTACATACTGCTTCGTGACATTTCCCTATCTAGGGAGATATTAGGCACATATATACGTTACACACAACAATTTAATGGTTGATTATCTCGGCGTTAGACAGTCTGACTTCAAATGTGTCGTTGTTTTCCGGACATATAACATACGATAGAAATACATGTGGTGTTCCAATAAGCAGTCATTTAAGCATTATTCTTCAGATCACAGACACATTGACATATAGTGGTGTAAATATTGCACATTACGTGTGTATCAACTCAACTGAAGACGAATGATTTACTAAATGTTCTACTGAGATGAATGTACATTTGTATCATTTTTCATAAAGTTGATCGATAATGTACAACCTTAAACGTGTTTTTTCGGAATACCATTATTATTATGAATTAATGTCTGCATACAAATCTCGACAGTACATCACATCAATTCGTTTTATAGCATACCAAAACATACAACCGAAACTGAAATACGTAAATCAGAGGTAGATATGACTGACGAATATAAGTACAATGTATTGGAACTAAATAGACCAAGGGTTGATATCTGAGACTGGAATGATTATATTCTTTAGAGACACTAATTACGTCCGTTTGTCCTCCACATGTTGAAAAGTTGCCACTTTTTTAGGAAGAACAATTTAGTAGATTAATCTTTCCAAAAATTTTTAAATTCAAAGATAAAATATTAAAACGAACAGGAAAGGAAGCAGTGGACACTCAGTAGAATCAATGTCAGATACGCCCGAGGAGTAAAACATTTATAATACTGCATTATACAATTACCGCCAGCGATGAGTAGAGTTCTAAACTTCACCAGGCAAATCGAGGTCCGGTATCTAGTTTGGACAGGTTATATTTACAGTCCCTGTCTGATTTAATATAATCTTTTTGGTTCATTTGTCTTTGAAGAATAGCAATTATGTATTGAGAAAGAGTCAGCAGACTACAAGGACTCATAATGATGACCACATATCACATGGGAAATAATTAAAGCCGCACCCAACAGAACAGTGTTTGTGCCACTAATTGAAATGAAGAGTTAACAAAAATATAGTGACAAAATTATTTGCTTATCGTCATTCAAATCTTGGTAACTATAAGTTTTGTCGAACTAATTGCCGAAAGCCAAACCAATACATTTCTGACACAATTCGACATATAAACCAAGTTTCAATCGCTATTTTCTAGATTACGGAGACATTAATTTCACCAAGACAACTTGTTCCTATTTTCAGATGTTGAGATAATCTAGTCAGAACCAATAGACGCTACGCTTAATAGCAGACAGGTCATTTATTCGACAAATACCGCCATAAAAAAAGAATTACTGTCAGGCATCAGACAGGTCATTTTCATGTAAAATAGAAACTAATTTCCATGGTATTAAAGAGTATTAAGGAAGAGCTTAGCGCTCTTTAAAAGGGAATGTATCAATTCCAAATACAGATCACACCGATGCACCAGTCTGATTACTCTGTAAAGGAACAAGGACATCATGTTTGGGAAAGTGTGAACAAGGGAAGTATATTTTTCTAATCATTCAAATATACTTTAAATGACAACAATGGATTGACATTCATACACAAAAGCAAATTACCACGGACAAAAAGGACACAAACACGAATAATAATAATAACAACAATGACAATAAAAATGAATCATGATAATAATAACTTATAAATATGTAGATAAGGAAGCAAACGCTTTCTTGTGGTTAGCTGGTAATAAAACATGTTTACGTAAAAAAATATCAAACCGTCATACAATACAAAAACTTATCTCAAGTCAAGGAACTAAAAAGGGGAAGGTTGTATTCAATACGGTGTTGAGCACTATCACGTTTACTAGTTTATTCAGTTGCATCTTTTTAGTTATACTGATATAGTTGTGATGCTAGTATCCCCCTGCACCTCGCCATTTCGCGTTTCTATAAATGAACGTACAAGTAACATCCGTCTTCTGTATTATCATTTTTAAAATTTATACTTTGTGCTCCATTTCTTTAACGGAATCATTACGATTCCACAAAATATCATGGGAACCAAATATCTATAAGAGAAGAAAGGAGTTTCAAAGCTGTATAATGTTGACATCAATAAACAAACCATTCAGTGCGAATATTTCCTATTTCTGGCTGTTGAAAACACCGGACGCAGGACAATTAAATGAACGAATACAGAGAGATTCTGATTTCATTGGATACACCACAATTTAAAGTAGATGTCACGTGTACTAGCTCTATTACTTTGTTGGGGCGTATTTATTTTGAAGATGATACAAAGTTTGGATTAGTGAATGGTGAATTGCTTCGATATTATGAATCTTGTAGGCCATGATGTTAGGTGTTTATAAGAGAGCGAAGGTTTTATGGATTTTAGTTTTCATTATTGCCGAACATATTCATATTGGAAAATGTAAAAGGGTAAGTTAATTGAATTATAATTCAATTGTAATTAAATAGAAACAAATATCAACAAATATGATAAATATATATCCAGACGAAATTATTATATTTCGTATTTATCATACGAGTTGTGTTTCATTTAATTATTATGAAGCCAGTGAAGATTTTCTGATTAAACCTTAAACTTATTCTTTTTGTAAGTCTTCGCTTCAGTATTTTGTCGCTGGACATGGTTTATATGGAAGTTAGAAAGTGTGCGTGTACAATTGAGTTTGATTTCAAGAGCTTGATTGATTTCGTGCAATTCTGATCTAAAATATAATTCATGCGTCGCCTTAAAGATGGTCACCTATTTGTTAATGAATACTTCCTCGTGTCGTTTTTAGTTCTTCTATGAATTAAGCCTTTTGGCGTGATTATTACTAATGAGCAATTATTGCTATTTTATCATTATAATTGCAATTAATGTCAAATTTTTATTATCTTTTCAAAACTTTTTTGTGAAATAATGTGTATTCTAAAATTATCGTGGTCTCGTTCGCATTGAGTAGTTGTTATATCTGTATTTAATAAATTTGTTCGACCGAATGGAAATAATAATCTAATAATTAGCTGACATGACGTATTTTGCATATTATCGCAATTGCTGACTCTTGTAATTAAAGTTCGCTGAGAATCAAATTAGTGTTCTGCGTAAGGTATTGTCTAATTATATAACTAATCGTTATCTTATATCGAACATCTTATCATATATGCTTTATTTAATTAATAACTAGTATACAACAAGTTACTCATGTGACACAAAGGTGCAGATAATTGGGCAGTGTCAATGGGAAAATTAGTCAAAGTCGTTTTCCCCTATTACGACTTGCCTTCAAATATATTTATGCCTAAGCAATTTCTATCAAAACGAGGGTGACGTTGAATGAAAGCATCATCAACAGAAACAAAACCGCACGAAAGTCACGGTGAACCAATGGTATGGACACAAAGTTCCAATTATAGCAGTTAAGGACTTTAAAGTGTTGGAGATAGAAGGCTTTCAATAACGAAACAGTTAGGTAGTTGGTGACACGGTATTATGAAGAATTCACAGATGTCAATGATTGTGTATTTTGCATGCGAGATGTGCTTGTCATACAGATATATTCATAACATACGTCACACTTTTCAAATATGTTTGATACGGTTGAATATAACCTTAAACAGTTTACTCATCCAAAACACATGCATGGTAAAGCTTAAAGCTGTCAATTTATATCGATACAATTTGCTGAGACAATTTTTGCAACCTCTTGCGCCTTTTATTAAGTTAGTTAATCATGACTAGGATAAATCTCTAGCATTGTTGTGATGGTTATAATTAGAGATTTGTGAAGGTAATAATTGGAGAATGGCTTTCGGAACTATTTAAATGTTGTGGCCTTAAAGTATGCTTTGAAATGACGTCTTGGAAATCACAAATCTTTTTATGATACCATTATGTCAACAGCATTTATGCTGAAAACATCAGTTTAAACTATATCATATTAGCTTTCACATGATAAAAGATATGTCTTGAAATTATGCCATTCAGCTAGGGCATTCAGCTAGGCCATTCAGCGTTTTGATTGTTGAAACTAGTTCATTCAGCTTTTCGACAGCTGGGACTTTGGGCAATTCCTTTTACCGTTCATTATGTTTTCGATGCTCGGCTGGTTAAGTTGAGTGATGCATTTCCTGTCCGACTTCATAGTATCTTTTTGTACAGGAAAGAATGGCTATGATAGTTTGAAACGGGGACAGATATTATGAATCATACAATCATGCTATACGAACGTATGTTACACTGTACATTATTATATATATTTCAGTATCGTTACTGCTCAGAAGGATGTTGTCCCGAGGAGTACTGTGCTTACCATTTGATATGTTACCCTAAGATTGTGTGTACATATGGCTGCCCTGATGGTACGTGTGAGAAAGGTATATGTATGCCACCACAACAATGTAACAAGAACACTAGATGTGGTTTTGCCTTAACGTGTAGCATGAATTACAACCTGGGATACACTACATGTCAATATAACTTAGATATCGGCAAGACATTGTGTATGGACAAGTACGGACATTCATTGGTCAAACAGCTGACCTAACACTCGTATGCAGAATGTCGTAACGAATGATAATTCATATATGACAATGCAGTAACTCTTAAACAAAAATAAGATTGCCATCGATATGAAGATGAGAAAAAATAGTTAGTCTTATTAGAGTGGTAGTATTTAAGTGATATTTTCTGTACCGTGTCAACATTCGCATAGAAAATACATTAAACTTTCCTTATGCAAGAAAATGACATACTGCGAACATTCATGACATTATTATACAAAATATACCAATCTCATTACTCATATATGCTTGAACATTTAAAGCAGGTAATATCTGCTAGTTTTTAAGCAGTACATGTTAACTTATATACATGCTATTAAATTATTTATTTTCGTGGCTGATGAAAAGGTCGACTGGGAAAATTCAAACATTTTAAGAAAAACATGTTAAATAAAGGACACCAGTTAATCGTGGGGAACTTTATTCCGGACCCCGTTTCATCCACCATGAAAGCAAAGACTTAATTAGATACCATTTCGGGTATTTGACGAAAACCATGGAAATAGGTCCTCAGTTAATGATTTATAGTAGTAATTCATCGATATCATATGAAGTCACGTGCATTACATTAATTGTTGTATGGTTTCACGTGCACGACATGTTATTGTCACTTACAAATTACGTTCTCTACCATATTATATCACGTACATTCAATCTCACGTTATTTATGCTTTTATTCGGGTCAGTAATTTAATAAAAACATATGGCTTGAACTCGAATTCTGAAGGTCTATTTTTAGATGTTAAAACTAAAATTGAGACGTTCTCATATGACGAATGTCTTCAAATGTAGATATATGAATTAAGTATACTGTTTCTTTTGAACTGTATGTACCAAATAAAAACAGTTTCTTTTTCGTGTTTAAATAATAGCATAAATGCACTGTTATCTAAATTTTATACTACATGTTGAAATTATGCTACTATTTAGACTATAAAAGTTAATGCCAATTAGTTGAAACTAGAAACATATAAACCAACAATAAAAAACATTCATGTTGAAAATATGTCTATCATATCAAGTGTTAAAAATTGGAATAAAATACCCATATTTTAAAACAGTTACATTTATTAAGTACAACCTATTAGCTGTGGTTTAATGATATAGTAAATACATGTTCTAACCGGCCGCATTTGATCGGGTCCCTACTAGTATTCGACCTACGATTGTGCACCCAAAACATATCGCTGGCTTAGAATTAGAAGGCCGTAAGTACAAAATCAACATTTTGAGAAAACAAGAATACACTGTCTGAAACAACTACTCTTTGCTTATTGAAAAACAAGTCTGTTGAACTTCAATTTTGTCAACATGTCCGCTCATCAGAAGCGCCCTAAAAAGCAGATTGCAAATATGCATGAGTCTTAAAAGGTCATAAATAGTACTTACGACTTTAAATTCTAAGCAAGCGATATATACGAACAAAACACAACTACGGTTGGTGAATACATTCGATACAGTTGTTTCAAATAAAGAGTGTGATTGCATGCATGTGCTTGTATGATTTCGCCTCGATGATATCGCCTTCTAAAAGCACGACATAATCAAATTATTTCAATATTGGCATGACAATTTCCTAACCACGGAGTGTTGATTAACCTGCACGAAATACAGCAGGGACTCCTAGCAAGATATTGACGCGTATTTTGCATACTTCAAATAAAACCTCGATCATGTCATATATCATTTTCCTAGATACATGGGAATTAAGAGTATATGTTCTTTTAAAATTTCTCATTGCACTCATAGGAATTTGTTTGTCAGAATGTTCTCATATGCCATCATATGAACGTCCGATTTTGATTTTCAAGAACAGAATCTACTTACCTACTTACAACAGATACAATAACGTTAGGACTGAATACTATTTTAGTCACACGTTAACAAGTCTAAACTTACATTTAGAAAAAGTTGTGAATGCTCACGTGTCAGTCATAACAAGAGCTAAATAGACCGTAGTCATCGACTCTGACATACATGGCTGTTTTCCTTAATGATATGTACAGCATAACCTCTACAGAACGGATCACATTTTGGTAACATCTTCATTACAATCGACATCATCAATATCCTACATTCCAGTACTCCAATAGAGCAACAACTTCTCGTGTACACTATACACTCGATTATTTAAATTACGTTTCAATACATATCGACTTGATTCATTCATTGGGGGAATAAGACGTATCACAAGTTCATTGGTAATTGCTCTTCATTAAAAAAGGAAGGATATTGCTTGTCACTATACCAATTAGCCTACCAGTACAAAATAATTTTAATAAAAGAAATAACCTATTATTTGACTGTATTTGAAATGGGGCATTTAACGACCTCGAGGATATTTTTATCTGCGGAGTGGATGCACCGAACATGATCCTAAAATGTCATATGTGCGGAATTAATGGATCACCCTGTATATATGGGAACCTGTCGAGTGCTCATTACATACGAGTTTTATTAAACGGGTGGACTAAATAATATGCCACGAGGATTTGTCGAGTGTAGTACAGATTTTTGTAGAATAGGTGCCCTGCGGTGAAAACGAAATCCAATATCGATATATACAACCATAACAATAAAATTTGTTATAATAGCAACATTCATATCACAATCATGGCTTGGATCGTTTACAAACAATTAATTACACAAAATTGTTCTAAGAGAAGGAGTGAGGCAATAGCAGCTTGTGTAAGAAATATACCTCCAGGAAATGCTTAAATTAAACTGTAACCACCTTCTTTGAAATGTCATTTAATCATGCCAGAAGCAAAACTTTTCATTGTTACACCGATTTGTTGTTTAATCAAAACGATATAATATACAGAATATAATATAAAAACATTCAATAGTAATGAAAATGTTCGTGAACTATCGGCTTTTCGTATTTCATCATTTCTACTTGATCAACATGTACGTGTGTACTTAGAGAAAGGTTTCATTCTAGTCGTCCACGATTTTTACGTACATAAGTTTGTTTATCAAGTATCGTTCATTACTATCTAAGTACTCGATTATGGATACGTTTTACTAATTATAGCGACCATTAACACAACATTATTTGTACAGTTTCTATATGTATTCATATTTCATCAAACATGTGGTGTACAATGAAGATTCAACAGTTTAATTGTAATAGAAACTTTTTATTGTTCGTACAGCCGACGGTTCTTCTTTTTTATTTACGGTTATAATATCAGTCACATGTTTTGCTTTGATAACAATAAAATAAGTTAACTAAGTAGTAAAAATGGTTTAATTGCAGTAAAATGTGTTGTTTTAGCAATGCAATTGATGTTATGACAATAGAATAGTTGCTATTTGGATAACACTGTTGTCTATGTATAGTTTGTATAGAGTATTACTTAGATCACACAACAACCGGAGATGGAATGTTGGCATAAAGATGGCGCATTGTTTGCTAAGTTTCTCCTTCAAACTGTCTAAACGTGGTTAACTGTATCTGCTGAAGTGCTGTTAAATTCATACAGACAAAAATCTAGAGATTTATGGGCAATATATAATCATTAACAAAACATGCAAAGTTATCCATCATGTATTTATGAACATAGTGGTGTGTGCATGAAATGCCTTTTGTTTTAAGCACCAAATCCTTCTAATAGTTTTGAGGTTGATGTGCATAATTCATCAGTCTAGTTCCTGACGTACTTTTAATACTCTAATGTGGTGTTAGACAGATTATATGTTAGAATCGATTAATGTTACAGTGAGGGATATGCCTACAATCACGCTTGTGCTGATGCAGATATGACAGGTTATCTCCTATTTAGATATATAATACATGTACATACTCTTAACAATTTGTCACCAATTTTCTTCCCATCTTTTTCGAAAACAAATTAATAATTATACGTTGTTATATTTACCAATATCATACCCAGCAGCTGGCGTTTTGGTGAAATTGTCTCCTCGATAACAGCCTTTATCGGTCATTTATATCCAAATACAGACGGATAAATTTTCGAAATACAGACGGATAAAATAAACTATTGCCTAATATGTCATCGAAGTCTGACATTATCTGACAGTATTTATAAACTTACTTAAACTATCAGCAATCCTTGCACTTTCAGTCAGTATAAGTTTTGATTTTATAGAATACGACTGCTTCCCCAAGCGTTTCAAGAAATGGGTTGATGTTGACTAGCAATTGACTTCTGTACAAAGTGTTACATGGTCTTGCTACAATGAAATTGTCTTTTTTGTACCCATCGCACAATATTTGTTAAGTTATTGAAGTAAAATAATGTCTCCAGGCAAGACGACCATGTAACACATAATAACTTCATCTCATAGAACAGCAAACCCAAAAAAAAACAATACGTGATTCAGTGACAAATAGCATCTTTGTGTGTGTATGTCCTGTTCGTTCACCCACGATCTTTTTATATAGGATAAATGAATGACCGGTATATTGTTTCTGTTTAAGGTTTGGTTGTTATATCGTGAACAAATATTGCTATTGCAAAGCATAATGTTCCTCTGGCCTTCTGGGCTGTTTGGAAATAGCACAGGCTTTGAAACCACTTTTACTGTTTAGTTAGTTTTACGATGGTTGTCAATATAGGCCATGTTAGAGGGTCTGGTCATTTGATCTAATCAAATGTTATGTATTTAATAATAAATTAATTATAAATTCTTCAAGAAACTGTTAGCTTCATAAAATATAAAGATTTGACTGTAGGCAATGACATCACCAAATGTTGAAAATCCGGGACATTTACGTAATAAGCTACTGTGTACTGACATGTTCATTAAATTGCGATTCACGAAATTTATATTCACTTTCTCACTCATGAAATATGACAAACTTATTGCGCTGATGACGAACATTGTTGCAAATTATGTCTATATATTTATTTGCAATGAAATAAATTGTCATTCTGTTCGCCTGCAGGAGAAATAATATACGTATTTGTACCATGATAATTATCAAATTTTATTTGATACATTGGATCACCAAACCAAACCCCAAGCGTTTCGTTATTTGTAAAAGTCTATTTACACATATTAGTCATTTAAAATATGATATATGTGAATTTATGATCCACAAATTTAATCAATTTAATAGAATTCCGTCAACCGTCGAATTAAAGTTGAGGTGGGTGAGAAATATTTGGGCAATATCGTTTTGTGTAGAATTCCGTTTGATCATCATTGTAATATATCACCACGTGAATTAGTTTATACGTACATTTTGTTTCTACATTTTTGACGTATACCTATAATATACTACAATTATAAGCCTACATAGCGTTAGGCCTTCACATTGTTTGTAACTTTTCCGTATTCCATGCAGATACATGCTTCACATGCCACTTCCTGCAAATACAATAAATATATATTTTGAAAGATCTTTTTTTTGTATTCTAATTGACCTTTCTGCCTATTTTGATTGACAGGTGGCGTTAGCCAATCGTATTGCAGCATTTTGGCAACGAGTTTCCGCCGCCATCTTGTAGGACAACCTGGACATTAGACAAGCTAAATCAATGTAAATTGTTCAATATTCAATTAAGCCTTATTTCATTAATAATGAACACATTTTCTAAATAGTTGTATGTTTAGAAACTAGAGAACTTCAACTTTAATTTGATAGCAATGTCATGAAAGTGAATTAATTTATTAAATACATAGGGCCTCGGAACTAGTAGCTACATATGTACATTATGTCTCAAATATAGTCTGATTTAAAAGTAATATCATTGTTATGTACATCAACATAATTCGAAATAATTACATGTTGAGAAACTCGGAAGCTTCGTCTTTAATTTGATACGACTGTTTTAAAAAAATGTACTTTAAACCATAGACTCGTGAAATTATTTTATTGTTTGTTATAGAACAAGGACATAATATATCTCCCAAATAAAGAACGTATATTTCCCAACAAGTGAAGTATTAGTCTGGTGTCATATATTGTTTATTGACAATAAACACCAAGCGGTAGAGATCACAACCAGACTGATTTCCAAGATACTTATCTAAACGGGATCATCAAAGTATATTACACATTGGAATGTTAACTAACTTAATGTCTAGGACCCATTTAGTTTTGGTATAATAGTGCATGTGCATATAAAATACGTGTGACCAAAATCATTACACTTGACCCGACATTTTAAGGTTAGGTTAGAAAAACGATATTTTTTTCACTTGATAACGCGCGATTGTAAATTAGACATTTATTAATTTGCTGACTGTCAATGACAAAACGCGAACACATATTACGAATACATACACATAGTGATGTGGGATTTGAAAGATTCACATTCTCATCAATGTTAATGAAATGATAATCAAATTAACGTTTGAAAATTAATCATTCTTAGGTTTACGATTATGTGAATAAAGAATATCATAGTATGAGGGGCATTTCAACAAAAAGGTAATATTATGTCAGACATGGAAGGCATCACTCAGCTTGACCAGCCGAGCACATAAAACATTAAAAACACACAAGGTACAATGCCCACCTGAACCAGTCGAGAACAAAAAACATATAAGGCACAATGCCCAACTAAACAAGTTTATAATCTTCCAATGTCCAATTTCTAAAGATAAACCACATGTTCAAGGACATTACATACTCTAATCTACATGTTAGATCATTACAATATATTATGGTGTGTGTACAATTTCCAGCTTCATATTGATAAGATTCAAGTAGATAGTTTATGCGTCTGTGTTTTTAGGATTATAGTAAATAAAAGTTTATAGTGGGTATAAATTCCGTATTCAATCGGCTAAGTCGGACGAGTTACACACATGCGTTTAGGGATTTTATCAACTCTGGTTGATTTTTGTCGTCAGGAAAAGAGATTTATATTGTATACGAATAATTACAATCCAAATGTAATATAGAAGAAAACCAATGGAATGTACTTCCCAGTTTTATTTATCTCCTGCAAACTTAAATGACAATGCCATCTCCATAACATAAAATACAATTATTATTATTCTGTAATCACAAATATAACTATAGTTATTAAATCTGTTGTAGGGAATGACTATATGATACTGGATATTATGGGTATTAAGGAAATAGTGAACATACGCTCATTGGCTTTTAAATGTAATACCAAAGGTACAAGAGCAAAATGGATGCCTGCAATTCAATTACTAGTAAAGCTAATGGTGGTTGCGAATCGACACTTTAAAACTCGTATTTCATAAATGTTAAATGTGATTTCATTTTCGAATTCAGGCTCGGGCTTGTAATCAATTGAAAGATGTCTGTAATAATTTTAGGTTTGTAAGAATCGTCATTTATGACATTAATAATACTTGAAATATAACTAATAACGAACGCGCATAAGCACTTAGTAAAAATAGGACAGGAAACTTAAAACAACAAGAAATTAATCGAATAAAAATCATCAAATTAATCGAATTAAAATCATCTCGGCAAAGAATAATCAAGAAGATCGTGCACTATAATAAGATTGTCATAAAAAGAATATAAGATGCTTCTAACATTCGGTTATAGAGTGTTATATTATTGTCAGACGTGAAACATCTCCCATAGCGTGCAAAAATAACAATGATTTAATGCTTTGTACGCATAAAACAACAGTAAAACTAAATCACTGTAATATATAGCAGTATTCCAAGAAAAAGTACATTTGTAAATTAAGAGAAAAATTTCTAAGTTAGAAGAAAGTTATACTTGTAATAAGATCACGGTGTTGTAATTATGTAAAAGAAGGATTAATTTTATGTGTTGAGAGAACAGATAATCTAGACAAAAAGCGTTTTATAGACAAGTAGATTCATGTTTTCTTTGTTCCTCACAATGCTCATACAGTAAGAATGCATTCAAAAACTGCGTCGAAAATATTCAGTTGAGTGCACACAATTACAAGCAGTGTGAGACCTCGTCATTTTAACTAACGACATTTATTAATCCGTCGATGCAAATTATACCCATCAATGATAAAGGCTAAAATGTAATGCTAGACTAAACCTGCTGATTTTTAAGCTAGCACTTCACTTACTGAACTTAGCCGGAATTATTCGTGAGGTTTATATACTGTAGTCGTTTAAATAGAAGGTTCAAAACCACAAAATAAACTTGCCCTTTAACACAATGTAGCCTTACACACTGCCGACCCAAAACATGTCAATTTTGTATCCAAAGGGACCTATCAAAATCAACCAATCAATAAATATAGCATCATTCATTGCTGATAGTTTCTTGGAAAATTGTCAAAATGTAATTGAACAACACAAATTCCCGCCATTTTCTGGTGATTTTGTAAACAATAGCATTTATATACAATTTATAAATATCACATAAGGCAGGAGAGTATATAACATATTGTAAGGTCGAGGTTGATATATGTATAAAATAAAGCACATACAATTACATTTGTGACAATGGTTGTTCCACGCTGTCACAGACTACAATATAAGTAGACCGTTATGTATTCAGACGATAGTTAAGCAACTACTAGTATATTACTGGTGTATTCTATCTGCACTGTTATGTGCAAGTTAGTAGAATCATACATAAAATAAAGCGAGATATCACTCGAAAACTAAGAAAGGTAAAGAGTGATCATGGACGTCAATAAAGAGGTGGTGAAATGTACAGATTAAAATAAGTGTAGCTATCCTTTCACGTTTACGTGCAAATTGCAATATAAATTCTCTATCGAAACAAACAATGTATATCTACGGGTAAATAACTACTAAATAAAAAAGGGCGACAATCTCACGTATATTATTTCTAAGTATTCAATGCAATATTAAAGTTAAGTAATTTGATATATGTTTGACATATTTGGCTGATAAATCTTTGTTAATTGAGTTATTGGTATCTACTGGAAACATTAAGCAGGGTGTTATGCAATAAGGCAATTTTCCTACACATATAATTTGTAGAGAAGATTTTACCAGTTATATTACTGTGAATGAATAAAACAATAGATCTAAAAGAGCCAGACCTAATCTCATTATAATGCAAATTTTAAGTTCATCCGAAAATACCCGATTTGCCTCATTGAAATCATAACTTTCTTATTTATATAAGAGTTAAACAAAAACAAGTTATCTCTTACAATAGAAGCATCTTAGCTCTTAACTTTTGATGCAAAGTAACAGAGTCTGCTGCATGCTATTTTGCATTTTCTACAAGCTTTCAATTGAGTGTCCAATCTGTGTGTTTAGATGTTTGGTTTAAGTGTCCTCCACATGTGGGAAACTCGCCACACCCGATTCTCACATCCTGTCGCCCGAGTCACTCACATGTATGTATAACCTGAGTCAGCAGACAACAACAAACCGTAAGTATCACCATATATCACAAGGAAAATCCTCAAACCAGCACCCAGCAGAAATAGTGTACATGTACGGAATCCTGTTAGTGCCATTTTAAATATCGTGTATCGCCCTCCAAGGGCGAGACACGAGATAAGAAACGAGACACGAGAATTAGACGCGATATTTAAAACGAGACACGAGAATTGCGCGAGGCCTGAAACGAGACACAAGAATTAAAAATTGGATTCTCGCGTTTTTAATCTCGCCCTAGACCAACAACTTTTATAAGTTAATATCTAATATCGTGTAATTCTCGCGTATCGTATCTTGCCTCGCAGTAGATTCTCGCACCTCGTTTCAAATATCGCGTCTTAATCTCGTGTCTCGACTTCCAAGGGCGAGACACGATAGTTAAAACGAGACACGAGAATTCAACGCGAGGCACGAGAATCCAACGCGAGACGCGACAATGCTATCGTGCAAATATCGCGCAATTCTCTTGCCTCGCGTTTCTAATTGGTCCGTGAGACACGAGAATTAAAGCGAGACACGAGAATTGAAGGCGAGGCACGAGAATGCTATCGGGCAATTCTCGTGTCTCGCGGCGATACACGACAATGCTGTCGCGCATTTCTCGCGTCTCGCCGCGATACACGACAATGCTGTCGCGCAATTCTCGCGTCTCGCGGCGATACACGACAATGCTGTCACCCGATTCTCGCGTCTCGCGGCGATACACGACAATGCTGTCGCCCTATTCTCGCGTCTCGCCGCGAGACACGACAATGCTGTCGCCCAATTCTAGGCGGTGTCAGTAAGAAATTTTAACTGGCACACCGGTCGAGACGCGAGAATTGGGCGACAGCATTTTCGTGTATCGCCGCGAGACGCGAGAATTGCCCGATAGCATTCTCGGGCCTCGCCTTCAATTCTCGTGTCTCGCTTTAATTCTCGTGTCTCGCGGACCAAATAGAAACGCAAGGCAAGAGAATTGCGCGATATTTGCACGATAGCACTTTCGTGTCTCGCGTTGGATTCTCGCGCCTCGCGTTGAATTCTCGTGTCTCGTTTTAACTATCGTGTCTCGCCCTTGGAAGTCGAGACACGAGATTAAGACGCGATATTTGAAACGAGGCGCGAGAATCTACTGCGAGGCAAGATATGATACGCGAGAATTACCCGATATTAGATATTAAGAGCAGTTCTCTGAGAAAACCAAATTTTTAAAGAAGGGCTGCGGCACGCATAGTCACCGATTTTCCTGAAACTTTCAGGACTTAGTCGTATCCATGCACGTACAAAGTATTGATGCTCATTTTATTTCTAACACTTCCGGTTACCATGGTAACAGATGTTGAAGTTTTTGGTCAAAATCAGGTTAATTGTGGTAGAAAATTTTCTATAAAACACCAGTTTTGTACTAACCCTGATGGAAAACTGAAGATATACAGAAAAAATTAGTCTGCATTATTGAATAAAGATATTATCAGGTAAACATAATGAACTATAGTCAAAATTTTACATTGACTAAATACTATTCAATGGTTGTTACAAAAGTAGACATTTTCGCAGAATTTCATTTTTTTGAAAAATGTTAAAAACGGCAATTTTTATAGTAATATAATTTTATAACGCAGCAAAACTAGACACAGTGGTGCATATTTTCTGAAAGACCTAACCTTGGTTTATCATATAATGAAATAAAATCGCTGGGCACTCCGGAAACTTTTTTTTAAGAAAACACCAAATATGACCCAAAATCTGTACTGTGTAAATTCTTGATTATCCCTCTTTCTAAGGCAAGATGCTATTATTTTTTAAATGTTATATTAACATGCATTTTCACATGATAAAAACATTCTATGTTCGTAGCTTTTCATTTTAATTTCAATTTAATTGCAAAAAATGACATTCACAGTTGTTGCCATGGCAACCATTTAGAAAAAATATAAAAAAAATGTTTGTTTATTGGCTCAGAGTTGTCAAATATGCTGGAAAACATTCTAGTACCATTACTTATTCTTCTTTATTGCAAAATACTACATATTCTTATTGATTTGTACCCTTTATTAGGTTCATAAGTTCTTCATAGAATATATATATGCTTTATTAGGCCCCTACCTTCTGTCAGTCAATCTGTCAAAAATCTGGATCCTGACATAACTCGAACAGTTTCCAAGCTAGGTTTATGAAACTTGGTATGTAGGTGAGGGCCAATAAGGAGATTATGCACATCTAATTGATTTTTATTTTGCTGCTAGTTCTGGTTGCTATGGATACGAAAACAGTGAAAACACTTCAAAATCTGGGATCCTGCCATAACACAAACAGTTTCCAAGCTAGGTTTATGAAACTTGGTATATGGCAAGGAGTCTATAAGAATATCATGTACACATAAATATTTTTTATTCTGACTAAAAATGTGGTTGCTATGGATACTGAAATAGTTACAGGACTATCTTTGTATAATCCAAAAATTATCAATGCTAGGGTGACAATTTATGGTGACTGTGTGCATTATGTGTGGTCAATGTTGAGATGGCGCCTATTAATTAATATTTGTTACCTCCTTTTAAGGTACTAGATGTCCTTATGGTTAGAATTTACTGAATAAACAAGAGATTCATCACAATCTAATATAAATGCCTTTATTAAGCATCATTCTAATGTTTACTGTTAGTGCCAAATACATAATTCACAGCAGATACCATGGCAACTATTTGTGAAAAATGCCAAACATGTGTAGTTGTATCTATCTGAAAGCAATTTTAGCTGCATAATTACTATCATGATCATAATTATGCAGTCAAATGGTTTAAATGTAGTGGATTCCCATTTTCATAGATGAAAAATTTCCCCATGGTCCACATTAGCTATATTCATTTAGCTTTATCCGTTCAGCTTCTCAAGGAGATGCATTATCATTATATAACCCTAATGCTACTACATGTATTACTGATAAATGGTATATTAAAGAAATAAAATAGTCATAATATAAAAATACAACAGAAACAGAATTTTTATTTATTAGAATAATTTCATCCAGTACACCTACATGAAATAATAAATGCGAAATTAGCAATGCCACACATGAGACGGTGACAAA
The DNA here is from genome assembly GCA_947247005.1 of Spisula solida. Classification (NCBI taxonomy): domain Eukaryota; kingdom Metazoa; phylum Mollusca; class Bivalvia; order Venerida; family Mactridae; genus Spisula; species Spisula solida. The sequence goes on along the minus strand of OX365944.1, from coordinate 48,142,833 downwards.
TTATACCCCAACAGCACCGCCTTGTTACAGAACCACATTTTCATGAAGGCTTAACAACTAAGTACAACTGGAACCATGGTGCTTAATCATCACATAAACCACTGTCATCACTTTTGAACTTGAGCAGCATATTCACATAAGCTACAGTGGCCTATACGGCAAGTTTCATCACAATATCTCATTCCTAACTGAAGTTATTGTCTAGAAAAAGATTTTCTGTTTTAAGTATGTGACCTTGACCCCACCATCCCCACGTTCCAACCTGAGCGGCATATTTATGTAAACTACCAATACAGCAAGTTTCACCAAAATATCTCATTCTTAACTTAAGCAGTCATCTGGAAACTAAAAAGGGACCGACCGGCAGACAGACAGACAAGTTTGAACACTTGTACTCCCAAACTTTGTTGGGTAGGGGTATAATTATTTGGCAATGGAAGTCATTCAATGGTGAAGTTGTTTAATAGGATATACAATGTAAATGTATAAACTGAACTGTAAAATATGGCATCTGAGCATAAGGGTATAGCTGGAACAAATTAACATGGTCCTCAACCTTAATTCATGAATATATTTAAAAGCTTATTGCACAGAATATACATATATCAATGTCTGCAGGGATTTAGATTAGTGATTATAGTAGGCATTCATAATGTTCTATGCACATTAATTAACAGACAAAATTAAATTGTAGACAAGAAATCAACTAATAAATCATGCTGAAAGAGGGGTTGAGGACTAAATCAGTTTGTTTGTACTATAGTTCATTAAAATGGTCTAAATAAAACCTTTGTTTAAACCAAACTTATTAATAGTCATTATGTGACAGTTTTGAACCAATTCTGTTTCTCAAACAAATTATCAAAATCCAGCTGAGACTGGTGCTTAAAAAGTTAAGTCAGTTTGAATCATCTTATTAAAAGTTTCACTCAGATATAAACTTTTCATTAAGGTAATTGTAAACACTATGTAAAATAACAGATGAACTTTTTCTGGTGAAATTCAGTCACTAGTTCTTGAATAGATGTGTAGTATGCACTAGAATGGTGATCAAGTGTCCATGATCCATGTAGCCAAGAAGATATATCAAACTGAAAATCCGTTTTCGTGTATGATTTGGAAGCCTTTAATCTGGAAAACAAAAATAAAAGGAAATTAAAACCTTGATAAAATAGAAACATACAATTCAAACTTACCTTTCCAAACAATGATTAATTAAAAGTCATTGTTTTTTCAGGGAGGTCATAATTATAGCCATCACAGTTACTGAGTTAGACATGTATCATTTCTTATATACATCTCATTAAAATTAAGAAGTCCCGTGTTTGTCAATGAGTTTGTTCCAAAGAAGCATAGGACATCATAATTTTATGAGGTGAATTTAAAACTAAGAAGACCAACCATGTTACAGTAAAGTGAAAGGTTCAAAATGTTTGTTGAAGTAGAATGATAACAATCTTAGTCATGGATCTTTTGACAAAAGTGCTGTCCATTTCAATTTATAAATCCCAATTGAAGAAAGAAACAGATTTTATGCAGACTACTAACATGGATTCTAAACTAAGTTTAGTATTAATCATATATTATACATATAAATGTACCTGTATTCTGTCACAGAACATTTTCAAGTGCTAGTCTAGTATCCTCAATCATAATCAGGACAGATACATGTACTTTGTAGTTCCAACTTCTGAAAATGAAAGTAAACAGACTCTGCAATGGTGTATGTTTAGATGAAATAAACAGAATAACAATAAATCATGAAAAGAACATCAGAACAGTAATAAACAGACCATAGCATAAGTGATTTTACAATATTGCAGCTGACATTACAAATGGTTGTTGGTGCTCCTTAGCAATATGAGTTCATAACTTCAGCATAATACTTGACCAATATTTATCTGTGTTGTAGTTGTTTGAACAGAACCAAACCATTCATTGAGATAGAGTGTAAATATATAGACTAGTATGTATACAGTTGAACCTCTATCAGTAGCCACTTGTATTAAACAGTCACCCACTTTGAGCAGTCATACATTATTTGAAAATATGTTTTTATCATAAACAAATAATTATGGCTGGGATGTTTTGTTTCAAATAATATTCATATACTAATGCAGATCTAGTAATAGTATGGCATATATGATTTGCATAATTATTTAAACACAACATAAAGTCATAAACAAAGGGCACTTACCAGATAGATTGATCTGTTTGATGTATTTCACATCAGCATATTTCAGCACACAGGTTGGGAACTATAAACTGAAAGAAAGGAAACTTCATTGTATTTGCCAGGTAAAAGCATGCTTGTATTCCTGATAATATTCATGGATCCAATGTTGCAAACAAATGAAGCAAACACTTAATGCACAGCATACTTTTAAAGTAAATATTATACATACTAGCTTATTAATAGTGAAGCCGGGTACGTGTAAACAGAGCTTTCCACAAGCCCCGGCGGTCAGCGATTTCAATGACTCCTCAGAGATTCACCACCGGCTCTTTTTCTCAAACTGAACCTGACTTTGACAAGTTCAATTTTTAAAATAAGAAGAAATTAATGATGGAATGACATGTAAACAAACAAACAAATATTCATATGAAGTTTGATGACAATAGCACAATTACTTTTTAAGTTGCGGATGGCATTTATAAGAAAATTTTCTTCAAATTTCAAGGGCAACAACTCTGCCAATGTTATTGGTCAAATCCGAATGAAATGTATAGCTACACAACAACACATCCTAAGTAATATTGATCAATTCCTATGAAGTTCAATGACTGTAGCAATTACATTTCAAGTTACAGACAGCACAACATTTTGTGATAGAAGGACAATTAAATACATACATGACCCCACATTATTTGGTGGGGGATGTGATAAAACTTCATGCCAGGAACCCTTACAAGTATGGTATGAAAGATATTTATTGTTTAGGGGGTTTAAATGATAACAAAAACTAATAGACAAATAGAAAGATCTACCTGAAAACTTCCATTGGCAGTGCAATATCCCAACTTCCAACTGAGGCATGTCTTGAACTATCATGCCTGTTTCAGTGCAGCTGTACCAAGTAAAGCCCACCTTGTATCTCTTCTTCTATGTTCATTTTGTAGTTTAAGATGGTCAACCAAAATTTATTAACACTCTGGACCGTTACAATTAGATAAAACACGAGTTCGTTCATTTATGTCTCTGACACCTACACTGTTTTCAGTCGTCTGTCAAAAAATCCGTCCCAGAAATGGCCCTTTCTCAGTGAAAATCACAGTAATATACAATATAACATCTGCAAAAGTTATTCTCTGATGGTTCCTGTCTTAATCTTGATCAAAACACATTGCTGCCATCCTATTAATACTGTAAATCCAAAGAATAGTTTGACTTTATGAACCAACAGTCACATGTCCGCCATTTTTAATTGAAGAGTTGTTTTCGAAAGGGAGAGCACTCGGGTCATCAATTTAGGCAAGAGACCAACAAATTACAGCATTTTTTTTTCAAAATTGTCAATTTTCTGGCTGGAGTTGTAGATTTGTTTTTAGAGTGCCCACAAATGTTTTTCTTTATACTTGTAGACTGACTCTATGCCCATTCACCTATATTAATGGCTATATTGAGTAATGCTGCGATTATTGTATACATGCAGGTAGAAAAGACCACAAAATCATGTTTTTTGCCTCAAAACCTCGAGTTTAACGGGCTCTAAAAAAAATACTAAATTATATATTTGTTTTCTTTTGCTATCAGTTGTTAGGTAATTTATTTCAATTTATTATTATAACTTAAAATATTTGTTGTCATAGCAATTGTTGGAAAAATAATTAATATTTCGAGAACAGGTCTCTTTTTCACGTTTTTTCACATTTCCCCAACTTTAAGACCGGTTGCTATGGAAACGGAGAGGAATTTCAAGAAACGGAAAAAAATTGAAATTAAAATATGGGGTCGGTGTACACAACTAACACATTTTTATCAAAATCTGTGAGATTGCGTGGCCAAAAAAATTTGGTGCTCTCAGAGAACTGCTCTTAACTTGTAAAAGTTGTGGGTCTAGGGCGAGATTAGAAACGCGAGAATTCAATTTTTAATTCTCGTGTCTCGTTTCAGGCCTCGCGCGATTCTCGTGTCTCGTTTTAAATATCGCGTCTAATTCTCGTGTCTCGTTTCTTGCCTCGCGCAATTATCGTGTCTCGCCCTTGGAGGGCGACACACGCTATTTAAAATGGCACTAACAGGATTCCGTATACATGTCCTTATACGTGACTAAACAGTTACAAAAGTACACGTAGCAAGGACGAGAATTTAAATAAACAGTTAACAAAAGGGCATCGTCATCTCTATTTTTACCCTTGAAGAGCATACGTTTCGTCACAATATTTCCTGAAAGCCAAACCAATACATTTCTCACAAATGTTGACATATAAATGACTTTTTCATTGCTATTTTCTAGATTACAGAGACATTAATTGCACGAAGACAATTTGTTTCTGGTTCAAGATTTGGATTTAATCTAGTCAGATCGAATAAACGATAGTTTAATAGCGGACAGGTCAATAGGTTGACAAATATCATCATAAAAATAGAATTACTGTCAGGCCTCAGACAGGGTATTGTCGTATAAAATAGAACTAATTTCCATGGTATTATAGAGTATTAAGGAAGAACATAACGCTCCTTAATAGGGAATATAATTACTCCAAATCAAGATTATTGAGAGACATCAGCTGGTGAAAGCGCACCGTGTTTAGAAAAGTGGACACAATGGGGAAGTATGTTCGTCGATTCAATCCAATATACTTCAATGGACAACAAAAAAAAGTTACCCCGGACAAAAGGATCGTAAATAACATAACAACTTTATTGATGGAAGATCCAAAAGACAGCGAACGCATATCTTCTGTGCGATTATTTGATAACGAATATGTTTCTTCAATGGTCATATGCTAATTTTAAAAGCCAGTCAATGTGATATACATTTAGGAAACTAAGTATATATGATTTTGGTTGATACGGATAGTATGTTGTTCGTCTGTCTCTTGTGTGGGTAGATCGGATTGTCGCCGCTTCTTTGTGGCTTTGAATTGGTTGTTCATTGCAGTATTTAATAAACAGGCAGACAATACAAAAGCTAATTTCCAAGTGAGGAAGTACAGAAGGGACATATTTTATACTGTGTTGTAATACATCACGTTTACTCTTTCATTGCTTGGTATCTTATAAGTTATATACTTTTATTGATAGAGTTGTAATCATGGGAACATCCACTGCATCTCACCATCTTACAATTCTCGTTCTGTGCTGTAATTTTTATTTTTTTTTGTCTTCGTTGATACTTCATGGAACTGTAGTTCATTTCTTCAACCGAACACGGAATCATTACATTGTCGCAAATATTTCCTGGGCGACTACGTTCAGGGAACCAATATCTACAAGAGAAGACAGGAGTATGAAAGCTGTCTAATGGTGACATCGATAAACCAACCATTCAGTGCAAATATTTCCAATTTCTCGCTATTGAAGACATCGGACGCAGGACAATTAAATGAACGAATACCGAGAGGTTCTAATTTCATTGGATACAGCAACATTTGAATTGGATGTCACGTGTACAAGTTCGATTACTTTGTTTGGATTTATTTATTTATTCGGTGATAATACAAAACTTGGATAAGTGAATGGCGGATTGTCTACGCCATTATGAATCTTGAAGCCAATGATGTTAGGTCTATATAAGAGAGCGGGGATTTTATGGATTTCGGTTTTCGTAATTGCCTCACAGATTTATCTTGGAAAATGTAAAAGAGTAAGTAAATTAAATTTCAATATAATTGTAATTAGAAAGTAACAATTATATTATAACTCTAGTGCGTTATGATTATGTATGTTTACAAAGACGATACGTACAATTTACCATGAAAATTGTGAAATATTGTATTCAGCATTACTAGTACAAAGCATTTGATTAATAATGGACGTAATGGCATTGTTATTTTTATGCTCCCCGAAGAAATTCGGGGGAGCATATAGTCGCCGAAATGTCCGTCCATGGGTCCGTCCGTCGCACTATCTTGTCCGGGTTATTTCACAAGAACCACTGCTCAGATTTTAATAAAACTTCATGGATAGCTTCACTACCAAGTGGAGATGCGCATATCATCGGCACATTCGGGTTCATTGATTATTTACACAGTTATGCCCCATTGGAAGCTTTCCACTATAAATTCTTGTCCGCGCTATTTCTCTAGAACCACTTCTCAGATTTTAATAAAACTTCATGGATAGCTTCACTACCAATTGGAGATGCGCATATCGTCGGCACGTTCCGGTTCGTTGATTATTCACACATTTATGCCCCTTGGAAGATTTGTACTAAAACTATATACTAAAGTCTTGTCTAGGTCATTACTCAAACAGAGTTAGAGATATGAATTTGAAATTTCAAATGTGAATCATAAGATCTCATTGAGGGAATGTGCAGTGCTCAAGAACCATAATTCTTTTATGCATATTTTTCGAATTATTCCCCTTAGTAATTAACATACTTAATTCTTTTCCGGGCCATAACTCAAACAGTATTAGAGATATCAATTTAAAACTTCATAGCTGAATAGATCTCATTGAGAGGGTGTGCAATGCACAAGAACCATAACTCCTTATTCCCTTTTTATTTGGAGTTGTTCCCCTTTGTAATTTTTCAAACTTTATTCTTGTCCAGGCCATAACAGCTATTGATATATCAATTAGAAATTCACCATTAAATAAATCTCATTAAGTTATAATGCAGTGGCAAAAAACAATTACTCTTTATTACATACTTTTTGAGCATTGTTTCTGTGACAAACATCCCACGGGGAGCATCACCCGTCTTTGACGGCTCTTGTTTATTCCAAGTTAGAAACTTAAGAGCTTTATCGTTAACTCATTGCTATAATCAAAATATAAAGCTAAATACAAAAACTTTATATGGTCTTATTTTCTTTCAACACGAAAAAGTACTGTATTGATCTTTATCGCAAACTAGTTTGAATTTTAAAAAATAAGTTCAATAATTAAAAAAGTGCTACTAACGACGAAAGGCACGTTTTTTCCTACGTGAAGAGAAGTTTTCAGTCAGTTTTTTCCCGTTTTTTCAAAATAGCATTTTTGTACCAACATCATTCTTATTCTAAGCATAATATGGACATCAGACAAATATAATCTTTCACAAAATACATCAAACCAGAAACAAACAAACGTACAGTCAGTATATGAGTATTAAGGGGAGAATTCTGAAGAAAAGACATTTTCTTCTAGCAGAAGATTGGCTATACGTAAGTGGAAGATACAAGAGAATAATGTTGAGCAAGTCCGTTCTAAAATTTAATTCATATGTCGCCTTAAAGACTGTCACCATTCTTGTTAATGAATAATAATCGTTCCTGTTGCTGTTACTTCCTCATGTCGTTTTTAGTTCTTCCGAGAATTTACGCGTTTTGACGTGATTATTACTAATGGGCAATTATTGCTATTTTATCATTATAATTGCAATCAGTGTCGATTTGTTATTATCTTTTCAAAAATTGTCTGTGAAATAATGAGTTTTCTACATCCTTCGCGGTCTCGTACGTGTTGAGAGATTGTTATATCTGTATTCAATAATTGTGCCTGAACGACATGAAGCATTCACTTGCATGGTATCATAGTGTTTTAAAATCATGTAACTGCTTGTGATTCTGATTTTCTTGATGACAGCTTTTCCTTCCCAAAATGTTTGTGTTGTTTTTATAGTGATTTTTGTATCAAAATTCTGTAAAATGTTTTGAGAAATAAAAGGGATTAATTTGTTGAAACATTCTGAAACAAAACAAAACTAAATGGAATGCATACATTTCCGCTTTAATTAGTGTGAATAAATCTGAATTTGTGATCGGAAGAGTGTCGGATAAAAAACTTATTTCCCTGTTTGAAATCCATTATTTAAAGCCGAGCGTTGGTACTGTGATTTGTTTATACAGTCACATGTCTCTTCTTTAAGTGATGCCAGTATGGTTTGGTGTTGTGTAAATGGTGACAGTGGGTGGCCATTTTGTAATCTTGTGACTTGAAATAGTTCAATATGGCTCCATATGATACAACTCATTAATATTTATTTGTTTAGCGAATGTTCTACGATATTTGGGCGATACTTTCGTGGGGTCGAGATTTAACCCTCAATTGTTTGGGAGAAAGCGGAAAGCATCTTGAGAACTCCCGATGTGTTCCCTGACATTATGCTTCAGACGTTCTGCACCGGGTATGTACTCCCGATGGAAATAAAGAGCTTAAGAAAAGTCGCGGACATGTTTTCCAAAAACATCGGGAGTATCGGGAATCATCGGAGCCATCGAGGCCATCTAGAGAAAATATTACGTGTAATTCCACATCGCCGATTATTTTTATCAGTGGGACATAAGCATAAACGTAATAAAAAAATTAAAAAATATGATGACAAATCGGACAGTGAGGTAGCATTTAACAGATATAACATGGCACGAAAAGCTCGGCTGACAAATTACATGGGCCAAATGTTTGAGAGCTTTAAAGGTTTATGTGTCTGGGATAGCAGGATGTCGATAAAAGAAAAGATAGATAGAACATGACACCGTATTATACTGATTGTACATATGTCACTGTAGCATACATGCTTGTACATTTTGCTCTTGATATGCTAGATGTTACACTGTTTTATATTTCAGTATCGTTACTGTTCAGAAGGATGTTGTCCAGAGGAGTACTGTGCTTACCATTTGATATGTTACCCTAAGATTGTGTGTACATATGGCTGCCCTGATGGTACGTGTGAGAAAGGTATATGTATGCCACCACAACCATGTAACAAGAACACTAGATGTGGTTTTGCATTTACATGTAGCATGAATTACAATCTGGGATATACTACATGTCAGTATAACTTAGATATCGGCAAGACTTTGTGTATGGACAAGTATGGACATTCTCTGGTCAAACAGCTGACGTAACACTCGTATGCAGAATGTTATAACGAATGATAATTCATATATAACAATGCAGTGCAACAAAAATAAAATCATCAACAATATGAATTGATTAGTTGTTTAATTGAGATGTCATATTCAAATGATGTTTAGTATTTCGTGTCAGCAGTCGCATAGTAACGGCATTGACTTTCCTTATGCAAGAAAACGACATACTACTGTGTGCATTTATGACGTTATTGTACAATCTCATTACTTATATATGTTTGAAAATTTAAAGTAGGTGATACCTGCTTATTTGTAAGGCTTAAAGCAGTACACGTTTACATATATACATGCTAATAAACTATTTATTTTCGTTGTTGATAAAAAGGGCGACAGAAATTCAAATATCTTAAGGAAAACATTTAATATAAAGAACACCAATTAATCGTGGGAATTTTATTTCGGTCCCCAGTTTATCCTGCACGAAAGCAAAGGGTTAATTTAATATCATGTCGAGTATTTGACGAAAACCATGAACATTTGTTCTTAGTAAATGGTATACATTAGTGTGATGGTACGTACATTACATCAACTGCTGTATGGCGTCACGTGCATGACATTTTACTGTCACAAATTACGTATCATAGTTTATCACGTACATTACATTCTCACGTTATTTATGTATTAGCTTGAGTTTCGTTAATTTAATAAATAGAGGATATTACATGAGTGTCTTTCCATATTGAATTTATTAAACGAGTTGAATAAAATAATAAAATGCCGAGCATTTTATCGATTTTTTCAACTAGTTTAATAATTTCAATGTGGAAAGTCACAAATGTAATGTTCTTTTTATCACATGTTAGCCTTTTCCGGCCGAAACATTAAATAGCTACTTTTTTCACTATAATAAACACGCAACTTTGACGACGTCGCCCATGCTTTGAGTGACGTCACGTGAAGGCTTTATTACACTAGTGTATTATCAAAAATAAATAATGGCTTTATTACGCTACCGCGACGTCAAGCATGTGATAAATATATATATACCTTGAATTCGAATTCCGACGATCTAGTTTTACTCTAAATTTGGGACGTTCTATTTAGCATACCCTATTAAATACCATGTCGGGTTTTCAACGAAATCCATGACCGTGACATTCTCTTGCGTCAAAACACTTCCCAAGTAGATATCCGCATACAATATACCGTATCTTTTGAACTACCAATACATCGTATTTCTAACAAATATAAACAGTTTTGTTTTCTTGTTTTGAATAATAGCATAAATGTATGATGTCTACATTTATTCTGCATGTACTTATAAACTATTTTGACTTGCATAGCCAATAAGTTACAACTTGGATCATATGAACACTTCGTGTTGAAAAAGAGTAAATTAAATTTTGTTCACATATAAAATATTCCAAATGGGAATAAAAAAACATATTTTAAAAACCAGTTACACTTATCTCGAAAAGCTTCTTTGCTTTGTTTTAATGATAGATTAACCCGGCCGTATTACCATATAGGGTCTCCTGTGTGCACAGCTCTCAACATACTTCCTAACAAAATTCAACTACGGTGGTTGAATAAATTCGAGGTAAAGGATTCAAATAAAGTGTATAATTGCATGCATGTGCTTGTTTGATTTCGTCTCGATGATATTGCCTTCTAAAAACACGACATAAACAAATTATTTCAATATTGGCGTGACAATTTCCTAACCACGGAGTGTTGATTAACGTGCACGTAATACAGCAGAGACACCTAACAGAATATTGACGCGTAGTTTGCATACTTCAGATAAAATCTCGATCATGTCATATATTATTTACTAGATACAAGGGAATAAAGATTATATGCAAATTTAAAATTTCTCATTGCACTTCCAGGAATTTGTTTGTTAGAATGAAGGACATAATATTCTTATATGAACGTCAGATTTTGATTTTGATTTTCAAAAACAGAATCTACTTACTTTCTTACAAAAGATACAATTACGTAAGGATTGCATACTATTTTAGTCACTCTTTAACAAGTCAAAACTTACATTGAAAATGAATAAAACTGAAACAACAAAGTTGTGAATGCTCACGTGTCAGTCAGTAAAAAGAGCTTATCAGACCGTAGTCATACATCTGACATCTGACATCTGACATCTGCCATACATCGATGTTTTACTCAATGATATGTACAGCAAAACCTCTACAGAAAGGACCACACTTTGGTGACATCATCAGTATCCTTCATTCCAGTACATCAATAGAGCAACAACTTCTTATGAACACTATACACTCGATTATTTAATTTACGTTTCATTACATATCGCCTTGATTTATTCATTTGGGAATATGACTTATCACAAGTTCATTGATAAGTGTCCTTCATCAAAAACAAAACAGAAGGAAATTACTGATAATTCATATCAATTAGCCTACTAGTACAAAATGCTTTTTAATAAAAGAAAACACAATACTTTGACTGTATTTGAAATGGGACATTTAACTACCTCGAGTATATTATGTGTCTGCAGTAGGGTTGTCAAAATTGACCGAATCAAGCATCCGGATGTCCGAATCGGACATCCGGATAGATCCAAACGTTCGGATCAATCGTAACATTGCTTTTTGATAATTATTTTTCCATCGTAACCAGTTTTCGCGACTTTAGTATATCCTCCGTAGAGCGACATGCATCCCGCGGAGACAGAAAAAACTGCCGCTCTGTGGAGGTCGATTGTTTTAGAATGTCGTTCATAGACTTTTGAGCGTACATAATCACGGTAATCTTAAATTGATGTCGTTTGTCGCATAAAATTAGATCTACTCGGAGCCGCGCGTTTTTTTCGATGTAATACTTTAATACGATTATTTAATTAAGATCGTTGATTAGATACAAAAATGCGTACAATCCACGAGTCTAGTATTTATTGCTATTAAACACGACTCTCAAACCGAATCCACATTATTTTATGCACATGCCGTATTAAATTGAATTGTTTACCTTCAAATTTAAGTGTTAAAATCTCTATTACGTCATATCGCTCACTACACAATTTGTACACGTGATCGGTAATTGGTTTATCTCTCGCGTGTAACTTGGTCAGTGCATAAATTATGCTAAAATTGACAGTTTTAGATGACTCGATTAACTATTAACACGAACTTTACGTGTACTGATTCATAAGCGTGTTTATGTCATTTAAAACTATTAATAACGACTTTGAATTAAAAAAATCGAATTTTATGCATCTCATCAAGTGCATGGTATGTACTGAGATACTGTACAATGTACAAATGTGCCCTGCGATGAAAACGAAATTTCATATTGTTATATACAACCATAATAATAGTAACATTCAAATCACAATCATGGCTTTGGTCGATTTTAAACAATTAATTAAACATAACAACTTAATGGAGCGTTCGACAAAATTATTCTAAGAGAATGAGTGAGGCAATAGCAGCTTGTGTAAGAAATATACCTCCAGGGAATACTTGAACTAAACTGTAACCACCTTCTTTGAAATGCCATTTAATCATGCCAGAAGCAAAACTTCTCATTGTTTCACCGAATTCTTGTTTAATCAAAACGATATAATAGATATAATATATTATAAAAACATTCAATATCAGTAATATAAATGTTCGTGGACTATCGGCTGTTAGTATTTCATCTATTCTTCTTCATGCACATGTACATGTGCTCTTAGAGAAAGGTTTCACTCCAGTCTTCCACGATATTTACGTGCATGAATTTGTTTATCAATTTTCGTTCATTACTATCTAAGTACTCGATATTGTATATATTCATCAAATCATAACGACCATCAACAAAAACATTAATTGTACAGTTTCTATTTATTCATTATACATGTGGTGTACGATGAAGATTGAACAGTACAATTGTAATAGAAACCTTTGATTGTTCTTACAGACGACGGTTCTTCTATAATGGAATTGTTTTACACGCCATTTTATTTGCGGTTATAATGTTTTGCTTTGATAACAATAAAATTAGTTAACTTAGTAGTAATACTGGTGTTATGGCAGTAAAATACGTTGTTGTAGCAATGCAATTGATGTTATGACAATAAAATAGTTGCTATTTGGACAGCATTGTTGTCTATGTATAGTTTGTATAGAGTATTACGCGTATAACACAACTACTGGGAATGGAATGTTGGCATAACAATGAAGCATTGTTTGCTAAGTTTCTCCTTCCTAGAACTGTCTATACGTGGTTAACTGTATCTGCTGAAGTGCTGTTAAATTCATGCAGACAAAAAATCTTAGAGATTTATGGGCAATATATAATCATTAACAAAACATGCAAAGTTATCCATCATGTATTTATGAACATAGTGGTGTGTGCATGAAATGTTTTTTGTTTTAAGCACCAAATCCTTCCAATAGTTTGCAGGTTGATTTGCATAATTCATCAGTCTAGTTCCTGACGTACTTTTAATACTCTAATGTGGTGTTAGACAGATTATATGTTTGAATCGATTAATGTTACAGTGAGGGATATGCCTAAAATCACGCTTGTGCTGATGCAGATATGACAGGTTATCTCATATTTAGATTACACGTACATACTCTTACCAATTTGTCACCAGTTTTCTTCCCATCTTTTGAAAACAAATTAATAATTACACGATGTTATATTTACCAATATCATACCCAGCAGCTGGCTTATTGGTGAAATTGTCTCCTGGATAACAGCCGTTATCGGTCATTTATATCGAAATACAGACGGTTAAAGTATCGTATACAGACGGATAAAATAAATTATGGCCTCATATGTCATCAAAGTCTGACATTATCTGACAGTATTTATTAACTTATTTAATTTTCTGCAATCCTTGCACTTTCATTCAGTATAACTTTTGATTTAATAGAATATGACTGCTTCCCTAAGCGTTTCAAGAAATGGGTTGATGTTGACTAGCAATTGACTTCCGCATAAAACGTTACATGGTCTTGCTTCAATGAAATTGTCTTTCTGGTACCCATCGCACAATATTTGTTAAGTTAAGTTAAATAATGTCTCCAGGCAAGACGACCATGTAACACATTATAACATCATCTCATAGAACAGCAAACCCAAAACAAAACAATACGTGATTCAGTGACAAATAGCATCTTTGTGTGTATATGTCCTGTTCGTTCACTCACGATCTTTTTGTAAACGATCAATGGATGACCGGTATATTGTTTCTGTTTTAGGATTGGTTGTAATATCGTGAACAAATATTTTTATATTGCAAAGCAAAATGTGCTTCTGACCTTCTGGGCTGTTTGGAAATATCACAGGCTTTGAAACCACTTTTACTGTTTAGTTAGTATGACGATGGTTGTCAATATAGGTCATGTTAGAGGGTCTGGTCATTTTATCTAATTAAATTTCATGGATTTAATAATAAATAAATTATAAATTTTGCAAGAAACTGGTAGATTCATCAAATATGAAGAATCGACTGTAGCCAATGACAGCACTAAATGTTGAATATCCGGGACATGTACGTAATAAGCTAATGTGTACTGACATGTTCATTAAATTGAGATTCGTGCAATTTTTTTTTTTTCATACTTATAAAATATGACAACATTATTGTGCTGATGACGAACATTGTTGTAAATTATGTGTATATATGTGTTTGCACTGAAATAAATTGCCATTCTATTCGCCTGCAGGAGAAATCATATACTTATTTTTACCATGATAATTATCTCACTTTATTGGATACATTGGATCACCAAACCAAACCCCAAGCGGTTCGTTATTTCTAAAATTCTTTTTACACATATTAGTCTTTCAAATGTGAATTTACGCTCCACGTACTAAATCGTACGGCTACAAAATGAATCAATTAAACGAAATTCGGCCAACCGTCGAAATAAAGTTTAGGTGGGTGATAAATATTTAGGCAATATCGTAATGTGTAGAATTCCGTTTGATCATCAATGTTATACAATACCACATTTAGGCGTACATCTTGTTTGTACATATTAGACGTATAACTATAATATCCAGCAATTATATACTCAGTACAATTAAAAGCGTACATATCGTTAGACATCCACATTGTTTGTAAATTGTCCGTTTTCCATGCAGATACATGCTTCACATGCCAATTCCTGCAAATATAGTAAATATCTTTATGTACAGTTCTTTTCTTGTTTTCTAACTCGAGTCCACGAAACTAGAGAAAATATTCTGTGTGTTATTAAATGTGTTGAATCTTATTTAGAATCGATCGCCAAATGTGCATTAATTTCAAATGAATATGAAACATTAGAACATTATGTGAATAACGAATATCATTGTATGAGGGGCATTTCAACAAAAGAGGAATGACATTCAAGAACATTACATTTATAATCTGCATGTTCGTTCATTATAATATTATATATTATTTTCAGCTTCATATTGATATAATTCAAGGGGGGGCAGTATATGCGTCTACGTTAAAATGTTATAGTAAATAAAATTCTATAGTAAGTATAAATTCCGTATTCAATCTGTAGTTTACGAGTCGGATGAGTTACAGACAATTATTTAGTGGAAAGATGTTATCAAATATGGTAAAGAGATTTATATTGGATAAGCATAATGGCCGCGTCATACCAAAGACGAAATAAAAATGGTATCAGAAATTCCCTTGCTAAACGCTCAGCATTAAAGGGAAACTGGCTTCTCTTCACTCTTACCCTCGTGGCGATGGATAACATCGGGAATGAGGTGTCCCCAAATTGTCAACTTTTTATCCGTGGGGACCTCTTACAATACACGCTATCATGTATTTGGTTTGACAAACACGGTGAACATATATAAATGTTCTCACACGAACAGATTGATTCTAAATTCGTTAGCCCCTACCCTACTTTCACTTTTAAATCTAGACTAGAATGGCAAATCTTTCTAAATAAAACGGTTTCACTACATCACACAATGTGTTCAAAGCATTTAAACCTGATTTCCTTATTTTGATGCAGACTTGTCAAGACCTTCCACTAGTTTCAGTCCAAATCAAAGTTTTTACATGATTGTATCTGATTTTGGTCGCTCTGATGGGCAATTGTAGGTATGTCACCTTATCTGGATACATTGTGACAAATTCGGAGTGGTCATAAAATGTATACGTCTACGTTTTTAAGATTGATACTCGAACCACCATACCAGTTTCTTCGAATAATCCATAGTAATACCATGTACTACGTACATTTTGTCAAGTACTCATGATGTCACTACATCTCTTTGACCACGACAGAAGGCGTACAACATACATTGCTTATAGTTAAATACTGAATTGTCATAATAGAATTGCAAACTCAGACTTGTTTCAAATCAACCATCATGTGTGTTTATTTACATATGTTATATATTTCCTACCATTTTCTGATTATTATTATTTTTATTATACCATATTTATATAGCACTTTTATCATGTAATTACACGTTCAAAAGTGCTGTACAATCACATTTAAGACATGGTTAAAACAAGTTTACATAGATAAATGCATGCAAACATTACAAATGTATATATACATGTAAACATAATACAAATAACACAAATACCCCCCCCCCCTTCAATTACCCCCCCCCCCATAAATTGGGTGTTTCAAGAGCAGCGTCACATACCACTGCCACGAGAAACTAACTTCAAAGGAATAGTGAGACTTCCTTTAAGGAGACAGGAAACCCCCGACACTATTTACTACGAGAAACCGTCTCCAAAGGTATAAATGTTCTACCTTTTAGAAGATCCTTAAGAAGTCAAACTAATAATAAGCCAGAATATGCTTTAGCGCTTTCTTGAATGATGGTAGTGTTTTACTATCTCTGAGTGTTGTTGGCAGTGCATTCCAGAGCTTCGGTGCTGCAGCCATGAAACATCGATCACCGTACGAGACAGTCCTCATCCTCGGCACAACTAGAAGAATAGAGTCATTTTGTGACCTAAGCTGTGGAGTATATATTTCCAACATACTTCTGATGTAGCCTGGGGAATTCCCATGTAGTGCTTTGTAAACATGAGTCAAGACCTTGTACTCCACTCTGTATTGTACAGGTAACCAGTGAAGATCCATCAGCACAGGAGTGATGTGATTGTATCGCGGTATCCGTGCGATGAAGCGGGCAGCTGTATTTTGGATATTTTGTAGTTTGTTCAGAATGTTTTTTTGGGAGCCGAACAGTAATGAGTTGCATTAATCCAGTCTTGATGTTACTAAAGAATTTATGAGGGATTTTGTTGCATCAACAGTCAAATATTGTCTGATTTGACCTATTTGTCAGATCCGCATGAAACAAGACCTGGAGACAGAGTTTACATGTTTGTCCATGTTTAGGTGTGAATCCAACATTGGACCAAAGTTTCTCATCACCGGTGATGGTCTGATCACAGCATCACCAACTTTCACTGTGAGATTCTCAGCATCACTGTTATTCCGTTTCGGTACAAACAGGATTACCTCTGTTTTGTCTGCATTTACTTTCATCCAGTGCAAGATATCCTTCAGACATGCTTCAATTCGTAGCAGTGTTTCATCACGTGAAACGCAATCCTTCGGTTTGAATGTCATATACAGCTGGAAGTCATCAGCGTAGAAATGGTGTTGCAGTTGATGCTTTCTGCCGATTGCACCCACTGGTTTTGTATACATGATGTAGTTTTTGGGACCAAGCACAGAACCCTGAGGTACGCTATAATTCATCAGGACTGGTTTTGAAAGTTCACCATCAATACAAACAGTCTGGTAACGGTCACACAAATAGGACTTCATCCACTCCAATGGCTTGCCTACATACCGAAATGTTTTTCAGGTCGGCATAAGAGAGTGGTGTGATGAATGTTGCTGATAAATCAAGCATGACGAGGACAGTAGCTTTATTCTGGTCTAGAGAACAAAGGATGTCGTTATGCACACGAAGTAAAGCAGTTTCAGTAGAGTGGAATTTTCTATATGCTGACTGGCGTTCTTCGTGGAGATTATGCAGTGTTAAGTGATCATCTGATGACTTTGCAAACAATATGACACCGTGTAATTACGTACATTTTATAAACATTACATGAAGGAGGAGAATGTACGAATAATATAACATGTAACAATCGAGGTTGATAAATGTATACAATAAAGCACATACAATTACATTTACTTGCATGGTTGTTTGACGCTGTCACAGTGTACAATATAAGAGTCACTCCAGTATGGTAAAATACGTAATGGTGTTGAAAAGGAAACATTTATTCCTTTATTTGTCGTCTTTGTTCTTTATTGTAAGATTATGTAGGATTAGATGATATGTCTTTAAATTAGAAACAAATTTCACGTTTATGCATTGGCCACAGTCACGTTCTTATTATCAATAAGAGAGAAACCTTGCAAAGATTACTCGCAAGCAAAGGAAGATATGACTCGAACACTAAAAAAGATAACCATTGGCCATGAGAGTAATATACAGGTTGCGAAATAAACGTGTACGGATACGTGTTTACGTGTAGGTATCCGTACATGGGCGCGTACAAGTAGCACTTTAAATTTGTCTGCGAAACAAATTGTATGCGTTGAAATAACATGTACATTCTATATCTATTTCGCAACCAATCTATTGTCATAACGAAAGATACAAAGGGAAACAACCCTTAAACAAAGGAGGTGCACCAAACTGAAAATAAATCATAAACGTACGAGAAGACTCTTAGCAAAAGCAAATAATTTGTAAACAACGGGAGAAAGGGATATAACTCTTAAACCATTATATAAACTTGTAAAGAAAGCGCGATAACTGTCGACAATCCTCAGAGTATCAATAATATTATAAGTTTAATAAGTGAAGTAATTTGATAAATGCTGGAGGTAAGTGTCATCTTTATAGATATCTACGCGAAACATTAAGTAGACCTTTATGTATTTATACGATACTTAAGCAATTATATTACTGGTGTATTCTAGTATAGAATCATGCATTAAACAAAGGGAGATATGACTCGAAAACTAAGAAAGATAATTAGTAGCCATGGAAGACAATAAAGTGGTTACCGAAGCGACTAGAACGGATTTATATTATGTGTAGCTATCAGTTCATGTTTAGGTCCAAATTGCAATATAAATAAATTCGCTATCGAAACAAACAGTGTCGAGCTACGGGTAAATAGTGTACACGGTATCGTAAATTGATATAAAATCATAAACATGGGAGACATTCTTACCAACGGCAGATAACTCGTGAACAACGGTAGAAACTCATTCCCAAAGGGATATAACTCCAAAATAAATGGATAAACTCGTAAAGAAAGGGCGACAATCTCATGTATATTATTTCTAAGTAATCAATGCAGTAATAAAGTTAAGTAAAGTAATTTGATATATGTTTGACATATTTGGCTGATAAATCTTTGTTAATTGAGTTATTGGTATCTACTGGAAACATTAAGCAGGATGTTATGCAATACGGCAATTTTCCTACACATATAATTTGTAGAGAAGATTTTACCAGTTACATTATTGAGGTAATCTAAGTGCACTAAATGGTATGAAATCATTAAGGGTAGATCTATTCATAAACAATATGTCCAAGGAGTCCAGTAACATATTCATTTAGATGAACTGAAGATTGAATAAGTAATGCAGTTTAGAAAATCTGCAGGACATATAGTTTGTACCTTTTTAACTAGCTATGGCCAGCAGCTCGTAGAATGCTACATTGGTACCCGGCAGATCAAGGTTTGATATCCGATTGGAATGATTATATTCTTCCCCGATATGTTTAAGTGTCCTCCACATGTGGAAAACTTGCCACACCCGATTCTCACATCCTGTCGCCCGAGTCACTCACATACATGTATAACCTGAGTCAGCAGACAACAACGAACCGTAAGTATCACCATATACCACAAGGAAAATCATCAAACCAGCACGCAGCAGAAACAGTGCACATGTCCTTATGCATGACTAAAAAGTTACAAATTGCACGTAGCAAGGACAAGAATTGAAATAAACAGTTAACAAAAGGGCACTGTGACAACACATCGTCATCTCTAGTTTTACTCTTGAAGAGTATTCGTTTCGTCACAATATTTCCTGAAAGCCAAACCAATACATTTCTCACAAAAGTTGACATATAAGTGACTTTTCATTGCTATTTTCTATATTACAGAGACATTAATTGTACGAAGACAACTTGTTTCTGGTTCCAGATTTGGATTTAATCTAGTCAGAACGAATAAACGATACGTTTAATAGCGGACAGTTCATTAATTTGAAAAAATACCATCATAAAAATAGAATTACTGTCAGGCCTCAAACAGGGTATTGTCGTATAAAATAGAAACTAATTTCCATGGTATTATACAGTATTAAGGAAGAACATATCGACGTTCTTTAATAGAGAATCTAACAACTCCTAATCAAAATTATTGAGAGGCATCAGCTGGTGAAAGCGCACCGTGTTTAGAAAAGTGGACAAACTGGGGAAGAATGTTCGTCGATTCAACCCAATATACTTCAAGGGACAACATAAAAAGGTACCCCTGGCAAAAGGATCGTAAATAACTTAACAATTTTATTTATGGAATATCCAAAAAAACAGCGAAAGCTAATCTTTATTGCGATTATCTGATAATGAATATGTGCCTTTTATGGGCATATGCTAATTTCAAAAGCCATTCAATGTGTTATTCATTTAGGAAGGTAATTTTATTGGTTTTCGGTTGATACGGAATGTATGTTCTTCGTCTGTCTCTTGTGTGGGTAGGTCGGAGTGTCGCAGCTTCATTAAGGCTTTGTATTGGTTGTGCATTACAGTATTTAATAAACAAGCAGACAATACAAAAGCTTATCTCCAGTTGAGGAAATACAGAAGGGACATATTTAATACTGTGTTGTAACATATCACTTTTACTCTTGCATTGATTGGTATCTTATAAGTTATATACTTTTATCGATAAAGTTGTAATCATGGGAACATCCACTGCATCTCACCATCTTACTATTCTCGTTCTATGCTGTAATTTTCTTTTTTTTTTTCGTTGATACTTCATGGAACTGTACTTCATTTCTTCAACCGAACGCAGAATCATTACATTGTCGCAAATATTTCCTGGGCGACTACATTCATAGAACCAATATCTACAAGAGAAGACAGGAGTATCAAAGCCGTATAATGGTGACATCGATAAACGAACCATTCAGTGCAAATATTTCCAATTTCTCGCTATTGAAAACATCGGACGCAGGACAATTAAATGAACGAATACCGAGAGGTTCTGGTTTCATTGGATAAAACAACATTTGAATTGGATGTCACGTGTACAAGTTACATTACTTTGTTGGGATTATTTATTTAGTCGATGATAATACAAAACTTGGATAAGTGAATGGCGGATTGTCTACGACATTATGAATCTTGAAGACAATGATGTTATGTCTATATAAGAGAGCGGAGATTTTATGGATTTTAGTTTTCGTAATTGCCTCACAGATTTATCTTGGAAAATGTAAAAGAGTGAGTAAATTAAATTTCAATATAATTATAATTAGAAAATAACAATTATATTATAACTCGTGTGCGTTATGATAATGTCTGTTTACAAAAGATGACACGTACAATTTACTATGAAAATTGTGAAATATTGAATTCAACGTTACTAGTACTAGCATTTGATTAATAATGGACGTAATTTTTATTCTATTTTAAAAACGTAAGAGCTTTATGGTTAATTCATTGCTTTAATCAATATATTAAGCTAAATACGTACAAAAACTTTAAATGGTCTTATTTTCTTTCAACATGAAAAAAGTATTGATCTTTATCGCAAACTTGTTTATACCAATATTTTTAAAAAAAGGTTCAGTAATTAAAAAAGTGCTACTTACCACGCTCGTTTTTGACTACGTGGAGAGAAGTTTTCTGTCAGTTGTTTCTTGTTTTCTCAAAATAGCATTTTGTACTAACGACCTTCTTATTCTAAGCATAATATGGATATCAGACAAAATATAATCTTTCACAAAATATATCGAACCAGAAACAAACGTACAGTCAGTATATGTGTTTGTTAAGGGAGGAATTCTTAAGAAAAGACATTGTTTTCTAGCAGAAGACTGGGTATACGTCGGTGGAAGGATACAAGAGAATAATTTTGTGCAATGCCGTTCTAAAATTTAATTCATATGTCGCCTTAAAGACTGTCACCATTCTTGTCAATGAATAATAATCGTTCCTGTTGCTGTTACTTCCTCGTGTCGTTTTTAGTTCTTCCGAGAATTTACGCGTTTGACGTGATTATTACTAATTAATGGGCCATTATTGCTAATTTATCATTATAATTGCAATCAGTGTCGATTTGTTATTATCATTTCAAAAATTGTCTGTTTTCTACATCTCTCGTGGTCTCGAACGTGTTATATCTGTGTTCGAACGAATGGAAAAAAATAATCTAACACTTAGCTGACATGTAGCATTCACTTGCATGGTATCATAGTGTTTTAAAATAATGTAACTGCTTGTGATTCTGATTTTCTTGATGACAGCTTTTCCTTCCCAAAATGTTTGTGTTGTTTTTATAGTGATTTTTGTATCAAAATTCTGTAAATGGTTTTGAGGAATAAAAGGGTACAATTCGTTGAAACATTCTAAAACAAAACAAAAACTACCTGGAATGCATAGACAAACATTTCCGCTTTAGTTAGTTTTAAATAAATCTGAACTTGTGATTGGAAAAGTGTCGGGTAAAAAACTAATTTCCCTGTTTGAAATCCATTATTTAAAGCCGAGCGTTGGTACTCTGATTTGTTTATACAGTCACCTTTCTCTTACTAAAGTGATGACAATATAAGTTGAGTGCTGCCTTCCCTGTCTGACTTAATATAATCTTTTTGGTGTTGTGTTAATGGTGATAGTGGGTGTCATTTTGTAATCTTGTGACTTGAAATAGTTCAATATGGCTTTATATGATACAACTCATGAATATTTATTTGTTTAGCGAATGTTCTGCGATATTTGGGCGATACTTTCGTGGGGTCGAGATTTAATCCTCAACTGTTTTGGGGAAAGCGGGAAGCATCTTGAGAACTCCCGATGTGTTCCCCCGACGTTATGCTTCAGATTCACTGCATCGGGTATGTACTCCCGATGGAAATTAAGAGCTTCGGGTAAGTCGGGGAGAGGTTTGCAAAAACTTCGGGAGTATCAGGAGTCATCGGAGCCATCGAGGCCATCTAGAGAAAATAGTACATGTAATAAAATAGGTGTAATTCCGAATCGCCGATTATTTTTATCAGTGGGACATAGGCATAAACGTAATAAAAAATATGATGACAAATCGGAAAGTGAGGTAGCATTTAACAGATATAACATAACACGAAAAGCTCGGTTGACAAATTACATGGGCCAAATGTTTCACCCATATCAGTTGGGAGCTTTAAAGGTTTTGGTGTCAGGGATAGCAGGATGTCGATAAAAGAAAAGATAGATAGAACATGACACCGTATTAGACTGATTGTACATATGTCACTGTAGCATGCATGCTTGTACATTTTGCTCTTGATATGTTAGATGTTACATTGTTATATATTTCAGTATCGTTACTGCTCAGAAGGATGTTGTCCCGAGGAATACTGTGCTTACCATTTGATATGTTACCCTAAGATTGTGTGTACATATGGCTGCCCTGATGGTACGTGTGAGAAAGATATATGTATGCCACTACAGCCTTGTAACAAGAACACTAGATGTGGCTTTGCCTTTACGTGTAGCATGAATTACAACCTGGGATATACAACATGTCAATATAACTTAGATATCGGCAAGACATTGTGTATGGATAAGTTTGGACATTCACTGGCCAAACAGCTGACGTAGTGCCTACATAAATGTGCATACAGTTATAACGAGTGGTGATCAATAATTTGAGGATTTCAAACATTTTGTGACAATGCAATTAATTAATCTTGGAATTTGATTCAGAACCCAAGTTCACTTAGAGTAACCCGAAATCGTGATACCCTAGTAATCGTTATAGTGGAACTACTTTCAATATCTCCATTGATATTTTACTTATGACGTCATGAGCGGGAAAACCGAATGAAGGAATGTTAAAGTTTACCTTCTATTCCAGAAATGATTCAAAATAGCATTTCATTAACGTAAGGAATAAGATAATTACCCATTCATTGAGAAATTTAATTGCAAATTTTGTAATGCCAAATAGTTCCAATCGATTTGCAATAAAATTATGCCGCATTATTGATTTTACATCAATATTTTAGCCATTGTCTGTTTTTTACGCTTTCCCATTAAAGGTCATGGCCGAAATGGACTGGTTCCTCAATATGAAAATTAAATCAAGGGAGACAAATGATGACGTAATCTTAAGCCATGCGGAAACAGAACTGTTTTTCCTTGGCAATTATTTGTATCATAGACATATTTTGTAATTCACAAGGTTGTTGCTGATTTTGGTGGTAGATAAGATTTTTTGAACGTCATTCGGCACTCAAACTTGATATTAATTTGTAAATTGTTCGTTGATTCATGACTAACCTAGCCTACTATGGATCTATGTTGTGAAAGTGCGTAGTGATACACATTTCTAGTGCGGTCTTATTTATTTACTTAATTATTCGTTTAACTTGCAAATTTGTAACTTATTGCGCTTTTGATGTCATACGGAATCTTTTAAGTTTAGAATTATGCTACACTCAAGGTGAAAATTCGATCACACATGATTTTACGACAATAAGTTCGAAGGTCACGGTTTCAGGTATACGAGTGATTTTAAGTTGTAGTAATTCATCTATGCCGTATGATGTCACGTACATTACATTCCGATGCCAAGTACATTACATTGTCTGTCGCAAGATGTCACGTATATTACATTCTAATGTCACGTACATTACATGATCTGACGTAAGATGTCACGTACATTACATGATCTGACGTAAGATGTCACGTATATTACATTCCGATGCCAAGTATATTACATTCTCTGGCATAAGATGACAGTATATAACATTCCAACGATACGTACATTATATGATCTGACGTAAGAGGTCACGTTTATTACACTCAGATGTCACGTACATTACATACTCTGTCGTAAGATGTCACCTATTTTACGTTCTGATGCCACGTACATTACATTCTCTATCGCAATGAATCACGTATATTACATTCTGATGCCACGTACATTACATGCTTTGTCGCAAGATCTCACGTATATTACATTCAGATACCACGTACATTACACGCTTTGTCACAAGATGTCACCTATTTTACATTCTGATGCCACGTACATTACATTCTCTATCGCAATGAATCACGTATATTACATTCTGATGCCACGTACATTACATGCTTTGTCGCAAGATCTCACGTATATTACATTCAGATACCACGTACATTACATGCTTTGTCACAAGATGTCAAGTACATTACATTCCGATGCCACGTACATTACATTATCTGACCAAAGATGTCACGTACTAGTATATTACATTCCGATGCCACGTACATTACATACTCTGTCGTAAGATGTCACCTATTTTACATTCTGATGTCACGTACATTACATTCTCTGTCGTAAGATGTCACGTTTATAACACTCTGATGCCACGTTCATTACATGCTCTGTCACAAGATGTCACGTATATTACATTCTGGTGCCATGTACATTACATTCTCTTTCACAAGATGTCACGTATATTAAATTCTGATGCCACGTACATTACATTCTCTGTCATATGATGTCACGTATATTACTTTCTGATGTCACTTGCATTACATAATCTGTCGTAATATGTCACGTATATTACATTCTGATGCCACGTACATTACGTTCTCTGTCTTTAGATGTCACGTATATTACATTCTGATGACACGTACATTACATTCTCTGTCATATGGTGTCACGTATATTACTTTCTGATGTCACTTACATTACATTATCTGTCGTAATATGTCACGTATATTACATTCTGATGCCACGTATATTACATACTCTGTCGTTAGATGTCACGTATATTACATTCTGATGTCACTAACATTACATTATCTGTCGTAATACGTCACGTATATTACATTCTTATGCCACATACATTACATACTCTGTCGTTAGATGTCACGTATATTACATTCTGATGCCACTTACATTACATTATCTGTCGTAATATGTCACATATATTACATTCCGATGCCGCGTACAGTACATACTCTGTCGTAAGATGTAACGTATATTACATTTCGATGCCACGTACATTACATGCCGATGACACGTACGGTACATATTCTGTCGTAATATGTAACGTATATTACATTCCGATGCCACGTACGGTACATACTCTGTCGTAAGTTGTCACGTATATTACATTCCGATGCCACGTATGGTACATACTCTGTCGTAAGATGTCGCGTTTGTTACATTCCGATGTCACGTACATTACATTCCGATGACACGTACATTACATTCCGATGACACGTACATTACATACTGTGGCATATGATGTCACATATATTACATTCTGATGCCATGTACATTACATTCTCTGCGGTAAGATGCCAAATACAAATTTGAATGTATTTATACAGTCTCCATTGTTTGATGTACATTGTTTATTCGTACATTACGTTCTCTGCAATATCATATCACGTATATAGCATTTTCTACCATAACATGAATCGTACATCACATGCTCACGTTATTTATGCATTAATTTGTGTTTCGTTAATTTGCCCAAATAAAATTTTAACATGAATTCCTGCATTTTCTTGCCCTTTGTTTTAAACATCATGTACAAAATAAAATATAAGAACGTGTTTCGAAAGAAAAGCGTAAGTGTAAGGCGTCTTTATTTCATACTGTACATTCTAATCAATATTCATACTAAAATAGTAGCTATGTTTTGTGTACATATTACTCTGGCAAATATAAATTTACAATGGCAATATTTTAAATACGTTATATTTATAACGTAAACCTTCATAGACAGCACTGGTTTGATGATGCAGTAAATGGCTCACCAACCGGCCACGTAAGATTGGGTCCCTTCCAGTATTCGAACCTTCCTTCGTACGCCCAAAACCTGATGCCAATCACAATCAACCAATGGAGTAATTCAACACGGTAGTTGATCAAAAATAAAGTGTGTGTTTGCGTGCGCATATGGGTACATGCTAATGTGTCCCCGAGAGTAAACATACTAAAACAGCGATATAATCAAATAATTTTAACATTAACATGACAATTTCCTTACCACGGAGTGTTGATTTGTGTTTAGAATATAACCTACATTATGAGCCAATGAAAACGCCGCATTTTCGCGGTTAAATGAAAATTTAATCATTAAAATTTTCTCTTAACAGACTTGACGTCATGCGTTGGCGCTAATTTCTATCGGCCAATCAGAATTCAGAATGTTATATTCCAAGTTAGTTAGAACATATTAAGTAAATTTTAGTGTTGATTTGTGTATAATATGTGTGATAACGTAAATGTATTACAGCGAAGACACAGAGAATATCACGTCACATTGTTTGATACCAGAGTATTGAACTAATAACGAGATGCATACTTCAGATGCAGTCTCGAAAAATGTCTTTTATCATTTGCATCATTCACGGAAATTCAAATTATATCTTCTATTAAAATTTCTCATTGCACTTCCTGGAATATGTGCATACTTTTCTCATTTGTCATTATATGATTGTCATTTTTTATTTCCGAGAACAAAATTTACATAAAATAGATTCAAGCACATTCGGCATGAATACTATTTTAGTCACACGTTTACGAATAAATACTTACTTTGAGAAATTTGTAATTACGGTTGAAACTCAAAATAACACTCACGAATTCGTCAATAAACCGTAGCTATCCACTCTGATATTTACTAAATGATATGCCCATCAGCCCCTTTACATAATGGAACTCTGTGTGGAGTGACAAATTCATTACAACCGACAAACCCTTTACATAGTGGAAATATGTGGTGTGAAAACTTCATTACAACCGGCAACTCCTTTACATAATGGAACTCAGTGGAGTGACAACTTCATTACAACCGACAAACCCTTTACATAATGAAACACTCTGTGGAGTGACAACTTCATTATAACCGGCAACCCCTTTACATGATGTAACTATCTGTGAATTGACCACTTTATTACTACACCGGCAACCCCTTTACATAACGGAACTCTCTGTGGAGTGACAACTTCATTACAACCAAAAAACCCTTTACACAATGGAACTCTCTGTGGAGTGACAACTTCATTACAATCGGCAACCCTTTACATATTGGAAATATGCGGAGTGACTGCTTTAATACAACCGACAAATACCTTACATTATGAAACTCTCTGTGGAGTGACAACTTCATTGCAAACCACAAACATCAGTATCATTATTTCCAGTACATGTTTACATGAATGAAACTTTACAGAGCAAACACATGTTTACACGAGGACCATAAACAAGTCTCATTGCAAACGATTTGTTTACTAGTATTTTATCTTCGTTTTTTGTACTTAAAATATATATATTTGTTCTTGGACTAATTAATATCAACTGTCATTTTTGTCATTTAAAATTTAAGTGAAAACTAGTAAGTGATAACTATTAAGGGTAATTGAGTAAGATAACTACAAATATGTTTTGCAATATCTGTCGATTTCTGAATTATGTGGCATTTACATATCTCGAGTATATTATAATGAAGTTTTGAGGTACTTTGCAATGAAAACGAAACCCCATATTGCTATGTAGGCATACAGCAATAATATGTTGTTATGATACCAACAGTAAAATCACTGTATTGCTTTGTCTGATTCCCAACAAAAATCAGAAATTAAACAAAACAACGTAATGGAGCGTTCTGTAAAATTGTTCTAAGAGAATGAGTGAGACAATGGCTGCTTGTAAATGAACTATGCCTCTAGGGAATGCTTGGATTTAATTATAACCACATTCAATGGAATGCCATTTAATCAAAATAAAGATAATACATTAACATTTAATATCAGTAAGGAAAACGTTCGTTGGCTATATGTTAATATTTAGTTTCATATCGAACGATGATTGATTCTCAATTTACATGTGCGTATGATATGTACTGCTTCATTGTAAGTCCACAGTATTACGTATACATTTCTATTAAATGTACCAGTGTTTGTTCATTATTATCTTTAAACTCTTTAATAATATAGATATGCTCAACAAAATGTCTTAACCATCAACAAACAGATTGTGATTCTAGAGTTTCTTTTGATAAAAAGATCACCATACGTGTGGTACACGACGTAAATGAAAAAATTCAATTGTAATAGCAACTTTTACTGTTTCTTCTAATGAAATTGTTGAACAAACATTTATTTGTTGTTGTTTTTTTCAGTAAAATATATTCCTTGTAGAGCAATACAATGTGGGTCTGCAGTGAATATATATATATATACGAGGGGTGATCCAGAATTACGTGGACTTTTGCTCTAATTCAAAAACAGTTAAACTTACATTTACAAATCTGTGGACAATGTAATATTGATACCTATTGCACAAGTATGCCAAATTTCATTCGGATCTGATCATAAATATTGAAAACAAAGCCTCTGTAAGAGGGTATAGTTATAAATCGCGGGGCACCCCAAAAATGACGTAAGACGTCATCTTCACCTCTGTATCATTTCATGATGCTTTTGAACACTGTTAATCAACTGTTCTTTATTTTTCCTAACCCATTATGCTCTTATATTATGCCTATTTATTCGCCCTGTCAATATTTACTGATCTGTACCGTTACAAGCTCTGCAAGATCATTATGTTCCCATTAATTTCACGGATGGTTGATTCCGACCAACGGAAGTACCGATTCAGTCAACGTCGGGTTTGTACCTCTACCCTCATTGTCTGTTACATCATCCAGGCCGACTTTAAAACTGTTATGCCATTTAAAAACAAATGGCCGTGATACAATAGGTCTTAAACTTGATTTCTGCAACATTTCTTTTATCTGCGTTGGGGTTTGTCATAGCTGTGCTCCTTATCGCATGGTTATGAGACTGTAAATGAAATATTGTGACGTCATTATTTATTATTATTTATGATATGACCACAGTAACACATATACTCATAACATGGCGAATATACTGAGAATTTAACCTTGAAATTTCACCCAGTTGTCGATACGATATTAGACAACATGATGCCATATTTCTGAATTTATAATGGAACAAACACAGTAACAATTAGCAATAATATAAAAAGTTTTACTGAAAAATTCTGTGTTGATCCGCGAACGCATTTATGTGTTACTATGGTAGCGTATAACTGTTGATCGAAATAATTATTTTTAGATATATCTTGTGCTTTTTGTCAATAATAGATAAAAGCAGCTTTTGTGTAAATTTCTCACCGATCTGACCTAAAATGAACTTTTTAGAGCAAAAGTCAACGTAATTCTGGATCACCCCTCGTATTTTAATAAACAGTCTTCAGTAAACTAGTTCATTCAGCTTTTAGACAGACCCGTGGGACTTGTACTTCCTTTAATAATAATTGCATACAATATGATTGCTTTCCTGAGCGTTTGTAATGAGTAGCTCAAGTCACACCATTTTTAAGAGTCACAAGGTCTTTCTAAATAATAACGTCTAATATTTGTATCCATAAGGCTACACTTGTTAAGTAATTGAAGTTTCTTTTAAGTAACTAGAACGTTTAATAATTTTGTCAATGATTTTTTTAAGTTACGTTCATTTGGTTTATTTTTGCTGCCTTCCGCCACAAACTATTATATCCACGAATATAAATGCTACGACATACTGCTTCATGACAATTCCGTAACCAGGAAGTTATCAGATAAAAAACAGTTAAATGGTGATTACCTTGGCGTAATCTGACTTTAAATGTCGTTTTCCTGGAAAATTACATACACGATATGACAGAATGTGTATTTCACCACATGCGTTGCCTTAGCAACGATAACATACGCATATGTCAACTCAGCAACATAACGTTGCTATATATTTGAATTTATAAGATGATGTTCTACGTATGGTGTGAGTTTTAGGACTGTAGTCAATGTTTAACTAATTTTTGGGGGCTGTCCTAGAACTTTACGGATGATCCTCGTTCAGGTATGCTGTTAATGTCATTTTGCGATGGATCGGTGGACAGCCGCGATGTATCTGTTTGTTGTTAGTTCGTAAAATAGTAACAGAATGTTACAATTGCAAAACAAAATATGACCTTATTCTCCTGGACTGTTAAGAAATGTACAAGACTTTGAAACCAGCTGCTATCGTTTAGTTTGATGCCTTTGAATTTAAAGTGGGTAGTCATTGCACGTCATTTAAAAGGGTTGTTTGATCTAACCAACTTTCATGAATTTATTTATCATATGTATACATATTCCAAAAGAAACTAACGACATCTCTTAATGTAAAGAATGACCGTAGACAATGCCAGGAAAAATATAACCTTTCCAATCAGGAAATGAAAGTAATATCTAGTGGACGAAACTACAGCTGTTATAGTATTCATGTATGTTCAATCAACCAGTCTGTCACGGGAGGACATGACCTACCAAATCAGAAATCGAATATACGTAACTACTATATACTACAGAAAACATGATATAAAGTAGAGGTCAACTTACAGTTTGACATTGCTTTGACATTACAATGTTTACAATTTTGTTACATGTATTAATAATATCCACACATTCAGTGAATATGACGAATCCACGAATGTTGCGCTCTACCAACAAATCTAGTCGGTGGACGTACTTGTTTAAATATAAAAGTACTAAATGCGGAATTATCGATGCACTATAAGCTTATATGTAACTGACACATTCATTCTAAAATTCGATGTGCTATCTAAACTGCAGTCAATGGAATTCACATACGCTTCCAGACTCATGCAATATGACAAAATTATTTAACTATGTCTTTACACCTACTGGCAGTGAAATATGGTCAGCCTGTTCGCCTGCTGATATCTCACATAAAAACATATGAATAATCCCTACTGTAAAATCATTTGATGGATTGTTAACAACCTTTATTGAATACACTGAACCACGAAACCCAAACCTAAGCGGTTTATCATCATTTAGTTCTAAGTTCTGCATATGATCGTGAATTAACTATCAACGAACTTAAATTGTAGCGCTACATATTTATCATTCAATTTAACGAAATTCGATGTAATGTCGAAATAAAAAAAGTTGTGGTGGATAATAAATCTAGTCTTTTTATATCGGAATTCAGATGAATTCAGTTTCATCATAGATGTAATTTATCACCACGCGAGGCAATTGTGGCGTGCATCTTGTTTCTGTATACTTGAAGTAGATCTATAATATTAAGTCTTTGAGCAATAAACATGCGCACATTGTTAGTTGTTAATTGTGTTTTATTCCATTCAGATGTCCAGTCAAATACCTCCCGATATGTTGATCGTCCACAATTGTGTTTTATTCCATTCAGATGTCCAGTCAAATACCTGCCAATAGGTTGGTCGTCAACAATTGTGTTATATTCCATTCAGATGTCCAGTCAAATACCTCCCGATATGTTGATCGTCCACAATTGTGTTTTATTCCATTCAGATGTCCAGTCAAATACCTGCCAATAGGTTGGTCGTCCACAATTGTGTTATATTCCATTCAGATGTCCAGTCAAATACCTCCCGATATGTTGGTCCTCCACAATTGTGTTTTATTCCATTCAGGTTTCTTGCCGAATACCTGCAGATTTAATGTCGCACAAATTGGAAATATTATTATTATTTCACCGTGTATTTTGTCTTGTATTCTCATTCGCGTCCACGAAGGTAGAGAAAAACTTAATTGTGCGATTTTAATGTACTTTATTGTTTTATGCGCATTAAATTCAAATAAATATGAATATGAAAAAGAAATGAAATTAATTATATCAATATAAATTATCACTCTTTGTTAAATTCATGACTATACTAGGTTAATTGCTTTAAATAATATTTCAAAATAATTAGCTGTGGCGTCAGATGCGATGTTGCTTGATGTATTGTTGACGACCACAACATGCACTTAGTGATCACAATGGTGAACTGAAAATGAATCTTCAAGGGCATTGTATGTAAAATATACATGTTCGTTAATTGTATTATATTATGACGTGTGTACAGATTTGTGGTACATGCCTGCTTCAACGTCTATTGTACATGACACCGGTTATTGTTGTTGTTGATATGGTTGCAGCTAGTCCAAGGACTTTGACGACGACGAGCATTACATTTTATAAAAGATCAACGTCAGTATAAATAAAATACCATTTTATTACGGCATCAAGAACTAGGTTTCAGCAGGCAATTTAACAATAACGTATCTACGTAAAATGGCGTTCAATGCATGACGTCCTGTCGAGTGCTTTATGGATGTAAATCAAATTGTAAACAACCAATGCAATCAGACACAATTCCTCATTGTGTATAATCGGTTTATACGACGTTAAGAGAACGTCACAGGAAACTGCTTGCAAACATCTCAACTTTTATAGCATTATAAGAATATACGAAACATAATTACTGCAGCATTGTTCCGTTCATGTCACCAGACGAGATGTTTACTTCTGTCTGTTGTCTGTCAATTGCGCCTGTCAGGCAATGCATAGGTATGGGAATAATCAATGTGGACATGTGTATACTTGTTTGAATTTCCAGAGAATGAAATTCACGGGCGGTAATCACGTGACTTCGTCTTGTATGTTAAACGAACAATGGCGGCATTCAGCCTCGGTAAGCACCTATTTTTCTTGAAGTTATATGTCTTACAGCCTCGATAGCAAAATCTCACATAGCCTATCATATGCGCAATGCTTTTTTTCGAACGTTAGAACTTAGTTTTGCCTCATAATGTGAATAGATTTCGAGAACACTCATTGAATTTGATCCAGGGTTTCGGCGCAAGGCCGGTATGTTGCACGCATCGTATAATGTGTTGTCGAATTATCCACAAATAAGGCTCTCTGCTACGAAAAAGGTATAAAATTATATCAAATGTTTGATTATATCGTTAACGAAACATGTATGGATTTCTACGGGGTAAAATTCGTCAGTATATTTCAATTTACGAAAGTAGTATGTAAAACGAACGTTTTTGTACTGGTATGTCTCACGTACAAATCTCGGTAGGGTTCAGTAAGTTCAGAGTTAGCTCTTTTTAAACATCTGACCATCCCATATATGTTTTATATGTCAAAATATTTTTCAAGGAGAAGTATATTGGTTTTATATAGATGTGTATTGATTTTTTTATAATCGATACATACTTATGCTACGTTTGCAACTAAGGACTCGGTATACTCTCAATTTAGATTCTGTCAATTTAAAAACGGACATACATTCAACAATTGATCTAATAGCCAATACACAATACTCTTACGTCTTATGCTACTTATTATTTAACCAGACAAACAAGGACTTTTCATGACACAAACAAGGTATAAAACAGAAGTATACAAAGGAGACCTTAATGCGAGTAATTGGGCAATGTTTGGATTTAAATACCATAGTCACATTTTAGATTTAAGTTGAAAAGGCATATACATGTACTTGAAGGGTAAGATAATCGTTGCAATTAGTTTCGGGGAATTTATGGTCCTCAGGCGCAGATAGGTAATGGTGAACGCATAAAAATACATGTTATAACATTTATAATGCGAATTGCATTTTAACTTACTGGTTTCGATGTTACAATTCAATGTAAAAATTTAGATTAGTGTGAATACCCTACCCTATACAAAAACTTTCTGTAAGATACTGTAATTTTAAGGTGATTCCAATTGAGTGGCTTATTAGCTGGTACAATTACCTCCCTCGTTAATGCAAACGACCTTTGTAATTTTCTGAAGGAAATAACACATTTTAAACATTGAAACAATTTTAAAAACACGAGTATAGGGTATCTATTTCATATATTGAAACATATGAATGAATTGATTATCAGATGTTTTTATGAAACTTAGTTTCGAGATTATATTTGAGTTTCTAAAAATAGATGCGTCATAGCTGTAACACTGGATTCTCGTGCAACTTGCCTTGCCATCGCGACTCGTAGAAGATTTTACTATAAAGTTTACGTTCATTCATTCATAAATATGTCACGTGATACGGGGCGTAAATAATAACAGCCAATTTGAGAGGTATGTTTTATGGGGGTAATAATACATGCTCTTGTTTGCTCTATGTTTATATGAATTAATCCGCGGATCGTGTTAGAATTGTTGTTTAGTCTTTCTGGTTTCAATATTATATATAAACTCATTTGTTTTGGGTAGGATCGACACCAATTTAATATTTGTAACTATAGGCACATTTCATATTATTGTTTATGTTCTAAAAATAGTAACAAGATATCATAAAGATATGGATGATTTTATCTGGATGGCAAGAACTATACGGTGGATAATGGCTTAAAACTAGTAATCTTATATTTGAGACTACTAGTTAATTCATTTTTCGTACAATTTATAAGTATCTTATATCTGTGGAAAGCTCTTTAAATTCATATTTTGATTATGTAAAAAATAGTTTTCTTATCTGAAATTCCCCGTTTAAACAACTATTTAAACTTGCAAATGTTGGTGGTGAACCAGATTAATAATTTTGGTTAATTCATTTTTTGAGTTTGTTTGAAATGTAAAACTATGAAACCGATAGCATTTTTAAAAAATGAAAGTTAGGCGCTTCCCTCGGATATAAATATATTGAAATTCCAGTGCCAGTTGTTTATAAATGCTGGCCCCTTTCTGCCATCCAAACAGATAAACAGACAGTTACAGGTGCTTGTGACGTCACACTGAAATTTGTCTATTAAAAGAAGGATTAGAAATTATATCACAAAACTAGTTTGCCACTCCCAACTTTTCAAAAACGAACGTTTCCGTTCACCGCATGACCTATATCTTTACTACATACAACCTTTCGGGTATTTCCACGGGCTTTAATTAATATAGATCTAGTATAGGTCTGTTATAGTTACTTTCGATTTAGATGTAGTTTATTCCAGTAACATAGCAGCAATATGGATCGTTTCGAATAATTACTACGCATGATGCCATACAAGCTCTTTTGTGAAGGTTTTTATAACAGAACAGCTAGCCTACATCGGCCTATTTAGTATATCTTCTTCATAACATCAGGTTGGTCAAAAGGAACAGTGAAATCCTGGTTTCTCTGTGGCCTAGCGACTACCAGTAAACCGGAGGCACTTTTTGGGTTTTAACAAACTACATTGATAATATAGTTTCCATTAAGAAATGACATGGCCAAACATGAGCATTAAAGCATCTGAATTAACGGCACACATTTGAAGTGCTTTTCTTGCAATTTTATATCACGTAATGCAATAATTGGACTTCAACTGTATCGTTCTGTAAATATTTTAACATATAAAACATATAAATGGGGTGGTAAGATGTTTAAAAAGAGCTAACTCTGAACTTACTGAACCCTACCGAGATTTGTACGTGAGACATACCAGTACAAAAACGTTCGTTTTACATACTACTTTCGTAAATTGAAATATACTGACGAATTTTACCCCGTAGAAATCCATACATGTTTCGTTCACGATATAATCAAACATTTGATATAATTTTATACCTTTTTCGTAGCAGAGAGCCTTATTTGTGGATAATTCGACAACACATTATACGATGCGTGCAACATACCGGCCTTGCGCCGAAACTCTGGATCAAATTCAATGAGTGTTCTCGAAATCTATTCACATTATGAGGCAAAACTAAGTTCTAACGTTCGAAAAAAAGCATTGCGCATATGATAGGCTATGTGAGGTTTTGCTATCGAGGTTGTAAGACATATAACTTCAAGAAAAATAGGTGCTTACCGAGGCTGAATGTCCGCCATTGTTCGTTTAACATACAAGACGAAGTCACGTGATTACCGCCCGTGAAATTGTAGATGAGCAAAGATGCAGACACCGCAGAACATTTGTATTCCGTTAAAAAACTTATGCTTTTGCTTAAGTATTGCAATTTTGAATTAGCTCTCGTCAACCTGCGACAGGGAGTTAGAAGATATGCGTAATTTGCATAAAAGTACACTTTATTGCGTTCCTTATCTTTCGTACGTTCATGCGCGTTGAGTATTTATTTATTTATTTATTTATTCATTCGGGTTTAACTTCATTTCTCAACAATTTATTCAGTTATATCAGACGACCGACTCACATAACATTGACTGAATCCTTACCAGAACTTACTAACACTTCCACAAGAAACGGCACTTGTGGAAGAAACTCGACATCTCGTATTTTCTATGGAAGGATAAGACCTGACGCGCATGGGAATCGAACCCGTATCGCCGGGTAACAAATCCACTAAACTATTCACTTGTCCTAGCTATGAGCATAACGACAGTCAAAATATGGGTATTACATGGGCATATCACGGACATTTGCTGAAACCAATATTTGGGTCTAAATACTTTCGCTGCTTATTTGATGCGATGCCTAAAGCAACATTTGGCACCATGCAAATTTATGTATTGTTGAGAGATTTATCTAATTAAAGTAATATTTTAACAACATTCTCTTGCGTATAGTATTTTGAAACCTTTGAAAACACCCTTGATGCCCATTCCGTAACATTATTAGGAAAATGTGCGGGTTAGCCATATGTGATTTCCTTCGTTATAACATTAATTGCGTTAGTGTTAATTGCCACACGAATTGAATCATAAAGTGCATTACTGTGATGAACAAGAGTAACAATACATTGAAGCATGCATTATATTGATGGATTTTCCAGTGTTTCAAATTTTGTAAGCAAAAGTCATATAAACAAAATAACTTATACTCTTATTGCAACCCATCTACCAATTGGTTTTATGCAGCAGTGATTTACTAATGGGTTATTCAAAAATGTTTGGTGGTACCAACTATCAATGGGCTTTATTCAGCAGACATTTTACCAATGGGCTTTATACACAATGGAACAATCTTCAACAGGATGTCTTCTAGAGAGTATTGTAAGGTACAATGGGATGTGTTCTGGAGAGAGGTGTGAGTGGTACCATGTACCAATGGGATGTGTTCTGGAGAGGTTTGGGTGGTACCATCTACCAATGGGATGTGTTCTGGAGAGGGGTTTGGGTGGTTCAATCTACCAATGGGATGTGTTCTGGAGAGAGGTTTGGGTGGTACCATCTACCAATGGGATGTGTTCTGGAGAGAGGTTTGGATGGTACCATCTACCTATGGGATGTGTTCTGGGGGGAAGTTTGAAAAGTACCATCCACTAAGGGGCTTTGTTCTGGAGAGGTGTGAATTGTACCATCTACCTTGAGGATTAGTGACTTTGTCACTTATACGAGGTCTTGTTAACTTCTGTTTCTAAATCTGAAAACACAATTCGATAGTAAATTTAAAACAATATATGGATAAAGTAGATCACTTTGTATTTTATGACAGGCATCAGAATCAAGGGTGTATCCCAAACTTGTTGTTTCGGTAAAAGAATACCAAACATCATCAATTTTCATTTCACGGACACACTGAATGTTGTCATATTCTGTCCTTAGTATTCTCACACACTGTCATCAACACTGGTTGTATTTTTATACCAGGGAATATATCCTACAGGATGTTTACTTTGATTTACAATCTGACAACATCACACTAGAGTGCTGTCATTAAGTCTGCACATTAAGACGACATGGGATGCTCAAATCATCAACTGCCACGCACATATGCAATCTGTCTAGGATTTACTATATCTTGTACGGATATAAAAGATGGATACATAAATTCTGGGAGGTATTACAATGGATGTAAGTTTGCTAGCTGTTCCTGGTGTGATGTGGTCGACAAGCAATACCTACAACCAAACCAGTAGTCTGGTAAGGGAATAAGTTTGTTGGTAATATAATTGTCACAGCGTGTTCGGATGGTATCCATGACAGACAGGTCACAGTTTACACTGTTATGTTATTTATTATTCATATACGCTGATTTCCTACAGGAATTCTCCTATTCCTTTTTAACAAATGTTGTTGACATTTAGAGTATTGTTCTATTGCAGTCGTGTTGCCTATAGTAACAGTAGTTATGGAGACAGGACTTGTTTCATCAACTTTCACCAGTCATTATATCATCAAATGAATTGAGACCCCAGAAGACATGTTGGAAAGCACAAAATGTGTCCATTTTAAGTGCTAGGTGATATTGTTGACGTAGGCAGTAATTTTAATTTAATGTGGTAATTTATATATATATATAAGTTATAGAGTCGAAAATACGTCTACTCCAAAAAATGGCCATTTTGAAAAGATTTTTCCGCATCCGAACTTCTGTCCATGTTTTATTCACCGACAAAATACGCGAACATAGTTTTATTTCTTAAATAACAAACAAATCAATAGTTTGTGGTATGACGCTGATAATCTTTCAAGCAAAGTTCCATCTGGTGAATTAGTCAATATTGAGTCCACTTGAAATTTCATGGATAAATTTTGACTGTATGTACTTGATTAAATGGACTAATTTGAAGACTCGTCAGTAATACAAATGAATTTATCAGAAAAAGTCTAAGATTTATAAAACTTGTCAAGCACCTGCTTTGAGAATATCTCTACACAACAAAATGAGTTAAATAACAATAATATTAATGGTTATTTCTATATAAATATTACAACGCAGTATTCAAGAGAGTTAGGCGTAGAATAGCTAAATGTTGGTCAATCAATATCATAGATCTGCGTTCAACACGATAATAAATATCAAGTTTGGTTGCATTACATTTGCTAAGCAATGTTAGTTTTTTTCCAAACATTTAAAACTCCTCATGTAAATAACAAGAACCACACAAATATATGCCTATTGTAATATATTATTGTTTTAACTTATTCAAAGAGTTATCTGCTGAATAAGTCTAAATAGTTTGGATATTTCGCATTTTCCGATTCTTTTCCATAGAACCGTTTGATATTAAATCATTGGTTTTCGCGGGGAAATTTTATTGTTTATTGAACTCATCCATAAAATCTTATTCCCACGATTGATCAACCTCCTAAATATTGCGCATCGGATTCCCTACCATGTATTGTAATCCAGGAATTTACAACCCCAAGAAATTAAATTTTGCCAACATTCCATACAATTTAAAGCCCACTAAAATCCTGATTATATAATATACAGAATATATATTCATCAAGGGGAGAACTAGGATACAGAAAGTACGAAATAAAACCATCTGCAGTCAGCAGTGTATTCACCATGAGAATGTATAACTATTATCTAGAGCATAAATAATATCATATACCAGATTCCTTTGTC
This sequence comes from Spisula solida, assembly GCA_947247005.1. Taxonomy (NCBI): domain Eukaryota; kingdom Metazoa; phylum Mollusca; class Bivalvia; order Venerida; family Mactridae; genus Spisula; species Spisula solida. The sequence goes on along the minus strand of OX365944.1, from coordinate 48,102,532 downwards.
AGTTCTGTGACAGCAAGTTACTATCTATCACTGCACATTAAAATTAATGTTGAATGTTTCCCAATAACTCAAATACGCTGTTTGGACATTTTCTCTAATATTGACAGAAAATGTAATAAACAATAAAATGACCCGAGTGAAACAAGAATTCAGCTTATAAAACTTGAGTTTGGTCTCATGCAAGGCTGAATAATCCAACAAATTCACTGGAAAATATGCAATTAACAACTTGCCACACATATTAGGGTAGTCATCTCTACAAATGTCAATTTCATGACAATTGTTTTGATTAGATTAAACCTTTAAACAAGCAAAACATGTAAATTGTAGATTAGACATTGCAAAGAGAAAGCTTATTGCGAAAACAATAATTAACTGGTGTAATATTGATGATTTGTTACACCTAATATAATACAAAGAAGCTCACATGGAAGGCTGGGCTGTGTTTCCTCATTCAAATAAAGTTCTTGTTGTTATCATTATAGATTTCAAATCGGTGCGCCCATTTCTCCAACTTGACCTAGCCTATACATTATTAAAGCACAGTTCTACACATCATCAGTCATCAGAACAGATATACAAATACACTAACAGCATTTATAGTTCAGGATACCATAACATAACTAAATTGTCTTCGATTTACCCGGATGTGATCATGTCAAAGACCTTGGACTACATTTGCAATTGGTCGAAGCATCAATATTTTAATTCTCCAGGTACAAACACCATTAAAATTTAACAAAAATATGCACTAGCTTCAACAAATCAACATTGAAAATGTAAGAAAATATTTCAACACAGCACCTTGTTGAAACAAGACATTAACAACAATTACAGACCAACTCTAGTTCAAACAAATTAACATGGTCCTCAACCTTTATGCATAAATATAAATTATAAGCTTCTTGGGCGAAATATATCAATTTCTGCCAGAAAGTCGTGCATTGCTGGTGATTTAGATTAGTGAGGGAGTACACCTCAAGACAAATTGTAAATGTTCTGCATTTATGAAAACAACGGCCACAATAAAATTATAGACCAGAAATCAACTGTTAAATTATGCTAAAAGTAAATTTGAGGACTATGTTAATTTCATCAAACTATGGAAATTTAAGAAACTGAGAAACATAAACAGTGCAATACTAGTCTAACATTATACATCATCAACGTATCTACACACAAAACCTTACAATCACCTTGCAGGTAAGGTCCGTAGCTGTTGTTGAAACAAATAGACTTTGTTCTGGAGATATGTTTGGATAGTACTATCTACCAATTGACTTTGTACTCGAGATATGTTAGGATAGTACCATCTACGATTGTGCTATTGTCTGGAGAGAGGTTTGGTGGTACTATCTACCAATAGTCGTCGGTCGGGAGAGAGGTTTGGGTAGTACCATTTATCAATTTGCATTTGTCTGGATAGATGTTTGTACGTACTATTTACCAATGTGCTTTGTTCTGGGGAAAGGTTTGGAAAGTATCATCTACCAATCGGCTTTGTTCTGCAGTGAGGTCTGGGTGGTACCATCTAAACAATGGGCTTTGTTCTGAAGAGGTTTGGGTAATACCATCCAACCAATGGATTTGTTCTTGAGAGGTTTGAAAAGTACCATCTAACAATGGGATGTGTTCTGGAGAGAAGTTTTGGGTGGTATCATCTACCAATTGACTTTGATCTGAAGAGGTTTGGGTAGTACCATCTATCAAAAGGTATTTGTCTGGGGAGATGTTTGTTAGTACTATCTGCCAAAGGACTTTGTTCTAAAGAGGTGTGGTTCCCAAATTGTGGATAGAACCATCTACCCATTGACTTTAGTCTAGAGAGCTTTGGTTAAGGAATTAGAACTGTCAACAAATGGGGGTTTATATGCCAGTAAAAGGCAGTTAATTTGAGACTTATTACAAAGTTTTCAGAATTTAATATCTTATAGATATAACATCTTAATTGATAGAAAATTTAAAATCATGTATGTAGATAAAGTAAATCATATTGTATTAAGTGGCAAGTGTCAGAATCAAGAATGCAGCTCATACTTGCTGTTTCTGTAACAGAATACATAACATCATCAATTTTCATTTCACGGAAATACTGAATGCTGGTCATTGTCTGTGACTGTCTTCAGTGTTCTTACACATTGTCAAAAACACTGGTGGCATATTTATACCAGGAAATATATTCTTCAATATGTTTTCTTTGATTTATAATCTGACATCACACTGGAGTGCTGTCATAAAGTCTGCACATTAAGACGAAATGGGATGCTCAAATCATTAACTATCACGCACACACACAATCTGTCTATGATTTACTATACCTTGTACGGATATTAAAGTTGGATACATAAATTCTAGTAGGTATTACAATAGATGTAAGTTTGTTAGCTGTTCCTGGTGTGATCGACAAACAATACTTACAACCAAACCATTAGTCTGAGAAGGGAATTAGTTAGTTGGTCATATAATTGTCACAGCGTGTTCGGATGGTATCCATGACAAACAATGCCACAGTTTACACTGTCCTGTTATTTATTATTCATATACGCTGATTTCCTACACGAGTTCTCCTATTCCTTTTTAACAAATGTTGTTGACATTTAGAGTATTGTTCTATTGCAGTCGTGTTGCCTATAGTAACAGTAGTTATGGAGACAGGACTTGTTTCATCAACTTTCACCAGTCATTATATCATCAAATGAATTGAGACCCCAGAAGACATGTTGGAAAGCACAAAATGTGTCCATTTTAAGTGCTAGGTGATATTGTTGATGTAGGCAGTAATTTTAATTTAATGTTGTAATTTATATATATATATAAGTTATAGTGTTGAAAATACGTCTACTCCAAGAAATGGCCATTTTGAAAAGATTTTTCCGCATCCGAACTTCTGTCCATGTTTTATTCACCGACAAAATACGCGAACAGAGTTTTATTTCTTAAATAACAAACAAATCAATAGTTTGTGGTATGACGCTGATAATCTTTCAAGCAAAGTTCCATCTGGTGAATTAGTCAATATTGAGTCAACTTGAAATTTCATGGATAAATTTTGACTGTATGTAATTGATTAAATGGACTAATTTGAGGACTCGTAAGTAATACAAATGAATTTATCAGAAAAAGTCTAAGATTTATAAAACTTGTCAAGCACCTGCTTTGAGAATATCTCTACACAACAATATGAGTTAAATAACTATAAATATAAATGGTTATTTCTATATAAATATTACAACGCAGTATTCAAGAGAGGTAGGCGTAGAATAGCAAAATGTTGGTCAATCAATATTATAGAGCTGCGTTTAACACGATAATAAATATCAAGTTTGGTTGGATTACATTTGCTAAGCAATGTTAGTTTTTTTTCCAAACATTTAAAACTCCTCATTTAAATAACAAGAATCACACAAATATATGCCTATTGTAATCTATTATTGTTTTATCTTATATAAAGAGTTATCTGCTGAATAATTCTAAATAGTTTGCATACATATTGACCTATTTCACATTATTCGATTCTTTTCCATAGAACCGTTTGATAATAAATCATTGGTTTAAATCATTGGATTTCGCAGGATAACTTTATTGTTTGTTTCATGGTTGAACTCATCCATAAAATCTTATTCCCACTATTAATCAACCTCCTAAATATTGTGCATCGGATTCCCTTCCATGCATTGTAATCCTGGAATTTACAACCCCAAGAAATTAAATTTTGCCAAATTTCATGCAATTTAAAGCCCACTAAAATCCTGATTTTATAATATACAGAATATATATCCATCAAGGGGAGACCTAGGATACAGAAAGTACGAAATAAAACCATCTGCAGTCAGCAGTGCATTCACCATGAGAATGTATAATCATTATCTAGAGCATAAATAACATCAAATACCAGATTCCATTGTCAGTTCTGTGACAGCAAGTCACTATCTATCACTGCACATTAAAATGAATGTTGAATGTTTCCCAATAACTCATACACGCAGTTTGGACATTTTCTCAAATATTGACAGAAAATGTAATAAACTATAAAAAAGGACCTTAGTGAAACAAGAATTCAGCTAAATAAGCTAGATTCCTAGTCTCATACTAGGTTTTAACAACTTACAATTAAAAAAGCATTCTCCTAAACAGCTCTAAATAACAAGTCCCCAATCAAGGACAAGGCTGACCAATAAAACAATAACATGTACATTTTAGTGGTGTGTTATAACATGGCTGAATAATCCAACACATTCACTAAAATATTCAATTAACAACTTACCACAAGTAATTTTGTCACGTGTCAACATTGTCTATGAAATGTATAAAATTGTTTTGCTGATGCTGCCCGATTCGGGACTCATGCTTACATGTACATAAACTTTGAAACTTTGGCAGTCATCTCTACAAATGCTATTGTTCAATTTCATGATAATTATTTTGATTGGATTTAAACCTACTAACATGCAAAGTGATGTTAGTTATAAACATTGAAGTTTCATTTAATTTTTATGATTGTGATACTTATTCTAGTAAAAAGAAGCTCACATGTAAGACTAGGCTGTTTTACCTCTATCAAAAAAGTTGTTGTAATAATTATAGATTCAAACTTGAAGTGACCATTTCTCAAACTTGATCTAGCTTATGTATTATAAAAGCACAGGTTTTAACATCATCATAACAGACATACATACACACTAACAGCATTTTAAATAATTCTGAATACAATAACTAAATGGTCATTTATTTGTACTGACGACCACCATTCATGTTATGCATGAAATGATCCTGTCAAAGACCTAGGACTACATTTGGAATTAGCAGAAGCATCAATTTATTAAATTTCCATATACAAACACTGAATAAACTAACAACAAAATGCACTCACTTGAGCAAATCAACATTGAAACGTATGAAAATATTTCAACACAGCACCTTGTTGAAACAAGACGTTAACATCAATTACAGACCAACTATAGTTCAAACAAATTAAAATGGTCCTCAACCTTTATGCATGAATATAAAGTATAAGCTTCTCGGGCAGAATATATCAATTTCTGCGATAAAGTAGTGCATTGCTGGTGATTTAGATTAGTGAGCGAGTACACCTCAAGACCAATTGTAAATGTTCTGCATTTATGAAAATAACGGTCACAATAAAATTATAGACCAGAAATCAACTGTAAAATTATGCTAATAATAAATTTGAGGTCCATGTTAATTTCATCAAACTATGGAAATTTAAGAAACTGAGAAACATAAACAGTGCAATATGTACAGATGTAATTTATTGATATCACAGGCACATATTTATTCCTGCCTAACTAATTTACCATAATACATCATCAATTATCTACACACAGAATGTCACAATCACCTTAGAAACAAGGGCAGTAACTCTTATTAAAATTTGTTTTAAGCAAAAATTCCAATTTTTGAAGTCATTTAAAATGGCTGGTTTACATAAAAATAGTTTGGTGTATGTGTGCATAGGCGTGCTAAAACTACAGTTTCCTGATCTGAATACAAACATACTTCATTTTAGTAAAAAACAACAAATTAATAGCACATTTTGAGAATAAAAAAGTATGTAAAAACTAAAGGCTGGTGGTTTAAGGCTATTAGTGGACAACAGGCACATAGCAAAACATAGTACAATCAAGGGCTGTCCAAAACATTCAAAGACAGACGCTACAAAACGTAAGGTATGCGTCAAGACATGTTGAAATTTGGTACAAAATTAGTGTGACTTATGTCCTATAAAATCCCCTACATTAACATGTAGTCCCCTTATTTACATCATATGGGTTGCAAGTGTCAAGGGTTGTGTTTGATTCTGTAACACTGGCATGGCATCCCCGCCCAATATTATCATCAGATTAAGCTGTTAAATTAACAATACTATTGGAAACAAGAAAATAACCTTTCATGTGCAACACATGCAAGAATCACCGATTGCAATTGAGGTATGTAGGTGTTTTATCATACTTAGTGTATGTTGCAATAATTAGCAGTAAGAACCCTCAGACAACAACCCCATCTCTCCATACTAATGGTACATTCAATTAAGAATCAGTAAACCAGTACCTCTGTACATAATTTAACAGGGGTTTTGATAGGATAATGTAGGTAAATGGATTATCATTTTATGGGTCTATGGTGTAAATGGTTATCATAATCAAACTGTTTGGCACATACCTGATGCGGACAGATTATTTTTATTTCATGTTTTTGTACAAAAAAGTTGAAATCAGATAAAGATAAATTGATGAAAATTGTCTTTCTCATAAAAGGATTTCAAAAACATGTAACCCAGACAGCAGGCATACATTAGCAAGCCGTTCACATAGTCTATGTTACCAGCATATTCAATTAACAGTGTCGAGTGTAGAACATGATCATCACTTTATAATTACATTTATAAATTCTGATGTTAATTCGTCTCTCAGAGATTAACATTATAAACACATATTTGCATAGTAAAAAGAGATGTGGAAATACCACAATAAACCTAATTTTCAAACATGGCCCATAACTCTGCTAAAATAAACACTCCAGTTGAACACTGAAATAAACACTCCAGCTGAACACTGAAATAAACACTCCAGTTGAACACTGAAATAAACACTCCAGTTGAACACTGAAATAAACACTCCAGTTGATCACTGAAATAAACACTCCAGTTGAACACTGAAATAAACACTCCAGTTGAACACTGAAATAAACACTCCAGTTGAACACTGAAATAAACACTCCAGTTGATCACTGAAATAAACACTCCAGGTGACCACCTATAGTTTTATAACGGTAGCCTTGACAATAAAATGGGTAACATCCAACCAACCCACTGAATTACCTGAAATTGCCAATCTAATACATCAAACATTTTCCGCTGGGCAATCTGCTAAAACATTAAAACTTCTATGGAATAAATAAATATATATGTAAAACTTATAAAAACTGTATAATGTTTACCGCATACCTACTCAAAGATGTAGAATATTTGTATAGAAATAGCATCAAAAGGTCACTTGATACAATAGAAAATATAAACTAACAATTATATGACAGCTTTAACATATATATATACACACATACCTATCACAGTAGTTATAACAGATTCATAAAGTCTAAATAAATACATAAACACTTTGTACATCCAAACTAAAAAAAAAAAAAATCTCTTATGCTCCTAATTTGTTGGGGCATAAAAATCAAGCTACCTCTTCGGACAAAGAATCAAACAGTAAACACAGGCTACAGTATCAATTTAAGTATTTAAGTATGAATGTTTTCATTATTTTATATCCAAAAAATATATTACCAGGTATTACAGTCGTCAGCATGTTAGACTTGTGGGATTAGATGAAAATTTACATATTTTAGCAATATTATGCCACCATGTAATACAATGTATAAAGTGCATAATCTTCAATTATACGAAAAAATAAGTTAAAGAATATTTATTATAAACTAAATCTGAATACATTTAAAAACACATGAAAAAATAACACAAATTTTGAACTTAAAAACTCGTTGAACATTTATACATACAAAGTAAAGTACCAAGTTTAAGTATATTTTCGGACACGTGTCCAATCAGCCGACTGTACATTTACTCCCCCATCATTGAGGCAAATGTCAGCTGTTTTACACATCATATGACAAACTTGGTTCAATAACATTTGACAAATTCACAAAATTTGAAACTAAATGCAATATTTGGAAATCAACAATAACTTCAAACACTAACCTACCTACAAGAAATACACATCAAATTAAAATAAAAGGTTAAATAGTACTAGGACACTGTAAGTAGGAGTCCGTTTGATAGATTCAGACTATTTTTGCTACTTTATTTCAGTCTTGGATAGCAGTCAGATAACCTAACATGTGCACATAGTTGTCAGACAGAGTGTTAATAGAGGAGCACTTTGTATTTGTTATCCAACTTATTTATGTATATTCGGATTGAATGCCATTTCACCTTGGGCTATCAGTGCTGAGTGGTTAAGTTCATTGTCTTGTTCAGTTATGTGTTGTTCAGTTATGTGTTGTTCAGTTATGTGTTGTTCAGTTATGTGTTGTTCAGTTATGTGTTGGGTATTGTGCCGTGTAATTGTGGTATGTGATGTTTTTATGTTTTCTGTGCTCGGCGGCTCAAGTGCTGCTTTCCCTGTCATATTTCCTATTACCTTATTACCAGTTTTTCCTAGACGGTAGCCAAGTACTACCCTTGCACAAGGATAAACTTCTCCACGTAATAGAAGGGTATGACCTGCTGCAACCAACAATCAAACCCCTGCTGATAGGAATCAGAGATAGGAAGACAAAATTACTTTAGGAATGTTCAGTGAGCATTGCACAACTCTACGAGAATATAGACTATGATGACTACAATGTATACAAGCGAAATATTTTGATCAGTCAGTAAGAGTACATGTTACGATTGTCACATGACAGTTGATAGTCAAGAAAATTGTTCAAAGCAAAATTCATACTAACTAAAAGTGAAATAGTAAGATATGATGAAAGATGACTTTATAATATATAAACAACATATAAACATACTATCATTATTGGTAATATTGTATGTACAAATAAATTATATAAAATTCTATGTTATAGTATGTACAGATCTGTACATGGATAAATGTTGTGTAATGAATCAAACAATCATGGCCGTGGAATTATACAGTACTATCTCTATAAGTTCAATAAGTGATCATTCTTAATTGAAGAACAATAGGCCAGGTATTTTATCATTAGGTTCACAGGATTGTTTTTAATGTTGCAGCCAAGAGGAAGGAATTGAAAACAAAACAAAATGGAAGGTGAGTCACTTAGGGCCTTTTTATGGCTCTCTTCTTTAAATTTAAGTCCCTTCTCCAGACAGCAAATTTTTCCTAAAAAATACCGAAAACCTTAAGATAATAAATTGGGGCCAAACAATGGTTTCTATGGTAACATTTCAACTGGTGTAAGAGATATAGCAATACTTAATGCGTAGAATCTCATTTGCATAATTAATGTAAAAGTGATCAAACTATCTTAATATATAAATTGAAAATGACATTCTGTAATTGGTTCAATCATTTGTAAAAATGAACTTATGTGCATAGTAACAGTCATTATAGTTTTATATATTATTCATAATCTCAGCGACACTTAAATGTTTATGTAACTTAACCAATAAAATGGCAAAATTTAATAAAATTCATACAAAACTTAGCATGCAATGAAATATTTCAACATTTTACCCTGTTAGATTTTGTTAAAATATAAAATAAAAATAGTGATTTCTAAAAATCTTCTTCTAAACTAATAATGTTAAAAACAAAGAATGATTAAAACATAAAAATTGCCATATGAGTAAAGAAAGTAACTATTACACTGAATAACTAGTACAAGTTGTCTACCCTGTATAGGATTTTTTGATTGCAGTTTATTTGCACATTTGAGACTGTAAAGAAATACATAGATCTGTTTGTATAAAATATTATGCTAATAGTCATTACAGAGTATAGATTAAATACATCTTATAGGTCAAAATAAATTGATTCCTAGAAAATCATCTGTCTACCATTCTTCTTATGGCCTTACCTTTTATATCAATATAAAATCAATAGACCTAAAGTCAATGGGTAACATAAATATGACACGTTTTGGAAAATAAAATCCTTCCAGATACCTTATTTAGTAAACTTTGGATGATAATTTAGCAACTTATTTACGATGACCAGAGATACAACATTTGTCACTAAGTCTATGCTAATTGTATACAGATACACAGAGTATGAATTAACAATATATAATCTTGGTCTCCATAATAAAGATCTAATCAGTATGAAATTTCCTGCCAATTTATTTAATAATAATAAAATGTTTAAAGGGATTTATTGAATCAGGGCATTTAACCCTTGTTTCCATTGGAAAACATTGTGAAACACATACCCTTAACCTACTATGCATAGACATATTTCAATTTATCTGGTTGATTTACATGCAGGTGTTATGCAGGTGTCTTAATGCAGGTGTCAAGCACCTACAATCATTTTCACAAATGAGTAAGGAAATTGTGTACACAATTGAATGGCTGCTGACCGGTATAAGAAAATTATAGTTAATATTTCTCGGATATGAGAGGATTCAGCATTCTTATAACCACACAGCAACACGAGTTTAACATATATAATTGTCAATACTGTACATTACTTAAGTAGAATAAAATGTAAGCAGTGTCAATACATTATGGTCTGTGACTCTGGCACTTATCACATCATAAAAATTATTTAGAAATGATGATCAAAATCTGTAAAATTCATACAAATGTATTTTTGTACATATGATTTTAAATTTGGCACTAAAAACATATTTCTGAATTCAGATTTTGAAATATCAAGGTACAGTCAAAAAGTGAAAACGCGTTATCAAATTGCAGCATGATCCGACTTCAAATATGTTTATAAATTGACCAGTCTGGGGACTTTTTGATTGCACCTCATGAAATGTATTTTTGAAGTCAGATGAAGGCTTCTTTCAAAGACAAATAGAATATAAATTTCCAGTAAATTTCATCAACTTTTATCAAGTGCCAAAATCCCAAACCCTGACTCATTTATCATTTAAAAAAATACAGCAATACTAATACTTTAAAATGTCAGCCCTGAAGAATTAACTAAGTCAAAATTGTATACTAATTGTATAACACAACTAATTGGCCACCATCAATTATGTAAGCATGATTATAACCTTTTCCTGGATTTCAAAATCAAGTTGCAGATAATATCCACAAAGAGAACATCACCAACCACTCTCTTACATTATTCCAACCAAAATATGTTAATACTTGTACTTGTTTGAATATTTATACACGAGTATTTTGTTTATGTATAGGATCTATGCAAACTTATGGTATAATTTGTACTTATGGCAAGAAAAACGTACCGAACGTAACAAAAGGCTAATGAAATCACTCATTAGTAATGTGAAATAATTGCTTTCACCGGTATGTTTTGTATCTTTAGTGACATAACAGACAATTGAATTAACCAGTTTTTCAGGAATCTATTAGCCATTGTTGAAGAACAACATGGCCTGTCCAACACAGGAATAAAATCAAATTCAGCCAAATACCAACTGGACAAGTTTTTATAATTATTAGGTAACACAAGCCAAATTTGACAGTGTTCTGTGTTCAGTGTTGATGGATGGTTTTGCACTATGTATTTGAGCAGAATAAAAATAAATCTATAAAAAAAGCATTTACACGCAGCTACACACTACAATAACTCAGTCTATACATTACTATAAGTAGCATTACGATTAATATCAATCTCCATGTTTTTACAGAAGTCAGGAGTGAAAGGTATACAGTTAAAATACTGACAGCCTGGACAATCATACAATGGAAGTACATAGAATAATATCACCAGTAGTACAAACAGCATGATAGCCCCGCCCAGGGACAGCAATATACCAATGATCTTACGCCGTCGGTCAAACTGACCGAATGATACGTAGGGTAATATAGAGAATGCCAGCAAGAAACCGAATAGGAATCCACTGACATGAGCCCAGTTATCTATCCAGGGCAACAAACCCAGCATAAAGAGAACAACAATTGGCACAGTGACTTTAAGTAGAGCGATACTTGGACGTTCTAACATCTGCCAGGACTGTAGAACTTCTACCAGAAGACACGCCAGTATACCAAACTGAGAACCAGCAGGACCAACCTGAAAACATAGAACATGTAACTTTGGTAAAACGTAAGTCACACAAAGTCCACTCTGGTCAGTTTACACATGAGCATACTAAAAACCCAATAGCCAACAGAAATGTTTTTTTCTCACTTACACACTTCCGTAAGTTAAATACAGAGGTCCTACAGAGGCATAACGCCCAATCCTGAAAACTAAGATGCAAGACTGTTCAGGGTGCCATTAGCACAAATACCTAAACCACAGTTTTGTTTCAAACATTGTTCTATTATTAAAATTCAGCTTATGAAGTTTCAAATGACCATGAATTTAATAGTCAATACTTTGAATTTATTCATCAAATAACTTATTTTGTGAAGAAAAGTTCATTGAAACCCAGAATTCAGGATTATTCAAGTACTGTAAGACCCCAGTAAATAGAGAACCAGTACGACAGTACGTCAGAAAAGCAACTAGGTTAGTTTATGATGTCATTCAACTTAAAACACTTGTGCACAAATTTTCACAAATTTTAAACTTCTGAAAAAACTACTTTCTGCATTTATTGCAAGGCTAGTTTTAAGGTTCATGAGTAAATATTATTTGTGAATTAATTTGTATGAACTCGCAAAAATAGTGAAATTAATTCCTGGTGAAAATTTGAAAAATTCTCATAAAACAGAAAGTCTTACCTCCACATGATAGGGAACAAAGATACAGCTAGCAAGGTTACCAGCGATACCAGCCCCTACATATATGATAGCCATTCTGATAGCACCGGTCAACTTCTCCATATCCCTCATGATCAGAATTTGGAATCCCAGCGTTATCACCAGATGGAACAATCTGAAAGTCAGAATTACAAAGACATGATTTTAACTGAAACTTGTATGATGATCCTGGATAACCTCCCCTTAACACAATGCGATAACTGGTCAGCTTTTGTTTTTAACTTAAAGTTTATTGGTTTTTTTATCTGACATTTGTTTGTATTATATTGATTATTGAAGGCTGACATATTAACATATATATCTCAATCTGAGTTATGATAAATGTACAGTGTATAAACAAGTGATTTCTTAGTTATGAAAGATATTTCAATATGTTCAGGTGAAATTTAGTAGTCTTACTGATGTGTTAAATTAACAATAATTCATTGCATGTGTAACACTATGGATGTTACCATTGATGTTTGCAATTACAAATGATGTAAATAAAATACATGATCGTTTTTTCAACAATGGACAAATATTGCCCACACACTTGTGCTATTTACAGTGATTTTTTTCGCTTCTTTGGGAAAGATTCCAGGTCCGATCAGATTGGGAATTTCGCGTTGTGACAACTTGAAATTGGGAATTTTCATGAAGTAGAAAGGCCAAATAAAACAGAAAAAGAGATTACATGTGACTGTTTACTGGTTTCTGTAAACTTTTATGCTTGACCTCTTTGTCAAAAATGCTCATTTTATGTCCGATTTTGAAATACTTTTTTTTAAATGTTCATTGGGAATTTCTCCCTTCAAATTTGGGAAAATTATAGCCTTTTTCATATTGGGAAGGTACCGTTTACCGGTAGCAAACAAAGAAGGAAAAAAATCGCTGCCGCAAATAATATCAAACAACAACACATAAAGAAAGTAGGGCTGAGTATCGATCAAAATGATCGATACGATATTTGTATCGATACAGAATGATTGATATCTGATATATCGTTTCATATCTTGTACCTATGAAATAAAAACAAAGAAACATTTCCTATCTGTTGGATATTAGACTTATTTATCAAAGTAACATTTTTCAAGGCAAATAATTGGTTGGGCTATATGTTGGGCTTATAGAATACGAGTAAGTCGGGTAATGACGGCTCGTAAATAATACATTGACTAGCACTAATGGAAACAAGATTATGATGCCCCTTACCGTGAAAAATGAGTTGAAGTCGGCAATAAAAAACAACACAAAAACCAAGCAAAGCACACTTTTTTATTTAATTTTGTTTTGATCGATATTTGTTCGATTCGTGAATGTTCGATACGGTATATCGACCGAACCCTAAATACCGGTCTTCGATTCGATACGTGAACCGGTACTCAGCCCTAAAAGAAAGGTTTGAGGATACCAGACCACTGTAAAGACTGAGTATATATCCTGTACATACCCTCCGTGTAAGAATAGTGATGTCCAGAGTCTGTAGAACTGGTCAGGGTATTCATCTTGAGCAAATGGTATCATACCACAGATCTGCTTCATACACGGTACCTGTGAAATATATAACATACATTGTAAAACTGGCTACTAGTACCTGGGTAATATATAACATACCATCATGTCAAAATTGGATACAAATAATCAGGACAAAAGATGGGTCAACTTGCCTTGGAGGCAAAATCAAGTTAATATTTATCAGTGGTCAGTAAATGTCAGCGAAGAAATATTTTACTATTGAGTCAAAATCAGTTAAGAATATTGTGTTCTGTGTACTCAATGTGTATTGGTCAACAATTTGTAAACATGTTTTCATTGGCTGACTACCTCATCGTTGAGAATATTGGTTATTGTGTACTCAATTTATATTGGTCAACAATTTGTAAAACATGTTTTCATTGGCTGACTACCTAATGGTTGAGAGTACAGGCTATTGATTAATCAGTGTCTATTTGTCAACTGTTTGTTAAACATTTTTTCATTGGCTGACTACCTCATAGTTGAGAGAACAGGTTATTGATTAATCAGTGTCTATTTGTCAACTGTTTGTAAAACATTTTTTCATTGGCTGACTACCTCATAGTTGAGAGTACATGTTATTGATTAATCAGTGTCTATTTGTCAACTGTTTGTAAAACATTTTTTCATTGGCTGACTACCTCAAAATTGAGAATACAGGTTATTGTGTACTCGGTGTCTATAACTCATTATTTGTAAAACATGTTTTCGTTGGCTGACTGCCTCATAGTTGAGAGAATTCAGGTTAATGTATATTGGTCTATGATTTGTATTCAATGTTTTCATCAGTTTATGATCTCTAAGTTTGTTTGCCACTGTTCTATACAACCGGAATGAGTAAATAAATATACCAGACTATACCTGTGAACATAGGAAAGCATCTTCATGGAAGTACCCTTTCACAAAGTCACAATGTTCTCTTGTAGTGATCATACATTCTCCCTGGATACCATGGCAACAAGGACGACCAGATATCTTACAGGACATATGTCTGTCCACTCTGTCGGTAACGTTTGGTTTATTTGTCTCCTCACATTGCTGAAATGAAAAGTACCATCCTCAAATTTATGAAAGAAAATATTATCAATAGTTTGCATCTATAGTGGGATTCCAACCCAAACTGTACTGCTTTTCATTACTATTGATAAGGTGTACCAGACCTTCAGCTGAAAACAACAACAACGCAGATGAATATTAAGTCCCTGACACTGACCAATCACATGTTTACGCAACAGCAGCAGTAACCTCCCTTTGAAGTACAACTGCTATCACAACATGATTTTAACTGAATTTGGTCACGGCTTCTTCTCCATTGAAATGTCATGTGATGTCTCAGTCATGATCGTGTGGTATGTCGTGACAGCACTGATTACTGTAACTGCAGGGGAAGTGAAGTAACTGATGTGAGGAATTTGGTATTTAGAATATATGCTATTAATTAAGCATGGGTGAAAGTTTAAAATTATGAAAAACCTAAAATCTTCGAAAATGGACAATTTCCATAGGGAAAATAAAGAAACACAGACGTTTTGGTACACTCAAAAACCTGAAGTTCAGGCATGTGCCTGAAAACTTTCACCCATATATGTTAATACAATGACTTACCGGCCATTTGGTGATGTCAAGGTCCCAAGTGAATGGTGGAGATGAAGCAGGATTCTTACAATAACTGAAATAAAGGTGTTAACATATCACAAGGTCTTGTGAAAATCAGTACACGTCTGTATAATAAGCAGCATAAAAATAATTCACACATTTGTTATCATTTTTATTCTCTGAGGTAGCTTTATTCATTATTTTTTGTATCAGTTTGTTTCGTATGTAAAGGTTAAATCCATTTCAGTTATAAATGACGGGCAATTCACCTAACCAGTTCCTTGACTGTATCATAACCAGTACTAACTTACCCTTCTACAAGTGGAGGAAAACAGACAGTTTTGTCATATATTCATGGAAGGGTATTGTGACCTGGCCCCGATTCCACGAAAAAACTTAAGTTATTGCTCAGCTAAGACTGCCATTTTAAATTTATTATATGACTACAATTACAGTCTTGTGATGTAGATGGCTACCAGAAACTGTGTATTTATTGCTAAATAATGATTTAGTAGGTGATTTTTGTATGAAATGCTCACGGAAATCCAACAGTTATGAACAACAAAGATCTTCGTACTTGAGCTTGTTATAACAGACTTAAGTTTTTACTTAAGATGTTTATAACTTTAAAGCACTATTTTCTGTAAAAATAGGACTGGTTATGTATTGCTCTATTAAATTGGCATCTCCCTGTAATGAAAGAGTATATACTAGTATACATGAAAGTCATTTAACCAACAAAATATGCTTTTAAAATAGCAGTCTCAGCTGAGCAATAACTTAAGTTTTTTTGTGGAATTGGGGCCTGCACTTCCACACTAACCGCTGGACATTGACTGCTGATATTCATCATCAGCAATATATGCCACTTACACACAATAAATTATTATGTTCAAATAATGTAAAAAGTATTTAAACTTACTTGGGATCTTGGCCACATACAGAGCCTGACGTCCATTTATTGTGTCCCTTATTGGTTGTGTTCCAATTGTACCAAGTGTTTAGTGTCTTCTACAAACAAACAAATATAACACTGTAAATCACTTTAAATAACAGATATATTTCACAGATAGATAAATTCGAAGTTGTAGGTTGGTTATTATGCTATAAAACTATATTAAGGCAGATTTATGGATTCGCAAGAAACTCAATTTGCGAACAACAATCATAATTAACAAACTAGTTTAAGCTGATATTACGGCAGGTGCGAAATTGAGCAAACTTTGAATTTCAGACATTTAGTGTTCGGAAATATTAGCAAATTATGGCAATTTTTTCTTTTTTTGGTAAATTTTCGTTGGCCAGAATCAACGATATAGGAAATATTAGCAATAGTTTACCAATATTTTATGTTAGTCTTGGTAAAAGTACAGTGTTGGTACTTACAGTACATTTAGACTTCACCATTTGAGCACATCCTGAACCATCGTCTCTAACACAGCATGCAGAATTCTTCTCTTCAGCTCGATCTTTATCCAATCCTTTCTCGATACCTTGATCACGTCTCATACACGGAGAATACTTCGCACCCAGATGTATCAAATCCGCCTGAAACATGAAGCAGCCTCATCATACAAGTACTGTGAACATTTCATATAAACTTTGTTTGCAAACAAACAAGTTACATAAATGTATAGCCACTTCTTTAATTCTACTTAAATATTGTTTTAAATCCAACTGGTCAACAGTATTTAAGTCATATGGAGACTGCCCAGTCACATTATCCCAAACACCGGGTGAACCAGCAGTTGTCTGGATCTATGCTGAGTGTCAAGCAAGGGAGTTTCACCGGAACCATTTGTAGCAACATTGGCTGGTATCAAACCCGAAAACCAAATCAGGCGCACAACTCCACAAAGTCAAAATATTTACATAACTATAGCAGAAAAAATACTTTGGAGATATTTGACATTAAAGTATATTGATACCTGTCAGCTCAACAGCCTACCACATTCTGTTAAACAAGCTAATCATTTATTCCAATAGTAAAACAGGTAAACAAACCACATTTTGCTTTAACTAGAATTAATATGCTAAGAGTTGTATTGTGTAAAATAGGCCTGGTATTTAGCAATTATTCTCAAACATGAAAATCCCCGTTTCAAAGCCTGAAACTCTACCTTTCAATGTAAAGAAAATTCAGGATCTACAAACCTGAAAACAGGCACAAGCCTGAAAAATATCAGGCCTGATTAAAGTAATAACTTCATGCAACTTATACAATCTTTTCAAAGCATTGCATAACATAAGACAGTGTACATGATATTCCATGTCGGGAGTACGGTGTCATGTTTTTGTAGCTCTTCAGTTTTATTTCATTTTTGTCCATTTTTATGTCAGCCCTTGTGACTTGTGTCGTCTTGTTATCTGTGAATTTTACTTTTTGTGTGTTCTTTTTTGTGCCTTTGGAGCTCCGAGGTTTCTGTTGAGTGCCGCCTTCACTGTCTGATTCGCTGTTATCTTTTTACATACCTGTCTTGGTCCAATCCATAAATTGTCAGCTTCTGTAAATCTGGTACTTTCATATGCTAAGTTAGGTTTCATAATCTGAAATAATAGATAATGTAAAGATAAAATTTCTGATTTGTTTACATTTCAGGACAAACTTTTGATTTATCTGATTTGTTTACATTTCAGGACAAACGACAAAAGTTCCATTTTATACTGGTATTCTTATTTATAATTCTTTTTTATTTGTTTATAGGAACAAAGACATATAACACATCATACTTCAATCCAACCAACTACACAATAAATCTATCCGTGCATTCTAGCCACAAGTGTGTAATATACTCATGGATGAAGGTCAATATTTACAGGCAGTATTAACAATTTGAATGCCTTATGTCACCAGAAATCATTTATCAGATTAGATAAATATTGTTTCAAGGCCCCCTGGTCAACAGTATATCCGCCATATGAAGACTAAAGGAGCACTACCCTAACACCGGGTGAACAAGCAGTTACCTGGAACTAACTATACCAAGCTTTAAGCAAGAGAGATATGCTAGTACCATTTTTTTAATCAGCTTTGGTAGACCACAGCCTAAGATTAAACACAGGACCTCACACACTCAAACCATACACTACCATTAGGCTATAAGAGGCAGATTTATCAGATCTATTGAATAATAATTAATGTTAAAAGTTAAGGAATTACTCACCGATTCTGAGTATACAGTTTCCGAGGATCCGATTGGGGCAATACCGTACACTGCTACAGACACAATGAACACAACCACCTGGACAAATGTTACCCAATACGTGAAGAATGGTCTGAAAGTGAAGACATATACAGCAATGTAAATATAAGGGCCTTTATCAGTAGGTAAAACGAATATCTCCTACAAACTAATTCATGAGTTTTCACATTTATTGATTTCTTGTTTTGACCTTACTATGACAATATTGAACAATCATATGTCCTAAAATTCTTAACTGACTGTCCAGCTGACTGTCATATCAACATTCAATACAATGGCAACATGTACAATGTACATGCATAGTTTCATATCAAAATTGTTCCATATGTAAACATCCATCAATATTCCAGAATAAAATTCAGTATTGTTCCATATGTAAACATCTAAGAATATTCCAGAATAAATATCAATAACAAGAAGTTGCCAATATAAGGAGAAATGTTGGCAAATTCACAAACTTATCAAATCAAACATCAATGAAAATCCTAATAAAGATGCATTCCCAAAATAAAACTTGAAACAAACAAGATAGATGAGAGTTAGAATGCCTAATTGATAAATAATTGGTTGTATTCAATTACCTGTGATCATCAAACTCATCAATCTGTTTCTTCACGTAAGAATTCATTCTATCTGGTCGATATCTCCTCTCAAACAATCGACCAACGAAACCCATACCCAGATGTCTCTTGTCTCGTTCAGTCATGGAGTTCACAACCTCACGTGTGATCCTCCTCATACCGAAGTCTGGCATGTCTAGACCAGGGTCTGGTGTACCTGGAGCCGGTCTGGGTTGAGCACCGCGCCTCCAGCCAGGTGCTGGGGCAGTCCTGTACAAGTATAAAGCTCTACATGAACACAGAGATACATTCTTCTACATATCAAATTAAATTTGAATTAAATTAATAGAAACCATCCTAAACATCCTATTTAGTCTAATACAGTCAGATCTCGATACAACGACGCTGTTTGTTTCCAAGAAAAATGTCGTTATAACGAATATGTCGGTATACTGAATTGATACAAAGAGCATTTTAATACTTTTGTCCCAAAATTTGATGTCAGTATAATGAAATTATCAGTATATCGGGTGTCGTTATATCGAGATCTGACTGTATTACAAGTTATGCTGACACAAATTCATTTTGGAATGCTACTGAGAAGTGAAATCTTATTTATACACATAAAACACATTGCTTTAAATACTGTCCCACAGGTCAACAACATTTCATTCATATGCCACTACACCAGGCAATCCAGCAGTTACCTGGAACTTACAACAATTAGCATCAAGCAAGGGAAATATACCAGGACCATACAACTTCGGTATGCCCCAAGACCACTCACAAACGAATCGGATGCTCTACCACTAGGACTATTAAGGCAGATGAATATCAAAGCAACACTTGAAGTTTAAGCATAATGTATGAAATGTGACAACACTTCAAGTTAAGCATAATGTATGAAATGTGACAACACCTCAAGTCTAAGCATAATGTATGAAATGTGACAACACCTCAAGTCTAAGCATAATGTATGAAATGTGACAACACTCCAAGTTTAAGCATAATGTATGAAATGTGACAACACTCCAAGTTTAAGCATAATGTATGAAATGTGACAACACCTCAAGTCTAAGCATAATGTATGAAATGTGACAACACCTCAAGTTAAAGCATAATGTATGAAATGTGACAACACCTCAAGTCTAAGCATAATGTATGAAATGTGACAACACCTCAAGTTAAGCATAATGTATGAAATGTGACAACACTTCAAGTTAAAGCATAATGTATGAAATGTGACAACACCTCAAGTTAAAGCATAATGTATGAAATGTGACAACACTCCAAGTTTAAGCATAATGTATGAAATGTGACAACACCTCAAGTCTAAGCATAATGTATGAAATGTGACAACACCTCAAGTCTAAGCATAATGTATGAAATGTGACAACACTTGAAGTTAAAGCATAATGTATGAAATGTGACAGAGTCATTGCTTACGTTCTAGGTACAGCTTCAGCGAAATCGGCGCTAGTTTCCTCTCGTATTTTAGCAAGTTGTTTCTCTGGTACGCCAGCAGCAGGTTCATCATAGAACACATCATCTACCAGACTTAACTGATCATCCTGTGGCTGAAACTGATATAACAAGATAACTAGAACACATCCTCTACCAGACTTAACTGATCATCCTGTGGCTGAAATTGATATAACACGATAACTAGAACACATCATCTACCAGGCTTAACTGATCATCCTGTGGCTGAAACTGATATAACAAGATAACTAGAACACATCATCTACAAGACTTAACTGATCATCCTGTGGCTGAAACTGATATAACAAGATAACTAGAACACATCCTCTACCAGACTTAACTGATCATCCTGTGGCTGAAATTGATATAACAAGATAACTAGAACACATCATCTACCAGGCTTAACTGATCATCCTGTGGCTGAAACTGATATAACAAGATAACTAGAACACATCATCTACCAGAGTTAACTGATCATCCTGTGGCTGAAACTGATATAACAAGATAACTAGAACACATCATCTACCAGAGTTAACTGATCATCCTGTGGCTGAAACTGATATAACAAGATAACTAGAACACATCATCTACCAGACCTAACTGATCATCCTGTGGCTGAAACTGATATAACAAGATAACTAAAACACATCATCTACCAGACTTGACTGATCATCCTGTGGCTGAAACTGATATAACAAGATAACTAGAACACATCATCTACCAGACCTAACTGATCATCCTGCGGCTGAAACTGATAACTAGAACACATCATCTACCAGACTTGACTGATCATCCTGCGGCTGAAACTGATATAACTAGAACACATCATCTACCAGACTTAACTGATCATCCTGTGGACCATCCTAAGAAGGTCTATATCGATTTGGCCTATTATTGAACTTGGCCTAGGTATTATGCTCATAAACATTGTCACCAAGTTAGAAGACGATCAGATGAAAACTGTTTGAGTATAGGTACAGAAAAGGCCAATTTCACTCTTTTTTGGTAATTAACGGACCATAACCCAATGATGCCTAGGCCAATCTGGCCTATAATCAAACTTTGCCTAGATATTATGAACATAAGCATTTTCACCAAGTTTGAAGATGATTGTTAGTTAGTTTGGGTTAGAGTACAGACAAGGCCAATTTCATACTTTTTTGGTTATTAAAAGGACCATGACCCAATGTACATGTATACTTACAGCGTAACTATCACCCAGATCACTCCTAGCGTCCCCCATATCTCCAGCCAAACTAGCAGGTGCGTAACTTCTTACACTTGCCTTCGTTCTCAACTTCTTTCTAGAACCCTGTAAAAGAAACCATCTTTAAAAGCTTCATCTTCATTTTTTTCGAAATAACCTGAATAAAAAGACCACCCTGGGGACCCTTTAACAATGGTCATCTCTTTGAGTGGAAAATGAATAAGAAGCAAACACAGTGAAAATGAACAGGTCTTGTTGTTGTGGTGGTCTTTAAATAAGGTTAAGTTATCAGTTTTTGAGGGCCATTTTCAGTAATTCAGCCACCTTTTCACATTTAACTTCACCTGATCATTGGGCTACTTAAAAGCTGCATTCGAGTCTCACTGGTTTGTGTGTAGTCAACATCCAGATACGGCGCCCAGGAATATCGAGCATGTACAGATGCCATCATCACAGGTACCAATTCACACCTTGGGTTATTCTAGCTCAGAAAAAGACGTTTAACTGTACCATCATGTATGAACATCAGCATAAGAGACAAATCAGTTCATTGAAATTGCTAAAATGTCATGAAATTGCTAAAAAAAATTATTGACGGTTTTAAACTAATTTATTTATACATACGGTAATAGTCTGCATTCCCTTCCATGTCATCTTGAGTACTGAGTCTTTACGTGTTCTTCGAGCAGGAAATCCCCCTCGAGTACTGGGTGTGTACGTACTGGTACTTGATAACGGTGTAGTACGTCTAGAGTAACCTGCCCCTCCTGAACTGTACCGTGCACCAGGTGCTGTAAATTCAACATAACTCGTGTAAGGTCTCCATTTATTCAGATTTAAAAACGTTTCTCAATAATTTTTCAGCAATATATAAGAGTGGCCAGTTGACCAAACGGTTAACTAACTTACCCTTTCACATTTAACCAGTAACTTCTCCACATATGGAAGATAATGGACGTTGTTGTCCAATTTTCATAGAAATATGACCTGCCACCCACCAGGAATCGAATCCTGCAACATTGACCACTGAACCAAAGCTTGTTTATATAGGTAGTTTTAAACCTTCAGATACCAATATAACTAAACCAGTTTTAACAAACTACATTAGGATATCAACATTCAGGGGTGTCAACAGAGCCAAATTAAAAATCCTGAAAATCATATGCGGCTGACCATTTTTGACAAACTAGAGGCCGTCAACCATATATTTAACTCAGTTTTTCAAACTTTTTATTGAATAAAATCCTTCAGAGCAGATATAGTTTACCACAACTTTGCCATTTCTTGAGATATTTTCATCAAATAACTTTTATTTTAGTCAGAAAGCATAGCTCTTCAAGGATAGACAAATCCGGAATTCCGGATAAATCCGGAAAATTGACACCCCTGAACATTTTGTTATTACTGCTACTACAAATTGGTGAAGTCATCTATGAATGATAAAATACAAAATATCTATCACCTACGTCAATAAAAACAGGAAAACATTTGTTATAAAGTCAACATCTATGAATGTGTAAAAATATTTCTAAGAATTCAGAGATAGTTATAAAATTATGATCTTGTTCAAGTAGTATGGCAGTAAAACATACCTTTAAGAGGATCATGGATATATCTAACTGAAGAATCCAGTTCATCAAAGTCTGTGGTTTTATGTAGGTAGCCATCTTTCACTTTGCCTCTATAGTATCTCATATGTCGATTCTGCCATTTAGCTGATTGTTGACAATCCTCATCACCGACACCAAAGAAGTCAGCCACACTGTGCTTAACAGCCCTGATAAAACAATGGAGGCAGTATTAGATATATACACTAACAATTTGAACATTACAAAATTGTCCGTCTTTGACAACAAATATCTTTATACAATGTAACAAATAAAGAATTAACCTAGTTTAGTATTACCATTAGTTTTATTACAAGTTGAACCAAATCAATCATTTAGATGAACAGGTATTACTCGAAAAATTTAACCTGGTCCTCTTTCCTTAAATTAGCATAATTTAACAATTGATTTCTTGTCTATGTTTACCTTTGGACTTTGTTTTCTCATTCATAAGCAAGGAGCATTACAAATATTTACAAGGTATATTATCAACATTAATCTAAACGACAGGTAAGGCACAACTATCTCAAGGATAGTAGATATATACCATACAAGGAGCTGGTAAGTTGTAACATGTTCAACCAGGTTAATATTTTCAGACTATGCTAAGTCCAAATCTCCCTATCCCATCCCCACTTCTACCTTGTTTAACTTGATTTAAGCTGAATTAGAATACAATAAATAAGTATTTGGAACTAAACGACTATAACAACGGATAAGTTAATCTATTTATTTTTACCTATTTATTTAATTTAAGCTGAATGAAGAATAAACTTCTCTGTAGTGTAGTATATTTCTACCATTACGGGTAATATATGTCTTCATAAGGGAAATAAATAAATTAACCAATAACATAATAATTTGGGAAATTAATAAAACCAATAATATAATAACATTAATAAAAAAAAAAATTCAATTTAAAACTTTAAAACAAATTATTGGCATCCAAAGTAAAGTATCTGGAGAAGGTTACTGATAAGAGAGATCTATAGCAGTTTTATAGCATCTAAAGCAATAAATGGCATTAGATTAAAACTTGAAAGAGATAGATCCAATGCATGCTGAAACATGCTCGATAGCCAATAGATTCTCCATGAAGTATGATTATATCAATCCAGAATACACACTGATAATATAAGTTGGTCCTTGTGAGAGTAAGGGTTCCCTATAGGTTTTATTGAATTCCTACTTGTGATTGCTGAGAATCCGGATTTACACTCAAGACTAATGTTCCTGGATGTTATAAACCCATATTTACCGCAGTGAGGGGTTCTATCAGACCCATGAATGGCCCTTTAACCCCTGAAAATTTTGACCATCATGAAATTGACTGATGCATTAAATTTTCTTTATTGAATGATAGTTTGTTTTATAAAAGAGTAAAATCCAGTACCGAATCCTTTTACCCATGTAAAATTTAGAATCAAGTCCTAGTGGAACCCGGTAGAGTTATCAAACTTATTTATCTGAAATATTTTTTTACTATGACCGTTAATCTAATCTCGAAATCAATGCAGGTCTTGAACAGGTATCAACAAAAAAAACTATTTAATTTAAGAATCATAGGCCTCAGAGACATTTACCTATTGACTAGAAACTATTTAGCTTAGACATGGATGGACCAACAGACAGACAGACAGACAGACACATGCGAAGCAGTTTACCCCCATTTCTTTAAAAGGGGGGCAAAACTATCATCTCATCATAACCATTGAACTGAGCATGCATGTACATGTACAGTATATCATTATGCGAGAACAATTACCCATATGAATCAGCACGATACCAATTTATACTGAAACTGTCAACAGGAAATGTCAAAGTTAAACAATAAACAGTTACACTGAAACAGACACAGGGACCATCCTTTGTATAATCAACACATGTATTGTTTATTGTTCAATCCATATACATAGTGACAATCGTTAAATCAAAATCATTGATTTCCTGAAAAATTCCAATTAAATATTTATATAAATTACGTGACATTACAATTAAGAAAATTTAAAAAGCTCTTTATCTCTGCGACAATTACTTTATGTGCTATTTCACTCACCATTCGTCAGTAACATTAAAAGCACTTAACTATTATAAGTATAGAATGATCATGAACTATCATCTATGGCAGCCCACCAAAAATCATCAGATTTAATTCATTTACCATAAGCTGTAAAATTTAAGCATGCATTCATGGTAAAGCTCCATCACAACAGTGAGTCAACCATCCTGCATTATAACCATACGTCCAGCATAAACACCTTAAAGTTCGTTCATTTTAAATTTAACTATTAAAACAAACAAAAGTATTGCCATGTGAACCCAGTTCAACAAATGATTAAAGTTGACTTGAACATTATCAACTATCAGTCAAGCCCATTTACCTTCCAATTTTCTTCATCTTGGAGGGTTGTTGTGTTGGCCTTCTCCCGGTCCCTGCCGGGGCACTCATCTGTCTATCCATTGTGGAGTGCTTGTTTCTGAAAATAAATTTGGTATTTTACTATCATATAACCCGAAAAATTAATTTGCGCCCGGAGCTACTTTCTATGATTTAATATGGATACTTATTTGTGTCTTACAAATATTTTGGACTTAAAAAAGAGGTAACTTTTTTGTCTTTTTTATCAACGCACTGCATAGGTAAACATACTGGAACCAAAGTCAAACAAGAGGGCCCTTTATGCCCTAGGTCGCTTATCTGTAGTAGTAGTGTGTGCAAGCCCCTACTGTGACCTACATAATCATTTACATTTTCTGAGTAAGATTTAAAAAATTCAGCCTCTACAGCAAGGTTTTTTTATGACTTGATCTTATGACCTAGTTTTTACCCCAGATGACCCAATTTTATTGAGACAAATCAATGTGATCAAGTTTCATAAAGATTCGACCAACATTGTGATATCTAGTGCCTATCTACATAGTATTAGTACATTGTTAACGGACTGACAATGGACAAAACTGTTTTAAACAACTCTTCAGCTACTAAACGACATATCATTCAATGACAATTGATAAGTGTAGAGACTTCGGTGACTGACAACATAATGACAGGC
The DNA here is from genome assembly GCA_947247005.1 of Spisula solida. Taxonomy (NCBI): domain Eukaryota; kingdom Metazoa; phylum Mollusca; class Bivalvia; order Venerida; family Mactridae; genus Spisula; species Spisula solida. The sequence goes on along the minus strand of OX365944.1, from coordinate 48,075,915 downwards.
ACCTGACTTGCTCAGTTGGAGAGACTTGTAAAACCCGGGTTTCTGGTTCATGTCCCATGTCAGGAGCACTTACTTCTAAAAAGTTACTTTAAACTGCAACCCCAGCTAATCTCAAATTACCACTATTTCAATTAAGTTTAAGGGTGGCAGTAGTCAGGCAAGTAGCTACCTGAACGCAGAATATGCAGCTGCGTACACATGCTTCTCAAAAAGCGAAAAATAAATGATGGAGAAATGCAATAAGCACTGCTGCCCTGCCCTAAGGGGTGTTAGTAACCTTTAGCATTTTCAGCATTTCATAGAAACACTTCCTCAAAATATGAAAATTTGTTGTAGATCTACAGTATAAAGTTACCGTAATAAGGGAGATACGGTTGTTTACCAGGAAAATTAAAAAACATGGCACTGCATGATTTTTTAATAGTTTCTCAACTGCTCAAAACATTGGAATTTGGATAATCATAAAATTTGCTGCAATGAAAATATAACGCAGCTTAATAAATGAATTAAAGGATGAGGATGACAGTAGTTGTCATTCTTCAAAAAAAGTATATGTAGCATTTAGACTGGTCATGAGTATAGTCTAATTAAAATACCTCTACTTATGCCCCTGGTGGTCAACAGTCTGAAATGCCTCAGGATGAGGGTAGTTTAGGGTCCAATGCAAGAAATAACAGACTTCTGGAAAACCATTGGACCAACAGACCTGACCGGCAAATTTTGACAGGAGACTGGTCATAAACTGTAATTGTGTACAAGTTAAAACGCCTTACATAGTTTTACTACATGCGAATTCAACCAATCAATGCACATGTGGCATAATTAATTGAAGTGGAAAATAAACATGGCATAGATCTGCAACAAATAATTTCAGCATAAAAGTATTAAAACTGATCGTAAAACGTCCATTCTTTATATTAGTATACAACAAAGTATAGAAGTTAATTTATTTTAAACCCAATTTCAAATGGTTTATATTTCTTTGTTTCACCAGTGGTCGTTTTTAAACTGACTTTCAAATCACAGCAACTTGAGTACGTAAACTGCCCAAACGGTGTCAGACAGTTTGTTTTTAGGACTGACAGATTTTAGAGGCTTGTAGGAAGTCCGAAGTAAACAGGAATGGAGCATAGAGATGGCGCAGACCAAGTAACAACAGGTTCTCGGCTAGCTTAAGTATTACTAGTCCATAGCTCTAGTAGCCTAGAGCTACCTACTGAGCTAGCCGGGCGTTGAAGAAATACCAGGGGTCATGGGTTTGAGTCAAACACTTTTTTCCTTAATATTAGTTACTCCTTTGTCCTCTTCTCGTACATACTCTGGAGCAGAAGTGAATATATACAAATGTGCAAGGGAAAAAACAGTGAAAGTATGATAAAAACAGGGATGAGGGGAAAAAGTTCAGACATTAATTAGTTAACTTGCCATTAAGACTCCAAAGATTGGGCAGTAATGATCGGGTCTGTATTACTATTGGGGTGGCAAAGAATGTACTCGATCAAAATGAAAGCATTGGCGTAATGTCAAATGCTTAAAATAACCCAGTCTGAGTCAGTGAAAGTGAAACTGACTTTCTTGGGATCCTTAGCAATTTTATTAACAGTGTTAAAACATGAAATTAAGTCGACACACGCTCTAATTGAAAGTTCAGAAGATACATATACGAATAATACATAGAAAATTACGCAGAGAGATCACGATTGAGTCATCGTCGAAACAGGTAACAACAAACAAACAACAATATACCTCCAATCTCAATTTAACGAGTTGCTAGAAACACAGGAAATCTCAATTACGCATGCGCATTGCCTTGAAAGGGGAATTTTCGTCCCGAGGCAATTCGTAACCCTTAGTTCGCCCTTGTGCTATGTCGTATTATATTGATGCACGCATAATGTTTATTCATCCCTTAAATCGGATTAAAGCACTTATAAATGGTACGTATATTTTTATATGTTACACATATGGCAGAAATATGCCACCATATACACATACATGTAGGCTCGCTTAATAAAATTTCCGGAACTGCATTAAGTTTATATCAACTGAAAAATCGTAACATATCCTCTATATATGTAATCCTAGAGACAATATCGGTAGTCTGATCATCCTAATGATGTCTACAAGCAAGGATCTAAATATACGAGTACATTTGCTACAAGTTTGTACATAATGATAAACCAAGGCACTGAATGTCGTAAAGCATGGGGTTGATAACTTGGACTCGGGCAGACAGATCTCATATTCTCAAAGATCTCATACTTTATATGTCAGTTTATTTATTATATGAATGCATCATTTTAAGAATTATTAATTGCATTCCCTGTACAAATGAAAAAGTAGGGAGAAAACTACAGTGTATTTAAAATGTTATATTTTATATTCATTAAAATTGGATCCATGTTCATGAATAGTATATTTTTATATACTTACCTGTGTCACCAAACGAAGCTCATTTGACGTAACATGATTGATGAAAATAAAATATATAAGACTAAAAATGCCAACAACTTTTTTTACATTTACATTAATACGTTATGCCGTCATACAATTGACAATCCTACAAAGTGTGCACAGAAGAAGACAAATAGACGTAACAATAGGAAAGACAGAATACTAGAAACGGACAAATGTGAATGCAAATACAGTTTAAAAGACATGAAATAATAGAAAACTTTCGATCATCAAGGAAAGACCAATCCTGCTTCAATGGCGGTACTAGGGTGCAAATATCCCGCTGACATAGCTCAGGCCCATCAATTGGCTATACTTTTTTACTGTGCATGACAATCCCCTTTAGAAGGTCTGGTTAGAGAGCTTATTCTTAAAGGGTGCTAAAGAATTAGCACCAGCAATAGATGCTTGAAGGTTGTTCCACAAATGGAAACAACGAGGAAAGAAGCTGTATCTGAAGACGTCAGCAATAAGTACAACAGGGCAGGAATCTGCTGATGTGAGGTGATTTTGATGTTCTTTTGAATGGTGCCAGATAGGGACCTAGGTTAATCTCTACATGGTTGTGGATGATCTGGTAGGGCATGGCCAGGTGTATCTTTTGGTGGCGACTTTCCAAGGTTTCCCATTTCAGGTCGGAAAGCATATTATAGTTCAAGAATTTTACAAAGCAGTGTTACTTTATGAAGTAATGTTAACATTTAAACTTTAAATTGCTTCATTGAATTAAAGCAGATACTACAGATGTTATCTACATTTTAAATATATAGTCTAGCTCTGATTAAAGGAATTATACAAAATTTAGTATAGTTTGCTGGATATCGGAGCTTAATTAACATTACCATTAAATTGTATTGAACACAACATACGTGTTTAATTAATCCTTATAATTATTCTTCCATAAACAACAGAATCCTACTTCATGGAGATTCGTCGTGTGATGGTGCATAGGGTATTGACGCAAATTATGTTTGTGTGTGCGATTGCCTTATATTTCATACGCACATAAACATAATATGCGTGTGGTCTATGGTACAAAAAGATAATGTAAAATCGGACAGGGAAGACAGCATCCAACTGCAAAAGCCGAGGACCGAAGACAGAAATAATACATCTAGATCACAGTCACACAGCACAGCACAATGTCCAACACACAACTGAACGAGAAAATCAAACTATACCACTGAGAGTTTCAGCTGTCAGAAAGCCGAACGTCTACGTTTCGGCCATCAACATTGAACAAGACGAAAGTCCAACTCTCAGATGTAAAAAAGCTGAACGTCCAAGTGTCACCTGTAAAAACAAGGTTGGAAGTGAGGTATAGCTTAAACCGATCAAAAACAAACGAACAAACGATGTCCTATCTACCGTACCGACCTCAAACCTTCCCTGAAAGCACCACAGGTGACAGTTATGGCAATATGCTGTTGCTATAGAAATTCATACATTTTAAAGCTGTATAGATTTATTATGCGAAATTCGTTTTGCAATTTTTTATATTCTTTTGTTTGGGCGATAATTGTTTAGTTTAATTTTTACCACTGTCTACACGATTTTACGTTCCCGTGGACAAATGCATTACATACCTAAAACTGTTTTGTATACAATGTGAAATACCAATGTAACTCTGCGTAACTGAAGACGCTATTTTAAACACGAATCTTTAATAAATAATAAAGACGATTGAGATAAGTATCTTATCTATAGTTCACTATATTGTCCTGTACAAAAGTATAAACATTTGAAAAGTGACACACAAACGTGTACACTCAGTGAACAAAAATGATTCCCCCAAGTACAAATTAATAGGATGCAAATTTTAGTAGTTTTTATGTACATATTTTGCATTTGAAATTGCATTAGGGATCACCACATTCAGTATAAAATCCTTCTGAGGTTGAAATTAATTCTCTTGTAAGATCACATGATAGAATATTCTAATTTCAATCCGATATTAATAGCAGAAACATGATGTTTATCACATTTTTGGTTTCTTAGCAATTTTAGAACATCAATAAGACTTCCTGACGTATACACTGTTTAAAGCTGGTTGCTATGGTAACATAATTATTTATTTTTTTGTATAGCGGAGAGGGAACTAATTAAAAGCAGTACGTGTTGCCATTCATTAAATTCACTCACATTTGTCAGGGAGTTTAGATATTTATAGAACAGGTCCTGCATTTGTTCACCAGCGGAATCTAATGTATGGGCTGTGTCGTATTCTAAAATGGCATTTTTGGTCTCATAAGTAATAGAAGAAAAAGTCTGTTCCTATTAAAAATTGTGAAAATTTATTGTTTAAAAAAGCAACTTTAATTTAGAAATTTATACAAAAAATGTATAAGTTATTATATGTTACCATGGCAACATTGACAACGATTTTTAGTAACCTTCTAGAGGACATTCAGCTTTTTGATAGCAGAAACCAAAGATCATACACGTATTCTTTGCTGAAACTAATGTATTCTACTTTTCGACAGCTTGGACTTGGGCAGATCTTTACTTGTTCGGTTGGACATTGTGCCTTGTATGTTTTTTTATGTTTTCTGAGCTCGACTGGTTAAGTTGAGTCAAAGACCTAAATAAACGTATTTATTTAATGCTAACTGATGAGATATGGAGTTCTATCAGTGAAATAAAACCTATATCAGTCACTGGTTATCACCTACAATGTCACTGATATAAACTCCGCCCCCTCAAAGGGACTACTTTAATTTACCAAAATCTCAACACTAAAATGTCTGTAACTTTTTTATTACTGAACGGACACATGTCATGTGGGGGTTTTTATTCTTAGTTAGACCATTTCCTACAAGTTGGTGTATGATTTAATGCAAAATTCTCAAAAAAGGCGTTTTCACCTATTCACCATAATCCAAGATGGCGGATTTTGAAGTGAAAAATGTGAATGGAATAACATATTCATACGTAGCCTAACCACAGTGATAATTTGGCATAAATAGTACCAGTTTTGACACCATATAAGCATTAAATAAATAGAATATTTGTTTGTTTTGATTGAATATGGTAAATATCACTACTCGATAAGATATAAACCATATTCAATCAAAACAAACAAATATCCTCTATATTTAGGTCTTTGATTGAGTGCTCCATTCCCTATCTGAATTACTAGGCCCCAACATGTATAATCTTTTAGCAAGTTGGCCCAATCATGTAACTGAAAATGCCATGAATATGCATTACAGTTTGATCCTAAATTGCTTGTTTTGCTGTACATATGTACTTGCTCAGCAAAGCTTTTGCACATAAATGATTATCTTCACTATCAATAATTGGGAATTAATTACTTAGTGTTTTTCCATTGAACTAGAAATATAATACCGATGACAATACCGATACATGAACAGGGTCCTGCCGGGATAATAAGTATATCTTATATCTGGGGACGTATATCTCAAAATATCAGGCCTGCCATAAAAAATCATGCGAAAGCCTGAGATTTTAGCAAACATTGAATTAAAGCGCGCGATGATGACAAATTCAATATTCTGCGCTTAGCACGCGAACTGCCTAATTCATGCCGCTTAGCGTGCGAACCGCCTAATTCAAGCCGCTAAGCGTGCGAATCACCTAATTATAAGCCCATCAAGCATTCAAATGGCCTAATGAAAATAATCATTTATTAAATTTTAATTAGATAAAGCCATACAAACTATAATTGTTCTGTAATATTATGGTCATAGAATAAACCCAATGTAGAAGCACAGGAACTTGCATTCATAATTTGAAAAAAATCACTTTTTTTCACTAGGCCTACTGTACTATTAAAATAAAAAATATACTATATTTTAATAGAACAGTAGGCCTAGTGAAAAAAAGATTCAATTTTGTTCAAATTATAAATGCAAGTTCCTGTGGTAGAAGAGTTCTACATTAAAAAAAAATTGATAGCCTTGTCTAGGCAAAATTTAAAAAAAAATGCAATTTTCTCAATTGTTATGAATGAATTAGCAAAATATATTTAACTGACGTGAATAATATCGACAAGTACATTGTATTTTAATCATTTTCGATAATATAGCCACCTATAATACAATCAGGGCTAAGCATTAAAATCAAATTAATAATATAAAAATGCTGAAAAAACACGTCAGTAGAAGACCGAATTTGATCTATGTCTAAAAGTCGTTTTATACATGTTTATGGAAAATAAAAGCGTTCAAGTGAGCCAGATCGAGTCCATTTAATCTTAATCAAATTTGGGAAACAACAGGAGGTAGTACATTTTATGACACGTGCTTCCTGTTAATTGCTTTGTCACCAATTATACCGACTCGCAATATACACCATGATCGTTATGAAAACGGTGTACACTGTTGTTGAGAACCATGAACGCTTTGATTTTATCAAGATTGCCGGTAAATTGGACCTCAAAGCCGGTAAGCCTGTAATCACATCAGATTGCCGGTAATTACCGGCTCAATGCCTGAGAAATGGCAGGCCTGAAATATATGTTGATGTCTTGTATATTTAGTGACAAGTCTAGTTGAGTAGACTAGCATCTTAGTATGAACACGCACGTTAATTGTGTATTTCGCTTGCTTCCCTTCCATGGGAACTGCCTTTCGGTTACTTTCTCTTATTGCTAGAGCCTAACTTCTTGTATTGTGAATTATATAATATTATATAGGCATATATTATACAGTGGTCACACGGCAGATACAGAGCTGAACCATCTGTCCACACGTGCTCCACCAATTGGCGCGGCATTACACGCTCCATTGGTCACATAATGTTTGTAAACAATGACACGTGCTCGTATATCGATCCCGTTATTGACACGAGATATGACGAGACTGTGCGAGAAGGCCATTTATGATTCAACATGGCCGTACAAAACAGTACATCAAAATTTAATGATAATTACGAATTAAAAGAGGAATTAGGAAAGTAAGTTGGATCGGTATTGTGATATTTAATTGTATTTTGTGTATCTACTTGTTTTCATCGAGGGAATTTACTTGATAACGCGCATTTACGTGAAAATACTCATTTCCTGATTCCTGACAGCTCACAGACGGCGCTGAAGTAAATTTCTCACTCATTAAATGTGGAATCTTAATATTGGATTCAGTGAAAATGTTAATGACAGATTCGCTGTGTACCTTATATATACTGAAAATAGGCTGATTTTAAATGTAATAAAGTGGTATGTTTGCAGGATTTTGGTTTATGATGTAGAGCTGTCAGTCAAGGTCCAGCCTCTGGATCTGCCAGACTCGAGCCTGAGATTGGTACATGTACTCACACAGTCAGTGATTGTCAGGAAGTGTGATCAGTGTATTCATTATAATTTGATAAAACTTCAACTACTCTATAATTATATGGAGAAAGTTTGCAATGATGGATAATTATCATTAATGGAGCATTTATTATGTTGAATAGTTGACTGTCAGATCTTGGCTGATTGAGTGATTCTACTGAAAATAACAACGCCAGTACCAAAAGTCCTAATTATGAATAAAATAACTTTGCTCTCCACGCCTGTCACCTGACTGACAGTGTTCAGGTTTTTTTTTGGTTCACATATGTTTTATGTAACGTCTATCTTATATTTTTACTTTTTGTTCGTTGTACTGTCAGGCTTGACCACTACACAACGGTGCACAAGAAAACTGTTAGAGATTGTAGAAAAATATGAAAGTGTAAGATAGAATCGGTCCAGTAAAATCAGTAGTATTGCAAAAGAGAGAAAAATAGAAAGTAAAAGTAATACACCAAAAGTTTAAATTTCCTATGTCAAAATAAATAAATACCTACTGGCATGCGAGGTATTACCGGACAGAAATGCCATAAAAAGCTTCCTGTGAAGTTAAAAATCGATTTTTACTCAGATTTTTTTGTGTTGACACATACCTGGGTTCAAGGCCTTCCTACAAATAGAATTCCCGAAAAATGACGTCACCAGAACATCCAAATTAAGGGGCCCAAACAGGGGCACTTTTTACGCTTTTTTCAACGACGTACAGCAGGTATTACCAGACAGTCGTTTTCAGTCATTTTTAACTTAAAATTTGGAATATTATAAAGGTAAATGATTAGAACAGGGTTGGTACTTCCTATTTATGCAAAACTATGTCACGGTTTTCGTGATTACAACCCGTAACGCGCCGTGTTTTCCTGCCAGGTGGCGCTGTATGATAGGTCAAATGCCGTAATATTACGTACATAATTTACCAATCAAAAGTCAATTTCAACGATTAAAAAGCAACCCCAAGTATTTCAGATTTATGGATAAGATATTAAAAAGGATTACTCAACTGCTATCCGTTGACAAATTTCGTAATTAACAATATCCTGCTGAAATTAGAGCTGGTATAAAAGGACGAAATTAAATTTAAAATAAAAAAAGATAAAAATCTTAATGCCGCAAGGATTCGATCGCGGGTCCTCTCGCTTCACAATCAAAGACGTTAAGCACTCGACCATGGGCTCTGTACCTAAACATTTGCGGTTTAATTTAACCCTATAAAATCAATGACTCACGCGCTCAGCTCGTGTTATTTTGCGCATGCGCACACGATGGAGATTTCCCCCAGCACCGCTAACGTAAACACACAGCGGCGGACGACATTTTCGATGATTAGACAATGTTTCGTTAATCTTGAATATATTTTTTCTTCTAGATATATTCCAAACAAGCTTCTGAATGATTTGGTACAAATTCAATACATAATTCCAGCAAATAAGCGTCTACGACCGTTTGTCCGGTAATACCTGCTGTCCGGTAATACCTCGCATGCCAGTAATTTATAAGAAATGACAATAATTTATTCTTTATTAGAAATTTGTGTTTTGTATTTCTGGAGTGATGATTGCGTCTTGATTGGCATTGATCAAAGAATCACTGACGAGATGCTAACAAAAACAATAAACAGTATGACACGCAACCAAAAATTTATTTGATTGCATGAAGGTCACGGTGTTAAAAACTAATTCAGTAATTGTCAATGTTTTCAATTAGATTGTTTGGTATTGAGTGGTAATTATGCAATAGACACAGTCCTAAAAAAAAATCAGTCTTGTTTTCGGAACAGTTCTGAAAATCAGTTTTGTTTTAGGAGAAGTTCTGAAATCAATCTTGTTTTTGGAGAAGTTTAGACAATCCGTCTTGTTTTCGGAGAAGTTCTGAAAATCAGTTTCGTTTACGGAGAACAGGGGTTCCACTAGCTTCTGAATCTGAAGGGTCATTTTGATACTTTTGACTAAATGTTACCATTTTATAGACATAATATCCATGATGTTGAAGGTGCTGCCTCACCGATTGGGCTAAATATTTTGTTTATCGTGATTTTCCAACCTAACCAAGTATTGATGTAAAAGAAAGCCACTGGCGGTTGCATTATGGAAGATTTGGTGCGAATAAGCAATTTAAACCACTCTCGATATCGCCCACTGATTTTTCTTGAAAAAAAGCGCTAAGTTTCCTTCCAACATGCTTTGTGAACTATGTAATTCTCATGTGATCAAACTTTAACACCATCAGACTACAGCGTAAACATCAGTGAGGTAGTAGGTTCGTTTTTCGATTCGTTTTCATCAAATGCAAATATAATTATTTCAGGCAATTTAAGTAATAGTAGTGTTAATTCTATAGGGTATTAATACAATGTACCCTATAGAATTTTTGATATAAAAATACTAAATAATAACAAAATACCAAAGTTTGTCAAGTTATTTTAGATGTCAGTGTGATTGTTTATGGGAAATACAGGCAACTATACAAAAATTATGCTAATATTTGACAATTTTATTTTATTTGTGCAATACACCAATATGTGAGGCAGTCCCTTTAAGAGGAAATCACCATTCAATCCACAATTTTTAGGGTCATAATGTGGCTTTTTGGAAATTTCAAGGGTCAAAACCCCTACTCTCAAGTCTAATGGAACCCCTGTGGAGAAGTTTTGAAAATCAGTCTTGTTTCTGGAGAAGAGGGCTTTGGGTATTTCGGGAGATTTTTCAGATGAAGACAGAATAATAAAAATCAGAACTGGGAAAATTGTTCGGGTTTGAGAATTTTTGGGGATTCCAGGTTTGTGGGGTCCCACTGTTCCGCTAGATGTTTTGAGGAAAGTGCTATGCTTTATTCTGTTGTCCTAATTGAAAAGTCTGTTATCGTTGAGAAGTCATTGTTACAGAAATTCCACTAGTCAATATGTTTAAAATACATATATGTCAACCGATTCCATTTAAAAGCCACCCAAATCAAACCAACTATGCTCTTCTAAACGTGAGCAAGTGCAATTATGTACATTTTAAACAATAATAGTAAAGCCATTATAAGTTTAGCATAAAAAGCAAAAATGGCTTCTTATACTAATGTGATTGATACCTGGGTAAAAGATATGAATTTTTTTTGCAATCAACTTAAAAATAAAAAGTATACTTATGAGTTTAGGTCACATAAAAGCTCTGATGATAATTTTTGCAGAACAATTTAAAAAAATACATTGTATGCGATAGTTCATTCATTTTTAGCCCTCTAAGGTATTTAGGGTACTTGGTCCTTTGGAAAATGTAATGTGTATTCTTCTCCTATACCAAAAATTATACGTCTTTTTGTATCAAATTCAAAAAATAATATAAGTAGATCATTATTATACATGCAGGCCCTTTCCCTGGGACAGATGGTGCTGGGGTACCTCATCATCTTAAAGTCAGAATAGGCTTTTCAACAGCCCCTTTAATCACAGTATGGTGTCTTAAATCACTATGGTTGTTAATATTTTTTATAAAAAAAGTGCTTAAATGAGCCTTTAAATCATGGATGCGGTTTTCTCTTCAAAATCCTTTTAGCCATTCTTTTGGATCCCCGGCATTGTCACAGTGCCTGAATAAAATCTAGTGAAGGGCATGACATGTATAAAAAGATTAATATGTATGTCTATCAGGTGCGTAGATACATATACGCAGGTATTTTTGAATGAATCCACATGATTCTGACAAGAATGTTTACACATACTGCAGTATGCCTTCTAGACTACTACATGCTCATTAGACATTATAAAACGTTCCTTGACACTTTTGTACTAACAGCCCTGAAGTACCCCCTCGATCGAGCTCTATTTAAAACAACGGCAAGTTTATGATACTAAAACTGTCAAATAAAGCACCTCTAAATGCCAAGAATGCACCAGATTGCACCAATTTTTTTCAAATTATCCGAAATTATAAATCATCGTAAATAGAGGGCAAGCTATTTGTGCCTGCCTATTACATGTAAGCCCTGGCAACTTTGAAGAAATATTGTAAGGAGGTTTGATCAGTTGGTCTGTAAACTATTTGAATTCAGATCATGATCTTGGAATGGTACATGTGTATGCCTAATAGGCTTATGCTTCTCTAACTTTGCATTATAATTGTCTGGGGTTTTAAAGAAATAAAAGCACTGTGTCGTAGCTACCGGGGTCCAGTGGTCTTAGCTTGATTTGTAACCTGACATCAGTGTTTGATTCACAGTCACGTGACAATTTGACAACAATGTGCATTTTCCTCCACATGTGGAGAAGTTGTTGATTCTTGTAAAAGGGTATTAAAGGTTAGTACTGGTTAGAAAACATTCCAGAGAAAATGGATCAGTCACCGTATGTAACTGAGAAGTCGTTGAGATACAGCTAGCAGACATGGAGTCGATTACTTTGAAAAGTAATCGATTATTAATCGATTATTTAGACATTTTTGGATAATCAATTAATAATCGATTAACTGACAAATTGTTGTTAATCGATTAAATTATTAATCGTTAATTGAAGTAATCGGATGATTAACGATTACTTTTCAAAAACACAGAACAAAACAAAGTTAAATGACATGTTTATTAAACAGTTACAATGTGTCTATCTAATACTAAACAGATAGATCAATTAGACACACAAGATATATTCATCAAGTGTGTGCATTGTTCAAGAGACAAATGGTTCTCTTACATGAATAAAGTTCAAATATGCTTATTATATTTAATCATCATCAGGTGTTCAAAAGTTTTGTCACTAAGCCTGCAGCGTTCTGGCCTAAAAAAACTTTCCTGCAATGCTAAACAACCACTCAACAGGAGCAGAGGTGGCAGGTACCACAAGATATTTTCTTGCCAGGCTTGCGAGTGTTGGAAATATTTCACTATTATCCTTCCAGTAGTGTAGGGGGTCAATGTCAATACATTCTGACATCAAATATACAGAGATTTCCTGGTTTACAGGATCATTATTTCCAAACATATTTATGGACATGCAGGATAAACTATAAATTAAATATAAACTGTATCTTCAGATCTTGTCAGTTGTGTTTCTTAAACAATAATGTGACACTTAACCCATATCACTTATTTTAACTAACACTACAAATCTTTGCCCCCAGGCAAAATACATGCAGCTTTGAGTATGAAATGGGGTACATTTAAATAGGTGAGAATAGTCAAACAATAGCATTAAGTGTAGGCCCTAATCTTCTAACACACTGTCATGTTATAAACATGATGTGATATCTGTTATATACAAACATTTTATTGCACAAAATGCCTTTTTACAGCTTAGTACATGCTTACATTTATTTAACATGTTATTTATATATAGACTTAATTAATATTAAATGACTAATGAATTATTGACTGATAATTCACTAAAAAATATATTTAATTCTATTAAGTTTTGGTAGTTACAAGCATTGTGTTTTTGTTACTGAAAACATATTTTCTGCTGAACATTTTCATATATAAACACAAAGTAATCATAAAGTAATCATGATTACAGCCTTTTTTTCATCAATAATCGATTAAATTATTAATCATTAATCAGAAAAATCCATGATTACTGATTAATGATGATTACTTGAAAAAAGTAATCGATTATTAATCATCATGATTACTTTAATCGATTACTCCATGTCTGACAGCTAGAAATATACATGCAAATCAACAATTACTCAATAAGAATATTCTGAATAACAGTTTTTTAGCTCACCTGTCACGAGTGAGCTTTTGTGATCACTCTTCGTCCGTCTATCCGTCAACAATTGGGTTGTGTCCTCTCTAGAGGTCACAATTTTGGCCTTATCTTTATGAAACTTGGTCACAATGATCATCTCAACAAAATCTAGGTCAAGTTCGATATTGGTTTATCTGGGGTAAAAAACTAGGTCACTAGGTCAAATCATAGAAAAACCTTGTGTAGTCACTAGAGGTCACCATTTTAGCCTCATCTTCATGAAACTTTGTCACAATGATTATTTTAACGCAATGGTCATCCTGGGTAAAAAACTAAGTCACTAGGTCAAATCATAGGAAATCCTTGTGTAGTCACTAGAGGTCACCATTTTAGCCTCATCTGTTATGAAAATTGGTCACAATAATCATCTCAACAAAATGTAGGTTAAGTTTGATATTGGGTCATCTGGGGTCAAAAAACTAGGTCACAAGGTCAAATCATAGAAAAACCTTGTGTAGTCACTAGAGGTCACAATTTTAACCTAATCTTTATGAAACTTGGTCACAATGATCATCTCAACAAAATCTTGGTCAAGTTCGATATTGGTTTATCTGGGGTCAAAAACTAGGTCACAAAGTCAAATCATAGAAAACTTCTTTGTTGTCACTAGAGGTCATAATTTTGACCTAATCTTTATGAAATTTAGTCACAATGATCACCTCAGCAAGATCTAGGTCAAGATTTATATTGGATCATCCAGGGTCAAAAACTAGGGTTTGCATGCACTACAACGACAGGTGAGCGACCTAGGGCCCTTTGGGCCCTCTTGTCAATGGATCATTGTCAATTCTCAGTTGTTGTGTGTTTTAAGTTCGACTGACACTATAAGAATGTTATTGTCCACAGCTGTACTATCCAGCTGTATAAGTACGACACATGTATGACACGTTGGAGATATTTATACAGCTGCTGTTGTAGAACATCTGGTTACATATTGCAGCTGCTGTTAATCCCTGTAAGGTACCAAACGTTTTCTGGGTGATACTTACAATTTTAAGTATAAAATAAATTATGATACCTGGGCTTTCACTAGCCTCCAATCAAAACTTAAGTAAATACTACAAAGTAAATAGTCGAAACGACTGTTCTGTGGAGTCTCCCTCCAATAATCAACAAGTCACCACACTTAGTCTAACCCTTTCAAAAAACATTTGTATTATACATGTAAGCATAGCAAATGTGACTCTAATACTTAAAATTTTCTGGAGTCAAAACTGGCCCTTTTGTTTGCGTCAAGACTCAAGATGCAATTTTATTGAAGTATAATCAAAGTAATCACTGTACACATTTTCTTGTTCAATGTATATACATTGATGACTGGCAAATGCACAAGCTATATACTAGTAATTAAATGTTTTGAACGATTTCCATAGTTTTTATGATCCTCTAACTGTTATAATCCATGCAACCTTTGATTTTCAAAACTCCGACTACTTACAAAGTAATATTTCAGTAAGACCTAGACTTCAAAAGGGTAAATACATGTAACTAACTGGCTGCTGCTGTATTCATTTTAATTTAGTAGTTTCAAGTAGAGCTCAGAGCGAGTATTTTCTAGCTCTTTTAAAACAGCTTCTCTATAACCAGGTAGGTACTGTATAAGTGCATATTTCCACGGGATGAAAATTTGGCGAATTGTGAAATTCTGACATTTAGCGTGTAGGAATATTTAAGATTTATTTCTTTCATTGTAGTAATTTCATTGTAGAAATTTACTGTAGAGGAAATGTTAGCGAATTTTGCTAATTTGTACAAAATTTGTGAAATTGGCAAATATTCCCAGTTTGCAAACTTAACCACCTGTACAGTACTTTCAGCCTGACATATCTGGGAATGTTTATTGTAAAACGTGTTTGATTGTTCTACGTGTAGCTAAGTACTTCAGCTTACAGCTTATTGCACCATGATTTACGAATGAAAGTCTTGGATGTTTTCTATTCCAATTTCTCATTAATCTTGTTAAATCACTTAAATGTACCCATTATGTTTTTTTTCAGGGGTGCTTTTTCAATAGTAAGAAGATGTGTTCAAAAATCCACAGGCCTAGAATTTGCAGCAAAAATAATCAACACAAAAAAATTATCAGCCAGAGGTGAGAACTTATGTTTTTTGTTAGTTATAGAAATGAGTGTTGCTTTTTAGGATTGAAGATTTCTGGAGTGTTGTCTGGGGTCAACATTTTTGAACATCATTCATACAACTGCTGTAGGTCAATGGTTAGCGGGCTTGCCATCTAATCTGGCGACCCGGGGAGGCACTCATACGTCATATGCCTGCCAGATTCCAGTAGAAAGCTGATTGGCAAATAAACGCTATGCTCTGCATTTAGATTAGGTATTCTTACAGGGATATCACTAGCTTCTGAATCTGAAGGGTCATTTTAATCCTTTAACTAATTTTACCATTTTCTTGGCAAAATACCCATGATTTTAAGAGAAAATGGCCCTTCAAACCAAAATCTTCAGTGTCAAAATGTGGCTTTCTGGAAATTTCAAGGGTCAAACCCCTACTCCTGAGTCAAATGGAACCCCTGATATACAATATTTTTAATCGTCATTAATTTATCTCAAATGTGAATTATATGTACCGGTAAGTCAACTATGAATGATGTCATCATGCATTCTTGTTCATTCATTACATTGTATTATTTTTGCTGAAATCCTCATTGTTATGGTAAAGGTGTAGAGACGCCATTGTTTGGTATCCCTTCAGCCAACTGTGTAATATAATCAATGACATTGTGAGATTTTACAGTTATAGGAAACCAATGCATTGAACATTTTGATCAATACTGTATTAGAACAGCATGGCGGTACTATTAGAAAAATGGTTCTGTACATATCCCGAGGCCCTTAGAATTTCTATTAGAAATTTGATTAGGAGAGTATCATATAGAAATTTTGATACAGCTGAATTGCTTGCCATCTGTCAAACAAAGTGGAGTCAGTACAATAGATGTACCAGTCCTATCATGTTGAAAACTCCAGGTTGCTTTGAAAATGTTCGAAAGCTTCAGGAACGTAATATTTATATTAAATATTACACTTGTTTATCTGATATCTCTATACTGGTTCATGTTTACATGTACATCAGTGATTGAGGATGTTGCATTGTTTGAGTACAGTAGTTTGTCATTCAACTAAGGAAACAATAACATGTATACTTGGGAAAGATGAAAATCACTTATTATGAAATAGGAAAAGCCTTCCAAATTAGGGTCTGAGTGGGTGTTATGAAAATTTAATATTGGTATTAGGCTTAGCATTTTGACTATCGATTTTGTCTGAACAGTCATGCTGATTGAATGTTTCTTTAAATTGTAGGTATTTTGACTATGAAATGGCTAAATCCTGTAAATAAATCCTATTTCAAATGACTCTGATATTAATAACCGCTAACGAAACCTGAGTTTTAACTGCATGATATTCTGTCCATGTCAGATTTCTTGTCAGGTAAAATTTTTCTGAATTTTCAGGAACTTCAGGATTTTAAGTGTCCAGAATTATGCTGTTTTCAGGTTTTTCCCTTTATGTTAATTGACTAATTGCAGAATTTCATGATTTTCAAAATTTCTATCTTTTACCTTTGAGTTAATATGTCTTCATTATTATGCTTGGAATACCCATGTTTTGTACTCACTCACTAAAGATGACAGACTATGATTTGGTTTCGTTCTTGTTCTCATGAACTTGTTACTGATTTAGCATGTTGGATATGTAACACATGTTCTTACCTCAATGATTGAAGAGTACTCACTGTCTTCCATTCATAAATCATAATGTAGTGTGTAGTTGCCAATACTGTGTACTATCATATAGGTTGCATCTGTGCAGTACACATAGGTTGCTCACATGTTTGTTCATGATGCAATATTCATCATAGAAAATATACATCAATTTATGGTATATTTTATGTTGAAGTTTGTGCAGACTTTTATAAATTTTCAAAAATAGTGCAATATAGCATATTAGCTGATTTTTGTGTCTCTGGCTTGTTGGACAGACATATTCTATCATCTATCAAGATTGGTTCACAGAATGTATTGTGTCTATCTCTGGCTTGTTGGACAGACTTATTCTATCATCTTTCAAGATTGGTTCACAGAATCCATTCTATCAGCTGCATATAGCGACAATTTAACACTAACATATCAGTGCTGATTAGTGCTAGGTTAGTGCCTGATTTCACACTTTGCACTCGTATTGACCGTATTAACCGACTTTGTATTGATAGTGGATATGTTGTTGTTGTTTGAGATAGTCATAAGTGTGTAGTCATTCAGTTTTTCTCCTGCCAGTCTTTTTGTGAATGCCAGGTTATGGCAGGTTTTTATTCCAATATACTGCTGGTAGGTATTATGCATATGAATTGGGTATCTTTCCTATACACTGTATAGTTGATATATTTGCTTAGAAGATTTAGACATCATGTCAAACAGTGCAACTCTTAAAAGAGACCTACTCTTGATCAAGTAATGTCACAGGTCTAACCAGTGCTTGACCAATAAATACAGATAATTAATTTTGTTTCCACCCAATGGGATGAGATAATTTTATCAAGAACTTTTTATCAATCTTGGTGCCTGACCCTGTTTCCTGAAAATCAAACTGGACTTGCAGGGCAATGAGTGTAAAACATAACCACTAATTTTCTGTAAGTTCATTTATGAACAAGTGCTCAACCTCCTGTTTCAAAATTGATGCGACACAGACTTAGGATTCATAATAGCGAAAATGAAAACGATGCAAATGATACAAGGCGTACATTAATATGCTAGATAAGGGATATAGTCAGATAATAATTAAGCATGTTTTATATGATTTCACTCTGAGTGTTGATATCCTAATACATGTAAACTTAGGTCATTAGATTAGAATATGCTTGATGGTATGTTAAGATAACATACTGACTTGTACCGAGCTATATTTCATTACCATTGAGTATTTACTTCCAATAATAATTACATAGTAACGTACTGATCATGTTATTTGCTTCAGTATGGTTCGTTATAAAAATAACATGCATCATTTATCACTGTCGTCTTGAAAATCATGTTTTTTGTTACACTTGTATCTACTATTTTTGACTTAGCATTGAAATTGTTTTGCGGGTTATGAAAGTGGGTGCTTTTTATGCTGTACAATATTTGCTATGTCAATCTATATAATGAAACACTTAGGTCATGTAGGCATATTTGGATATCATGGGTATGTAACGGTGTAAATTTGTGGATATTCAGTGTTGGGCTGGGTGGTCCACTGGTTTTAAAGCTCCCCTCGGTAACTTATCCCAGGTTTGGTGATCTCAGGACCGTATTTCCAGAACAGTTTAAGTAAGGATACTATGACTGACTAAATCTCCATGAAAAACTGGTGGTATAGGCACTTTAAACCCAGAATAACATGGGTGCTAGTTTTCAGGTTTATACCTGATTTCAGGTTTTTGAGTGTACCAAAAAGTCTGTTTTTCTTTATTTCCTCTATATAAATTGATAACTTTTCAGGATTTCAGGTTTTTCAAAAAATTTTACTTGCACCCATGGAATAAAAGTATAAGTCCACTCAGTCCAGGGAGAATAATGATTCAAGTCAATAACACTAGCAAAACCATGTGTTTACATCACTTTGTCTCATATTTAATCATAGGAAGCATGCAACTTGTCAACGCCTTGCCTGTCTGAGATTGAGTAATGTTTCCATTATGTCGTTATGATACCAGGATCTAATCGAGCAAAATACAGGAATAATGTCGTTGACACGTAACAGTCTAAGCACGGTAGGCCATTCAACTGTGTTATAATAATAGATGATGCCCTTAGAGATATAGACCTGTGCTTAATGCACACTTTCGTAACATTGAAGCTCTGGAACTAATTTTCATTTACAGACTTCAAAATTATTAAAGGATCGTCTGTCAGTAAACTTGGATATGTAGCACATGTGTAGATTTTGCCGAAATGGTAGCATCAAACATCAATCAACAAGGCCAAGGTCACACTGTTACATTTAACTTGAAATGACTATATTTGGTGCTTTGGTCTGAACCAACAGTTTCCCAGTCCATAAGTACACAACTGCCAGAAGTAGAACTTTGTGCTGAATTATGACAAATATTGAAAAGCGTAGCTCAGGACGATATAGTGGAAAACTGGCAATTTTGCCAATTGTAATAGAATTCGGATGGTATTATATTGAGAACACTATAATCATAACTTAATTTATATTGAGCTATGATGTGCATTTCTTCTTAAGTATAATCAATACATATGAAACCGAACCCTGGGTAACTGGAGTATAGATATTGGTTTTGCAGAACTAGGTGCTGTATATCAGTGTATCAGCTGTGCTTCATACTGTATGGGTAAAACATGAACAGTGCTGCTGACCCCTAGCTAATTAATTCTATAAATAAAAAGACTATCTTCCTAGGTAACATTCTTATGTTATCATATGGTTTTAAGGCATTGGTGATGACAATTAGCAAAGATTTAATGCCACCTTTGTGGAGATTTAACACCATCAGGAGCCTGGGTGGGGATGATATATATATATATGCTACCAATTTTTATAGTTATAAGGCCAATCGGTCAACATGATTGCTTGATTGAACAATAATGGGCAACAATTACTGGTATTATTCATTAAAGGTTTGAAGGCAATATTACGCTTCATCATAACATTGTTCGTAAAGTTCATAAATACAATTTAATGTTGAATCTGTTGTTAAGTGAGGCGGCAGATTGTTGGATAAATGTGCAAATAACACTGGCTTATTGTTAAAATGGTATAAAACATAATTGCACATTATTGTGCATAATAGTATCATTTTCCAACGTTTTATCAATGGCAATGCACCAAAAACCTAGACATATGAAGTGAAAATGTTACAGACAGTAGATTATTTGGTTTCATTAATTCCAAATGTTTGTGATTTATGATTCAATTATAACATTGGAAAATTTAGGTAATGTTGAAATTCTACACCCCTGTTGTCTCACTATTCTAGGTTATGTATTTTCCTTTGTGCTTGATTATAATAGGTTACATTGATTACCTTATAAGTAACATAGTTATTGTATTTTTCTGTCTGATCATGTTATATACATTTGTAAATGTAGGCTCGAAGAAGCTAGCCTGGTTTGGTTAAAGTCAGTTAATAAACCTTTCTGTTCAGTAACCTCTTTTACTAATGAGAAGGTTTGTATTTTGGTACAGACAGGTTCATTTTAAAATGGCTGGTTGTTGAGCTGCCATGGCAGCCAGTTAAAGTATGTTCCAATTGGCATATCTGCCATGTGCCTTAGAATATGATTGTATGACCAGTGTTCATTTGTATAAACTGCATATTTGTATTGAATGCTCAGTTTTCGTATTGTTGAACCCGTCGTTGTCTGTTGTTGCTTGTTCATGCATCTAACGAGCCCTGAAAATGCAGCTTAAGTTGTTTGAAATTGCGATAAATGGACAATTTGGGTTTGACTCCTAGTTCGGCATTTCTAGTTATAGTTGGGTTCCATGACATTGGGAACAGTATATATAGTTGTTAAGCTCTGTGGAATTGATTCGATTAAAAAATTGACATTAAAAACAATACATTAAAGCACAGAGAGCAAGAAGGCTCCATTATGAAGCTTACAGATATTTGATATTCTCAAAGGATTAAATATCAGTATTGGATAATACGGTCTTGTAATCCCAATTAATCAAATTGATGAAATTTGCATTGCAAATATGTCAATTATTGACAAACATGTCACATAATGTCTGCAGGTTAGATTTCACTTGAATTACTGTATTCATTATGACCGGGATGTGTTTTACTGTTGCTATAGCCATTGCAGGAAGGAAAACTATTTAGTTGCTTTTGATGTCTCTAGAAAAACTTTTTGTTGTAAATATTAACTCATGTGGGAGCCACTATAACTGTAGCAATACCACGTGACTTTTGACTACAGTTACAAGAACAAATATATGCCACGCTAAGGGGAAAATTATTTGCTTTCCATGAAATATAAAATCTTTTTCCGCGGCTCTGCCGTTTTGTCCATTACCGTGTGAAACCATGGAACGTGTAGGTTTCACAAGGTTATGGAAAAATCGGTAAAACTGTTGAAAAATATCTTATATTTCACGGAAAGCAAATACTTTTCCCCTTAGCGTGGCGTATATTTTATAGAAATCGATGAAGAAATAAAATACTTATGGCTATATTTGTGTTCAAATGTTTACAAATTTCTACTTGTAACTGTTGCAAAAAGCCACATGGTATTGCTACCCTGTATAATGTATAAAGATGCGTAATTGTATAGAGCTACAGTAACTGCTTTCAATGTTATGATGTATAGAAGGTGCGGTCACCCAGACAGGCTATTTTCTTCCCTTACACATTGGCTTAGACGTTCATGTTTTCCAATATAAGAAAGCATAAACATTTCTGCAGAAAGTAAAAGTTTTTTGAAGAAATAATCCATAGTATTGACAAAGTTATGGTCATTTAAACTTTCGTAAGCTTATAAGAACAATATTTGAAAAGTAATGCAAGTCAATAGCACTCAAGACAGACTTGCATCATATTTTAAGGATTGAACATCAGCCTTTTCAGTAAGGAACCCCTAAAAAAAGCAAGCACTATATTCTATGCAATAGCCAGCTCACAATGTTATATCCGTCAAGTGTTCATGAACTTAATTGTTTTAAAATAATGAATAAATGTATCAAGATGTAGGTGGTTTAATAATTCATGGACTTACCAATTAAGGTCGCTAAGTGCATCCAAATAGCATGTACTGGTATCAGGTTTTATTTAAAGATGAACCCATCACTGTGGACACATCCTGTGTTAGCCTGACAACTTATTGTCATTATGATGGCTGTTAAAATATTAGACTGAATGACCTACTGGTGGATATACGTAATGTTGAGCTTTTTTCCTTCTTTGTTTGCTACCAGTAAACAGTACCTTCCCAATTTGAAAAAGGCTATAATTTTTCCGAATTTGAAGGGAGAAATTCCCAATGACCATTTAAAAAAAAACATTTCAAAATTGGACGTTAAATGATAAAGTTATGAGCATTTTAACAAGAGGTCAAGCATAAAAGTTAAGAGAAACCAGTAAACAGTCACATGTAATCTCTTTTTCTGTTTTATTTGGCTTTTCTACTTCATGAAAATTCCCAATTTCAAGTTGTCATGACGTGAAAATTCCCAATCTGAATGGACCCGGACCCTTTCCTAAAGAAGCGAAAAAAATCACTGGAACATAATGTTGGTGGCGGTCGTAATGTTGATGGCACGTTATGTTGATGGCACGTGATGTTAATGGTGGTCATAATGTTGATGGTAGTTGTTAAATGTTGATGGTGGTCGTAATGTATTCCTGTTGATGTTATATTGCGGATCATCTACTATTCATGGTTATTATCATAATAAACATACATGTGTTCTTTTATTATATTGTTAAATAATTCCATTTAGTGTCTGATAAGTTGGAGGAAAGACGTCCATGAAATTAATACATGGATTCAACTTCATATATAATCATATATAAATAATTCTCAGTTTAGTATACAATCCGCATACTCACCCTTTCAATTCTAGTTATAAACACTAGTATATAAGAAACATAAAATGTCCAGTAATGGTTACCCATTTCCACGAAATGCTCATAATCTTCTCAGTTTTCTGAACCCTCAGACAATGATAAAAAAGCTAAACTCCATATCATATTTTTCTGCTGTTTATCTTAACCTTGACATGACCAACTCAAGGTGAAGAATGTTTTCCCTACTGGACACACAAACTGAGCCAATTAATAAGAAAAAGAACACCAAACACTCAGAATCTGAAGGTAAAGATGTGGGTTTGAATCTTGCCCCAGTTGAAGTGACCATTCGAACCGTGCACTGTGAAGTTACGCACAAGTTCTAAGTATTAAGTAATCCTCTGGAAGAAGTCATGGAGAGTGATCAATATTTACTGCACGCACATAGAAAAAATAAATATGAAAACTAATAAAAATGATTTAATGTTGTTTTATAAGCTTGTATCTGAGTCTGTGTTACATAAGATGGTTTTAGTAAGTTAATTATTTGACACATTTATAGGAATAGACTCACTAGTTTTAATGTTATGCAGTTTTATGAGTGAATAGGGAAATTAATGCATATTCTGGTTATTGATCTCTTGTGTTCCACTTGTTCAGCATGGATATAAATGATACATTTGCCAAGTATCAACAATATGTGAATACTGATGTTCGATCGCTCGGTTTTTGTGTGATCTATAGACTTATATTTACTGATACATGCATGTCTGTATGGGGAGGTTTGTGGGACTTGTCAGGCCTTGTGTAAAGCTTGACTTTGTATTTAATTTATTGTATATATTTGCTGTTCTAGCTACTCAGTGATCAGGTGACACTTGTTTAAGGGTTTGCATTGCATTTTGTGGTAATTAGATTTAGGGATTATGAGGGCCCTGCTTAAAATTTTGAACTTTATTTTTGCACTTAACAAGGTACATGTAGACTACCAAAGCTAAGGAAAATCTCCTCTTCCCCAACCATGTTGTGTTAAATGTTCATCACTTTGTGCATAGTCATCAACCATAGATGAATGACCTTAATAGTTTCTGATTGGGTAGGACATCTCCCTGATGCCACCATGATACTATACCAGTCTGTACTAGCATCAACCATAGCTGAATGACCTTATAATAGTTTCTGATTGGGTAGGACATCTCCCTGATGCCACTATGATACTGTAACATCAGTCTGTACTAGCATCAACCATAGCTGAATGACCTTAATGGTTTCTGATTGGGTAGGACATCTCCCTGATGCCACCATGATACTACATCAGTCTGTACTAGCATCAACCATAGCTGAATGACCTTAATGTTTCTGATTGGGTAGGAAATCTCCCTGATGCCACCATGATACTACATCAGTCTGTACTAGCATCAACCATAGCTGAATGACCTTAATGGTTTCTGATTGGGTAGGACATCTCCCTGATGCCACCATGATACTACATCAGTCTGTACTAGCATCAACCATAGCTGAATGACCTTAATGGTTTCTGATTGGGTAGGAAATCTCCCTGATGCCACCATGATACTACATCAGTCTGTACTAGCATCAACCATAGCTGAATGACCTTAATGGTTTCTGATTGGGTAGGACATCTCCCTGATGCCACCATGATACTATACCAGTCTGTACTAGCATCAACCCTAGCTGAATGACCTTATAATAGTTTCTGATTGGGTAGGAAATCTCCCTGATGCCACTACGATACTACTGAATGTTTAATGATGTTTTAGATTTTGTTCTCTCAATGCTATACTGTTAATTTCTGATATCCGCCTAATCCTCTGTGTGCTTCTGTATTATAACAGTAGTGAATGAAGGATTGGATAAAAACGTGGATAGATCAATAGATGATACATGATATTAGGTGTTAATGTCTGTATGTTGTACTCTCATAGTATTGTATGGTTCATTATACTGACCAACATTTACATGGTTTATGAATTATGTTAGATGCATTGCCATGTGAAGTCAATGAAAACAGCCTCCCTTCCTTACTCGTTCTCTATACAGCCCTTTACACCTGGGATGCCAGGATAGAGAAGAGACAGCCCCACCATTTGACATCATTCGATTTTCTTTGATAACTAGTTTGTTATGTCGGATTAAAGAACGGTAACATAATTTGCCTTCCCATGCAGTACCTAAAGAGCCTGGTTTAGTTATAATAGTAAATTAAGCAGATCCTGTGATCTCTTTAATCCATAAGTGTGCGCCCTACCAGAGACAAACAATATGCATTAATTGCCATGGAGATAAAGGGTTTATGTTTAAGGACTGCATTTGGACTAAAGTTCAGCACAACATAATCTTTTGGAACAACTGACTATCTGAGTTTCTGTATTGTGAGAAATGATGGGACAATACAAAATAACCAGGGTTGAGATGTAAGATTTATTCTTAATGTACCTATCAGACAAACCACAGCATTCTCTTCTATTTTAAATGAAAAATAATGCAATAAAATATATAATTACCAAAGAAGTGGGTGTGTTTGAGTTTTCGTGCCATTATTCAATACTGGTAGTATTGGGTGACCTGTTATATTAACTGTGTCTTACTGGTAGTATTTGGGTAACCTATATCTGTGTGTCAGTCTATCTGTATATTGTAGGTTGTATACAATATTACCCAGGGATCTATGGAGTAAGGAGTTAATGCTAAAAAATTGAAGCTGATTCTGCAGTTATAATTTTTTGCCCCCGTATTATACATGATAGCCCATGAAGTCATGTGGTCTGCCAGGACAATTAAAGTATGTCGACCCTCTCTAAATATAATATTTAAGGGTCAAGGTTCTTATTTGTGCTTAGTAACACTTTTATCTACTATGTCCTGTTTTCTACATAAGGTATCTTTGTCCTTAATTACCTTCATAAATCTAGGAATTATTTTCTCTAAAATTCTGTCTCAATGTTGTGATAGAACCATTATTTAGAGGACTAGCAATCACACCTCTATGACTATAATCATATTTTGAGAACTTTAGTACTGTTCCACTTGTGAAAGATCATAAACCCTTCCATGAAAATTTAGCCGTTTTTTTTTATTTTTCTCCACATGTGGAGTATTTGCTGGTTCCTGGTGCAAATAAGGTGAGTATTACTGGTTAGAATACAGTCCAGGAAGACTGGTTAGGTGAATTGACTGGCATTTATAACTGAAACTGATAGTACCGTTGAACCTGTGTAATAGGTATTAGGCATCAAATTAAATGCTCAGTCACAATGATACATCATACATCATAATTCTTCAAACTTCTAGAGTCACCATTACCTACTACAGGCATTATGTATGGCTTTCTGATCAATTAAACATAGATGGCATGGATTACCTCCCTTGGAATTTAGTGCCACAACACACTTTTTGTAGGCTAACTTGCAAGGCCAGACTGGAATTTTAAAATGACACTGTTGAATCAATATAGCTTATAAAACCTGAGGATACAGTAAATTATTCTCTGTCCTGTGGTTATTATATGTTATAGAACGTTGATATGAATGACCCGGTAATAATATTACTGATTCCTGCTGTAGTCAGAAATGAAACTAATAATAGTTAGTTTATCAAATATGCATGACGGGTTTTGCTAACTATTGACGGTAAGCAACTTACCATATTCTATCTTTCCTTGCAATGAATCTCAAGGTCCTCCTTCTGGGGGCAAAGTGACATCCATTGATTATTTCTTGTCTGAAATGCCTCCGTCTTTACGTATTGGCAACATACTTGTTCAGCAATCTCTCCTGGAAGAAATTTGCAGTTTCGAAGATTTCAGCAAATTGTTGAAGATTGTTTCAGTTTTTTTAGCTTGTGCGTTTTTGCAATTGTGGGTTTTTGCAATTCTTTTAAGACAATGCTTGTCAAGTCAAAGTCTGTCAAATTTCTAGTTAAGTACTTCATTCATTCTATTTTAGTTAATGTATGTCATGATTTTACTCTCACCATCTCCTTTCTCTAAAGATTGTAAGTTTGTACAATAGTGTACAGCAGTTGTTTGTATGTGTACATGCAGTCTTAACCTGTCTTGGTGGGCTTCTCAATGCTTGAACCTCTTAGCAAATGTGCAACTAATAAAGACTATGCGCAGAACTCACATTGCAACCGCGCCGACTCAAGGTCACAGTTCAAGGTCAAAGGTTTGAATTTTGCATTTTGTGTATGTTCCATTAACTTTTTAACGCTGGCGTGCATAAACCCTTATTCCATCCGTGTCGGTTCAAGGTCACAGTTCAAGGTCAAAGGTTTGAAACATGCAATATGTGATTTGCTGAACCCATGTTTTTACCTTGTGGGGTCAAGGTTTACGGTTCAATGTCAAGGTTTTAGTATAACAATTTGTGTCTTTTCTATATCTTTTAATGCCTGGGCCAAATTGCACAAACCTTATTATTAATTAAACACACAAAGCTAAGTTAATCAACCAAGCTGGCTGGCATACAGTCAAGGTCACAGATCACTATAAATTAATGCGGGGGGGGGGGGGGCTATTATTCCTTGTACTTTTAGATAGTGACTCAGTTTTCCGGCTGGCACTAAGAAGCATTCTCTATTTATTGTTAATTGCTACATAGCCTGGAGATCCATTAATTCTGTCCCTATATTTGATCTGTTCTCAATGTATGATAAAAAGTTACATCATGTACAGCTTGCAGTATATTAGTGATGTGTTAATGTTTAGTTCTAATAAGGACATTTCCGCTGGTTACTAAGTTAATGGCTCATGATAAATTCTGCACACATATGCTTTACATTTTGCACTGGATCGTCATGAATATCGGTCAAAATGTTTGTCTCAATACTATCTAGGTTAAGTTGAATATGGGTCATCTGGGGTAAAAAACAGGTATTCTGAGCAAATACTATGACAACACAATGCGTTCAATACAGGCTGCATTTTCATTGGATTTTCGTGAATGTTTGAATGATTATTAAGGTTACCTATAAATAATTTCAAATGATTATTTATTTTATCTGGGACCTCCCTGTGACCCCCTTTCACTAATATTTAGGGAATACGTTAATGATCTATTGACCCAGCTTGTGAAGATTATGCATGTGACCAATACAGGGCCACTCTTGACCCTCTTGTTTAAATACTCAATGGGAAGTTGTTCTTGGTGATGTAAATCTTAACTCATATTGATCCATGTATATGGTGAATTAATGTTTTATATAGAATATGCTATAAAACATCATTGTTTAATCTAAACTGTTCCAATAGTTAGGAAGAGAGACTGTTTTAACAAATCATAATGCTGGTGCTCCCAGTCAGCAGTCAGTATAATAGCTGATGATTTTGATCTGTATGGAGATGTCATCAGTAGCTTGCACTTGGCTACAATGCAGTTTTGCATGGTTGCTGAAACCTAAAAGCTCTGGTAAGATCAACTGTCTGCTGTGTATAACTGAAATACTCCGAAGTCTGCTGGACGTTTTTAACCAATCAGTGGATTTGATTCGGTCATCTAATCCCTGAAGAACATTCTATTTTTCAAAATAATGCTTCAAAGTAATTTAAGCCACTGAGCATGTGCAAGTAGACTTTGTCTCATCGTGAAGCCCTCGCAATGGCATGCAGTTCTTACCATGGATTATGAATGCATGGTTTCAGTTAAACAACAATTCATGACACACATTATGCTTTATTGAAAAACATCCCTTATTAAATTAGATTTACATTAAATGTAATCGTCCATTTGGCACTTATACATGTTTTTTGTGTGCAAATTTTCCATGACTGTGTAGAACGATATAGAGGAACATAAACTGTGTGTTTCTTGGGGTTTGAAATATTTATGTGGAGCACACACTTGGTGGTTAGAGTTGATGAATTTTTTCTTCAAGATTAAGTAAACACAGTCTTTCACTCCTTTAGTTTACTAATCCTTGAAGCAATTATTTCACAAAACTCTTACCTCATAATACTTAGAAACAGATTAAAATCTGAATGTACATCATCACCTACATTTACATACATGTGTACATATCTTGCATAACAACATAATGGATCACCTTAGCTTAGTTCATCTTAATACATATCTGGCCAAGAAAAAGCAATATATACATAATTTATAGTTTTTCAGTATTTATTTTATCATTAATGCCTCTAGTAAGAAAAAACATCATCTGTTATAGTAGTGTTAAAACACGGAGTCAAGAGTACTGTAACATCATTATTTATGTGTAGGTGTTTTATTTTTGTTTATTCCATTTTTATGAACTTGACTAAAATTAAATCCCCCTGATTAATTGGACCTCAGAGCAATAAAAAAAGTGTATCAAGCATTTCGCTTTCAATATAATGCAACACTTAAATTCACAACTCCTCACACTTCCCTTTTTACCGCAATCCACAAAATTGAATTCCTATCGAAAAATGAAATGTTGTACAGTATTTTATGAAGTTGTCACTGAGCTTGAAATTGATGAGTCGACGGCTGTTAGGGTCTTACTGTCATATTGACTCATATAATCTTGGTAGATTGTTTTCCTTAATGCTGATTGATGAAACTTGTTAAAGCACTTCTTATACTTGGGTACTGTTTTATCAAAGCACTAATGGAAGTCTTAAAAGAACATTCAAATTTAAATTCTTTATCATTCTTTAAAAGCTACAAATTGTGGTAAAGGGCTGTTCAATAATAATCAGTATTCAGGTAATAAACTCATACAAACCATATCAGATCTGTCCCCAATGTGTAAGCTAAATTTAAACAATTAAATTAAGAATTTGAATTTGAACGTAAGTGTAAATTTGATAAAGTGCTTTGATAAAACAGTACTCATGTGTTAAGATATTTTCAAATAAAGTTTTTGTGGGTTGGAGATGTACAGTAAATTGTATGTTATCAGTGAACATTTGGATGGGCATTTTGACATTTGATGTCAAGTTTCAAGTATTACTATTCACTTTTTTTGATGATTAAATTACCTCAGATGTCTCGTTATTGCGGAGGAGTGAATGTGTTCTTGGCTAGATAGCTGAAGTGTATAATTTATGATCTCTGGTTGTGGTTTTATAAAATACAAGATGTAGAGTTTTGTACATGATTGTATCGTAATTATGTGTATCTGCAGTGTGAATTACTGTGTAAAATGTTGAGTACCGATGCTAAATTGACAAAAACATTATGGTGCAAAATACGTAATGAATGTACGTTAAATGTCTCCTAAGTTGTGTAGGGGTGGGCCGATGCATTGAAATATCGATGCATTGCGATCCCGAGTTACCCGATAGTATGGATCGATAGTAAAAGTCTCGATCCAATAACTATCTCCGATAGTAAGCTCAACTATCGATAGTTACGATAGTTTCTATCTTATTTATGAAGTTAATAATTAATTTAAAACAACTTCCATTCACGTTAAAAACTAATTTTAGATAATCGCGCGCATCAAAACTGCCCCGAAGGACCAATATCCCAGTTGTACACATGTTCTTTTTCTGTCCAATTCATTTTAAATCCTTTCAACAAATAGTAGATAAGTATGTTATGCAACTTTGTTATATCTTACACAACTTTGTTATATCTTACACAGTGCAAACTTGCATTTACTAGTTAATCTCTGGTTTTGAAATCTTGGCAATAACTATTGTAATAGTATCGCAATAGCTTCAAGCAATACAATAGTATCGCAATAGTACTTTCAGCAATACCAATAGTATCGCAATAGTCAAAAATGGATTCAATAGTCACCCCTAATGTTGTTTGAGTATCTATTGTTACCAAGTTATTATAAACCAGGCCCTAATCTCTGGAAGCATTTCAAGCACAAATCTCAACTCAAAGATTTTACTCAAATAAGAGTAAGTAAGTAAGTAAGTAAGTAAGTAAGTAAGTAAGTAAGTAAGTAAGTAAGTAAGTAAGTAACGTCTTTATTTAACGAGGCTGACACATTCGGTTTCCCGATCTTCCATGTGGGCCTCAAAATTTTGTCAGATTTTGAAACAAATATCTATATATGGAGTTGAAGCTCTTGTGGACAAATGCAATTTCCATAAACTCAGGTGTGACATGGTTTGGGTTTGTTCAAACATAATGTGGTCATTAAGGTTTGTCCAAATATTATGTGGTTATTACATGTAACACATTACAGGTGACATCCATGGTTTGGATTCGTCTAAATGTTAAGTGGTATTAGGTGATGACTTGATGATGGTCAGTGGTGGTGATTGGGAAGTTTCTTGTGTTACATTAATTTACTGTAAAAATGGCAGGAAATTATAAGTGCCGATTCTGTCTCAGTTACAGCTTTATTACAGTAGTTAAACTGTTTTAATCATTGGCTGAGATTACTCGAGAATAAATCACTAAATCATGGCCACAAGATAGAAATGGCATAGTTCACATCCTGTCATAATTTGTCTATGGATATTGGTATGAGAGTGTCTTTTAAGTGCATGGTGTAATATAGGTGGGTCTTCTTTTATTCTTATTAATATCTGATACAAATGATTTTTTATGACCCCCCCTCCCCCATCTTTGATGAGGGGTATATTGCTTTGCACATGTCGGTTGGTCTTTCATTAGACAAAATGGTTTCCATTCAATAACTCAAAAGAACGCTTTGCCCTAGGATCTTCAAACTTTACAAGGAGGTTGCCCGGACGAGATTTGAAATCCTGTTCAAAATTATTGAAAGCAATGCTTGAGGTTGAGCACTTAATAAAACCCCTGGTAAGTGAGCTCATCAAGTGTTGGTACAATATCATGTCACTGATAATGATATTGCTGAACACTCACTACCTGTATTGATTTGTTCATCTCAGGGGTCACTTTTAAAGCACAGGTATAAAGTATCATTGAAAACGTATAAAAACAATTTATATACCATCTTTTAATACATCCCTGGTTTGGAATGAGAAGGTGGTAAGTACAAATCGATATTTTGAGAAAACAAGAAAAACTGTCTGAAATCTGCACTTTGCTTATGGAAAAACAAGCTTTTTCACTTCAGTTTGGTTGACTTGACCATTTCTGATTTTCATGAAAATCGGATCAAAAGAAGCACCTTGTGATGTAGATTTCAAATATACATGAGTCTTAATTATCGTAAGTTGCACTTACGACTTCTAATTCTTAGCCAGCGATATATCAATTTATGTTAAAAAGAAATCCTTTATCAATGATACATTTACCTGTGACTTTAAGGTGTCCTTGTGTAACCCCTAGATGATATGACTCGTTTATAGGTCACTGAGTTTAAGAATGTGTGTGGGTGTAGAAGCCATCAAATATGGTAACCTAATTTCACAGGGACAGATTTGCGACAGTTGAACATTTCATGATACTGATAGGCCTAATATATCACCATGCAATATTGCATCATTACATTTCTCCTTTGCACTACCATTGGTATTTACTCAATGTGTTTTGTCAGGAAGAGTGACTACATGGGCTAGAACATGGCACGTTTTGCATCTTTGCTGGAACAAAGGTTCAGCTGAGTATTATGGCCCTTGTTTGAAAATATTTTACCGTGGAACTTTCATACCTGGAACAGCTTTGTCTTAAACGCTGTATAGAAACCTTGATCATGCTCTTCTATCCATGCGTTAAATTACCAAGTAAAAAGACATACTTGTATGCAGTAAATGCCTTGAACAGGCAGATGGTTTGAACTATTTTCCTGGTCCTGGTTGGCAGTAAGAGGCAAATTAATTGATTCAAAGTACTACCTTATTTGTGGAAAATTTTGTATTGCTAGTGTGCTAGTGATTCTATTAATTTATACGGTTCTAGTATTTTGTGTGATTCTATATATTTATAAGTCTGTATCTTTTATCATTTCAGATCATCAAAAGTTAGAAAGAGAAGCCAGAATATGTAGATTGTTAAAGCATCCTAATATAGGTAAGTGATTTATACGCAGATTATACAAAATTATACCCCAAATCAAACTCTTATTATTCTCCCAGTTTGTTTGTTTGCTTTCCACTGAGAATGTTGTAAGTGTGCTTATAGTCATTAGGTTTTTCTCTGCCAGATTAGCCAAGAATGTCCAACGACTTCTAGGGAATTCCTCCACTGATCTATTGGGTCCATAAGTTGACCAAACCACATGTGATTGACATTTATCAATTAAGAACAATAAAAATGAGTCGATTGGTCCCAAACTTTGTAGAAATGTTGATCATATCATGCAGCTTAAACAAATTGGGTCTGGACTATTGAATGAGGAATCTTTAGGAAAATTGACACACTAGGCAGCAGCTTCTTTGTATTCAGATATCTTTTCTGATCGTTAAGCATTATTGGCCCTTGAATCATTAATATTTACAAGAGCATTAGCTTTGTCTTCGCCATTTGCCTTGTCTTAATTGTTTCCTGTGTCTTCGCCATTTGCCTTGTCTTAATTGTTTCCTGTGTCTTCGCGATTTGCCTTGTCTTAATCGTTTGCCATGTCTTCGCCATTTGCCAAGTCTTAATTGTTTTGCCATGCCTTCGCCATTTGCCTTGTCTTAATCGTTTGACGTGTCTTCGCCATTTGCCTTGTCTTAATCGTTTGCAATGTCTTTTACCATTTGCCTTGTCTTAATTGTTTGCAATGCCTTCGCCATTTGCCTTGTCTTAATCGTTTGCCATGCCTTTGCCATTTGCCTTGTCTTTATCATTTGCCTTGTCTTCGCCATTTGCCTTGTCTTAATAGTTTGCCATGTATTTGCCATTTGACATGTCTTTATAATTTACCTTGTCTTAATCGTTTGCCATGATCGCCATTTGACTTGTCTACATAATTGGCCTTGTCTTAATCGTTTGCCATTTCTTCACCATTTACCTTGTCTACATAATTATACACAACGAGTTGTAAGGGAGGTATACTGGATTCAGCTTGTCTGTCCATCTGTCTGTCCGTAGACGCATTCTTGTGGACGCAACTCCTCTTACAGTTTTTGCAGCATTTCCTTCAAACTTTAACAGGTGAACAACCTCAACATGTAGATGTGCATAAAGGAAAGAATTTGCGCTGTGACGATTTTTGCAATGATTTTTGCCACATGGGGGTATATTAGTCTGCCGAATGGCGACAATTCTAGTTTGCCTTGTCTTATTGTTTGCTATGTCTTCGCCATTAGACTTGCCTATATAATTGGCCTTGTCTTAATCGAGCACGTTGTCTTTGTCACAGCATTGTCTTAATTTTTTGCAACATCCTAAACATATACTCGTTGTGTTTCAGTGTGCACGGAAATACTTGTTAAAATGTAATTCTTTATATAAGTTTTCTCTTAATGTCTACTCAGACATTCTCATAATATTTCATAAAGATTGTCACTGTTCATCTAATGACTGGATTCTTACAAATAAAAATCAATATGAAAACTGCTAGAATGACAGAGTTTTTGTCTGATTTGGTGATTAACGCATTCCTGTGAATTACGTAGCTTATTCTTGGTATATTCGCTGATGATATAAAGTGCTAACTACTTGCATTCAGTAAGGTGTCAACTAGGGTGTATTTTAGGATTCATTACATTTGTAGTTTTTAACCAGCCTGATTATAACAAATTTATGAGACTTGCTTTGCTGTTGGAATACATCTCTATCTGTTACGTCAAGGATATATTTAGTCAGTCTGAAATACACAGGAATTGATTCACAATTAATTGACAAACATTTAAACCTCTGCACAGCTATACTTGAAAGTCAAACAAAAGCAATTTTCAACCAATGAAAGCAGACAGACAATAATGCTACTATTCCGGGCTGCAGTCAGGATTCCCCGCTGTTGGCACTTACCGTAATAAATTAAATTCCACACAAAACACAGTCCCCCCAACCCCTCCTGACCTGACTACCACCCATTGTTCTTGACTTTCGTTCCTACACTATTTCTCTTGTTACTGTTGTCATGGTATGGTTCCTTCTCTACTACCCTATGTTGGGAGTCTAGAATCAAGAAGTGTTTTATAGTTCATTTATTTGTTCATTTAGTGTAGGGCATAGAAACCATCTTGTAGAATAGCTATATATAGAATTAACCAGTGAATGCCCTAGAATCAAGAATCTCCTGTGTGTGAAGCTCCGATATTTAATATAATCATTTCAGTGAAATTGTCTGTACTGTATTGCAACGATTGATTGACAGGATTTGCATCAAATTTATGAAGCTCTTTATAATGTTATTGTCTGTAAAGATTTACTCTGTGGAGTAATCATGTTGTCTTCAACGTGTTCTCTAAAATTGTTTGTGGCCAAAAAATGAGTTTATATGTTCACGGAAACGTCAAACGTAATTGCCAATTGTAGTTTCAGTAGTAACAGAAGAAGGGTATTGTTCTGCTGTTTTGTGAAGCTTGGAGCCATTGTTATGTAGTATAGACGCCATTGAGTTAAAGTATTGGAATGTATGGGAAAATCATGTATGCAGCTGTAGCTAAGTGAAAATGTTGCAATAAATTGAAGAAATCACACGGCTGTTTTATAGATGTACAGTTTCTGAATGGTTTAGAATTGGAAGTCCCATCTATATATAGGGTATGCCAATGAATGGTGGCGCCTTGATGCTTCATCATGCTACCTATAACATATAGGGTTTAAATGTTGGCTCTCTATAACATATAGAATCAACATCTATGCATATATTAGCATATAATCTTCTTGGCTGATTGGCTTTTTGTCTGATGTTAGGTACAACATGCATGGCCACATATATTATTAATAACCCATTCCAGTTTGATTAACAAAGGCATAAAGTTAAATGTCAAGTGCGTTGTGATTTCTCGCATAACGCTGTTTCATGTTAACATTTGAGTTGCTCATGCAGAGATTATTGAAAATTTATTCAAAGGAATCGCTGTCATGTCATTAGTTGAGCACAGTACATCAGGAAAGATGGCCGAAATGTCAAGTGTTTCATTGATTTGTTGACCACCATAGGAATGTTTTTTCCCAGACAGTCCGCACAAAGGAACATCACAGTTTCCAGGACTTTTGACTGGAATATTCCAAAACTGTCAGCAGTTTGTTACTAGTTTGTATAGAAGCAGGATGAATTATTGAATTTTATTACCGCTTCTTGCTTGCATAATTTTACATTTCTCCAGATAGTATGGCTGAATTGAATGTATGCGATGAAACATATAACTTGACAA
The DNA here is from genome assembly GCA_947247005.1 of Spisula solida. Lineage (NCBI taxonomy): Eukaryota > Metazoa > Mollusca > Bivalvia > Venerida > Mactridae > Spisula > Spisula solida. Next base: position 48,039,765 of record OX365944.1, on the reverse strand, counting down.
TATGTGCTGACGAATAATGATTAAGTAGGAAATTTTCAAAATTTCCTTCTGCATTTGCTCGGCTAGGAGGACAAAATCAATAGGAGTGTGCTTGTATAGAGGAATTGATCTTTTGTCTCATCTTTTTACTATAATGTCGTTGTCAAAGTACTTGCAGTGAATTCCTGCATTATAGTTTTTTGGTATAAAGTTGTTTAGCATCGGAATGCCACATTTTCAGAGCTTGAAGAAAATTGATGCATAAATTTTGTACATTTTGCATAATTCTTAAGGACTGTTGGTATTGATCAATATTAGAACTATTGTGTGATAGTCCCAAATGTCCCATAGGAGACTCACCACTCTGCATGATTAATTTTGTATAGTAGCCTAGACATTATTGAAATGGTTACCTTGGGTATAATAGCTGTTCTCTCCCCCATTGGTGCTAGTTTATTCAGTATCAATATTCATTCTTGACGGCTGACTGACTGAAGCTCCTATAGCATACAGTCATTGTCAGTGCTCGAAGTTCGACTTCATGTAATCAATTATCACTTCAGCTGGATGATGTATAGTTATATTTGTTGACTCTCCGATCTCAAAATGATTTGTATGGTGTGTGTATAGTGCTTTGGTTAACAGTTACTGAAACATGGCAGGGTTCCATGTTTGATGTTCCAGCGTTTTCATTCGCAAAATATGGCTCAATTTTCAATAATTTTGTCTGATGCTGCATTATAATATACATGAACTCTCAGAAAATACAGGCAACTTGGAATTGAATTATTGTTATTTGATTATTGATAAATCTCTTGAAATTAACATACTCCTAGTTTGTAAAATTAGGTCACTCCTCTTGGGTCACTGTCTGTCCAATTTATTTATTGATGTCTCTTACCCTGCCAGATATAGAGAAGTCTATGTGAGAGTTGTCTCTGGAAATGTTCTATTGAGAATCTTGATCGCGATTGGTTAGGCCACTGTTTTCTAATCCCCCCCCCCCCCTCCCCGCTCCACAAATTGTACAGGGATTATAGGATCTGATTGGTCTCCGTTCATTTGTGTATCAGTGAGTTAATATTGTCTGTGTCTGCAACAAAATTGTGCCTGTTCCATAGCTAAATTTTTATTCCTTGGCCAAATTACATGAAGCAAATTTGTTACTTAGTTATAAGATGACACGCAGAACCCGTCTTCCAAAGGTCAAAGTTTAAGGTCAAAGTTACAGTTCAAGCCTTCATTTCCGGTCTGATCGGTGACTTTTCAACGCCTTGGCTTATTTCATGAAACTTACAGCAAGTGTGTAACGAATTAAGACAACATGCAGAACCCATTTCCCAACCATACCAGCTCAATGTATAAGTTACAGTTTCATGTCAAAGGTTTGAGCCTTACATTTTGTGTCTGCTTCATATAAATTTATAGCAAATTTGAACTTAAATGTCAAGATGACATGCTGACCCATACATGCTCCTAGCAGCTACTTTTCTGTTTCCATGGAACCCACGTTTACAGGAAAATTTTGAAAATGTTGAAGTTTGGATCAAGGACTGCGAAGATAACAAGGGGCCCTTTGGTGACCCTATCAATCATAGAAACTTAGAATATAGCTAATCAGAACTAACGAAAATGTCTATCGCTGACTGGCTTATGGAAATAATATGAGGTCTCTCATAGACTAGTGGCAGCTTCCTAGCCGCTACCTTCTATTTCTGTAAGGGGAATCCATGTTAACAGGACTTAAGATGTTGCAGTTTGGAGCAGGGACTGCATAGATATCTAGAGGCCCTTTGGAGGCTTCAGGTTGCTCACATAATTACAGATGAGTGACTAAATAAGAACCCTTTTGATACTCTTTGTCATTTTTCCATTGTCCCTTCTCCCCATCAGCAAAATTTTCAAACGAAATCTGTAAACCAAAAAAAAACAAAAAAACTGTGGCCTTAGATTTTGTCCGTATTTCCTAGGGTCATTACACATTCCCATGTGTCTATAGCAATAAACAAGTCCGCTAGTCTTGATTTCCTGGAATCTCATGTTCACAAGACTTAATGTACCTTTTGTGACCTTATTATAGGAGACGAGTGTCACTAGAATTCGTTTGAAATAGAGCTCGTTTATTCGAGTAGTTGTGAAACTATTGTATTTACATTATGTTCAACTAATTAGATAGGTCTGTGTCTCTTATATATATATGCCTTGATTTGTTCTTCCTGACTAATTTAATTTTGATGACTTATAATGCTTGAGAAGAGGTTATTGGCTTTTGTTGATGTAAAATTTGAGTTGCTAAATGAACATACTGAGAATTAGGTGTCTCTTGGTGTTAAATATATAAAATAGTGCAAGAAATCAGAAATCCATCATTTCTGTTTATGCGTTTGGCTGATACTTTTGCGCATTAACTGTCTTACGGGTACTTTATTGATACAGTGTATAAGTCTGTAGCAACGTCTTGATCAGTAAAAAAGTATAAAGAATTCATAAGTCTATCTTAGAACATATAATGACCTTTAAGATACGATACTGTTGGTTTGTTGCAGAAAATCTGATGCAGATATATATAGATTAACATCCAAGTTTTCCTGCAGCGAAAGTGGTTACTGGATTTGGTGAAATCTGCGGGCAAATAGGTGGGCGGGCAAAATCAGCATTAACATTACTTAAAATTTCATCGCCCATATCACTAAGTGTCTATGTGATTTCATAATTATGACAGCTAGATAGGGGTTTTTGATTTTACTGGAACTCAGTTTGGGTTAGAAAGTGCCTGCATCAGGTTTACATTGAATTTCCATGTTTCTTAAGTTGGCTCTGTTGACAATGTTGTTCCTGTTAGCAGAAGATGTTTCCATCTGGCACAGACATTGCTGGTGTTTGAGGTTTCACTATAAGTATAAACAGCTTTAATTTGCTATAAACATTTTGACATTCTTCACTAGTTGTCTTTCTTTGTGTACATATCATACTTCTTTATTGTTTCTTTGCCCATTGACCATTGTCTTAGTTTGTTGTTACTTTTTGGGTCATCTTGCCTACACCCTATTTCTTTTTGAATTTTTGTCATGGAACCCAGAGCAAATTAAAACAGGATCCCATTTCTTCAAAATCATGCAAAATTTCCAGTTTTGGTAACTTGCTGTTTGAATGTTTTTCTCCTTGTTGAAGATATACCGGTAGTTTAATATTTTCCCTAACTAAAATGATCTCTAATACCTAAAATTACAAAATGCTAAGAATAAGGCCTCTCTCCCTTGCCTGCCTGCCCTAGTATAGTCTTAGGATACCTGAGTAAGGCCTGCAGTAGAATGGGTTCCATGTTTGACTTATGATATTTCCCTGACTTATATTGTTATGTTCCTACCATTGTAATTATACAAGAATAGGCAAGGTGTGAATCACCAGGTGTTGTTGTATTATTTGAATCATTGCATTATATCACTGTATTAACTGATGTATTAATGCATGTGACTACTTTGGCATAAAATTGTACCCTAAATCCCCAAACTATTAAGACATATCTAAGAACTGGCTGTGTTTTCAGCATTTTGATTCCCGTATGATTGGCGCCTTCTGTTGATATGACACCATAATAAATGAATTCTGCTGATTACTGTATTAAAGTGCCATTGTTACCTGGTTTGATGCCAATTTGAAATATGGTGGATATTATCTGTTCCTTGGCTTAATGTGCCGGTGTTACTGGCTGTAGGCATTCTACAGTTTCGTTGCTGTATCAGAATTTGAATCAGATTTTCTTAGCATGCAACACAGATTGCTGAAAATCAATGACAATTAAGTTTTGCTTCGACAGTCATATCCTGTTATTCAGGAAGTTATAGAATTAAAGAAATAATGTATCATTTTACAAATTAGCTTTACAACAGCAAGTTTGTTCAAGAATGTATGTTTTTGTGCAGGAACATGGTTTCGGAAGGTGTTTGTATTTAACAATATCAGATAAAGCTGCATGTTGTATAGATAATGTGGGTGTATTATGTTCTTGTTAAATCTTGATCAGGTTCTGCATGTTTTGTGTTGATTAAAAGTTTTAATTAAAACATTCAAGCAATTAATTACATGAAAAAGACAATGTGGATTGCATTCTTCAGCCAATTACTAGTTAAGGCAAAGCTTGTGCTGACTGCATTTACAAGATGTGTGAAGTATATTTGGTAGATTTTCATTATTAGAATGTCTATTAAATAGAGCCTTTCATTTCACTATTGTTTACTAATGTTGTTAGATAGTTCATTACTCCATGATGAACAGCATGATACTGGTAACTATCATCTTGTTTGAATCTCACATAGTTCCCAACTATCCTGTTTGAATCTCACATGGTTCCCGACTATTCTGTTTGAATCTCACATGGTTCCCAACTATTCTGTTTGAATCTCAAATGCTTCCCAACTATCCTGTTTGAATCTCACTTGGTTCCCAACTATCCTGTTTGAATCTGACATGGTTCCCAACTATCCTGTTTAAATCTCACATGCTTCCAAACTCTCCTGTTTGATTCTCACATGGTTCCCAACTATTCTGTTTGAATCTGACATGCTTCCCAACTATCCTGTTAGAATCTCATTTGGTTCCCAACTATCATGTTTGAATCTCAAATGCTTCCCAACTATCCTGTTTGAATCGCACCTGGTTCCCAACTATCCTGTTTGAATCTCACATGGTTCCCAACTATCCTGTTTGAATCTCACATGGTTCCCAAATATCCTGTTTGAATCTCATTTGGTTCCCAACTATCCTGTTTGAATCTCGCATGTTTCCCAGTTATCCTGTTTGAAGCTGACCTGGTACCCAACTATCCTGTTTGAATCTCACATTGTTCCCAACTATCCTGTTTGAATCTCACATGCTTCCCAACTATCCTGTTTGAATCTCATCTGGTTCCCAACTATCCTGTTTGAATCTCACATGGTTCCTAACTATCCTGTTTGAATTTCACATGGTTCTCAACTATCCTGTTTGAATCTCACCTGGTTCTCAACTATCCTGTTTGAATCTCACATAGTTCCCAACTATCCTGTTTGAATCTCACATGGTTCTTAACTATCCTGTTTGAATCTCATCTGGTTCCCAACTGTCCTCTTTGAATCTCACATGGTTCTTAACTATCCTGTTTGAATTTCACATGGTTCTCAAATATCCTGTTTGAATCTCACCTGGTTCTCAACTATCCTGTTTGAACTCACATGTTTCTCAACTATCCTGTTTGAATCTCATCTGGTTCCCAACTATCCTGTTTGAATCTCACATGGTTCTTAACTATCCTGTTTGAATTTCACATGGTTCTCAACTATCCTGTTTGAATCTCACATGTTTCTCAACTATCCTGTTTGAATCTCATCTGGTTCCCAACTATCCTGTTTGAATCTCACATGGTTCTTAACTATCCTGTTTGAATTTCACATAGTTCCCAACTATCCTGTTTGAATCTCACATGTTTCTCAACTATCCTGTTTAAATCTCACATGGTTCCCAACTGTCCTGTTTGAATCTCAGCCGGTTCTCAACTATCCTGTTTGAATCTTACATGGTTCTCAACTATCCTGTTTGAATCTCGACATTCACACGTTCGAAGAATGCATAATATTAAGCAGTCAAAATCGTTTAAAGACAATGTAAAATTCGTGTTTTTATAGTTCGAGAATGATGCTGCTAGACACAAGCCATTGTTACGTTTAGACCCGAAAATATGATACACACATACAGTACAGATGCACAGACGGGCCTCGTATTTGCTATATTAAATAGGTTGCAAATACGTAAATCTACTGTTAGACGTGTCACGTGACCATAAAATTGGCTGTTGTGTGTATCGAGTCTTCTAACATGAAGTTTCATTGTAAACTACAAATATTTTACATAGAATTTAAGAACAAACTTTTTTCACACATGCCCGATGTTGCTTAGATTTAATTGTACACTAGGTAGATACATTTCATTCACTCGTGCAAAATCTCATACTTGCAGGTGCAGTAAATACTGTGGAATCTTCATTTTAGATGAATTTTTTCGCTGCAAACGGGCTATATTAGAACCACTTGATAGAAGGATTTAAGCCTGCTGGCTGAGTGATACTCGGGCTCTCATAGGACAGTTTAATATACATGTATTATATGATAATATTTGCAAGACAGATGAAGATAGATTTTGTTCCATTGCAAAGGACATACATGCTTGTTAAGATCTTAGGAAAGCTGCCTGTATGTTTATTTATTCAAGCGTTTGCATTTAATTGTCCTGGGGTGTTTGAATTTATTCTGTCACATTATTGACTGCTCTGTCCTTCCGATATTCCGTCATCTGATGTCAATCCTAATAACACAGGATGTATTGGACTGTGTACTCTTGGGATTGGTCCGGAAACTGCCTTAAATCTCGTATCTTGTTGGTCTGAAAAGCCTGAAGAAAATTTGTCATAATTGATTCCTATGGAAATGAGATACACCGATATACATCCACTCTGATGTTGGCATTAGATGATAAAATTATACAATGAACTTGTGTGCTAAATACGGCAATGTATTATCCCAATGAATCTGGTGGAAATGGCATCCATTTATTGGTGTATATGGTACAGGAGACTGTCAATTATGCATAGAATGACGGAATTTACACACATAGATTTCTGTTGTAAATCTTGATTATCAAAATTGATACATCTTACCTTTCCTATATCTAATAACAAAGTGACGGTGTGCAATATGGTTGCTTAGAGTTTGTTCTTCCATTTTTTCCCTCCTCTTTCATCTTCATTTTATTTTTGGGCGATTGTGAAACAAGTTCTGCCTCTTTTATTAATCTCTCTTAATTGACGCCTCAATATTCTCATAATTATGTATATATCCATTACAACCAGGGTATGAGAAAAGAGAATTTATCCATGCACTTACCGTTTTTGATCCCGAATGCCTGAGTCTAGCTAGGTGTAAAATACTTGCACTGTTTTTTGTTGTCTTTCGTATTATGACACAGTGAATTCAAGTATTCATCTAACTTTTCTATAGGGAGACTAGATTTCATCTAACTTTTCTATAGGGAGACTAGATTTCATCTCACTTTCCTATAGGGTGACTGGATTATCTATTTTATCAATCAAAATCATTATTTTTCCCAATTTTTAGCTAGATTTTATTTAAGGCTTGATCATCTATGTGGGCCATAATTTCATGTAAAAAGAGTTGTTCGTTGTCTCTTAATAAATGTCTAAAACATAGGGACTGTATATAGACAGATTATAAAAGTGAATAATGTTCATGTCTTGTATCCTATCAAGGCGCTACGCACATTTCTGAATGTCATTCTGTCTGAAGTCATGACTTCTTTCTATCTATACGATTTAATGCCTGAACATCGTAAATGCATTGTGATGTAGAATCTATTAGACTGAATGTCTCGACAAAAGTTAAGAACCAAAAAGGCTTTGCATCATCTTTTAAGAATCCTGTACATTTATTAAATCAATGACGCATCTCCTTCCCTCTGAGTTTATTTATAGCTAGTTGATGCATTAATTCTGCTAGAAATTCTCAAACGATGTATTATTTTTGCATCTTTGTCTTCGACCTTTTCCACAGATTTGTTAATGTCACAACTTGCTCATATTACAGCCTGATAGAATTACAGAGGGTTAATGTACGAAGCCATATTGACTAGATATATACTCAGCGTCAATCAAAAGTTACCACTCTATTGACTCTTATATTTTAAAATTCAAGTTACACTGTGTTAAAAGCCTAACACGACTATGTTTTGACCTTACTGTGTAGCCACAGTTATACTATTTAACAATATTCAAATGCACACACCATAAAACTTTTGTACCGATAGGTCATATTGTATACAAAATACAGAGGTATATAAGTGGCAACTTTTCAGTGACGCCCAGTATATATATATATATATAGTATTGATATAGCAGTGTGGGGAATCAATATACTTACACTGTGTATAATGTCCCCTAATTAGATTACATTATATCGGCCATCTGACACTCATACACTCAATTTTCTTATGAGAAATTCTCTTCAGAGGCGATAGAGTGGTTAATGGTTGTACAATTATGAGATGAATGTAATATAGTCAGAAAAACAACTTGTTACTTGTGCATTATAACATACACTGTACAACTACACCTAACTGGGCTTGTTACATTCACAAAGCATCTTAGATGAAAATATAGATATTTTGACTGAAGTTAAAAACTTGTGTTGCACATATTTCTTGCAAATTGAAGAGTAATAATCCATGTTTCCTGGTAACAATGGTAATCTCTACAAATGTCATAAAAGAACTCAACATTTTATAAAACTTGGTAGAAATTTTTGTAAGTTGTATATCCTGATGAAGGTCTTTAAATTTGTAGACTGAAACTGGTAGATCGTATAATAAATCTATAGAATAAATAATAAACCAGATTTATATAGCGCCCTTTTCATTCAAAACACATTCAAAGGCGCTTTATATATAGTGTTGCATCCTCTACCAGCGCAGATACAGCATGATTTGACCAGATCTCAGGGAGAGACTGAAAGAAAGCCCCTGAAGGGAGAGAGAGACATTAGATACAGGCATGTCCGGTGCTGCAGAAGTGTGTCTAGCCCTTATTTGAATAGACAGCCTGGTTCTTTTAAAATGTGTAGACGTATTGTTCTCCTCTTCCATAAATTCACTGATGTGTTCATCTTAAATCCAGGTCAATTTTCATATTGGAACATGGGTGGATCATCTGGGATTATTGATTTGCTAATGTGGTCAAATAATAGAGAAAAAGCCTTGTGTATGCTATAGAGGCTGCATTTTTCACTGGATTTTCACGAAATTTGGTCAGAATGTTTGTCTGTCCGAGATGATATCTAGGTCAAGCTTGAATATAGGTCATTTGAGGTAAAAAACTACATCACCAGTTTAAATTATGGCTATTAACATTTTCAGCCAATAATCAGCAATGTTAACACATCTCTGGCTCCTATGACAGGTGAGTGAGTTAGAGCCCTTTGTGCCCTCTTGTTCCCTATTATTTGAATGATCATGCTGTTAGAATTATATTTGAATAGACTAAGCTTGTCACAGTTAAATTGTATTACAGTCTGGTATTAAATGCTCCTGATGAAAATTAGGCTAAAGGAAGCCAGAGATGTGTTAACATTGCTGATTATTGGCTGAAAATGTTAATAGCCATTGATTTCTTCCATAGTCTTCTAGCTGTCTCTCTCTATCTCTCTCCCTCTGCTAGACTTTCTTCCTTATGTATATATTGAATTCAGACGCGTGTAAGCACTGAAGAAATGTTGCCTAACATTTACTATATTTGTAATTTAATCGTTGAAAAAATGTCTCTTCCTTCAAGCCAATCATTAATGCAAGCAATACCTACATCGAAAAGTCTCCTTTTATGGACAATTGTAAACATGTGGGTATACCAGAACAGAATGTCATAATTGTTTCACCGTATGAAAATATGTTGTGCTCTTTCTTCAAGTACTATTATACTTATGAACTTTAATTTTACAAGTCAAGTGTTTGATTGAGATAACTGTCTTATATGTACTGATTTGTTTAATATTATTTGGCTTATTATTCTTTCAGTCTAGTTTCATTATAATCACACAAGAAGTCTTATTAGTCCCCTACCGGTTTTTGACCGGAGGGAACTATAGGTTTGCCCTCCGTCCGTCCGTCAGTCCTTCCGTCCGTCCGTCCGTCCGTCCGTCAAACAATCTGGATCCTGACATAACTCAAACAGTTTCCAAGCTAGGTTTATGAAACTTGATATGTGGATAGGGGGCAATAAGGGGATTATACACGTCTAAAAATATTTTGATTCTGATAAAAATGGCTTCAAACCGTTAGGGGACTTCTGTATTGCTTGCAATTCTTAATTACTTGTTTGTAGTACAATTTTTAGACAGCACTTATTTTGCAAATTTGTAGTAAATTTCATTTTAGAAATTATTTTTGCATCTCAACTAGCTACCAGAGTGCCAGAAATTGGTATATTTTGAAAATAAATTTAATTTGCATATTTATTTATTCTTCAGTAATATTTCCTAGATTCTTGGTGAATTCCGTAGATATCCAAACATCATAGTGTTGAAGTCCCTGCGAAAGTATTGATTATTGCATTTGCATTCATTGTGGATGCTTACATAAAAGCTAATTGCCTTAGGGAAGAATTCCTTATATTTTATTTTGCCAATTTTCTAACATCCTTGCGCTCTACTAAGAATCTCTCACCATTTAAAATATCAGGTTAAAACCACGACATTGACTCACTTTCTCAACATTCTAGGTGACACAATTTACAGACAAAAGCAAAGTAGCATATTTTTGTAGGCTGCCATAGGCAACTCACTTTTATCTTGCATTGCCAGGATATGTAATCACTTTGTTCTCGTAAGATTACTTAAAAGTTTCTATTTTCAATTCTTCTGTATTTTTAGATCTCTGGAGTGCATTTCAAAGGTTCTTCCCATCCTTGATCAATTTGCCGGCCTTTTATATTCGCTTCAATGCCTTCTAGACTAAAATCAGTTTATTCAGCTGAATGCGTTTTCATTGAAACAGAGATTTTCCATATTGAACCAGACCATACGTCTATTTGAAGACATTATATCCTTGTAATCCAGTTGTCAGCCACAATCTGATTACATTTATACCACATTAACTACCAGTGTCTGTCTTGATCTGATATCGCACCCACCTTAATCTGATGTCACACCTACAAACACCAGTATGCCTGTCTGTATCTGATGTCACACCTACAATCACCAGTATATCTACCTTAATCTGATGTCACACCTACAAACACCAGTATGCATGTCTGTATCTGATGTCACACCTACAAACACCAGTATATCAATCTTAATCTGATGTCACACCTACAAACACCAGTATATCTACCTTAATCTGATGTCACGCCTACAAACACCAGTATGCCTGTCTGTATCTGATGCCACACCTACAATCACCAGTATATCTACCTTAATCTGATGTCACACCTACAAACACCAGTATGCAAGTCTGTATCTGATGTCACACCTACAAACACCAGTATATCAACCTTAATCTGATGTCACACCTACAAACACCAGTATATCTACCTTAATCTGATGTCGCACCTACAAACACCAGTATATCTACCTTAATCTGATGTCGCACTTACAAACACCAGCATGTCTACCTTAATCTGATGTCACACCTACATTCGCTAGTCTGTATACCTTAATCTGATGTCACTCTTACAAACACCAGTATATCTACCTTAATCTGATGTCGCACCTACAAACACCAGCATGTCTACCTTAATCTGATGTCGCACCTACAAACACCAATATATCTACCTTAATCTGATGTCACAGCCTACAAACACCAGCCTGTCTACCTTAATCTGATGTCACACTTGCAAACACCAGCCTGTCTACCTTAATCTGATGCCACACATACAAACACCAGTATATCAACCTTAATCTGAAGTCACACCTACAAACACCAGTATATCTACCTTAATCTGATGCCACACCTACAAACACCAGTATGTCTATTTAATCTGATGTCACACCTACATTCACTAGTCTGTATACCTTAATCTGATGTCACACTTACAAACACAAGTATATCTACCTTAATCTGAAGTTACACCTACAAACACCAGTCTGTCTACCTTAATCTGATGTCACACCTAAAATCACCAGTCTGTATACCTTAATCTGATGTCACATCTACAATCACCAGTCTGTATACCTTAATCTGAAGTTACACCTACAATCACCAGTCTGTCTACCTTAATTTGATGTCACACCTACAATCACCAGTCTGTTTACCTTATTCTGAAGTTACACCTACAATCACCAGTCTGTATACCTTAATCTGATGTCACACCTACAATCACCAGTCTGTCTACCTTAATCTGAAGTTACACCTACAATCACCAGTCTGTTTACCTTAATCTGAAGTTACACCTACAATCACCAGTCTGTCTACCTTAATCTGATGTCACACCTACAATCACCAGTCTGTCTACCTTATTCTGATGTCACACCTACAAACACCAGTCTGTCTACCTTAATCTGAAGTTACACCTACAATCACCAGTCTGTCTACCTTAATATGATGTCACACCTACAAACACCAGTATATCTACCTTAATCTGATGCCACACCTACAAACACCAGTATGTCTACCTTAATCTGATGTCACACCTACATTCACTAGTCTGTATACCTTAATCTGATGTCACACTTACAAACACCAGTATATCTACCTTAATCTGAAGTTACACCTACAAACATCAGTCTATCTACTTTAATCTGATGTCACACCTACAATCACCAGTCTGTTTACCTTAATCTGAAGTTACACCTACAATCACCAGTCTGTCTACCTTAATCTGATGTCACACCTACAATCACCAGTCTGTATACCTTATTCTGATGTCACACCTACAAACACCAGTCTGTCTACCTTAATCTGAAGTTACACCTACAATCACCAGTCTGTCTACCTTAATATGATGTCACACCTACAAACACCAGTATATCTACCTTAATCTGATCCCACACCTACAAACACCAGTATATCTACCTTAATCTGATGTCACACCTACATTCACTAGTCTGTATACCTTAATCTGATGTCACACTTACAAACACCAGTATATCTACCTTAATCTGAAGTTACACCTACAAACACCAGTCTATCTACCTTAATCTGATGTCACACCTACAATCACCAGTCTGTATACCTTAATCTGATGTCACACCTACAATCACCAGTCTGTATACCTTAATCTGAAGTTACACCTACAATCACCAGTCTGTCTACCTTAATCTGATGTCACACCTACAATCACCAGTCTGTTTACCTTATTCTGATGTCACACCTACAAACACCAGTCTGTCTACCTTAATCTGAAGTTACACCTACAATCACCAGTCTGTCTACCTTAATATGATGTCACACCTACAAACACCAGTATGTCTACCTTAATCTGATGTCACACATACATTCACTAGTCTGTATACCTTAATCTGATGTCACACTTACAAACACCAGCCTGTCTACCTTAATCTGAAGTTACACCTACAAACACCAGTCTGTCTACCTTAATCTGATGTCACACCTACAATCACCAGTCTGTATACCTTAAACTGATGTCACACCTACAATCACCAGTATGTCTACCTTAATCTGAAGTTACACCTACAAACACCAGTCTGTCTACCTTAATCTGATGTCACACATACAATCACCAGTCTGTATACCTTAATCTGATGTCACACCTACAATCACCAGTCTGTATACCTTAATCTGAAGTTACACCTACTATCACCAGTCTGTCTACCTTAATCTGATGTCACACCTACAATCACCAGTCTGTCTACCTTATTCTGATGTCACACCTACAATCACCAGTATGTCTACCTTATTCTGATGTCACACCTACAAACACCAGTATGTCTACCTTATTCTGATGTCACACCTACAAACACCAGTATGTCTACCTTATTCTGATGTCACACCTACAAACACCAGTATGTCTACCTTAATCTGATGGCACACCTACAATCACCAGTCTGTATACCATAATCTGACGTCACACCTGCAAACACCAGTAGAGCTACCTTAATCTGATGTCACATATAGGAACACAATCTGTTTGCCTTAATTTGAAGTCTTCCCTTACAGAAACAAATACCCCTGTCTTTATCTGATGTTATGTTTGTCGTCCATCAGCAGTCATTTCATTTGTTGGGGTTCTCACTTAAATATGTCTTGTTCACCCTGAGCAAGCACTACAAATGCCATTTCCACTGAAGCCAGTTCTCCAAACTTGTTCATTAAACAATAATGTTTTCTTCCATAGTGCTCTCTCAAAATCTCCTAAAAATTGATTAATCTCAAACTGTAGTTTCCATGGCAATGAAATGTAAAAAATTAGTCTTGAAACCTGAGGTCTTGATTTAAAATAATGTGGTTGAAATAATCAGAAAATAACCTATTAAAATAGCTGACACAAAGTGGGCTTCTGTAGTTCTATATATAAGGTACTGGATTTATTTTCATCCACCTTGTTGACTATAATGGAGAAATATCTCATAAAGTTAAGAGTCAATGACATATGTCCTACCACATCAGTTTCTGTAGTAATTATTTTCACATTCCTTATTTTATGAATGACACTGTAATCATCACTTTGTGTCAGAGTTATTAGTTGTCATTTGTCAAAGTCTTTCTTTACAGTGTTAAATGATTATTTGGTGCCTTTTTACTTTAGAAATGTCAAAAATTTTTAGCATTTAAAAAGAATTAAAAAAATCAAAACAGCCTCACAGACGTAAAACTCATTAAATGACCCTCACAAAGTCTGTTAAGAAAGTTTGATGTGTACTGAAGGCACAGTGGCCCTTGTGCATAGTGTTCTCCCCTTCAAGATATAAGAAATTAATTTTCATCAAAGTTTGAATTTTAATTTAACATTTGTGAATGAGGTGATATTACTGGATTACTAAGCAAGATGAGTGTTGCAAGGAGGTTGTATGTTTTTCCTGATATATGCTCTGAAACACCAAAATTTTCAGAAATATCACTGAGGTATAAGCTGCACATAAAGACCATCATGTATGTCTTGTATTGATTCATAAAGTAAGCGTTCTTAGGACTGCGAGATCCTGTATTAACACTTAACATAGTTTTTATAGTGGAATACCCAGACTACTGTTTCAGGAAAGTCTAGTAACAGTATTACAGTCACATTAACTTGTCTTTGATGTTAAACCAGTTTTTCTTCTTCTACACAAAGCATGCAGACATCATAGCTGTATTGTTTGCTGTATATTCACCATTATTTGTACAGGGGTCCTAACGTACTATGTCGGAATAATTTGGAAACCGGTATTGGCTGCACTAAAGAAAATAAAAGTTGTTTCCAGATTGGGCATTATGTCTCAGTTGATTTACCCCTGTTTGTGTGAGACCCCCATGAAAGTTTGGAGGGAGCTTATTGATTCACCCTTGTTGGTCTTTTTGTCTGTCTGCTGAAGTTTTGTGTGAAAAATGATGTCATGAAAATAAATGATTTCACCAAATTAGAAATACCAAGATACCTATTAATATTAGTCATTGTAAAGTTTGATAATACTCCTTATAATTCTAATATATGATTTATAGTCTATAGTTACTTCAACATACTGTATTAATTTTGAAATAATTGACATATATGCATGATGTTTTAACTTTAATTTGCAGTTTAAAACTGCTGATGCATGCATCATAATGATATGTTAATGCCTTTAGTAAATTGATAAAGTTTGTACTTTTCAGTTTGATGCGTAATTAAATCTCCAGTTACTGTATCTTTTTTTATACACCCTGCATTTTAATCTTTCAATAATTATCTGACATTTTATTTCATCATTTTAATAAACATTTTTCTATTTTCTATTTCAGTCCGATTACACGACAGTATACAAGATGAAGGTTTCCATTATTTAGTTTTTGATTTGTAAGTACACTTAGCTGTTCTCAATTGCCACACTTCTATTTTCACGTGCCCCACCACAGGCCAAAGTGGTCTTAATTGTTAGAAAGTCCTGCTATTATTAGTTATAGTTTAAGCATAACAACATATAGATAAAACTTAGATAGTTTATCAGCAAAAGTGTTGAGCCACAAATTCTAACAACTTGATTTTGAGCCTTCCTCTGAAAGTCATCTTACTTGTTGGTTAGATTCCAGACTATTGGTGTCAGAAGTGGGATAGTAATATATCAAAGAATAGTACTTGTATAGCTGAGCTATATTCTTTGTCTGCTGCTCAACATACATGATTTAGGGATATTTCTAGGACTGATTGGTTATTATGCGACAGGACTTCCCCATTTGTCACCAGTTTGACTCCTTGGTCTGTATGGTGGGGTATTCACTAAGTTGTCCATGGCCTTGTGTATATTGGTATCTAATACATGTCCTCAATTTACATGTTGAATATCTCTATGCGCTGTTCAACTGTTTGGAAAATACTTCTGAAAAGCGAACTAGACAATAGATCAAATACTACTACTATTATTTGCTGAGTTAAATAGACCAAGAGAAATCTATTTATTGATGTCACCTAGCATGGGACCAATCATGTTTATAGAAGCTTGCCAAGGCCTGAGGCTTGTATTCATTCAGAGTATGTCTTTGGTATCTCTCATTGATTGAAGTTCAAATCAAATAATATTTCTTGTGGATTATTAATACTCATAGTACTCTGTAAGCTCATGTGGTCAAGGTCATTGTTTAATGATAGAATGATGATGATGGTTATACTATGCCAGGCTATATATAAAAAGACATTGTTAACACTCTTGAAGTCACATTTTTTAAATGATCTTCAAGAAACCTGGCCACAATGTGTGTCTCTATAATCTGGGTCATCTGGGTCATAAAATAGGTCACCATGCAGTACCAAGGAAATGATGCATTTTGCCAACATAAGACTTTTTTAGTCCTTATATGAGCAAGCGTCAATGGCTGTCTTGTTGTTAGTACATTTCCATTAATAGGAGATACATATTCTGGTTGTAATATAACTCCCACCTCACCACCTACAGCTTCATTTGTCTGTGATTCTAGGTATAAAATCTTCACTAGTCCTTCAGGAACAAATCAACAAGTCTTTATTAGTGGATTTGAGCAAACCAACCTACTCGTAATGGCATTTTGGAGACTGAATTACTTCCTGCCTAATTAGCTTCGTTAGAGAAGCTGGAATGCCATCATTATAGTGAATGTGTTTGTCAAATTAACACCAACTGAACTCTTGGTATTTAATAAGCGAGATGACATCACAATAATTAGACTGTCTCACATACACATCTGATTGCTGGTCTCATATATGTCTTGAGTGCTAGTCTCCCATATGTATGATTGCTTGTCTCCCATATGTCTGAGTGCTAGTGACCCATATGTCTGATTGCTTGTATCCCATATGTCTGATTGCTTGTCTCCCATATGTCTTGAGTGCTGGTCTCCCATATGCCTGTTTGCCGGTCTCCCATATGTCTGATTGCTGGTCTCCCATATGTCTGATTGCTGGTCTCCCATATGTCTGAGTGCTTGTCTCCCATATATCTGATTGCTTGTCTCACATATGTCTGATTGCTGGTCTCCCATATGTCTGATTGCTGGTCTCCCATATGTCTGAGTGCTTGTATCCCATATGTCTGACTGCTTGTCTCCAATATGTCTTGAGTGCTGGTCTCCCATATGTCTGAGTGCTGGGCTCCCATATGTCTGAGTGCTGGTCTCCTATATGTCTGATTGCTTGTCTCCAATATGTCTTGAGTGCTGGTCTCACATATGCCTGTTTGCCGGTCTCCCATATGTCTGAGTGCTGGTCTCCTATATGTCTGATTGCTTGTCTCCAATATGTCTTGAGTGCTGGTCTCACATATGCCTGTTTGCCGGTCTCCCATATGTCTGAGTGCTGGTATCCCATATGTCTGAGTGCTGGTCTCCCATATGTCTGAATGCTGGTCTCCTATATGTCTGATTGCTTGTCTCCAATATGTCTTGAGTGCTGGTCTCACATATGCCTGTTTGCCGGTCTCCCATATGTCTGAGTGCTGGTCTCCCATATGTCTGAATGCTGGGCTTCCATATGTCTGAGTGCTGGTCTCCTATATGTCTGATTGCTTGTCTCCAATATGTCTTGAGTGCTGGTCTCACATATGCCTGTTTGCGGGTCTCCCATATGTCTGAGTGCTGGTCTCCCATATGTCTGAGTGCTGGTCTTCAATATGTCTGATTGCTGGTCTCCCATATGTCTGAGTGCTGGTCTCCCATATGTCTCATTGCTTGTCTTCCATGTATCGGAGTGCTTGTCTCCCATATGTCTGATTGCTGGTCTCCCATATGTCTGATTGCTGGTCTCCCATATGTCTGAGTGCTGGTCTCCCATATGTCTGAGTGCTGGTCTCACATATATCTGAGTGCTGGTCTCACATATGTCCGAGTGCTGGTCTCCCATATTTCTGAGTGCTGGTCTCCCATATGTCTGATTGCTTGTCTCACATATGTCTGATTGCTGGTCTCCCATATATCCGAGTGCTGGTCTCACATATGTCTGAGTGCTGGTCTCCCATGTTTCTGAGTGCTGGTCTCCCATATGTCTGATTGCTTGTCTCCCATATGCCTGAGTGCTGGTCTCACATATATCTGAGTGCTGGTCTCACATATGTCCGAGTGCTGGTCTCCCATATTTCTGAGTGCTGGTCTCCCATATGTCTGATTGCTTGTCTCACATATGTCTGATTGCTGGTCTCCCATATATCCGAGTGCTGGTCTCACATATGTCTGAGTGCTGGTCTCCCATGTTTCTGAGTGCTGGTCTCCCATATGTCTGATTGCTTGTCTCACATATGTCTGATTGCTGGTCTCCCATATATCAGAGTGCTGGTCTCACATATATCTGAGTGCTTGTCTCCCATATGTCTGATTGCTTGTCACCCATATGTCTGATTGCTGGTCTCCCATATATCTGATTGCTGGTCTCCCATATGTCTGATTGCTTGTCACCCATATGTCTGATTGCTTGTCACCCATATATCTGATTGCTGGTCTCCCATATGTCTGATTGCTTGTCACCCATATGTCTGATTGCTTGTCACCCATATGTCTGATTGCTGGTCTCCCATATATCTGATTGCTGGTCTCCCATATGTCTGATTGCTTGTCACCCATATGTCAGATTTCTTGTCACCCATATAACCGAGTGCTTGTCTCACATATGTCTTGAGTGCTGTTAGGCATTCTCCTAGGGAGCTGGAGGTTAAAAATATGAATCCTAGAATAGGTCTGTACTGATATATGGTGAGCTTCCAGCTTATTCTGTACTGTCTGACCCCTGGACAAGAGTGGGGAACTAAATGTGCTTGGAAAGTTCAGGGGTCTGGTCAAATTGTCGAGACCTTTAAATGGTTGTTTTTAATAACCAGCCTGACAGTTCCTTGAAACATCCTCCATTTCTATGGAATATATTCACTGGGATCTGTGCACGCGGAGACATTGTCTTACACATAGGACAATCCCTGTAATCCCTCCTTTCAAAGAAACGGCCGTGATAAATTACATGGCATTTCTTATTCAGATTAGACTTCCTGTGGATTTGTTCTGTCCAGGCTATTTTTGGTGCGCAGTCTATTAATATAGGCACAAAAAATCAGAAGCGATCGATAAATTGGCTAATAACTCTCGCAGTTGCTGAAAATAGAAAGTAATCCTGTCAACAATTATAGGAGTCTATTTCAGGGTGGGGATTGGTTGTGTTGATAATACATATAACTGAGGAATGTTTCTCCTTTTATCATACATGTATCTATAATAGAATTTGTACAATTCAAATTATGATAACATCTGTTTTCAGGTTTGCCTCATTAAATAAGTATAATATCTGATTGGTGGCCATAGTACAATATAACAAAAAAAGATAAATATGAAAAAATAAAGACTCTACAATCATGGATCGAACCTGCATATAAAAATATTATACAGGGTACATTATCTATGATGATGGTCTAGGTCTGAAATGCCAGAGTCTCAATTGTCATTTGTGATCCAAACATGTTTCATCAATGGTCATAACATACCTAAAATAAGGCTAGAACATGGTCACAAAACATGGTTGTTCCATGGTTTGACCATGGCTGTATTATGGTTTGTCCTTGAGTGTTTCTGCAGGGTTACTGAGGCTGACTTGTTACCTCTGAGCCATTACGTGAAATGATTGCAGATGTGCATCAAATTATCAAGTTAATTCGATGTGAAGGCCATCATTGTGTTTATTTATTTACTAGTCTATTGCTGAATTTAGCCTGGCCAATTTGTGTTTGTCCAACTTTACTTAAGTTAAATAATAATGTATGGTATGATTGTGTTTACGCAAGTAGCATTATTCTGAGACTCCTGGACATCCATTGGCTTGCACATTTTCACCACCTTTTCCTTCTAGTAAGAAAGTATAAGCATACTGTCATTCAATGTCAATCAAATGTTTCTTATTGAAAAGGTCAATTGTTTCTCTGGATATCTATCGAACAAATCTAACTCAAATTACAAGGGAAATGGTGTAATTTGGTGCTGTGTCATTTTACAGAAGGTTGACGAAAAAACTGAGTTAATTATTTTGTTTGAAGTATATTACTGAGGTATCAAGTGGCAATAACTGTAAGACTACTTTGCACGTACACTTTATGACATGCAGGATCCAGAAGGGTTGGAATGGGTGCCCGGACCTCCTGGAAATTTTAGCAAAAATTTGGTTATTATAACACTGGTTTGTCAGGGCTAAGTGTCTGATCAGGAAAACTCTGTAAGAAAGATTGCGGGTTTGTCAATCCCTCAGAGGACAGTCTGAGAAAAAGATTAAGCTGGTTGGCACCTTTGACCCCATAAGGAAAATTTTAGAGCTGCACATACTTTAGCTGTTGACAAGGCTCCCACTAACAGTACTGTGGGAAACAAATGTACAATTTTCACAAAATCATGCAGGTTTTCAAACAAGGGGCATAACTCGGCTGAACCAAAACGCATTGTTTAGATAGTTTTGAAATACAAGTGACATACAAAATTGTTGATACCCACCCACTTTGTATAATAGGGCAGTGAGTTTTCAAAGATAAGTCGATGAGTCTCATGTATACATCCATGATACTGACACCCACACTCATATTTAAAACATTAATCATCTGAGCAATGAATGAAATTTTACAGTGAATGAGTTACACATTAAAATGTCAGATTTTACATGGGTGTATTAAATTATACTGTGATTGTATTAATTTTTCTATGTATTTGATATGTTACAAAGATTCTATCCCTCGGCTCTTATAAAGGTGACTCTGAACAAAATGTTTGTTTGCTGTAGTCAATGAAGTTATCTACAGTATAGAAGGGTGAAACTGGTCTGTATGGTAAATTATGTTTGTCATCAGGCAAGTGGGCTGGCATTAACAATTTTGTATGTCAATCGTATATCAAAAATATCTTAGCTTTTGTCTTTGTTTCAGCAGAGTTGTGTCCCTTGTTTGAAAACCTGCATGATTTTGTGAAAATTGTACATTTCTTGTCTCTCTACTAGTACTGTTCTAAGTGCGATAATTTGGGTTACAATTAAAATCCTTAAAAAAGAAGAGCACAGAGGTAGTATGTATAATATATCAAGCTTGAAAACAAACAGTTCAGTAAGATTGGCCTAATGGCAGGTATATTAAACAATGAGTTTAAGGTCATGAAATGGCATGTCATTCAAGATATGCACAATTTATAGTGAGGGCTTTATAGCAGTATAATACTTAGACACATTTATTGAAGATCAAACATAATACTTGAAATACAAATAGAGTAGGCCGAGCTAAATCAAGCTTTTTATGAGCAGTTCATGTTTTATGCCTGTTTTAGTAGTTTCTAAACAACCCTGTCTTGTTAACACTTGTTTCTACTCTGGTAGGCTAAAAATGACATTGCAGATTGACCGCATGTGCATCCAGGGGTTTCACTAGTTTCTAAATATAAAGAGTCATTTTGATACTTTTGACTAAATTTTATAGGCAAAATACCCATGATTTAAATTAAGGGAAAATGACCCTTCAAACCAAAATCTTGAGGTCAAGATATGGCTTTTTGGAAATTTTCAAGGGTCAAAACCCCTTCTCCAGAATCAAATGGAACCCTTGCCAACATAAGTTTTCAGAATATATGCATGACCACCCGAACATTGTTTCGTATGAATGAAAGGAACAAAATTTAAAAAAAACCGGAAGATGGAAGTCCTTCATTCTGGTACTAATTGGTGCGTTCAGACTCAGGCTTGGGGCAATAACATTTGAGATGTAAGCATTCTGCAGAAACATAACTTCAGTTATATAAGTTCATTAGGCAATGGAAAGACAAGTTATTGCTATTAAGTTGATTTAGTACATTATTGTGTCACATAGAGAGATGTTACAGCAGTCCCTGTATGATCACTTTATGGTGTACAGCAGTATTTTTAATGACTTAAATGTGTTTTGTTGCCTTAGCTCTCAGACATTTATAGGTAATAATAACCAGGAATAACTATAAGGAATACGATAACAGATGCCAGCCAACAGACAAATTTTCTGTGACATATTCAGCATTAAGGGCATGAAATTAAGCATTGCAGATAATCAATATAGGACTAGGCTTCCTCTATCTGACTGGAATATACAGCACTAAGTGCTTCTCTGATTCTGTCAAGTTCTCTATAATGGTACACAGTCAAACCTGTGTTAGTAAGTACCTCAATTAAACAACCACCTCTCGAAAAGGACTAAGCTTCCTCTGTCTGACTGGAATATACAGAATTAGTACTTCTTTGATTCTCTGAAGTTCTCTCTATAACTGCCGTATACAGTCAAACCTGTACATGTTAGTAGGTACCTCAATTAAAACAACCACCTGTCAGATACAGTCAATATTATTAATTCCATTATTGACATTACCTGCATTATATGTCTACCTGCTGCAAACAACCACATTAGATATATCCCTTGATTTACTGCTTTAGGTATGTTAATTAACTACAGTTTATTATGAATTAAGTTGATCAAATATGTGATACATGTGGACTCCTTTAATGATTCCTATTGGCATGGACTTGTTCCATTCAACAGTTACTCTAAGTGTAACTGCATAGACATGTGCAGGCTACCTTAATAATACCAAGATCTCATCAAACGACCCGTACATCATCCATACATAGTTTACTGTTACAGAAACTGTCTGAGTATGTTGTATGGAACACTTTGGTTTACCATGAAGAACATGTTTCATTCAGAATAAATGGTTTACTACCATAGGCTTACTAGAACATAATAATTATGATATCATTCAGAGCTGTAAAACTTCACTAGAACATATCTTGTTCAATGCAAGGTTAACTAGAACATTGCTTGTTCATAACAAGGATTAACTAGAATATTATGTTTTTTCAAAACAAGGGTTTACTAGAACATAATGTCTCACACTATAACATTATCTTGTTTATAACCAGGGATTGCTAAAACATTTTACTAGTATTAATGATAAGGGTTTACTGGTACAAAATTATCTCATTGTGAACTAGACTTTACTGAAACATGTATTGCTTATGATAAGGGTTTACTAAAACATATCTCAATCTGAACTTGACTTTACCAAAACATGTATTGCTTATAATAAGGGTTTACTAGAACATATCTCAATCGGAACTAGACTTTATAAAAACATGTATTGCTTATAATAAGGGTTTACTAGAACATATCTCATTCTGAACTAGACTTGAACAAAACATGTATTGCTCATAATAAGGGTTTACTAGAACATGTCTCATTCTGAACTAGACTTGAACAAAACATGTATTGCTCATAATAAGGGTTTACTAGAACATGTCTCATTCTGAACTAGACTTGAACAAAACATGTATTGCTCATAATAAGGGGTTACTAGAACATATCTCATTCTGAACTAGGCTTGACTTGAACATATTTCATTTTCAGCAAGGGTTTACTAGAACACATCTCATTCTGGACAAAGGGTTTACTAGAACACATCTAATTCTGGACAAAGGGTTTACTAGAACAATGTCTCATTCTGGACAAAGGGTTTACTAGAACACATCTAATTCTGGACAAAGGGTTTACTAGAACAATGTCTCATTGGGAACAACTTGTTTTATATATTTTCAGAGTAACTGGTGGTGAATTATTTGAAGATATTGTAGCCAGAGAATTTTATAGTGAAGCTGACGCAAGGTAAGTCATTGTACGGTAACACTTAATGTCAATGTTGTATTCACCATTCACCGAGGACCCAACTCCCGTGTGACTATATTTATTTCAGAAACATATCAGACTTGCAAGTGATAATCAATATATACAAATAAAGGAACTAGATCTGACATCAACAGACTTGTAAATTTCTCATCTTGCATACAGTAGAATTCACTCACTTTGCATCTGGAAGAGAAATGGAATACTGATATAATGGTTTTAGAACTACATTTTAGTATTTCAGATGTCTTGGTTGTTGTTATTAGCCTTCAATCTTGTGTGAGAAATCTTTTTTCTTACATTTCCTCCATTATTAAATACTAACAATGTAACAGTAATAAACCCTATAATTTAGCAACTTAAGAACTTCAGGCACTAAGTGTTTAAGTTGAGCTTTTGTGCAAGGTGATCTATTGCTGTGAAGGTACCTTGTATGAAAACATTGCTTGGAACAGAAAGTCACAGGGGCCAAGGTCACAGTTAATAAAAAAAAGAAAAAAACTTTTTCGCTTGATAACTTTTGTTAACAGTAAGATATGATCATGAAACTTGGCATGTAGGTAGTTTTTGTGAAGAAAACACCTTCAATTCAATGTTAATCGGTCACCAATACTAAAAATAGAAAATGTTTTCTCCCTGAAATGATTTTTGTTAGGAATGATAGATGATAATGAAACTGGCTGTGTATATAGCTTGTGAGAGGATTACAGATGGGATTGAAAGTGGGGCCAGTAGGGGTCAAGGCCACTGTAACTGAATATCGAAAAATGATTCCAATCAATAACTTTTAGTTAGGATTAAGATACAGTGTTCCCTCTCGTAACGTCACCTCTCTCAAACGACTCCCTCCTTTAAACGACATTCAAAATTCCTCCCGTGCAATTTCAACGTTAATTTCCCTCCGAGAAACGACACCTCCCTTCAACGACAAACGTCACTGAAAAGTCGTACCGACACTAAGAATTACCTCTCCGGACCGGCGTAGGTTAAGTCAGTTGTTGATTGTTTTCATAGGTATTGACGCGGTCTGTCAAAATGTGTGAATATGGTATACTAATCATCATTGAGAAGCTTGTAAATCGCTATTTTTCACACTTGCATTGTGACACGATTAACAAATTGTGGTTTGGTCTAATTGAATAATTACACCGATTAGATTGTTTTCATTCATTGTTGGTCTGTATAATAAATTTGGTCAGGGTAAGGTGAGAAAATTTGTAACTTCTGATTAAAATAAAGTGACAATTAATGCATCTTTTCTAACAAGAAAAAGGAAAGCGTTTGTTTATTTTAATACAAATGGCGTCGGGCATACGGTATCGTCTAAAGCCCGTCCGATCCGGACCGTCATGTATGTAAATTGGTGTACACGAACATTCTGTTATTTTGTATGTACATGTAGTCAGTACTTATTTCATGGCAAAATTGGCGAAATAATTAACTTTTATAGAATTAATAAGATCATAATCTGGTCAGGAGTTAGCAACCTCAGTACACTGTATTCATCTTTACTAATTATGACACGCTGCTTGTGTACATAATGTACATGTTTTGGAGGTTAAATCATGCTATTTATGCAACAGTCTGTTAGAAGTACAATCCCTCTCCACAACGGCTCCCTCTCTACAACAAACACTATTTATGTCTCCCACAAAAGTCGCTCAAGAGAGGTACCACTGTATCATGATGGTACTTGCCAGGGCTTGACACTAACACTGGTCCGCCGGTCCGAGACCAGTGGTTTTCATGGAGGACCAGTAACTCGTGGAATGCAGGTAGTCCCATTGACCACAGAACATTCCAAGAAAATAACGGGATAAATCTTTTTTTAAAGAGAGCATGTAAGCTGATAATGGAAATTGTTGAATGAAATCTCTTAACAATTCAAAATGAAACGAAACATTGTTACAATACAGTTACACTGTATGATGAAAGTTATTTTGTAATTGCTCAATAGTCAGTAGGACCACCTGGGTCAGCATGTTTCATAAGCTGCTGGTCCTTCGGGATACTATGAAAAATAAGTTAGTGTCTAGCCATGCTTGCTGTGGGGGTAGCTTGTGTGAAAACTGCTTTGGATAGAATTGTGTCAGTGGGGTCAAGGCCCTGTAACAAAACACCTATTTATGCCAATTTATGCTTGGTTGACATGAAAATCTTGTTTTCAAGGAATTTCCATGTCTTGTCATTAATTTGGTTGTACAAGACTGTGAATGTGGCGTTAAGTCAGTTAGTCTCCAATAATTACAATAAGTTTTACGTATTACAGAAACTATAAGTGGATAAAGTTCATTATTTATGGGGAGAGTAATTGATGGATTTCAGTCTGTGAAAAGTGGCTTCCTGTAAAACGAAGCTTAGCACCGGAGAATGTTTCCTTCTATTTCTCGCTGTAGCCAAGTATAGGCAGATTTAGCCAATATCTTCTCACAGAAATCAATATTATACACTTTTATACCATATTGAGTCACATGTGAAAATAAGTCTGCTCTCGCCTTAACTCTTCAAATTAATGGTGATAATGCTGGGCACATTGTCTGTTCTTTCAGGAAATACCTTGTGATAATTCATGTACTGCAAGCAATTAAGCTCTTTCAATATAGTGT
This sequence comes from Spisula solida, assembly GCA_947247005.1. Lineage (NCBI taxonomy): Eukaryota > Metazoa > Mollusca > Bivalvia > Venerida > Mactridae > Spisula > Spisula solida. The sequence continues at coordinate 48,013,346 of OX365944.1, read as the reverse complement.
TGACCTTTACATTTATTACTTTATGTGCATGTTTAATGATGTTCTGTCTTAGTTTGCAAGTTGGGCGGTTGTAATGTTATATCCATGCCTATGTGTAAACGTTTTATGTTGCCCTTTCCTATCTCCCAACTATTGAAGCTCTGTCATGTTACTTTGCTTGAGTGTTTATAAGCGCATGAAGTAGATTTTGCAGGAGCGAAGTTTCCATTGTCAGAGTTATGGCCCTTTTTACCGAAGTTTCCATTTTCAGAGTTATGGCCCTTTTTACCAAAGTTTCCATTTTCAGAGTTATGGCCCTTGTTTGAAAAGTTGAATTGAAGCCATTTCCATTTCCTTGTATGAAAAATGATCATATAGATTGTATCTGGTTACATCCCTGACAAGTTGTTTTTAGCTCACCTGTCACAAAGTGACAAGGTGAGCTTTTGTGATCGCTCTTCGTCCGTCGTCCGTCCGTCCGTCCGTTCACAATTGCTTGTGAACACACTATAGGTCACAAATTTAGCCTGATCAATATGAAACTTGATCACAATGATCATCTTCATACAATCTAGGTCAAGTTCGATATTGGGTCATCTGGGGTCAAAAACTAGGTCACTAGGCCAAATCAAAGGAAAACCTTGTGAACACATTAGAGGTCACAATTTGAGCCTAATCTTTATGAAACTTGATCACAATGATCATCTCTATAAAATCTAGGTCAAGTTCGATATTGGGTCATCCGGGGTTAAAAACTAGGTCACGAGGCCAAATCATTGAAAAAGCTTGTGAACACACTAGGGGTCGCAATTTGAGCCTAATCTTTATGAAACTTAATCATAATGATCATCTCTATAAAATCTAGGTCAAGTTCGATATTGGGTCATCTGGGGTTAAAAACTAGGTCACAAGGTCAAATAATAGAAAAACGTTGTGTAGTCACTAGAGATCACAGTTTTGGCCTGATCTTTACGAAACTTAATCATAATGATCATAACAACAAAATCTAGGTCAAGTTCGATATTGGGTCATCTGGGGTCAAAAACTAGGTCACAAGGTCAAATCATAGAAAAACCTTGTGTAGTCACTAGAGGTCACAATATTGGTCTAATCTTTATGAAACTTCGTTAAAATGATCATCTCCACAAAATCTAGGTCAAGTTCGATATTGGGTCATCCAGGGTCAAAAACTAGGTCACAAGGTCAAATCATAGAAAAACCTTGTGTAGTCACTAGAGGTCACAATTTTGGTCTAATATTTATGAAACTCGGTTACAATGATCATCTCAACAGAATCTAGATCAAGTTCGATATGAGGTCATCCGGGGTCAAAACTAGGTCACAAGGTCAAATAATAGAAAAACCTTGCGTAGTCATTATAGGTCACAGTTTTGATCTGATCTTTATTAAACTTGGTTACAATGATCATCTCAACAAAATCTAGGTCAAGTTTGATATTGGTTTATCTGGGGTCAAAAACTAGGTCATTAGGTCAAATCATATAAAAACCTTGTGTAGTCACCAGAGGTCACAATATTGGCCTAATCTGTATAAAACTTGGTCACAATGATCATCTCAACAAAATCTAGGTCAAGTTCAACAGGTGAGCGAACTAGGGCCCTTTGGGCCCTCTTGTATTTGTTTGCGATCAACTTAGACAGTTGCATGTGCGTTGTCAGTCAGTTTTCTCTGCCAGATTGTCCTATGAACTCTGACTTCGAGGGAAATGAGTTGTTTTTGATTTCCTGTTGGGGTATATCTTACCTTTACGTATCAATGAGTTTCTCCCATACTGCACATTGCTACAATATAACTTTGATTCAGCTTGTTACCTGGTCAATCCATTGAGCTGTACACTGATACATACAGCAGCTGTTACCCTGTATGAATGAATTTACTATTATCTGGGCCTAAAATAAAATATTGTTTGTTCCCCCATCCCCTACCTACCCGATTAAAAAGGGCCCTACCCAAAATATTTTATTGCCCAAATTGAAATAATTTTTTTTTTTAAAATAGAAGTGAAAAATAAATTTCTTGTTTACTGGCTTCTTAAATCTTACCATTAAATTTAAGACTGTTGGGTTTCACCTTAGAGTTAATTCTAAATTTCATTATTGTTGGTTTTCACCTTAGGGTTAATTCTAAATTTCATTATTTGTATGTCTTAACCAATAACTATCATACTGAAACAGTACAAAATATTTACCCTACCTACCTACCCATTCTAAATCTGCTAGGGTCGGGCTGGGGAAACCAAGAATATTTTAAGTTTGGCCCTGTGCTTGAATAAAAGTTTGTTCAATACATTTTCTATTACCTAATACAGTCAAATCTGTCTTAGTAAGTCACTCAATGAATACATTAAATGTTGTTGCCTGAAGCTGGATGTTGCTTCCAGTCAAAAAGGTCAGTGTTTACAGCCCAGGCTGTGACATACCTAAGTTGGCACTGGTATATCTCCCATAGATGAATTGTTGCTGCCTAAAGCAGGATGTTGAACGTCTGCTTTGAGTCTGAGAGGCCAGGGTTTGATTTGTTTAGGCTGTAACATACCAAAGGTGGTGCTGGTTAATATCTCCCAGGCTTCAAGGGGTGCATGCAATGTGGATGTTTGACACTGGAAAACAAACTTAATAGAATTTGAAATTACCATAAACCCTCGGTTTCCCTCGAGGTCGGAGGCCATTGGCAATAGGAATGACCATGATGCGCTATGAATTTCTTAGTCGATCGCAAAAAAAACAAAACAGACAAGACTAGTAGTTACAGAATTGAGGTGGTTGCAAACAGACAGGTTTTACTGTACCTTACTCAGCATGCAGAAGTTCTACAGAGCAACAGCTAAATGGTAGATGTACAGTTTGGTTGCTGGTGGGAAGTTTCTGCTCTAGGGAAGTTCATTTGATAGAAACAGTATATATCCTGTATTGAATAGCTGAAGTAATGTGAAATATTCTGGTATTGGAAATGACATTAATGGTTCATATAATGTCTGTATATAAGTGCATTGTGTTATATAATAAGGCCTGTCAGTTACATGAGACTGGTGGAAAATTGAGATAATAACAAGAACAGTCGACCCAAATACAGGATCTCCATGACATTGATGCTAATGTTACCCAATGGTTAACGTGCTTGCTGTCTAATCTGGTGACCCACATTCAAATATGGTTGGAGGCACTCATATGCCTGTCATATTTCAGCAGAAAGCTGATTGGGCTTGACATTTTTTTTTTGAAAAAGAAAAAAAAGTATGGATTGTTATTCTTCCCCATCTGTCAACATTTTCTTGAAACATCCTTTCCTCGTAAACCACTGAATGACTATGACCATGCTGGTTGTTTGAGCCCTGGGCTACAATCTTGCTGACTCTGAGTCCAGCTACTCCATTACTGTCTGAATGCGCCCAGCTAGACTATTGCTGGCTGTACACTTAGCTCACCTGTGCTCCTTCTGGCATCTGAATCAAGCTACACACCTGATGTCTGAATCAAGCTACACACCTGGCATCTGAATCAAGCTACACACCTGGCGTTTGAATCAAGCTACACACCTGATGTCTGAATCAAGCTGCACACCTGGTGTCTGAATCAAGCTACACACCTTGCAAGCTACACACCTTGCGTCTGAATCAAGCTACACACCTGGCGTCTGAATCAAGCTACACACCTTGCGTCTGAATCAAGCTACACACCTGGCGCCTGAATCAAGCTACACACCTGGCGTCTGAATCAAGCTACACACCTGGCGTTTGAATCAAGCTACACACCTGGCGTTTGAATCAAGCTACACACCTGATGTCTGAATCAAGCTACACACCTGGTGTCTGAACCTGCTTGCCACAGTTGTACTGTAATTGATTGACATATACATTGACTAACTCCTAGAACAAGCTAGGAGAGGGTGATAATGAAAGTCTCTTCATGTAGTACATGTTACAACTATGTATGATTATGTGTATATTACTGGATATGACAATTGTAAGGCATTCTATCAATTCATGTACACCTGATACCTCTCCTCTCTTAGAGTTCATATCTTGTTTGTTACCTCCACGTTATGTTTGATTTGTGCTTTCTTAGTATTTTCTTTGCAACAATTTTTGTGTGAAATTGTTAATTTTTCAAAGTTTCAATTTCCATTGAATTTGGAAGTGACATATATTGGTCAACCTGGCAGTGGAAAACCGAATGACCAGACAAGCACTTGCAACTATATCTCAATCACAAACCAAACTTTGTTTAACTTAGATGTTATCATATATTGTAGGTACTGAGATTCTAAGCCTGGTTAAAACAGCTTTGGTTTAAACAGTATTTATTCAGAAAATGTTTTACAACATGTGTATGATAAGTTACAATTGCTAAATCAGCTTTGATACTACTATTAGGATGATATCATACATGTATTTATTTACTGAAGGTTGTAACTCTTTTCATGGGGATCTGTTTATTTACATTCGTTATGACATGAAACTTTTAATTACCAAGTTTGCTAATGTTTACAAGTACTTGTATTCACATAAAGTAAAATTCGGTCATGAGTGGGAGAATATAAGGTTATAGTTCTAATCTTCATTTGGCCTTAATTAGTGTATATTTCATTGTTATTATATCTTGTTTAAAAAGATATTTAGATAATATAACAAATGCATTCACTTCATGTGATACAAAAGAGACCTTGTCAGTCATTGGTCGGTCACAGTGGGTTGTAGTAGTCAACATTGAATTAATCTTCAGCCAGCTGGGTCTCAGTGATCACTTGGTGGTGATCATCATATAACAATTGTCAGTTACGGCCTGATGGGTCACATGGTTTTGGTTGCCAACATCCGATTGTCAGGCAGGGCCTCATACTGGTTATATGGTTGGGATTGCCAACATCAGTCAGGGCCTCATACTGGTTATATGGTTGTGATTGCTATCATCAGTCAGGGCCTCATACTTGTTACATTGTTGCCAACATCAGTCAGGACCTTGCTGGTCACATGGTTGGGATTGCCAACATCAGTCAGGGCCTCATACTGGTTACATGGTTGTGATTGTTAACTTCAGTCAGGGCCTCATACTGGTTATATGGTTGTGATTGCCAAAATCACACAGTCAGGGCCTCATACTGGTTACATGGTTGTCACTGGTTGCCAACATCAGTCAGGGCCTCATACTGGTTACATGGTTATGATTGTTAACTTCAGTCAGGGCCTCAGTGGTCACATGGTTGTGGTTGCCAACATCAAATTGTTTAACTCTCAAGTATTCAGGTTCGAGTCCCTGAGCTATAGGATATAATTATGTATGTAGTTTTAATGACCTCTGTTTTGTTATTTAAAGTTTTTGTTTGTAGTGTATTTTACATTCCTCATAAATAATTTATCAAAACTTAATGTAAACATGTTTATTTTTTTCTGACAGCCAACTTATAAGACTGTTTACCTGTATTCATCTGGTGATATTCTGTCATAAATAATCAGATTCCATGAAAGTTTGATTGGTATAACATGAGCTGAGAGAAACTTTAGATAATAATACATAGTAACGCTGGTATATGTTCTACTGGCTGGTATATGTTCTACTGCATCCTGGAGTCATAACCAAACGTTGCATTTATTCATGTTATCTGTGTTTTTCTTTTATTGTATTTGCTGATTTCATGAGAGGTTTAGAAGCTGATTAAAGTTTATTGATGTGAGAATTGTGTCTGCTATTTTTATTGTATCTGCTTCAGATCACCATTTTACAGTCTGTAGTTTTGTGTCTAGCAGTTAATAGCGGTAGGCTATCATTATAAGTCTAATGTTGTCCTTGAGCTGGTCAGAATGATTGGCATATTTTTGGTTCATTTGTGCACATTAATATTACCAACCCAGCCTGTTGTTTGTAGGCAATAATTTCATTGAATATGATACTAGCTTTAAGGAAATAAAAATATTTATACTAGCAGTTTGTCTGCTGAAGAATTCTCTGGGATGTTGTTGTATATTATAAGAGGGTACAGATCTCTCTTATCACCGGTCAGTGAGTGTGTTTGTTTTAATGTTGATACCCAAGTTCGGTCAGATCACAATCTTAATATGTAAATATATCAAACAGAACATAATAAAAATGGCAACGTCATGGGATCAATTTATAGATTTAAAGTCCTCACAATTGACGGGATGATTAATGATGGGGTTACATGGGTGTAAGTTTTCAGGCGCATGACAGTACCAAAAAGCCTGACTTCTTTATTTTCCTTATATAAATTGTTGATTTTTGAGGATATCAGGTTTTTCAGAATTTCAAACTTTCACCCATGGGGATATGTTTTTGTGGTCAATTTCTTAACCTAACACTTTTACATGAATGAAATGTTGCCATCAACAAAATGATGAATATTTTACCCTGTTTGAGCACTGCAGGAGAAGTGGAGATTCCGGAGATGGAATCAGTAGGATATTCCAGACTGTATGCCTCTGACTGTATGCTCTGACTGTATGCCTCACAGTCTTTAATTAACCCTTGCAACAAATGTAATTTCCTGGGAAATGATTTATGTTGTAGTAGTGTAATGCATTGCCTGTAACAGTACTTGTCTCACAATACAAATCATACTCTCAGCAGTCTTGCCTGTAACAGTACTTTGCTCTATATACTCAGTCTGTTAATGGTAATTAGACATAACTGTTAGGCTGGAAGGTACTGGTGGGCACTGAAATTGGTTAGCCCGAAAGTAAAGGGGATGAACAGAAATTTAATGGGCCGAAAGTTTTCCTTTTTTTTAGCTCAGCTGCCACAAATTTTACCATTGTTATCCACCCCACCACGCAATACTTTAGTAAACTCACCACACAATTATACTATTGTTAACTCACTAGACAATTCTACCATTGTTACCCCACCACACAATTATAATACTGTTACCCCACCACACAATTCTACCACTGTTACCCCACCACACAATTCTACCATTGTAACCCCACTACACACTTCTACCACTGTAAACCCCACCACACAATTCTACCATTGTTACCCCATCACACAATTCTACCATTGTTACCCACCCCACCACACAATTCTACCATTGTTACCCCACCACACAATGCTACCATTGTTACCCCACCACACAATTTTACCACTGTTACCCTACCACACAGTTATATACCATTGTATCCCACCACACAATTCTACCATTGTTACCCCACCACACAGTGATACCATTGTTACCCCACCACTCGATCCACTATTACTAAATCCATATTACCAAACAGTTTCTTTACCTGATTTATATATATATTGTGTGTAATGAACAGTTTCTTGTTTTGTTTGACTCCACCAACAGTAAATCATGCAGATAACCATACTAGTTACCAGGTGGAATTCTCAAGTACCCCTCTCGGGAGAATATTTATTTCAATGTCTTGCCTCTCTGCAGTTTCTTCTGAAAGTCAATCAATTACATCTATTACAGAGATAGGTATTTCTTTACACTTTAATTTGGTACAATTATCTTGACTTTATCGTTCACACAAATAGTATCATAGCATGTTGATGATGTATTATATGAGAGATGAAAGCCAGTTATGATATTTATAGTCTGACGCCTGATTGATACACAAGTCATAGAGAGGTACTTCATTGCTGTAGTAACTCGCCCATAATCCCACCTGACTCATCATGGTGTAACAGTTATATCTACAGGTCACCATATATCGCCTCACTAACATACTGCCACAGTATATAGAGACCAGCTCTAAACAAAAAGTTAAGTTTTCAAATCCAGTTGAACTGTTTTGCTAATCCAGTCACCCGAGCGTTGGCTTGATGCTAAATGTTCTGTCTATGTTCTGTCTATGTTCTGTCTATGCTATACCTTAATGAGCGAACTAGGTTGGCCAGGGGTCTTGGTAGTGGATTTGGAGTCTATATAAAGTTAATCAATTTAGGCAAATTTTGTTTGTTGTCTGTAACATTTAGCTTTGCCCACAATTTCCTTGGGAAAATCAGAATAATTTCGTCTCACTCTGGCATAGTGTAGTTTTAGCAATGGCCCTCCGGTCACATATATATTTAACCAACAGGACTTTGGTTAGTTCCACTCACACTGTATTGTAATGAAGTGTACTCTATAATTATATTATAGCTATTCATAGTTTATATAATTGGTATATTATAATTCTAAGATGTGATGATGTACAGTAAAACCTCGGTAATACGAGCAGCGATTATTCGAGCAACCGGCCTATTTCAAGCAAATTTCAAAGTTCCGGCAAGTTTGCTTTATAATGTACATAAACTCGAGTAAAATTATTATGAGCATCAGGTCTAACTCGAGCGCAGGTGTCGGTCCAATCAACAGTTTTCAATGATAATTAGTAACTTTATCTCAAGGTTATTATCCGACCAAAATTTCACACCTCCAAAAAAATGTCAGATTAAATTTGTTGCGGTCCGTAATTTTCACACATCGTGATAATCACATTTTTTGACAATAGCGTAACCCCCATCACTTAAATCGGTTATTTGTCTATGATAAAGGTGTCTATGGGCAAGATTGAATATTAAAAATCAATTACGAGGCGTTAATTATGAGAATTTAATGACGAGTCAACATTTGTTTTAGTGAAAGTAATTTTCACGCCGTATGTATAACTCTTACGATTCACCGAAATAAATGTTAACCTTTTCCAAGTCAGAGAAACAAACACAAAACAATGAATATTTGATCATTTAATGGTTGTAAATCAACTCAAGAAGAACATTATACATGATTACACCGGCAAAGGTAACATTTGACAAATGTCTGCAGGACTCAAAAACAATGATGATAGTCGTAGTTACAACCAAAATACAAGCACCAAACACGTACATTGTAAAACAAGTTACACTTAGTCATAACAACAATTCATCATGGAATTCTGATAATTCGAATAACTGGCTTATCTCAAGCATCGAGCTTGTCCCGATGGGTCCTCATAACGAGGTTTTACTGTATTATTGCTTTGCAGGTGTTAGGTTAGTTGGCCAAACAATGTCCAATCAGTAACTAGAAAATGTTTGAACTAACAATAGTCGAGTTTGGTATAGAGGCGGGGGACGTGTTGGACTTCTGAATGCTTGATTATTGTCCATACCTAGGTCAGATGATGACTAGGTCAGATGATGACTACAACTTTGTCCTGGCGTATTTTTGACACGTTCATGTTTGATCATCCGTGATAGGATAGGATAGTCACAGATCAAGATGTTATCACAAATAGAAAGAACATCCACTTACAGAATATGTTAAAGTGAATTTATTCGCTGGCTGATGCCTTGAAATCAGACATGACAGCCGGGCGCCGGGTTAATTGTGACCTTGCAATAAATCGGCATGTTTGGCAAGCCTTTAATTACTTTAGAAGCGTTGTAAGCAAATTCTGATACAATCAGCCAATGAAAAAGCATGTTTTACAAGATATTGACCAGTGGACAGCAATAGAACACAATCTTGTTATTGTAGGAATATTCTCATTTAATTTTGTATCAACTATCTTTGATAAGTATTTTACAGTGTGAACATACCACATGGTAATTGTGACATCATTTTAGAAAAGAACATGTGTCATCACAAACTATTTTGTTCTTTGACAGATTCTAACAAAGCCCCCTGGATTCGAAATTCGCTAACATTTTGACCTGTGGAAATATTCACTTATACCATGTTTCGCACAGGCCTTGAAAAGTCCTTGAATTTGGTTTCAACCTTGAAAAGTACTTGAATTTAGTTCTACCTTGAAAATTGCCAAAATGGTACTCTCTTTTTCACATTAGAAATTAAAGAACATAAATGTATGGGTGAGAATGTCACCGGTATGTTATCAATTAAGTGCAATGATGTATTCTTGTGTATGAAGCACACTAGAAATAGTGTATAAAATGACAGCGCATAATGGCATTTTCATACAATTTAACCTTGGTAAATGATTGGAAAATGCTGTGAAAATACCTATTCTACCTTGAAAAGTCCTTGAATTTGGGTGTGAGAATTTTGCATGAAGCATGTATAATACAGACAGCGTATAAACTAATGATCAGCTTAGCCTACTGTATCATTGATCATATTTCTCTGTATATCACAGAATCTACTTTAAATATTGTGCTATCATATTCCTACTCGACTCCCTGATGGAATTTCTAAGTTCTAATTAGTTCTATGTAAATCTATCATACAAACTGTCTATGTCTTTGAACTCAGAAACTTTAATATTTCTACAGTACATCATCATGAGGTCTTTGACCCAGAGATTATGTTGGGGAACGCAGAAGAGGTGCATAGGGAATATATCTAATCATTGTCACAGAAAACAGCCTTAATTATTGTATGATTATTTAGATGCCTTTGTTTGAGTGTAATTACTTAGATAGTGAGGCACGTATCATTATTGGTGTAAATTAAGCTTGAAATTACTGCATTGTGCAGTACTTTAATGTGACTCAGGGATAATTTGTTCTGATATGTTATCAATCATTCTTCCAAGCACTGGTGTGACAGAACTGAATAATCAGGCATATAGGGATATTTATATTCCCGGTAGTACATAGTGCCCTCCTACATGAGTCGCACACTCTTACATGCGTCATCCATTCCTACGTCATGTGTGTGTTATATGCAAAATAAAAAAGTTCACAGTTTTCAAGGGCCTCTTTCAGCAATTCACCCTTTAACATTTTAACATCCCCTGGTCATTGGGCTAACTAAGGAAACCTGCGTTTGAGTCTCCCTGGGTGAGACCTTTTCTCCTGGTTTGTGTGTAGCCAACATCGAGGTACGGCACCTAGGAATATCGAACATGTACAGACACTGCCCGTACAGGTACCAATTCACACCTTGGTCAAGTGGAGCATTGTAGGTTATTCTTGCTCTGATGAATTAGGCAGTGGTGCAGACAGGGATTGAAGCTGGGACCTCTCGATCCCCAAGCGCCTGACCTAAGTCTAGGCCACTGCTCCCCACAACTTATATTTGAATGGATATGCTAAATAAGAAGCTTCCCATCATCCCTATGTAGTCCCTTAACTAGCTTTCAACCTGACTATAGGTTTGCCGTCTGTCAACGTCTGTCTTTCTGCTATGTAACTTGGTATGTGGGTATCTAGGGGACAAGAATAGCAGAGGAATAATGCATGATCAAATGATTTTTTATTCTGACAAAAATTCTGGATCTTCTAGGTTTCAAACTGGTAGGGAATTTGAGTATTGCTTGGAATTCTTCTGTGACTTGTTTCAATCATGCTTTCGAATGAAAGAAATGATTATCAGATTGGTCTGCAGACTTCAACATTTTTTTTTGCGCACACATCCAAATGTACTTGAACAAGGATCATAGAAGTTGTGCAGGAATGTAAATTCCAAAGCTGTAAAAATGATGCTGCTATGAGTTTTGTTCTTGCTGGAGAATAAGGAGAGTCCCTTGTTTGATAACAATGGAATTTACATGTTTATTGTTTGATATTTGTACCTATGTAAATCAGTATAATGACTTATATGTGTTGTATTTTGTGTATTTTCAGTCATTGCATGCAACAGATATTAGAGAGTGTTAACTACTGTCATATGCATGGAATAGTACATCGAGATCTGAAGGTGAGTTGTTTATGCTTCGTTTACAATCAGCCATGATGCCCACAATGCCCACAATTGAGAATTATCGTGGAGCTACACAATTTATTCCATGAAGCCATGAGCTTTCTTACGCTCTCATGCAGCATACTTTGTTACTTCCTGAAGCAATTTGTTACGAAACTGACACACTTCTGTTCAAGATCTACCACGACTTTGTCACGTTCTCTCAAGTTGTATTAGGATAATTACGTTTGGTCACATTCTGTTTAGATCCTTCAGGTTATCAAGTTCTGCTAAGCTCCCCTGCGATTTATGGCTACGATATTACTAAGATTGTCACGCTTTGAGAGTTTCTGTGTTACCTCATGCATGCATGCATGTGTCCATCATATTGTTTTGCTTATACATGGTGGGAACAAAATTTATTAATGAACATGCAACATAAAACTTTGTTGGCCTAGAAAAGTTTGACCTGGAAAACCCTTAGAAACCTCAAACAAGGTCTTCAGTTCAGACAAAATTCCTTCTACTTGTTCATTCCTTTTTATTCATATTCATTATTGTTAAACTGTAGATGTCTGGATCAGATCTTGCTGAGCTGGTCTGCAGACGGCTGCATTATACATGTAGAACTCGAAAAATGCGTGGTTGAAAAAACATGGAAAGAGATAATTGTTTTGCATAGTATAAAATTCACTCTCATCGTTTGAAAAAGGTAATCAGGTCCAAAATCTTGAGAGTCTGAGTCAACTGTTAACATGGAAATATTAGCATCCTTTATTTATAATAATGGTTTGTTTGTGGTAGCCTGAAGACATTCAATACAGCCCCATTGCAGCCTTGGTCCAGTTGTAAGGTTCTGGATTTGTAACCGGCTGATCAGGGTTTGATTCTTGGTTGCGGCAGTTCATATTGTTGAATCAATTTGTTATTTGATGTCCTCCACATGTAGCTGGTTCCATGTGGAAGGGTATGTTAGTACTGGTTAGGAGTACGGTCCAGGAATACTGGTTAGCTAAAGTATTGTTTGAAGACCACGTTGGACCTTCAGAATGAAGACGGAATCAACTTCTAGATTTTGTTGTTATTTTTTACTTTCCGTCCATCAATGTTCTGTAGCGATAATTGATCAGACAAGAAAATGCTCTAGGTAATGTTTTCACACTGCAATCATCCATTGATTCACATTGGTTATTATGTGTGAAGTTATTCCCATCACATTGTGTTATTTCAGCACCTCCAAAGATACTCTTATGAATATATTAGCACATCCTTTTTCTACTTGCTGTTTTTAAGAGAGAATTTCTATTAAGTCATTAAAAGTTGAAACTTCGGTGAAATACAAGTACTTTCTATTTTAGAAGTAAAAAAAGATAGATGACTCTTTCTTGCCTTTATGTTTCACTAAGTAACCTTTGTAGCTTTTTTGTATGTTTGGAAACTGGTGTTGATGCCTTATTTGGAAAGAATTCTGCAGTAATTCTTCAGTTGTAAACATTCTCAGTAGCAAATTTCTTCAAAATCGAAAAAAAGGATGCAGGTGGCATGGTTGTTGTGTCGATTATGCTCTCGACTACAGGTTGAGAGTATGCTCTAGACTACAGGTTGAGAGATCCCTGGTGTAATTTTAGGCTGACACACTTGGTCATTTTTGAAACGCTTTTCCCACCAAAATAAAGTTGAATAGGTTTGTTACCCACAGATAGTTTTGTGTGTATAATTGTTGCTATATATCAAGTATACCTCACATCAGTTCTGTCACTTAATTCTCTCCAAGTCATAGGTCATTTGGGCAGGGATAAAACTGAATGACCACACAGTTACAACTGTAATTCACTCAGTGGAAAGCAAACATTATAGAGGATGACAATGCAGATTGATGATTTTACTACTTCAACATGTCCTGCAAGGTCATGTATATCTGATCATTTACGGAAGCAGAGGTGGTATACTGGATCAGTTGATTACTTTTATGATTGTGTGAACTCTTGGACTTACAGCATTCACAGTAGTCATTAGTTCACTAGATGACCTGAGGGAGGGCAAGTGTCTTGGTCAGGTCAAAGTCTCCAGGGTTGGGAGCTTTAACTCAAAGACTTTCATTTCATTTATCATACAAACAACCAGCATATGCCACCAGCAATTGCCTTTCTCTGCAAAGCCTCTGATAAATTGTTAGTTTCTCTCTCAAGTGTTCGAGGCTGTTTATTATTTGAGTGTCTACAGAATTGTAAAAATGACAAAAATCAATATTTGTAGTATTATGCTAGTGACAGTCAATGTTACCTCTTCACTTGTATAGTAGTAAAATCTGTGGTGTTATTTCTCCGATGAAATGATGGCATTCCCTCAGTGTTAGGAGATCAAAGAGATATATAATGGGTGTAAACTATGACACCAAAACAATAACCTTGAACCATTATAGAAAAATACAGTGATTCACTTACAGTAGTACCTATTTGTTTGTGCATAGGTAACTTATTCTTTATATACTGCTTGTAGCTCTTCTGTTTGGCAGAGTTGTTGGTTAACTGACAATGTTCATTATGACAGCTGCTATCATCGGCATGTTCGTACTATTCTCGGAGCAGATAACTAATTGTATAATATTTTGTTTAGTATGAGATGTTATAAGAATAATGTGAGGTCATAGATGGATCATTCTATTACTTATTTTATAGATGTTATAATCTCGTCTAATTAATGTGTTTTGCAGCTCATGTTCACATTTTTGTAATAGCTTACTTGTTAACAGCAATGTTATTGTAATGCATTTTGTCATAGTGTTAAACCAATCATTACAGTATGCGGTGAATATTCAGTCATGTATGTTGCTTCGAGTTGTAAGTGGGGAGATTGTTGTCGTGCTTTGGAAACTTGATTTTGTTATGTTTTGCTTAACTCAATTGAATAGATACTTGCCACTTGATTGTTAATGAACTTCATCCTTTTCTAACCTCTGTGATCCCAGGTAAATTACATTTGATCAGTCTGATTATGCATACCGGTATGTCTGTGACATCTATTTGCTATTATCAAAGGTAACCCCGCCTACTGGGAGGGGCTCTATGGTTTGTGCATCTGTCCATTTCATCTAAGTTGTAGTACTTTGATATCTCTCAGAAAATATTTCAGTTATGTGGCCTCTGTAGCTTAATGGTTAGCACGCTTGCCGTCTATTCTGGCGACCCAGGTCCAAATCCGGTAGGAGACACACATATATATGCCTGCCATATTTCAGCAGAAAGCTGACTTGCAAATAAAGGCTATGCTCCGCATTTTTTAGTTATTTTAAAAACTGAGTTGTTCCCCTTGGTTAATTACAGCATGGACACTGAGTTGTTCCCCTTGGTTAAGTACAGCATGGGCACTGAGTTGTGTCCCTTGGTTAAGTACAGCATGGACACTCAGTTGTTCCCCTTGGTTGAGTACAGCATGAACATCTGGTGATTTTCTATCAGCCATGAGTGTTCATTAGGTCAAGATTATATGGTTATCAGATTTCAAGGTATCACTTGAAAATAGACTTGATTTGAAAGCAGAACCTTGAAAAATGCTTAAAAGTGCTTCATTAGTGGTTGAAAATGGAGAAATAGCAAATTTTATGAACTGTTTAGTTTTGAAAATCTAGAATGTAACATTATAACCAGTCAGAACTGTATACTTTCCAGCATCTGTTTTCAACAGACCCATAACTGAATCTCTCGCTCTTAATCTATGTAACCAGTTAAATATCAAACTGGTTACCTTTTGACACAATATATATTGGTGCCAAAAACTTGTTTTGTGATGCGCATCGTTTGATTTTCATATAGATTTTGAAAAAGGGAGGTTTATATAGATTTTTGAAAAAGGGAGGTAACTTGGTTAAAACGTGAATCTTGTAACTAACAGTTACCTCCCTTTCTACTCAAATTTTATGGTCACATAATTTCTGGTAATGTGTATGTGTCAGAGTATATTATGTGTTAAATACAGAACAATACTGCTAATTTAATACTCCCGGTGCAGTCTAATAAGATATCTCTGCATGGTACGATCCCATGCTGCGACATTACCTAAGTTGTACTGGTATATCTCCATTGCTTGACGCTCAGCATAGTCAGTTCCAGGTGTGACTGCTCAGTTTGTCTGGTGTCAGGATACTGTGACAGTGTAGTCTCCGTAGGACTGAAATACTGTTGACCAGATGGACTTAAAAATAATATTTAAAAAAGGATATATTTGTTTATTTTTCAGCCTGAGAATTTGTTATTAGCAAGTAAAGCAAAGGGTGCCGCTGTTAAACTAGCAGATTTTGGTCTTGCCATTGAGGTACAAGGGGACCAACAAGCATGGTTTGGTAAGTTAATATTCTTTATTTAATAAATTAGAGATGGAAACGAGTTCTAAATTCTTCCGATCTTGATCAGAAGAAAAATGTTGAAAAATACTGACAAAAACAAAACAGTGTAAAAGTGTAAAATCAATAGAGCTTTATTCAATATCAGTAGAAAAAATTATAACAAATGCACAACTAAGGGAGAATACTCAAATAAATAATAGGCTAATTGGTACTTAATTGTCTGATTTGTTATTCCCAACAAAACAAAGTTTCAGGTGGGGGAGAGGTATTGGAGTGCCGATCGATTGAGGTGTTGGTTTCCAGACAAAACTCCTGAATATATTTACAGATTAAAATATATTTTTGTACACAGTTGCAAACATGCTTCAGTTTCTCAGTATTTGAGCCAAGTGAAAAAGTGAAGTGATTTATACCTGTGTGTAATACACATCAAACTGTGGGGCAAGTGTGTGCCGACCAGTATAATGTTATGTTGTACTATTGATTTGTATATTATATAGAATATTGCTTGTGATTTCAGGATTTGCTGGTACACCTGGGTATCTATCACCAGAAGTTTTACGCAAAGATCCTTACGGGAAGCCTGTAGATGTATGGGCTTGTGGTGAGTCAGATCTTAACTATGCTATCCTTTTTGTGTTCATCAAAACTTCATGCATGCTACTTATAGCAAGTTTGGTTATCACACAAGCTTGAGCGCAGGGTTGTCAACTATGTAGTCTAGGTTGATTTCATAGACTTGAGCAAAACTTTTGCCAATGGTTTTCCCATTTAGCTACAGCCCATGTCCTCCTGGCCTGGTTTTTGTTGGCAAGTAGTCAGGTGCTTGCAAGATCTAGGTACAACTGGATGATTGTTAATTTAAAGATAACACTCTTCTTTGAATAACTGGAAAAGATTATAGCTAAGCTTATAATATTAAGTGGGATACTTTACATTATTTTCAGTGATTATCTACCTTAGAGCTTGGATGGAGAATGGGAAAAAATGGGTTTCAGCGCATAGTGTTTCATAAATCTCTGAAAGTTGTGTTTCCATTTGGGCATAAACATTTACAGTTTATCATCAATAAATAGACACTATCATCAATAAATAGACACTATCATCAATAAATAGACACTATCATCAATAAATAGACACTGTTGGCACTTGTAGTGGGATTTGAACCCATACTGTACAGAGCCATTGCCTAGCAATGCATAATATGAAACCATTATACAACTCGGCTATGACTACAATGCCAAAAAAGGTTGCACAAATTACCGGTACAATAACCACACCAGTAATGGGTTAATATGTGGATAACACTGATTTCGCTTGAACCAAGTTCATTTCATGTCTTTGTTGATATAAATTATTGTATTTAGGTAATCTCCCCTTGTATTTTCAGGTGTGATATTGTACATTCTACTAGTGGGTTATCCTCCATTCTGGGATGAAGATCAGCACAGACTGTATGCTCAGATTAAAGTAGGAGCTTATGACGTAAGTATAGTCCCATATGGTAAGAACTTCCATTTCCTAAGTCAGGTCGCTGTCCATTGTCCTCTATTAGCAGTTATACTGAGGGCATTTACTTAGTCTAGACTTATACAATAATAAAGGAGTATAGTGGAACGCAGGACAAGACAACGGGTATTAGTCTAGACATGTAAAACTTTTTATGAACGTATTTAAGACTAAGCAAGGATTGATTTATCTTTGTATGATCACTGTAAGTGTTATGTGGTTGCATCAGGTCATACACTTCCATGAAAAATTAACTGCAATTTCAATTTTCTTCCATATAAGGAGAAGCTACTGGTTCCTTGAGGAAAGATAAGTTAATACTGGTTAGGATGCAGTCCAGGAAAACTGGTTAGGTGAATCAGCTGGAGTATATGTGACAGAAAAAGTGTTGGGAAACCGTGTTAAACCTGAAAACCAAACAATGCTGGTATGGGGGAGGTATACCTGTTTCACAAGAATCTCAATAACAACTTGTATGTTGAAATATGTTCTACAGAATGGAATATTCAAGAACAACTCATGCATTTAATTGTAATAAATATATCTTTTATAGAAAAAAAATGTTCAATTCCTGTTTGAACAGTACAACCTCTCTAGAGCAACACCTTTTAAGAAACACAAGGTTTGATTGTTGTACAGAGGTTGTCGCTGTAGAAAGGTAAAAATAGTAGCAAATGGGTACTACTGGAATGAAATGATGATGTTACTAAATTAAGGTTGTTGTTCAAAGAAGGACTGCTCTGGAGAGGTTATACTGTGTTTATTAACGGAATAATCGGGAAATCTGAACTTAAAGAAGGAACTTTTCTGCAGAAAATAGAAGTTATTTGAAGAATAAATTACCAAATATTGACTGAGTTATGGCCATTTGCTGAATTTTGACAATAGAACAATGTTTGAAACTGAGTTTTAGTGTAGGGGTGTGTGCTAATGGCACTCGAAACAGACCTGCGTCAAATTTTGAGGATTGGGCATTATGCCTCAGAAGGACCCCTGTTATTATATACAGTATCTTAGTAAGCTTCTGCCTCTATGTTAGTTGAATATATCACTGTATATCTTCTAGTGCATTACAATGTATATAATTATATGTGTTGTCTACTGATGCATTATAGTGTATATGTGTGTTATATATAACAGTACCCGTCACCCGAGTGGGACACAGTCACACCAGAAGCTAAGAACCTCATCAACAGTATGTTAGCCGTCAACCCCTCGAAACGAATCACAGCGCAGGAAGCGCTCAAACATCCTTGGATCTGTGTAAGTCCTCCCAGCATGCATTGTTTTATAAACCCCGCCCCCCAGAATCCTTTTTTCTCTTATCGAACTGCGTATTTTAGCATTGGGAATTATATATGTACATATCGCCATTTATTCAGCTTTCATTTATATTGAATAATGCTGACAATGTACACCTCTAATGTGAATGAAATATTAATATTATACATTTTATGTTTTATGATAACGAAACTTGAGATTTGAAATCAAAGATGCCAACAAAACTTTGTTATTTGAGCCAAATGTCTGACTTCGATGCATTACGAGACATTTTCTAGCAGGTATATTATTTGTAACATCATTTTTAGAATCTATGACATCGACTTTTACTGAGGTGGTGTACATTTTCATAAGTAATCTGCTAACCGTCCCTAGATATCCAGTTTTCTGACTTAAGTACGAAAAATACTATGGAGCTATTTTTACCTTCCATTAAGGTATTTTCTTTTTATATTGTCGTTACTTTTTTACTAGAACGTGAAGCTATTGTAAAATATATGTATGTATGGACTCCATCGAATTTAAGTCGTAATAGGAATTCTTTACTGCAGCATTTTAATGTCTCGTAGCTTAGAATGTAATCGAGTAATGTTTATTTTTGAAGACTATAAGATGATACTCTGTACTGTGTTGTCTAACGTATTACTCTTGTCTTACTGTGCCTGTGTTGTTGGTTTGCCTGCTTTATTTTTAAAATTTTGGGGACATTTTGAAGGCTATATAATACAGACTCATAATTTATATCTTTACCCCCCTCCCTTACCTACCTGATATATTCTCCCTTTTTGTCTCCCAGTTTAGACATTGCATTATTATGCACATACGGTTTTGCAAAATTGAGCATTTTATGATACCCCACCTCCCTGTCATTGCAAGAAATTTGGTTTTCAACCAATTTTAGCATGTCTGGTTTGACTCACTGGTACGAGTGCTGTGTGGCTAAAGAATAGGAATGCTAAGGGTTCAATCATATCATACGGGGGTCAAGGTCGTTTATGGGGGGAGGGGTCAAAGTCACATGATTGTGGTAGCCAAGGTCACATGATTGTGAAAGTTAAACTTTTGCCGGCAGTTTAACTCCATGCACTTGCTTTTAGTACTTTCCCCCCTTTTATTCTTGTCTACATGTTCAGCACAACCAACTGTATAATATGTGACGACTTGGTCGTAACTTGGTCGTAACTTTGCATATTTTGTAATAACTCATCATTGGCCAAAGTTACTTGTAAATGTACTTCAAAACCAGTTATTTAAGCTTAAGCATCATTCTGACTAGGTACCATTCTTTATCCCTGCTTGAAGCAGTTGCATTCTATGTCCCTGCCCCGGTGGAGGCAAATATTTATTTATCACATTGTCCTTCTATATGTTTATACATTTTGATATTCTTATTAACAGTATATTTGAAACAATTCATTTTAAGCAATACATAGTTTATTTCAATGAAACTTTGCACAAAGGTTTGTAATTCTATGGTTTAAGTCTGAAACAAGCAAATTTCATTCCGTGGGCATTCACAATATTACTAAACTGAAAGTACTTATATTTCCTGTTTCAAATTGAGTCAGGCATTGCCCATATTATTGACCTATATGTAGTTTGTTTGGATGTGACGTCCAGCTTGATACGCTGGAAACTTAATGATGTCATAGTGAACACTGTTGCATGAATGACATTATTGCACAAATTTGCACATGAGTCAGTTTTGAATAAAAACTGCCCCCCTACCCACTGCAGAAGCAGGTCCTGTATGCATTATGTGGATTATTGTTTGTGTCACATGTATGTGTTTAAATGACCAAATAACTTTGCGATGTGCTGATTTTATAAATAACTTTGTGAGGTGGTGATTTTATAGTAGGTATATTTTTCGTACTGAAACAATCTAGGGTACGATAAATGACCTATTACTACTGATTAAATACTGCTACTATGCGGGTCAAATGCTTAACAATGTTGGTATGATATTCTATGACTTGGATAAACATATATGCTTACGGATATAATACTAAGTGTTCACTTTGCAGAGTTATTTGTTGTCATACATTTTTCTCCGACCTAAACTCTTATACTCTACTCCTTATTTTACTGAAGGATTGGGACACTTTGGTACGTAGGTAGGTGAACTACCCCATATAAACTCATTAGATTGTGTCAAGGTCATGATCCTGTTGCATAGCAATTTGAATGGTTTCCTTGGCAACCTGTTGTTATGCCAACAGTAACCAGTATCTTTTTGTTGCCTTTCCCATTATGTTTGAAACTTTTTATCAATATCGGATGAATTATTTTCACGCAATTTTCTCTGAAATTTTTTTTGGAACTTGATTGGTTTAGAATGTAATTTACAACTAGAATTTTAGTTAAATTGCACAAAAAATCCAATCTTCTGTAAGGAAGAGATTTTTTTGATATTGAAGAATTTCAAACATAGCTACAGCCTGATGCTGAGTTTTGCCGGTCAATATTTTTGGAACTGTGGCATAAGTGAAATAGTGCACATTGTTGTTGATCAGCATGTATAAATTTGTGATTCCGCTTCAATTTATACGAAATTTCAGAGAATTTGCTCGCCTTTGCTTCATTATGTTGCTACTTATTTCTGATGAGAATCTTAGTATGACTGCCTTGGATTGTTTGCATATGAATGACAATATCTCCTACATATATGTAGATTTTGTTTGTATTAGCTAGTGTTTCGTTGGTTTCATGTATACGCTGAGTCATTTTAAGTTAATTTAAAAATAAAAAGGTAAATCAAGTCAGTAAACAAGCTTAAATTTGTTTGCATATTTTTTGGCTTAGAGGTTTTATTATTAAAATTTATTTCTTAGGGACTTATGATTATAAGCAATAAGGTTGAGCCGTGTATTTTGTTGCAAATTTGAATGCCTGTTGTTATGGTAGATGATAAGGTTGCTAGTGGTGATTAGATATGCTCATATTACATATATATAGACTATTACTACATAACAGTCATTTTTCTCATCGTTAACCACATTTTTAACCATATTAAGACGCTTTCAGTGGCCAAGATTTGTAACAACTTATTGTGTATGGTGTAGCTATTGTGACTTACCCCCCACAAATCATACAATGCTTCTACCTTGTCTGGCATTCACATCAACATTGACCAGACGCCAGTGTACAGAATGCTCCGCCCATTTGTTCGAGTGAGGATTTTTCTAAGGTTATCTTCCTGGTACCGAATCCATTGAAAAAAAACTATGTCTGATATTTCTAGTGTCTTTAAAATCATAAATAAATCCTTTCATTGGTTAACTCAATTCTCAATTTACACTATAAGTATTTATCTAGCATCTGGTCAATTGATAATCTTGAATGTAAGCATTTGGATGGCTGTATTATAACATTTCTAATGTTCTTTCCAGCTACATATGAGTGATACATGGCCAATTGATACCAAGCACTTATATTTGCTATATCAGCAACTCTGAAAATGAGCACCTAGCATATTAAGCAAAGAATATCATTTGCCAATCAAAGTTTCCAGAATTTAGATTGAATATTTTGTTGTTGGCATTTTATTGTAATGAACAGACAGTTATCTACTTACACAAGTATGCCATACACAACAGAGGTGTTTAAATCAGTATGTTGTTGTTTTTAAAATCTGAAATTCATGTTACCATTTTTTTGCTATAACCATTCACCATTTTTTTTCATGAGTTCATTAAGCTTATATTTTTCTCCTAAGTTATTCACTGGCTGTAAACTCTCTTTAAAGTCCCTGTTACATGTGTGTATCCGTGTCATATCACTGTGAACTAGCTTAGTACTCAACTGTGACAATATTGTACATTTACTTTAAGTACCAAACATTTTATCTTCAAATTTTCTTTTTTTTTTGTAAATTTCTCAGCACTTTTATTATCTAAACCAAAATTTTATAATCTCTAAATCAAAATGTTATAATCTCTAAACAAAGCAATTGGGAAATTTGAAATTTAATTATGATTAATTTGTTTATATAATTTAATGTACCTTTGACTGCATGACTGTGTTCTCTGGACTTATACTTGATTCTACATATTTTTGTCGTCTATTTGGGATAACTTCAATGCTACACGTCATGTATATATCTTGACTGTTTTAAATAGTACACCAATGTAACTGCTTTCAGTTTTTTAACCACTTCCTCTGTATATAACATACCGGTACATTATATATTTTGTCCTTCAACATTTTACGGTCACTGAAACCTGTTTAGAATGCCTGATCATTGTTTAGATAATGTTAAAATACCCTGCTTTAAACATTGTACAATTAACAGTTAACCTTACAAAATATGTCATTGTGCATGCAGTTCTCTCCCTTGACTGTGGTGTTACGATGGCTTACTCCTCAATATCAAGTCAGAGTTACCTCCCTTTGGCCAGATTTAAAAAAAAATGAGATTTTAGCTCAGTACGAATTTATATATGAATATATATATACCAGTCAAGTCTGGTTCAAAACATATTTCATTTGTTTAATTCTATTTTACCTCTTGTAGTGTTTTATTTGTTAGAGAGTTGTGACCAGTTAAATTCTAGATGTTAGAACCCCCTATCTGAAATATAATTGGTTTATTTTAATGAGTTTATATGGGTACCTGATATTTTGAAAAACAATCTTCTCATCCTTATCACTATTTAATCCTTTGCCCAATTATACTGAAAGCAATATGTTGGAAATAATAACTGAGTTCTCCGTTTGTTGTTACTTTGTATGCCATGGTGACGGATTTTCAGTTTAACTTGTTTTAAAACTTAATCTTTACCTCAGTTATGATTTTAAACATGTCCATACATTGTCCACATGTAGTGGAACATGTCAAGTGCCGGGGTTGACTTCAGTTTGGCACTTGTTCATACTCTAGTAACATTAATTGTTCAGTTTGACACATGTTGCTGTTTGAAAAGCTCACTTCATACTATTAGTGTACTCTAGATACTTGTAACATGACTAGTGTCATTTTCATGAGCACATTGAGTGATTTAGAAACCTTTAATTACTGAGTCAAGGCGATTCCTTCAATAATGTTAACTTCCATTAATACCGGTATTATCTTACTGGCCGCTGGCTGGAAAAATTATTATTAAAAAGCATAAAACCCAATAAAAAATCATATATCCAGTATTGATATTATTGTAGTATTTAAAACAACTCTTTAATTTTAAGGGAAATGGGTTTTGATTGAAACGATTGACAATGTCATCATTCCAAAACAGTTCCTTGCTAGAATATTGCATGCATTTTGTATTTATTATGATATTGCTAAGATCTCATCAAATCTAGTCAGCTTAGTTGGTATACAATTTGGGAGCTTACCTGACTCAACACAGTTGGTCGAACACTAGGCTGTCCCATGAGTCATCTAGATTTCATTATATGATGGAGCTGGGTTATTGTTCATCTATGACATTAGCCATGGTCATATCCTCCACATGTGCAGAAATTAACAGTTGCCTGCCTGGTATAAGAGCAAGTGTGTACAGTAAAGAGAATTTGGCTTGATCCTGACCTTTATGCATGAATATATTGCAAGGTTCTTGCTTTGAAAACATCAATTTCCACAAGCAAATCATGCAATATCGAACTGCTACATAATACTCCTCGCTTATGAAAACATACAACCGGGGGGGGGTTATAAATGACATGATATCAGCTGTTGAATAATGCTAATAGAAGGTCGAGGATCGGGTCAATGTCTCTGTCAATTCTTATTGATAACTTATTCCAGGAAAACTGGTTAGACAAACTTGTTGCGGTATATGCATACACTTTGACAAATGGTGTACATCATAATTATATCAAGTAGCTAATGGATACCCCAATGTCATTAGGTATATCTCTATAATTACTTTACTCTATTATAGGACTGGCTTTTCGACAGCAACATGTTTGTTAAACTATACGATGTTTGAAAACTTTGACCCTGTGTGATCTCTAATTCCCAAGCACCATGCACATTCATTTAACGTTGAATAAAATACCTACAAAATATTATAAAATCAAGTATTAGATGTTATTCATTATAAACTTTTTCATGATATATGACTTCATATGAGGACGTTACAGCTAATTGGTGTTAATTTGTTAGAAAATGAAGTAGGATTATCATTATGCACATTTATATATTATGTAGATATATTTTATGTGTGAACAGTTTGAAAAGGAGATTGTTAACAATATGAAATGTATTTAAACTGTTCCATAAAGGCATGCATATTTTGAGGCTTCCTGTGTGTATTTTAGGTATATAATTTGTCCCCTAAAATTTCCAAACAAAGCCACCTTTAAACCTGCAGGATTCAGACGCAGGGTCAATTATTTTTCTTTAATTTGTATGTCCAGGTATTTCGACAACAAAATGGTGTAATCCAGTACAAAATTATCCATATATGCATTTAGATTCATCGCCTGTCTGGTCGAACCACTAATGAAACTCTTGGTATGTTTTCAGCTCGTAGGTCTGCAATGGCTTCTATAAAAAAAATTGTTCAAACTAATTAAAGGCTCGCTAGTATGCACAGGTAGTTGCAGATACATTTCACATGTTTAATATTTACTTTCAACACAAAAAAGCCTCAAAATATACCTAGTTACATCACCCATTTCTTCATGGTATCTTGTCATTCTAGTTAAACCTCTCAGTCAGCTATATGGAAAGTTAGGCATTGATATATTTGGTTTATGGAAAGTCAGCATTCTTATATGTACAGTTAGGCATTGTGATATATTTTGTTAGTGCATGGAAAGGTAACAAAAAATGTCTCCTTGATAATGTTTACTGATGTTGTCCTAACAACTATATTATATGACATGTGTAGCATATTGCTAAAAGGTCTGGAGTTAAGGAATTACTGCTTGTGTTGATTAGGATACGTTGCCAGGATGCCAGTTAGCCAGTTTGCCAGTTTGCTAGCCTATATACATGTATCCTCCATCATTTAACCCGACCCAGCATTACCATATAGGGGTATTAGTTATATTCAATGAAAATAATGTAGGAATGCAATAACTATTTAAGTGGTAAATTACAGTAAGTTAAACTGCTGCTTATATATGTTAGTACAATATCAAAGTACGATTGTGCTTAACTCATTACGAAAACTTTGTAATTGGTTAGATAAGTGTTACGTATTCTTAAATGGGTTGAACTTGCCACAGTGTCTTACACTGTAGTTATGGACGGGGAAATTGAACATTGCCACAGTGTCTGTTACGCTGTTGTTATGGACAGGTAATTGAACATTGCCACAGTGTCTGTTACACTGTTGTTATGGACGGGGAAATTGAACATTGCCACAGTGTCTGTTACGCTGTTGTTATGGACGGACAGTGTCTGTAATGTAACGCTGTGGTTGTTATGGACGGACAGTGTCTGTAACGCTGTGGTTGTTATTGACAGACAGTGTCTGTTACGCTGTGGTTATGGACGGGGAAATTGAACATGCCACAGTGTCTGTTACGCTGTTGTTATGGACGGACAGTGTCTATAACGCTGTGGTTGTTATGGACGGACAGTGTCTGTAACGCTGTGGTTGTTATGGACGGACAGTGTCTGTAACGCTGTGGTTGTTATGGACGGACAGTGTCTGTAACGCTGTGGTTGTTATGGACGGACAGTGTCTGTAACGCTGTGGTTGTTATGGACAGACAGTGTCTGTTACGCTGTGGTTATGGACGGGGAAATTGAACATGCCACAGTGTCTGTTACGCTGTTGTTATGGACGGACAGTGTCTGTAACGCTGTGGTTGTTATGGACGGACAGTGTCTGTAACGCTGTGGTTGTTATGGACGGACAGTGTCTGTAACGCTGTGGTTGTTATGGACGGACAGTGTCTGTAACGCTGTGGTTGTTATGGACGGACAGTGTCTGTAACGCTGTGGTTGTTATGGACGGACAGTGTCTGTTACGCTGTGGTTATGGACAGACAGTGTCTGTTACGCTGTTGTTATGGACGGGGAAATGGAACTCGCCACAGTGTCTGTTACGCTGTAGTTATGGACTGGGAAATAGAACTTGCCATAGTGTCTGTTACGCTGTGGTTATGGACGGGGAAATGGAACTTGGCACAGTGTCTGTTACGCTGTGGTTATGGACGGGGAAATGGAACTTGGCACAGTGTCTGTTACGCTGTGGTTATGGACGGGGAAATGGAACTTGGCACAGTCTCTGTTACGTTGTGGTTATGGACAGGGGAATAGAACTTGGCACAGTGTCTGTTCGCTGTGGTTATGACGGACAGTGTCTGTTACGCTGTGGTTATGGACGGACAGTGTCTGTTACGCTGTGGTTATGGACAGGGAAATGGAACTTGCCACAATGTCTGTTATGCTGTGGTTATGGACGGTGGAATTAAACTTGCCACTTCATTGGTTACACTGTGGTTATGGACGGTGGAATAAAACTTGCCACTTCATTGGTTACACTGTGGTTATGGACGGTGGAATAAAACTTGCCACTTCATTGGTTACACTGTGGTTATGGATGGGATGAAACTTGCTTTGGCGGTTTAATTGTGCAATTATATTTAGGGAAAATGTTTCTGCAGCATGGATATAGGCCCGTAATATTCAGAATTAATATCTGGTGCATTGTGCAACTATCCTCCACTTATACCAGTTGGCACTATGATTATGGCTTTTACACTTCAATGCACACAAAGTTTAGTATTATCTGATTCAATTGGCTTGGGGAATTCATATTTCATTGATGTTATTGTTTGCACATGGTGAAGAAATATTGGTTTAATATCCATACATTTTAAGTTATTGTACAGTAATTAGATCTGTAGCCCACTTTGTTTCAACTCTGGCATACCTTCTTGAAGAGATAGCCATTATTTCATGAACTTCCTTATAAGCCTACTAACTTAAGTGGTATGATTTAGTTGCTAGTGTAAGTTGAGTTGGCCTTGAATTTACTTCACGGTGAGACCAGGGTCTGGCAGCAGTAATGTTAGGTAAAGTTTAGAGTCTATTATGCATGGTGTTCCGGAATGGGTGAAATCATATACAGAGTGATCATTTATTATTGTCATAATCAAATTGGACATGCCATTAATGTGTATCGAATCTTTTTGTTTTCAGATTTTTTGTTGAAGAACATAATTTGAAGTTGTTTTGTCATGATAATTATTTTTTGTCATAAATCCTCTATGCTCATTTAGATTATTTCTTGGTTATTTTTCATTTTGGATTTTTTTTTCATTTGTGCTACAAGGCTTGGTTTGAATTTTAAGGGATTTTGTAGATTGAGTTAAATTTCAGAATTTCAACTTGACAACCAGGATTTGCAGGGAAGAAGTTGATATAATTATAAGTTCTTTCGAATCTGATACATTTAAATAAATAACAAGTATTTTTGTTAGATTCAAAATTATGTAAATGATAAAATTATGATAAAACAGATAAAAAATATTTACAAGTAAATGTAAATAAATTTTGAATTAATTTTTTTATCATAATTAGCTAGTAAATGAGGCATTTCAGGCATTCAGTTAACAGTACTGAAAAAATGTTCCTTTTCTTGTCTTGGTAAAGTCATTGCATGCATTTCAAAATCTGTCAACTGACTTTTCTTGAATCTTATTTTCCTATCTGTTTGTAATGCGTCTATCTGCATCAACTGTTTTATGTTGTGCGCAGTATGCTTAAATGTGCGTAAGTCAACCTCACACTCACAAAATCTTGTTAAATCTGAAGCCAAAATTTAAATATTGATTTTAATATAACTTAATAACTTGATAAATGTCCAAAGTACTTTTAAATCAATTATTATTCATGGCAGATCAATTTTAGTTAATTTAAATGACCTTGATCACAATGTGAAATCCCTACACTTCCAGAACAATATTCCTTCCCATGTTATAAAACCGTAAATTAACGCACACACCATATTACCATTTTGCTATAATCCATTAATTTTAAGTAACCCACAAAATCAGCACAATATGTTTGTTAAGCAATGTTGCTTCCATTTATTTAAATCCATGAATTAAGGAACCCATATTATCATTTTACTATAATCAATTAAATTTAAGTAACTCTTACACATGAAAATATTGAAACTCCCCAATATTTATCAAGCAATGTAGCTTCCATTTATTTTAATCCATTAATTAACACACCAGTATAATTCCTATTTTACTATAATCCATTAAATTTAATAACTCAGGAAAATTTATAATTTTACTGCAAGTCAAGGTATCAACAATTCCATTAAGGTAGGTTGTTGCTGTTCATATAAATATTCCGTATGCAGTTCTTATTAAACATTGTCACACATTGAAGTAAATATGATGATTCATAAATTAATCATTTTCTATAGATCTATATTGATTAGCATTATTACTTACTGACTTTAAGTCTCTGTTTATCATTTTAAAGTTTATATCTGTTGAGACAAGTTGTGTTTATACTTCAAGATGAAGTCAATTAAGGAGTATGGATAGACGATTGGATTGATTGACCCAAATTGAAACGGGTCATTTTGTCGTGGTTTTGTGCGTCTGAATATATATACATTGTAGTATATTCCCATTTACACAAGACACCGTTCTATACAAATACGAGGAAGAATTTTGGAGTAGTGTACACTGACTGATCAGTGTTTTGAAAAATTAGTACAAGAGGTATATTTGTATGTTCGGCGACTGTTTACATTTTTTGGCTTGAGTGCTCTTATATATACAAATTCAAATAGAACTCCTGCATTGACAAGAGTTGCGATGAGGATATACTTACTATACCAGTGAAAATATGAAAAATCTAGTGTGACATTTTTTGTAAGGAATAACTTAAATTGTGTTGAAAAGTATAGCGAATAAATTTAATTAAGATTTTTTTAAATCGGGTGATATTGTTGTGGTGTATATTCGTGTGGGGATGAGACGAGATGTGCTGTGTGGATAATTACTATGCGTAGGACTGTGTGGCTTTATGGGAACTATTGTAATTATCCCAGTAAGTATGGATAGGTGTTGACTGGTTGGGCTATCAGTTGTCAGTTTTTGTGCCAAGTTAAGACGTAAGGATTAAGTATAGAAGAAGAACTAAATATATAACATTGACAAATATCAAAATTCATCTAAATTTTATGAATCATATGATTACTGTTCTTCATTTACTATAACAAAACCCGCTTCAATTAATTGACATAAATTATATGTATCTGACTATTGTATCAGCAAATGACTGCCTTAAATGCCTAGAGGTAGTGTCCAGCTCAAGTGCAAGAGGTCTGGGGTTGGATCCTAGGTTGTCACACAACAAAGTCATTAAAATGGTACTTGTTATCTCTCTCTTGCTTGATGCTCAGCATTTTTGGTTCATGAGATAAATGCTGGTTTGCCCAGTGTTAGGATAATGTGACTGAGCAATATCTATATAACTGACAAAATGTTCACCAGTGGGACTTAAAACAATATTTTAAAAAGGTTTATGAGCCTGGTCAGTTGTAGGAGGGTATACATAAATTGCTTTTGTTAATTGGACATGTTCGCTTTATGTGCTGTATAAAGATCGAACTTGTACATTCTTTGTGGTTT
Organism: Spisula solida; assembly: GCA_947247005.1. Classification (NCBI taxonomy): domain Eukaryota; kingdom Metazoa; phylum Mollusca; class Bivalvia; order Venerida; family Mactridae; genus Spisula; species Spisula solida. The sequence goes on along the minus strand of OX365944.1, from coordinate 47,983,087 downwards.
ATGCCTGCGTTTTAAATGTCAAAATTTAATATTTCTGTATTTGTAATACAATTTGTGTCGTAACTTAAGTACCTTGAGCGTATTCACAAAAGTACTCTTAGGTTAAAAATATTCATCCCCAGGTAGCTGAAAATTCCAATAACGGCCAATTAAATTTCATTGATAAAAAAAGTTATTGAAATTCTATTGAAATTTGAAATGTATGGTATATATATTGCTTTATGGTTTCGTAAAGAGTGTACATGAGAAGTAACTCTGTGAATTTTCTATGCTAATATACCTGAATGTTGGAGGAATAATGGACTTATAATTTACATTTACAACACTACTATAATTTCCAACTTTTAGTATGAATTATTTATTTACAACAAGTATAATGATTGTTATTGATTAAGCCAAGGCTTTACAATTTTCCTAAGGGGTGTATTCTTATTACAAAGTGGCTTCTTTCGTCAAGTCTTGTATGATAATGTAAGTTCAACCCCCTGTCCTATATCTTTATATTACACAAGAAAGTCCTATTGAAATTCCGATCACTCTATATTCCTAAAATAGATGTATTCATTTATTCAGTATATAAATTATAAGTAAATATTTGTGTAAGCCGTCTAAATTTAGTATTTCTTTCAATTCAGACCCTTGTAATGTAATGCTATATATTTGTTTAAAAAGTACAGTGCTATATATATAATGAAGACTATAAATTATATTAGTTTCACAAACCTTCAGATATATATATATATATATTCTGTATATAAAATCTATATATATATCTACATTGTTTGATCATAGCTGAATTGTTACAATTATGAAAGGCCAATTGGTATCTAAACACTATAAATATGGTTGGAAAAAAATAGTCTTAACACTATTTTGTCAAGACCCCCTCTATGACTAAAATTGTTTTGAATAACATAATCTCAGTTAATGAAGTGTGATTATATATATTGTTATCGAGCAGCAACTTTACACCAGTCACTTAATCTTTTGTTTCAATGTCATGTTTGTTCCTATCAAACTGATACTGCAAATTGTTAACAGGAACTGAGGCATAGAATAACCAGAAAAAAGACAAAATTACACGACCCTGCTTATAATAAAGAAATATAAAAAAATAACCCAGTTCTATGTATCTATGTCATCTTAGGTCACATAGATCATGAATGTTGCTGTCTATAAATAATGACAGTTAAAACAGTTAAAAAAATCAGAATCTTTGAGCAGTTTTGTTAAAAACGAAAACTAAGTAATGTTTATTGTAGTCCTTGATTTGATTTAAGTGTACTATCAATTCATAATGAGTTGAGAAGGCTGTTTAACATAATACTTATTTAATTGACAATGTAAAACAGGTTTTCAGTCACTGAACATCTCAAAGGTTGTCAACTGATCACAAACTTCTGTAATTCAATTAAACGGCATAATTGATTTGGCATCTTGATACTTGCCTTGCAGTTTCACAGAAAAAACATGTATAATGAATAAATATAATAACATAATTAGCAAGTATGTAAGTAAATAAATGACATAAGAACATGACATGCATATCTCAAATAATGTACTGGTAAATGAACAAAAAAACAAAACGTACAGCCCTGAATTGGCGTATAGTTAGTTTTTGAAGTGGCATACTCAAATAAGCAATATGTTATTTAAATAAAAATGGATACTTTTCGTTAAAAACATACCAGTTGTATATATTAATTGATATGAAACCCAAATTTAATGTATAAATAATGATATAACCATGTGTGAATAAACTGTTTGTATATTGAAAGCTTCTTCCCTGCTATTCCCTTGTCAATATGTGAGGGCACTGTTGTGGTCAAGATATTTTTCATATGAATGCATTGTTTCCATAGCAACATATATTATATAATATTTTTTTATTCCTCAGCACACTTATAAAACATTTTACATTTTCTATGCAATTTTCTTGATACACTCAAATTAATTATACAAATCAATTGAATTGACTTATATTTCATTTTAAATGGTTTCATGTTTACCTATAATGTTTCAACCTGTTTAAACATCTAAAATGTCATGTTTTAGCTAACAGTTTGTCTTTCAGTCATTAATTCACGTTTTGTATGTACTTATCACTGTTTCATTCTTGTTAAATCGTATTATAATATGTATTCATTCATTGTAGAAAAATAATCAATTGAGAATTACTCGAAAGTTAGAATATATGCAATATATCGTAGATCATAATTATTTAACTCATTTCATTAAACAATAGATACTGGTTGTTATAATGCTATATTACCCGGGTATGTTTTACGTTGTGTATTTACATGATACCGTTTCTCGTTTCAGCAACGTGAGCGTGTTGCTGCAGCTGTACATAGGCAGGAGACTGTGGATTGCTTGAAGAAATTCAATGCCCGTAGAAAACTTAAGGTAAGAAACCCAGACATGTGTTTGTCAGGTAAGAACTCTGTGACCTGTTGACAGGTAAGAACTCTGAACTGTTGATAGGTAAAAAAGCCAGACCTGTTGATAGGTATAAAGCCAGACCCATTGACAGGTAACACGCTGGAAATGTTGACAGATAATAAGCTTGGTCCATTGACTGGAAGAAATCAGACCAGTTGATAGGTAAAAAGCCACACCAGTTGACAGGTAAGTAGCCAGATCCATTAACAAAAAGCCAAACTGGTTGACAGGTAAGAAGCCAGACTGGTTGACAGGTAAGAAACCAGACTGGTTGACAGGTAAGAAACCAGATCTTTTGGTCAGGTTAAGGTGTTCTTGTTGATGGAAGGTCAGAAATCACCAATGAGTTGGGACATGCTGGGTAAGATGATGTCTTCGTAGAAGTGGATGAAAGACTTGTACACAAGAAGTTCATGTTAGTTTCATGTGAACAGACATGTACACAGAAATTTGTCAAGATCCAATGAAGGTAAGTCAATTAGAAGTTAAGCAATATGTTTTGCTTGAGATAATCAATGTAATGATTATGATGTTGTGGTAATTCTTTCTATGACTGATATTGGAGTGTATTGACAAGTTAGGGCTTCATATTTGATCAGGTTTTCTTAGGTGTTTTACCAACAAGACCTTCTAGCTATCAGCTAGTCTGATTGAATTTTAATTGTTTCCTTACATGTTGTGGATCTGTGACTATAGGTCTCTACTCATCAAATAACAGTAACTCATTTGAATAGTTTGTATTGGAGTAATGTAGTTGCTTCCCTTTATTTTGTTTGAATGTTGTAAAACTTGAATTGGATATTTTAGTTAGGTAATAAACACTGCTGCACTAGCCAACTTGTAGCAGTTTGGTACTAGATTCATATTGTAGAAGTTTACTGTCCTGGTGGTCTTGGTGCTTCAATGATTTACCTTGGAAACTACAGGGTGTGAGTTCAATCCTAGGCTTAATATGCTAAAATTCATAAAAAAAGTTTGGGTAAAGATCCCGTACATGGAGCTCAGGGTGAAAGTATAGGTCTGTGACTGGTTGACCCAGTGTCAGGGTAATTTGACTAGGTTGTCCCTTAGTGACCAACCACAATATAATTAAAGTAATTGTTAAGAGACAATTTAACACCACCTCTCCTAATCAGAAGAAATAAATACACTCAGATATACTCAGAAACTCAAATTGTACCATTGCTATCTTACTGCACTTGGTATTTCTGTAGTATGTATTTCCTGTGTTTATATTTTTGTATTATGAGAAATCCTTGATTTGAGTTCAAATTCGTACACTGAGCCCATGTCAACAATTTGAATAATAGACTTAAGAACAGGAAATGTATAAATTTTATTTGAATGGTTCTTGTAAAACAAAACATTGCAAACCAAACCTGTCCTATGTCTTGTTGAAGTTAGATTTATAACACACAAATTTCCCCTTCATTTCAGACACTTGTTTGACTTAGATACATGTTTCACTGGCAATATTGAGCCCAATTTTGAACTGTAATGAAAATTGGTTTGGCAATTACGCTATCATCAGAAAATAAAATAATTATTATCATTATAGTATGGAAGGTAACATTAATGCTAATTCTCGGTGTCTGTCGGTCATTATTTATTTAGCCTTCAATCTTTTTGTTGGTTGTATTAAACTGCATCAAATATCACATTAAAAATTTCTATACATCTGTACAATAATATTTCCAGTTTGTTTGTCTTGATTAAAGCCTACTAAAATATATCCGTGATATTACATATACATACACAGATTTAGTGTGACATTGTGGTCCGGGTATAGCCATGTTTGTATTGTCCTGGACATCCTACAAACTGACCTGGTTTTATATGTACTACTTTAGATTGAACACATATGACTGCACAAAGATAATATTAAGTCAGACAGGGAAGGCAGCACTCAGCTTGACCAGCCGAGCACAGAAAACATTAAAACACACAAGGTACAATGCCAACCTAAACCAGTCGAGCACAGAAAACATAAAAACATAAAAGGCACAATCTTCTAGTGGTTATTGGCTGCAGGTATAGTACGGAGATATTGATGTGATCCTTGACCTTCTATCAGCATAATTGAACGGCCGATATCTTCTCTATAATCACAACCTTGTCTGTATGCTTTCATAAGCGGGTATTATCACAAAGACTCTCGAAATACAAATCTAATGGACCCATAATAATTGGCTTGTAGAAATTGATATATTTCACACCAAAATTTTGTAATATATTCATGCATAAAGGTTAGGAACAGGTCAATATCTCTGTACTATATAGCAGCTATAGTTTAGTGGTAATGCACTAGGCTGTCAATCCAGTGGTCATGGGTTCTATCCCCCATGCATGGCAACTAGACTTGTGGGAAATAATATTTCCCGCTGTATCTGACCGTTTGTACTGCAAAGTATCTGGGTAAAGGTACCAGGAAACTGTGTGTTGGTGCTATACACCGGGCACATTACAGAACCAGGCTGTCTGTTCCAAATAAGAGCTTAGGCGCACTTCTGAAGCGCCGGACATGCCTGTTTCTACTCTCTCTCTCCATTCAGTCTGTCCCTCTAGGTCAGATCATGCTGTATCTGCACTGGTAGAAGATGCACCTGTGCCCATGTGGTTGCAACACTATAATTATGTAAAGTGATTTTGAACATGTGTTTGCATGAAAAAGTCACTATATAAATCTGGTTTATTTATTTGTTTACTATAGATGTTTACCTTAATAACAGAATAATATAGACTGATACTACTTGACGTGTTATACATTAGTTGTCTGCATGCCTTTACAACATGATTGTAATATATAAATGGCTGTTGAAAACTGGTTCTGCAAGGTGCATGTTGACATGGAATTCAATACTTAAGACGATGCTTTTACACTTAATTTATCTCAATAAATCACACATGTATATACTTGGTAATAAAATTTTAGCTTACCTAAGCATTTTTTACCCAGTTAAATTTACGAGTTTATATAAATTCAAAGAAAATTTGTCAGCTAGGAATATGGTTTTATTCTTTATATGCCTATAGTGTGAAGTTTGAAAGACTTGTCATCGTAAACTGCTTAGTGGAGTTAAACTGTACATTATAAGACGCATCTTCTAACTAGCTATATGTTGTGTGTACTCGGGCGAGCAGTAAGTGATCCACATGTCACTCTTGTATAAAATATCCCAGGTTGGGTACTCACGACTTGTTCTACCTGTTTGTCCAGTTTTTTTTCTATTTCCTCTGCAATGTTTTACGTTGTTAAATGCTTTAATGTTACATGTAGTGTACTTGTATAAGGATATCAGTTCTAGGTTAAATTGTGGAGTAAATGCAGTGTTTGAATATAGTGAATAAGAAAAAATAAGAATAAGAAAAAAAAATAGTCTTGTAAATTATTTGGATTATTTCCGTGTGGTTGAGCAACATTTGTAATGAGAAGTACATAGAGGATATTTCATTTGTGGATCCAGCTATTTTCTCAGGGGTTCGACTAGATATTTTTCACAGGAAGGGGTCTGACAAGCAATTTTGCTTATTGCCTAAAGGAGGCCAACAATCTAATTATCTTAAGAGATGTGTCCTGACCAGTCTCTAACTCTTATGTAATTATATAATGTACAACCTCTTCCGATAGGCCCTCTTTAGAGCAACAATCTCCCTATAACAACAGGTTCAAAATTCCCTAAGCTAACAATATCTTCAAAATTCCCTAAGCTAATATTTACAATAAATTTAACCTCTGCAGAGCAACAACCTCTTCACAAAGGTTATATTTGCAGCCCCTATTGAGTGTTGCTCTTCAGAGAGATTGTACTGTATAAGACAAAATTTTGAATGCCAAGGGGTCCACCCCCGCTGGATCTGCACATGATATTTATGGTTTGTTGTTGTATGTATTGATAGACAAGTACATTTATTGTTTAGGTCAGACTATAAGGCTCATCATAAATGTTTTCCTAGTTTGGTACAAAGTTCATACGACTATTGTTGCGTAATGGCTTTGTACTTTGTCTTTTGCTTTTTTCTTTTCCAAAACAAAGCTTGTCTTTTGCTCTTTTCTTTTCCAAAACAAAGCTTGTCATGTGTGGATCCAGAGGTGGGGACTGGGGTTAGTTACCCCCCTCCCCCGGAATGTTGACAAAAATATGTTTTTCTTATATATTTAAACAAGTTTGACGGCGCTTATATATCAAGTCTGATCAGGACAACCCTCTAAGAATGATAGCTTGTTGGCAAAATGGCTTGTCTGCTCCTTCTTTGGACAAAATAATTTGTTGGACCTCTCCACCTATGAAACATTTCTTGATCCGCACATGCATGTAAAGCTATGATTGTTGAACTGGTTGATAGCTTTATTCCAAGTGTTTATTTTGTTGTACTCCTTGGAGACTGTTTGCTAGATGATTTATTTGAGTTGTTACCAATCATCTTAGTTTTTCCCCTAGTCATTTACTGGTTATAATTCTGTCGAAAAATCTGACAAGTCCACTCTATGCTTGAAAGTGGTATTGATTCAAGCAATATATCGTGTATAGATTGCTGTTGGACAGGGTACTATTAAATATGATGTTTCTTTTCTTCATACTTATCGGTACATGCATTCACTGTATGATATAAGTTGATAAGTTGGTTATTATGATTACAGCACAAACCGTTTGAACGCTTCATATTGATGTTAATTGTTATAATTGCTGTAATGTTTAATGGGTTGATATTGATGCAGTTTGACTGTACTGTGGTCTAGAGATATGGAGTATTTTTTCTTGTTGATTGAAACTTCCGTAACCTTTATCTATAGGAAATAATTAATGTGTTATATTGTTTGTGATCATGACATTGTATTTTATCAGATTTTAATACATGTGTGTCTCAGATTGGGCCAATGTTTACTGTAAGTACTCTGTATGTTCCTTACTCTTAATTTATTATGCTCTGATAAGGGGTATGATTGCTGTGCGTATCTCTGTCTGTCAGTTGGTAGACTAAATGGTTTCAGGTTGATAACTCAGGAATGGTTTGACCTAGGATCTTTAAACTTTATAGGGAAGCTGGTCAACATTATTAGATGATTGTTATTGTATTGATTTTGTGGTCAGTAGATCATATGTCAAGGTCGCTGTGACTCTTTAATGACTTATAATGTAGCTGTCACATGGGTGCATACAAACATTTTGTTCTTCAAAGCTTGCATTTGTAGAATAATGTTTAAAAAGCTATAACAGGGCTTTTTTCACTACATACGAGGGGCCTATAATAGGCCCCTTCACAATTTCCTTTAGGCCCCTTTCACAAACCCAAAAGGCCCCTTCACAATTAGAATTTGCTTCATGTTTTTTGTAAAATCAACTTCACCACAAAGCACCAAACAAACAAATCACAGGTAACAGTCATATTCCTGTACACTCAGTCTGGACTTGATATAAAGTATTATATCATAGATACATGCATGTTTGGGAAAAGTTGACAAAAATGAACTAACATCTGAAAAATTTTATATTATAATTTGATGATTTATCGCGTTAAGTTTGTCACATTTTGAAAAGTTTCCGCGCCCACTTTTTCACAATTTTGAGAATTTTCGCGCTTAATTTTCACAAAACAAAAGGGCTTGGGCCTCTTCACAATTCAGCGAAAAAAAGCCCTGTATAAATTCTTTATAGTATGATTGTTTGCCAAATGAAAGGTTTAATGAATGCATTCAGAAATTCTAAATCCACCTAGGAAGTTCTGGAAATATTTTAATTAAAAAGCACAGGATTTGACCAGCCAATTTATTTTTATGACCGTTTGTACATTAACAAGTACTGTATTTTGATATGTAGGAAGTGCATTGTAGGTATTTCGTGCTTGTGGCTCAGGCATGGACCAAACTGAAGACATGTCCATCCCAAAGCGTGATCCCTACCTCTAGACCACTATTTCAAGAATCAGTGCCCAGGAGTTTGTGTACTTCTTAAAATGAAAATGTGTTAATGTACTTGAAATTAAATTCTTAGAAATTGTCAGCGAAAGTGTCAATACAAAAGATACCAATCACTCTATAGTTTAACACTGTGCAGTATATAAAGTTGGCATTGACTTCTTTATCAACCAAGGGTCCGGATTTGCTGCATGAGAAAGAATGATCTTTTCTGTAGGAAATAAAAGTTATTTGATGAAAAAAATCAAAGTTTTGACAAAGTTATGGTCATTAAAAATTTTATATACATAATTTTAGCGATAGAACAATGTTTGAACTGCAATTTGTTTAGGGTTCTGTACTAATGGCACCTATAACAGGAGGACCTCAGTAGGACCCCTGATCATCCAACTGCATGGTCATTGTCCAGTGGTGAGGTCACTGGATTTGTTCCCCATCTTGCCATGAAAATTGGACATCATATTGAATTTTCTCCACAGGTGGAGAGGTTGCTGATTCCTGATGGAAGGGTAAGTTAGTACTGGTTAGAAAAAGAGGATACAGTCCAGGAAAACTTGTTAAGTGAATCAGCCACCATTTAATAGCAAAATTGTTGAGAAACAGCTTTAAAACCGAATAAACCAGAATAAATAATCCTTTGTCGTCTCATATGAACATGGGTGCATTTTTTTTCTAGATATGCAAATACGTTAACCTACTTTTTCTTTTATCCGTTAAAGAAGGAAGTATCATATTACCAGATGGTACTCCGGTCAATTTTGAAACACTTTTCAGTGTTTCCCACCCAACTAGACATGAGCTGGTTGGCTGGTTGGAGCTAAATGGAAAGAGCTAGGGTTAAGCAACCAGATCCCTTGTATCACACAACTGTCACTTCCCTCTAAGTCAAAGAACAATGGCTGATGTGGCAGAGAAAAAACAAATGACCGTGCACTAAGGACTGTCAAGGTTGATCACAAACAAACATTATACCAGAAAAGTCGATCACCTCCAGCATTTTACCCTATCTATCCTATTGTTTATTGAATAATTGTGAACATTATCACTCCCCCAACACCTTGTCATGACTTATGTGATTTCTATGTAAATCATAGATAATCATCCCAGTCTTAAAGAGGTTATGATTTAAATCAATTCTTCAGGGAGGTATGTTATATGTCTAAGGTTTCTCTCTTATAATTGGTTTGTTATTCAGCTTTTTAGCTCAGCTGCCACAAAGTTGCAAGGTGAGCTTTTGTGATTGTTTTTTGTACTTCCTCCGACTGTCAGTCCGCGCCCACAAACGGGTACTTAGGTGGCTACTTTTTATGGACAAACCAGTTGAAAATACTTAAAACGAAAGTAGAATTTTCTTTTACGTGGCTAAAATTTTCTTTTTTTTGGCTAAAATTAGACACATAACTACTCTTCATTCCGTATTGTTGCCACAAATACTGTTTCATTAGAATGTTCGTCCGTCCGTTAACACTCTAGCACTTTCAATTTTGCTTTGATCTTCATCAAACTTGGTCAGTAGTTGTATCTCAATGAAATCTAGGTCAAGTTTGAAGTTGGGTCAAAAACTAGGTCAAATAATAGCAAAACCTTATTAACACTCTGAAGGTCACATTTTTACTTTGATCTTCACCAAACTTGGTCAGTAGTTGTATCTCAATGAAATCTAGGTCAGGTTCGAAGTTGGGTCATGTGGAATCATAAACTAGGTCAAAGGTCAAATAATAGGAAAACCTTGTTAACACTATGGAGGCCACATTTTTGCTTCAATCTTTGAGAAGTTTGGTCAAAATGTGTATCTTGATGACCTTAAGGTCATGTTTGAAGTTAGGTTATGTGGGGTCAAAAACTAAGTTGATAGGTCAAATAATAGAAAAACCTTATTTACACTTTTGAGCCATATTTTTTGCTTTAATCTTCATCAACTTCGGTCAGAATGTTTATCTTGATGACCTTAAGGGCTAAAGGTTATGTTCGAAGTTAAGTCATGTGGGGTAAAAAACTAGGTCAATATGTCAAATAATAGCAAAACCTTGTTAACACTCTAGAGGCCACAGTTTTGCTTTAACCTTCACCAAGTTTAGTCAAGTTTATCTTGATGACCTTAAAGTCAAGTTCAAAGTTTGACCATGTTTAGCAGGTGAGCGCCACATGATCTTTGATCCTCTTGTTATGAATTTTGCTGAGATTCCGTTTCTAGTTCTTCATGTTCAACTGTCTAAAACTATTTACTTTGTCAACAACTGTACGCACTGTCAATAACTGTATACACTGTCAACAACTATATGCCTGTCAACTATATACACGGTCAACAACAGATATACTTGCAACACCGTATACACTGTCAACAACTTTATACACTGTCAACAACTATATGCACTGTCAATAACTGTATATACTGTCAACAACTATATGCCTGGCAACTATATACACGGTCAACAACAGATATACTTGCAACACCGTATACACTGTCAACAACTTTATACACTGTCAACAACTATATGCACTGTCAATAACTGTATGTACTGTCAACAACTGTATGCACTGTCCACAACTATATGCCTGTCAACTGTATTTACTGTCAACAACTTTATACGCTGTCAACAACTACATGTATTGTCAGCAACCTTATACATTGTCATCAACTGTATGTACTGTCAACAACCTTATACACTGTCAACAGCTGTATGTACTGTCAACCGTCTTATACACTTGTCAACAACTGTATATACTGTCAACAACCTTATACACTTGTCAACAACCTTATACACTGTCAACAACTGTATGTACTGTCAACAACCTTATACACTGTCAACAACCTTATACACTTGTCAACAACCTTATACGCTGTCAACAACCTTATACACTGTCAACAACCTTATACACTTGTCAACAACCTTATAAGCTGTCAACAACCTTATACACTGTCAACAACCTTATACACTGTCAACAACTGTATGCAATGTTAGCAACTTCATACACTACCAACAACTGTATACACTGTCAACTGCCAGCAACTGTGTACACTGTCAATATCTATATACACTGTCAATTGTCAGCAACTGTATACACTGTCAACATCTATACACTGTCAACTGTCATCCTCTGTATACACTGTCAACATATGTATATGCTGTCAATTGTCAGCAACTGTTACTATAATACACTGTCAACATCTGTATACACTGCCAATTGTCAGCAACTGTTTACACTGTCAACTGTCAGCAACTGTATACACTGTCAACTGTTAACATCTGTATACACTTTCAACTGTCATCTTGTGTAATAACCAAATTTCCCTTTTTAAAATAATTCTGATGCTACATTGTAGTTAATAATTACAGCATAAAACCATAAATACAGCAATGTAAATATATGGAACATTAACATACTCATTATTGCAAGAGTTGATAGTACTACCTTAATATAAACTGTGTTACGTAACTTTCATTCAGGATGTTCAAACTTGTCTATAGATTATGATAGGATTCTAAGGGACTTTTTCTTTTTACATAAGAATGAATCATCAGCGTGATTGATAACATATCGTGATAAGGTCTCTTATTTGGCCCCAATATTGGTATCTCTGATAATCGGTATATAAAGTAATAGTAAGGTTCGGTATATGAGTTAAACCTGTAGATAAAAACGAACATTTCATATGCATGCCTGGTTGTAAATAGTGTTTTACAAACATGTTTTTTGGAAGTGGAGATTAGTATGATAATAAATAGTTAAAAGAAGTTTAAATTGTGATGTTTGTACAAGCAAGTTGAATGATAATATTGTATTATGTGATTGATCATATACTGGTAATCAACTGCATTGATTGGGTTTCATGTTTCACGAATAAGGAAAATAGTTCAATGCTTTTCAAATCACAGACTTCCTGTTCGTTACACTGATAGATTAGAAAACCTCCCACAACTTTATTGGTTCATGAAAAAATCCTGTTTTAATGTAGTAGCTTGAAGGTCGAACCTGTATCTTGTACTTGTTTATCGTTGCTGATTTTTATGTTGGACTTCTGTCTGTTACCTAGTGGACTGGGCAAGTTTATTAGTATTCATTGTTATTCATTTTCTATTTTATTGTCTGAGCATCAATACATATGCAAATTGAGTTCATTTGTTGATAGGTTAAATATGATAATTTTAGATTATATCTCAGTATTTTACTTTAAGTTGTTTTATGTTTTTGTTTGTAAGAAACACTTTATTCTAATGAGTATTTGATGGTGTTTCTACAAATAGATAAGTACAAATCAAGCATTTATTATTGAGTGTTAGTTTTTTGCTATAGTTTTATGCTTGTTTTTCGCTGTTTGTTGCAATTTTACTTTGGTCAAATTTAATGTTTGTTATTTGCTGGTTGTTGCAATTTTGTTTTGACAAGAATTTAATTCAGTGTGATCTTGTTTTGACGGTGTGAGTCCTTACTGCTTCTATTATTATGTTACTGATGTGACCATCTACAGACATTCTGTTGTCTTACATTTAGCGATATTTAATACTCGACACTTGCTCATCTCGACGCTTGCTCATTCTTTGTTATGCCAGTAATTTATGCTTTATTTTGGCATAATGATGCATTGCATTATTGGTTTACGGTACATCAGTGGGTCGCTGTGTAGTATCATAACAAAAATCCTGCAACAAGTTGGCTTGTCTGATGTCCAATCTTGTTATTATTTGTGTAGATAATGAATGACTTGTAAAACAGAGTGACTTTATCATGGTGACCATCAGTGATAACTTGTGGTAAGATAACTCGTGGTACTATGGTTGTATGGGAACCTGCTCGTTCAGTCATTCAACTACTACCATTTAACTCAACACTCTCTATGACAATTCAATCATGCAAACTGATATAGAAGTGTCTTCCTGTTCAAATGGTCCAAATGAACTTATGACATCAATGAAGCCAGATAGGGATTATAGTGTTAACGGTGTGATGACAAACGGTGATGATATGTCGTCATGTTATGTGGACTATGAACAGACAATGGTACCGGACGTTACAGAACTAGGCTATGACCATACAGTACCACTGTCCACACATGGTTATATGCTAGGGGTACCATCAGATGATACGGGAGATTGGATTGGTTTACACTGTGATATTGAAAGTGACGAGTTGGATATTGATCCTCATTATGCATTTTTTGGATGCAACACAGAATCTCAGGTAGTATATTTGTTAAGTATTACAAACTCTTTTGGTCTTTTATGGTGCATGAAAAGTTTGTATTTATTTTGATATGGATTTAAATTATGTTCCAGAAGTTGCTCTTGTTTTACTTATTAATACTTAAAAGTATTCATGGTTTTCCTTTCTGTTGAAACTTACCAAATATGTTGTTGCTTTAATAGAGTCTGAGGTGTAATTATAATATAATTCGTCTGCACTTTTCTCTTTAACCATTGGTATGTTTTCAATGAAACTTGACATGAATAGTTAGTATAAAATCAAGTTGTGCATATTGTCAGGAATTTCATGATGATTATTGCAGGGGTTACGGTTCTTTGTTGGAGACATGTTTTTGTGACAAACCCATTTTAGTTATTTATTAGAAAAAATTACCTTAGTAATATGATTTGTTCAGATACAAAGCCTAGTTGTGTATATTAATTGTCAACAATGTTTGGACTGATAATAAGTGTCTTGAGTTATTGCTCTATGTTTGTGGGAGACAAACAACAAAAACATAATCTATTTATTGGGGTGGTCTTACACCAGTCCTGAGATGGTGTTTTAAGGCAAGGTTGTAATGTTCTTGTTGTTAATGAATATAGAGTAAACATGATTCATGTTGATTAGAGAATTGCTGCTGACTGTACGTGTATAATGGTTAATATTAATATTGACACCTGACTAATTGACTGGGTTGATATGGACTGATAGGATAGGTATGTAGGGTAGGTGTTTGATGCTCTCTGAGAAAATCTAATACAGATTCAGGAATTCATTGCTGGCCTATTTTCCATAATATTTTGACTATAGAGGACTGGTTATGTGTTTGATAATAAAAGTCCAAACTTGGCCGATTGAGAGAAGTCATAATGTTTTCGGTATCATTTTTGACAGCACGTGAAGAGTCATTGGGTCTTTTCTAGGCTTTGGAAGAATGAGCCCATGGCCATGGGTTTTTGAGTCAATATTTAAAAAAATGGGGAAATAGATAAGAATGTATTTCTATTCAGTTTATCCAACAGTTACGCTATCCAGTTCTTTGGTGTTGTATTCTTGGTCATATGGGTAATGATTTTGTCTAAAAATTGATGAAGTAGCAAATTAATATTATCTGATAATAGGCATCTGGACTCAAGTTTTTTTTTATTATTTTGCCCTTCATTATCATTTTTATTTAATTGGGTTACTTTTCTTGATAATAGAACAATGAGCACTTAGTCTTTTCAACATTGTTAACATTGATATTAGCCCTAAGAAACTACTAGAGATAAGCATGCTCTTCACAAGATAAAATTGAGCACATGGGTTGCATGTTGCTGGTCACTTCTTCCTGGTTCTGTAATAATAGTGTTTGTATATGACGGACAGTGTATGATTAATATAGCTGAGAACATTTGACCTGGTGCTAGTTATAATAGAACTATTCTAGAACAGATCACCCTGTGTGGTACACTGGATGAAAGGTAAGTCATACTGTGTGTAGTGTGTGTGGTGAGACAGCTGGCTTGGGTAAACTGCAGCAATTAACTTATTACTCCATTGTAAGACGCACCCCTTATCCAGTGACTTCACTGGTTTGTATGGCCTGTCAGTGGCCATTATGAAGTGAGTGGATGGAATAAAGGGCCAACCAGAGACCTGTTTGTATGCCGAATGAGGGGCCATTAAAAGGTGAGTGGATGGAATAAAGGGCCAACCAAAGGCCCGTTTTTATGCCCAATCAGGGGGCCATTAAAAGGTGAGTGAATTGAGTCAATGATTACCCTGAACAAGGATCATCAGGTTGGTATTAACTTTGATCTGTGATTGATGCTATTTCTGTTGAATTTTATATATTTTCAATAATTGAATTAAGATATGGTATTTTAATCTTGTAAACTTAATTGTTCAGTGCTAGGGTGAATTAATTTGCTTTTTTAAAATGTGAAAATGTCAATACATTGTATGGTGGCGATTGACACATTTTTCATTAAAAATATTCTTAATTTGAAACAAGGTTTTCCAAGAGGAAACAAATTATGTCATAACTCTGGTCTTGTAATTTTGCAAGAATGTTTATCAGAATGTGCCCATTTTGTTGGAATGAAATTTTCGGAGTTATGGCCCTAAATTGTTGGAAAACCTGTAATTTCCACATTTCTTGTTACATGTAAATTTCTGAATTGTCTAATTAACATAAAACTTATTTTTTGTACTCCCCAGGGTGCCATCTTGACCACTATGCTGGCTACAAGGAATTTTTCAAGTGAGTTTTCATTTTTAAACACATATATGTTCATGTATATGAAAACATTGGTCTGCTTTTGATTTAAGATGTTAGAAATTATTCCATGGGAAATATAGTTACTCCACCCAATCAGGTAGTTATTTTGCATTTTACAGCTTTGTGCATGAACAGTTTATTATGTGTCATATCTATTTAAAAAATGGATTATGCGACGTATTACAGACTCATACCAATATTATGCCTAGCAATTGTTAGATTATGTCACACAATAACAGTAACTCAACTAATACTGTATGAACTCCTTCAAAATTTCTCTAAGCTGATATTTACTATTAATTTACCTATGTGGAGCAACAACCTCTGTACAAAGGCCAATATTTGCAGCTCCCAAAGGGTTTTGCTCTACAGAGGTTGTACTGTATTTGTTTTGCTTCACATAGCTCCAAAAAAAGTGTTTTAGCTATGTTAAATAGTTTGTACCTACAGTGGAAGTCGAATACATACTGTACTTCACATTAAATTTTCCGGGAATGCTTGTAAGAGCGAGCACCTTGTTAAGTTTCAGTAGATTCATGTGCCCTGTTTGAAATCTTGGCTTTCTTAGACTTTCCACTGGTCCCGTTTTTGGATTAGCCTGGTATAGTTCTGCCATGAAATATTATTAGTTGTTGTGAAACATAATAGCAATAATAGCTACTGATTGTGTAGGATTAACTATGAGTCCATGAGTATAATAATATTGTTGTCGGCAACTTTGTGAGCTGTAGTAACCTACATTGTGTATATATAGCTACATACTGTACAGATTTATTCATGTTTTCCAACTTTACTGCTATTAACATGTTTGAGTTTATGAATTAAACCTGTATAAACATGTCTGAGATAGTTAACATGGATTCTAATTGCTTCAGTATTTACAATGTGTTACTAAGTAACAACATGAAATGTGCTCATGTACTGGTGTTTATAGAAAGACACAAGTATTCAATCTGTTACTGAACACTGTATAACCTCATATCAACGCCCCCTCAAGGAGCAATGCATTTTGCAAAAATTAGCTATTCAAGGTGTAGTGTTGATTATGGAAAGTTATAACATGTACAGCGAATATTGTGCAATTTCACTCAGATACTGAGATTTTGGTTATACGATTTTATCAAAATCTTAGCTCTAAGTTTTACTCTGTTACTATTGGTTCTCTGTTTTCATAGACCTTATCTTTACTCAGTAACTAACATTGCTGCATTATGCTTTCATCAAAATCATTAAAATCATTAAAATCATAACCATAAGTTCTTATTTCTAAATATTAAACTAGAAACAAAATTTATTTTGTATCAAAAAATTTCCTGAAATTGTTATCTTACAATAAAAATATATACATATTTTATAGGTATTTTAAGTAAGCAAAGTTGGCCATCATGAATAATTCTAAAATAAAATGTATAAAATGTGAACTCTTTGCTTTAGTTTTGTTTTGAGTATTCTAACTGCACACTTTTTGTTTTTACTGCAGCTCTGTTATACTTTAGTCTTGTTATGTTAATCTTTGTCTGTGATTTGTTTGTTGTTCAGATGTCTTGTGTTTTAAATGTTTCTGAACGTATAGGCTTTTCATGCTTTCTGGATGCACTATAATATTATGGCAGTTATTGGCAGTTTTATGTTTGTAAGAAAGACAACTCTGTATAAGCTTGTTTGATGTTTGAGTTCTGCAAGTTACTTCCCTTTATTCTTTGGCTTTCAATTCTCATTGATTTTGGAAATTTTCTACTTGAAATGATCTCATCTGAGCATAAAGTGCACAAGGTGAGCTACTTGGATGGTTGGCTTGTCAACGTATGTCTATCTATCCTACTCAAGTTAATATGTTGACAATCACGTACCTTTAGCAACCTTAATGACATCTGCATATATGAGTGGTTAGTACAGGTCACAGATTCAGGTAATAGTTATAGGGCCAATACTTCACTGTATTCATTTATGGACCAAATCAGTATTTTAGACAAAAAGTTATGGCCCTTGATTTATCAAAGAAAGCCACTGACAACTAGGTTACCATCTACTTCCTTTGATATCCCCACCAATCGCTAATCTTTGATATTCCCACCAATCGTCAATCTTGATATGCCCATCAATCGTTAATCTTTGATATCCCCACCAATCGTTAATCTTTGATATCCCCACCAATCACCAATCTTTGATATCCCAACCAATCATTAATCTTTGATATCCCCACCAATCGTCAATCTTTGATATCCCCACCAATCGTCAATCTTTGATATCCCCACCAATCGTCAATCTTTGATATCCCCACCAATCGTTAATCTTTGATATCCCCACCAATCGTCAATCTTTGATATCCCAACCAATCGTCAATCTTTGATATCCCAACCAATCGTCAATCTTTGGTATCCCCACCAATCGTCAATCTTTGGTATCCCAACCAATCGTCAATCTTTGATATCCCCACCAATCTTCAATCTTTGATATCCCAACAAATCGTAAATCTTTGATATCCCAACCAATCGTCAATCTTTGATATCCCCACCAATCGTCAATCTTTGATATCCCAACCAATCGTCAATCTTTGATATCCCAACCAATCGTCAATCTTTGATATCCCAACCAATTGTCAGTCTTTGATATCCCCATCAATCATGAATCAAAAATAGCTTGTGATTACACTCTAGAGGTCAGTTTTAAACCTGTTTGTAAAGGAATCTTGGTTAAAATGTTTGTTTCTGTGTCTTCATGGACAGCCTTTAAACTGGGTAATTTGGATATTATATAGGTCACTAGGTCAAACCATAGAAAAAACTTTTCTGCTACAGTTTAGCAGTCACCAGGAGTGATTGAGTGTTGAGGTGAGCGATAGAATACAGCCACACTCACTGATTTCTTTTGATCAACATTTTGTTCAGATGAATTATTAATTTTGGGTGGTTGTATGACTTTAATTTTAACCCCAAAAACATGGGTGCTATTTGAAGCATTGGGCAGTGCTGCAGAGGAATATACTCGGTGATCTGCTTTCAACTGTCTCTAGGTCTGTTGCATATATAGTTTGAGATGAACGTGTCTAAAGCAATTCAGTTAAATGCATCGTGACGTTATTCTTGGTTTCTCATTTATGGCAGTTCAGTTGCAGACCTTGGTTATAAATATGCTTTCATACAATATATAAATTTACTGCATAACTTGGTCCAATCCATTGGCAGCGAATTAGTTTTAAATGATTATTAAACTGATCTTAGAGATTTATAAAATAGGATTCTCAGATTTTTAGTTTTGTACTTGTATTGATGTATGTGTATATTATGTTATTTGTTATGTTGTCTTGTGAATACATGTGATGCATATATCTGTTAAAATATGCTTCAAATTCAAGTGAGCTTTGTACCATATATGTCTGTTGGTCAACTGTTTGTAAAACTTGTTTTCATTGGCAGTTTGTAAAACTTGTTTTGATTGGCAGTTTGTAAACTTGTTTTCATTGGCTGACAAGATGTTCATGTATATTTGTTTATGTTCGGGTTAATATGAAAAGTTCTATTATGTAAAAGTTATATGATTTCTTGTTGAATCATAGTTCGGGTAAGATTATTAACTTTAATACAAAATAGATGGAAATTTAGGAACGAGAAGTGAACATTGGAATCTCTAATAAATGTGAGATTGGTTCTGATGGTGTGATCGTCCTCTTCTAGTTCAACAGATGTATAAATGTACTGTATATATCTCAAAACAGAATACTGTAAGCATGTATATTAATATATTGTGCATCACATTATTCTATATATATACTAACACTAACATATAATGTATACCAGTGTTCCATCGACAATACATGCTCAATGTGTACATGCAGTTTTCATGCAGCGGCCACCACTGGAGGTAGAGGGATGTTCATGCGGCTGCCTCCACTGGAGGTAGAGGGATGTTCATGCAGCTGCCTCCCATGTAGGTGGGGGCACTTGTCTAGCTGCCACCACTGGAGGTAGAGGAATGTTCAATCAGCTGCCACGAATGTGGGTTGGGACATTTGTGTAACTGCCAACACTTGGAGGAGGGGAATATTGTGCAACTCTCATATATATATAACCTAGATGGCTGATGCGCTGTGTGGATGAATGGAGATGACCTGTTATTTATATTGTTTATAGTTTATTGTGGTGAATGAGGTGTGTTTAGAGATGGAACACTGGGCAATATTGTAAGACATTAGTTCAGTTCTGGCTTTACTACATAAAACTGTTGTTGTCACAACTATCTATCTGTATATTGTTAATTCTGAGTACAGCAAGCATTTCTGATTCCAATACTTCCAAAATTTCATGTGAAAAGGAATGATGAAACAAAATTTACATACATGACCCCACCCTTATGTACATGTAAATTACATGATGGGGGCTGTTTATTTTTTGTCTAGAAAACTAAATTAATTGAAAGAATTGAATTGAAGAATGCATATACTTAACAGGTATTAAGATCTAATTCAGCTTAATTTTAATCAAACCGGTCTCTATGGCAGTTGACATAATTAAAGTTTATTTATATTTTCTGCTGTAAAAATTGTCATGTATCATGTTCATGATGAACTCTTTCTTCAACAACTATAATTAGTCTACAGTCAGTCTTTGTGCTGTTCTTAGCTTTTATGTAACTGTTTTAAGTTTCATTGGGCTTACTGTAAATAGTTGTACATGTATATTCATCATAATGTTGCAATCAGAATGAGATTTGAACAGTATGAATAAAGGATACCATGGAAACGAAAACACAATTATTAACTTAACTTTGATTCCTCATTTTGAGAGGTTAGAATGCAAAATCATCAAACATCAATGAATTTATATAATTATTATCAATTACAACAGTGTTGTGTTTAATCTCCAAAGTTTGCATTAGCATAATTTGAACAAGAAATTTGTCTAGATTGAACTATATAATTAGTTGCTATGGTGACCTAATTCTGATTGTATCATTATGTCAATGAGAGCATTATGGGTCATCAGATATATATTTTGACAACATACTGTATTGACGACATGTTGCTCTGTTATTTACTGAAACAAGATGCCACTGTTGTGATGCATTGTGGTCTAACCGGCATGCTATAATGTTTGACCTATTTGTTTTTGTCGCTGTCATCTTTGTGTGTCCAGTGAGTAAAGGTAAGTGTGTACTTGCACATTTGTCACTTTTATTTTCTGCTTGATGCCTGGTCGAACTCTTCACCATAATTAAAAAAGTGAAAAAAGTAGAAAAAGTAACAATTTTTAGTAGAAAGGTGGAAATCCCAAAAAGAAAATTTTCTTAAGGGAAAAACATTTTTTTCAAAGATATCAACTATAGTGGTTAACATGTGTATCAGATTTTAATACAATATTAAAGAAACTAACTAATTTGATTGCTTCTAATTAGATAAATGTAGACACTAAGACTCTGTTAGCTGCTCGCTGGCTATTCTTCTTCTCTTCCTTGCATTATAGTCTATATAAACACTTCTAATTGACAAGCAATGTTCTTCATTATTAACTGATCTATTTTAATGTTTTATTTGGAGTGAATTATTTCCCTTGACCTGATTGATAGAAAGTTTTACTAATTCTCACTCCAATTCCAATTTTAATACTGTGCTTTGCCCTTGTATGTTTTAATTTACTTACATGTAATCATGCCTCTATAACACATACCCAGATTTTTTGTCTAAAATTCTTATTTTCTTACTCTTTGTATTCAGTATATATTTCAATTTATTAACTTGTACCTTTGTTCTTTTCTTGTATTTATACTTAACAAGACTTTCTTAGAACTGTCAATACTCTTTCTAGATATAGTGAGAGACATACACAATATAGCATTCTTTATTCCTTTGTTATGTATTATAACAATCATAAATGTAATTATGGAATACCAAAGATTAAACACAAATGGTAACAGTATTTTCCTTGCCTGTGAGTCAGCATTTAAAAGAAACCTGCCTTGTTGTCTCCCCTAGGCAATGAATACATGGTACTCATGCCTGCATGGATGTTAAATTGTGACAACTGTGTATGCATCCTTACTTCAAATTGTAACTATTTGGCATGCATGGATCTCCAAAACCCCACAACTGTTACTTCTTTGAGCCAACTTCAAATTGTGACAGTTGGGTACACATTGACTGAGCCAACTTCAAATTGTAGCAGTTAGGTATACATTGACTGAGCCAACTTCAAATTGTGACAATTGGGTACACATTGACTGAGCCAACTTCAAATTGTGACAGTTAGGTTTGCATTGACTGAGCCAACTTCAAATTGTGACAGGTATACATTGACTGAGCCAACTTCAAATTGTCACTGTTAGGTATACATTGACTGAGCCAACTTCCAATTGTGACAGTTAGGTTTGCATTGACTGAGCCATCTTTAAATTGTGACTGTAAGGTTTGCATTGACTGAGCCAACTTCAAATTGTGACAGTTAGGTTTGCATTGACTGAGCCAACTTCAAATTGTCACAGTTAGGTTTGCATTGACTGAGCCAACTTCAAATTGTCACAGTTATGCATGCATTGACTGAGCCAACTTCAAATTGTCACTGTTATGTATGCATTGACTGAGCCAACTTCAAATTGTCACTGTTCTGTATGGATTGACTGAGCCAACTTCAAATTGTCACTGTTTTGTATGCATTGACTGAGCCAACAAGTGTGACCAATGCATATTTCTATTTTTTTATCTTTCAAAATATTTAAGGTGTTTTACATTTTACTCATCCCATATTAGTAACTCCCAATTTCTTCTTTCTTCTTTTGAGTTTTAGTCTTAAGAATGGTAGTTTTAACCCTTTTAACTCTTCCTTATATTTACTTGTGACATTTCTTAACAAACTTTTCTTGCCTGTTGTGTATATAAATATAATTTTAATATTTTATATGGCTATCATGATTACGTTCTTAGATTCTTTTCTTAAATTGCTAATAATCTTGTGCTACACACAATGTATGTATAACTGTTACAAAATTATAATGATGATGCCAACAAGTCATCTTAAGTATACATTTGTATTTCTAAGAGTATATAAAGTAATTAAGGTATTGCAGCAAAGTGTATGTGAAATGTTTGACCAGGTAATAAAGCTGTGTTATATTTGTTTATATGTAGTATGCAGTTGTTGTAAAACATTGTTGTTATAAAATAGTTGTAAAAGTGATAATGTTGTTTGAAAGTTAAGTAATTATTATATTGCTATGATCCAGAGAACCAGGTACCAGTGTAACATATGCCACCGGGTACCTGCTGCTGCCGGGTACCAGTATATGGTTCCAGGTACCAGTATAAAATACTGCTGCTGAGTACCAGTAAATGGTGCCCGGTACCTGTAAACATGCCACCAGGTACCTGCAGCTGTGGGGTACCAGTAAATGGTGCCAGGTACCTGTAAACATGCCACCAGGTATCTGCAGCTGCCAGGTACCAGTAAATAATTCCAGGTATCAGTACAACATACCACCTGGCACCTGCAGCAGCCGAGTACCAGTATGTGGTACCAGGTACCAAATTTCAACATTTTCACCAGGAACTCAATGTGATAACTACCTAAAAACTCCTGGTACTCAGAAAATTTTATACAGTAGCACTTGACTAGCTAAGCATTAAAACAACATCACTTTTACGTATTTCAGTTTGATGTAAATTGTTTGATATAATGTTGTGTGATGAAGCTTCGTTCACAGCAAGCGTTTGATCATAAACAAGAGTTGATGTTGTCTCAGCAGCATGGACATATTGTTGTGTACTTACTATGTTGTTAGTGATGATTGATCATGTCAAATTATTTCATGCAAGCTTTATGTAATATTGGCGTTAAGTTTAATTTGTTATATTCCATTTTATATTTATCATTGTCCACATATCTGTATGTCTGACCTTATTGTCCACATGTCTGTATGTCTGACCTTATATTGTTTGGAAAATTTGATTTAAGTAGTACCCAGAGAGTCATTATTTGTTCTTGGCATTAAGTTAAGTGTACTTGGATAGGTTAAGTTTCATTTTAATCTGTAAAAGTAAGTGTAATGGCCCTTTTTATGCCCCCCTATCGATAGATGGGGAGGCATATAGTGATTCACCTGTCCGTCCGTTCGTCCGTTCGTTCGTTCGTCCGTCCGTCCTGGTTAACCCAAATTGACAGTTTCTTCTAGCATTAATATGGCTTGCTACAAAGCTTTCATACTTGCATGGATGTTGTGTATGAACACTCTCCACACGCCTGTATCACCTAACCCCATTTTGACCTTAACCTTGACCTAATTTTGGACTTAGACTTATTTATGGACAAGGCTTCCACAGGGGGCATAAGCGTTTATTGAACGCAGTCTTGTCTTGACAATTAATAGGTTGAAAATGCATTGCACATATCTTGTCTGGAGCAAAGCATTTTAACTTGGGTTCAAATCAGAATATGTAGAGTTATGGAACATGATAAGAATAATAGCTTTTCTGCACATGAAAGTAGTGGCATACACTCTATTAAGACCTGGATTGAAATTGGGCCCTTTAGAGTTTAAGTTTCATGTTTATATTTTATCAAGATTTGACATATTGGCCCTTTTATTGGTAAAACTTATTGGGACAGTTTTGTTTACCTTAGATAATGTAGCATGTATCACACCAATCGTAAGACATGGAATCAGACTCTAAAGCCTATTGGTTGACATCCGCGAGAGGTTTGTGTTTGATCCCAGACAGAGACATACCAAAGTTGTTAAAAATGGTACTGGAGAATCTTCCTTTCACTCTCAGCCTGTATTGTTAATTCAAGGTAACTGCTACTTTGTCCGGGGGCATAATAATGTGACTGGCTTTTCTCATATTGACTGAAACACTATTGACCATTTGGACATAAAAACATTGATGACGTAGAAAACTGGTCTGTACTTCAGTTAGGATGTTTAAATGCCAATAGTGTTTCATTGGTGATGTACTTGCTCCTGTGTGTGTATGATTTTGTACCCGTTTCAGCCTTATAATACACCCCAATGTCAGATTTTTAGCTCACCTGTCACTATGTGACAGGGTGAGCTTTTGTGATCACTCTTCGTCCGTCGTCCGTCCGTCCCAATTGCTTGGTCAAAGTTAAGACCCAGTTTTCAAGGAACTTGATCAGAATGTTTGTCTCTGTGAAACCAAGGCCAAGTTCGAACCTGGGTCATGTAGGGTAAAAAACTAGGTCACTAGGATAAATGTTAGAAAAAGCTTGTCAACACATTAGAGGACACAATTATGGCCCAATCTTCATGAAACTTGGTCAGAATGTTTGTTTCTATGAAATCTAGGCCAAGTAAGAAACTGGGTGATGTAGGATCAAAAAGTAGGTCACTAGGTCAAATCTTAGAAAAAACCTTGTGAGTACATTAAAGGAAACAATTATGGCCTAATCTTCATGAAACTTGGTTAGAATGTTTGTCTCTATGAAATTTAGGTCAAGTGCAAAACTGGGTCATGTGGGGTCAAAAACTAGGTCATTAGGTCAAATCTTAGAAAGAGCTTGTGATCACACTAGAGGCAACAGTTATGGCCTAACCTTCAGGAAACTTGGTTAGAATGTTTGTCTCTATGAAATCTAGGCCAAGTGCGATATTGGGTCACCTTGGGTCAAAAATAGGTCATTAGGTCAAATCAAAGAAAAACTTTGTATAGGCACTTAGAGGTCCTAATTTTGGTCTAATCTATCAATATGGGTTATCTATAAATAACAAGGTCGCTGGTTAGGACTATATGTTAACCTTTTACATGCAACTGAGGTTGCATTAACTTGATTCAGTGAAGTTATAAATGATTTCTTATGTTGCCATGTTGGCCTTCATGAACTATAAAGACAGGTGAGCGACCTAGGGCCAAGGGCCCTCTTGTTGTGACTAGATTTTGTACCCATTTCAGCCTTGTAATACACCCCAATGTCAGGTTTTTTTTACTAGATTTTGTACCTGTTTCAGCCTTATAATACACCTCAATGTCAGGTTTTTGTGACTAGATTTTGTACCCGTTTCAGCCTTATAATACACCCCAATGTCAGGTTTTTGTGACTAGATTTTTTACCCGTTTCAGCCTTATAATACACCTCAATGTCAGGTTTTTGTGACTAGATTTTTGTCTTGCTGTAGGTAATATAGCTGCTGCTCATAATCAGGAACAAAAAGCTCAACAAGCACAACAGGCTCAGCAAGCTCAAAATCAGGCCCAATCAGGGGCAGGCAACCCTACCATAATGGTCCCTAATCCTCCGGGGTCTGTACCCGCAGCTTTTGCTGCTGGGGCTGCTTCATTAACTGCTGCCCTGAAGAAGGGCCAGGCGGATGCCCAAGGTAGAAACCAGCAGTCACCAGGTAAAGTTGGTCATGGTGTGTTGCGAATGATCCCTTGTAGGCCCCTGTTGGCTGATGGAGTTACCTTTCGTAATCAAAGTCTGAATAAAGAGCTAGCTTCAATTACATTTTTACGTTTATATGTATATGTTTTCCGTTTTGTTGGGCAATGAGTTTTTGGTATTTTCTGCATGTGGTTTAACCCACTGTTGATATTATTTCTGGTACTTCAGTTTTCAGTACGATTGGCATGGTGTTTAAAAAAAATATATATCTTCAGTAGCTTAGATTTTAGATTCTATAGATTATTCAATCATGTCTCACACGTAGTTTAGTGTAGTGACATATTGATTTTGTGCTGGACATCTGTCTGTATGGATGTCATAGTTTGTCTACGCTACTTTTCCTTAACCATTGGTCAGATTTCAATGAAACTTCACATGAATACATGGTACCAAGCCTAGTTGTGCATATTTTGCTGGAGTTTAAATGGCCCTTTATGGGAGACATATGTTTGTGTAAAAAACCCTTCTAGGTTGTTATATGATCCTGTCTTGTGACAGTTAGTGTAACAGGTACATATGTATGTGTTGACTATATCAGTTCCTTGTACTTGTAACCATACTATCTGAGATCTATACTGTATGTTCATCCTTATCTGACTTTACCATGTGATTACTTGTATGAGTTAATCATCTTTACTTCGAAAGAGAATTTTCTATTTGAATCAATGAATTATTAAGACATCAATTCAGACAGTAAAACACTGACTGTAAATGGAAAGCAGGGATACTGTGACTGGTTATTGACCGTTTTTCCCCCAATGAAAAATGACTGGTGAATTACTGGTCATGGGTCTTCCTGGATCAAATTAAAGAAAAACTACATGTATATATGCTTTTAAGACTGTATTATGTTTCACCCGTTTTTTGGTGAAAGTTTGTCAGAACGTTTGATAAGATGCCTTGTATTCTAATTTGATTCAAATTTGAATTCGAACATGTCATCTTGGGTCAATAACTAGGTCACTATGTCAAATCATAAAAAAGCCTTATTATGCTTTAGAGCCTGTAATGTTTACTGGATCTTAGAGCCTGTATTGTATTGCAGGATCTTTAAGAAAGTTGGTCAAAATGTTTGTCTACATCAAATCTAGGTCATGCTCGAATATGGCTTATTTTGAATTAAAAACTAGGTCACCAGTTCAAATGATATGAAAGCATGTACATGCAGTACATACTGTCTTTTCTATGGATTTTCATGAATCTTAGTCAGAATTTGAAAGTGATTACTCTTCACCATAGGGGTGGGCACTACTATGACAGGTGAGTGACCTTAGGCACCTTTGGGCGCTCTGGTTTTTTCAATGCAATATTCAGAATGGTTTTTAAGCCTCAATGGGTTAATATTATAATGGTTTTACTGTAACATAACAGACAGTGTTGATATTGTAGAAATTTGATCCAGATACCTGTTAGGTTGTCATGTATATACTTTATAGGAGTCAGGTGGCACTACATACAGTGTAACATATGATCAAGGTGTGAATACCCAGCTGTCATTGGATATATTACATCAGGTATTGACCATGCTATGCACCATGGTGTACAGTCAATGTATAAATCCTGAGTATTTCAGTGTTGGCATAACATGTATGGAATTATAAGTTCTGTGTCAATTCAGGATAGATTTTCAAATATTGTGACTTAATAGATGATTATCGAATAGCATGCGTTGTTCAGTTTTAGCATTTGTTAAATTAGTGATTATGCTTTCAAGCAACTGTAATGTTTGATTGTCACAGCAGATACCTGATAATAGTGTAGTTTGTATAATATTAGTTGTGGCATTAGTATTTTAATCACGGGTGAAAACACACATTGGGTGATTTCTCTGCATCGGGGATTGTGTCCACTGCGGAGTAATGTTGGCTACCAGTATTTTATTTTTTGCATTCAACTGAGACAGTCGTAGTGCATGGCCTTTAGCTTTTATCCTTGCCTATCCCTGAGGAAAGAGGCAGAACGTTTGTGTGATACATGGAATCCAGGCTTTTTCCAAACAGACTCCTTGGTTCTTTAACGTGCCCGGTTTATTATACACCGATACACGCTACCAGTATATATAAGTACCCAAGGTTGTGTACTTCTTGTCATGTCTGTTAATTAAGTCTCTCTTCTTTTATGTAGAATAACTTAATTATTAATTACATTATTTTATGTTCTTAAGTAAAATAATCAGTAAAGATATTAATTATGACTTAATATTAAGTACATTATTACATTCACTGAGTAAAATAGTTAAAAAATCATTATAATCTTTGTCAACATGCAAGAAAATACTACTATTCTTGATTGAGTCATTCCTTACTAGTATAGACTAGAATGATGATATTTCTGAGAAATAGTCTGGGTGTTTTGCTTAAGTGGTTAAGTCATTTTTTCCTCTAATTTAAATAATTCAAAAAGTTTTT
This sequence comes from Spisula solida, assembly GCA_947247005.1. Taxonomy (NCBI): domain Eukaryota; kingdom Metazoa; phylum Mollusca; class Bivalvia; order Venerida; family Mactridae; genus Spisula; species Spisula solida. Next base: position 47,954,488 of record OX365944.1, on the reverse strand, counting down.
TAAAACACTTAAAATATTTTTTGCTTAGATGCCGGAAGTAGGGAACAACAGGATATCTGGTGCAAAAGTTTTATATTAACCAGATGTACTTGCCTAAGCTGTCTCCAACAGTATATTCCTATTACAAGTCATAAAACATTATAGGAGGGTGTGTTCGTTTCACTGGAATCAAGTATCAGAGTTGTTAAGTAATCCTGGTTATTGTGATATTTTCACCTTACTTGTTTTCAGTTACTTTAATACTAAGAGTTCTAAGTGCATTAAGTAGATTATAACACGGGTATCTATTTTAACATTATTATTGTTGACTGTTTACTCTGTATAGGTTTGGAGTTCTGTTTGTTGTTTAGATCTGTCTAATGAGATGAAATATTGATACCCTAGGTTACATGTGAGCTTTTTGTTGACTGTGTATGCTGGTTCTCTAGTTGACAACTTTGATGGATTGCTTGCCCTACTGTATGTAATTCCGTTGAAAGGACAGAATCAAGACGTGTATTTATCGTAACAAGATTGTATTTTCTGGCTCTCGAATTTGTTGATTAAATCTGTTAGAGAAAGGTTGAGAACCATATTGAGACCTTATTGATCTGATTAGAGCTATGATATGAGAATAGGGGACGTAAGCGTATAACGGCTTTAAATACAGTGAAAGTCCAGTAGGAATTATAAGTGTTAACTTATGACAGAAAATGCTGAGTGTAGTGTAAATAAACACCACTGTACTGATTATATAAGTGTAACAGGAAGGATGTAGATTTAAGTTGGAAGATAGTAGATTATGTGAAATAATTCAGTATGACCGTATGGAGTGGCTGCGGTCAGTGTGCTGTCATCATCAGTCGATAGAGGATGAAAAATGTTCTACTGGTAGGTGCGATTTTCAATGATTGTTTCTTTATTCTTCTGTCTATTGTCAAGCCTCTTAATGCCCCCCACTCTTCAGTCCACATTTTCATGCACCAATCTATGACCATGGTCCTGTCTTTTTGTGCCCCTGATTATAATCCCCTGCTTTTTCATGCCCTACTCTATTGTCCTGTTTTTCATGCCTGGTTTATTTACGCATCTTTTCATGCCCAGCTGTATGGTATCACCAGTGTCACCCCTTACTATAGTCCTGTCTTTTGACGGCCCATTATGTATTTATGGTCTCGCTTTGTCAAGTCCCACTCTATAGTCCTGTGAGTGTCTTTTTACGCCCCACTTTGGTCTTTTTGCACACTCCACTGTTTGATTCAGCTTTTTATGCCCAAGTGTGGTGATCCTTTTTACTCCCCATTATGATGCCACTTTCATGCCCCATTCTATGGTGGTGTTTTAATTTGGTGGGGGCGGGAATATAAATTTGCCTCGTCCGTCTGTCTTTGAGTCAATCTTAACGCATCCACATGATGTAGTTGTTGAGTGTGGAACAATAGGATATTTTTAGATTCCATTCATTCCATTGCTTACTGTATCCAAAATGTTGCTTATGGGGTGTGACATAAAAATAAAGAACAAAAGGAAACGCACAATGTCAGTTGAGTAAGAATGTATGTTCATCTGTCCATTTGTCAGTCGTTCCATCCTATAATGCTACAGTCTTGAAACTGAGCATGAGTTGTTGGGCACTTACATATTTTTATTCAGATTCACACCGCATGTCATTTTGGTCTTGTCTTTTCATATCCGATTAGTATACAGCTGTCGATCATGTTATGCACTAAAATTCAACTAGAGGATTTATCAGGATAGTTAAACAATATGGATTATGGGTCAGTTATATAAATGCATATCTGTATGTTATTATGGATGTTGCAATTGGTGCAGCTAGGGCAGTGTTTGTACCATATAGTATTACAGTGATATTTGCTGTTGTCATTCATCATGTAGGACAGTGGATGCTGCTGTAGATAGGCAATTTTGAATTGCTTGATCATTTGTTTGCTGGTTTACAGCAACGGAATGAAGATATAGGACAATTGAATAATACATTATTAGTAGCCTTTGTAGCATTTTCGTTGATGTAATATAAATAAGAATAGATCTAGATATTCTTAATTAAAAAGAGTTAAATGAGTTTCATTAATGACTCTTAAGATTATCTGATTTAGTTGCTGTTCTCCCATGTTGCTATTAAAGTTACTCCACCTTTCCTGGCTTTGGCAGCAATATAATAGTGTTAATATCTGCATGGATATATTACATACATACCAGTCAGTTTGTCTGTTATGCTTGGTGCAATGATCCCTTGAAATATTCCTTGCTTCCTAAATGGCTTTCTTGGTTAAATTCCGAAGTGACAGTGCTTTTCCATTATTTCATGGCTATAAAGTTTCCTCATGTCCCTTGTTGAAGTTGATCCTGAGAATTACTATTGTTCTGCCTCTGTAAGAACATGCCCTGTTGAGCTGTGATCTTAAGATCTTATGATACTTGATATTTGCCATTGCTTTTAAAGGTGTTCGAGGCATGAAGTTTCTTGTGGGTTGTGGCAAATATTTTCCTAACATAGAACTTGATGAAACTTCGTTATGTATCATATTTAAAACAGAAAAATACAAACAAAATCATGCCTGTAAGCATGGTTGTATAAGATTAATCTGCCATTGAGTATACTTTGGTGAAACACACATTATTTTCAAGAGCAGATAACTCCTGCACAGGCTCAATGACCTATGAATGTTTTTGCATCGTACTGTTCTTACATGTTACTGGATTCCTATCCAATGTTTGAACAAACTCTAGTATCGTTCAGAACTATTTGCCACATCGCTGCAACAATCGCTTTCAATAGCCCAAGTTGCTGAATTACTGGCCTTTACTTTTCAATTACAACCTATTGAACTACTGTTTTGTATTATACAGACATATTTGATTTGAAGCAGCTGGCAGGTATTGAACAAAAGTGATGTATCGTTCAGATTGTATTACACTTTCATCATCATTAAGCTATAAGTGAGCCTGAAGCTGTATGCTCTCTCTAAGGCAAATGATATTGCCAAACAGTGCTGTGATTTAGATTGATATTAATCTAGTGTGATAAATTAGAGAAAGTTTTTATGCTTGGAAAATCTATGTATTATATGTATTGCAATGAAGCCTTATAGTCTGTATAAAAATGTCATGAAGGATTTCAGTAAAACCTAACTTTAACTGGTTACCTCAGTAATATGACCACTTCCAAGTTGTGCCAGAAATGGGGGGTGGGGGTAATTATATTGTTTTGTTGCTTTTTCTTCCAATTCGATATTGAGGCCAGTTCAATAAGAGTTCATTTAGAAGATCCGAGTTTTCAAGGGCCCTGAATGTGGTCTTGTAATTGAGACAGAACTGTGTTAGAATGTGAACGGATAATTTGCTGAGCTATCTCCTCAATGTGTTGTATTTCATATGGCTGGTACAAGAACTATGCTCTATGTAATGCTTTATGAGGGGTGTGTCAATTTCACATCATAAAGATTTCAGAGCATTTTTGTAATTGAGACAGAACTGTGTTAGAATGTGAACGGATAATTTGCTGAGCTATCTCCTCAATGTGTTGTATTTCATATGGCTGGTACAAGAACTATGCTCCATGTAATGCTTTATGAGGGGTGGGTCAATTTCACATCATAAAGATTTCAGAGCATTTTTTCAGTGAGATTTTTAAATGCCCCTTATTCATGTTTATTCCAAGGCATGTGTTAATTTAAGTAATGTTTATTGTAATAGATAGCCGTTTAATGACCTTAGATTTGATAAATCGTGTATTTGCATAATATATTACGTGCGTGTGAATTGCCTGATAGTTATTTATGATATGTATATTGTTTGATCCAGTATTTTTATCATAAATATGCTACTAGATAATTATGTCCGGGTGATTCTTAAATTTGCAGCAAAAAACTCTAGTTTTAAAAAAATGGATTTAAAAAATGTTGGTGAGACATTATAGCTAAGAATTCTATAATTTGGTACTTGGATTATACTTATTTAAATGTGTTGTTTATAAAACATTTTATTTAAAAATATACATCATTGAAAAATGTCTGGCTTAGAATGAGAAGGTTGTAAGTAAAAATCAATATTTTGAGAAAACAAGAAAAAACTGTTTGAAAACTACTCATTATGTATGGAAAAATAAGCTTCAACTTCAGTTTGGTCAACATGACCAGTTCCGATTTTCATGAAAATAGGCTCTTAAGAAGCGCCTAATGGGGTGCAGATCTTTTTAGGTCGTAAGTAGTACTTATGACCTTCTAATTCTAAGCCAGCGAAAGTATGATTTGAAGTGTAATTTGTGGACAGTATTTATAATTGTTTATGTTGTCAATATTTAAATTTGCTTTAAGAATTAATAAGTTTGAGTATGAGTTAATATACTGTTTTTACATGTTTTATAGAATGTTTTTGTTGAATTTTGAAATATATGTTGGCTCAGATTATAATTTTAGCATGCATATTTAATTGTGCAGATAAGTGTAAGTATTATAAATTTATTGTTGTGTGTTTATTTCAGAGTCTGTGGCGAAACATTGTAAATGTTATAATATAACTGTATAGTTGTGTAATTATATTGCTGGTAATTGTTTGTACATGTTTGTACATTTTAAACATATAACTTGTATGACAATCATCGTATATTATGTCATATTGTTTATCAAGGTGTGCCCAGCAAACCTTTAGTCACACCATTGTGGCTAGAACGGTTTTGCAGCCTACCCCTGGACTGACATTCCTATGACTTTCGTTGAGTACTTCTTATGACTAACAGCCTTTGTATAACATTGGCAGTTCAGACAATGTTGCTCCTCTCTTCATGTGTGAGAAGGGTAGCAGTTACTTATAATAAATTAAAACTACAGTATGTATGTGTATTGTATAATTTCAGGCCGCAGTTTAATGGTAAAGAAGAATGATGGTATAAAGGAATCTACAGACAGTACAAACACCATAGAAGATGATGGTATGTGTAGTCTACAACATCTCTCACACAAATATCCATTATATCTAGTCCTCATATAATATCTACTAACCCTTTACTCCATTCATTTTTAACACCATTCTACTCATCTGAATGCTGGTCGACACATTTTGATATGTTTCCCCGACTCTTCTCAATCTGAATGCTGATTGACACGTTTTGACATATTTCCCGAAGTTCCATTCAGACATGTTAGCTGGATATAGTATAAAGCGGTTAAGTTAGCAGCAACCTATAAATATTGACAATTTCCAGAAATTACACAATTCGCTAACATTTCCTCTAGCATATACTTTGGCCTAGAACTCTTCCAAAAATTAGATAATATCAGTATGATCCACTTAAATTCAGGAACAGGGCAGTCGCTTAATACCAGTTCAACTGTATCTGAAATTCAATATTCGCTTAGTTGTCGACCCACGGAAATATCGACTTACAGTAAGCACATAATGGGTATGAAGATTGTATAATTATGTAGGTTAATAGATTAGGAGCATAATGGAGTAAAGGGTTAAATCTGTTAATTAGATATATTTTGTATATCATACAGTAAAATGTGGCAGCCGTTGTTGTTATGAGTACAATGCTGGTGTACAATAGCACATGGTGGGTGCACAAATCACTCATAGAGTATCTGGCTGGAGTAAAAACCAGTATTCATGATGGGTGCACAAATCACTCATAGTGTATCTGGCTGGAGTAAAAACCAGTATTCATGATGGGTGCACAAATCACTCATAGTGTATCTGGCTGGAGTAAAAACCAGCATTCATGGTGGGTGCACAAATCACTCATAGTGTATCTGACTGCAGTACAGACCAGCATTCATGGTGGGTGCACAAATCACTCATAGTGTATCTGACTGGAGTACAGACCAGCATTCATGGTGGGTGCACAAATCACTCATAGTGTATCTGACTGGAGTACAGACCAGCATGCATGGTGGGTGCACAAATCACTCATAGTGTATCTGGCTGGAGTACAAGCCAGCATGTATGGTGTGCATCTAAAATAAAAGGCCTGGTGGTATTTAATATTGATCTTACTTGACTTAAGGATAATGATAACCAATCAGATCACACCGTAATAAATTCTTGGTGAGTAACAGGCGATATGATTGGCTATCCTTTTTCTCCATTCCTGTTATTCCTCTCTTCCTATTTAGTACATATCAGGTTTCAATGTGTTTACTTAATTGATATACATGTACAATGTCATGTACAGGATGATTGTATGTCTTAAAAAATGTTCTTTTGCGTTTTAAATTTGGGGTTGCTTGAAACCACTAGTTAGGCTTCACATCCTTAGTGAAGAGATTTGATTGCATTTAAATGTTTGAACTTTGAAAAAAAAATGGAATTCAAACTTGCACCAGAACTGACAAAAGTTCTTTTTGGTTGCCAAACGCTTCAATGTCACGACCATTCAGACACACGAAATGATATGTCTTACTATTAATGAATAGTCAAACCTAAACCAACCCTTATCAAAGAATGGATTAAATCACAGCTCAATGCTCGAAACGTATCTAGACCTTTACTCCGGTGCTAAGCCTGGTAGTATGGTGTGATGAATTGTAATAGCAAGCTTCACACAAGGTCACACAACATCACGCAAGGTCACTCAAGGTCATTCAAATTACTGTTTCTTGGTGGTGGGCAATGATGCACCTATTATGTTACACTCTATTATTGGCATGTTTATACAATGTCTATATGTAAACACTTGTGTAATTCATACTTTATTTTCATTTAAATGTCTAAATAAAGTTATCATGCATCATAAGTTCAACAACAACTATATGCCATTTATAGCACAAAGCCATACAGTATACAATAACAGTTACATTAATTTATAATAGAATCTCATATTACACAGTGTAGCAATGCCATGTGACTTTTACATAACAAAAGGCTACAAATTCAAGACAAAAAATTCCGGCGATTCGAAAACAAAAATAGCCGTAAGTATTTTATTTCTTCATCAATTTCTATGAAACATACTTTAGTCTAAGGGGAAATTACAACATTGCTTTCCACAAAATATACGCTCTTTTTCAGCAGCTGGGCCATTTTTTCCAGCACCCTGTGAAACCTTCGGAGTTTCAAGCTGTCTTCTTTTCCAAGGTTTCACAGGGTGTTGGAGGAAAAGGCCCAGCTGCTGATAGGGATGTTACATTGCGTGGAAAGCGTACATTTTTCCCTTTTAGACTGGCATATGTTTCATAGACATCAGTACAGAAATAAAATACTATTTTTGTCTTCAGAAACAAAGCAAATTTCGTCTTGGATTTGTAGCCATTAGTGATGTCAGAGTCAAGTGGTATTGCTACTCTGTTACAGACAAATAGTTTGATATGACTTATAGTTCATGCTAGTTTATTGTTCAATCAGCAGCCAGCAGGACAGGTATAAGCTGGTTAAAGATCTCTTGCACTTGTTGATCTATAAGATAACCTACATGAAGTGTGAACTATGAAGTGACTATCATCAGTCACTGATTAATAAATAGTTTATGTGTACGAGTGATGTACTATTACATGTGTTAACTTAAAGGGAACATTTGACTTAATAGTCAGCCGAAGATGATCACTAGTATAGTTTACAAAATTGATAAAAATTGACAATTAAATGCATTTCAGATGTTGCTATTTGTTCGATCTAAATTGTGCAAAACCACTTTAATGGCATAAACTGTCATCGCTCGACTGTAAAATGTTTATGTTATCAATGTTTGTTTGTAGACAAAGGCTAGAAATATGGTCTGTTAGCTATAACTCATGTATTCTACATTGTTGGTCAGTTAATCAATATACATGTACAAATGTAGGAATATTATAGTATGTGGTATAGTCTGTTTCTTCTCCTACCAGTATTTAAGTCGGCCTTAACAAATGCTTGTTTGGCCTTACCCGTACCACAGCTCATGGGAATGATCTGCAGGCTACTCATAACATGTAGACATCTAGAATGGCTGGATGGATCGAGCTATGCTAATCAAGCAATGGTTTAAGATAACTGTCATTGTTTAACTATCAGCTCACCTTAGTACAAGTTGTTTGAAGGTTTATTATATGCCGACCCGGCCACTGACTCCATTCACAGAGTGTTTGATATATCGGATAAAAATATGTTATAATATCACAATGTTTGTATACAAGTGCCTGACCTGAATAAACAGACTAAACCTTATAATGGTTGTTAAATGGCTGGTTGTTTTGCAAATTGCCAGCTAGGTTGCACTTTGTATTGATGTTACTTCCTTAGTCAGATTTTGTTAAATGTATCTCAAAAGCCTTGCTGCCTGGAGTGAGAACTTCCCTGTGTTTAATGAATATTTACATGATGAATGTTTTGTACCTGGTACGTGACAGGCACGAAACAGGTATGAAACGTAAATATTCGTTTAATGTAGGGCTGACTTACCAGTACTTTTTGAACATTATACACTGATGAAACTATTCTCGTATTTGACCACATGCCATTAATTCACCAAATTGCATTGATAAATAATCTCATTTATATGCCTGTAATAAGATTGGGCTTTTTTCCATAAAACTGTATTGACCTTCAAAAGCTGTTTTACTCACGTGAGCAGTATGTTGGACAATGATGGACCTTCTATTATGGTGCTGGGTATTGTTGCTATGGTAACCAATCACATATTTTTATTGCAGATTCCAGCTGTGACTACTGTATATTGTGGCTTATATGAATTTACTGTGTACAATATGTCTGGATGATGTCCTATATCTCCACCATACCCTATGTCCGCTCTACCCCGAACTTATTTATGTTAACTAAAATTGTCCATACTGCTAGTAGATATGAACATTTTTGTATAATATATATACTGGTATATCGCCATGGTGCAGAGCTCTGTTAAGTCTCTATAATAAGACTACACTGGAACCCTTGAAAGTTGATATTTTTAAGGAGTTGGTTTTAATATTGAGGTTGATCAAAGAGCAAAATTGTCAGAAATTATAAAGCAAAACTGTCAGAAATTAAAGAGCAAAACTGTCGGAAATTAAAGAGCAAAATTGTCAGAAATTATAAAGCAAAACTGTCAGAAATTAAAGAGCAAAACTGTCAGAAATTAAAGAGCAAAACTGTCAGAAATTAAAGAGCAAAACTGTCGGAAGTTTCAAAGCAAAACTGTCAGATATCAACTCATAATTTTTGTTCTTCATTTTAGAGGGCCACCATTGGTGGTCTTACTGATACTAATTGTTCCATCATGTTCAATCATCCAGGCATGTTTGTTATATACTGTATTGATTTGTCTATATTTGATGCAATGTTATGCTATGCTGCTTTAAATCGCTTTGCAGGTTACTATGTGCAGATATTTGTTGCAATTTTGTAACAATTTGATACATTATGTTGTTGCAACTTTGTAACAATTTCACAATGTTGTGTGCGTTTGTTGAGAACTATTTGTACTCACCAGTAACAAAGTATTGTAAACACTAATCTATTTCAGCGAAAAAAAAGATATCAAACGGACCATTGAATGTTAAGTATTTAATGTGTATATGTCTTTGCTGACAACTGGAATGAAACGATTCCCGTCCAGCTCACTTCACAGTTGTATACGCAAGAAAATTAGGGTGTGGCCGATACTTTTTTCGAAATGGGTGGGGTGGATGAAAAACTGGGAAAATTTGACATGAAAATGGTACATTGTGAAAATATTAATACCAATTTTCTTGTGTATAATTAACACCTAATTTCTCGACATGAATTGAAAATGAGTTCTCTACCTTTTTGTACCCTCACCTGTCTAGGAAAGACAGAATTGGACAGTGAGTATGCATTTGGTAACCATGGCAACTGCATTTATTTTCTCACTGCTTCCTAGTTTTCTACTTATTTTAGTTAGAGTTGAGTTGTTTGGTTGTATTTACATTCAATCAGATTTGATTTTTCTGTGTAACTTTTTTATCTTCTTTGTGGAGAGCACTCACTGCATGCTCCCATTGTTACAATTCACTTGTTTATTTGTTGTCTAAACTTGAATATACCCCTAAAAGCTGTCTTCAAGGAGATATCAAAGATCATGGATTTTGCAAATATTGATTGATTCTGATGTGTTTAGATATATATAGTTTGACAGAATTGGCCTGAGACACTAGCATATTCAATGACCTTGCTTTGTTAATTGCTGGCTAGTTTTTTCAATAAATTGAACCATTTGATGCCATGTAACAGACAATGGTTTCTCAAAGTTATTCCTTGCCAAAGTTGAAAGGTCTCGGATCAACTCTGTAAAACTTGTGGTATAACCTGCTTAATGAAGGTAGTGTTTGTTTTGATGCCCCTTATTTTAACATGTGGGAATGTTACATTGGAAACATAACTCCCAAACTTAACCATTGGCATTGTTAACTTGTAGTTTAAATTGCAAGTTTACTAACATGTGTTCTGATTAATATTAATCAGCTGTTAATAATTCTTAATTCATTTTAGTAAGAAATAAATCCCACAATTTTTACTGGTAGTAATGGATATACCATGGCCGCTACCATGGATTGATTCAAAGTTACCAATAGTGATAACAAGTTGTCTATGACAAACTCCTATCACATTATCGTTTCGGTTATACATGTATCTCTAATTATCTGGGGTTAGCAGTGTCAATTTTTTCAAGGTTATAAAATTTGAAAAACCTGGCATGTAGATATTGCTCTTACAGTCTTGTGTATTCAAAAGCATTTAGTTTTTAAAATTTTGTATTTCCTGGAAACAATTTTCAGCAGAGTAGTGGCCCATGTTTGAAAACCTTGTTGTAATGAATGGCAATTCATACGTCATATTATGGACATATTATATTTATTATATTCAGACACATGCTATATCTGTATACAAGAGTTTGTCTGTCTGCTACAGTCATTGTGTATATTTTGTGAGTGTATTTTGTACACACCTTGCACAGTAATCGCTACGCCCAAATATGGATATCTGATACATGTACACATATATTATTATAAGACAATAGTAAATGCTCCTAATGATGGTCTGTTACATGGTAGAAACCTAATTCAATTACGGGTCCATTGCCTTAGCACGCCTTTATGATCCCCTTCCGTGGAGAGCGCTACGAAATGCTTTGCTAGGTTTACGTTCTTCTGCCCAGCTAGTGTTAAATACACACAAACAGCTCATTCAGATTTAATTATATTGTGAATGTGCAAGACACGTGGTTGCTTAATTGACATGATAACTTATACAGGTTTGATTTGTGGTATGGTGACAATGATGGAATACTCGGCAGCATCTGTCGCTGAATGTTTACAACTCGTTATGATAAGTGAACATGTTAACTTAGTGAGATTATCTTGTGTTTTAAAAAGTGAATTGTGTCACAAACTGAATATCACTACAAAGTTTTACTAGGGACACTTAAAGATGTTCAGCTGTTGTCAAAGAGCACTGCATTGTGATTAGTTTAGCACTGTTTTGTTTACGACTCTGTAAAAGACATTGTAGTAGTGATCTGTATTATGTTGTTTTCACATTCATTCTTCACATATTCTGTTTATGAAGACATTCTGTTCTAGTCCATACCAACCTGTTATTTTGTTTTGAGATCAATTAATTGTCCCTAATTTAAATTGTTGCTGTGAAAGATTTACTCCAATACTCTTGAATCCCATCCAAACTATGTATTACAGAAACATAATCTGGCACTTGAGACACTGCAACCATATAATTGAGAATCATATTTTGACACTGCTGGGAATTTACATTCAAGCAAGCTTACAGACACAGCTACTTATCCTAAACAATTATTGCTGCTAATGTAAATGGCTGCTGATGCTCTCACGTAATTACACAAACATTGTCATTTATTCCTGTACATTAGCAACTATTGCATAATTATGAGAAGTTTACATTTTGAATTTGTGACAGCTCTTTGTTTTGAAATATTTATGGGTCAAATAACATGCAGAAGCTAAGGTCCCTAGTGTTACTAGATAGATATCACTTACCATGCATGTTGTCTAGTGTTCACTCTATGCATGTTGATGGTATACTCTATTTTGATCAGTTAAATAGGAAAGCACACTGTCGATATTGTTGTTCCTGTACTTCATTCACTCTATGTAAATGATGTATAAAAAAGTTTATATAAAGACAGGGAAGGCAGCACTCAACTTAACCAGCCGAGCACAGAAAACATTAAAAACACACAAAGCACAATGCCCAACTGAACCAACCGAGCACATGAAACATAAAACACGTAAGTATTATTCACATCATAGTCAGACTACTTTTGAATCTTACAACTACTTCGGTATCGCCAGAGGTTTGAAATACTATAAATTATTTTGTTATCTCCATAGGTTTGGAATCTCACAATTACCTTTGGTATCTCCAGAGGTTTGGAATTGCACAATAACCTTTGGTATCTCCAGAGGTATCTCAAGAGGTTTGGAATAACAACTTCTTTTGGTATTTCCAGAGGTTTGGAATCTCATAACGACTAATGTTATCGCCAGAGGTTTGATTTATGTTATCTTCAGAGGTTTGAAATTACACTACAACATTTGGTATCTCCAGAGGTTTGGAAATACACTTTAGACATGATTCTACACATCGATTGCAAATTATTGTATACTCAGATATGTTCTCCATGGAAGATAACTGGTAAAGTGTCCCCAGAAGATGACATATCCACAGGAGATAACCTATACATGTTCATGGAAGATATACATGGAAGATAACCTATACATGTTCATGGAAGATATACATGGAAGATAACCTATACATGTTCATGGAAGATATCCATAGAAGATAACCTATACATTTTGATGGAAGATATCCATTAAGATAACCTTTACATGTTCATGGAAGATATCCATGGAAGATAACCTATACATTTTGATGGAAGATATCCATTGAAGATAACCTTTACATGTTCATGGAAGATATACATGGAAGATAACCTATACATGTTCATGGAAGATATCCATGGAAGATAACCTATACATTTTGATGGAAGATATCCATTGAAGATAACCTTTACATGTTCATGGAAGATATCCATGGAAGATAACCTATACATGTTCATGGAAGATATCCATAGAAGATAACCTATACATGTTCATGAAAGATATCCATGGAAGATAACCTATACATGTTCATGGAAGATATCCATGGAAGATAACCTATACATTTTGATGGAATATATCCATTGAAGATAACCTTTACATGTTCATGGAAGATATCCATGGAAGATAACCTATACATGTTCATGGAAGATATCCATAGAAGATAACCTATACATGTTCATGAAAGATATCCATGGAAGATAACCTTTACATGTTCATGGAAGATATCCATGGAAGATAACCTATACATGTTCAAGGAAGATATCCATAGAAGATAACCTTTACATGTACATGGAAGATATCCATGGAAGATAACCTATACATGTTCAAGGAAGATATCCATAGAAGATAACCTATACATGTTCATGGAAGATAACCTATACATGTTCATGGAAGATATCCACAGAAGATAACCTATACATGTTCATGGAAGATATCCACAGAAGATAACCTATACATGTTCATGGAAGATATCCATGGAAGATAACCTATACATGTTCACGGAAGATATCCATAGAAGATAACCTATACATGTTCATGGAAGATATACATAGAAGATAACCTATACATGTTCATGGAAGATATCCACAGAAGATAACCTATACATGTTCATGGAAGATATCCATGGAAGATAACCTGTACATGTTCATGGAAGATATCCATGGAGGATAACCTTTACATGGTCATGGAAGAAAGCAGATTCATTTCCATGGAAGATTCCATATATACAAGAGTATGGACGTTAACATATGCATGTCCTTGAAAGATGACAGATACTAGAACATGTTCATGGAAAAAAACATGTCCGTAGAAGATAACATATAATTATGTGTTAATGAAGGATAACATATACATGTCCATAGAAGAAAACATATAATTATGTGTTCTTGGAAGATAACATATACATGTCCGTAGAAGATAACATATAATTATGTATTCATGGAAGATAACATATACATGTCCGTAGAAGATACCATATAATTATGTGTACATGGAAGATAACTTTTACAAGTCCGTAGAAGATAAAATATAATTATGTATTCATGGATGATAACTTATACATGTCCGTAGAAGATAACATATAATTATGTGTACATGGAAGATAACATATACATGTCTGTAGAAGATACCATGTAATTATGTGTACATGGAAGATAACATATACATGTCCGTAGAAGATACCATATAATTATGTGTTCATTGAAGATAACATGTAAGGTTCATGGAAAGTAACAGATACACAATAATGTCCATTTCAAAATTATACATGAAAAATTACATACCAAGTCCATGGATTAACCTGAACTTCACTGGAAACAATGTGATTTTCACAGTGACATTAAGGGGTGGGGTTATGTATTTATCTAATTATTCTAGTATGAAATCCATGATGCGATGATTGTACGGTAGCATTATTTCCAGGCTTATACTATACATTTTGCTTGTATTTTTCTCTTTGCTTGGCAAATGTAATCAGAAATGATGTCTTGTCAAAAGAAGGTTTAATAGATTCCGTGTACATTATAACCAGTGACTTCTCCCAGAATATTCGGATTAATCTTTTCATTATCAGTACTTGCTTGTCATGTTACATACTTAGTACTTGCCAATCATACTACTTTTAAGTATTTGCTTTTCATATTTAAGGCTTTACTTCCAACTGAATGTATTGATTATTAACCAAGGTTGCTTATGGACAAAATCGTATTTGTGAATTCATTGACTTTGTGGTTGGGTGTCAAATCACCAGAATTAGTTTAGGTATATAGAGGAAACCTGGAAATATTCATCTGCATGTGAAGTTGTGTACAACTGGGGTTTGTTCCACTATCTGCAGAGTTGTTCCCTATGTAGTAAAACTTAATCAGCAGAGCTGTAAGACTTGTTTTAAAACCATGCAAGCAGAGTTGTTCTTCTTGTTTTAAAACCTGACCAGCAGAGTTGTGGATCATGATTTAAAACCTGACCAGCAGAGTTGTGGGTCTTGATTGAAAATCTGACCAGCAGAGTTGTTTCCCTTGTTTTAAAACCTGATCTGCAGAGTTGTGGTTCCTGTTTTAAAACCTGGTCTGCATAGTTGTGGGTCCTGTTTAAAAATATATTGAATGTCAACATATTGAATACTTATCTGTCTGGAAACAACTGTAAATGTGGGATTTTAACATTTACCTTGTTCTACCTGTATGCATGGCTATGTTTGCATGTTTTGGTATTCTTTTAGAAAGGTGCCACATTTAAACTGTTAGTTAAGTGTTCTTTATAGTCTATAGAACAGTTTTCTTATTTTTCCTCCATTTGGCACAGTGACTGTTATTACTTTGGTTTATTTTTCTATCTATTTCAATTGTGTTTCAACTTCTTCATTTTTTTCCAATTGCAAAAAAATGACAACTTATGCACTTGTTTAAAATAGTGTTTTATTTGTATTTACACTTTGATATATTGTTGTTCTGAGTTTAGTTAACTGTTATAGACACTCGACCTTAGTTTCTTGACATTTCTGAAAGAATTCCACAAAGCTTTGTCGCTAAAAGTGTTGATTTTGCTAAAGTTTTAAAGTCTGTATGACATGGTGTGCTCATCCATAGGGTACTAGTTGCTCAGGATTGAGTTATTGTGATCACAATATGTCCGTCTGCGTGTCAAGATATAGAAATTATAGTTTGAATTGCTTGTAGATGCCCATCCAGGGTATGGGTCACCTTGTTTGACTTTCTTTGTTGAAAGAATGCTGAATATAATTAACTGACTGATCTTTATTGCATACATCCTTCCTGGTTGGATTATAGTTTGTCAAACCATTTAAGCAATACAAATTGGTCCGCTTTGACTCCCAATATTTTGGGATATTCATGAATTGCTGTATTCTATGGTGAGCTTACATTGTCTGTTAGGCGTGCTCTGTTGCAAGCTGTCAGCATTTTATTGCAACATTTCGTGTGTGCTAACTAATTGCTTATTTACCAAATTTAAATTGTGATCAAACTTCTGTATCGTGCACAAAGCCTGTTCTTGCCTAAATATACTACATTAACTATACTGAATTGGACTAAGTACGCTCGAACAGTAATGTCTACCAAACATACTGTCCGTGGATTTCCCACCCAGCCCGACGTCCACACCATGATTCTATTGCTACCTCTCATACCACAGTCTAACCTGTCTTAAACAACCAGTCATATGACACATCAAACATGGCTGCTTTATGTGCTGGTGGCTGTAAATTACAGGTGCATTTAGTAATATAATTAGAGGTTAATACACGACACAGCCGGGCAGGAAGGCGATAATCCGCCCAGAAAATGAATAATCACCTTGAGGGCTTCAGCCCGAGGGTGATTATTCATTCCGGGCGGATTATCAACTTCCGGCCAGGCTCTGAAGTGTATTAAAGTCTTTAATACAATTGTTAGATTTCAAATTATCTATTAAGAACAAATAACGTAAATATTACTGATGTAGATATACCAGTAAAATGCACCGAGAGTAAATAAAATTGGCAAAGAAATCTGGCATATGAGCAACGTAACGTCATTTTGGCGGCAACGTGACGTCACGTTTACATGGATAACGTAACGTGCGCCCGTTCAACCGGTCCGATTATGATTATGAGGTTGCGGACCGGGCGGATAGGCCATAATCAACCACGTGATGGTCATAATCAGCCACTAATAGGCTCATTTTTGTTACTATATATAGTAACAAGTGTATTAAAAATAGTTATTTGCGCGTATTATATTTCTCTCTATATAGCATGTAGTGAGATACAACCTTTTTGTGCTAAAGGGATGATTAGAAGATTTAATAAGGCGGATGGTTGCTTAAATCAAGTAGCTACTAATACAGGTTCACGTTATGATATTTGTACGCAACCATTATTATTTCAAAATTGACTGTGCCTGTACTGCCTGTCTTATTTTGCCAGTGTTATTAAATCCCACCAAAAAAGCCGACAAATGATCATGCACTAAAATGACTGTCTCAAGTCAATCGCAAACAACATTAAATATCAATCAGCCCCTTTTGTATTGATTAAACCGGTATTAAACAACCACCTGTTTTCAACAGCCACTTTCTGTATGCTGGTATCCCTTGACTTGTTGCTTATGACAGGTTAGATTGTAATAATGTGTGTTGTAAATATGTATAGCAATACTATGTTGACTCAGGTGAGCATTCCTAGACTTGTTCTGCACTTGTTTATTCAAAGTGATTGCCTTTATGCATGAAGTTTTCTTTACAAAACAGGAGCTATCACATTGACAAGTTTACAGCTCAGTGAGACCATCGAGTCTGGCAGTAGTAGTAAGTACCCCACCCACTTCACTAGCATATTCATTATTTAAGGTTGTCCTGTGTTTCAATCATTGTAAGCTTCAAGTCGATGTGTTGGATTGTATATATATTCTAACATCTTACCCCGCTGTCCCCGCAGTATTTACCCTGCTGTGAGATAAAATGTCAGTCATCTTTATACTTTCATGTCATCATACTATGTTTTGTCTTGTATCATCATGTTGGTATCATGGGCGTTTTGTTCGAGTTTAACGCCATTTCTCAACAAGTTTTAGTTAAATACAGTGACCGGTTCATCTAACCAGTTTTCCTTGACTGTAGCCAAACCAGCACTAACTTGCCCTTGCAGAAAATACTGGCAATTTCTCCACTTGTGGTGGAAACTTGACTTTGTTATCAAAATTTATGGAATGGTATGATCTACCTCTTCCAGGACTAAAACCTGGATTCCTGGGTTACAAATCCAGCACATTTAAACTTGGATCTAATAAGATTTTATGCTCTCCATGTTTGCTTTTACAATTTCTAATCAATTTATGGTCATTTGCATTGCATTGGATGTTTTATGACTTTCAAGTAATTGACTTGCTATACAACGCCACGGGTAACATCTCTGTCTCACAAGAATGGGATGCCTGATGAGTGTCTATGGGAATCACACAAAGAATTGGATGCCTGATGAGTGTCTATGGGAATCACACCAAGAATTGGAAGTCTGTCGAGTGTCTATGGGAATCACACAAAGAATTGGATGTCTATCGAGTCTCTGTGGGAGTGGTGTAAACAATTGGATGTCTCGAGTGTCTATTAGAGTCACAAAAACAATTGGATGCCTGTTGAGTCAACAATTTGGCAACACTTGTCAGGCATTCAATTCTCGTGTGAGAGAGACTGGATTCTATGGATGTACATGTTGACAAGGGAATTGCAATATCATAATGGAATCACAGACCAATGGCATTGAGACATTGACGTTAAAGTTATTGTGGGCCCGACTCCTGGTCCAAAGGTGGTCAGTTAGAATCCAGATTGGGGCTTTGGTCTAAATTTGAGTTGATGAGCAAAAATT
Source organism: Spisula solida (assembly GCA_947247005.1). Lineage (NCBI taxonomy): Eukaryota > Metazoa > Mollusca > Bivalvia > Venerida > Mactridae > Spisula > Spisula solida. The sequence goes on along the minus strand of OX365944.1, from coordinate 47,936,059 downwards.
CTTAATCCTTAAAAATGGGGTATAGTTATATAAACCTAGGAGGTTGGAGTCATCTAGTGTGATTAATGTATGTGTTTTAAGCTTGTGTCACATGCAAATGTTAAGTAAGCTTAAGATTCTTGTAGCTGTCATAGACTTGTTCTATAATGACTTTTAATTAGATAGGTGAATTTGTTAAACAAGGCTGTTGACGATAAGTATGGGTCACTCATATCTCCAAACATATTCTAGCTATGGTCATGAAACATTACAGGAATATTTATCTGCATGTAAAGTTGTTATACCCCCAGATACATTGTATATGGGGGCTATATTGGAGTCATGCTTGAGGTTGGTTAGTTGGTTGGTTGGTCTGTTGGTCGGTCGGTTGGTCTGTATAATTTTGTCCACGCTATTTCTCTGCAACCATTGGTCGGATTTCAACGAAACTTTGCATGACTGATCAGTACCAAGTCTAGTTGTGCATATCGTCCGCACACGTCGGTCGGATGAATTTTAAGGGAGTTATGGCCCTTTGTTTTTTTGTACTTATAAATTTTGTCCGCGCTATTTCTCTGCAACCATTGGTCGGATTTCAACGAAACTTTGCATGACTGATAAGTACCAAGTCTAGTTGTGCATATCCTCGACGCTCGTTAGTCGGATCAATTTTAAGGTAGTTATGGTCCTTTGTTTTTTTTACACTTTTAAATTTTGTCTGCGCTATTTCTCTGTAACCATTGGTCGGATTTTAATGAAACTTTGCATGAATGATCGCTACCAATTCTAGTTGTGCATATCGTCAGCACACGTTGGACGGATCCATTTTAAAGGTAGTTATGGCCTTTTGATTTTTTACACTTATAAATATTGTCTGCACTATTTCTCAGCAACAAATGGTCGGATTTCAATGAAGCTGCATAACCGATCAGTACCAAGTCTAGTTTTGCATATCTGACTGTGTCAAGCAGTTTCTGGGGGTATTCATCACATTCAGTGATATTTCTTGTTCACCTAGAAGTTTGTGCCAGAATCAAGTTTCAGCAGACTGCCCGAGTTGTGGCCCTTGTTAGATTTTTTCTTGGTTGGGTTTCGGAGTCGTGTTATTTCGTAGTTATTCATCTGTTAATCAAATAAGTGTCTGGGTTCTTTATATGATCGGTCCCTGTCTTCAAATTTAATGTTAAAAAATGTTATACCAGACTCTGTCCTCTTGTAAACAATGTAATATCAATTCAGTGAGCACACTTTCAATTGGTCAATCTTTTGTAAAACGTGTTTTCATTGGCTGGTCACCTCAAAATGTGTTTACAGTCTTTCTGAAGTACATATTAACATTGCAGCCTAGGTCTCTTAATGTTGATGTACTGTTTAGGAATGGTCATGCTATGATAAAGGCATTCTATTCTGTTTTCATTAAAATCATTACGTTTATGAGTATAAGTTGATTATGTTGTATGTTTCATGCATGTACTGTATGTGTGTCTTTGTATTTTATATTTGTGGTTCAATTCAACGATTTTCATTTGCTTATTTCAATGTACATTGTAGTATTTATTGCTTCGTACACTGTTTATCACATGTGCTTTTAATGTTGATCGTTATTCCTTTGGTGATGTTATTGTGTACGTGTCAGTCTCATAAAACAAACCAAGATGTTGTCACTTCCATATCATACCAACTATGCATTGAACTTGTCCTTGCATAGATCTTCATATGGTTGGAACCACCTCATACGTACATGTATAATCGTATGTGTGTATGAATACAAATGTCAACTCACTATGCCTTTTCCAACTTTGAGAAATACAACACTAAAGGGGATTCATTGCCCCTGTTTTCTAAGACAAAAACTTGTCACAGAATAATTATTTATTGATTGGTCAAATTGGTGGGCAGTTGGCAGTGGTGGGCATCAACATTATTTTAACGTGTTCTTTCTACATGTATTATATTTGAATCATTAATAACGCCATTTTCTGAAAAGCATTTCTTGGTTAACATGGTTCCCACGATTTGTTCAGTGTATTACATATTTGGGCTAAGTCCGGGTATAAAGCTTTGAGTTTTAACTTGCTTTTTATTAGATAGACAAATTCATCAAGAGGGCTGTTGTCCATTTTTTGTGTTGCACAAATGTTTATCAGTTTGTTAAGATGTTCACAGTTGGTTTTGTATTTACAGAGTTATGCGCCTTCTTTGAAAACCTGGTTTTCTTGGAATTTTCATTTTTCTTGTTTATCAATTTATTCTTAATGGGGATTATTTTATACAACGTCCAGTTATTCAGAAACATGGTTTCTTTATAAATCTTTGAACGCATTTATGCTCACTCAGAATATATGTACCTTTGAATATATTACTATATCATATATGTACTTGAGGGCTGTTTCAAAATGTCGCTGAACAAGTTGGCAATTACATGTTTTATGAATTGGTATTTGTGTGAATGTATGCATTTTTGGTTAATTTTGGTTTAATATGAGAACATTATGCTTTTATGGTCTGTACTAATTTTTAAGGCTGTTCAAGATATCAACACTACAACATGTCAATCAATACTTAAATGTTTTTACATCAAGGTTGTTGAATTTCCAAACATTCATGTTAGTTAAGTTTATTCATCTGAGTAAGTTAAGTTGTCTGAAGTAATTTGAAGAGCAGTTTTTATCTGACAAAACTTGGCACGATCTATTCAAATATCTCAGTTGGAGCTTAATCTCACCTCAAATATTGTTGCCTATCATTCCTGAGTTCAATTTATTCAATGCGAGTTGGCATCAAAGTCAGTATTACAAAATGAAAATGTCATCCAGAGTTTATTACTACAAACTGCCAAAGGGTTCCACCCTGAGTTTGGCTCCAAACTGAGACACACTTAGGTTGTGCATAATCTCAATTTGTGGTGAGATTTCTTTTTGAGATATTTCTGGAGAGTTGGGCAAGGTGATTGAATATTTCAAAAGATAATAAAAAGTTCAGAGTTGATGAAATATCTCAAAAGGTGATAAAAATTCTTCCTGAATTTGTTAAATAAACTTATTAGTCACCCCTCAGAAAGACGTTTTGATAAACCCTTGAAAAGACTTGATAACTTAATGGTCGGCCCTTGTAAAGTTTAGTGATGGTAACACTTGTTGTATCAGTTAGATGCAATTTAAGATAAAAGTTTGTATGAGGATTGTTTATACCATTTATAGTGAAACAATATGACTACTGTGAATGGTAAGTTGTTGCTTCATTCACTGCTTACTGGTAGAAATATTAACTTTGAAGTTTTCTTTACATTTCTAGGCAAAAATGATTGCGCGGGTCCACTTCAAACTGGCTGTGATGATAACTGATTCTTTATTTGATAATTTTTGTATTTTATATGTGATCATGTATATATGTATGTTACATAATAATAATGTATGTATGTATGTTTGTATTTATGAGTGTACGTATGTTTTCTAGGTAGGAAACAGGAGGTTATCAAACTTACAGAACAACTTATAGCTGCCATAACAAGTGGAGACTATGATACCTTCTCGTAAGTCATACATACATAATGTATTATTGAAAAACATTTTTATGCCTCCCATCTTTGATGAGGGGGTATATTGCTTTGCACATGACTTGTCTGTCGGTCTGTTGGTCAGTCGGTAGGTTGGTGGATCAGTGGACCAAATGAACTCCATTCAATAACTCGAGAATGCTTTGATCTAGGATCTTCAATCCTTACATGGAGGTTGGTCATCACTAATAGATGGCGCTATTGATTTTGAGGTCAGTATGTCAAAGGTCACTGACCTTTACTATTTCTGACTATTGGGCTGCCATGAGGGCATACATGTTTTACAAACATCTTGCAATTAGGGAAACATAATCAGGGTGGCAGGGCCTTTCCATGCAAAGATACAGAATATTGATATACACAATTGAACTGACTCTCCGTGAATACAGTCCGTGCATGTCTATATTTCTGACTATTGGGCTGCCATGATACAAACATCTTGCAATTAGGGAAACATAATCAGGGTGTCAGGGCCTTTCCATGCAAAGATACAGAATATTGATATACACAATTGAACTGACTCTCCGTGAATACAGTCCGTGCATGTCTGTCTATATCCATCTGGTGTGTAATTTTGTTAGGTTTCAGGTACAAAATTGAAAACATGGATGTGCCGTCGAAGGCTATTAAACCTCGGTTGAATAGTGTTTGTCAATAACATAGGATCACTGAAACTAGTTGTGTTTTGCAAAGTTCATAGGGGAACATAGAGGTGTACCTCCATGAATAAGGAAATTGATGCTTGCTGAAATTTACATTATATTTAAATTTATAGTCTATAAACGGTGGAGGACAGTGACGTTGTGGACCGTTATTATCCCTTGTTTAAAACACGTTTTCTATGCACTGCCATGTTTCTTATTAATTCTATAATATTATATTGTATATTTATTTCTTTTTTCATCAGGAAATTTGTTGACCCATCTATAACATGTTTTGAGCCAGAAGCAATGGGCAACTTAATAGTTGGCATGGATTTCCACAAGTTCTACTTCGATCATGGTAAGGGTATGTATTGTGTCGTACACAGAATTGGCTGATGTGCTTTCTTACTCTTTCTTTTATTATCTCCCCTGGCAGTATTGTGTAATTGTGTATATATTGTTTTAAGTTCATACTATTCCTCGCTTGTTGTGCTCTTGGCTTGAAGGTGTTAATCGCACAAGTTCAAAACAGATTACCTTAAACCAACACAGGATATGATTTTGATGTTCTGGTTATTTAAACTATTGTCCGCATAAATTAAAACTGAATCGTAAAGTTACTTGACTCCTACTTTTAACAAAATGAAAAATTACATAATTGTTTATGACGCTGTCACACTATAGTATGGAGAATTTGATGTGACTCTCAACCCTCTATTAGCATAATTGAACAGCTGAGATACTGTCTATATTTATTATCCCGATTGTATTTTTTATAAGCTTGAATTATCACAAAGATGCTCAATGGGTAATACCAACACAAATCTAAAGGATCAATATTGCACAATTTGTTCTCGGAAATGTGTATATTCTATGCAAGAGCCTTGTAATATATTCATGCATAAAGGTCAGGATCAGGTTGAATTCTCCATGCTATACAGCATATAAGAACAATATTATAGTCCAGAGAGTTTGACACGACTCTCGACCTTCAATTAGCATAATTTAATAGCTGATATATTATCTATATTTATAACCCCCGTCGTATGTTTTCGTAAGCGGAGAGTATCACGAAGGCGCTCGAGGTGTAATACTAACACAAACCTAAAGAACCGATATTGCACGATTTGCATTGTATATTCAATGCACGAACCTTGTAATATATTCATGCATAAAGGTCAGGATCATGTCAAATTCTCTGTGCTATACCAAATGTATGAACGCATATCCAAAATGCTAGCTATATACTAGAGATAACTAAATACATGTTATCTGTCATCGTGTGACAGTGCCACTTTCAGTTACTTCAAACCATACCAGTGAATAAATCTCAAACAAGATGATCAATACTTGTTTATGTTTAAATTCGGGTCAAAAGTGGTTTTATAATGTATACAAGAAAGACAAGGATGAAAGAGAACAGAGTGTATTTGTACATTTCCAAGTACTTTGACGATTATTGTGAACAAAATCAGTAACAACTAAGTGAAATGTCCACTATGAAGACAATTCAATTTGAATTAAAACCGTTTTCTGTTAAAGGGTAGGTGCATAATTAAGAAGCTAAAAAAATTGAATTATTCCCCAATGTGTTGTTGTTTTATTAAATGCTCTCTGGTGTTCATGATTAACACCTTAAACTTGATTTGATCAAGTTAATTAAGGGGGGGATATAGATTAATATCAAGTGAAGGGTGATTTCATACCTTGGCAGAACCTTAGCAAGTAAAGATGTTATATTTTATTGTGACTACGTTTCAAAGCATCCTTACACAATAAGGCCTTACAATGTTACACCACCACTATATGTTTTCAATCCTGACCAGATTGTTGAAGTTGAGTATATCAGGAAACTATCTAGCTTGCTTTCCGAAGTCTGTTTATGTAATCCCAACACCAACCTATTCTTAAAGTTGTGTTTAAAGCAACTACTTCAAGCTGGTAATCAGTTACCACATGTTACCTGCTTTCTTTGTGATAGTGTCACATGTTACCTGCTTTCTTTGTGACAGTTTCACATGTTATATGCTTTTCTTTGTCTCGTGGATTGCAAGTCATAAAATGTTTGAATATTCTGTAATAGCTTACATTACATACCCAATATCCATAGAAAGCTTAGGTCCGTTTCCATCAAACTTATTATAAGGTTATACATGGTTAGTTGATTACCTCTGCCAAAATTTGTTAGATAAGTTTGTCAAAGGTCAATGTTGAAATAACCTTAAGGTACAGGTTACAGTGACAATGATGGCCATATCACAATGACATTGGGTACAGGCCACAATGACCTTGAGGTACAGGTGACAATGACCTAGAGGGTACAAGTCACTTTGACCTGGAGGGTACAAGTCACTTTGACCTGGAGGTACAGGTTACAATGACCGTGAGGGTTCAAGTCACAATGACCTTGAGGTACAGGTTACAATGACCTTGAGGGTTCAAGTCACAATGACCTTGAGGTACATGTTACCATGACCTTGAGGTACAGGTTACATTAACCTTGAGTTTACAAGTCACAATGACCAAAATAGAACTCTAAGCTTTATACTGCTGGCCTTCAATAGGATGGCTTTTAAAAAACGGGGGATAATTATTCTATGAGTGTCAGATATTTGGGTGAGGACAATTGCTAAAGAAAACAAAACAATTGCAAACTGAATTAAGGTCAATAAGTTTGTGTAGCTATTTCAAAGGTGAAGCACGGTAGAGGGAAACACATAGTTTGGTTGTATGCTTTGATTGTTGTATTGTATTAGAATTGAATTTGTTCTGTTATATTGAAGTACATGTACAATTTAAAATAGTTATCATCAAACATATGTTACAACATTTATGTGAAGAGTGGAAAGATGTTACCTGGTACACATGTATGATTATCTAAAGGTGGTAACAGCTTGCATATAATTAAGATATATAAATTTTAGTGATACATTAATATGCTGCACCATACACAGGTCATTGGCTCTAATGTGGCTCCATTGTTTGGTTCATTAATATGCTGCACCATACACAGGTCATTGCCACTAATGTGGCTCCATTGTTTGGTACATTAATATGCTGCATCATACACAGGTCATTGCCACTAATGTGGCTCCATTGTTTGGTACATTAATATGCTGCATCATACACAGGTCATTGGCTCTAATGTGGCTCCATTGTTTAGTACATTAATATGCTGCATCATACACAGGTCATTGACTCTAATGTGGCTCCATTGTTTAGTACATTAATATGCTGCACCATACACAGGTCATTGCCACTAATGTGGCTCCATTGTTTGGTACATTAATATGCTGCATCATACACAGGTCATTGGCTCTAATGTGGCTCCATTGTTTGGTACATTAATATGCTGCATCATACACAGGTCATTGCCACTAATGTGGCTCCATTGTTTGGTACATTAATATTCTGCATCATACACAGGTCATTGCCACTAATGTGGCTCCATTGTTTGGTACATTAATATTCTGCATCATACACAGGTCATTGCCACTAATGTGGCTCCATTGTTTGGTACATTAATATGCTGCATCATACACAGGTCATTGCCACTAATGTGGCTCCATTGTTTGGTACATTAATATGCTGCATCATACACAGGTCATTGGCTCTAATGTGGCTCCATTGTTTGGTACATTAATATGCTGCATCATACACAGGTCATTGACTCTAATGTGGCTCCATTGTTTGGTACATTAATATGCTGCATCATACACAGGTCATTGCCACTAATGTGGCTCCATTGTTTGGTACATTAATATGCTGCATCATACACAGGTCATTGACTCTAATGTGGCTCCATTGTTTGGTACATTAATATGCTGCATCATACACAGGTCATTGCCACTAATGTGGCTCCATTGTTTGGTACATTAATATGCTGCATCATACACGGGTCATTGGCTCTAATGTGGCTCCATTGTTTGGTACATTAATATGCTGCATCATACACAGGTCATTGGCTCTAATGTGGCTCCATTGTTTGGTACATTAATATGCTGCATCATACACAGGTCAATGGCTCTAATGTGGCTCCATTGTTTGGTACATTAATATGCTGCATCATACACAGGTCATTGCCACTAATGTGGCTCCATTGTTTGGTACATTAATATGCTGCATCATACACAGGTCATTGACTCTAATGTGGCTCCATTGTTTGGTACATTAATATGCTGCATCATACACAGGTCATTGCCACTAATGTGGCTCCATTGTTTGGTACATTAATATGCTGCATCATATACGGGTCATTGCCACTGTAATGTAGCTCCATTGTTTGGTACTCTGTCTATACTAGTAGCTCCTGGACTGATGGATACAATGTCTATATTATTTTGAATGAGAAGTCTCGATATGACTGAAAAACGGTCACTGGGTCTCCTCAAACCCAATGTAAGATAACAAATTTAATCAATATAATTATGTACAAGCAAAATAAATGAAAATGTTTCATGAAAATGTTTTGCTCATTATCTGTATGTGCAACCTAGGATGTAAATTATCTTGATGTTTTATAAACTATGAATTATCTTGATATATATTTGAACCTAGGAATTATCTTGATATATACTGCAACATTGATATATTGTGACCTAGAAATAATCTTAATTTATATTGCAACCTAAGAGTTATCTAGAATAAAATGCAACCTAGAAATGAATTTGATGTATTCCTATGCAGAAGATCTCTTGATATATTACAACCTAAGAATTGTCTTGATATATTGTGGCCTAGAAATTATCTCAATGTTTATTGCAACCTTGAAATTATGTTGGATATATTGAAACCTAGGAATTATGTTGGACATATTGAAACCTAGGAATTATGTTGGACATATTGCAACCTAGGAATTATGTTGGATATATTGCAACCTAGGAATTATGTTGGATATATTGAAACCTAGGAATTATGCTGGATATATTGAAACCTAGGAATTATGTTGGATATATTGAAACCTAGGAATTATGCTGGATATATTGAAACCTAGAAATTATGTTGGATAAATTGAAACCTAGGAATTATGCTGGATATATTGAAACCTAGGAATTATGCTGTATATATTGCAACCTAGGAATTATGCTGGATATATTGCAACCTAGGAATTATGTTGGATATATTGAAACCTAGGAATTATGTTGGATATATTGAAACCTAGGAATTATGCTGGATATATTGAAACCTAGGAATTATGTTGGATATATTGAAACCTAGGAGTTATATATTGCAACCTAAGAATTATGATGGAAACCATTTCAGTTGTCAAACATTGTTCCAGCAGCATTGAGTAGTAAACACTTGTAGTTGATATATCTGGACTAATAGTTGTGTAACTTTGTATATATTTCAGTGTTATCCAAGAACAATAAACCTGTGAATACAAGTATCTTGAACCCAACAGTTCATGTATTAGGAGACGATTCTGCTTGTATAGCTTATGTCAGGCTCACTCAGTTTATTGACAAGTAAGTATATACACTTTTCAAGTCTTTGTTGACTGATCTGCTCATATTTGGAGCAACTTTCTATGTTTCTTGTAGTCTATGCATTGTCCGAGGGAGGAAAGTTTTACCATCTTGCCATGTACCTATTGGATACCATGTACAAGGAAGTTTGCATCATGTGTGTAGATAAGCTACAATGTTTAGTGTTTGTATAAAAACACACCAATGCCTCTTGTCTTATAATTAAGTATACCATGTGCAAATCCAGTTGGATGACTAGACTTCCTGAGAATTTTGGCAAAAATATCATTATCTTATATATTTACTCAAGTTTGTCAGAGCTTCAAAGTCTGATCAAAACAAACTTGAGAAAAAAGTCCCCTGAGCAAAATAGTTGGTCAGTCCCCTTTCTGAGCAAGAAATAGCTGATTGTACCCTCCTGAGAAAATTAGCTGGATCTGTGCATGACTACAGTTAAACCTCATTAATAAGACCATGCTGTAAAACCATGAAAATTGTTGTTAATGAAGTTGAATAAATAGCAGTGAAGTTATTTATTAGATAGTATTATGCTTACCTGAATCAATTCAAGTCTGTTTGCGTGAAAAATTAGGGATCTTGTGCACAAACAATCCTAACTAAAGTCTTGCCTTATCTTTTAATATCAAATAAATAAAAATTACTGTGTTGAGCAATGTTGATGTTATTTTTGTAGGGATGGTTTGCCAGCGACCCAGCAGAGTGAAGAGACGCGTGTTTGGCAAAGGAAGGATGGCAAGTGGCAGAACGTTCATTTCCACCGATCGGGAGGTCCATCTGCTCCGAATAAATAGCCAAGTACACAAGAACATCAACTGATTTTCAACTTTTTTCCAATCATGCCTTTTATTAGGGCAGTTTTCTTTATTCTGATTAATGTTTGCTCATATAAGAGTATGGATCTGCTTTCTCTCCTTCCAGATTTATGGCATAGAAAAGGGAAACGACTGTGATTTGACTGACAAGTTAATATGTAAGAAGGGTTGTCTCCCTTCGCATATTTGGGTGATTTAAGATGGAGGAGTAAATTTTGAGCGTTTCGTTGGATTATTCATCATTTTGATGTCTGCTGAATGTTGGTTGGAAGTGAAAGTGATGGCGTATGCCTAGATTGTATCAGAGATGGCTCGGCCACTGAGAGTCTTGATTTTTATGCTTCTTTATTGTCATTTTAGCGACAGTTGTTGCTGTTTTCATATCATATGTTCAGATGAGAGAAAAAGGTTGGGGAGAGTTTTGATTTTTTCCCTTAGATCTGATATGTAATTATACTTCTCCTGTTGGTGATGTCTGCACTTTGTGTAATCATTTATTTAGTCGTGTAAGAAAGTATATCATATTTGTATACATGAATACCTTTGATATTTGTGATGTATTTAGCATTATCAGATGTTATATTGAATTATAATTATCTACAATATTCAGCTTTTTTATTATATTGCATACCTTTGTTTATATTTTTTTTGACAAAATTCAATATGATATTTTCTTCTTTTGCTTTCCATGCCAAATATTGTTTTTTTTGTTCTGTTTGTGCTAAATAATCATGAGTCCGTTCAACTGTCTGGTTATCAGAAGGGGGGGTTGGTTGACTGTTACAACAGCCATGTGTTCATACAGTGGTATAAGAAGAGCAGGCTTAGATTGGTTAAAACTGTTAAAAAATCAAGCAAGGTGGACTAGTAAACAAAGTGGTATACCAGTCTGTGTTGCCTCATTGTATATTGTATTAAGTCATTATAATTATGATGATGATTAGTAAATACATGATACTGGTATGCTGTGTCCACACAATACACTGTCAAGTTGAATGACTCTAATTCCAACAGGACGTTAGTACCTGTTTCAAATTCACAGACATGTATTTAATGAACACTTGTTGAATATTTATACAGAACTTGCGATCTGACCGACATTTCTGTGGAAATGATGGTTATTTCTATATAAGTATTTGAGAAGAAAGTGACTTTTAAAAATTAATTCATTTGAAGACCTGTTCATGTTAGATTTTTGGAAATGTTTTGTATGAAGTTAGTATATGTTTTGATAAAGCACTATCACTGTGTATGTTGTAGTAGACACGCTGGTTAGTATGTCTACTGTATGTTAACTCATGTTGCACTGTTTATGAGATACAATGATAAGAATAAGGCATTTCTGAATACTGGGTGAAGAATAGAAGGAACAGATTCAGATGTCATCTGTTCGATTCATAGATACGCCTGTTCAAGCCCCTTTCATGTGCCAGTCACCAATATTTACCACTAAAGTATTTGGAGATCAATTACTGGTTCCTAACCAAGGCAAACGAACAGGAGGTGTAGGGAGTAGGGAGCTATCCATGAGTGTTTCTTAATGTACAGTACAACATATCCAGAGTGACACCCTTCGGGAAACACGAAGTTTGGTTGTTACTATTGAGAGTCAAAACTGATAGTAAAAGGTTACTTCTGGTACAGAATGATAATGTTGCTCAATGGAAAGCCACTCTGGAGAGGTTGCACTGTATGTGTTGAGTAACTTATGTAAATGTCAATATACATGTACAGCTAAACTGACAAGGCATGCCCGGCGCTGTATTCCGGCCCATAAACAATGTAATAGTATATTTGGTATTACACATGGTGTGATACTTAGGATTGGAACATTCCTTTGATAGTAAGTTTATGTTAGTAGTTAATAGTTACATAATTTCAAATAGCTGCATTACATACTGGTGGCTTTCTGACATTGTTCACATTTCTATACCTTACCTGCCCGTGGTCAGCACTAGTTGTAGACAAATGCAATAAAGTATGAGGTTAGACTTGGTTATAAGAAAGTAAATTTGACCCGATGGAGACTTGTCCAGAATTCAGTGCTTTGGAAAGTGTTCATATGTTCATTGCAGTACAAATTAATACTTGAACTGATCGAGCATAGATTAAGCTTTTGTAATGATCTGATCACTCGTGTTTTGTTTCTATCCTGTTTATACCTGTTCTAACTGTTGCATGACATAAGAAACTGTGGTGTTTTATTTCTTCAAATTGCTCATAGATAAAATCATCATAGATAGAGGGCACATCTTGCTTCTCTGTGATGTACAAATGACTCATGTTTTTGGAAATGTGGAAAATGATTTGTCTGGACAATTATTAGACCTAGTTGTCGGCAGACCAAAAAGGGAAAACAGGACTTTCTTTTTTTTGTACTGAACAAGAAATTGGACTTGGTGAGTGCAACATTACAAAAGTCACTTGTATGTCCGAATCAAAAAAAGCTTGTGATTTTACAGTAATATTGAGTCTGCTGTTTTTGAACACATAAGATATTATACCATCTATGTAAAAACATCAGACTGAGTTTATTTAACTTCAGTTGGTTTCCAGGAATTTATGTAAGTCTGTTATAGGATATATTGACTTGAATTGCTTTACATTAAAACATAATATTCTTCTTTTACTGATCCTGACCTGTGTTCATCTTGTGAGCTAATTGTACCATATCTATGTAACACATGTCCTGTGATTTATGACTTGTACTCATGGGTGTGTCTTTTTGTTATAAAATACTAAGTCAGGACAAATAAACATTTACTACTTTCTACACAAAGTCAACTACATGTATGTAGTTTCTGGTGCCACCTGTCTTAAGCAGTCTATTCAAATCAATCATGGTAAGTTGTTTTTATACAGGGCACCTGTTTTATATGGACACTTGGTTTAACAAACCACATGTGATGTGTCTATTCAATAGTATTGTAGGCTGGCCCCATTTGCTGTGTCTATTGTTTGTTGGCTACATTTGCTGTGCCTATTGTTGGCAGGCCACATTAGCTGTGCTATTTTCTTGACAGGCCACATTTTCGTTGCCTATTGTTGGCAGGCCACATTTGCTGTGCCTATTGCTGGCAGGCCACATCAGCTGTGCCTACTGTTGGCTGCTTAAGACAGGTTTGACTGTATATTTTAGGTCTCCTTTCTTTATTATTATTGCTGTATATGGAGTTTTGTCTTGTACAGTGTATGAATTCAAGAGATATGTTACATATTGTTTAGTATTTATCCACATATATTTTATTTTTCAAAAAGCTGATAAGCATTATTGGCATTAATTACACACTCGAGATGTATTTTGTTGTTTGTCCCTTTCTGTATATGTTGTCCCAATTCTTTTGGTTGCTATAGTTTCTTGCAGTGAGGTTTTGTGAGGTTCTGTTATATTAATGCAAAAATCTTAAAGAAAAAAACTATGAGTTTGTACAAGCAAAGAAACATGAATATTTGCCTGAATTTGCATCAATATTCTATTTGACGTGTGAAATCTAAATGATGTTATAAACTCTGGTACACTTTGACTTCTAAAGTTACACTTGGTTAGGAGACTACATGGAGCTAGCATTAATTCTTGATAAAAACTTTCCATCTATGGAGGTCCTAATTTCTTAATGCCCCAGAATGACAACCCAGTTCTTAAATTTAGTTAATGCTATGGAAACACTGGTGTACAAAGGAGCACGGTTTTGTTCGCTGATATTATGTATCTACAGTAAAACCTCGGTAATACGAGCAGCGATTATTCGAGCAACCGGCCTAATTCGAGCAAATTTCAAAGTCCCGACAAATTTGCTCTATATTGTACATTAATGTATCCCTCTAATTCGAGTAATGTTATTACGAGCATCCGGTCCAATTCGAGCACAGGTGTCGGTCCATTCAACAATTTTCAACGATAATTAGTTACTTTATCTCGAGGCAATCATCCGAGCGAAATTTCACACCTCCGAAAAATTGTCAGATTTAATGTTGCTGTGGTTCGTGATTTTCACACATCGTGATTATCACATTTTATGACAATAGCGTAACCCCCAACACTGAAATCGGTTGTTAGTCTACAATAAAGCTAGGTGTCAAGGGGCAAGATTGAATAATACAAATCAATTACGAGGCGTTAATTATGAGAAATTTAATGACGAGTCAACATTTGTTATAGTGAAAGTAATTTTCACGCCGCGTGTAACTCTTATGATTCACCGATCTAAATGTTAACCTTATCCAAGTCAGAGAAACAATCACAAAACAATGAATATTTGATCACTTAATGGTCGTAAATCAACTCAAATAGAGCATTATACATGATTTCACCTACAAAGGTAACATTCAACGAATGTCTGCACGACTCAAAATGCGTGTAGACTTGATCAACAATGACGATATTCGTAGTTGCAACCAAATACGCGCACCAAACACTTACGTGGTAAAACACAGTTACACTTAGTCTTAACAACAATTTATCATACAATTCTGATAATTCGAGCAACTGGCTTAACTCGAGCATTTGGCTTGTCCCGATGGGCCCTCGAAATAACGAGGTTTTACTGTATTACATAGCCTTGTTACTTATTCTATTTAACATGATTTTCTTTAAGATATTTCTTTAGATAGTATGAGGTGAAAATTCTTAGTTCTTGAAAACAAACTATCATCACTATATGACGTAACTCGTACAAAATTAAAACATTTCTAAGTCCAAAGTCTGTGCAACATTTGTACAAATTATTGCCATAATATTCATCATTTTCATTAAATTAAAATAATTCATTTCATTTCCATGGCAACACTACAAGTCCCATTTAGCTTGTTGCTCTTTAATTTCAATGATATTATTTTTTGTTTTCTTTGTTTTACGTGCTGTTTTTTCAAAGATTTTAAGCTACCAACAAATGCAATAACATTACATGCTTAAAATTTGATTGTTCATTGATGAAATCATGTCTTCTATAGCCGACATGAAGTTCGGGTTTCATTATAAGGACCTGGGCACTCACTGTCTGGTTTAGTCCATCTTGTAGTTGCTACTCTGTGCTTACCAGCATTTATACAAACTTCTTCAACAAAATATTCAACATGTTTATCAGCTCGATGTATAATTATGCAAGGTGTTAGATCTCTGCAATATTGCATATTATGTGTAAGCCAAAGATTACCATGCTATTTCATAATGAATAATGTATTTATAATAAAGCATCAGCTTGTTCAGTTTTATGTTACCCTGTAGTTTGTTGATCATTCTGTGTCCTGCCTTGCCTTCCATTCTCTCTGATTTCATTTTACAACTAATGTCCATACACTTATGGTTCCATCATGCTATACTTCCTGTGATCTACGATAGTATCGGACACTTGCTTGTCTCCGCTGATCTACGATAGTATCGGACACTTGCTGGTCTCAGCTGATCTACGATAGTATCGGACACTTGCTGGTCTCAGCTGATCGACGATAGTATCGGACACTTGCTGGTCTCAGCTGATCTACGATAGTATCGGACACTTGCTGGTCTCAGCTGATCTACGATAGTATCGGACACTTGCTGGTCTCAGCTGATCTACGATAGTATCGGACACTTACTGGTCTCCGCTTCACACTTTGATTGTTGCTTTCAATTTGGCTGTAGACGACTTTTCATTCAACAATTTTACAGTTGTGTAAGTCGGTTTTCCTGAATTTAATTACAAACGCTGAGGATTATTGGTACATCCATGATCAGATTTCTGGCTTTCAAGTTTAGGGCTTGGACTGCTTCAGTTGAAACATGCTGAAACTGCAAATGAAGGTGAAGTCAAGGCAGCCTTTGTGACATTACACATTGGGGTAAGAGCAACATGCTAGGCTTCATCATTCAACTTGTTATGGTTCAGTAAGAGCAACATGCTCGGCTTTATCATTCAACTTCATATGGTTCAGTAAGAGCAACATGCTCAGCTTTATCATTCAACTTCTTACGGTTTAGACTTATTTTGCTGGACTACCAAGTGAAGCATTGATTGTAACTTCGAGTAGATAAGAGTTAGGGGACATGGTGTCAGTGTCATATTGTTTGTATTTGGTTACTCATTTATTATGATATTATAGAATAACTAGTACTTACTGTTAGTTTGTATTTGGGAATACTTGTAGACTTAGCAATTTTTTCAGTTAGCTTTAATACAATTTATGGTTTGGTGATTTTTGACATGTTTTGGAAATACCTTCGCAAGCAATTTTACTTAAAAATACTTTCTTATAATGTTAGTTTTGGGTACCGGTATCTTAATATTTGTAACTCCCAGATAAATGTCCGCAGCCTGTCCATAATATTAAATACTAAAATGATTTCTCGAAACAGAGCAATAAATATTGAAAATTCTACCTCAGTCTTTTTCCTGAACGATTTATCAGTCAAAGTTTTTCAATCATGTGAAGAAATAGTGCATGGTGGCACAGATTTGTATTTTTATCAATTAAGCACAAATCTTAAGTTTTATCTTAAGTCATTTCTATTTATCAAAGCGTGTCATAAATCTTGATCTGACCATTGATCACTGATTGATTTCAGCTCCCGATAAATATTAATTGATTATTAGATTTAAATAATTGATTATTTTATAATTGTGAACAAAATTCTGTTTCAATTAAAACTATTAAATCACAGTTTGGTTTGCTATTGTGTATTAATTGATGGTTATTTCTTCTATGGGCCGTTAATGAACAAGTAACCATATGCTGCAAAGCTATTTGTGTGCAATATTACGTCAATCTGCAGGACATGCAGTAGAAAACAACAAGAATACATGTATTTCTACATCGTATTCTCCAGTTTTTACAGAAATTACCAAATTTTCCACATTTTTATCTAATATCACCCTAAATTCAAGTATTTGTGTAAATTATGAGTTTTGTAGTTATTTTTGCAGTCATTTACTGAATTGTTTGTGGTGTATGTATGGGAGTATATGGTGGCACGAGCCTTTGACCGTTACCCTAAACATTTGTTATTATAAATATATACTTTACCTAAATGTTGTGTGTTGACGTGGGGAGTACATTTCCAATGCATGGTTATATTTTTCTTCATATTTTTGCATATAAATGTTAAAATTTTATTGTATTACTTGGAAAATATATGAATTTGAGAATTTTATTAAATGAATGTTATAAAAATACATGTAGATGATTTTTTTAAAATTTGCTATCTCAGTATAGTGCATTAATTGTTCTTGATGTAATTGTTCAGTGACATAAATGTTTTCTATGTGTAGTGTTTACAGGTATTGAATATACGGCATCAATTGCATGTGTTTATCTTTCTTATTTCTAAAGCCAGCTGTATTAGTATACTGTATGTAAATTGTTGAACAGTGTGTTCTGTTCTGTTCTCCTGTAGTATCCGACTGTTTGGTCCCTAAATATGGTACACTACGAGACTGTTCAGTCATAAATACAGTCCACTTTGGTTCTAATTGATGATGTCATAACTTGGTAATATTGACCATGTTAAAAGTTTTGTTATATTGTAGTCAAGAATTTGGTCAATATCAGTGTTAATAACTTGGGTAATAGTGCTAAAGATAATAACACGGGCGTTCAAATCGATTTTCCCTAATGTGGTCAATTTTGATGTTAATAACTTGGGTAATAATATGGTAATTATGTTTCGAACTTGGTCAATTTTGTTATTAATGAACTGGTCAATAATAATATTATTAACTTGGTCAAAATACTGATTTTTAATAATGAAGACTTTAAATTGGAATGATTGGTGTTTATGACATTACGAATTAAAGCTTCGTTCGGGTTTGACTGTATTTATCGACAGCGATCAATCTGTACACTTAGATAACACATTTGTAGACTATAATGTTTTTGCCAGCTTGTCACAATTTTCTCAAGATTGATTTGTGTTCGGAATATTGATGTTGTATAGTTTTTTTTCTCTATGGTTTTATTTCAAAGAAATTTACCTCCTTTTTATATACTGAACTGTAGCAACACCAGGGTAAGAAAATACAGAGACTTTTACAAAACAAACCTGCAATAACGGGTCAATAAGCTAATGCCGCTACTAAATATCCTATTTCAAACAATATGAAAAACGAAGAGTAATGGTACTAACCCTTTACTCCGTAAACCCTTACTCCACACAACTATGGTGTTCTGATATGCTATTGGTTACATCATTTCAATATGGGTTATTTGAAAAGAATTGTTGATGACACATGTTATACACCTGTATGGACCTTCGGTAAATTCATCACTATGGAGATAGGGTGGGTATGTTTTATTATGACGTCTCTATGGAGCATAGGGTTAAAAAGGGTGAATATTGAATATTTTGGCTGATTAATGGTTACTTCTAATTAATGTAACATATCGTACTGATATTTTCTGATCGTTAACTATACTAGTACCTTGTTGATGTTGCAGTACAGGAATCGTGTTGTACGTCATCTTTGTAGTGCTGGCAATGAATACTTCTCCATACTTTTTCAATAAAACACATCTCGATAATTATATATTGACTTACTTTTCTTTCTGTTGCACCATGTTGTCCAACTCATGTTGTAATGGTATGCCCATATAGTCCAATAATTATAACAGTATTAAGTGTCATAAGATTTCGTATGCAATCAAACATGCTGTTTGTATGGTACATTCAATGTTTCCTGACCATATAATAATATACTTCTACTACTTATGTGGCAGTGATTCAGATATATATATATACAAGACTCCGGTGGAAGCCTTGTGCATATATGCGTACCTAGGTGATATTTTTCACCTTTTATTTTTGTCTGTCACACATCCTTTACTTGTAGAAAGTACACATACCTGGATGATAATATATGCAAAAGTAATATTCACATAGACATACATGTTACATGTTCAATTTTGCAACCTCCCTATTAATAAGTAAACTCTGTACAGAATAAACAAAGGGAGGTAAGTGATGAATAAGGGAGGCAATTTCCTGCATTAAATATATGATTTATTCACTACATTGTAAATTGTAGAATGGGAAAGAATTCTTGTCTAAACAATTGGATGCCTGCTGTGTCTGCAAGTCGTACGAGAATTGGGATTCATGGCTATTGAGCGTCTTTGGGAGGCACAACCATACTGTGCCTGTTGAGCCAAAGTGATGATTTAACAGGCATCCAAGTGAGTTTTGACAGAGTTGGGGCATCTTAGAGTTGAAAATTAGAATAGGAGATAACCATAATTCTCTACATTTAACCAACAATGTTGGAAGGTTGCTGAGATGCCATTTGATGTAGCTGAGGTTCAATGTCAAGCCAGAATGCTTCTCTCTCGCCATACAGATGGGACCTGGCAGCTACAGTATCAGCAATATGCAGGTAATGCTTGGTGTCCACATTATATTCTGGCCAGTAGATTGAATGTGGAACTTGTACCGGAGCGTTAGGATTTCTGGAATATAAACAAGGAAGTACATGTATAGTGAAAGAGTAGAAAAATAAAAACATGGTCATTAATATTCGTGGTGGATTTAATTTTGAGGATGAATGAAACATTAGACAGGCAGCACTCGAAAGAAACAGCATGAAAGGCACAAAGAAACAGCATGAAAGGCACAAAGAAACAGCATGAAAGGCACGAAGAAACAGCATGAAAGGCACGAAGAAACAGCATGAAAGGCACGAAGAAACAGCATGAAAGGCACGAAGAAACAGCATGAAAGGCACGAAGAAACACAAAGTTTGAAAAAGAAAATCACAGATTACTAAGTCTCTAGGACAAACATCCAAACCAACAACAGCAAAATGGAACAACTGAGCAGCTACAAGAAGGTTTATATACGAGTAGATGTAGTAAATCGTTGTATCAGCGATGCATTTGTATATTGCAACAGGGAGTTTATACAGCAGGAGATACATCGTGGGGAAGATTCCTCACACTTCATGTCACTTTCAATCATGTTTTGGCCAACTTTCAGTTGTTGGAAAGGCAAGTCAGATTTTGATCGGCTAACATTTTACCAAAAAGCAGAATCAGTCTGTCAGATTAATATGAAATCTGGTAAGTGACGTCTAATTTGGAGCATTATTTCAATCAAAATGCATACTAGTCGATAGAACCAGAGGCTTCACTATATAGACATTAGCTATCGTCTCTGATGAAACATAATAAAAGTATGACGCCATGCAGTGGTATATTTTGAATGTGCATCATTTTTAGACAAAACTACTTCACACATTCAGCCATGTTAATCAGAAGTAAATTACTGTACATGTTTCACATACTGTTAAGGATCTATGCCAATAAACAAACCTTGACACATATAACATTATGGGGCCCCCTGTGTGAAATTATATACTAAAATTGCGGGAAAAATTGTTGAATTTAGTGCATTAATAAAATACAATACAGAATAAATCTTACCCTGATTTGGCGAAATTACTCCACATTATCATCATATCGGTAGACAATGATTGTTCATAACTTGGAACATGGTTCCGGTATTTCATACTGTCAGCCATCAACTCAGGAAATCCGAACACAAATGGTAATTCCTCGCCATGACTTGCTCCTGTTACCCACGATGGGGCGCTGTTGAACGTCGGTCGTAAAGCAAACTCGTATAAAAATGTTTTCGCTTTCACAGGAGCAGAAGGTTGAGCATGTGCGCGAAGTGTTTTGAACATGGGGACAAAGAAGTTGTAGTCCGCAGAAAATTCTAAAAACTTCTCCCTCGTTAGTTCGTCATTGCTGACATTTTGCCAGTTTGTGTAAAGAAATCTCACCATATCTTGTACTAGATCACTGCTGTTTCCCCGATAATCCTTCAAAAACAAAGGTATATAATAATTGTCAAAAAACTGTTTAGGAATACCACTTTCGTAAGTTCTGTTATTTTGCATTGTCATTAATGGTTGTATGGTGATTAAGGTTAGGAAGGCACCATCGTTACTGTTGACACCCACCATATAATCTAGATGTTGAAACAAATCAACACCCGAAGTTAATAGCTCTTGTTGTGTTCTAGGAACAAAGTCATTATCAAAACTGGGTACCCATTCCGCTCTAAATACAGTTTCCATCTGAGACCCAACACGACTGCTGTTAATAATGGTCATGGCATTCAGTTTTTGGACACAATCAATAGCACGGTCTAGGTCAGAATCCGTACAATTGACATTATTTGCCAAAGCTCTCGCGTATTTCCCGGGATTTCTCTGGTACGCCCAAGGACATAAAGGACTTCCACTTTCAGCAATAACTCTCTGGAATAGTCCTTTGTTGCCAGGATACACTGCTTGAAAGACAACACTGGATCCGCCAGCTGATTCTCCAAATATTGTTACACGATTTGGATCGCCGCCAAAGTAAGCAATGTTATGATGCACCCATTGTATGGCAAGTTGCTGATCCCACAATCCCATATTGCCAGGATACTTGTCGCTTCCGGTACTCAGGAACCCAAGAGAAGATACTCTATAGTTCATTGTTACAACTATTACGTCGCCAACCATGGTTAGATTTTCAGCAGAGTACATTTTACTTTGACCAATGACGTACGCTCCTCCGTGTATCCAGACCATTACAGCGTAGCTGCCGTTGTTGTCATGTCCGTTCGTACGGTGCGGAGTGAATATGTTAAGGCTTAGACAATCTTCGTCGATATATGGAAATCCTGGTACCCAGCCCATCATCATGAATAAATCTTGTGGACAAGCCGGTCCAAAATCAGTAGCATTGAAGTGATTTGGTAAGCTACCTCTTGGTACAGGCTTCTGGAAGCGTCTATCACCTATCGGTGGTTCAGCATAAGGAATGCCGAGAAATCTGTTCACTTTTCCAGTTTTTCCATTAAAAGACGTTTCTATTTGTGTTCCATATATCTCTCCATATCGGGTAATAACCGGAACACTTTCAGCAAAACAGCCACCAACCCAAAACAGACCAACAACAGCAACAGACACTGTTGTTAGGTACATGTTGCTTGTCATCAATGGTATAAAATGTTCAGATTGCTTAGAACCATGAACGAAGAAAACAGTAAACACGGTAGATTTTATATACTAATCTAAGTTATGGACAAAATTCTGATAAGAATATGGAGACCAACTGTGACACTTCGGGTTAAATTCCAGAATTTGGCCTACATGTATTTAATCATCAAGACTTAGTGTACAAGTATCAGATAACTCAGTATGCTGATCCACTGACCAAGGTTTTGGGGTTAAATCATTGCCAGTCAGTATTCGTACTATTTAGTAGTCATTAACATTTTCAATTACACGAAGATTGACAATACTGTTACTTGTACTGTACAATATATATGCAACATTATTTGAATAAATGACATGTTCCAGCAAACAAGATGCAGATGCTGTATTCGATCAGGGCAATTAATAAATGAAAACGTGTTGCACAATTCAAAATTTGTGTTGATATCTATCGAAATTTCGGACTCAGCGTATACAAAATTACTTGTCTTGGTATAAGTAGACGATTTCAGTCAGTCCGACAGAAGTCAATCAATGAAATCAGTCCGGCAGTAACAAACTTGAAGGACTTATTTTAGAAATGTAGTAGCATCTGCTTTTTGCTCCGACTTCTTTAAATCCTGTATCATCTCGTGCAAATCATAATTATAAATTGGGATCCTCTGAACACTAGGCATTAATGGTTTTAAATACAACTACCCAAGTAAGTAACGTGAACGTGCCTTTGTATATATAAATGTTGGCCCCTCCCGTACCCCAGTCAAGTTCAAATTAGACACAGGTAGTGCTGTGGATGTCCTTCCCTCAAGCCAGTTTAAACAGCTTAATATTAATCTCCCACTTGAGGCCCCAAATAGCCATTTGACCTCATATACTGGTAACAGGTTACCTGTATGTGGAATGCTAAGTCTGCCTATGAGTTATAAAGATAAGAGTTGCCTATCAGATTGCTACATAGTAGACAGCAACAGTGTACCCCTGTTAAGTTTAAAAACTTCGGTAGAGCTAGGGTTAATCAAGGTTTCATATGCGGTAGAAAACTCCAACCCTGTAAACACAGCTGCTCTGGACAAACAGAGTGTTATGTCAGAGTATGGTGATTTATTCAAGGGTGTGGGGGTCATACCAGGTGAAAGTAGATTACACATTAAGTCTAATGCTATCCCTGTGATAAATCCTCCTAGACGGGTTCCAGAAGCGTTAAGGGACAGGTTACAGGACGAACTCCAGCGAATGGAGAAAGAAGGAATTATATGTAAGGTCACGCAACCTACAGACTGGGTAAACTCACTAGTCATAGTAGAAAAACCCAAAACAGGAAAGCTTAGGATTTGTCTCGATCCTAAAGCATTAAACGATGCCATTAGACGCCCTCATTATCCCATGAGAACAATTGAGGACGCGACATCAAGACTGACAGGTGCTAAATTCTTTAGCATAGTAGACATAACGCACGCCTATTGGAGTGTGAAAATAGACGAAAAGTCGTCTCTATTGACAACCTTCAGCACGGTGTTCGGTAGATACCGATGGCTTAGGTTACCATACGGAATTTCTGCATCGAGTGACATATTCATGCAGAAAGTAGACGAAATCTTTGACGGTCTAACTGGACTTACGGCTATTGTAGACGACATATTAATATATGGAAGGTCTCGAGAGGAACATGACGCAAACTTGCGCAGTGTCCTCGAAAGGGCTAAGTCCAAGGGTATTAAATTCAATCCCGACAAATGCGTGATAGGTGTCACTGAAGTGCCTTTCTTTGGACACCTGATCACATCGACTGGCCTTAAAGCCGACCCCTCGAAAATTGACGCAATAGTTAATATGGAAGCGCCAAAAACAAGGCAGGATTTAGAAAATGTCCTTGGCATGGCCAATTATTTACAGAAATTTGCGCCAAAATTGGCAGAGGTTACCAATCCAATGAGAGCCTTACTAAAGAAAGATATTGAATTCTTTTGGGACGCTCCACAATCAGAGTCTTTCAAGAAAATGAAAGAAATAGTGACGCAAAGTCCGGTGCTGGCTTACTTTGATCCCAAAAAGCCAGTGACACTTGAGTGTGACAGTTCCAAATATGGATGCGGTGCCGCCATTTTTCAAGATGGCCGCCCTGTTGCATTTGCTTCCAAGACGTTGACTGATACAGAGTCCCGCTACGCAAACATTGAAAGAGAATTAAATGCAATCGTCTTTGCATGTTCAAAATTTCATAATTTGATCTATGGAAGGACCGTGACAGTGCACAGTGACAATAAACCGTTAAGTGCAATCATGCAGAAAAATCTAAGTGCATGTCCTCCTAGGTTACAAAGGATGAGACTTGCATTGAGCAAGTATGACCTCAATGTCAAATTTGTACCCGGTAAACAAATACCTATAAGCGACCTGCTTTCCAGACAGCCTCTGAAGCCGAAATTTGGCAATAAAGGTATCGACCTACATGTACACACTGTGCTCAAAGGCTTACACATTACTGACCACAGACTTGAGTCATTGAAACATGACACAAAGAACGATGTAAACATGACGCTATTGAAGCAGACGATCAGTGACGGATGGCCAGTTTCCCGCGCAGACTGTAACTCTGCTGTAGTGGAATTTTTCAATCACAGAGATGAACTCTCTGAAGCAGATGACCTAATATTCAGAGGTCAAACAATTGTTATTCCCGCCCCTTCCAGACAGCGACTGATAGAATCAGTTCATCAAGGCCACATGGGTGTGGAAAAAACTTTACGCAGGGCAAAAGACACGATGTTCTGGCCCGGCATGTCTAAACAAATAACTGACTATGTTTCGCAATGTGCTGTTTGTCAGAAACATAGGTATTCAAATGCCAAAGAACCTTTGATATCACATGACGTACCGGACAGACCATGGCAAAATATTGCCGCAGACCTATTCTCATTTGATAACAAAGACTATCTGGTCACTGTAGACTATTACAGTCGTTTCTTTGAGGTGGATGCTCTTCCAAACACTCAAAGTTTAACTGTAATTAGGAAACTGAAAGTACATATGGCCAGATACGGCATTTGTGACAAACTGGTGACAGACAATGGCCCGCAATTCTCTGCAGAAATTTTCTCAGAATTTGCAAACGAATGGGGTTTCTCGCATGTTACATCAAGTCCTTTGCACCCAGTTAGCAATGGTCTAGCTGAAAAAACAGTATCTATTGTTAAAAGAATATTCAAGAAAGCACATGATAGCAATAGAGATCCCTATTTGTCTATCCTAGAATACAGGAATACGCCACTAGAAGCTGGTTTTTCACCAAACCAATTAATAATGGGTAGAAGAACAAAGTCTATCATTCCAACCACCAATGCCCAGCTTAAGCCCCAAAGCATTGATCCTAAAGTCATAAAAGAGAAAATGCAAGATATCAAGCAAAAACAAAAATCTTGCTATGATAAAAATTCCCAAGAACTCCCACCACTGGAATTGAATGAGTATGTACGGCTTCAGGTTAAAAAGCTCTGGGAACCAGCCAAAGTAATTAAAATCCACGATGACCGATCCTACACAGTACAAACTAAAACAGGTGGTGTGTATCGCCGAAACAGGGTCAAACTTAACAAAACAAAGGAAAAATTTCCTGAAATCCAAGAATTTGCACCAAACATCCTACAAGGCCCCTCTTCGGACATCCCCTTATTGTGCCCCAATGATAGGAATTTTCCAGAACCTAACGATCATGACCAAGCTATGACCTCAGAATTCCCTGATATGCCCCGCCATATTGAGCCTTACAAAACACGTTCAGGTAGAGAGGTAAAAAGAAACAAACGGTACTTTGATGAAAAGTGGACGAATAAATAACTTTGTGAATAAATAACTTTGTGCGGAGAACATTATAGAAAATATGAAATTAACGACAATGAATAAAACTTTTTATCATATTAATAAGAAACATGAAAAGAGCCATATTAGAAAGATATCATACTGAATGATATCTATATTGCTTTTATTGTTTAATTATATTATTTGTTATGCAATATAAATTTATTGATTACAGTAATGAAACTTATACATGTATGTGGATACTCATAATTTTCAACCATGAATTTATCTGTATAAACATTGCCATTTTCAAAGAGAGGGAAATGTAACCATAGTAACCACACTATGTTATCTGAATGAACTCTGGTAAAATTCCATCGCATCATGCTTCGCTACACTGGTCAGCATCTACTATACATTGCATGTTTTCCCGCCAATGATTCAGTTCCTTTATTAAAGTTGCATTGAAATCACGCTTGTGTTCTTAGCTTCTTTATACCCCACACTTGTGGTACATGGACTCAATTTATAATAATATTACATTTACTTATCTAAAATGAACCCTTAACAGATAAAACTAATTATTATTAAGCTCGACATCATTTAACCCCAACTTAAGGAAAGAGCCAGCTAGCTGGTTTCAGCAGAAGCTGTTCTATATGATAGTA
This sequence comes from Spisula solida, assembly GCA_947247005.1. NCBI lineage: Eukaryota > Metazoa > Mollusca > Bivalvia > Venerida > Mactridae > Spisula > Spisula solida. Next base: position 47,909,162 of record OX365944.1, on the reverse strand, counting down.
AATTGCAAAATCACTGGTTTCAGGAAATATAGATTATGTTCTGACTAGATTTTCTCTCTTCTACTAAACTACTGTATATGGAATTCCAGACAAGTTGATTGATTATTATAAAGATGCTCTACAACAATGTCACTGCCATTTGTAGACCAAAATGCCGGTATCCGACCAACTCACCCCCTACCAACTCACCCCCTACCAACTCATCCTGGATTTGGACAACTCGCCCGATGTCAATTGTGAAATGTCCAACTCACCCCCCCCCCCCATCAATTTTATATGTAGAATATTATATTTATTTTTAAACTTAGTGTTAATTCATGATAATAAAGTGTATTTATACACAAATAAATTAACAGATCTCTGCTTTCTCGAATACTTGCGAGTTTGTTAGTTATTTACCTTCGTTATTTTCAAAACTTGATCGTTCGGAAACTATGATTTTCTATGCAAGTTATCTAATTTTCCAATGTTTTTAAACAAGGTATTTGACTATTGACAATTGATATAATAGATCTAATTATAGTCCTAATTTTTTCAATCATAATGTTTTTTGACAAATTGTTTTATTTTTTTCCTTTGTTTTTCGCTTTTTTCACTGTCATTACAGCGTTTTCAAAATGGCCACTGTTTGAAAATACTGTTAATTTTACAAAAAAATGCCTCCAATATCACATAATTGAACATATTAATAATTTCATAATAAACTATTACCAATTCAAAGTGATTTTTTCCAACAAATCTATTAAATTTAATAAAAATATCTTTAGGGGGTGAGTTGGTATGTTATTTTTTTAAGGGGGGATGAGTTGGTCATTGCGTAGGGCGAGTTATCCAAATCCAGGGTGAGTTGGTCAGGGGGTGAGTTGGTAGGGGGTGAGTTGACTGTAAATCAAAATGCCGGATAGACGAATTCCTATTGCTACAGTCTATGGTACTTATTTGTGGTTGCTAAGCAATTCTTGTGCGCTATGAAAATCGACCGATAGTAGATGATACCATGTTTACACCATTAATAATAAGAAGAAGAACTTATTTATATATATGTCTCAGATAACTGTTCTTGGTCTTCTACAGGATTTTTATTCTACTCCATTAAAATGTTCTTAATATTCAACAATTATAGAGTTTTCTGTATTTGTAGAGCAATGTAAAACACCCACCTATCTTCATATTAAAATGTGTTTTTGTAACTTGGTGATTGACATGACATTAACACAAAGCAAAGACCTAAATATAGTATACAAAGATTAGAAAAATGTACCAAATCTCACAATATCTCGCGGCAACCCTCTGAAATCTCGCGAAATCTCGTTTGTTACTAATACTAATAAGTTTATGCAATTTGGATGTATATCATTCAGCTGTAATATTGAAATCAGTCAAGAAATAAAACAGGCCTACTCTTATTTCAATGGAAATTTTATCAGAAAATGCTCCATTCGACTCATTCAAACATTAATTTTCTGAATTCGAGGTAGAAAAATAAGTTACATCATGCAGTACTTAGAGGAAACTAAGCTCTTCAAAATGAGATATTGGTCATTAAAAATGATGACAAACAAAAGCGTTTAAGCAAAGTAACAGAATCTGCTGCGTGCTATTTTGCATGTTCTCTCCGTTTTCTCTGTGTTTGAGTGTCCAAACTGTGTATATTTCGATCTTTACACGTAGACCCACCGTATTTTGATAGAACATCAAGGGAAGTAACTGCTACGTAACAAGAACGATTACTCCGGGTTGACCCATTCGGATAATTCGGACTTTATAGTAAACCAGTTGGAAGCGAAAATAGAAAATTGGGTGTTTTTATTAACGACGGAGATGTTAGTTTTATAGCATAAACTGACTGTAAGAGGGTAAGGAACGTTTTCTATGAGGACAAAATTGTCCATTAGTAGCTTGTACACTCACAATTTATAATACATATTCAATTGTGTCATGATTATTAGTCCATTGCGTGTGTGATTTCTTCCATCCAATTTTTGTCTCCTGCTGTACTGACTACTGTAGTCAACCATTTCGACGCAATCCATACAGGGATGCCTGTATAGTGGCTGGACCGTCAGAATTTAAAAGCAGCCACTTGCAGGCAGCTTATCTGTCTATGTCTCCTGTAGCTGGGCAGGCAAATATTTTTCTAGGATCTATTAGAGGTAGCCAAACCATTTCGACGCAATCTATACAGGGATGCCCGTAGTGGCTGGACCGTCAGAATTTTAAGCAGCCACTTGCAGACAGCTTATCTGTCTAGGACAGAACCCACCTGCGACGTTCCCGAGAGGCTAAGAAATTATTTTTAAATTGAGTTTTTATAAACATGGGATACAACAGCACACGCACATTTTGTGTCTAACACAATATGATGACATAAATAAATAAGTAGCCTGTACACCTACAAGTTCGTGCATCTTATATTTGAAATGGGCGCATCTGCACAAAAACAAACACACTGGCATCAACCATGTGATAAACTATATCAATTATCTGTCTATTAACAAATTCGAACAAAAAGTTGAATGTCAAACTGCAAAAACTTGCAAAATCGGCCTCAATGTTACATGCAGTCTGCAGTTTTAATATAAACATTTGTGACCTATAAGTTCGTGCACATAAACTGATGACGTCATTAGGATCGCACGTGGAGGATATTGCCATTAAAAAGTTTTGTAAAATAAAGTTTGATCAATTGTCTGTAAGTAAGCACCATTTTCCAATCGTAGATTTATCGTATCTAATGCAAATTTTGAGGAAAACAAATGTCACCCTAATTCGCGACCAGAAGCGGTGAATATGTAAACAGTAAAATTGGTGCTCGGACAAAACCCACCCATGAACGTAACAAACCTGTTTTTGTGGCATCTTTTTGCATTATCCAGCTGGATAAATGTCTTTTTAATAACTTAAAATGAATTTGGACACAAAAATGATACTTTTAGCAAAGAAATGAACGTTTTACTAAAATGCACGAACTTGTAGGAATGCACGAAGTTATAGGAATAGAGGCTAATAGATACAGTACTAGTTATTCATCAAAAGTGTCTTCTTACAAGGGTTATTGTACAGTTTTGTGAGGACAAAGAACATAATTGTCCGAGGCGAAGCCGAGGATAATTTGTTGTTTGTCCTCACAAGACTGTACAATAACCCTTGTTAGGAAGACACTTTTGACGAATAACTAGTACTATATCTGACTTATACTCCGACAAAAACGAAACGATCACCAGAGTGACAATGATTATCAAAATATATTCTGGCACAATTCAAGAGCAGAAGATTTTAGAAAATATAATTCTAATGTTTAAAATAAGCTTGGCCTAGTGATCCTTAGGGATTATCTTACTGTCCATTCAAACAGTGCTGAGCATTTATTAGCATGTGAACATTTATTGAGTAAACATCAAGTGTGCCCATATGTTATTACACCCACCACATAAAAGAATACACATGTATAGGTTTCCACATTGGTGACTGATGATACAGGCTTGATGCACAAAGGTACATATCTGTGCATATTATTTGTCTTTTATTTTGTATTTAAAAATAGACAAACCATGAAAATATTTTCGAACAGGTTCATATAAAAAGCTTCTAATAGATTGTAAACTGTTTTGTGAATGTTAAGACAATGTAATTGATTTATACTTGAAAAAAACCGATTGTATTATGATATGATCCTTAACATAATGACATATTTTCTAGTTTAAACATACATTTTTCACATGGATTTATTTATTGATATAATGTTGTATTGAAGTGATACTTAATGGCATCACCAATTCTCATGAAAAAATGGAAAAAAAGTTGTAGCCACTAATCGGTTAATGTACTACATGTAGTATATAATTCCGGTTTCGTGCAATTGATTGTCAATTTGCACAATATATGTTTCAATCTTACAAATAGTTTGTAGTTCTGTTTCAATTGCTACCGATAATAATACTGTAAAATCATTCAATTTAGAGGAGTTTTACTCTGGGGATTATAAAAAATAAGCCATTGTTGTATAGTTGTTTGGGCGTAGATAAATCGTGAGGATTGAATTTTATGATATAGATCAACCAAGACATTGAATAAAATTTAACACCACAAACTTGATGTTTTTTACAGTAATGCAGCATATTAATACATGATGTGTGTTTATACAATTTCCTAGCTCCTAGTTTTATGCTTTAGGCAATCAGTTACTATGTCCTTTATTTAACTGTTACACAGATTTGTCAGTTTTCGTCTATTTATGGCAATTATTTTATGAGTGAAACAGTTTTCTTATAGCTCACAAAAGTGTCCGCTTACGAAAATAATGTACACTTTTTGAATGGAATCAGTTGGCGTGTCGGAGTATAACTTACCCCATCTATAATATAATATATTATATTCCATAAAAAAGTAGATCTACATCTAAATATCCCAACATGCAATTGAAACATATGAAGATCTGATTAAAAACGGATGTGTTTGTTTGCAGTGTCAAAACTGATGTGTGAGCAAACAAATATTAGAGCAAATAATACCATCGAACAAACAAAATAAATAAGCAATTACTGACAGCATGATAACTTAATTAAGTGCTGCATGGCACACTTCTAATCAACTTGATTACAAATAAATTAACAATTAGAACAAGATTTCTGTCAAATACTAACCTGTATAGCAAGGTAAACATATTGAAAGTCTTGACACCATAAAAAAATGTATGGTTTATACATATGAAATCAATTACCCGACCTCTAGCCTGTCCTACTAGCATTGTCTAGAGGTCTGGTTACTGGACCTCTAGCCACTTCCTTTCACCAATGCAAGTGCCTTGATTTGCCTCAGGGTAGCAACAGGCCTGATTTTACATCTGACCATCTGGGGTGGATATAGTAGCCTGGAGAAATTGGAATTATATAATATTGTATACATGATTGTGGGTTTTGAGTTATTAAAAATTTATTTTGTTTGCGGAAGAACTAATTGGTTTGAGGATGGTAATTGAATCGGATCAATAGGGGTGGTTACCCCTGTCTTTCTGCCCTTTACTTTAGGCCAAAGTCCCTGGAAAACAGGCGCTGATACAGGATTTGGTGTTGGTGGTATAATTTATTTAACTAGGTGATCTTGGGCGTATACTACTCCATGGAAAATCCATGTTGTGCTCGTAGGCCCTCGGTGCAATTTTATGGTCTGGAAAAAATATCACTCTAAAAGTATTACTTACATTATTTCTGGACCATAAAATCCCATCAAGGGCCTGTTGATGTGCTGATACCTCATGTATGCACAGACTGGATCCAGAGGGGGGCAGGGGATTCCCCCTAAAATGTTGCCAACATGTTGTTATCTTACAAGCAGTGTAAGTCAGGACTCAGACTTATCAACAACGTATAGTTATACCATAGTAATGTATGTATTGTTTTATAGGTCTGCAAGTTTCTAGATTTTGAAATTAACTACACAATTTATATTCATATCATTTGTCACATAAATTGTAGATACACGCGTGCATGAGAACATAGAGATTCGAAGATGGGAGATGAATGGGCGGGTCAGAGGTTACATCAGTATGCTATATACGATCGTTATGATGCCTTGGAAGACATCCTACAGGGAGAGGAACGACAGAATATCAACGCTCCCGACAGATGTGGTAGAACTCCTGTCTATACCGCTGTCTCCAATAACAGTATCAAATGTCTGGAAATTTTACTTCAACATGGAGGTATGCTACCTGTATCAGTCAGTGATAGTTACAACAAATTCAACAATTCAATTATAACTTATTGAGATCATCCACATTTTGCATTTATATGTACATGATTGTATAATGATCAATATTAGGACAGTTTTTCTTTTACTGTATCTACCCTGTGACCATTGAACATGTATTTTTAAGATTAAACCAGTGAAGATTTTCTTTCATACTCATCAGTACAAAAAAATTTAATGTACCTTATCAAGTAACCATTGGTTAGACTTAGTAAAGGTAAAATCAAATTGTGGCCTCATGCAAGTAGTTTGCACCTGTAATGGGATTTGAACTTGTGCTGCATGGGGCCATCGCCTACCGATGCAAAGCACGAAGGCACCAGATCAGCCTGCCAAAGTTATTTCTTTTACCTAAATCATTTCATTTTGCATTTCACTGTAACATTTATACTTCATGCAGGCTATGATAATAGATGTAAAACACTGAAGATTATTTGTGCAGTTTATTTGGTTGTGTTGTTTTTACTGTTACAGCAAACCCAAGTATCAGTGGCGGTACAAGAGTCCACAGTATGGTAAGAAAACCTCTACTCTTGTCAAATTGAAAAGTTCAAGTTTTTAAACAATTTAGGACTAAAAGGGACAATTCTGATGCCTAACCACCTCAATTAGTTGCAATAGACAAAGGCCAACACTTTAGCAAATATGCAAACACAAAAGTTGAGAAGGACTGAAACAATTAACATATACCATTTATATGTCCTAACACATCATTTTGCACAGGTCTAAAATACAAAAATTGAATGGTGATGCAATAAGATCCCTTCCTCAGGAACTTGGTGTACATGTTTATAACCTTTATGTAGATCCAGCTATATCTCTGATAATTACAATTTGCTCGTATTTCAGACACCCTTACATCAAGCTGTATATGAGTGTAAGATTGATGCTATTACTCTATTGTTACAATACGGGGCAGATATGAACAAAGTTGACGATACAGGAGTGTCACCTCTCAGCCTCGCTAAAAGTATCAATAGTCAAGATTATGCGAAATTGTTCAAGGAGGAACTAGGTAACATTAAATCACACATTTATTCAACCCTCATTATCAAAATGTGTCCCTCATACAAAATGTTGCATATTTAAAACAGGCTTTTCTGTGAAGTAGTGTATATTTCAGCGTAAGATCAAATTGAAGTTATTTCATCGAGTGAGCAGCTGACAATATATCATGAAAGTTTAGTAAGATGCTCACAAGGTGAAAAAATCTTCCATTGTAAACCGAAAAACACAAATTCCATGGTTCATTTTGGAATTTCTAAGTAAAATTTAACTTTCTTGTTAAGTGCATCATAGTAATTATGTGATGTCATTTTTTATTGCGCCCCAAACTTCCAACAAAAGGATCTTCAATAAATCCTTCAATTTCCAACGAGAACAGATCTCAATAAGCTTCTGAAAGCTTCTGACCAAATTTCGTTTATATATTATAGTGTTTGTATAAAACAGTTTGTAAATTTTTGAGAAATAAAATGATAAAATTAATTTTCAACGTACATGAACTTATTTTGTGATGAAATGTACAACGTACATGTACTTATTTTGTGATGAAATTAATAATAAACATGTATTCCTAGGTCTTTTATTTTCGTGTGCTCTCCTGAAATCTGTGCTTGGTTTGATTAAGCTTAAAATACACGCTGTGTGAAATAATCACACAAATAGTGTGTATAAATTGAGGCAGTTATTTTGGACGACCTATTATAGTTGTCATCTTGACAACAATTAGTAATTATTCCAAATGGTATTCTTCAATTGGTGTTAATTAATTTTGCATGCGATTTTCATTATGCATTCTATTTATCACCACATAATATAACACTCAAAAAGATAACACATTAAGATTAGTACTACTCCAAATTTACTTCTTTAAGCACAAATTTCACCACATGGGGACCCAATACAGATAAGTATAACGGAGGCACAGATTTCATGGTTACCAGTCAAAAAGATTTAAAGCACCGACCAAGATATATTAAAGCTATATCTATACATATTTTCATAAACATTTGTCATAGTACTTGTTTTTATCAGTTTGAGTTAACAATTTTTCTTCAAAAAAATGGTGCAGAAATTTTTTGAACTTGGTTACGCGAGTGCGCATGCGCCGATGTAACTGTTCAGAAGCACACTATAAGAAACAATAGGATAGTCAGGAAAGTCCCAAACAGAAGTGTTTTATTATTTAATTTCCATTGGAAGAAAATTTGTTTTCCTTATGTATTTATCTGCTACTTATGTACATTAGCGACTGTATAGTATACAACTAACCATGTACCACTTGAGTACTGAGCTTCACCATGTTCATAATGGATTGTCATCTGCACTAAGTGACATTGATTTAAAGTGTCCAAGTGAACAGTTTAAATTAAATGACTATCACTTCACAGGGGCGTAGCCAGCGATACAGACATATGCACATGCATAACATTGATTAGAAAAGTAAACATGTAGATATGGCTGAAATGACATAAAAGTCCCAAATTTTCACAGAATGAGAACCCCAACCATAACCACCAACCTAAAGGCTCCTGTGTGTAAAATGAATTCAAGCCTGGCTACACCCCTGCTTCTAGACAGTTTTCTTATGTGTTTATATTGTCTCAAAGCTGTGTTCTGTGAGTTATCTATGGTCCGTAGCAGACATCAGTAGGAACAGAAAAACTGCAGCCACTTTCATTTTAAAATGGAGAGAATTCATTCAGAGTGCTCCACAGGGTTTTTTGGAAGAAATCTGTTTTAGTGAAATTATTGTTTAAAAACGCCCGTGAAATTTATGATTATCGGATAATAATTCAGCAGTAAACCGCTGGAAACATACACACACAAATAATACATGCATTACCAGGTTCTGTATACCTGCATATGCATAAACATGTTTGCTCACTGATGCATAAATACTTTACCTACCTGTAATCAGAATTGTATTCAGAACAGGAACATTCTGAATGCTTGGATAGATCATTTACTGTTGACAATACTGATAGGGATGTTATTGTACCAAATATGTTGTATTTTGATATTATTTCCCTGAAACTTATAGTTTCTCATTTGGTTTATTTATAGAGAGAAGACACGAAAATGCCTTGAGTGTTGTAAAAGGTAGGTTCAATTGTTTTGTCCTTTTAACTCAGACCTTTTAACTTAATATATTCTCAAGACAGATGTACAATAATTGTACCATCTCTACTATTTAGTCATTGCGAAAGTTTAATGTAATGTATAAAAACGTTACATATCAGGGGACTTAAGCGGGAAATCCCCACTATAATGGTGACATAACATTTATTGTGACTGTTATATTATCACATGTTTAACCTATTGGATGTAGGTTATCTATAGTCTGAGTGGTTATTTATACACCCACTGAAAAAACTGTTAGGCAAGTTGGAGGTCAAAAGGTCAAATTGAGCTTGTCTGGACCATATAATCTAATTCACTTCCTTATTATCATGGTGTAGTATTGATATTGATAGGTTTATGTTATCATACAGGGTTGGTGTGATGCTCGTATTGGTTATAATACAGTGAATTAAGTAACAAATGCAATATAAGTGATTTATTTATAGGTTGTTCCTCTATTGGTGCAACTAGGTTGTATCTTACTATACTGTATATAGTAAAATACAGCCTTGTTGTGTCAGAGAGAGGAGTTGTTATAATACAGTTGTTGGTGTCAGATAACAGCATCGGTTACACGAACACTAACTTGATCAAGAGATAAGTCACTTTTATTGCATTTTTGTCGAGCCCGCTTGCGGTGAGCAAGACTTAGTCGCCACTTTTGGTGTATGTGCGTGCGTCTGATTTTGTCTGGACCATAACTTTGTCATGCTTTGACCAATCTTCCTTATATTTGGCATGAATGTTCACCTCCATGAGGAGAAGTGTCATGCCCGACCCCAAGGTTCCTATCTCAAAGGTAAAGGTCACAGTTGGAGGTCAAAGGTCAAATTGAGCTTGCCCGGACCATAACTTTGTCATGCATTGACCAATCTTTCTCATATTTGGCATGAATGTTAACCTCCATGAGTTGGAGTGTTATGCCCAACCCCCAGGTTCCTATCTCAAAGGTCAAGGTCACAGTTGGAGGTCAAAAGGTCAAATTGAGCTTGTCTGGACCATAACTTTGTCATACATTGACCAATCATACTAATATTGGGCATGAATGTTAACCTCCGTGAGGCGGAGTGTCATGCCCAACCCCCAGGTTCATATCTCAAAGGTCAAGGTCACAGTTTGAGGTAAAAAGGTCAAATTGAGCTTGTCAGGGCCATAACTTTGTCATACATTGACAATCTTATATTTGGCATGAATGTTAACCTCCATGAGACGGAGTGTAATGCCCAACCCCCAGGTTCCTATCTCAAAGGTCAAGGTCACAGTTTGAGGTCAAAGCTCAAATTGAGCTTGTCTGGACCATAACTTTGTCATTCATTGACCAATCTTTCTTATACTTGGCATAAATGTTAACCTCCATGAGTTGGAGTGTCATGCCCAACCCCCAGGTCCCTATCTCAAAGGGCAAGGTCACAATTTGGGGTCATAGGTCAAATTAAGCTTGTCCGAACCATAACTTTGTCATACATTGACCAATCTTTCTTATATTTGGCATAAATGTTAACTTCCATGAGGCTGAGTGCCATGCCCAACCCCCAAGTTTCTATCTCAAAGGTCTCAGTTGCAGGTCAAAGGTCATATTGAAGTTTGTAGGGATCATTTCTTCTTTATGCATGGTGGGATTAGATGTAACTTCGCACATTTAGGTTGGTGCTTTTTTCAACGTGCGCCGAGGCTCGACATAATATGCCCGAGGGCACAAATTTCTAGTATTGCAATATACTGTGCAACCTCTCCAAGAGCGGCCCTCCCTTGAGCAACTACCTCTCTTTAGCAACATTACCATTCAAAGTAACTATTTACCATCAATTTTACTTCTCCATAACAGCATCCTCTCTACAACAACCAAACAGTGTGTTTTCTACAGGCTGTAACTCTAGAGAGGTTGAACTATACTGATATGGTGAACTGTCTGATATGTTGAACTGAACTGATATGTGTTGAACTATACTAATATGTTGAACTATGCTGGTATGTTGAACTATACTTACATGTTGAACTATACTGATATGTGTTGAACTATTATGAGCTGTACTGGTATGTTGAACTATTACTGGTATGTTGAACTATTACTGATATGTTGACCTATACTGATATGCTCATACAGTAAAACCTAGGTAATACGAGCAGCGATTATTCGAGCAACCGGCCTAATTCGAGCAAATTTCAAAGTCCCGAAGAATTTGCTCTATATTGTACATTAATTTATCCCTCTTATTCGAGTAATGTTATTACGAGCATCCGGTCTAATTCGAGCGCAGGTGTCTGTCCATTCAACAATTTTCATCGATAATTAGTTACTTTATCTCGAGGCAATCATCCAAGCGAAATTTCACACCTCCGAAAAATTGTCAGATTTAATGTTGCTGTGGTCCGTGATTCTCACACATCGTGATTATCACATTTTATGACAATAGCGTAATCCCCAACACTTAAATCGGTTGTTTGTCTACGATAAAGGTGCCAAAGGACAAGATTGAATAATACAAATCTATCACGAGGCGTTAATTATTAGAAATTCAATGACGAGTCAACATTTGTAATAGTGAAAGTAATTTTCACACCGCGTGTAACTCTTATGATTCACCGATCTAAATGTTAACCGTATCCAAGTCAGAGAAACAATCACAAAACAATGAATTTTTTATCACTTAATGGTCGTAAATCAACTCAAATAGAACATTATGCATGATGCCACAGGTCTACAAAGGTAACGTTCAACAAATGTCTGCATGACTCAAAATGCGTGTAGACTTGATAAACAATGACGGTATTCGTAGTTGCAACCAAATACGCGCACCAAACACGTAAGTTACACTTAGTCTTAACAACAATTTATCATATAATTCTGATAATTCGAGCAACTGCCTTAACTCGAGCATTTGGCTTGTCCTGATGGGTCCTCGAAATAACGAGGTTTTACTGTATATGGTTATAGCTTGATCTCCCAACCCAAAGGAAAATCCCCTCAACATGCATTGGATACTTGGTTTTGAATATAATTACATGTATTATGTATTTTATATTTTCCTAAATTACTAGATCTTTGTGAAGCTATCAAAGCAAGAAATGTGAGTAAAGCAAGAGCTATATTGAGAGTACCACCTCCATCAGGCTGGGAGATAGCTAACATCGTCATCAGTGATGATGGGACAACGCCCCTTGATTTGTAAGTTATGTTTGTTATTAGGGACAAGCCCCTTGATTTGTAAGTTGTGCTTGTTGTGATTGCTTTCCAAACAAGTTGGGTACATAATGTTTTAAACATGTAAGTAGTCCAATTAATATCTGAAGAATGCTTAAGCCTACTTGGTACAAATGTTAGTCATTACCTGCAAATGAACCTTGACATTAGTAGATCAAGGTCAGAGTCACCTTTAGCACAGAACTCCCATTCAGTGGTCTGTAGGGGCATACCTATTTTACAAACATGTGTTGTTTTGTGTTTGCTCCTAGCTTTATATAAATGCATTAAACTGGTATGCTTTGGTTCACATCTAACATTAGAGGGGGTTAAAGTTGGTGTACAAGTTTCGAGAAAACTTCGAAATTAATAGCGGATGTCATTCCACTTTACGATAACACATGTCACGTGATTAGGTCAGAGTTCGACACTAATGGATTTGGAAATTTGTGTTAAAATCCCGCACTGAAAGAAAGATACTGAAAAATGGCTGCCAATAGAATAACAAAAATTTTTAAAATGCAATATTCGGCAGCTCATAAATTTTCTTTTATTTTTTAATGATGTTCAAAAATATTCCAAAAACTAGTGTAGGCCCCTGTCTAGAAAAGAAAAGATAATAATTAACAGTCTTCCATGGTTGCTGTGCAACCCATCTTCTATATGGGACACACTCTTTTCTATAGTTCAGGAAACAAAAATGGCAGCCATTTTTTTGCCCGCTTCGGAAGGAAATTTTAACATTTTCAGTGCATAAACGATGCTACAAACTGTTATGAGACACTTGATTACTCTGAGATAACGAAGTAAGTCGAGCGGGAATCGTTCATATGTGCGAAATATCAACCAATCTTAAGAAAATCTAATAAAAACAACACATGTTCCGGTTACTTGAAGTGAAATTGAAGTTGACATGTTCCAGTTACTTCCCTTTGCAAAGCGGTTACTTCCCTTTGCAATACAATTAGTATAAAGTCTGTTTCGGGTCTTTTCGTATCCGGACCGGACTGATAATTCCACATCGTAGTTGTAGGTTATTGTAAAGAAAGTAAAATGAATGCATTTTCGTAATTCCTCGCCGAGATGTAATAAAAAATCCCTCCAAAATCATCAACAAATGTAAAAATATTCGCGGGATAAAGGTCGCGAAAACTAATTACATGTTGTTGTTGTTGTTATTGGATACAATAAAACCTGGAATTTTCCGTCTGAATATCTTTTATATTTTGACGATTTGCAACAGGATTTATTTAACAAGAAAAGGTGATTAAGATTAAAGATGTTTGATATTTAATCGTAATATGATCTTTTCTCTTGAGCAAAAGTACTGTCTGATATACTCATGCAACCCATTACTGTACAAAAAGGTAAAATATCAAATTAGGCATATTTGAAATCAGTTGTTATCTGTGTTTATATCTAATTATGCATTTTTAAATTAGTTACCCCTGAATTAAGTAGACCTAGAATTAAACCAATTGAAAAACGTGCATTATCCACAGACAGATATATTTTCATTTTGATCGGGCTGACAAATATTCATTCGGACTGACAAACGATAGCAGGTTTGTATCGTCCTTCGTTACTTCGTTACTTCGTACCCAATATTTCGTATCAAACCGCTATCGAGCGCTTTCTTGTGCAACGGACCGCTTCTGTAGGTTGCATAGACGTAGGAAAGCGATCGGTAGCGCCTTTTGGAAACGGATTGGTTAGGTAACGGGCTCCAGGTTCGTAACTTTGTAACCGAACAATTTATTGTTAAGTTATGCATCATCAAAAAAATCCAGTACTAGATGAGCATGTTACAAATAATGTAGGTCCGCTAAAAATATGCTGTGCATTAGTTCATATTATGGTAAGAAATCTTGTAGTTTAACTTTATCAGTGGCCTCTGCCCTTGAAATGTTTGTGATTACTTTGTATTATGGTTTCCATGTATAGCAGACAATGGTGTTATATCATCATTACATATGTAAGTGATATAGGACAATCAGGGTCACCTCGATAGTTTCCAAGGATTGATTAAATAGATAACCTACATTTAAATATATCTCTGATCAAAGTAGAAAAATGTTACTGATTTGTTTCAGTATGGTTTAGTCTGATCAGTCCAATCTTTTAAGTGTTTGATTTGCAAATTTCTACCATGTATTATGTAGTACTGTAATTATGTATTTATGTAAAACTTGGCCCTTTGATAATAAAACCTTTTTCAAGCTCAGCTCATTTCCTTACTCAAACTGTTTCAAACAGTTGAAAGTCACATGCTGTACAGAAATGTTAATATTACAGGGGTGTCAATATTCCTGGTTAATCCAGAATTCCGGATTCATCTATCCGGAAAGAGCTATAATTTCTGACTAAAATAAAAGTTATTTGATAAATGGCAAAGTTATGGTCAATTTATATGCTCTGAAGGATTTTATTCAATACAAACTGAGTTAAATATGGAAACAATGTGGTTGAAGTGACATGAAGGCCTCTTGTTTGGAAAAATTGGTTAGCCTCATATGATTTTCAGGATTTTTGATTTGGCTCTGTTGACATCCCTGATATTAGACGGATGGCTTAAAGAAAGCAGAGTTATATTTCTTGATTGGTTTAATTGTTGCACAGTGAAGAAGCAAATCAAGTTTCATGCTGAAGTCGAGATGAGCATGAAGAAGTTTAATAATCCTGGGGTCAGTTGTATTAAGCACCAAGCTTTGCCTATCTTTGATCTTTTTGTACCGTTAACTGCAAATAAAAGTTCTACTTGTCAGAAATACACACTATCTAAATTTGCAGTCAGTGCCTTTATTAGAAAAAACACAGAAGCTTTTTCGGTTAATAATCCTGTCCCATGCACCTTTAACAATTCACTGGCTTAGAATGAGGAGGTTGTGAGGACAATAACGCTATTTTGAGAAAACAAGAAAAAAAACGTCTGAAAACTACTCTTTACTTATGGTTAAACAAGCTTTTTCAACTTCAGTTTGATCAACATGACTTGTACTGATTTTCATAAAAATAGGCTCAAAAGAAGTGCCTTGTGTCTTATAAAGTATAACCTTCTTATTCTAAGCCAGCAAAGGTGATGTGATTACTACAACAACAAGACAGGACGTGATCAAGTGTTGATTTCCTGTGGATTTTTATCTTTACCGTTAAGACTGTATCAGAGTCATGTTTGAGTTCCCACATCATTTGAGATAAAAAATCATGAGTCGTCTGTGTTTATAAATATTGATATCTAATCTTTGTTTAGAGTGGATCGGTTTTTGTAGCTCATCTGAGCACAAAATGTTAAAGGTGTGATATTGTGATTGACTTATAAACAATTTGACGTTTACCCCTTATGAAATTACAGTTTTGATTTAATTGTGAACCTGGTCACAATGTTTCCGCTGGTAATTTTAGTCTTAATGTCAAAAATTAGGCTAAATCAGAGAAAAAACACCTTGTTAGATCTTTAGATGTCACAATTTTGTGCTAATTGTTATGAAACATTTCCACAATGTTTGTTGCTGTAAAATCTAGGCCATGCTCAATATTTGGTCATCTGGTGTCAAAAAGTAGGTCACACCTAAAAATATTACTTATTGGAACATTCAGTATAGGAATTTAGGAACTACTTGTCCGAATCAGCCAAACTGAATAGCTTTGCTTTACATTCTACTCATGTTCCCTGCAGAAGTTACTTGTCCAAATCAGTAACTTCTTGTTCTGGACAACCAGTCAAGTGCTATTTTTCCAGACTGTTCTTTGGTGACCATGAGCATTTTGGGGCCAAAAGCCTACTTTTTTCATTTTCTTTGACCTGTTTAATCTTCATTATGTGTTAAACTTACAGGGCAGTAAACCTGGGTGATTCAGTGGTTATGTTTGACCTTCTATTTACCATGACAGAACTACCACCAACATCGACTGTATTACACCGTGCTGTAGAATCTGGTAATGTTGATATCATACAACAAATACTCAAGGTATTTATTATTACCATTTCACCTGTACTGTCAAATCATGTGTTTTCATGACGTCTTAATTCTAAGAATTTTGTCATGTTACTTTGAAGTAGTTTATGAGGTTAAAGGTTCACATTTTTAAACATCAGAAAACTATTTCTGCGATTTACTGCCCTTATTAATGTTCATGAGCATAAAATTTTCACAAAATTTTAATTTGGCAGTAAGAGCATCAAACTATATCATTGTTCAGCAGTTTTTCTCAAGGGGTCAGATTAGCTATTATTTTGTCAGGATTTTAGGAGACTAGCTATTTTGCTCAGGGGGGTCCAGTCAACTATTTTTCTCAGAGGGGTGTTCAGACTAGACTATGAGCCCTGAGAAACTTGTCTCAATACATAAGATAACCACCTTTTTTGCCGTAATTCCAAGCTGTGATGTAATTGAAAAAACAATTTGTTTATATTTCAGAAATTTCCTGCCAGTTGTAAAATCAAGGATGAATCAAGTAAGCTCCCCTTCCACGTAGCCAGTCAGACTGGTTCACTGGAAATAGTCAAGCTTCTGATGGAATGGGAGTATCCAGACTGTGTGTACCAGTCTGTTTATGATCGTGGCAAGGAATATCTTATTCCATTTCCTCTGAACGACGTTGCAGCAGATGGTACAACAGCATTGTTCATGGCGTGTGAACTTGGATACGAGGACATTGTTGAGTACATGATCAACTACACAATCAGGGGCAGACGGGTCCAGAGTAATTCAGTTAGAAGTAGTGATGACATGTCGTCTGCTGGCTCTGTTATTAGTGATGATGAAGTTATCTATGATGATGTGAATCCAATCCATATAGATGTCGTGGATGACTTTGCAGAAGCTCCTATACAAATGGAACCAGGGTTAGAAGACAGCGTGATATTTAGGAAAACCAACATTCATTTACCTGTGAAACACAGTCAGTCTTGTGTTTACATAGCCGTAGTTAATAAACATCTAAAAATTGTGGAAATGCTCGCAGGTAAGGGAGGAAATCTTAATCTGACCTTACGATCATGCGGACTTGAATATTCATTACTGCTACAAATAGCCCTTCATAACCGTGATCTTCTCATGTTAAACAAACTGTTACTACTTGGCGTGGAGGATATAAACAATCAGATATTTGAAGAAGCTGTGAAATCGTTCCCAAACTTCATTGCTCATTTCCTGAAGTATAAAGCCGAGAAGGATAAGACAAACTCAATGAATAAAGTCAGGATGAAGAAAGAACATGATTTATATAGTGGAAGTTTACGTGGTTCAGACTCTGCGTCTGTTGATCCCAATGATACAAGGATTTTTCCAGAGAATCCTGTTAACATAAGATGGCAAAATTTGAATGTCCTGTCAACAGTTGAGTCCTCATGGTTGGCAACTACTGTGAATTTCTTCAATCCATCAATGAACCCGATGAATCAAAGGAACGCTCCTTATGCTGTAACACGTGTAGATGTATCTAACAACAATATTACCATAGTACCTACAGCATTGCTTCAGTTACCATCTTTGTCTGTCCTTATCTTGTCCAAAAATCAGATTACAGCTTTCCCGTCTGAAGCCAATTTTCACTTGGAGTGCCAGTTTTTAGAAGAGCTGAATGTTCAGCACAACAAACTTACCACCATTCCAGACTACATCTTTACACTTCCAAAAATCAGGACACTTAATGCTAACAATAATTTGATCCGCTTACTTCCGGCCAGCATGTGGGAGGCGGAGTTCCTAAAAACCATTGAGCTCAGTCATAATAAACTATTAGCTCTTCCACCTCCAATTGTTGCTACAAGAAAAGTATCAGAAGACAGCATGCCTGGCAGCCCTCTTGTTTCTAGTATGGAATTTCAAACGGACCAATCAATGGGCAGTATAGACAGTCATGTGACTATGCATACAGTTATGAGAGTCAATCAGTGGTTTGATGGTCTAACTATCAATGATGAAGCTGTGAGAGTTTCAGAAAATCAAACCAAAGGTCTGAAGACTTTAAAACTTAACCACAACTTTATAGACACATTTCCTGAATTCCTCTCTTGCTCATCATCGAAACTGGAGACCTTGGAGATAAAGTCAAATATGCTAAAATCATTGGGCACTCTTGGTTCTTATCCCAAATTGTTGAAATCCCTGGACCTTTCATACAATACTATAACAAATATGTCAGACTGGCTGGTGGTTGATGGAAGAAAGTGCTTCTGTTCAGATAAAAGGTTATTAAATTTTCATCTTTTAGCATTCTAAGTTTATTTATACTCTCGAAGAAAGAAACGCAGCTTTATACTTGATTGAAGAATTTATTACTTGTATGAAAATTGCTTTTTCATTTTAAGCATGTATGCTGCAGTTTATGGGGGAAATGATCCCAATAATAGACTTAATTAAACTTTAGCATATGGGGACAGTGTTAAATATTAAAAACAGAATTATGCCAAATTACCAAATGTTGGCCATGCTTTTTCAGGAGTTACCAGTATGATGACAGTATCTGCCTTTGAATAATTATGCAAATTTGAAATAAATACTATATTTTCAAGGTCTTATTACTGAGGTTTAACTGTATTTCACAATGTTTTGCCTTACAGTCTTGGTTTTACTGGATCCGGGTTATTTGGAGCGAGTAGCAGTATAGCACAATGTGGTCACAGAAGTCATACCAAGCTGGAAAATTTAGAGGTGTTAAACCTGACTCATAACAAACTTACAGAACTGGTTGTGTTGAGAACCAAAGATTTATCTGCTTCCATCAATCTTATGGCTAGTGGAAATGTAAGTACACCATCAATCTGATGGCTAGTGGAAATTTAAGTACACCATCAATCTTATGGCTAGTGGAAATGTAAGTACACCATCAATCTGATGGCTAGTGGAAATGTAAGTACACCATCAATCTGATGGCTAGTGGAAATGTAAGTACACCATCAATCTTATGGCTAGTGGAAATGTAAGTACACCATCAATCTGATGGCTAGTGGAAATGTAAGTACATCATCAATCTGATGGCTAGTGGAAATGTAAGTACATCATCAATCTGATGGCTAGTGGAAATGTAAGTACATCATCAATCTTATGGCTAGTGGAAATGTAAGTACATCATCAATCTGATGGCTAGTGGAAATGTAAGTACCGGTACATCATTATAAGTAATTCAGAGTTTTAAAATGCACGTTCATGTATAGGTTAGAGTTTATCAAATGTTGTCTTCAAAGATTTAAACGTTAGCGAGTGATAGCAGCTATCAAATTCAAGAGTCAAAACTTGAACCTTAATCAAATTCAAGAGTCAAAATGCAGTTTCAAGAGTCAAATAAAAGCCCTGTTTATGTAATTGTTAACATATTTTTCAGTTGAAAGACAAGGAAGAGCTTGAGAAGGAGAAACAGGGGAGACTACTCTTACCTAACATAATCAATCTACATCTTGATGAGAACTCTCTCGTTTCTTTACCCGATGATATCCAAGAAATGAAGACCTTGAAAACACTGACGCTGAAGAAAAATGTTAAGCTTAAACAGGTAATAATGGATTATGGTTGATACATATTATGGTTGATGTATCAACCAGAGTTAAATTCCATGCACTGATCCAGAATGGTATCTGGGGATCTAGGGGTCCATACCCCCTGGGGTTTTGCCAAAATGTGATTATTTTATATTTTTACACTGGTTTGTCTGGGCTAAGAATCTGATCTGAGCAACCCTCTTAAGGAAATTAGCTGGTTGGACCCCCTTGCGAAAAATAGCTTGTTGGACCCTCTTGTGAAAAATAGCTGGTCAGGATCCCTTCCTGAGAAATAATTGTTGATTGGGCCCCCTCTGTGCAAAATTACTGGATCCTTGCTTGGTTTCCAACATATCTTCTGATAAATATACTATATTCTGCTAAACATCAAGTCGCACTGTGTATAAAAGATAGAAAACCCTGATATATATGCTATTTTGGGACAACCCAACCCACGTATGTTATGATGATATGCTATTTTGGGACAACCCACATATGTTATGATTATATGCTATTTTTGGACAACCCACTTATGTTATGATTATATGCTATTTTTGGACAACCCACTTATGTTATGATTATATGCTATTTTTGGACAACCCACTTATGTTATGATTATATGCTATTTTGGGACAACCCACTTATGTTATGATTATATGCTATTTTAGGACGACCCACTTATGTTATGATTATATGCTATTTTGGGACAACCTATGACATTTGTTATGATTTCAGTTACCACCACCCCTGGGTTTACTGGATAGATTACATCGTATAGAAGTAGATATGTGCCCCTTAGAAGGCCCCATTCAGGATGTATTAAAGGGGGCAACTGGCAGGGCGTCAGATATAACAGGTTTCCTGAGATCTGTGCTAGAAGAGTAAGTACACATAACATGTTTGGAAATACAGTAAAACCTCTATTACTCGTCACCTGTCTTACACAGCCAATATGATTAAATTTAATTAATCATAAATGGAATTGTATATGACAGTCACTTTCTTAAAAAGCCACTTGATGTACCACTTGACTGACTGCTTAAGACAGGTTTTACTTAACGTATTATATATCAGTAAAAACATCAAGAACAATATAGCAAACTACTGAAGCAACAGTATACCTTGTGGATTAGTAGAATAGGTTGTTACTCAAACATCATCTTTTCAGTTACATATTCTTGGTTATGGTTCGATTTAAATAAATGTGATGATCTATTCAACTGACTACAGGCAAATAGGTGTCCGTAGTATCTGGAGCATGTTGCCAAATTAAGCACTACGGAGTGCTCGAAAGCGCTATGCTAGGATACAGCTTGCTTCAAAAAGTGCTATGCTGCAGACAAAGCAAAATTATTTGCTACAGGTGAGTGCTTGCAGATAGCAGACTGTTGCTCAGCAAAGCACTACCGAACCTTAGTTGAAGCAACAGACTCCTGATGAATCCAAATAGCGGTTGAACTTGTTGAGAACAAAGTCATGTTGTATTGCTACTAACTAAGATTTTGTTATTGTCAAAAGGTAACAAGTGTGATGGACCTCAAAAAGTACTAGTATTGTAGCCATAGCAGGAATGTTCATGAACCACTGGTTTATTGCTGGAAGCAATTTTCAGCAGAGAGTTACCACCCTTGTTTGAAACATGTTTTTGTTGAATGTCTACAACTGTTGTTTCTTTAACAATTTTGACTGTGATTTTATTTGTGTCAAATTGATGTTATTTCTGATAAATTGATGTTACTCTCGTCAATTTGATGTAATTTGTGTCAAATTGAGTGTATTGTTTCATCTAGGTCGGAACAATATAACTGTATGAATTTGATGATTGTTGGATCCTTCAACATTGGTAAAACATCTCTACTACAACATCTCATGAAGAAAGGAAAAGCACAGGCTATGCTGGTAATATATTAAACTTTGTTATCTGAGTATGGTTATCTTAGTGCAGTTATCTGAGTGCAGGTATCTAAGTGCAGATATCTTTGTTCAGTTAACTTAGTGCAGTTATCTGAGTACAGTTATCTTAGTGCATGTATCTTAGTGCAGTTATCTTAGTGCAGTTATCTGAGTACAGTTATCTTAGTGCATGTATTTCAATGCAGTTATCTTAGTGCAGTTATCTGAGTGCAGGTATTTAAGCGCAGTTATCTTTGTGCAGTTATCTGAGTGCAGGTATTTCAGTGCAGTTATCTAAGTGCAGGTATCTTAGTGCAGTTATCTGAGTACAGTTATCTTAGTGCATGTATCTTAGTGCAGTTATCTTCGTGCAGTTATCTTAGTGCAGTTATCTGAGTACAGTTATCTTAGTGCATGTATTTCAATGCAGTTATATTAGTGCAGTTATCTGAGTGCAGGTATTTCAGTGCAGTTATCTTAGCACATCTATCTCAGTGCAGTTATCTCAGTGCAGGTATTATAGTGCCGTCATTTATGTGCAGTTATCTTAGTGCATGTATCTTAGCACAGGTTTCTTACTGCCTGTTTCTTAGTGCAGTTATCTTAGTGCAGTTATCTTAGTGCAGTTATCTGAGTACAGTTATCTTAGTGCATGTATCTTAGTGCAGTTATCTTAGTGCAGTTATCTTAGTGCAGTTATCTGAGTACAGTTATCTTAGTGCATGTATTTCAATGCAGTTATCTTAGTGCAGTTATCTGAGTGCAGGTATTTCAGTGCAGTTATCTTTGTGCAGTTATCTGAGTGCAGGTATTTCAGTGCAGTTAACTTTGTGCAGTTATCTGAGTGCAGGTATTTCAGTGCAGTTATCTTAGCACATCTATCTCAGTGCAGTTATCTCAGTGCAGGTATTATAGTGCCGTCATTTATGTGCAGTTATCTTAGTGCATGTATCTTAGCACAGGTTTCTTACTGCCTGTTTCTTAGTGCAGTTATCTTAGTGCAGTTATCTTAGTGCAGTTATCTGAGTACAGTTATCTTAGTGCATGTATTTCAGTGCAGTTATCTTTGTGCAGTTATCTGAGTGCAGGTATTTCAGTGCAGTTAACTTTGTGCAGTTATCTGAGTGCAGGTATTTCAGTGCAGTTATCTTAACACATCTATCTCAGTGCAGTTATCTCAGTGCAGGTATTATAGTGCCGTCATTTATGTGCAGTTATCTTAGTGCATGTATCTTAGCACAGGTTTCTTACTGCCTGTTTCTTAGTGCAGTTATCTTAGTGCAGTTATCTTAGTGCAGTTATCTGAGTACAGTTATCTTAGTGCATGTATCTTAGTGCAGTTATCTTAGAGCAGTTATCTTAGTGCAGTTATCTGAGTACAGTTATCTTAGTGCATGTATTTCAATGCAGTTATCTTAGTGCAGTTATCT
Organism: Spisula solida; assembly: GCA_947247005.1. Taxonomy (NCBI): domain Eukaryota; kingdom Metazoa; phylum Mollusca; class Bivalvia; order Venerida; family Mactridae; genus Spisula; species Spisula solida. The sequence goes on along the minus strand of OX365944.1, from coordinate 47,886,304 downwards.
GAGTGCAGGTATTTCAGTGCAGTTATCTTTGTGCAGTTATCTGAGTGCAGGTATTTCAGTGCAGTTATCTTTGTGCAGTTATCTGAGTGCAGGTATTTCAGTGCAGTTAACTTTGTGCAGTTATCTGAGTGCAGGTATTTCAGTGCAGTTATCTTAGCACATGTATCTCAGTGCAGTTATCTCAGTGCAGGTATTATAGTGCCGTCATTTATGTGCAGTTATCTTAGTGCATGTATCTTAGCACAGGTTTCTTACTGCCTGTTTCTTAGTGCAGTTATCTTAGTGCAGTTATCTTAGTGCAGTTATCTTTGTGCTAGTACAGTCAGATCTCGTTATAACGACATCCGATATACTGACAAATTCATTATACCGACATCAAATTTGGGGACAAAAGTATTAAAATGCTCTTTGTATCAATTCAGTATACCGACATATTCGTTATAACGACATTTTTCTTAGAAACAAACAGCGTCGTTGTATCGTGATCTGACTGTATCATACAATTTCTATTTTCTTAACCTTTTTAAAAAATTATTCTGTATTTACAGCATTTCAACCAGCGCCAGACCAACACAGCATCTGGTACGACACAGGATGGTAAACCATTGTCTACAGTGGGTATAGATATCAACAATCTTCTACTTACTGATAAACTAGATGGAAAACATGCAGCTACTGTAGAGTTTAGAACTTGGGACTTCGCAGGACAGGTAAAATTCATCCTCTCTGACTGAGGAGAATTATTATATTTATCTGCATATATATTGACCTCAATAACCTGGTGATAGAGCATCTGTTTTGAGTGTGAGAGGTCTTGGGTTTAATTGTTACTGATATACCGATATCTCCCTATACTTGACACTCAGCATAGCTAGGTCCAAGTAACTGCTGGTTCGCCTGGTGTCAGGATAATGTGACTGGATAGCCTCCATGTAACAGAAATACTGTTGACGATTGTGTAAAATAAAAAAAATGTGTTTGTCCATCTATTCCACATCTGTGTGTATGATACTATTCAGCATCTACTGGCCTGACCTCAATGAAACTTCATGTGTGACTTTGTCTGTAAGCTAGGGTTCTGTGATTTATTACATATCAGCACATACAGTAGCATTTCACTAAATGATAAAAACTGGTGTTTATAGAGAACAATAGGTTAGTGACGTGGTTGAGTAAGTTTATCTGACAAGGCGGGGAATTAATCGGGTGAGCTGAAAGCAAATCTGATAATTTTCGCAGCCGGAAACTTTTACATTGACTCCTAATAATGCAAAATTAGGCATGTGGAGTAAAGGGTTGATGATAGGATTCTTTATTCCTATGAAATGTATGTTTATTCCCCTACAGAGAGAGTATTATGCGACACATCAGTATTTCCTCAGTCCAAGATCTCTGTACCTGGTTGTATGGAATCTGACCACTGGTGATGTCGGAGTGGAAGGTTTACGACAATGGCTCGTCAATATACAGGTAGGTTTGTCAATATACAGGTAGGCTTGTCAATATACAGGTAGGCTTGTCAATATACAGGTAGACTCGTCAATATACAGGTAGGCTTGTCAATATACAGGTAGGTTTGTCAATATACAGGTAGGCTTGTCAATATACAGGTAGGTTCGTCAATATACAGGTAGGCTCGTCAATATACAGGTAGACTCGTCAATATACAGGTAGGTTTGTCAATATACAGGTAGGCTCGTCAATATACAGGTAGACTCGTCAATATACAGGTAGGCTCGTCAATATACAGGTAGACTCGTCAATATACAGGTAGACTCGTCCATATACAGGTAGGCTCGTCAATATACAGGTAGGTTTGTCAATATACAGGTAGGTTTGTCAATATACAGGTAGGCTCGTCAATATACAGGTAGGCTCGTCAATATACAGGTAAACTCGTCAATATACAGGTAGGCTCGTCAATATACAGGTAGGTTTGTCAATATACAGGTAGGCTTGTCAATATACAGGTAGGCTTGTCAATATACAGGTAGGCTTGTCAATATACAGGTAGGCTTGTCAATATACAGGTAGACTCGTCAATATACAGGTACTTTAATTTTCCTGTCAATTTCTGTTCATTCATTGTCTTTAATTTTTGATAAAGGCACGTTGAATATCTTAACGTTTAAACAATGGAGTTTGTCTTGTTTTAACCAAATCTTTGAAAAATTGATCGATTCTTTTATTTATGTCATCGAACATATTAATTAAAAACTAAACAGTAACCAGTAGTTGAAACCAAACCGTGAGATGCTTGTATCATTTAAGCCCTACAAATAACCACTTTTGTATATTAATTGGAACCTTTTTTTCAGGCTCAAGCTCCGGGAGCCCCAGTTATCATTGTTGGAACTCATCTGGATGAAATACAGAAAAACAAGGAGAAGATGTATACAAAGGATTGGGAGGTGTCAATGCTGAATAAAATTCAGGAGAAATATATCAGGAAAGATAACTCTGCTGTGGGTTTACCTAGGACCATTGATGTCATCAATGTAGGGGCTGGCAAGAAAGCAATCAATATTGATAAATTGTACAAGTCAATATTTGATAAAGTATTTAGCCTGAAACATCCAGGTAAAATATTAACTTTCTTCTACTTGAATCTAGGAATTAATTCTTAGTTGTATATTTTCAAAACAATTTAATTGGTCTTAGCTCTTGATGGAAGGGTCTAGTTGAGCTGTATAGCATGGTGTACTCTTTTATAAAAAGTCTGTGCATGAATCTCAAGTGACATTTCGATAATTTTGTACCGAATTTTATGCTTAATTGTCAAAATACCAATTAAAAGAAAAATTGACTCTTCAGGCAGTGTTGTAAACCAAGCACAAGAAATTTATAAATTGTGTAGTGTTACCTGTTATGTAAAAAACAGTTGACAGTTTTGCTCCTCAGGAATACTGGATAGTATTACATTTAACAAACATTTCTGGACTAACAACATTTCATGTTACTGGTTGGTATGTAAGAGGTACTGTAGTATCTCGTGTATCTATGCTGTTCACTGGGCACTTTAAAGAAGCTAAAAGTATTTTCAGGAAGAGCTAGGGTATTGCACCATGACTGCTTGTATCACACATTGTTAACTGTTTCTTCCCTCGAAGATGGAGGTTATTGGCCTATCTGACTGTGACAAAAATAATGACAACGCACTTATGACTGTCCCAGTTGAACGCAAACAAATGATTGAAACATTTTTGTAACTTGTTTAATTCAGCTCGTAAGAATGAGAACTTACTTGGCCACATGGTACCAAAGAAGTATATAAAGCTACAGTCTGTTATACATGAGATTGTTACAATTTTGAAGAAAGATGGTAAGGAACCAGTGCTGGATGCAAACTCCTATCTGTAAGTTCATCAAACATCCATTATTATCATACCCCTCTATTATACCCCCAGATACAAAGGGGCTATGTTATTAGAGTCATGCTTGAGGTTGGTCAGTCGGTCAGTGTGGTGGTCTGCTATTTCTTGGTAACTGTTTGTCAAGATTTCAATGAAACTTTGCAAGACTTGTCAGAACCAAACCTAGTTGTGCATATCTTCCCACACAAAAATCAGATCAGTTTTCTGGGAGTTAATGACCTTTGGTATTTTAAGACATTTTTCACATAGAACCAACCTTTGTAAAAAGATTGAACTTGTTTACATGAGTGTTCCTGAAAAGATTTTTTGGATGTTATTTTACTGATTCTGTATATACATGTATATCATTGTGTTGTATTTTCAGATTATATGTAATGCAAGGAATGTCCAAGGATGAAAGTTTGACAAGTTTTAGAAATAAGGAAGACTTACACCAGGCTACTAGATTTCTTCATGAAAATGGTGAATAGTCCACTCAATCAATATGTATTGTTATACTAATGACATTAGTTGTGAATACAGTAGAACTTCGATACCTTTAACAGTTTTGCCATGAATACCCTACATTCCTCAAACTGGTTCTATGGCCCCAAGAAAATCCCTTTTGTATTCATATTGTAAAACAGTAGGTGACTCATACCGATATAGTGCTGAATGCCATCAGGAATGAGGTGTTGAGTGTGATAAAGATAAGTTGTACAGGGGTCCTACAATTCAGGGATTTATTGTAGGGGTGTGTGCAAATGGCACCCGAAACAATTCCGACTGGTTTTCAGGATTGGGCATTATGCCTCAGTATGACCCTTGGTTGTAGAACTTGTTTCAAAGTCAGCTAGGACTCGACCTATAACAATTTAGTATCAACTTGTATACGAAAGTTTCATACTATTGATACTATGGTTTAAACATGTTTACAGGTGTGATATGTCATTTTGAAGACTCGTCATTGAAGGACCAGTATTTCTTGGACCCACAGTGGTTGTGTGATCAACTTGCTAAGGTTGTCAGCATTAAAGAGGTTCAACAATACTCAAAACAAGGTATAATATACCTCTTCCTGCGTATAAAATGTTTATAAGATTGGGTATATGAGGGTTAAGGAGCGATATAAAAATTTATGTTGTTTGTTTGCGGTCAACTGAGATGTCATGATATGTGGTCATACCTGTCCAATTGACCAATGATCTCCGACCATGAAGGAAGAGACAGTTAAGTGATACAAGGAATCAGGGTGAAATATCTCAGCTCTTTCTGCATAGACTCCTTGGTTCTTATATGTGACAGCGAGACAATGTGATTACCAACCAGTTCATCTCTAGTTGAGTGGGACACGCTGAAAAACATTTCAGAAATGACCTAGGGCTCCAGCTGAGAATCAAACCAGGGGCCTCTTTATCTGTAGTCAAGGACGTTATTCACCTTATCCACTCGACCACCGTGCTGCCACATTGATACATATAACTTGTAGAACTTGCTTTACAATCAACCTAAAATGATTAAGTGAGAGCTAACTTGTATATTATTGCTTCATGCAACTCTATATGTATGTATCAGCCATGTTGATTTGTATTAGGGGTCTTACAATTCTGGAATAATCTAGAAATCCGGATTTGCTGCACCTGAAAGAATAAAACTTTCTGCAGAGAGTAAAAGTTATTTGATGAAAGAATACCAAGTATTGACTGAGTTATATGCTGAAATTTAACAATAGAACAATGTTTGATACAGAAATTTGGTTAATGGGTTGTTTTATGTTGCTATTTGGGTTCTTAGAACTACAAGACAGTTGTGCTCTAACTATGTTTATTCAGTGATTTCCTAACAGAGAGTGAGTTGGATTCAAGAGGCATGCAACATATATATATAACAAGGGAAGTAACTTAGATTATCATAGTGAATGGTAATACTAGAGTTGTCCATATTATAACATGCTAGTGGCACCCAAAACGGTCTTGCATCATATTGTCAGGATTGAGTATTATGCCTCAGTAGAACCTCTGTTGATTATCTATTAGGTTTTATGGAGGTGAAAGATCTGTATCAGAAATATCGAGATTCAGACAAGATCGGCAAATATATACTGAGTTTGTTGAACAAGTTTGAGGTAGCCTTACAGTTTGACAGTGAACATTTACTGCTACCATCACTTCTACCAGACGTCGAGGAGCTTGCACCGGAGAAAATGAGAGAGGTACACACTTTGTTACATTGTGTTTGTTTACAGATAGACTTAGTTACATTATGTTATAGTTTGTTTTGCTGCCTGGACCAGGGATGGTATTCAACATTGATCTAACTTGACTTATGGATAAGGACAAGCAATCAGATCACACCATATTAAACTCTTAGTAGGTATCAGGCGATAATTAAATAAGATCAATATTGAATACCACCCTGGATCACCCAAAAAGTTGTGCTAGCAATTGCTGTTTGAATTGCTGTCATCATGAACTTTTGGAATGTTTTTAAATAGGACATGTGCAAATGTTTTTTATGCCCTTGCATCTACGGATGCAAGAGGCATATAGTGATTGTCCTGTCTGTCCGTTTGTTCCATTGAAAATGTTAACCAAAACCTTCAAGTTGTTGAAACTCAAATATTTTTGAAGTCCATCAAGGCATTGCTTTCAAACTTGGTATTCTTGTTTACCATCATAAACACATTACATTGTCAAATCCATGTAACACTATCCAACATCTACAGAATTATGGCCCCTGATTGACTAAGCTAGTTATTATGGACACGGCTTCCACCGGGGCATAAGTGTTTACTGAAGGCAATCTTGTTTAATGCTGGCGTGTAGTTTCAGCTGAGTTACAGCCTTATATTAGGGTGGGGCAGATGCATCGAAATATTGATGCATAGCTTTCCTGATTGTCCCAATAGTAAAAGTCTCGATTCAATAACTATCACCTATAATTAGCTCAACTATCGATAGTTACGATGGTTTCAATTTTATAAACTAAGTTTATTATTAATTTCAAAAAAACTTCCGTTCTCGCTAAAAACAATACTTAAAAAAATACCTTGCATCAAAACTGCTACAAAGGACCAATATTCCAAGCGTTCAACTTATAACCAGAAGCATGAATACACTCTTCCATTGAACACGATAAAAAATTTAATATACTAGATAAAAGATATTAAAGTGATATCATACCCAGTGCAAATTTGCATTTACAAGTTGATCTCTGGTTTTCAAATTTTGGCAGTAACTATCGCAATAGTATCGCAATAGTTTCCAGCAATACAATACTATACCGCAATAGTACTTTCAGCAATAGCAATAGTATTGCAATAGTCAAAATTGAACTCAATAGTCACCCCTATCTTATATATCTTCATCAGGCAAGGTGTGTAATCCTATTGGTTTGAATAAGATAGTATTACCAACATGAGTCATCTAACTTGACATGACTTGGTTGAAAGGAAGAGCGTTATGAATCACATGTCTTCTAGTCAATCACTGCTATTCCTGTATGTAATGTAGTGGTGTGGAGTAAGGCAGCAAGGTTTTACTGGTTGTTTGTTCTTGCCCACATCATTGGCACTTTCTCATTGATTTACTTTGGTAATAAACCACTTACCAGGCTTACTATAGGTCATATTGAGTTCCTATTTCTGTATTTATTTTAGATACCAATTCAGAGGAAGGGATCATCGATATCAATGGGATCATCAGTTATCTCAAACACCAGTGTTGGTGTTGATATTAGCAAGATGTTTAGCTCAACTACGATAGAACACCATGGATCTATGTCCTTGATTACAACCAACTCGCATATAAACCCTGCCTTCTCCAACACACGACTCTACCTACTAACTCACTTCCCGAGTGGATTCTGGCCACGCCTTATCACCAGGATTCTAGCAGACGAGACTATAGATATCCCTGTCACAAAGATGTTTGAGTTTCCACAGGAAATTATTGATAAATGTCCTGAACTTCTGAAGGAAACCCCAAAATGGCGGTGTTGGCAGACTGGTTTTGAAATTGTGTATTTTAAGAATGTGATAATGCAAGTGAAGGAAGTACAGACTGGTTCAGTGTATGCTAGTGGTATGTGTGAGTATATAGACAAAGGTTTGAATATTGAATGTCATTTTGACAGTCAGTGGGGAGAACTTGATGTTGAAGACAGTGTGATTTTAGAAATTGCATTTAAAGCTGACAAACTGACATTCCATTTTCAAGAATCCCAAAATAACAGAACTTCTAATTTCCGATCTATCGATTCTAGAGATATTTTCCATGATGAGCAAGCTAAAGCAGCAATTTTAGCTAAAATTGTTGAACACATTGATTGTCTACTCCAGGACTGGTTCCCAGAAATTGGTGAATCACGATTTATACAAAGTTGTTCCGGTCGTTACTTGGTCACCAGAGTGATACCCTGTCCATTGTGTTTAGTGTCCCAGATAAAGCATCAGGAGACAGCCCGTAATAACTGGGTACTTTATTCGGAAAAACTGGACCAGACTCAAGATGTATCCATATCACATGACTATTCCAGTCCCCATGGTAACATATCAGAAACATCTGATGTTGATAAAGACAATACAACACAAAGAGTTATGTGTACATTCTTGGTTGAAAAATGTATCAAGAATATAATGGATGGCATGAATGAAATATGTCGGATACATGGATCTGTGTCGCCTAAACATATGACGTCTGCTGATGGTGTGAATAGAGTCATACACATAGCACCAGATGCTGTAAGTTACGCTTTCATTGTTCTGTTTGCAAAGATAGTAAACACAATAGGTTGATGTCGCTCATGAGAAAAATTTGGCAGGATTTTGTCCATTATTTATGGGGTTGCTTTCATGTCTGAATTTGTCCACTATATTTTGGGTTTACAGCCTATTTTATGAACTTTACCAGCTTGCATGAATGATAAACCATATTCACAATAAATTTTGAAACATCCGTCAGTAGAAAGACCAATCCTGTCCAATTGATAACAAAATGACTTTTAGAACAATTAAGCTTACAATCCTTATTCATGGTGGGAAGGTTGGTCATGACCTGCAAATGAACCTTATGGATTTTGATGTCAAAGATAAAAGTCAGAGTGACCTTGAATATAAATTGATATTTTGACTGCCAGTTCGGGGCATTGGGAGCATCATGTTTTACAAGCATATGTAGCGCGGTGTAGCAATACCATGTGACTTTGTCATCACTAGAGACTACAAATCCAAGACAAAATTTGCTTCACTTCAAAAACAAAAATAGCACCCTGTGAAACATGTATGCGATTTGACTACAGTTTCTTTTCCAAGGTTTCACAGGCTACTGGATAAAACAGCTGCTGAAAAAGATCTTTTATTTTGTGGAAAGCAAATAATGTTCCCCTTATTGTGGCGAATATTTAAAAAATCGGATACATAGAAATAAATACCAGTTCTTATTATTTTTGTTTTTGTAGTGAAGCAAATTTCTTCTTGGATCTGTAGCCCGTGGTCATCTGGTAGTGCTACACTGTAACATATGTTACAGTTGTTTTATTTGAAGTACATGTTTTTTAAATTCAGGTATTTCAAGATCTAGATGAATCATTTGTGGTGGAAGATGACATGGTTTATATAACCGAGGAACTTGGTCGTGGAGCATTTGGTACAGTGTCGAAAGGAAAACTGAGAAGGGTACTAACTGTATGCATCTGTTTGTTGTATATATTTGTAATAGTCTATAATACAAGACTACCAAATTGAATGTCTATGTAAGTTTATGGGATCTTACAGGTCCTGATATCCAGATTCCTTGCACTAGAAAGAATGAACTTTTCTGCAGAGAATAAAAGTTATTTGGTGAAAAAATTCAAAGAATTTACAAAATTATGGTCAATTGAAATTTTAACAATCAAACAACGTTTGTACTGAGTTTTAGTGTGGGGTGTGTACTTATGACACTCAAAACAGACTAGCGGCTCATTTTCAGGATTGGGTATTAACATCAGTAGAACCTCTGAGGTTTATATCTCTATGATATTACTTAAACATGCCTGTCATTTTAAAAAAGTATCATTTTTAACAACTTTGGTTTCCTCGAATTAGGAGGTTATTAAGAAAACACAGAACATCTGAATAACCTCACACTTACAACTGTCTCAGTCATAGGCAAACAAACCTTTTATAAAAGTTAACTTGAAAGCATATATTTCCAGACACCTATAATTTAATGCCAGGCAGGTTGGCAGTACTAGGAACACAGTAATGATTATTCAATCAGCAAGAATCTCACAACCACCTATATCAGATCAGACATGTACCAAGTAACTAACCTGCCTTAACCAATTGGCCTAGAGAGACGGTCATACTGCACAACTGTAAATAATTATTTATAACCTTTGCTGTAAGGAAAGTTAAAGTTTATGCTGAAGATAATGCTAAATGTAGACAGATAGACTGGTTTCAGGGTTTCAAATTCACATCAACAGTATTTAAGTCATATAGAGACTATCCAGTCATATTGTCTTGACACTCGGCTAACCCTTATACACTGAGTATCAAACAATGCAGCTTATACAGTACAGTAAACTCCCTCAAAACCGGACTCCCTCAAAACCGGAATCCCCATAAAATCGGACGATTTCCTAGGTCCCGTATTTTCTTCTTATAAAATTAACTTAAAAAGCTCCCGCAATACCGGACTCTCATAATTCCGGATTCCGGACGGCATTTTCGGTCAGCTGACAAGATTTTCAACGATAGTTACTTGCGGAATACCGAACGCGTATATTTGTCTCACCTGACGGAAAACTTAACGCGTACATTTTTCTTGTCTAAAATGTCACTTTGTTAATTGTTAGTTAAAGAACGTGTCATAACAAAAGGTGCGATTAACAAGTCGTGTTTATAATGTTTACTTTTAAACGGTCTCGCGTGTAATTAACACAGGCGTGAAAAATACTTTGTGAAATTCGCCGCGATGAAATTAAATAATTGCCTAATTACGAACGTAATAAGAAAACGGTCCTTCCATTTGATGTTTCGTTCTTGAGGTAGGTATTGCAACAAACATTTACTGGAACAAAGGATCGTTTAGCCCATCAAAATGTTGTAATTACGACAAACACTGCACTCAATCGTATTTAATTAATATGTCTCCAATTAGCTCACACTTGCATTTCGGGATTTGTAAGATTGCACTGTCTATGTCATTGGATAGTTTTGATGGCCAATAAAAAAATGAGCAATTTGAGTACTCATCGATGTTAGAATTGAAATATTTGCAGCTCCCTTAATGGTGATGCTCTTCAAAGGTTGCACTGTACATGTAACGTAAACATGTATCATGAAACACACAGTATATTCCCTATGATAACATATCAAAGTGTACATGATACAAAACTCCCTTAAAACCGGACCTCCCACAAAACCGGACTTTCGAATCGGTCCTGACAGGGTCCGGTTTTGAGGGAGTTTACTGTACCATTTTAATTACAGTATTTTAGCATGTTGTTACCTTGTATCCAAACCACAACCTTTCATTTCTGTATGGGTACTTATAGATTACATGTATTACTATTTGTTTAATTTAGATTATATAATTGTGCATGGTTATATTACAGTGTGACAGTACAGAATTTGATGTTGCTGTTAAAGTACTATATAATAGTATAATCAAAGATTCTAGAAAGGTATGTACTCAGATTTATTTCAGATTCATTTAACTAAGACATGATTTTATCAGACTCTGTAGTGTTAGTCTGTCCCTTGGTCTATCCTTTGATAAAAATGGGTCTGCTTTTTGTTACCTCATGTCAAAAACTGTTGCAGAAACTTTTCTTACTGCCGTTACAGACCTTGTTCGAAATTGTGATTTTTGAGAAATTTTTATGCCCCCATCTTTGATAAGGGGGTATATTGCTTTGCACATGGCGATCGGTCTGTCTGTCTGTCGGTAGACCAAATGGTTTCCGTTCAATAACTCAAGAATACTTACAAGAAAGATCTTAAAACTTTACATAGAGGTTGGTTGGTCATCAAAAGTAGATGAACCCTATTGATTTTGAGGTCAGTAGGTCAAAGGTCACTGTAACCTTTACCATTTCTGACTATTAAATGGTTTCCGTTCAATAACTCAAGAACGCTTTACTTCAGGATCTTCAAACTTTACATGGAGGTTGTTCATCAACAGTAGTTGACCCCTATTGATTTTTAAGTCAGTAGGTCAAAGGTCAATTGCACTGTGACCTTTGCAATTTCGGACTATTGGGCTGCCATGGGGGAATACGTGTTTTACAAACATCTTTTGTCATGTTAAATTTTAAGTTACTAAATCTTGTTAAAATGTGTCACAACAACAGTTCTTAATTTGCTTGATTTTACTTATGTTATTGTTTACAGCAACAATCGCAGGTATGTTTAGAGACAGTGTGTGCAGCATACACAACAGCTCGACAGGAAGTGAGTATCTTACAGACAGTAGAACATCCACATATTGTACCATTACTGGGTCTCTCTAGACGACCGCTAGCATTGTTACTGGCACTAGCACCTCTGGGATCACTACATAATATATTTGAGAAGAGACATAAAGATGGACAGAGGTTACCTGTATGGGTTATCAAACAAATAGTTATTCAGGTAAGTCATAAATAATGACATATTATTCTGAAAATTTGTTAAAGGTTAACCAATATTCCTTGTGCATATTTTGCGAAATGAATAAGATGGATTGATGGAATTTTCATGAAACATAATGTTGCATCTGCATTAATGTAAACAAATAAAGATTTCATCAAAATTTGATGTCATCGTGCTGATAAGCCCAACCTCACTCAAATGTTTGTGCTGCATTCAAGCCTCTGTGAGCACAGAATGTGGTCCATGTTTCGGCATTTTGTGGCCAGCAACAGTAGATGACCCCTATTGATTTTGAGGTTGGTTGGTCAAAGGTCAAGTAGTTTGTGACCTTTACCATTTCTGACTATTGGGCTGCCCTTTGGGGCATACATGTTTTACAAACATCTCTTGTTTACAGGGGTACTACAGAGGTGAAATGCTCAATCCTGAAAATAAGATGCAAGTCTGTTTTGGGGGCCATTATAACACATCCCTGCACCTAAACTGTATTTCAATCGTTGTTATATGGTTAAAATTCAGCTTATGGAACTTCAAATGACCATAACTTTGTAAATTATTTAAATATTTTCATTAAATAACTTTTTTTCTGCAAAAAGGTTCATTCTTTTTTAGTGCAGCAAATCTGCATTATTTTATAAGGAAATTAATCAAACAACACTGAGGAAGGTTTTACACGAATATTTAATGCTGTGACTAAGCATGAAGTAATCATAACACAGTTTTAGTTTCAGCTATTATCACCAGCTTGGCTCAATTAAGATCGACATGAATGTATCATACACAATTTGTAATTAAAGCACACAGTAAATAGTTTGTAATTAGTGAGTGGAAAATATGGCCGCAGAAACAGATAGGTGGGTCGCCTAGAATAAATTAACGAGAAGTTGTAACTAGGCCCAAATCTATCTGTTAAATCCAACCAGCCGAGAGATAGGTGTTTACTGAGGTTCTATTATGAGGTATTAGACTTGCCAGACGCAAAATTCACGTTACAATTTGGTAATTGCTATACACCACGCAACTCATCAACTGAAGGATTTACAACATGTGTCCTTGGACGCAATGAGACTGGATGCAAAACGAGGTGTTCCCTGTACACAAAGGGAGACAACCTTGGCCTGTATAGACGCAACATGAGGTGTTCCCTGTACACCAAGGGAGACAACCTCGACCTGTATAGACGCAAAACGCAACATGAGGTGTTCCCTATACACCAAGGGAGACAACCTCAACCTGTATAGACGCAAAACGCAACATGAGGTGTTCCCTGTACACCAAGGGAGACAACCTCGACCTGTATAGATCAGATCTATACTTTGTAACATGAGACACAGTATGTCTGAACGCAACACGCAAAAACCTGCAAGTACACGCAACATGAGGTGACACCAGTACACAAAGAGTGACAACCTCGACCTGTACAAATTAAATATAACTCCACTTGCAGGAACACGCAACATGAGGTTTTACCAATACACAAAGGGCAATAACCTCTACTAATGAAATATGCAACTATGTGAATTGCGTCGAGCTATCCTAAATTAGAATTTAGTGAACATGTCAGTGACCACCATTTCACTGCAGGGATTGGGGTTAGCTACATAAATTTGTAGCCAGGCCCCATCGACAGCTGCAAGTTGGCCACAGACTTAAACTATTGTAAAATATTGCAATTCACCACAAATGGTGTATTAGATCTGCATTAGAATAAATATAAAGGAAAATATTGGCCTAATCTCTCGGCCGGTTGAATTTTTCCGCGACTAGAAATTCGAAATATTGTTTAACACGTATAGGAAAGTTCCATTGATGACGAGTTAACTAAACTATTGGATACAGTTTGTGAATGAATAAATTATCCCACTTCGATGTCGACTTGACAATAGGATGTCTTGAGCCTGATGTGAATATGTTGAAGCAGCCAGCTGGAACTTTATTTCACTAGCATGGGCCTGAAATATATAATATAAAAACCGCAGCAAACAAGTATCACAAAACAAGTCAGTCGGCAATAGACCCAGCATAACCATAGATTCCGCCAAGCACAACACCTAACAAGCTGACAAGGGGTCTGGGAGGGCGGGTGATTTTCGTGATTATTAATTTTATCGTGTGTTCGGCTACTGCTTGGCGTAAAAAGGAAGTGGTACAGACTGGTATACAGGTTCCAGTGCCGAATGACTAAAAACGAATCCTTTCAGGCGAAAAAGTGAGAACCCGCCAACCTTACTGACTGGTTTACCGACATCACACAGGATCTGCGATTTGCAGAGTTAAACACAGCAGAGCCGTCTACCATTTAAATTCGGATGCCTTTTGTTTACATCCAAAAGCTGGATAAACACGGAAGTAATTTGTGTAGAGGCTACACGAGCGGAGACACAAGTAATTTGCTAAAAATAAGTGTCGTTATGTTTATGCAATCATAACGAATATTATTCTGGAATTGTAGAACCACCCTTGTATTTAACTTTGCAGCATGATTGTGTGTATTTCACCTTTATACTATAGGTAGCAGATGCCTTGGACTATCTACATGGACGTAAGATAATATACCGTGATCTCAAGTCAGACAATGTACTAGTGTGGCACATACCTCCAGCTAACAGTGTAGATCCATTACAGCCTACACTCGTCAAACTGGCAGACTATGGTATCAGTAAGTCTGTATTACCTGGAGGGGCTAAGGGGTTTGGAGGGACTCCACCGTTTATTGCACCGGAAATTCTGTTACATACAGGCAGGGATACTTACACAGAAAAGGTAAGTTTGACACCTCTGAGGATGGCATTTCTATATAAATAACTTTCTTTTTATTTTGCAAATGGTCATAGTTTTTCAACTTGTACTATCTGTCAAATGATAATGATACATTTAATTTGTTTTTAAATGTGAAAACTTTGCTGCCTGAGCCTATCTTCTACATGTAGATTCCTGTTATTGCAGGTGGATGTATTCTCGTTTGGTATGTTCATGTTTGAGTTGTTGACATGTCGTAATCCACTGTGTGAGATCAACAATGTTAACGTACATGTCATACATGGTGGCAGACCCACACTTACAACTGAGGTAAATCATTTAGTATTCTAACTTTATTATGTCTGCCTCATATCAGACCCACACTTACAACTGAGGTAAATCATTTAGTATTCTAACTTTATTATGTCTGCCTCATATAGTAGGGGGGGGGGGAGACATATTGTTTTTGTGCTGGATTGATGCCACTTCATGCTTGGTCTCCTTAACCATTGGTCCGATTTCAATGAAACTTCACATAAATGCTAAGTACCTAGTCTAGTTGTGCATTTTGACAGGAATTTTGGGGCAGAATTATTATTTCCAGAGTTATGACCCTTTTTGAGAAACACAGGTTTATGTGCCAAAAACTCACTCTTGTTTTAGTTATAAGTCAGCAAAATTGATCTTGTGGCCATAATTAAATCAGTAATGAAATCATTATTTGTTCACGAGTTCGAACTGCAAAACAACTGGTCATTAGATGCTGAATGGCAAATATATTAAATAGGCTGTTTGTCAGGTGGTTTGATATCAACATTTTGTGTGTTGTATGTATCTTCTGAAACTTTGTAGGAATATTGTTCAGCCAGTAAGTTCAATATCTGGGGTTTGTCTGTGCTGGAACCAAGTTTCTGTAGAGTTGTTGCCCTTGTTTGAAAATCTGTATTTTAGTTTTCAGAACAGTTATGACACTTGTTTAACAATATGGTTTACATAACATTTCCATGTTTGTTGTTTCTACTTTAAATGTAACATTGTTTGAATGTAATACAGGCATACTGATTTACTTGCTGCATCCTAATTTTGCATTTTTAACAAAAAATAAATTTGATTATATTTAGGTGATTTATATAAGATCTTCATATGGCATTGGAAGTATGTTTATTTACCATGTTGTATATACCATTGTAGGAGGCTGTGTATCCATCACATATGTTGGACTTGATGAATATTTGCTGGGATCATTATCCTGAAAACCGACCGTCTGCTGCTGAAATACGTCTGATAGCAAGTAGTCCACAATTCTGTCATCTTAGTGATGCTGTTACTATGGAGACAGAATCTACAGTATTGTCTGCATGTTCTATATTTGTGGAAGTACATGATATAGGAATGTGTGCATGTAAGATTGCTTCATATTATAGTCAATTTTGTCAAAAAAATAACGTTTTAAGTACCACTGATCAACAGTATCAGTCATATGGAGACTACCCAGTCACATTATCCTGACATTAACCTAACATGCAAGGGAGATACCAGTCCCATTTTTAACCACTTTGACTTGTAGCAGTCTGGGATCCAACCATAGACCTCTGGCACTCAAATCGGACACTCTACCACTAGGTTATACAGAGGCAGATTTTATCTATTCATGTTTTATGACTAAGTCACACTTTTACCTAATCTTTATGAAATTTGGTCACAATGATCTTCTCCGTCCGTCAACAATTGGCTTGTGTAGACACTAGAGGTCACAATTTTAGCCTAATCTTTATGAAACTTGGTCACAACGATCATCTCAACAAAATTTAGGCCAAGTTCAATATTGGGTCATCTGGGGTAAAAAACTAGGTCACTAGGTCAAATCATAGAAAAACCTTGTGTAGTCACTAGAGGTCACAATTTTGACTTAATCTTTATGAAACTTGTCACAATGATCATCTCAACAGAATCTAGGTCAAGTTCGATATTGGGTCATCCTTGGTCAAAAACTAAGTCACAAGGTCAAATCATAGAAAAACCTTGTATAGTCACTAGAGGTCACATTTTTAGCCTAAACCGTTTGAAATTTGGTCAGAGTGATCATCTCAACGAAATTTAGGTCAGGTGAGATATTGCGTCATATGGGGCCAATAATTGGGTCACTAGGTCAAATCACAGGGCTTGCATGCACTGCTACAACAGGTGAGCAACCTAGGACCATTTGGGCCCTCTTGTACTATTTATTTGGTATAACTGTTACTGAAGTATTTCTTGTTGTTTATAGATGAAAGGCCGATGGATCATACTCAAGTATGGATGGTGTCTAAAACAGGACAAAACATGAATGTGGAAATTGTATCATACAATAACTGTAACAAGTGTGTATCCAACAAGGTGAGACAATTCAATTAGTTACACCAGAATGTGAACAAAAACTGCCATAGAAAATGTTTGATTGAGAATTGAATTTGATTTTGTATACTTAAATATTGTTTGTGAAATGAATAAGACACTATTGCTGGAAACATTTCCTACAACTATGAATACAGTACAACCTCTCTAGAGAAACAACCTTTGGGAAACACAAATTTCGGTTTTTGTAAGCAGCTTTGCCCTGGTGAGGTAAAATTTACAGTAAATGGTTACCTTTTGATCAAAATGATTATGTTGCTTTAGAGAGGTTGTTGCTCTATGGAGGGCAACTCTGGGGAGGTTGCACTGTTTTAGACTGTGCCAACAAAATACCAGCTGTAGATAGTTTTCATGTTTGTTCTAGGTCACAAACCACTAAATAAAATTGTTCTTTAGCTCAATGTAAAGTGACAATTGTCAGCCCCAGATAATATCATGTTAAAGTCTATGGCCAGTTCACAGACCTATATCATTGAAAAGCAGTATGTTGCAGCTACAAAATAAGACCAAAAAAACAGGGGGTCATGTTTAATATAAGA
Source organism: Spisula solida (assembly GCA_947247005.1). NCBI lineage: Eukaryota > Metazoa > Mollusca > Bivalvia > Venerida > Mactridae > Spisula > Spisula solida. The sequence continues at coordinate 47,868,659 of OX365944.1, read as the reverse complement.
AAGACTTTGTTCGTCAAAGGCGGTAGACAAATTTTTACAGACGCGCGGACCGATCCAGTGTGGGTTTTACCCTTCTCTACTTTCGCTTTGTCAAGTATGCCAAAATCTCAAAATATTCAAGATAAAACACATTCACTCATTCAACTATATGTATACAATACCTTTAAACTCAATAAGATGATTCTAGTTCCATTTTGTCAAGGCATATCACCATTTGCAGGCAAATAGAAGTTTCTGTAAGGACTATTTGAGTGTATCCGATTTTGGGTCGCGTATGTATTTAGTGGTTTATTACCTTAAGACAACATTTTTTTGCTATTTAAAGTAATATTTAGAGTTATTTCAATACTACAATGTATATGCAATGCAAAATTACCAATTTCCAGACATATATAACATGATTTTTCAAAATTTTGAAAAAATTGTAGACCCACCTTTAATAGGATTTCTTTGATTCTGCAGGCCATTTGGGGCATACTGATATGAAATTGAGTTTGAGTTTTGTATAAACCTTAAATTAAACACTTATTTTATGTTGGTTGCTTTATAAAGTGACTATCCTACATAATTATACACAAGAACCCATGTTTGATTCATGAATAAGGTCAAAATGGATATGAAAATGTCATTTATTATTTTTCAGAAATCCTCATTTTGTAGCATTTTTCACCCTAAAACTCAAAAGTTTCAGATTTTGAGGCAAATTTCACTGAAAAAGATGCTTAAAACCACTGAGAAATGCATTTCCAAACATTTCAAAACAAACCAATGATAATATGCCTTTAATAAATTTTGACCATTCTTAAGGTCACAAACCACTAAATAAAATTGTTCTTTAATCAATGTAAAGTGACAATTGTCAGCCCCAGATAATATCATGTTAAAGTCTATGGCCAGTTCACAGACCTATATCATTGAAAAGCAGTATATTGCAGCTACAAAATAAGACCAAAAAAACAGGGGGTCATGTTTAATATAAGAAAGATTTTGTTCGTCAAAGGCGGTAGACAAATTTTTACAGACGCGCGGACCGATCCAATGTGGGTTTTACCCTTCTCTACTTTCGCTTTGTCAAGTATGCCAAAATCTCAAAATATTCAAGATAAAACACATTCACTCATTCAACTATATGTATACAATACCTTTAAACTCAATAAGATGATTCTAGTTCCATTTTGTCAAGGCATATCACCATTTGCAGGCAAATAGAAGTTTCTGTAAGGACTATTTGAGTGTATCCGATTTTGGGTCGCGTATGTATTTAGTGGTTTATTACCTCTACTCACAAGTTTGAAGGTAATAATAGTAATTTGATTCAGGATTTAATATATTTAATGCTATCTATACATGTATCTTAACACTAAACAGGAGAGATTTCAAAAGCAATCAGACTTTGATTTGTGTTATAAATATTTATGATGGAATATGTTAATGATGCTGTATATATTTTTGGACAGGGCCTGAAAGTGGACGTGGCTATATATGCTGTGTGTAAGGTTGGTAAGAAGATTTGGTGCCTGGACAAACAAGGGACAATTCATGTATATAGGTGAATAAATTAAGAAAAATAATGAACAGAGCATTCCGGAAATTATCAGAGTTTCCAATGCATTGTAGTGACTGACTAAATGATTTGCTATAACAGACTTATATTTGTGTGATCTTTATTTTGCAGATTTCGGTAACGTTCTTCGGTAACAGATTTATGAGTGTGTTGTTGAAGGTTCAGAATAAGTTACAAAACTATTTTTTTGCAGATTTATGAAATTGCATGGAAACTTCACAAGTGATATAGAGGATATTACATGAGTGTCTTTCCATATTGAATTTATTAAACAAGTTGAATAAAATAATAAAATGCGAGGCTCTGCCGAGCATTTTATCGATTTTTTCAACGAGTTTAATAAATTCAATGTGGAAAGTCACAAATGTAATGTTCTTTTTATCACATATTAGCCTTTTCCGGCTGAAACATAAAATAACTACTTATTTTTCACTATAATAAACGCGCAACTTTGACGACGTCGTCTATCCTTTGAATGACGTCGCGTGATAGCTTTATTACACTAGTGTATTATCAAAAATAAATAATGGCTTTATTACGCTACCGCGACGTCAAACAATTGATAAAGCAAAATATGTAAGCCTCACAAATAATAACTGATGTGTAGTACCTCTGTGATCAATCACAGCTTACATGTAGAGTTAACCCTCACTGGATGATCACCTCAGTAACACGATGTTAACATTGTATCTCTGCGTTTGGTTTAGCTTTAGTCATGAAAGTTTGTAGGAATCTCAATCTGGACTGTGAAGTTGTACACGTGAACTTCAAGTTTACTGCCACAACATTTCAGCAGAATTATTGTCCTTTGTTTGATAGTTCCATGTTCAATCATTTAATCATATTCAGACACCCACGTTCAAATATTTATGTTACTCTCTATTTTGAAAGGAAGAGCAGCAAAATGAGCAGCCGTGGGTATCGGACATATGCCTGAGATATTTCAGCAGGAAGCTGATTGGCAAATGAAGGCTATTCTCGGCATTTAAAACAAAAAAATTAAAAACGATACCATTTCATGTACATGTATGTGTATGGTATTATTTTCAGTCCTGGTACACTAGAGAGGGAGGAAGAGTTTCAGCTGCCTGTGGATAATGTAGAGTGGGTGAAAAGTATGTCATATCACCATAACAACGGAGGTTACATTGTCATCTTGATGAAGGAATATACAAAAAGAACTTCTAGTATATTCTGTTTGACAGAGGAAATGTTGAGGTCACATGACTTGGCTCAGCCAATAGATATTGCTGGAAATTGTTTCTGTGCGGCTGTTGTTAAATCCATTGATAGGTAAGTACTAATTTAATTTGAAAACTGTTAACCTCACGTATAAACTTCATTTAATTGTATTGATAAGTTTCACATACGATAAGAGTGGTTATTAGATGGATCATTTGGGCATTTGGTCATTTCTTAAATGCTTTTCAGTGTTTCCCACCCAATTGCAGATGAAATAAGGAGTCCATTTGGTAAGAGAGAGGGTACAGCACAGGAGTTGCTTGAATCATACAACTGTCTTTTCCCTTGTAGTATGAATTCCGCAAGTTTATGAAAAATGCAAGTTTCGCTTCCGCTTCCGGTTTAGACTTGTGAAATTCACTGTACTGGTTATGAGATGCGTAAGTCGTGAGAATTGCAAGTTTGACTTCGATAATCGCTGAATTGTTCCCCCCCCCCCCCTTAAAATTTATATATATAGAATCTAGATCTTATTAGATAACGGAGATTTAATTAAAAATTAGATCTCTCATTGTATTGAATTTTAATTGATGGATATATATAACGGACCTTGTTTTTATATACATGTATATACGTCCGTTCATGCACCATGGTGATTTAATAATTCGTATCAATCGTTTTGTACTTCGATTGATTTGAAGTTTTGGCAGAAGATTTTTTGCTTTCATTTAATTTTTTTATTTTAAATTAAACTATCTTTAGCATTCAGAACAAAAATTACATGAGCGGCACAGCACATTTTCGGGGTAGGGGGGGGGGGGGCTAATAATAATAATAACTACTTCATTTATTGTGGATGGCATATTTGGTTCTGGACAAATTTTCAATATGATCAATAATATACGCTACCTGATAACTCTATGCTATAGGTTCACATTGATTATAGGCGATAGCCCCCTACAGTCTAGGTTCACATTGATAGGCGATAGCCCCGTACGGTATAGGTTCACATTGATAGGCGATAGCCCCGTACGGTATAGGTTCACATTGATAGGCGATATCCCCCTACAGTATAGGTTCACATTGATAGGCGATAGCCCTGTACAGTATAGGTTCACATTGATAGGCGATATCCCCCTACAGCATAGGTTCACATTGATAGGCGATGGCCCCGAATAGTATAGGTTCACATTGATAGGCGATGGCCGTACGGTATAGGTTCACATTGATAGGTGATAGCCCTGTATGGTATAGGTTCACATTGCTAGGTGATGGCCCTGTACAGTATAGGTTCACATTGATAGGCGATAGCCTCCAACAGTATAGGTTCACATTGATAGGCGATAACCCCCTTACGGTATAGGTTCACATTGATAGGTGATAGCCCCGTACGGCATAGGTTCACATTGATAGGCGATATCTCCCTACAGTATAGGTTCACATTGATAGGCGATGGCCCCGTATAGTATAGGTTCACATTGATAGGCGATGGCCCCGTACGATATAGGTTCACATTGATAGGCAATATCCCTGTATGGTATAGGTTCACATTGCTAGGTGATGGCCCTGTACAGTATAGGTTCACATTGATAGGCGATAGCCTCCAACAGTATAGGTTCACATTGATAGGCGATAGCCCCCTTACGGTATAGGTTCACATTGATAGGTGATGGCCCCGTATGGTATAGGTTCACATTGATAGGCACTAACCTTGTACAGTATATGTTCACATTGATAGGCGATGGCCCCATACGGTATAGGTTCACATTGATAGGCGATGGCCCCATACGGTATAGGTTCACATTGATAGGTGATGGCCCCGTATGGTATAGGTTCACATTGATAGACACTAGCCCTGTACGGTTTAAGTTTACATTGATAGGTGATGGCCCTGTACGGTATAGGTTCACATTGATAGGCGATGGCCCGAATGGTATAGGTTCACATTGATAGGCGAAAGCCACGTACGGTATAGGTTCACATTGATAGGCACTAGCCATGTACGGTATAAGTTTACATTGATAGGTGATGGCCCCGTATGGTATAGGTTCACATTGATAAGCGATAGCCCCGTACGGTATAGGTTCACATTGATAGGCACTAGCCATGTACGGTATAAGTTTACATTGATAGGTGATGGCCCGTATGGTATAGGTTTACATTGATAGGCGATAGCCTTGTACGGTATAGGTTTACATTGATAGGCGATATCCCCTTACGATATGGGTTCACATAGATAGGCAATGACGCTGTACACTATAGGTTCACATAGATAGGCGATAGTTTCACATTGATAGGTGATGGCCCCATATGGTATAACTTCATATTGGTAGGCTATAGCCCTGTATGGTATAAGTTCACATTGATAGGCTATAGCCCCTTACGGTATAGGTTCACATTGATAGGCTATAGCCCTGTATGGTATAGGTTCACATTGATAGGCTATAGCCCTGTATGGTATAGGTTCACATTGATAGGCGATAGCCTTGTACGGTATAGGTTCACATTGATAGGCGATAGCCCTGTATGATATAGGTTCACATTGATAGGCGATAGCCCCTCACAGTATAGGTTCACATTGATAGGCGATAGCCCCATACTGTATAGGTTCACATTGATAGGCGATAGCCCCTTACGGCAATAGCCCTGTACGGTATAGGTTCACATTAATAGGAGATAGCCCTGTACGGTATAGGTTCACATTGATAGGGGATAGCCCTGTACGGTATAAGTTCACATTGATAGGTGATGGCCCCGTATGGTATAGGTTCACTAGCCATGTACGGTATAAGTTTACATTGATAGGCGATATCCCCTTACGGTATAGGTTCACATAGATAGGCAATGACGCTGTATAGTATAGGTTCACATAGATGGGCGATAGTTTCACATTGATAGTTGATGGCCCCATATGGTATAACTTCATATTGATAGGCCAAAGCCCTGTATGGTATAGGTTCACATTGATAGGCCATAGCCCTGTACGATATAGGTTCACATTGATAGACTATAGCCCCTTACGGTATAGGTTCACATTGATAGGCTATAGCCCTGTATGGTATAGGTTCACATTGATAGGCTACAGCCCTGTATGGTATAGGTTCACATTGAAAGGTGATGGCCCTGTACAGTATAAGTTCACATTGATAGGCGATAGCCCTGTACGATATAGGTTCACATTGATAGGCGATGGCCCCCTACAGTATAGGTTTACATTGATAGGCAATAGCCCTGTACGGTAAAGGCTCACATTGATAGGTGATGGCCCCGTACAGTATAGGTTCACATTGATAGGCGATAGCCCGGCTGTACGGTATAGGTTCACATTGATAGGCGATAGCCCCCAACAGTATAGGTTCACATTGATAGGTGATAGCCCTGTAAGGTATAGGTTCACATTGATAGGCGATAGCCCTGTACAGTATAGGTTCACAATGATATGTGATGGCCCTGTACGGTACTATAGGTTCACATTGATAGGCGATAGCTCCCTACAGTATAGGTTCACATTGATAGGCTATAGCCCTGTATGGTATAGGTTCACATTGATAGGCTATAGCCCTGTACAGTCATATTGATAAGCGATGACTGAATGACTATAAGAAAAATGAAAATAAAAAAAATATATGAAATTCCCACTTTTATTGCTGTAAAATATAAAAAAGACAATTTTGATCATTAAAATAACATACATGACATTCATAATTATATTAATCCAAGTTAATCCACGGAACTGGTTTAATGAGCCAGCTGTCCATCATATGCATCTGGATAAACAGTGCAAACATAAAAGCACAAGAAATTCTATATGCAGTTTTAGTGGAGTTCAACACATACAAGTTACCTTCTGACAGACAAACAGACGAAAGTACAGACAGCACCGAGGTTATATATTTTGTGGGTTCCAGAGGTCCTGGGTTTGATCCCGTCTGCTCCACCTAACCCAGGTGTGAATTAGTACCTCTGAGGGTGTTGTCTGTACATGTTTGATATCCCTGGGTGCTGTATCTCGATGTTGGATGCACACCAACCAGGAGAGAAATAGTCTCTCTGGGGAAGACTATAACTCAGGTTTTCTTAGGAAACCCAATGACCAGGGGAAGTAAAATGACCAAGGGTGGCTGAAAAATTAATTTGCTGGAAGCAGTCATCCAGAACTAGTAGCTTAACTTAACTTATATGCCCCTACTTAAAAATAACACAGCTGTATGAAAGAAGGACAATGGCTGATCACAAAAGCTTGTACACCTACTGGACACATCTTCAGAAGTTCAATGTCACTATTTCTAATTGTGTGTGACTGGTGAGCTAATGAAAATACAAATGCAAAACAATATATGATATATCTCAAACAGAGGTAGCAGGTTTGATTAAAAACAGGTAACTGTATCATTGCTTATAACAGAAATTCATTTAAACATAATTTATTTTTAAATCTTTTTCAATGATACGGCTACCTGTGTTTTTAACTGCAGTAGAGCAGTTGAGATTTATTTGAAATCACAGTACAACAATATTATATTAAGTCAGACAGGGAAGGCAGCACTCAACTTAACCAGCAGAGCACAGCTTTTCTGGATATGTTACAGTAAAATAATTTATGAGCAAAATAAACAAAATACCCTGATTATGTAAAAACAATGGCTGAATCTCTTATAATAGCTCAGTATTACAATGTATAAATCGATTAATTGGGTTGGTCACTTGTTTACATAACATCGTGTACATCGACATTGCAATCTGTCTTATTAATTTATTATTTTAATAGACATTACGTATATTAGTATGTAGCTTAGAGAATAAGGTATTGGTTTTCACTGCCCATTTCTCAAATTGAAATGTTTAAAACAATAAAAAATACAATGTTATGATATTGTAATGTTTGTATTCAAGTGACAGACCTAATTAAACAGACTATACATGCTGTTGTAACTGATACCACTATTAACTATGAAGGTGCACACATTTTAAGTTTAGCCATTTTAAAAGTTTACATGCATAATGAGCCATTGATTTTCAAAATGTAACATTACAATACATTTGAGAAACACAACTGACCCAAATGCATTGTGATTACACATAGAACTGAACTTGTATGAGTGGTATCACATAACACTTAACTGTGGCTTGATTATACATGGCAGTACACATCACACAGTCATAGTCTTTTAGTAATGCAGCAGTCTGGTTTATTTTAAAACCATTCAGATAGGACCATCTACAACACACAACAATGTACAAAGCTGCAGCAACTTCTCTTTTTTGTTTGCACCCTCGCATGTTGCACACATCTTCTTTCAGATACTACATGAGCCTATATATCTACTGACATTTCATAACGCAGTGAACTTGCATTACTTGTGGGGGGAGGGCACATCCAGTGAAATACATTTCTGCATTCTGAAACATATAAATACATACTATTATTTATAGCGGAAGCACGGTGGCCAAGTCGTTAGTGCTCGGGACTACCAATCCCGATGTCCCGGGTATGTTAGTGAAACAAGGAATCTATTCGAACAGAGCTAGGGTAACGACACAGATTATTTGTATCACACAAACTTTCTGTCTGGGACCCCCCTAGAAGCCAGAGGTCATTGGTGAATTAGGCAGGGATAAATCCGAATGGTCACTCCCCTACCAAATATTGTTCATGATTTCATGAACACTTGACTCGTCGCTTCATTTTAATGCACTTACTTTATTTTATGGGTTGTTCATGAATACTTCATGAAGTAATCTTAAACATTTAGCAGTGGCTGACCAATCTGTGTGGTTTATGAACTTATTACAGCATTTAAACCTTAGTTCATGAACTTGTGAAGAACTATGGTTCATGAACTGTTCACTGACAGTCGTGAACAGGAAATCAGACATTGACATATAGAACAGAAATGTAATGAACTGTTCATGAACAACAAAATGTGAATTATTCATGAATTCTTCTGGTGGGGTTTTAGGCAATGTATTAATAATTTAATACATACCATAAATGAAGACTTCATATGTCAGTTTCTGGTCCTTGAAAGGCTTTATAGTTTACTTGCAGCTGCAGAAACTTCTTGTATAGCAATAAATTGGCTGAAATAAACAAAGAATTGTTATGAACTAGAACCCCAACAGTGGCATTATCTCATGGGAAGGGGATGGTAACATCTATGTCATTATTATTCAACTTCTCTAGCCTTGTGAACAAATGTTTTGGTTAAATGCAGCAAAATTTCCATCATTTACAGTCATGTACAATAAATACAGTGGTTTTGTAAAACTGAAGAAAATCCACCAAATTGCGACTATTATGTTCTTAAAACTAGACTAAGTAACAAACTATATGAGATTGATTTCATTAACAGCTATGAAAACTGCAAGTAAATAACCAATCTCATCAATCGTGACTATATATGACATCATAACTAGACTAACTAACAAACTATATGACTGAGATATCATCAACGGCTATGAAAACTGCAAGTAAACGTACATACTCACCAATCGCAATTACATGTATATATGACCCCATAACTAGACTAAGTAACAAATTATATGAGTCAGATATCAACAACAGCTTTGAAAATTGCAATAAAATGTACAATCACACCAATTATGACTATATATGACCTCATAACTTGACTAAGTAATAAACTATATGACTGAGTTATCATCAACAGTTATGAAAACTGCAAGTAAATGTACAATCTCACCAATTGTGGCTATATATGACCTCATAACTAGATTAAGTAACCCACTATATTACTGAGATATCATTAACAGCTATGAAAACTGCAAGTAAATTAACAATCTCATCAATCGCAACTATAGATGACCTCATTACTAGACTAAGTTACAAATTATATGACTGAGATATCATTAACAGCTATGAAAACTGCAAGTTAACATACAATCTCACCAATTGTGGCTATATATGACCTCATAACTAGACAAGGTAACCCACTATATGACTGAGATATCATCAACAGCTATGAAAACTGCAAGTTAATGTACAATTTCACCAATCGCAACTATATCTGACCTCATAACTACACTAAGTAATAAACTATATGATTGAGATATCATTAACAGCTATGAAAACTGCAAGTAAATGTACAATCTCACCAATGGTGACTATATCTGACCTCATAACTACACTAAGTAACAAACTATATGATTGAGATATCATTAACAGCTATGAAAACTGCAAGTAAATGTACAATCTCACCAATTGTGACTATATCTGACCTCATAACTACACTAAGTAACAAACTATATGATTGAGATATCATTAACAGCTATGAAAACTGCAAGTAAATGTACAAACTCAACCATCGCAACTATATCTGACCTCATAACTACACTAAGTAATAAACTGTATGATTGAGATATCATTAACAGCTATTAAAACTGCAAGTAAATGTACAATCTCACCAATTGTGACAGTATCTGACCTCATAACTACACTAAGTAACAAATTATATGATTGAGATATCATTAACAGCTATGAAAACTGCAAGTAAATGTACAATCTCACCAATTGTGACTATATCTGACCTCATAACTACACTAAATAACAATCTATATGATTGAGATATCATTAACAGCTATGAAAACTGCAAATAAACGTACAATCCCACCCATCGCAACTATATCTGACCTCATTACTACACTAAGTAATAAACTATATGATTGAGAAATCATTAACAGCTATGAAAACTGCAAGTAAATGTACAATCTCTACCATCGCAACTATATCTGACCTCAAAATTACACTAAGTAATAAACTACACTATTGAGATATCATTAACAGCTATGAAAACTGCAAGTAAATGTACAATCTCACCCATCGCAACTATATCTGACCTCATAACTACACTAAGTAATAAACTACACTATTGAGATATCATTAACAGCTATGAAAACTGCAAGTAAATGTACAATCTCTACCATCGCACCTATATCTGACCTCATTACTAAACTAAGTAACAAACTATATGATGGAGAAATCATTAACAGCTATGAAAACTGCAAGTAAATGTACAATCTCACCCATCGCAACTATATCTGACCTCATAACTACACTAAGTAATAAACTATGTGATTGAAATATCATTAACAGCTATGAAAACTGCAAGTAAATGTACAATCTCACTCATCGCAACTATATCTGACCTCATAATTACACTAAGTAATAAACTATATGATTGAGATATCATCAACAGCTACGAAAACTGCAAGTAAATGTACAATCTCACCAATTGTGACTATATCTGACCTCATAACTACACTAAGTAACAAACTATATGATTGAGATATCATTAACAGCTATGAAAACTGCAAGTAAATGTACAATCTCACCAATTATGACTATATCTGACCTCATAACTACACTAAGTAACAAACTATATGATTGAGATATCATTAACAGCTATGAAAACTGCAAGTAAATGTACAATCTCACCAATTGTGGCTATATATGACCTCATAACTAGATTAAGTAACCCACTATATTACTGAGATATCATTAACAGCTATGAAAACTGCAAGTAAATTAACAATCTCATCAATCGCAACTATAGATGACCTCATTACTAGACTAAGTTACAAATTATATGACTGAGATATCATTAACAGCTATGAAAACTGCAAGTTAACATACAATCTCACCAATTGTGGCTATATATGACCTCATAACTAGACAAGGTAACCCACTATATGACTGAGATATCATCAACAGCTATGAAAACTGCAAGTTAATGTACAATTTCACCAATCGCAACTATATCTGACCTCATAACTACACTAAGTAATAAACTATATGATTGAGATATCATTAACAGCTATGAAAACTGCAAGTAAATGTACAATCTCACCAATGGTGACTATATCTGACCTCATAACTACACTAAGTAACAAACTATATGATTGAGATATCATTAACAGCTATGAAAACTGCAAGTAAATGTACAATCTCACCAATTGTGACTATATCTGACCTCATAACTACACTAAGTAACAAACTATATGATTGAGATATCATTAACAGCTATGAAAACTGCAAGTAAATGTACAAACTCAACCATCGCAACTATACCTGACCTCATAACTACACTAAGTAATAAACTGTATGATTGAGATATCATTAACAGCTATGAAAACTGCAAGTAAATGTATAATCTCACCAATTGTGACAGTATCTGACCTCATAACTACACTAAGTAACAAATTATATGATTGAGATATCATTAACAGCTATGAAAACTGCAAGTAAATGTACAATCTCACCAATTGTGACTATATCTGACCTCATAACTACACTAAATAACAATCTTTATTTAATGCTAACTGATGAGATATGGAGTTCTATCAGTGAAATAAAACCTATATCAGTCACTGGTTATCACCTACAATGTGACTGATATAAGCTCCGCCCCCTCACAGGGACTACTTTAATTTACCAAAATCTCAACACTAAAATGTCTGTAACTCTTTTATTACTGAACGGAATAATGTCATGTGGGGGATTTTATTCTTAGTTAGACCATTTCCTACAAGTTGGTGTATGATTTAATGAAAAATTCTCAAAAAAGTCGTTTTCACCTATTCACCATAATCCAAGATGGCGGATTTTGAAGTAAAAAATATTAATGGAATAACATATTCATACGTAGCCTAACCACAGTGGTAATTTGGCATAAATAGTACCAGTTTTGACACCATAAAAGCATTAAATAAATAGAATATTTATTTGTTTTGATTGAATATGGTTAATATCTCATCTTGTAGTGATAAAATTTTAATATTTTCACTCGCGCTACGCGCTCTTGAAAATATTGAATTTTATCACTACACGATGAGATATAAACCATATTCAATCAAAACAAACAAATATCCTCTATATATGATTGAGATATCATTAACAGCTATGAAAACTGCAAATAAACGTACAATCCCACCCATCGCAACTATATCTGACCTCATTACTACACTAAGTAATAAACTATATGATTGAGAAATCATTAACAGCTATGAAAACTGCAAGTAAATGTACAATCTCTACCATCGCAACTATATCTGACCTCAAAATTACACTAAGTAATAAACTACACTATTGAGATATCATTAACAGCTATGAAAACTGCAAGTAAATGTACAATCTCACCCATCGCAACTATATCTGACCTCATAACTACACTAAGTAATAAACTACACTATTTAGATATCATTAACAGCTATGAAAACTGCAAGTAAATGTACAATCTCTACCATCGCACCTATATCTGACCTCATTACTAAACTAAGTAACAAACTATATGATGGAGAAATCATTAACAGCTATGAAAACTGCAAGTAAATGTACAATCTCACCCATCGCAGCTATATCTGACCTCATAACTACACTAAGTAATAAACTATGTGATTGAAATATCATTAACAGCTATGAAAACTGCAAGTAAATGTACAATCTCACTCATCGCAACTATATCTGACCTCATAATTACACTAAGTAATAAACTATATGATTGAGATATCATCAACAGCTATGAAAACTGCAAGTAAATGTACAATCTCACCAATTGTGACTATATCTGACCTCATAACTACACTAAGTAACAAACTATATGATTGAGATATCATTAACAGCTATGAAAACTGCAAGTAAATGTACAATCTCACCCATCGCAACTATATCTGACCTCATAATTACACTAAGTAATAAACTATATGATTGAGATATCATCAACAGCTATAAAAACTGCAAGTAAATGTACAATCTTACCAATTGTGACTATATCTGACCTCATAACTACACTAAGTAACAAACTATATGATTGAGATATCATTAACAGCTATGAAAACTGCAAGTAAATGTACAATCTCACCAATTATGACTATATCTGACCTCATAACTACACTAAGTAACAAACTATATGATTGAGATATCATTAACAGCTATGAAAACTGCAAGTAAATGTACAATCTCACCCATCGCAACTATATCTGACCTCATAATTACACTAAGTAATAAACTATATGATTGAGATATCATTAACAGCTATTAAAACTGCAAGTAAATGTACAATCTCACCAATTGTGACTATATCTGACCTCATAACTACACTAAGTAACAAACTATATGATTGAGATATCATTAACAGCTATGAAAACTGCAAGTAAATGTACAATCTCACCAATTGTGGCTATATATGACCTCATAACTAGATTAAGTAACCCACTATATTACTGAGATATCATTAACAGCTATGAAAACTGCAAGTAAATTAACAATCTCATCAATCGCAACTATAGATGACCTCATTACTAGACTAAGTTACAAATTATATGACTGAGATATCATTAACAGCTATGAAAACTGCAAGTTAACATACAATCTCACCAATTGTGGCTATATATGACCTCATAACTAGACAAGGTAACCCACTATATGACTGAGATATCATCAACAGCTATGAAAACTGCAAGTTAATGTACAATTTCACCAATCGCAACTATATCTGACCTCATAACTACACTAAGTAATAAACTATATGATTGAGATATCATTAACAGCTATGAAAACTGCAAGTAAATGTACAATCTCACCAATGGTGACTATATCTGACCTCATAACTACACTAAGTAACAAACTATATGATTGAGATATCATTAACAGCTATGAAAACTGCAAGTAAATGTACAATCTCACCAATTGTGACTATATCTGACCTCATAACTACACTAAGTGACAAACTATATGATTGAGATATCATTAACAGCTATGAAAACTGCAAGTAAATGTACAAACTCAACCATCGCAACTATACCTGACCTCATAACTACACTAAGTAATAAACTGTATGATTGAGATATCATTAACAGCTATGAAAACTGCAAGTAAATGTATAATCTCACCAATTGTGACAGTATCTGACCTCATAACTACACTAAGTAACAAATTATATGATTGAGATATCATTAACAGCTATGAAAACTGCAAGTAAATGTACAATCTCACCAATTGTGACTATATCTGACCTCATAACTACACTAAATAACAATCTATATGATTGAGATATCATTAACAGCTATGAAAACTGCAAATAAACGTACAATCCCACCCATCGCAACTATATCTGACCTCATTACTACACTAAGTAATAAACTATATGATTGAGAAATCATTAACAGCTATGAAAACTGCAAGTAAATGTACAATCTCTACCATCGCAACTATATCTGACCTCAAAATTACACTAAGTAATAAACTACACTATTGAGATATCATTAACAGCTATGAAAACTGCAAGTAAATGTACAATCTCACCCATCGCAACTATATCTGACCTCATAACTACACTAAGTAATAAACTACACTATTTAGATATCATTAACAGCTATGAAAACTGCAAGTAAATGTACAATCTCTACCATCGCACCTATATCTGACCTCATTACTAAACTAAGTAACAAACTATATGATGGAGAAATCATTAACAGCTATGAAAACTGCAAGTAAATGTACAATCTCACCCATCGCAGCTATATCTGACCTCATAACTACACTAAGTAATAAACTATGTGATTGAAATATCATTAACAGCTATGAAAACTGCAAGTAAATGTACAATCTCACTCATCGCAACTATATCTGACCTCATAATTACACTAAGTAATAAACTATATGATTGAGATATCATCAACAGCTATGAAAACTGCAAGTAAATGTACAATCTCACCAATTGTGACTATATCTGACCTCATAACTACACTAAGTAACAAACTATATGATTGAGATATCATTAACAGCTATGAAAACTGCAAGTAAATGTACAATCTCACCCATCGCAACTATATCTGACCTCATAATTACACTAAGTAATAAACTATATGATTGAGATATCATCAACAGCTATAAAAACTGCAAGTAAATGTACAATCTTACCAATTGTGACTATATCTGACCTCATAACTACACTAAGTAACAAACTATATGATTGAGATATCATTAACAGCTATGAAAACTGCAAGTAAATGTACAATCTCACCAATTATGACTATATCTGACCTCATAACTACACTAAGTAACAAACTATATGATTGAGATATCATTAACAGCTATGAAAACTGCAAGTAAATGTACAATCTCACCCATCGCAACTATATCTGACCTCATAATTACACTAAGTAATAAACTATATGATTGAGATATCATTAACAGCTATTAAAACTGCAAGTAAATGTACAATCTCACCAATTGTGACTATATCTGACCTCATAACTACACTAAGTAACAAACTATATGATTGAGATATCATTAACAGCTATGAAAACTGCAAGTAAATGTACAATCTCACCCATCGCAACTATATCTGACCTCATAACTACACTAAGTAATAAACTACACTATTGAGATATCATTAACAGCTATGAAAACTGCAAGTAAATGTACAATCGCACAAATTGTGACTATATCTGACCTCATAACTACACTAAGTAATAAACTATACTATTGAGATATCATTAACAGCTATGAAAACTGCAAGTAAATGTACAATCTCACCCATCGCAACTATATCTGACCTCATTACTAGACTAAGCAACAAACTATATGATTGAGATATCATTTCATTTAACAGCTATGAAAACTGCTAGTAAATGTAGAATCTCACCAATTGTGACTGTATCTGACCTCATAACTACACTAAGTAACAAACTATATGATTGAGATATCATTAACAGCTATGAAAACTGCAAGTAAATGTACAATCTTTACCATCACACCTATATCTGACCTCATTACTAGACTAAGTACCAAACTATATGATGGAGAAATCATTAACAGCTATGAAAACTGCAAGTAAATGTACAATCTCACCCATCGCATCTATATCTGACCTCATAACTACACTTAGTAATAAACTATATGATTGAGATATCATTAACAGCTATGAAAACTGCAAGTAAATGTACAATCTCACCCATCGCAACTATATCTGACCTCATTACTAGACTAATTAACAAACTATATGATTGAGATATCATTAACAGCTATGAAAACTGCAAGTAAATGTAGAATCTCACCAATTGTGACTGTATCTGACCTCATAACTACACTAAGTAACAAGCTATATGATTGAGATATCATTAACAGCTATGAAAACTGCAAGTAAATGTACCATCTCTACCATCGCAACTATAGCTGACCACATAACTACACTAAGTAATAAACTATATGATTGAGATATCATTAACAGCTATGAAAACTGCAAGTAAATGTACAATCTCACCAATGGTGACTATATCTGACCTCATAACTACACTAAGTAACAAACTATATGATTGAGATATCATTAACAGCTATGAAAACTGCAAGTAAATGTACAATCTCTAGCATCGCAACTATAGCTGACCTCATAACTACACTAAGTAATAAACTATATGATTGAGATATCATTAACAGCTATGAAAACTGCAAGTAAATGTACAATCTCACCCATCGCAACTATATCTGACCTCATAACTACACTAAGTAATAAACTATGTGATTGAAATATCATTAACAGCTATGAAAACTGCAAGTAAATGTACAATCTCACTCATCGCAACTATATCTGACCTCATAATTACACTAAGTAATAAACTATATGATTGAGATATCATCAACAGCTATGAAAACTGCAAGTAAATGTACAATCTCACCAATTGTGACTATATCTGACCTCATAACTACACTAAGTAACAAACTATATGATTGAGATATCATTTAACAACTATGAAAACTGCAAGTAAATGTACAATCTCACCAATTATGACTATATCTGACCTCATAACTACACTAAGTAACAAACTATATGATTGAGATATCATTAACAGCTATGAAAACTGCAAGTAAATGTACAATCTCACCCATCGCAACTATATCTGACCTCATAATTACACTTAAGTAATAAACTATATGATTGAGATATCATTAACAGCTATTAAAACTGCAAGTAAATGTACAATCTCACCAATTGTGACTATATCTGACCTCATAACTACACTAAGTAACAAACTATATGATGGAGATATCATTAACAGCTATGAAAACTGCAAGTAAATGTACAATCTCACCCATCGCAACTATATCTGACCTCATAACTACACTAAGTAATAAACTACACTATTGAGATATCATTAACAGCTATGAAAACTGCAAGTAAATGTACAATCTCACAAATTGTGACTATATCTGACCTCATAACTACACTAAGTAATAAACTATACTATTGAGATATCATTAACAGCTATGAAAACTGCAAGTAAATGTACAATCTCACCCATCGCAACTATATCTGACCTCATAATTACACTAAGTAATAAACTATATGATTGAGATATCATTAACAGCTATTAAAACTGCAAGTAAATGTACAATCTCACCAATTGTGACTATATCTGACCTCATAACTACACAAGTAACAAACTATATGATTGAGATATCATTAACAGCTATGAAAACTGCAAGTAAATGTACAATCTCTACTATCGCAACTATATCTGACCTCATTACTAGACTATGTACAAACTATATGATTGAGAAATCATTAACAGCCATGTAAACTGCAAGTTTATGTACAATCTCACAAATTGTTATAATTATGATCTTATAACTAGACTAAGTAACAAACTATATGAGCCAGATTTCATAGTCAGCTACAAAATGGCCTCATTTAAGACTGTAATCATTGGTAGGGGGCTCATTTTCATAATAACTATTATTTAAGGCTGTATATTTTGAATCCATGCAGTATTGGACTTATAAATATATAACAGCTACAGGTGCTTTAAGCTTTATGTTTGATTGTACAATTGTTTATACTGATTCATTTGTGAACATGGACCTCGTTGTGGGAGTTCTCCAAAGTGTCATCATCCAGAATCTGTTATGGTAGTATCTCGAATATAAGTAAATGGGAAAACATTTGGAATAGAAGACATTCCCGGTTCATTGCAAATACTGCCAGACTATATAATTATTATCCCCTTTTGAGACAGTCTGGGCTATTTTAGAGTGCAATAACCTTTCCCCACTTTACATTATGAATAAAACTGAACTATATGGCTAAATTAAATGTGTCAGACCATCTGAGAAAAATAGCTGGAACCATGCATTGACCCCCAGGAAATTTCACAATAATGTTAACTATATCATATTATTTATACATGTTAGATCCTACATATTGAGGCTAGTCTGTCCGGACCCAACCCAAACAAGAGAGTTGCTCCAACCCTTGTAGATTTTCAGTGCTAAATGTATAACAGGATGAGAAAAATATGCAGCCTGACTGTGGAGTCGAAACCCGGGATCCTTCACGTACAGGCCAAATCTCTTCAAACTGAGCTTTAATTGATATCAACATCATAGGATAAAACCATTTGTCCTGTATACAGGATTTGACGGTCAGGGGGGTAGAAAAGGATATGGCCAATAGGCTGCATAGGGGGATTGTATAAATCTGCTATTATTAAACATGAAAAAGTATACCGGTTATAAAATTATTGCACAATATCAATTAAACTTTTTTTGTTTTTAAATAGCGAAAATAGTCCTAAAAATGCTTTTTATTTGAAATATTGTATTTCATTCTACACTGTCGCTTAACAATCTTGATACCAATAGCAATTAATCATTTATGAAAATGGATGTGAAATAGTATTGTAATTGTGATAAACTGTATAAGAATTTTTACAAATTCCTTCTTTTGTCAAAAATAATTGCAGTGTACAACCAACCCCCTCGGGTCAATCAGAACACCTAGAACATTGTTGTACAATTCATTCCATAATCCGGAAAACAGGTTTTATTGTATTATTAATGTCAATATGGTGAATCTGGCCGTCTTCATAATTGAGTTGATTGCTATTTTAGTTATGCACCAGTCAATTGAAACCACAGCCGCCCAACCCCGGGGAACAGGGGGAGTTTAACTTTTGTTTTACCAAGGGCCATACAGATGGTAAACTTCTCGCAAATTGCCACGCCCTATTCCTCCCGGCAATATTTCCCAGCTTCATTTGGCGCTAAACAGAAGCCCTGCACTCAACCAGCAGTGAGGGGATAACGGAAAGGTAAAAATACAGGACTGTACCCCCGCCCTTCCCCGGGTTGGGGCGGGGGCGTGGTTTCAATTGACTGGTGCATATTAAAATCCAATAACCTATACACACTACAAATAAAGCACCTATAGTCTTTAATTTAAATGCATAGAATTTCAGTGTATAAAAGAGTCAACTTATGACCATCCCAAGAAGTCGTACCACGCATGTTAAACTTCGTGGTCGTACACACTGAATTGATAGCCTTGCGATAAGTCATACAGTGAAGTTTCAGGTGCTTTTGCTCACAATAAGTTATACAGTTTGATGTATATGTATCATCGCAAGAAATGATAATACAGTGATTAGATTTATACGCAACATATTTCACAAATTTTGCACACAAAATTTCGGGCACACACACATGGGCGTAGGAGCGTCTTCAAAATTGTGTTAATAGCTTATGGTGAATGCTTGTGGATATGATTATTATGGCAAGATATATTTACTAGGTTGTTTTCTTGTCAAAAGAGCTGACCAGAAATTAACCTTATCTTAATTAAACTAGTATTGTAAGTAGGGGGGGGGGGGAGTCCGGGGGCAAGCAAACGATATGTTGGCTCCCCCCCCTGTCCTAACATTGATTGCCCCCCCCCCCCCTTGTCCTAACATTGGGGGACTGGCCCCCCCTGGCCCCCTTCTCTTACGTCCATGACACACAAATAAATGAAGTAGAATAAATTGCGCTAACTACGCTCCTGAAAATAGCTGGTCGGACCCCCCCTGGATTTGATAACGTTCTTAGAACTAGATCTATTATTTAATTGTGGCAACATAAAAACACTTGTTTTTTTTCACTACAGTATAGCGCAAATTAAATAATTACATACTTTGTAAAAACCCGACGGTCAGATAGCAAGAGTATGCTAGTTCTACTTTCGTTTTGACAATAACAAACCAGTTTTCGGCATGTGCGGAAGATGGGTTGGTAAGTTTGTGATTAGATCTAGTTACGTAGCATTCTCGGACAGTCATGCTGTACAAATATATGTCAGAAAATATGCTTCAAAGTTATTCACATCAAACAAAATAATGTGTGACACTTACTGTACTTGTTTTCTGCAAGGAAGTTGTAAACATCGATCCGTCATTACCGTCCAACTTGTATTTTTCATGCCGCAAAACGCGCAACCCTTCGCGCATGCGCACTTCGTTAAACTTGTAAAATTCATAGAACTTGTGTTTTTCATGAGACACCCTCATAAGCCAAAATAGCAGACAGCAAAACTCAATGTCTTTGCCCATACAACTATCTAAATAGAACAAACAGATGGGCAAATCTGGCAGAAGTTTAAGTGTCATAGATCAACATAATTATTATGTCAAAAGGTTATATTAAGTCAGACAGAGAAGGCAGCACTCAACTTAACCAGCCGAGCACAGAAAACATTAAAAACACACAAAGCACTGAAAACAAGGCATCCCGTCCCGAAAGTCTGCCGCCTCAGTCAGTCAAACTAAAACGGAACGAGAGCCATGTGACAAGAAAACAACAACCAGACACCACACACCACGGACAATCTACAACATATATATAGTGTACATGCAATTTTGAAAGATACAAAGCAGCCTTGTGCTGGACATCGAAATTGCAGAATTACACATACAAAATGAACAAAGTTCAACAAAAAGGCACAATGGCGAAATATTTTTGTATTTTTACTATAAAGTGGACAATACATACATAGAGGAAGGTTGACCAAAGGGCTTCCGCCGTGGTACGGACAGCGACAAATGTCACTGGGGGCTTAAATGTTTTACAGTGCACCAAACCTCACACTTACCCAATAGACAACCTTATAGCACATTACAGTGTAAATAAAAGTTTCCCGCCATGAAATGCCCTCTAACAAAAAGGCCACAGTGACAGGTAATAAAAGAATGTAAAACATAAAACATTATATAAATAACGTCCATCGAGTAGCACAGAAAGTACTCAGAAGTCAGAGCAACAAGAGAGCAAAACATTTAAGGGTACGACAAGACAATGTAACAGACAGGCATCAATGCCAGCCGTCCAAAAAGGCTTGAGGTTAGGCATATCAAAGCGTCTGTACATTGTCCGGTCATCGCACAATGAAATAGGAAGCATAATGGCGAGCTGTAAATGGACCCACTACTAAGCATGCAGTCCTTTGCAAAATTAAAGGGTCATATCCTCTACTCAGAAAACGTTTTATAATCTTGATAAACACATCATGAAAGTGACTATGACCCAAAACCTTTTGAAATTTGTAAAGCACATCACCATAAAATTCAGGCTGAGACAGACCTTGTCGCAGAAGTGTCTTTAAATTAATACCATATTTCGAAATGAGATTTGAATTACGCCTATAAAATTTTGCAAAAGTTTTACAAAGTTTATGGAAGCGATAGCCTTGTTGCAGTAACTTATTAGTAATACAGTCAGATCTCGATACAACGACACTGTTTGTTCCCAATCAAAATGTCGTTATAACAAATTTGTCATTATACTGAATTTCACTAGTGACGAGAAATTTGATTTGGAGATTGTTTCATAGAAATCAATTAATGATTAACATATAATTTATTATGTCATAACATTGACATTATCAGCAAAATCATCAGTATGAAATTATCATGATTACATAAAATAATATTAAAATAAAATACAATGTTTTGAGAGAGCTCCAAAATAAAGGGCATCCGAATTTAAAGATGTCCGGATACAACTACAGTAAACTATAAAATCTTAACGCTCTAGAGAATGATTTGGTAATTCATTTTGTTTCAAATTTTACCATATTGTCTTTAAGGATTGATGAAATAATAAATTAAGTAGAGAAATCTCGATTAACCTCGTTTAATTCGTGAACCGCACGATTTCTAAAATACGAATATATGCGATGACTTCGCTTATCTCCCTTTATTACGAATACGCGAGCCGTAAGCACACAAACTGTGATTCGAAAGGTTCCACTATTATAATGAGAGCAATTAAGATGATTTTCACAAGTGTTTATTAGGCTCCTTGCTCAGATGGTGACTTTGTGAAGCCGACAAATAGTTCAGGTGTGAAAAATAGTCCCTTGATAGTGTCAGTATATCGAGTATTAATTACTGTGAAAACAATCGATTCGTTCCCATCTTTTTGCTGTCGATGTCGGTAAGTGAATATGTCGTTTTATTATTTGCTTTCAATGGATTACGGAGATTTTTCAGTGAAAATAACAGTGAAAATAACAGTGAAATTACCACTTTGTTATTTTCACTGTTTTAGAAGCTGGTTCCAGTATCGTTCAGAAAAAGAAACATAACGTCAACGGCGCCGGGCTTTAAAATGTACGTTACGTCATCATGACGTCACAATTGTCACGTCGTAACGTTCCAATTTCGACGTGATTTTTCCAATTAAGCCAATTTGTTGATTTTTGGTGAAAGATCAGATACTATTAACGTTGTATAGAATTTGTCCCCACCAATTGGTGTCGTTATAACGAAATTGTCGGTATATCGGATGTCGTTGTAATGAGTCCTGACTGTACAAAGATTTCGAGTATTAAAGTCTTCCACTCGAGAACAAGCTCTAGCAAAACGGATCAATTGAGAAGCGTAAACACCATATGAAGTTGACCCTGGAACATCTCCATCCAAGTGTGGGTAATTTACAGTATCGAAATTAAAATCATCTCTCTTGTCGTAAATTTGACTAACAATTTTACCTGCTTGTATTGCAAGATCGAGGTCTAGGAATGATGTGTGTGTATCGGATGAATTAGCTTTGTTTAGTGGTAACTCATCAGGGTAAATTTCTATGATCTTATTCGAAAAGTAAGGATTATCAATATTTAAAATGTCATCAAGGTATCGGGAAGTATTATTAAACGCTGTTATTTCATCAGATCGGTGTTCGGGAGACAATTTTAACATGAAATAGCGTTCGTAACAGTATAAAAACAGATCTGCGACAAGAGGTGCGCAATTTGTTCCCATTGAAATACCGTTAACTTGTCTATAAATGGTAGTGCCCAGCCTAACAAAAATGTTATCAAGGAGAAATATAAGGGCTTCACAAACATCGCTGCAGGTCCACATAGTATATATCCAATTTATCACATGTTTGACGTCGCGGTAGCGTAATAAAGCCATTATTTATTTTTGATAATACACTAGTGTAATAAAGCCTTCACGCGACGTCACTCAAAGCATACGCGACGTCGTCAAAGTTGCGCGTTTATTATAGTGAAAATAAGTAGCTATTTTATGTTTCGGTCGGAAAAAAGCTAACATGTGATAAAAAGAACATTACATTTGTGACTTTCCACATTGAATTTATTCAACTCGTTTAATAAATTCAATATGAAAAGACCCTCATGTAATATCCTCTATATAGTGTTAGTAAAAAATGCTTTAGAATAGTTACACGCTAGAAAAGTAGTCTTTTCTCTACCAGCGCTATTAATTTGTCTTTGATACGAGCATGTGGCAGCGTAGTATATAATGTAGAAAAATCATAAGAACTAAGAGAAGAAACATCGTGTTTCTTTTGAATTTTGTCCAGAATAACTCCAGAATTTCTAACAGACCAAAATAAATTAATACCCGAATTTTCATAAGTCTTTTCACAATATCTTTGGACATGAACTTTTATAGCAGTTAAACATGAAGGTAGTAACTTAGAAATATTTGTAGTTGTGCAAGCACTAGAATTAGAAATAAAAGCTTTGTAAGGGGTCTTATGTAGTTTAGGAATCCAATACATTGTTGGTAGTTAAACTATCTTCAAAGTATGGTCATTGAACTTTGTACATGTTTATCAGCAAGTACAGTGTTACATCTGCGGCTCTGTAAAAACCAAGATTTAGCAGAGTTACAGTAAGGTTGTGTGTAACTATGTTTATGTATATAATTTTTCAGTTACAAGTTATGGCATGGATGCAATGATAATGCAGTACATGTACGAGACATCTATGATGCGGATAGTAAACCTATATCTGTTGTACCTGATGATTCTCCTGTCAACAGTCAACAAATCTGTTCATTTATCATCACAGACGAGTCCACTGTACAAGACAGTCATGTAGCATGGACATACAATTATCCTGGTGGGTATCAGCTTTATTGTATTATGCCCCCCCCCCATCTTTGATGAGGGGGGGGTATAATGCTTTGCACATGTCGATCGGCCTGTTCATTGGTCAGAAGGTTGGTTGGTCAGTAGACCAAATGGTTTCCATTCAATAACTCAAGAACACTTTGCCTTAGGATACTAAACTTAACATGGGCATTGGTCATCAACAGTAGATGACCCCTCTTGATTTTGAGGTCAGTAGATCAAAGGTCAAGGTTTTAAAAGTTTTAATCCTAAATCTTGATAATAGCTATTCCATGAAAATCTCTATGACAGATGGGAACAATTGTAAAAAGTGAAACAACCATTCACAAAATTTGAATTTGTTTTGTCTACCCCTACCAAGATACTCTGTTTATTATTTGCTTTCAATGGATTACGGAGATTTTTCAGTGAAAATAACAGTGAAAATAACAATGAAATTACCACTTTGTTATTTTCACTGTTTTAGAAGCTGGTTCCAGTTTTGTTCAGAAAAAGAAACGTAACGTCAACGGCGCCGGGCTTTAAAATGTACGTTACGTCATCATGACGTCACAATTTTCACGTCGTGACGTTCCAATTTCGACGTGATTTTTCCAATTAAGCCAATAGCGGTACCCTTTAAAGAGAAATTGAAGCATATAATAAACAGAAAATTTGTTGATTTTTGGTGAAAGATCAATTTTATTTCACTCGTGATCACATAAAATTATATTTTCACTCGTGGCTACGCCACTCGTGAAAATATTGATTTTCTGTGATCACTCGATGAAATAAAATACGATCTTACACCAAAATCAACAAATATCCTCTATATCACCTTGATTCAATGAACCTGTATCTCATTGTTTTGATGCGTTAGCTGTACAGCTATTTGTGCTTGTTGTAGGAAGTAAAGTTTACTGCTGGGACACAGAAACTGAGCAAGTAGAGACTGCCTTAGACTGTGCCAACAAAATACCAGCTGTTGATAGTTTTCATGTTCGTTCTACTCACAAGTTTGAAGGTAAATATGATACACGTCTGTGTTTTAATCACCTGATATATATACAAGCTCTTGTAGCTATATTTTGACATAGATCATTACCTATCTGTATGTTCATCCCCTGATTTTGTGTTTACCTAAGGAACAGAGCATCTAAACACATTTCGTTTAGCTAACGTAATTCACCAAACGTCACGTACAGTTTGAAATTATAAGGATTAAACGACCATTTTTTGACGTTCACTGATGTGTAAACACCCGATCTGAAGGCACACATTTAACATAAAGCCCCTTTTGGGCTTTACTCAATGTGTTGCTTCAGATCGGGTGTTTACCCATCACTGAACGTCAACAAATGGTCGTTTAATCCTATAGTAAAAGTTTATGTTAAGTTGTAAATCCACATAATTATTAATTTCTGGAATCTTACTGTATGGACAACAGTAAATTTTACCACACTAGTATATTTTTGGACTGACCTTAAAAAGTCTTTGTTTGGCATTACCCACAAACTTTTAGGCAGGTAGGTACGTAGGGATTTTTTTACATTCACTTGTAGTGTATAAAGTATCTTGGAAGACCAAAACAAGTTGAGTCACTGGGATGTTCATGAGGAGGTAGGGTAACTTAAATAAAGAATTTATTGAGGCCGGCCTTCAAGTGTTTTTGTACTCCATTAAACTTTCCATCATCAAGGCCTGCCGTATAAAGCTTTCTCAAGCTCGGCCAATAAATTTTAGTACACTGTAGTATTAACTAAGCTAGTATTCTCTATGTTTACAGCCAATCTCTATCAAGTAACGTGTCTGTCAGTGGTAGATAGGTACCTGTATGTGGGCACCACATGGGGATGTATCATAGTAGCTGATGCCGTCTCTATGCAACCGTACAGTGTATTCCGTTGTCATGGAGATGAGGAGTTCTACTGTAAGGCAGTTTTACCACTCGGTATGTGGAGTTCTGGATCGCAGCATCATCCTGGTGACTTGGTGTTACATAGACAGAATTCTAGGGACCAGCGGTCTAGTGAAGGTCGGGATACTAGCGGTGGGTATCAGGGAGTGGTTACTATAGGTCGAGGTTATTGTGACATCATAAAATATGTGACTCGGTTAGGCAAACATGGGTTTGCAAAAGGAGATACTAAGGATGGTTGGTCGGCGATGGATAACAGTGCATCACCTGAACGAATCACACCACAAGATATATCCAAGCTTCACACACATCTGTTGTCTTGGGAACCAAAACACTGGGAATATTACTGATACACTGTGTCACTTTCCTTGTAGCTGTAAAGTAATTCATATTCATGTGGGAATAATGTCAAGGATGTTTTCACAAAATTAAATCCCCACAATTAAGTAGAGGATATGTGTTGATTTTGGTGTAAGATCGAATTTTATTTCACTGAGTGATCACAGAAATTGATATTTTCAGACGAGCGGCATAGCCACAGGATTTTTCTGTGATCTTTTAACCATTTTTTACCTAATCCACCAAATTTGATACCCTCCGAAAGGAATGAATTTACAAATATAAGACAATCAATATCATGACATACTACTCTATTGTGCAATATTCATATTTACTCCAATGTGATGTATTCTTAATGTTTATGTATTTTTAACCACATGAAGTTTAAGTAAGATTCTAACATAGCACGTGAGATTTGCCTTCTTTGCGTATATTGAGCTTACCATATTTTATTACCGCGATAAAATATAGCTGATTGATGACGTCACGTTTGACGTCATATACTATGACAAATGACGTAACGATGACAGTAACGTTCCTAGGAAAGAAAGTAGTTTGACGTCAACCTGTCTTGTTGTGCTATAAATAGTAAAGCATTGGCGATGTTAGAATCGAAATAATAAATAGGAGCTGTGCTTTGTCGTGTTATAAAATATAGGCACTCGTTTAAATGCGTACATTAAATCACTCGTGCTACGCACTCGTGATTTAATTACTACGCATCCAAACACGTGCCTATATTTTATTACGCAACAAAACATAGCTACGTATTCATTATTTCTTAATTAATTTATACTTATCATATTGTTATGTTAGAATCGAGTTTATTCATCTACATGTAATTTGATTTAAGGTTGTCCATGTATCAGATTTGTTTGTGTACATAACGACAATGGATGGAGGTTGTACCTTATGTTTTATGGAAGACATTTATTTCTTTCTGTGTTTTACATTTTACATATAATTATATGCATTCAAAAAATAAAGGTTGAGGGACAGTATGCTGTAGTCTCCCTGTGGTCTAATAAACTACGTATACAGACTTTGGAGGAGTTTTCCCAAAGACTTCATAAAATTTAACTTACCAATGACACAATGAGTGCAATGGTAATGTGTCCCATGTGAAATGTAGTATGATTATTGCAAAAAATGTTGTATATATGTGGCATACCCTGGAAAGTTTGCATTTTGGAGTGTTGCTTTATTGTTGAGAAACTGTCCAAAGATTGGATTAGTTTAGCTTAATGCCGTATTTGTATTTAGGTTAACCAGTATTTGTTGTTTTAGATGACTTATAATACATAGTTCTAACCAGTCCTGTTAGTCCACTGTGATGCAATGTGATAGCTAACAAGAGTACATACACCTTATCTTACATCTGACTGATCGTCAATTCAATGTATAATGTCGCCTTCAAAGAATGAGGTCGTAAGTGATACTCACAACCTAAGACCTAACCATATTCAAAATCAGAAGAGGTCATGTTGACCAAACTAAAGTAAAAACAGGTTTTTTTTCAAAGTTTTTCAGACAGTGTATTAAGTAAAAACAGGTTTTTTTCAAAGTTTTTCAGACAGTGTATTCTTGTGTTCTCAAAATAGCAATTTGGCTTTTACAACCTGATTCTTCTAAGACAACAATATCACTCCTGGTTGTATTTGTAATGTCTGTTTTGACACTAACGTTCAGATTTTGTGATAGAATATTTATATACAGATACATGTAATACATTGAATGTACTCGTTATTGTTTAAGCCTTTGTTAATTGTTGTACTTATTTTATAGTATAGGTTGTAAACTTTTAAATACTTTAAAAGTTGGAATCTGTACTAATTTATCACTTTCTGTACTCTCCTACTACCTTCATTAAACCAGTGATATTAGTTCTGGACCCTTACAAAGCAGTTATATTTGTCAATGTTTTAACCATGAGTTCAACAACATAACTAGTCAGTATTTTAGACAAACGACTACAAAAATAACAATATCCATCCATGACCCAACCACAAAGTATACCAGAGTCAGTTGTTACTCTAAATGTTAAACGAATCACATGGGTTGTCAGAACTATGAATTTTACAGATACTCCCACTGTGTTTTACTTGATGAAAATGTTGATTATAACTTTGATACATACTTAAATGATCAAAATGTTTTTGCTTGTGTTTTATTTAAGAAATAATGAATATGTAGCTGTGCTTTGTTGTAGAATAAAACACAGGCACGAGTTCGGATGTGTAGTTATTAAATCAAGAGTGTGTAGACTTCTTAAGAATGTCTAAGTTGCATCAGCTATTGAATTAAGAAAGATGCTGGTCAATGATAAAAGTCTTCCATTCTTATTGGTAGCATCACTGACAGCAAATTACAGTTAAAGCCTAGGTCCCAATGAGCATTTTTTGCCTTGGCGATGTACTCCCGATTGCAATTAATGAGGACATCAGGAACAGATTCCTTGTGGTCTAGGCGAAACTTCGGGGAAGTGATGAGATAATGTGATATAGGAAGAAATTGTGATGAATCGGGTGGTATCGAAAGAAATGAGAAGAAAATCGCTGATGTAGAGTTCCTCAGTGGAATCTAGGCTTAAACTACTCATAGATGAGACAATAAATGAAGTTCAATTTCAATCTCTATTAGAAAGTATAAATATGTCTATTTTACTTAGTAACATAAACTGGTGACTGTTCTGTGATTGTAATTCTGTGCAAAAAAAGTTGTCATTGCTTTTATGTGATTTTGTTATTTTACCTATTGTTGATTATTTTATCCAATTGCTATTATAAAAATATAGAATATCTGATGAATAAAATAACCATCACTATATTCGACTTTTTTCAACTTCATGCTGGCAGCTGGGCACGTATCTTAAAAAATACTATAGCTATGGTCTTGGAACATTGAAGGAATGTAATCAGTATGTAGCTGCGACCATCGTTGAGTGGTTGTTGTGCTGGATTTGTAATCTGGTGATGGTTTTGGCAGGCAATACCCTTACATGAATACTTGACAACAATATCAATTTTCCTCCACATGTTGAGAAGTTGTCCATTCCTTTTGGAACAGTAAGTTAGTACTGGTTATGAATAGTTCATGAAACTGGTTGTTTGAATCGGCCACCTTATATAAACTTCTGAAAAATTGTTGTAAAACATTGTTGAACCCAAGGTGAGTGTTATAGATCCAGCTAGTGTGGCACTCTTGGTCCACAGGTCCATGAAAAATGTCCAATACCGTCTATATATACATATAGGACACTTTTCATCGACCTGTGTCTTGGTCGTTTTAAAAAAAATGTCTGTACAGCATCATAGTTTATTAAACACGTGAAGTTGGTTTCCAATTATACAGCCTGATGAAAGTTCATGTATTCATTCAACATCTCGGAATCATGTGTGGAAAGTACATACTATGACCAAAGAAGTTTTAAGAATAACAAATGCACAAAAGCCTTTTGATATAAACTGCCATGTCATGAAATAAAACTAGAAAGGTTATGTCACTAACATGTATATCTATGTCTCCATCAATGGGACATAACTCTGGCAAAATCTTTAATCTAAACTTCCTGACAATATGCACAACTAGGCATGGTACCAATGATTCATGGGAAGCTTCATTGATATTTGACCTGTTGTCAAGATGAACAAGCGTGGACAAACTTTTTAAACATTCAAACTGATCAAAATCCAGACATCTAGCACAAAATCTATAAGTGGGAGACATAATTGACATTTATCCAATAGAATCAGAATGAGAGCATATTCCTTAAAAGTAATAAATGTGAGAAAACGGTTTTAAGTATACATAATGATTAATCATAGTCTAAATAACTTATTATTATATATATGATAAGTTGAAGGATCTTTCTCTGGATTTCTCGTGTCATTATGAACACAGATCTCAGAGTTGCCTATACACAGCTCACCTGTACCACATATAATCTGGCATATGATATCACACTTGTAAAGTCTGTACTGAATTAGAAAATGCTAAAAAGGGGTTATCAGTATCGTCAACAAATTATCTCCCTATAGTTTACATGGGTGACAGTGGGTTCGTCAAATCTCCGGTTCGTCAAACTTAACTTTCTGTACAAAACAGGTTGTGGTTTCGTCAAATTGAATTATAGAGGGATTTGAGTTCAATATAGAAGTGTGAGCAAACACCTTTTGTTAGATTTAATTGTATTGTATGGGAATGACGATTGATTTAATAAAATATTTTTGTTAATATTGTAATAATTGTGTGATAATCATGCAATTGTTTGTGTGTTTTAATTAAATGACTGTTATTTTTTCAGGACTAGATCCAGAAAAGTCAGCATAAAATACGTCAAATATTTATAATAATATTAAAACAGAAGATATATAAAACAAAGAATAGTTTGTGTTTTAGTATAAAATTTGATATCCATGCATATATATGCATTAATATATATTATACATATTATGTTAAAAACTTTATGATGAGTCAGAATGCGATAGATGTATATTAATATTTATACATTAAAGGCTTGCACATCGGGTCTGAAAGAGATACATAAATAGTATCAATCATATTGCAATTTTTTTTCTTTTATAGACATAGTAGATCTACATATACATTATGTTTGTAACATAGATCTACTATAATATGTATCTCTTTTTCAGACCTGATGTGGTAGCTTTTCTGTACGATCAGTCAGAACGCAATATTCTTGTAAAAAAGAAAATAATATTAAGTCGGACAGGGAAGCCAGCACTCAATTTAACCAGACGAGCACAGAAATTTGATTATTTTATTCATTATATCTATTATCGTACAGAAAAGCTAACACATTGGGCTGAGAAAGAGATACATAGTATGTACGTTATTAACAAAAACTTTACAGAAATAGCGCATTGAGTCTGATACACATTGTTTGTTCAATATAAATCTCATGGTCATTATAGTTAATAAAATACATATAATAATTTAGATCTATGCATTTTTATGATGTATTTACTGTCGCGAAGTATTAATTGACCTAAAAATACAAGATATTTAAAAGCACTTAGATCAAATAAAGTTTTGGTCTGTTCTGCTATGTGGCCTCCGTAGCTCAATGGTTAGCGCGCTTGCCGTCTAATCTGGCGATCCCGGTTCAAATCCGGGTGGGGGCACATATATGCCTGCCATATTTCAGCATAAAGCTGACTGGCAAATAAAGGCTATGCTCGGCATCTATAAATGTTTATACAGTATATCTAAATGCATATAACAATTATTTCAATTTTAACTTCACTCATAATTATCCTTTAATCACTTTATTTGTCCGATGCATGTATATCACACTATGACAAACACATAAGGTAATTACATTATTGGTGTGAATCACTTTATATTATCACTTTGACGAACCGGGCTAGAATTTATACTATAAATTCAATTTGACGAACCGGAGATTTGACGAAACCACAGTAATTCGTTTACATACTTGTGCACATACTCAAAGGGAGATAATACATAAACGCCTATCTGGTTTTTCACCATTGGGATTGTCTCCCTTCTTGTACATAGAGCAAGAAATTCGTAAAATGGTTTTCTGGTTTCTTACAAAAAGTCGTTCACCTTTTCTACAAACTGTCTCCATTGTTTTATAACCCAAGTGGGCATACCGATAGGGGGATACAACATAAAATGAAGACAACCTCATGGTTTCATCTACTTTAGGTAAGTGCTCCTAACCAGTTTCTGTCAACGTTTCCCTTTGTCTAATTGTTGTAAGAAATCGTTCACTTTCTCCTGCCAATGTTTTTCCTCTTCACTCTATATAACATATGTAGAAACAGTGAATACTCTATATAACATATGTAGAAACAGTGAACACTATATAACATATGTAGAAACAGTGAATACTCTATATAACATATGTAGAAACAGTGAACACTATATAACATATGTAGAAACAGTGAATACTCTATATAACATATGTAGAAACAGTGAACACTATATAACATATGTAGAAACAGTGAATACTCTATATAACATATGTAGAAACAGTGAACACTATATAACATATGTAGAAACAGTGAATACTCTATATAACATATGTAGAAACAGTGAATACTCTATATAACATATGTAGAAACAGTGAACACTATATAACATATGTAGAAACAGTGAATACTCTATATAACATATGTAGAAACAGTGAACACTATATAACATATGTAGAAACAGTGAATACTCTATATAACATATGTAGAAACAGTGAACACTATATAACATATGTAGAAACAGTGAACACACTTGTTATAATGATAAACCATTTGATGACAAGGCATGGAGTTTGATTCCGTCATCATACATGTACATGTATGTCACTAATTAGGAAAGGTATTTTTTTAAAAAATACACGGAAAGAGAGAGCTCTGCACTTTCACCAAGATGTTCAAGTTCAGGGTTTTGCGTGGTACATATATAATTATATCATAAAAGTGAAGTTGAAAGAGCAACGTTAAAATATAGAAAAGATCGTGGAGGTTGCCAACATTTAGGTGTCAAAAAATAAGGTAGGTCGCTATGTCGGAAATCAACTCATTGTTTTGACCTTAGAAACCTTCACCCGGTAAATTCAGAGATTTAATGAAGAATATTATAAATAGATAATAGTAGATCGATTTTTCTCGTCAAAGAATACATAAGGCTACGCATGGCCATATTAAACATGCACAGCAAAATCATAAGAACATCATATTACATAGGTAGACATAGGTACCGTAGGTAGATACCGATACATTAATACAAGAGCACCAGCCAAGATTAATATATAACCAGGAATGTAATTACTTTCCAGCAAAAATACACGAAAACTTGGATTTCAATGTAATTGTAAAAACATAGACAATAAATATTCATTTGTACACCAATGTATAATATGAACATGGGGGCATCAATACAAAAGATATGGTGAGCAACCAAAGATACGATTTATGGAGATACAGTTAAGAACTGCAGTTGGGCTGCAATATAAACCAGAAACAAAAAATATGCTACTTACCTGGTAGTCTTTCAACATGTTCATTCGAGAATCATAGTCCTTCAGAAGTCTTGAACTGACCTGTTCACTGCTTAATTTTGACTTTAACGAAGCCACTGACCCTGTTCGACTCTCGGCTCTGTTTTCTGATACATCGGTGAACATGTTTTGTGTGTTCAAACCCGGCACACTTTTAGCTGTGTTCAACGCAACACTTCTTGGATTTCCACCTGCAGATTTTACCTGACGATCAATCACATTTAAACTTTTGGCGGGTTTCATTTTGTTTGTTCGAGCATTGGCACTATGTCTCCTATCAGGTAATGCTACGTCTGAATTCTGCTTAAATTGCACAGACATTTTCCTCCGCATAACGTTTGTAACAGAATCGTCAGCTTCAATGTCTTCTGCTGTAGTTTGTAAAGCTCGAGAGGAGCATGGTCTTAAAATAGAAGTTGTGGACTTCAGAGCAGACGAAGGGTGCTTTATTTTTCCAATCGAAGTACTAGAACCATTGTCCTCTGCGCGGGAATGTACTGCTCGAGACGAACTTGTTCTTAATAAAGATGTTGCAGATCTGAGTGCAGTCGAAGAATGAACGTATTTTCCAGTAGGTACGTAGCACCATCTTCTATTTAATACGTCATTGTCTTGTTTTTTGATAATTTGAGTATCATCAGCTTTTGGTTTCAGCTTATATTGACAACCTGAACACGTTCTTGAACATGGCGTTTTAATCATGTATTGATGCAACTTTCGGCTTCGTGACTTCTCTAGTTGTTTTGACAGCTTGTTATCAGGGTTACTGTATGTAGCATTATCCACATCGTGAGAATGTGAACGCAAAAAGCATTTACTGTCATGGGTCGTCGAGCCGCTTACTTTACACGTAGATAGTTTGGATGAAATATTCGCAAGAACTCCTTCAAGTTCTTCAATTTCTTTCTGGTAATCTACAGAATCGTACAAAGCGCGGTCCTTTTGTACAGTTTTAGTTGAAGAAGATGCTCTTGACACTGTTCGGCTACACCCGGCTTGATCCTGTACCCGGCTAACATCGTCCTCTTCATCATCTTGGTACCTAGGTAAACTTGTCATTGATTTCATTTCTCCGTTTGACCTGAACCGGAAACCCGGTGGTATTTGCTTCCCATCCGTTGTCTCTATTCCCTCACTGGACTCTGTTTCGTTTGTTTTCAGTCGTTCACAGTTATGTACCGAGCGATTTCTCTTATAAGATTTGGTTAATGCATTCTGTTCACGTCTAAGATCACGAACAAATTTTGCCTTTTCTTTATCAATACTTTCCCATTTTTGAACTAGTTTTGTCAATTCTACCGCGTTTCGAGAACATTCTAAAAGAGTCGGATCAAAGTACGCGGGTCCAATCTTCTCTTTTGCATCTTGGACGGATTTCCTTGGAGCAAATATGTCTTTTTTCTTACATTTTGTCGGCGTTACCCTTTCCATTTTAATCCCATATCGCGGTAAAACGTAACGTTGTATTGACGTCGATGACGCAACGTCATGAGAACGTCACGCGTGTTTTCCCTCGATTTCGGTTCCAGTGTTGGTATGAGGTTACTAACTGTGTCTTAATGAATAAATGCCATGCTCAGAGAGTAGATATCACCGTACGTATTACCTACTACATGTACGATAATCTAATCAGGTTCACATTGGTCATTCTGATTTTTTGATGTTAAATAGCAAATTATCTAGCTGGTAGAGCCACTCATTTTTTGAACACATGTTAATTATTCAAAAGTACTACAACTTTAGTAGTTCCTGACCTACGTACACCTAAACGTAGTTTACTTATTGTACTCGGAATTAGAGTGCAATAACACGATTATCGTCTCTATCTCAATTAATGATTTATACGTGTGACGATGTGTCCTGTATACAAACAGGTACATTGAAAAACTTTTAGATTTGAGATACAACAGTAAAAGACTAAAATAAATGTACAACGCATGCATATTTTATACATCATGCATATTGTACATTGCTTTAGTATTATTATTTATGAATCTTGTTTTATTGTACACAAATAAACACAGATACACAAAAAATGTCAAAAAATACATAGGTTGGATCCACGATTTTTTTAATAGTGTGTGTTAAACACCGCATTTCCTATGTCTTCATAGCGGCAGAATTTTTTGTACTAGAAACCGAAAAAATATTTCTTAACCAATTTCTAACTGACACGTACTATGTTGTAAGTAATCTACTTGATGTGAACATGCCAGTTGTAAATGTCATGGTAGACCTGCTCATCCTGGGAATCAAACTAATAGTACTGCACCCAATTGTATAAACGTTGGTTAAAGTTAACCAGGTTGGATGACTTATCCATGGTTAACTTTAACCAACGTTTATACAATTGGGTGCTGGAATACAGTTGACCCCATGCTCACAGAATGTTTAATACTCCAGAAAACATTTGATCCCGAAAATAACTTCCCATTCATATACTAGTTTAACTAGTATATTCACCAAGACATCTTCTATTCAACTTGTTGAGAGCCTTATACTCCGTGGTCCAATGGTTAGTGTGCTCTATGTGATTCGGTTTCGATTATTGGTCGTGGCCAATCATACCCTTACACAAAAATTTGAAAACAATGTCGATGATTTTCTTCCGCATGTGGAGAAGTTGGTGGTCCCTTGTGGACGGGTAAATTAGTATATTGGTTAAAATACAGTCCACAAAAACAGATAGCATACAAAAAATGAGAAAACATAAATACGAGGGTTGTAGGCCTATGATAAATTCGTGAACATGTTCTATTATTCTGTCATTTTCTGTACGATCATTTTGAAAATTGCACAAATATTGTCACTAAATGTATGTAATGGATTAAGCACACATTATTTTAGTTAGGTAAACGGACCCTCAGATGTAGCCATGGAAACGTCACACGGAGCAGTCCATTATTATACACGTATGATCACATTAACATTGTGATGTTTATCATTGCAGTATAAACGTAGAAATATGTGTCCGTCCCACATGACGTCTTAATATGATTTTCGTAAATTTTGAGCGTGCTATGTAAAGAAAAAGTTGAATTACAATGGAAACTGTATCGAACGCAGAATAATAAATGACGTCAATTGTCATTATTGATTTTCGTCGTAATGACGTCATAAATCTTGGTGAATCTAAGACTCGGAAACACATTAAGAATATACAAATACCAGTCAAGGAATAGTTGCTGATCATTTTAATTTCTACTAGTTTCGTGTACATGAGATACAAATGCGGAATTGTGTCCACATTCCCGTAAAGTTGGTATGTTGTAATATTTACCAAGTGAATCCAACGACATGAAATATAGACGCAATCTTACGGCATGCTCTGGTGTGTGCGTAGGGGAGACCGGGGATAGTTGATACACGGGGCAAGTTGTTACAGTACTGATATCCTAATAATAAAGTCACTTACGGTGTCTCTTTCTGAGCGGTCTGTTTCAAATTGACAATCACCACTTTTTGCGCTACTTTAGGATGGTTAACTCCTAGAACTATTGTTTGTAGATGAATAAGTACGATTTTGAGCCAAAAAAGTAAATTTTTGAAATTCTATATTTTTATTGCCTCATATTCGCGCATTCAATTTATTTCGTCATTTAAATAGCCCTTGTTACTCAAAATGAAATGGCGCACTTATATATGCGATCAAAACTGTTGAATCAGTTCTTTTGAGTTCTCTACCTTGAAAACTAACCCATCTGGTAGGGTTGGGGCAAGTTGTTACACTAGCCACGAGACAAGTTATTACATTGGTGAAATCTGTTTTTCGTCAACCTGACCTGTTTCACATGTTTTATGTGTTAATTTGGCTGCTGGGGATCTTAAGTGAGCATATTTAATGTTTCACAAGCGTGTAAGATTGACATTCTAAAAGTTAAGATACTCATCCACCAGGACCTCAATATACTATACATACATACATACTATTTGAGTGGATCAGTAAATATCTCGCCAAAAATCTATTATTTCCACCTAGAATTTAAAATACCACGATCTTCCATGTAAGAACAAATGACGGAACAATGTTCCCCAACACGTGTGATAAAAAATGCATGACGTCACCAGATTTTTGGCGCGAAAATGTAACGTCGTCTGCTTAAATTCGTTTTTTCTAACGTTGTTTCGACTCGGTTACTACGGTAATTTAATTTAAAAAGCCACCATTCGTTGTCTTTAGGATCAGAGAGTAGAGTAAAAAA
The DNA here is from genome assembly GCA_947247005.1 of Spisula solida. Taxonomy (NCBI): domain Eukaryota; kingdom Metazoa; phylum Mollusca; class Bivalvia; order Venerida; family Mactridae; genus Spisula; species Spisula solida. Next base: position 47,830,226 of record OX365944.1, on the reverse strand, counting down.
TATGAAGTTTTTAACCCATGCCTTTCATTCACCATTGATATTACTCGTAACAACTTGCCCCGGGGAATGTAACAACTTGCCCCAATAGCGGGGTAAGTTGTTACATTTTACCAGCCCCGTACAATTCCCTATTTTAGTAGATATATTCGGAATTTTAAACATTATTCTACATTGTTGTAACCAGAAGAGATCAAACATTCACGTGGTACTTGTTTGAAAGTAATAGTCAGATTACTGAAGTTAGTATTCCCAAATGTGTGTAAAGTGTAACAACTATCCCCGGTCTCCCCTATATATGTCTAACGTATGGGATCACGATTCGCAAGCGGTTTTAAGTATCTTCAGTCTGTGTTTTGGATGATAATGCTATTGTGTTATACTTCTTGCCTATGTAGGTTTTAAATCACCATTACGTTGTTTTTAGCTACCACGAATAAAGTCTTCGAACTTACCATACACCCCTCGAACAATATACATGTAGGCCCTATAACAACATAACTAAGCAAGCTATTATTGCTTATTTATTTAGATATGTTATTTGCACATGTCTTTAACTTAACACTAAACATTTGCGGTTAAATTAGTTCAACACGTAGCATGATGCAAACTTATAGATATATAGAAGTTAGATTTGTTCATAGCCTTTTGATCGTTTTCGCCATTTTAGTATAGCAGTTATTATTAATATCATGATGATGCATACCACAGCAGATCCAGAAGCAATGTAGAAAATAAGGTCATAGGAGCCAGTAATATCTGTGACGTATCCGCCAAACAGACCACCCACAATACTACTTACGCCACTGATCAAGTTTGATATCGCAAATGTTTGTGGAAATAGATCAGATCCTCGAAGCTCTAGTTGCAGACTGGGCAAACAAGCAAATATTATTCCGGCCGCATACCCTCTTATTACCATACTTAAAATCATTCCCCAAAATACTGGCGATGCCACGATTGCTGCATGACCAATCGCCCACAATGCGTATGCATATGTGGTATGTATTTCTGGTCGTGACTTTGGAAATACTTTGAACATTATTGACGTTGATACTCTTGCTACAAGGCCCAATGCACCGTTTATAGAAAGAAGGATCGCTGCAGAATCAACCCCGAAGCCTTTAACAACAGCTAGGTCTGCTCCGAACCACTGCTCAACTGGTCCGAAGAAAACGGTTAAGAACAGCATTGGGAGAAATACCATAAAAGCTCGGTCTGAAAGAATGTTTCGTACAGACGATTGATGTGTCTTAGTGACGCTTGCACTCGGCTTATAGTAATACTCTCTAGAGGTATAGATTATAAGCCCACATGGTACACAGTTAAACACGAAAATGGAGCTAAGAATCATGATTGTCCCGTTCCAATTATATTCAAGAATTAGAGCACTTGTTACGTATGGTATAAATGTCTGTCCGAGTGACGAGCCGACGGTGAGAACACTTAAAGCAACTCTCCTATCTTCTAGAAAGAACCAGCTGACCACAGTGTATGAACACAGTGTGTTAACACTAGCACACAGTCCTGGTATGATACCCATCAATACTATCACTGTCCATATGTTTGGTGAGAAGCTAGCACTGGCCATTGAAAGAAATCCAATCGTTGATGCGGTTATCATACAAAGACCAACATCGTACTTCATAACCAAACGTGTCATCAATACTCCACCGCCTGAAACAGAATGCATGGCAATTATACAGGTATATCTGTCGTTAAATGGTTTGCATATTCTAGGATTCGAATTCATGCGGTGTCAATGTGAAGTACTAACTCGGTCAATGCAACAACAACCAAATACGATTGCATCACATCGCTCCCGATTTGAATGATGTGGCGTACGGGGCAACATGTTACGGCCACCACAGTGCTTGCGCATTAGATTACTCGACAATCACAACAGCGACATGTTACGGCCACCACAGTACTTGCGCATTAGATTACTCGACAATCGCAACAGCGACATGTTACGGCCACCACAGTACTTGCGCATTAGATTACTCGACAATCACAACAGCGACATGTTACGGCCATCACAGTACTTGCACATTAGATTACTCGACAATCACAACGGCGACATGTTACGGCCACCACTGTACTTGCGCATTAGATTACTCGGCAATCGCAACAGCGACATGTTACGGCCACCACTGTACTTGCGCATTAGATTACTCGACAATCACAACAGCGACATGTTACGGCCATCACAGTACTTGCACATTAGATTACTCGACAATCACAACGGCGACATGTTACGGCCACCACAGTACTTGCGCATTAGATTACTCGACAATCGCAACAGCGACATGTTACGGCCACCACAGTACTTGCGCATTAGATTACTCGACAATCACAACAGCGACATGTTACGGCCATCACAGTACTTGCACATTAGATTACTCGACAATCACAACGGCGACATGTTACGGCCACCACTGTACTTGCGCATTAGATTACTCGGCAATCGCAACAGCGACATGTTACGGCCACCACTGTACTTGCACATTAGATTACTCGACAATCACAACAGCGACATGATACGGCCACCACAGTACTTGCGCATTAGATTACTCGACAATCGCAACAGCGACATGTTACGGCCACCACAGTACTTGCGCATTAGATTACTCGACAATCACAACAGCGACATGTTACGGCCACCACTGTACTTGCACATTAGATTACTCGACAATCGCACCAGCGACATGTTACGGCCACCACAGTACTTTCGCATTAGATTACTCGACAATCGCAACAGCGACATGTTACGGCCACCACAGTACTTGCGCATTAGATTACTCGACAATCGCAACAGCGACATGTTACGGCCACCACAGTACTTGCGCATTAGATTACTCGACAATCACAACAGCGACATGTTACGGCCACCACAGTACATTCGCATTAGATTACTCGACAATCGCAACAGCGACATGTTACGGCCACCACAGTACTTGCACATTAGATTACTTGGCAATCGAATTTGATTGGGCAGAAATATGGATAAGAAATATGATTGCAATGGGAGACAATGCTACTGGTCAAGTACATGTGGTTTAAATTGAAGTTATGTCCTCTTGAATGCTGGCTGCTCCCTTGGCAGGAGTCTAGTCATGCAATTATGGTTTTGCTGTTATTTATTGAATGGCTGTTGATTTAAAACGTTTAACAATGGTTAAACGCCAGACATAGCTAGTCATGGCCATCCAGCATTAATTAACCTGCTATGTCATAATTTACCTTCAGAGACAAGGAAATGCACACATACGTGAATAAATGGCATACCAAGTAGGTTAAAAGTTAAAACAACATTACCTAAAGAAAATCCGATGTAGAAACTATACACCAAAGCAGCAACTGCTCTTGAACTTCTAAATACTTCAATCAACTCAACGTATATTATACCATATGCCACACTCAGTCCAAATGTCCCCAGTTGTATGAAGAAGCAAGCACACATCACCAGAAGCTTTCTAGCACGTGGTGGTACCCTCACAGCACGTGCAGCCTCGTGTTGAGTAGCATCGATAGTACTTGAAAACTCAAAGGAACTTGAGCTTCGTGTTGTATTTTCACTATTTGACAATATCCTCGCCGTCTCTTCTTCCTTTTCATATCCATGGTAACTATAAGATTCGTTGTCAACCATTTTGTGATTATTCTACGGTTCACAAATATTTCATTATCAATTGAATCATTTAAAACACTGTAAACGAATTATCAAAGTATACCGCGTAATGAAATCAAATATAAACCTATATGTACGCGCATTCATTAAGGCATGTATAGTCCAGCGAATTTGACACGACTCTCGACCTTCAATTAGCATAATTTAACAGTTGATATATTGTCTATATTTATAATCCCGGTTGTATGTTTTCATAAGCGGAAGGTATCACGAAGACGCTCGATGGGTAATACCAACACAAACCCAAAGGACCGATATTGCACGATTTGCTTGCGGAAATTCATATATTCAACGCGAGAACCTTGTAATATATTCATGCATAAAGGTCAGGATCATGTCAAATTATCTGTGCTATAGCTACTTGTAATAGTTATGAACAACGATCGTGATATTGCATACATATAAAATTCATAAATAATGATAGGTCACTCGGAATCTGCATGTACATGTATTTGTTTGTGGACAATAATTCGATACTTCATTGCAGACAACCCCTTCCAAACTCAGACTCGAGCAATTAAGGTGTATGTTGTTTTTATGGTGTTCTTATCATGCATTAGTGCCTTTAATTGTTCATTCGCCTCAGTGATATACTAGAATTCACTATTTTTCACTATGTCGCCGACAACCAGTAAAAGAAGCATATGTGTGTTTACGACAGACACATGTACTAGTATAATCATTATTACTTATTGGGGATTCATTAAAACTAACAGCTTTTTAAAAGACAGACTGCTGCTTAATTGAGGTGAGTGTTAGGTCTTGTTTATATGTTTAATGCACATTACCTTCTTTTTGTGTTTTTGTTGTGCTCCACGCTACGGGGGAGTGGGTATTGATACTGTACGTTATAAGTTTTATTGTTTTTATTTTGTAATGCGTGCATGTACGGTAAATCAATGTGAGTGTCTTCGGAATCAAGAGGTTAAAGATTCGAATCGCACCCGCGACATACCGAAGTTATTAACGCGGTACTGGTATGGCTCCGTTGCGGACGGATCGTAAATACATGTGCAGTCTTATCACAATACATATACAATGGATTATACCTAGCAATACATTTCTCATTTTTCTGATATTAAAATTAGTTCTTCATATCAGAAAATCGCATTCTTGATAGTAAAATAATTGCTGGATCTGTGACGTTTTTGGTCACGTACAGTGTAGCAATACCACGTGAATTTTGCCTACGGTACAGCTTTAATTAAGACGAAATTTGCTTAACTTCAAAAACAAAAATAGCTTTAAGTATTTTATTTCTTCATCGATTTCTATGAAATATACGCCACATGAAGGGGAAATTATTTGCTTTCCAGCACCCTGTGAAACATATATGCGATGGGACTATAGTTTCAAGCATATTCTATTTCAAGGTTTCACAGGGTGCTGGACAAAACGGCTCATATCAGCAGAGTATCCTGGTCACTATATTAATGACTATTTGTTGAGCGAGTTGTACATGCAACATGGCTAGAGTCGACATCATCACCACGTACCTTACTGGAACTGAAACAATGAATAAATGAACATTTAAAGGCATTAATTAGGCACTATAGATGCTCTCGATGAGGCAAAGGTGTGAACGTGGTGTATTTTTTGTAATTTTTCATTTTACAGTGATGTTCATATTTCGATATTATTTTCAACATACATTAAACCAATTGTTACAACTCAAAATCCAAGACGGCAAGACAGGTTTATTTATTTATTCATATTCCAACATCGAACCAAATCCGTTGATTAAAAACTCATAAATTATAAAAAAAAATGAAGATGTTGAGTTAGAAGCAAGTGTGATTAATGGTATGATCAGAGTTAGATTTGTTCATAGCCTTTTGGTCGTTTTCGCCATTTTAGTATTGCAGTTATTACTAACATCATGATAACACAGACAGCAGCAGCTCCCGCAGCAGTGTAGAAAATGAGATTATAAGAACCAGTAACATCTGTAACGTATCCACCAAACAAACCCCCAAATACGTTACTGACACCGCTGATCAAGTTTGATATCGCCACCGTTTGTGGAAATAGATCAGATCCTCGAAGCTCTAATTGCAGACTGGGTAAACATGCAAATATAATTCCAACCGCATACCCTCTTATAACCATACTTATAATCATTCCCCAAAATACAGGTGATGCCATAATTCCGATGTGACCTATCCCCCACATTGCGTATGCGTAAGTGATGTGTATTTCGGGTCGTGTCTTTGGAAACACTTTGAACATTATAGATGTTAAAGTCCTTGCCACTAGTCCAAATACACCATTTAAAGAAAGGAGTATTGCTGCAGATTCAACACCAAATCCTTTAACAACAGTAAGATCTGCCCCAAACCACTGTTCAATTGGTCCAAAGAAAATAGTGATACAAAGCATTGGGAGGAATACCATAAAAGCTCGATCTGTTACAATACTTTTTATAGACGACTGTGATGTCTTAGTGACAGTTGGACTCGGTTTGAAGTAATACTCTCTAGAGGTATAGATGATAAGCCCACATGGAACACAGTTGAACACAAACATGGAGCTAAGTATCATGATTGTCCCACTCCAGTTATATTCTAGAATTAGAGCACTTGTTACATATGGTATAAAAGTCTGTCCGACTGATGCGCCGACGGTGAGAACACTCAAAGCTATTCTCCTGTCCTCTTCAAAGAACCAGCTGACCACAGTGTATGCACTCAGAATGTTAACACTGGCACAAAGTCCTGGTATGATACCCATCAATACTATCACTGTCCATATGTTTGGTGAGAAGCTAGCACTGGCCATTGAAAGAAATCCAATCGTGGCTGCGATCATCATACAAAGACCGACATCGTACTTCATAATCAAACGTGACATTACAACACCGCCGCCTGAAAAAGAACAAATCCACAACCCTAAAAGCAGGCATCTTAAACCTATGTAAACGGTCATCTGAAGTAACACACCACTAGTCCGTACCGTCTATATAATTTACCAGTTTGTCATTTTCACATTAGCCACTAGATTTAAAGCAGCCACGTTTGGTCCATGGTCATGTGGGTTCTAACGGGCCAACAATACCATGATCGGTCACATGTTACAATTAATGCGCGCTTATTTGATGAATAAAGTCAATATAGCATGTGTAATAAAGCACCAAAAATACCAGAATTAATTTGATTGGTCTCGAACAACTCCAGAATAAATAGTATAGGCGAAAAATAACATTCGTTTAGCATACCAAATAGAATCAAGAAATTAAAACAACATTTACCTAAAGAGAATCCGAAATAGAAACTCAGTACCAAAGCAGCAATTGCTCTTGAACTTCCAAATGCTTCTATTAGTTCAACGAATATTATACCGTATGCCACGGTCAATCCGAATGTCGTCAGGTGTATGAAAGAACAAGCAAACATCACCAGAAGCTTTCTCGTCTTTGATGGAACTTTCACAGAACATGCCTCTTGTTTAGTAGCATCTACACTACTTGAAAATCCTAACGAGCTTGATGTTCCTGTTGTGGTTTCACTATTTGACAATATTCTTGCTTTCTCTTCATTCGTTTCGTATCCATGGTAATTATAAGATTCGTTGTCAACCATTGTGTGATCATTCTACGGTTACCACGTATTTTTTATTATCATCCAACTTAAAGCTTTACTTCATTACATGCTCTGGGAACAAATTAAATAAATGCATCGTGTAATGGAATTAATAACTATAAACCTTTACATGATTTGGCTTTCGTAACTACAGAACGTGATATTACATACATTATATGAAATTCATTAATAATTATGGGACATTATGGTATAACATGGTGACAAAGACAGTTTATCATAGGTACATGTACATATATATTATTAGAGTTCAATGTCTTCGACTCCTCCAAAGCGTTATGTACATTGTCAGTTATATAAGACCCACAGGTGTTGGCTTAAAACATAAATGTATATAAATATTTATCTATAAATCATCCATGCTACATTTATATGCATCTGACCGTTCCACGACCTTATTTGTGCATCCGTCCTCTATGTTCCTGTACTTATGCTGTGTGAGATTGACCGGAGCTCTGAGACAACATTGTTACATAAATAAGTGACCATCGCATTAAAACCCAGTACAAGTGTTTGATGCTTCATAAAATAAAAGGATACTACCACACAAAATACATATAACTTATTTTTTTTATAAGAACAATTGGATTTAAGAATACCTGTTTAATATCGTCCTAGACAACTGTTCGTGATTAATATACAATTATTTCATGTGTGTTTGGTTAACAGTCAAAACTATTGTCCCGAGGTATCGGGGAAGACTTTTAAACTGTTGCATGAGGCCGATAGGCCGAGGGCAACAGTTCAAAATGTCTTCCCCGATACCAAGGGACAATAGTTTTGACAGTTAACCAAAAACAGACATGAAATAACTGTTTTATTACCTAACACTCTATATAACTACAGCAAACTTCTACTAATAAAACAATTGTTTTGACAAATACGTCATCCAGTTTTGTGTAAAGTTCGGCATCACGGTCGGCGCCATTATCCGGGAAACATTACCTACGCCAAATATTGATTTGACTGTTGAAATTGACACAATTTACTAAAAGTAGCATGTGAAAGTGTCAAATTTTATTTATAGATACGCTAACAATCTAGCTGGGTGTTTTTGCAGGAATTTATATTGCGCATCGTAGTGCGCAGGTAACAGTTCATCCAGGGGTGTAACAGTCAAAACTGTTGCCCTCCCGGCAATGAACTGTTTCATACCTGAGTCTAAAAATAAATATTAAGACAAAAAACAGTCAAAAATAACGAATTACTCGTTATATAGAGTGCTAGGTAATAACATTTCTTGTTCATAATTTAACCAACAGTTTCGTCACAACAGTACAGTGTTTAATGGCCAATGTTAGTGTATGTTCTGGTATAAGAATCGCTATAATGTTTCATAACCATTGGACTGTCTTCGTCGTTTTAAGATTGTATTTATCATGATCATGTTTATGAAACAGAGAATACAAGACGCTGCAGCAATATAGAATATGAGATTATAAGATCCAGAAACATCAGTGATATATCCACCTAATGTACCTCCTAGTGCACTGTTCACTCCAGTTACCAGGTTTGAGATGGCCACTGTTTGTTGGAACAAGTCAGCACCGCGAAGTTCTAATCTCAAGTTAGGTACACATGCGTATACAATGCCAGCAAAGTAACCTCTAAATATGATACTTAAAACCATACCCCAATATACCGGTGAAATCACCATTGTAAAATGACTTACACCCCATAATATATACGCATAAGTCATGTGAATTTCAGCACGAGTTTGAGGAAATATTTTGAACATAGTGGATGACATTATTTTTGAAACAAGGCCTACTGCTCCGTTAATTGACAGAAGCACGGCTCCAGCTTCGATCCCAAATCCCTTCATTACAGTAAGATCCGCACCAAACCACATTTCAACCGGTCCAAACAAAACTGTTAAACACAATGTAAATATATAAAGCACAAAAGCTTGGTCTGAAAACATGTTCCGTAAAGACGATTGTGGTGTTGTGGTGGCACTAATATCTGGTTTCCGGTAGTAATCTTTGCTCATATACACGATCAATCCGCACGGCACACAGTTCAATATAAATATTGCGCTCAATAGCATAATACATCCATTCCAGTCATAGTTCTGTATAAAGGCTGTGGTAACATATGGTATAAACATCTGGCCAAGCGAGGACCCGACGGTTAGAGCGCTCAGTGCCGACTTTCTGTTGTTCACAAAGAACCAGCTGACCAATGAGAATGCTGTAAGAACGTTAACACTGACGCACATCCCAGGTATAATCCCCATCAGCACGATCACTGACCCTATGTTTGGCGCTAGACTAGCACTGGCCATGGACAGAAATCCGGCAGTAGATGCCACCATAATACATACACCAGCATCGTACTTGGTAATAAACCTTGACATTAGTACCCCACCTCCTGAAAAATAAACTTTATATTGTAATTAAAATTGTGTGGAGAGTTTTAAACTAACAGACGACTTGGAAGCAAGTGATGACATTCCCTTAGTGAACGTTTGCTTCCGGCTTGACGAAGCTAACAGTATTTCGTCCATAAATATGTGGTCAATAGACATGACCATTTCTCCTCGTCATAGATGTAACAGAGCACTACTGTATCAACCTACTAATTGTCGTATTCTTCACACAAAGTTTTGAAAACAAAATAGAATACAATAATTTATTATATCGGTAGCTTAGAATGAAAAGGTCGTAAGTGCGTGCTACTTTCGACCTTATACGATCCATACATATTTAAAATCTGCATCTAAAGGCGCATCTTATTATAGCCTACTTTCGTGAAAATCGGAACTGGTCATGTTGACCAAACTGAAGTTGGAAAGGCTTGTTTTTCCATACGTAAAGAGTTGTTTTCAGACATTTTTTTCTTGTTTTCTCAAAATATCAATTTTGTACTTACGACCTTCTCATTCTAAGCCAACGATATAATTATATTCATGACCTAAGTATTTACATAACAATAATATTTGTACCGGTAATACCGGTAGTTTCATAATATGTTATGTTGGTATAGTCCTCTATGTAATTGCAATGCGGTTTTTAGTCTGGATTACCTGTCCCTTACACTACGTGGTACAGTGTGTGGCCATACCACGTGGTTTGTGACGTTAATTTTGGCTAAGACTGGCAGCCAAATAGCGTCGACTCGGAGCTAAAAAGACCTGTAAGTATCTTATTTTCCACTCGATTTTGACGAAATATAGCCGTATAACAACTATTTTGATGAATTTTCAATTGTCCTTCCGTCTAAGCATTTCATTTTTGACGTGATCTGGCATTTGACTCGAATGTTAGACAAAAGTAAACCCTTGGTGAGAAATTTATCAACAACCGGGGATAGTAAACACTTTTCCCCTTAGCATCGGTTATATTTCGTCAAAATCGAGTGGAAAATAAGATACTTACTGGTCTTTTTAGCTCCGAGGAGTCGACGCTATTTGGCTGCCAGTCTTAGCCAAAAATAACGTCACAGACCACGTGGTATATATACGAGGCTTGAATCATGTACGTTGGGAATCAGACTATGCGGGTCTAATCTCGAAGTTTCTAAACAAAATTAAAAAGTTAAGTACATGTACCAAAAGTTAATCCATTGTAGAAACTCAGCACTAATGCAGCAACTGCACGTGAGCTTTGAAATACTTCTATCAGTTCAACGTAGATGATACTGTAAGCCGGGTTCATTCCGAGTGTCGCCATCTGCATGAAGAAACATGCTGCCAGTACCAGAATACTTCTCAAACGTGACGGAACTTGCACAAGACGCGTTGATTTGTCTTTTAGAACTTCAACAGAACTGTCGTTCGCGTGAATGTCTAATTCACCGTTTGACAATATCCGTGTCTTCTCTGGAGTACTTTCAAATCCACGGATATCTTTGACCACCATTACGGACCAATCGATAACTTTTAGAATAAAATTGAAATCTAGGTCCCTAAGAACACGTTTAAATTATAACACCATCAGTTACGTTATGGTTTCAGTAGGCACCACACTTTGTTTTCACTCAGCTTTCGTCGTGTGGTCTTGTCACGGTCATTTATTTATTTTAAACATGGAAAATTTTATAGCGAATATTCAAGGGTATGCATACAGTACACAATGTCATGAATGTATTGTATTGACCGAGAAAAAAGACCTGTATGTCTGCCGTTTAAAATATCATACGACAGAAAGTTCATGGTTTTGCATATTTCTGTACGTGAATAAATGCGCAGTCATTATAATATTTATAATACTGATTACACTCTTTCACGTGTGACAAGATGAATAATGCGTCACCACCAGTTCATCCACAATTCAATCTGACTACTTTAAAACACGTGATCTTTCTAAAGTAAGGAACTTTTCCCCAAATGGTTGCCCATATCAAGCGAACTTTGTTCATTTTAACGGAATAGAAACAAACAAGTTTGGGCATTTAATGACAACGGTTTGTATGCACAAGTCTACACTCTCTATGCCATGTAATTTTATTTGTATGTAAATAGACACATGTTAATAAGATCATGGAATTTCGTGGCTTAATTTATAGTGTCAGGGTGCCAGGAAAATTATTTAAAAATTAATTAATTTTGTGGTATTGCGCGAATACTGTGGTATTAACTCGCCAAGAGAAACTCAGTCATGAAGTTTGCATAAAGGAAAGGTCACATGTGCACAGTAGTAGATCTATTTTATCTTATATAGTGTATGGTATGGCAAAAATTCATTTGGATTCGAGTCCGTCGGTGTGTAGAACAGTCTGCCAAATGTCATAAGGGTCGTGGAAAACTGCAAAGAATTTCTCAGACCGGTGCGTACCTGAACAGGCTTTAAATGCAAACATATGCCGTCTGTGTATAGTTTTTGCTTGGTTATTATCAATATGCATTTATTCTTTAAAGCTTTGACATGTGTTTCATAACTTGCATTATCGCTATACAAATGCATTTATCATGTATCGCTTTGCATGTTTTATTGAAAACTAACTCTTTATTTATAATTACTATGTTTATTCGTATTGGTATATGTTCATTCTTATATACCATTACATGATTTCCCTCTGATTTTCATATAAATCATGTAGTATAGAGGTCGGAGTATCATATATATACATGTACCTCATGTTCAAGAGTCAATTGTTTTCCCTTTTTGACATAATTGTAGTTTCAATTTCATATTAATCATGGAAAAGTAAACTTCATACTTATTAAATGATATTCCACCAATACATTAATTGGCATATTCGTGTACAATGTGGCACAAACATGTGCTTGTTACCAGGGAGTTTAGATACTATCTATATATTTATAGAACAGGTCCGGTTGTTACATAATACATAATAATATTTACTGGTTAAAATATACACGGATTCAAAATTCTACTTTAACTTTTATCTGTTGAATTTCTTTATTTATTTTTCTGTAGATTTGTTTTATGATCGATGATAATTCTTATATATGCTTGAAATGTTTATGTATACATTACATGAAAGTTCTTACTTATGCTTGATATACCTCGTATTCTACTAATTTAATTATATATGCTAGGAATTCTTACTTATTATTTATAAATACTGGAATTTGTATAATGTTCCATAACAATACAATACAATACAATACAATACAATACAATACAATACAATACAATACAATACAATACAATACAATACAATATTTATTCTATTTTAATATTATATAATTAAATAATAAATATTCCATGATCATTATTTAATATGCTTGAATAGTCTTTACGTTGCTACTCATATATGCTTGAAAGGTCATATATTTATGCTTGGCATACCTTTTATATTATAATTAATTGCTACTTATATGTAAATCGAACATTACTGTGTTTTAATACACTTGTTACTATATATAGTAACAAAAATGAGCCTATTTGCGGCTGATTATGGCCATCACGTGATTGATTATCGGCTATCCGCCCGGTCCGCAATCTCATAATCATAATCGGACCGGTTGAACGAGCGCACGTTACGTTATCAATGTAAACATGACGTCACGTTGGAGCCAAAATGACGTTACGTTGCTCATATGTCAGATTTCTTTGCCAATTTTATTCACACTAAGTGCATTTTATTGGTTACAATATTAGGGAATATCTACATCAGTAATATTTACGTTATTTGTTCTTCATAGATAGCCTGAAATCGAACAATTGTATTAAAGACTTTAATACACTTCAGAGCCTGGCCGGAAGTTGATAATCCGCCCGGTATGAATAATCACCCTCGGGCTGAAGCCCTCGAGGTGATTATTCATTTTCCGGGCGGATTATCGCCTTCCTGCCCGGCTGTGTCGTGTATTAACCTCTAAGTCCAATACGAGGATATTGGACGCCAGATACATCACGGTACGGAATGTCCGTATTGGTGTCGTTTTTAGTATTTACTAGTTAACCGGAAGTTTACATTATCCAAGCAACAACGCCGAACGACAGGTTCCCGTTTTTGGGATATTTTGTTTTGGACTAATTAAATAAATACCTTATTGTAAGTGGAAAATTGGTGTGACACAAATATTTGCCAAATTATTAGTTTGGTATAATTTAATTTATATGTTCCGATTAATGTGCCAGAATGCATTACTGACTGCTGAACGAAGAACCTAACCAGTCAACACTGCAACAGTCGTGCACTTTCATGATCATTTTGTGATTTGTATGGCCACTTTTAGTAAACTGCTGCTGCTATCCTGTTACTCACAGCTTGTGATATTTAACTGATTCCAGTAACTAAAATAATTCATTGTGATAGTCCATGTCCATAATAAAAACTGCCAAAGAAACAGCTAGGTCAAGTTTGTTTTTTGTGTGCAACATTCCAAGTTTTTAAAATTGTCAAATGTGCAAGACACTAAAGTAAACTAGGGGAAAAAACCCAAGGAGCTGCCCAGGATCGAACCTTGGCCTCCAGCATGACAAGTGGATACTAACCACATCTCCAAAGTAGGCCGGGTGGCACGGTGGTCGAATGGATAATGCACCTAGACTACTGATCGAGAGGTCCCTGGTTCTAATCTCGGCCGAGGCACTCAGTGTTTCCCAACCGACTAGAGACAAAGCTTGTTTGAAATCCAGAGGTAGTCTCGCGTGTATCGTGAGCCCATTAAAAAACAATTGCAAGGAGTCTATTCGAAACGAGCTACCTGCACCTGGATTCCTTGTACCACCACTCTTGCTCTTCATTGATTTTAAGTCTGCCCTATACAGACAAATGCGTATAATTGTCTATCTATCTTACATTAATGTCAAACCCCTTGCGGGGACGTAGACATATGTCGGATGGATGGACGGAAGGACGGGATAGATAGATAAATGGTTATCCCTTGGCTAAGTCAAAAGCAAGGCTGTTGGAAGTGATCTTTGATCACTAATTTACAACTATACATTACTCCCACTTACTTTATAAAGCTGTCCCGCTGCTACATGCCTCTGCATAAGTTTGTCATGCATGTACAATACCATGTTAGTATACTAGGGCCTAGGGGATGAAAATCCTAAAGAACAACAGAGGATCGAACCCTGACCTCAATTGTGACAAGCATACTGTACACTCTAAGAACATGTACATTGCTAAAGGCTGTTGGAAATGACCTATCGTCACTACAAGTCTACATTATTGTAAAATTGGATGTAATGTGGAAATGCCAACAAGGAAAATATAATTACTTTCTTCACTTGTATTACAGTTTTGATATTGCGCAGTACACAGCCACAAAAGCACAATGAGTCGTCTTTATGACACAGTGGAGCCTTCGGTTATTGACGAAGATATGCTTCAAAAGGCAGTTGAAGAACAAGGACCTAAGGATGAAGCTGGCAAAATTGCAAAAGCTGAAGGCATTGACTTTGGTGATGTAACTGCACTCAGATTGGAATTCAAAAGTAATTTCATATTCATGTTCTGACTTAGGACAAGTAAAGAATTGTTAGAAAAATATACAAATGCTATTTGTTGATTTTAAAGGAGTCTAAAAACATAAACATGTGTAGCATTTCACCATTAGTATGCTTACATACCTTGGGAAAATATTATTCTAGGAACAAAAGGCTACAACATGTTTTTTTGACAATCATTCTATTAATTAATCCTGTTTTGGATTTGTAAGCAAGATTCGTGTGTTTTAAATATGACTGGGAAGAAGGTTATTATTCATTGTTTTGTAAATACTGCTGTTAATCACTGAAATGAACATATCAATTTTCATTTCAAAAAGAAATACAAGTAATTCACTGATATAACTTTATAGTTTTGAGGTAAACCAAATTTGATTTTTGGTTTCTTGTATTTTTTAGTACAATTTTCCCTTATTTGCTTTAGATGTCCTAGAAATCGACAATTTGTGGAGTTTTGCCAACCTTACCAAACTTCAGTTGGACAACAACATCATAGAAAAGATTAAAGGCCTTGATGAACTAGTAAACCTGGTCTGGTTAGGTGAGGTTTTCTTTCCAGTAGTGTAATTACAGAATGATTCATTATTTTCTGTTACTGTTACTTCCTCAAAAACTGTATAGATATAGTAACAAGTTGGGTTTTCTTTGAATTCCAGGTTCCAGTAGGAGAACTTATCATTAAGAGACCATTTCTTGAAACTCGAGATATATAACTCTCTTCTTGAAAGACAATTTTCAATTATATACATGTACAATGTTACCAATGGTTATAACATAATCATAATGATGTCTCCAAGTACCAATTTTATTCCTGCAGCTTTGAAAGGGGTTCTAGTAATACTTCTGAATTGCAGTTATTTCCTATTTTCATTTGTTAATGTGTTATTAGTCCCCTACCGGTTTTTGACCGGAGGGGACTATAGGTTTGCCCTCCGTCAGTCAGTCTGTCAGTCCGTCCGTCAAACAATCTGGATCCTGACATAATTCACACTGTTTCCAAGCTAGGTTTATAAAACTTGGTATGTGGATAGGGGGCAATAAGGGGATTATGCACATCTAAAAATATTTTGATTCTGACAGAAATTGTGGTTGCTATGGCAACAGAAACATTGAAAATGGCTTCAAACCGGTAGGGGACTTCTGTATTGCTTGCAATTCTCAATTACTTGTATTTACATGTTCCTTGTAATTTAAAATGTAAAAACTATTTTTACATGTAATGATGTTGCTCTGAGCTCATGTATTATATTTTATTATTCTTGTGTTTCATACAGATTTATCATTCAACAACATAGAAATGATTGAAGGGTTGGACAAACTTACAAAGTTACAGGATCTAACCTTATACAATAACAGGATTTCTCGTATTGAAAACATGGACAAACTCACAGACCTTCATGTATTCTCACTCGGCAATAACAATCTCACAGACTTAGAAAATGTAAGACAATATCTTGAATCTCATGATCAATTTTCTGTATTTATTACAGTCGTAATTAAATGTATGTGTTGTAAAGTAGAAGTACATTATCTTAATATTTTAATAATATATAACAGATATTTTTCTTAGATGGTATGTTGTCTTGATCAGACTTTTGAAATAGTATGAAATTAACTTGCGAATATTGCAAACTACGGTAACAAATTATGTGGGAATTGGTTGTCAATATTTTAGTATTCCTTTTAGAGTAGTAATTTTAACTTGTGTTTTAATTGCATGTATTTGTTTGGTCAATGTTTTTTTTCATTTTCTACCAAGTTTATTATTCCTGTTTGGTTATTATCTCAATTTTCTAAGATTTTTTTTGTCATATCGTACACTTTATAAATTGTAAAATCTTGACGATAAACTTAATACTCTTTTACAGGTTGTGTATTTAAGAAGATTCAAGAAGCTAAGAACATTGAACTTGAATGGAAACCCATTCTGTGAACAGTCAGATTATAAGCCGTATGCGATAGCTTATATCTCATCAATAGACTTCCTTGACTACAGACTCATTGATGAACAATCGGTATGTATCTACCATTTATCTATTGCTTATCAGAAAATCATTATTTTTTATGATAAGTTTGTCAACGAATATCCAAATATTCGTACTGTTTCGAATAAAAACCTTGCAGCAGCATGAACACTGAGGCGATAGGGGATAATAAGAATTGACATATTTTAGCCTAACAAACAATATTGTTATTCCTCACTTTTTTCTACAATGCTTAAGTCCCATTACCCCCAGAGGCTGATATTTTGACTGTCAAAGACAATTAAATCTTTTTTGACACTTGATCGACTGAAAACTGACTCTCCGGTCATGTGTTCGACATTTTGAATATCATGCAAGGGCAAGTAACAGCATGTAATTAAGTTCTTTGCCTGTTGAAATATACAAAATTTTCTGAAAATATAATGTGGAAGTATACACAAAAGCATGAAAGCTCAGTCATGCCTACTGTTTATAACTTTCACAGTCATGGCAGTGAACGCTTTGCTGGTCTTATAATATTGTTCGGTATAATAAAATAGATTATCATATCCCTGCATGCATGACATTGATATCGTCTACCCTCGGCTTTGCCTTAGGGTGACATTCTGCCTTGGGATTGACAATATCAATGTCGCACACGCAGACATATGATATTTATATAATGTTGTGTTTGTAGAGAACTGCTGCTACAGAGAGATATCATTTGTTGATAGAAGAAATGTTACATAATGAGAGACAAGCTGAGATGAAGGAAGATGAAGAAGCCAAGAAGGAGATTGAAGAAGGCACATACAGGGTAAGTATTGCATTTATAATCAAGCATGGTCGAGTTTTCAGGAATTCTCCTGAACTTTAGGATTTTTAGTGTCTTTTTCTTTATATTTCTTATGTTAATTGAGTTAAATGGACAAATTTTCAGGATTAGCCAACCTTCTACTAGTAACTTTTACCCATGATAATGTTAGGCAGTATAGACGGTAAACATTGTTGTAAAAATATAATATAAATTCGGACAGGGAAGGCAGCACTCAACTTATCAAGCCAAGTGCAGAAAACATTAAAAAAACATCACATACCACAATTACAGGCACAAAGTCCCACACATAAGTCGGTACACTATTGGGAGGTTATTGTGCTCTTTATATAATATGATGTCAACATTTCAGGAAGCATATGTGGATGGATTGAATGGTCCTGACTTGTTTGAAGGAATGTATGCTGATGATACAGAAGGCAAGAAACTGAAAGAGATGCCAGGAGTTGATGAACTTGTCATGTTATATCCTTTATATGTCATACATTTCTCTGTATTTTACTACTGTCACTGTTATTATCATTGGTTAATCCTTTACTCCATAGACCCTTAATCCATATACACAGAGTATTCTATGAAGAGACGTTAATGAAACTTTTATATTATAAGAGATCAACAGCATTGCAGAGCCAGAAAGCAAATTAAAATTTCCTCACAAGTTAGATGACTTAATAGTCGCAATGTAAATTAACTTTGTTCAACTTCACCATTATAGTTTTCTGAGATGAAAGTTGTGATTCCTGCAAGTTTGATACAGAGATTGCAATGATTAATTATGTGATTTATTTCTATAACACAAATATTTTGATAAGAAAGGCCCTGAGTGTTTTAAAAGTCACTACTTCTCTTTTATCTGACGTGAAAAATGTTGATATATTTTATAAGCTGATCACACATATATTTTTTCTTAACTATTTCTTACATTCCGTGAGAAGTTTGTCAATATTTGTAAGCAGATATTTGACTATGGTCTACAAGAGAACGATAAACGACAAGAAGAAGTCAATCAATTCTGGGAATGTGCTGAGGAAGCTAAAACAGAGAACAAAGATTCTGCCACAGCATATATAGAGAACTTCATGAATATGAAGAAAAGGGTAAGACTATAATAAATCAATTCCCTGATTATCTTACCGTCTGCTCTCAATTTTAACGCCATCCAACCTTATTAATCCCTGACCTCCACAAGGTCAAAGTTTACTGTCAATGTTAGTGGCACAGATATTATAAGCTGCCATTTAGTTTGCCATGTTTTTCTATTAAATCATCAATTAACCGTACGCCAGATTTTTTCATAAGTAAAAAGAAAATTCAGTTGACCAATGACAGGATTTAATTTTGGTTGTAAAAACATTGGAAATACATTTATTGCGCATGTTAGCATAATTTAATGGATTTGCTTGATAACCGTCGTCAGGTAAATCATTCTCTGAACCAATTTTTGGTCAATTTGTGTAGTCTGTTTACAATTAGAATTTGACATCATTGATGATGTTAAATATTTGATTTGAGAACTTTGAAAAAGAACTGATTTCATGGTTATTACTTCCTTATAAAAGTGATGTTAACTTACTAATATTTTCTGATTTGACCAGTTTGTAAAACTACAATATAATTGAGCGTTCTCATAAAAGTACTTTGTTTGTTGCAGGTGTTCGCAGAGTTGAACCACATTACAGACAATAATCTAATGGATCAAAAAGTGAAAGATTACAACAAAGAAGTCACAGAACTCTGGGATAAATTGATGGGATTGGAACTGCAACTTGTTGACCAATTTGAGGTATGTGTGTGTTTGTTAAAACTTGTTTAACCAGACCATTTATGCTTGGCGTTATACTTATTACATGCTCATTATACAATATGTTTAAATTTCTAAAGTTTAGCGGATCTTTTTATTGAATGAAGTATAATGTGAAAGAATTAACGTGATCATCAGCCCTTCTATTAGCTTAATTAAATAGTCAATTTCTTGTCTATAGTTTAATTATTTCATAAGCAGACAGTATTGCCAATTCGTACAAGATGTACTAAATCTGTACAGTAACACTTATCTAAATCATTGGAAAGGCACAACTTGCATGTGAAAATTGACACGTTCTGTGCTTATTCATGCATATAGGTTGCGGACCAGGTTGAATTGTTTCATAATACTTGAAGAAGCATGTTATGTACATGTATGTATGTTACATTGTTACTGGTAAGCTGATGCAAAGCAAAAGTTGATATATACTGGTTATCTATTTTCCCCTGTAAATACAAGTTGAATTGATGTATTTGTTTTGTTATTTAAATATGTATCCAACGTATAATGGGGGATACACTTTGATTTTGTACTGGATGGATGAATGCTAGTTTGTTCCAGTTTCAATGAAATTCACATGATTAATAGGTACTAAGCTTGCCCTAGTTATATGCATTTTCAGTAACTTTAGGTTGGAGGATTTGCATCAGAGTTAATGCCCTTGGTGGGAAACGTACATTTTCGTTTAAAAAAACCCACAATATTCTAGTTCTTTTCTATATCTGCAGGAAATCATCAAAGAGTTTGAGCGCAATCTGCAAGACATGGGATCAACATTCATTGAGAATGTACAAGGTTATCTGTCCCAGTGTCGAGATTTAGAGAATAACCATCATGAACGAATGTTGGAGATTGCTATCGTTACTCTGGAGAAGTTTGTCAAGAATGAACTTGATGATGAAATATCAGAAGACTTGAGAAATGTAAGTTTTCAAAATGGAGTAACTGTATATCGCAAGTCAAATGTCTCCCTCTGACACTGAAGTTATATAACAAGTTATGACTCTGGATATATGAATACTCAATTATTCAAAGTGGTACTTTGGCAATTTTATTCCTTTCAATAATTGCCTTTATGTTACTGTCATTTGTTTTTTAAATTTCAAAATAGCAAGTTATTTTAGCCTTTTCCTTATCTGTTAGATTATTTCAATAACAATATATGGCTGGACTGCTTTTAAATTACATGTGTATTAAAGGTATGGTACCATGTTTGCATAATTATAAACCTTCTCATAAATTTATCTCTCTATTATACCTGAAATTCTGAATTTTGATAAAATCCTTGTTTTTATATTGCAGTTGTTTGTAGACAAAGACACAATTATCAATGCTGTGACATCATCACATGACGTTCATTTACTAAAAATAGACAACAAAGAAGATGATGTTTGTACACGTATCAATAACTGGATGAAAGTTACGATTGAGAACATACATCACGAACAGGAAGTGAAACGTAACCGTGAACGTGTTGCCGAGATAAACACTATGATTGATCATCTTCGAGATGAAATAGACAATCTCGAGGTTCTTCAAGGTGCTGGATACTAGAGAGAGACATATGTATTTATGTGTGTGTTTGAGGTAGAGAACAAGTACACAGGTCCTTTGTGAAGGGAACAAACTATAACTGATGTGTCAGCAGTTTTGTTGCATTCCGGAGTGTTATGAGTGAATATAAATTCAAATGAATATTTCAACCAACTCAGAACTGTGATGTGGCACAACAACATGCAGTATTCACTATATAAATGAGCCAGGCTAACCATGCACATGTAGCTATTGGCTACATTAATATCATTATACCACTATAATTTGCCTCTAAAATCACAAGGTTCAATGTCAAAATAGATTTTCAATTGATAATTACCATCAGAATATAGAATAACAACATGGGTTGTGGCACCTAACTCAAAGCACTTTGTAGTTCCAATATTCAGTTAGTCCCTGTTCAATTACATATAGTGAACTTGAATTAACTCCCTTGGAAAGTACAACAAATGACTTCTTACACCTGATCTAGAATAAGATAAGTATTTATATTGATCTTTCCTGAATGAACTTCCTGTGCATAAATTCTCAACATGTTACTTTAACTGTGATCTGCTGATGTCGATATCTATGTTAAACTTAATGCTTAAGCATTTACAGATTTATTATTATTTGTATATAAAAATGTACGTATGAATGGTTTATTGTCATTATTGTTGAAACTTGAATAAATGAAATCCAATCATGACCTTAATTTTTCATTCATTTGCATGAATAAATATCAACCATACCCACAACTGTAAAAGCATTTTACTGGGTATATAAGGCATTCTCCCGAAAAGAAATCTATGAATTTATTTATAACAAAAAAAATACTGAATCACAATTGTCACAAGTTAATTTGAAGTTCTGTCAATGCATTCATGCATACAAGTCATTTAAGAATTGCAAGCAATAGGAGGGATTCAGAAATAGAGAATGTGCTAAAAATAGATTTACTGATAAGAACTGACCACAGAGTAAGACTGTAATAAAAGAAAAAAGTTATTAAAATACAGTATTGTACGTATATTTATGCCATATTGTTAATTATATGAATCTAGTGGTAATTAATTAGTTTTAATTGGTTTATATACAACTACGCTATTCATAAACGAAATGCTTTAATTGTTTGTATAATGACAGACAGTTCCGGTTACATATGTATTTTTATTATGCCCCCCTATCGATAGATGGGGAGGCATATAGTGATTCACCTGTCCGTTCGTCCGTCCGTCCGTCCGTCCTGGTTAACCCAAATTGACCGTTTCTTCTAGCATTAATATGGCTTGCTACAAAGCTTTCATACTTGCATGGATGTTGTGTATGAACACTCTCCACACGCCTGTACCACCTAACCCCATTTTGACCTTCACCTTGACCTAATTTTGGACTTAGACTTATTGATGGACAAGGCTTCCACAGGGGGCATAAGCGTTTAGTGAACGCAGTCTTGTTTAAATAACAATTTGTGTTTGAAACTATAAATTTGAAGATGCGCATATTAAAAAATTAACTTTCAAAATGAATGAGCTAAAAGTTTGCCTACCACACATGTGGCTGTACGGAGGGGTTTTGTCTACCTTGTTAGAATCATTTGATACTTTTGTCCTCCTGTATAATTATAAAAAAACTACCCTACATCCTTGGGATGAACATATTTTCGTGACAGCATACTGTTACAAAATTATAAAATATGCTAGCATAGAACAGACAATTAAGTTGACTGCACAGTCAATATATGAAAATAAAGAATGGTCCATGTGCAGTTTACACTAGAAACAAGCATTTTTCACGTTATTGCATTCTTCTCATTAAAAAAACACCCTAAAGTTTATATGAATAATAAAATAATATATAATGCTTGTTTTTAAGGTTGATTTTGAAGTACATGATCTATTGATGTCAAGGAGTTTAATGAAAGCATAGGATAACACATGGACAGATACAGCTAATTTTACATGTTGTTTTACAAGATACAAAATAATGTTAACTTATTTAGTTTCAGAGTAATCATGTGATCAAATATTTTTCCAACTACCTAATTATTTGCATTTTATTTTGTGTTTAGAAGATTATAACCAACTCAAAACAACAATACTTTAACACTGAACACAGCCCTTGTTTACATTGCTTGACCGACCTTCGAGATAACGAGTAGCAGACTATATTGATGACGTAGTTCTGAATCCCTCCTATACAGAAGTCCCCTACCAGTTTGAAGCTGTGACCCTTAATTATTGTCAATGTTTCTGTTGCCATGGCAACCACAATTTTTGTATGAATCAAAATATTCAGATCTGCTTAATTTCCTTATTTGCCCCTACATACATACAAAGTTTCATAAACCTAGCATATGGATATTTCAAAGATTATGGTGCAACTGTAGTTAGCCAGCACATATAAAGCAGATTGATTTCATCAAAGTCGAAGTTTTGAACTTATTTTATAAACTTGGGTATTTTTGGAATCAGCATTAAAGGTATGTGTGAACAGTTTACGAGAACACAAATGCATGCTAGGACAGTGCTCATCCAGACAGTAGGCCTACAACAACCAAATAGTTTTATAAACCATAAATTGACTCGAAATTTAATTTTGAGGAAATCAGCCTGACATTGCTATTTTCCATCCATGAAGATGCGTAACAAGGAAGACACATTGTATTAAACAAGTAATTAAGAATTGCAAGCAATACAGAAGTCCCCTACCGGTTTTAAGCCATTTTCAATGTTTCTGTTGCCATAGCAACCACAATTTTTGTCAGAATCAAAATATTTTTAGACGTGCATAATCCCCTTATTGCCCCCTATCCACATATCAAGTTTCATAAACCTAGCTTGAAAACTGTTTGAGTTATGTCTGGTTCCAGATTTTTTGACGGACGGACTGACTGACGGACGGAGGGCAAACCTATAGTCCCCTCCAGTCAAAAACCGGTAGGGAACTAACAAGAGGGCTGTATTAGATTTTACCCTAGATGACTTGGTGGTGAACTAGATTTCACTGAGGCAAACATTGTGACCCAATTTTTAACCTCGGATGTCCCAATGCAAACTTGGCCTAGATCTGACAGAGACAACCATGTGACCACTTAAGTCAAAACTGTGACCTATAGAGTGTTAACAGTCAATTTATTGACGGTAGTATATGTAGGGTGATCACAAAAGCTAGTGCTCATGGTACTATTTTTTCAAAGCACTTACAGAAATCTTAATCCTGCGTCCATATTTAAATTCTTTATAATTATATCTTCATTAACTACCAATTAAGGTAAAACCGCAAATGGACCTGCAATATTAATAATGAATCAGTTAATGAACTACTACAAATGATACCCCCTATTTGTAGTTGTAAAAGGACTATAAGGAATTTAAATTTGAGCATAAGTTTAAGATTTCAATTTCCTCAAGTGCTTTGATAAAAGTGTACCCAGAGGAGCTAAAAAATTACATGAGCAATATCAAATATTATGAATTTATTTACAAAATTTACAATAAATACTATGCTACAGCTAGCATTGACTTCTTTTTAATTGATGCAGTTTCATTACACCAGTGTACAAACAAAGCTGCTGCTGATACTCGACATCTCAGTTCTAGAACATCAATATCATGATACCATTCTACATTCCCCCATTGCTCTGTCTGAAAACAACGATAAACAGATTAAGGTGATTTGTACATCCGAAATACTGCTCTCTCTTGGCAATAATTCTGATGATTGGACCAACAAACACAAATGTTGCGCCTCACACTAACTAATAAGCACAAGCGAAACTACAAACACAGAAATATGCATAATTTGCATTCAGAATTGCTTTATTCTACATAAGAACCTTTGCATAAAGGTATTATCAGGTTAATATCTGTGGGGTCAAACAATATTTAACAAAAGCTATGTTTGTAAAACATGTATGCCCCTATAACATTGTATGTCAATGTTGACATGTGCATGGTGGGTCACTGTAGGTTTCATTGACAGTTGAGTATGTTGGACACATTTAATGTGGTGACGGGGATGATTTTACATAATACCAGGAAGCTTGAACATTTGGTTATACCGATCTCTGTATAATACATGTCTGGATATACCCTTTATAACCCAAGCAAAGTTGTGTTAAAATCAGTTGGAATTGGAGCGCCGAGTCATGAGTGGAGCTCGGAGTCAGACCGGAGCGTATGTATTGAATAAAACGTTGAAACTGCTATACTGTTAAGTGATTACTTTAGCCATATTACGCTACAAGGCTAACTTTTGGTGATCGTGACCAGCACACGCGAGTACGAATCCTATACGATCAGAAAGGTGAGTGAATGTTTGTAAATTTCTTTTTGCTTACAAGTGTAGTAAATAATCAATTTTTAATTATGGCAAATGTTTTAAAAGCTGTAAGTTACCAGGGTGTCGCAAGGGTGATCTTAGAATATGATCAATATAAATCATGGATTAAATGGAAAGAACATATACTTAGTTACTTATGCAGACTATTTTAGGCTTATTAATGAATATAAATGACAAAATTAAGTATAAAAATGTTAAAATGTCAAAAAAAATCATTCATTTAATATAAAGTTGAAATACGTAACTGAAATTGATAGTTACTAATTGAAATTTTATCATGTCAAGTTGTCAAGTGCATATACATCACGTTGTAAATTGTAAATATTAATGCAGTGTTGTTATATAAAAAATTGAAATTTAAATAATGTATCAAATGTATAGACTGTAAATAGTGAGTATAACATGTCGTAATAGTCAATAATGTTGATATGATTATTCGTTAGGAGAATCGGGTGTGTATTATGGTTTTACGGTTGTTGACCGATGTCTACAAATAGATATTATGCGAACATAATTATTTGTAAGAATTTTTGAGTATATTGTCGAGATATTAAGTATTATATAGAAGTCGAGAGCAAATAAGTTGCATATGAATATATTTTATTCATTATAACGACTATTATAATATTGGAGTTTAGATACGAGGGTCGGGATGTGTTATTGTTGTGTTGAGATAAATGTTATGAGAACATAATTAGTAGTAGAGACATATTATATAAGAAGTCGAAGGCCAGTATTTGTTAGAAATCAGAAGGCATATGAATGTATTTTGAAACGACTGTCTATAATATCAGAAGTTGAGGAAGATCGGTTAGTTGAGGAAGATCGGTTACTTTGGAGTCTTTGTTCTATTGTTATTTTTAACGATATTGTTACGCTAAGTCGATAGCCGGTATTTTTTTAGGAAATCAGAAGGCACATATATAATTATGATTTTATTCATAAAACGACTTGTTTAATATCAGAAAAGATAGCAATAATATCATTGTAAGGATAATCGGTTTATGTTGTAAATATTGTTTAAAATATTTTTATGAAAAGTATAATAAAAACGAAATTATGCGTAGAAACATTTGACTATATACATATGTTATGAATAGAGTAATTGAATATGATGATATCGGTAAAAGTCATTAGCATGTTAGGCAATCAGCAACATAGGAATATTTGTTATTCAATAAAACGACTGTATTATCCGATAATATCAATATTGTTATAGATACGGAGAGTCGATTATGTTGTAATGGTTATCAACCGATGTTATTAGATTTAAAATTAAAGTTACACTTCACTTATATTACGCCATGTACACAAAATAATAAATAATGCAATTCATTAAGTTAGACATTAACTGTAGGGCATTCAATGATTATATAACGTTAGGATATTAGTTAGAGAACTCAAGTACAAGCAAAGTAGTAGTAAGTTAATTAATTAATTGTAAGCGTATCAAAGCATAAGAAGGAATTGAAACTTTCCAATGAATAAACTAATAAATAAATCAAAATAGTTACTTTGATAGAAGTCCATGATAAGTCTTCAACATGTATTTCCATTATGAGTAGTTATAGTGATCACCATTGCCGCACTGGGTACCTTAGCAATTTTATTTTGTTAAAAAAAATGTGTATTAAATTAAAAACACTTGATCAAGCAATAGGAAACTACCATTCATACCACTATATACCTGCCCAGACCAACGGTGAAAACACATAGGTTCGGGGAATAAGACGGATGGGAGATGATATCAAAAATACCTTTTGAGAATTGTCTGCAGGGGCAATACAATTACAAAACCATGTCATATATGGTGTAATACTCCAAACGATGCGAGACTATCAACAATCCCAAGTCCAGTATTCAAGTATATGCCTACCAGAAGATGTGTGCTTCAAGAGGAAACAATACTTCAAGGCCGATTGCACAGGGCATCATTCCGGGTAGAAGTCTAAAACTTCACGGATGGCTCGGTGTATTACGACAGATCCAGATAGATCCAGGAATTATCAGAATATCGAATAATAGTATATCAACTATGTCAACGAGTATATGGGGATTACTTCATCGGTCAAGTGGAAATAATTTGATGATCCATGAAATTAACATGGATATTATAGTAATAGTTTCAACCATGGCAACTATTGCACGTCGACGCTGGATGGCTATTCAACGAGTTTAAGCGTAGAGAAGTGGAAATGATGTGTCAACAGCTATACGATGATTGTGGAAATAGTACAACGGCAAGTAAATAAGATGCTGATGAACGCCAAAGTTCAACTGGAATCCGAAGAAGTCATTGTCGATGCCATATATTAAGTATCTTTGCATGTTTTGGGTTGGTTGTGTTATTGGTTGTGGTAAATTAGCAAAATAACAAATAATAATAGCTTCACACAGTATTTTAAGGATGTTCATTCAAAGTAGAAATAGTAATGTTAAATTTTGTTGTATTATTAGAGTGTACCTAACGTTAATTATATGCCAAATGGATACGTCAGGATTTTTGTCGTAGGATTTAAATTTTGAATTTGAGGATTTTGCCATAAAATGCTAGTATATGTACATGTACTACAAAAATAGAAATTACTTTCATTATTAATATTAGTGAAGATGTAACTGTATTATGATATGTAAAAAGGTGTTTTTTTCGTGTTGTTGTAACAAGGTGTTGGTTTAAAACAAATAACAACTTTAATTATTGGGTGTTGGGCAATGTTGAATTAGTTGTATATGTTTATGTTGCAGTTGTTCATGTTTTATGAAGTTGAGTTAATATTAAGTTCATGGAAGTTTTATAATGTGAATAGAGATATATCAGAAGTTTAATATAGCAAGATGATATTAGAAACGTATCAATTAAATAAGCAGAATATGTCAACATAAATGAAGCATGTTGTATCTAGGAAGTAAATTGTAACTTATAAGTACAAATACATACATATTATATATTATTTCTTACGGGGTTGTTGGGGTTGTTATCACCGCATATATTGAAATAGAAGATAGAACTATATATAGATATTAATCATGTCAATACTATACATTCCAGGAAATTAAGACACTGCGGCTGATAAACACGGACTCACATTGTAACTGGAACTGGAAGACGTCATAAAACAACAAACAGTCGTTAAAAACTTCCAGTGTTCAGAGACGTTCCGTATAAATTATGTTTAGAAGCTGCGATTTTAAGAAATTTCAAGTGTTTAATTGTGTCCATGTCACGTGTGATTATGTTATTCAGGAATACGATACCATAGACACTATCAAGCAAAATTATGATAAGAAATGGAAACATGTATATTGAATTGCTATATCAAAATGTATTGTTTACCTTGATCATCCAGATATATGTATGTATGTTTTTAGGTGTGATGTTTATATGTGATCATGGTTGTCGAAGGTGACAATTACATGGATTAGTACTCCATTTCAATTGTCATCTCCGCTATAAGGTGTAAACAATATCAGAGTTTCCTGAGTACTAAATAAATGTAGGGGAAATTGAATTGAGTATTAAGCAAATAGGTTATTTTCATTTATTTCAAATTAAGGGGCGGTACAAATATTATACAAGTACATGTATAGTAGTTTGTTTTTTTTATTAGTTTTTTTTTGGGGGTTACATTATAAGGTATAACATTGTATGTCAATGTTGACATGTGCATGGTGGGTCACTGTAGGTTTCATTGACAGTTGAGTATGTTGGACACATTTAATGTGGTGACGGGGATGATTTTACATAATACCAGGAAGCTTGAACATTTGGTTATACCGATCTCTGTATAATACATGTCTGGATATACCCTTTATAACCCAAGCAAAGTTGTGTTAAAATCAGTTGGAATTGGAGCGCCGAGTCATGAGTGGAGCTCGGAGTCAGACCGGAGCGTATGTATTGAATAAAACGTTGAAACTGCTATACTGTTAAGTGATTACTTTAGCCATATTACGCTACACCCCCATGGCAGCCCAATAGTCAGAAATGGTAACAATCGGGACACCTCGGACAATCTTATGAATCATCTCTCGGGTGTAAATAGAACGTCGCCATTTTTTAACGTCTTTCGCCATGACGTCATCATGACAGATTTAAACATTGCTTCAATGGAATACACGCCCATCAAGCAAGCGCTGCGTAGCTGCGTGTTATGCTCAAGGAGTGTAGCGAAATTGTATCAATTTGTTTAAACAATTAGAAAAGCTTTTGATATTTCCGTTGCTGATAAGTTACAGTCTATTTTCTTCGGCCCATTTTCTTCTGCGTAGGATTTAAGAAAGAATTCTGCTAGATTCATACGCTTGATACATCCGAGGTATTTTATCCCGTAAAAATGCCGTACGGACCGTTCTGATTGAAATGGTAAAGGTGTCATAGTGACCTTTGACCTACTGACCTTAACATCAATAGGGATCATCTACTGACCAATTTCCATGTAAAGTTCGAAGATCCTAGGGCAAAGGGTTATTGAATGGAAACAATTTGAACAGTCCGAAATGGTTAAAGTCACCTTGACCTTTGACCTACTAACCTCAAAATCAATTGGGATCACCTCCTGTTAATGACCCACATCAAAGATGGGGGGCATAAATATGCATGATATGCATGATTTGCACGCAGAAATTGAATATTCTACAAAAGAAGTGCTAAGAACCTTGCATATAGGTCAAGATCATGTTAATTCTACTTACTTGAAATTCTTGTTCAAGACGTGATAAAGCAACAGCTTTTTCTACAGATATAAATTTATCCATCATGGCTAGTACCAAAACTACTGATTTCAAAGCTTCAACAGCATAACTATACCCTGAAATAGACAAAAGCAAGACCTAACTGGTCTAGATATGAAACATTCACTTACATTAACATCCATAAAGTGATTAACAAGTTGGATGAATGGTAACCACTCCAGTATATTATTTATCAAGATATTTTGGTAGCAAATTAAGGACTGATAAAGAGCATTTTGTATGACTATCATAACATTGACATCATTCAGAGTCACACTCCACAGCTAATTTATGACTGTACTACAATGGGTTTTTTGGACTTGACTGAGATAGTCTAGTGTGTGTGGTCACCCAGTTTTTTCCCCTGCCAGATAGACCAATGACCTCTGACTAGGAGACAAGAGACAGCTGTGTGATACTAAGAATCTGCATGTGATACTCTTCATCTTTAAGAATAGACTTCTTGCTTTTTTAAGCAAGTTTAATGAGCTTGATGCACAGCAACGGTACACTTGAGACAACCTCTGCATTTCAAACCAGTTAATCTCTACTTTAATGGGAAACACTGAAAGCCTTCCAAATATGAGCAAGTGCCATGACCAAGTTTTCATTCAGGGACTGTTTGTTCCGTAGTCAAGAGCAATATCCGTTTGATCACTGTGCCACTAACGATAATGATAATCCAACCTACCAAATAATGACCAATCACTGTATGACTGTAAATGTTTTGTTAAGGAGTCTACAGTTTCTTGTGGTAAGTCCGGACATGTAACTATGTTAGCAACCACTGGCACATCAATATCATATCTGTAATAACACAATACATCAGTACATCAGTATAATTTCTCTCAAATACATATAGAGAAATCACTTTGAAATGTCTTTACACTGAATTAAGAATTATGTTTATTCAGGTTTAATTCCATTTCTCAACAATTTTCCAGTTTTACATATGGTGACAAATTCACCTACAAGTTTTCCAGGACTGTACCCTAACCAGTACTAACTCACCCTTCTACAAGGTTCTGCATGTGTGGAGGAAAATCAACTTCTGTGACTTGGAATTGAAACTGGCTAGCATTGTACAAAGAATCAAGGTTGAGCAAAATGATAAGACAGCATGATGAGTTTATCCATTATCAATGAGCTCTTATGTTCATATAACGCGTATGGAGATGGTGTAAACAACTAATCTCCAATCAAAATATTGTAGGTATGTAGATTTGGTGTCCATGGAGTAAGGGTTCAAGCTAACTGTTGTAGATTCAGAGATTCTTTGCACTCAGTATCACATTAAAAGATATGACAACCAGTTGCAACATCGTAAATCAATACTTAATTGAACAACCAGTTGCAACATTCTAAATCAATACTTTATTGAACACATGCTTTCAGAATACATCTTTAGTAGTAGACACAGTAGATACCAATTGTAACTACTCGGGTCTTTCCGTAAATAGATTGGGAATCTATGGAGTAACGGTGCAAGCCAGCTGTTGTTGAATCAGAGAATACATCTTCACACACATTTGAACAACAGGTTGCAACATTTTCAATCATTACTTAATTAAATACCGTTTGCAGAATACATCTTAAGTCGTACACACAGGAGATATACCAAAGTTGGATATAGAAGGGGAGATAATTGATGACAATAACTTGTGGTAGTGGTCCTAAAAGTAAGAAATACAACAAGTGTATGTAAACCAAGTATACCTATCTTCAATACAGTTTATTACAGGATCCCATTCCTTCTGTAGTAAATCAACTAATGTCTCTGGTTCATCCATTCTGTAGCTGTAAGAATATTGTACTCCATAATTATGATTCTCTTTACTTGTACTTTATAATAAACATTCTTCTTAGAATAAAAGCAAACTTAAATTATTAATCTGATAAACATCTAATATCAAAGCAAAGCTTCTGAGAAACACTACAAAATATCAGTCAACACACATGCCCAAACTATGTAAGTAAATTGTCCTGATCGTGCAAAGGTTCTACTGGGATCTCTGAATTCAAACAATTTTCTCCACTGATTAAATTCATAATTCTGTCATTTTCTCAAAATGATGAACAGCTCAGCCCGGAATGAAGGGAATTTGCCAGTTTGCTATATAGATAGTTGAACTATATATTGAAACGTTTATCTCAGGTATACATGTTTCAAATGTGTAGGCATGTTATAATTGCAGAGTAGTTGCCCACAGATGGCTGGAAATTGAAGATTCAACAACAGTTAATTCTCCTAAAATTTCTTGACCGTAGCTCAACTAGAGCCATGTTGGCACAAATGTTTTGATTTTTAAAATAAAAAGCAGAATGATAAAGATTATATTATGCTCAATAGTGCATGATGAATTGTTGTACCTGACAGTATCTGTCTCCAGAAAGTGTATGATACCTGTAATCATAGTGTCTCTTGATTTGTGCATGGGATTATCTAAAGCTGTGTTACATAGTGACGTCTGAAATATAAAAGCAACAACTATACATAAAACCTCATACATGGAAGACCCTTAAAGATAAATACCGGTAGTCAATTCTTAGTCTCCTCTCAAGTATGCATCAATAAAACAACTGCAGATTGGGAATTAACAAGACGAATTTATACATTGCATAGCATCACCAGCTACATGTATACAGTTTTAACATACACATGTGGAAGGTATACTGTATGTGAGAAAATAATTTATTGGCTGATTGCATATCATACTCTCACATACTTTGCAATAAATTTATATGCATAATAATTCTTCATAATTATAAGAACAACATTAATGCAAAACACAGGTTATGGTATTGTTATGTAGGTCCTTTTTAAGTAGTACATGTATTTAGCTTTTATATTCTTAAAAGGACCTACTTCATGATACAGTCACATATGAAAATGTTACCAGATGCATGCTGTGTCTCTTTATGAATTTTTGTTGTCGGTTCCATTCTGTGGCAATAGCTAGGGCAAGTTCCTCATTTGGAACTTTAAATAAATTTCCTTTTGGTGTACGAAGCTTCCTTTGATCAAGGTTGATTTCATACCAGCCTGAAGGTAAAACAAGCAAATTCAGTCATTTTAAGTAAGTATACACAGTTATTAACCCTACCAGCCCCTGAAAATGGACCTAATCCTTAATACTAAAAATCTAAAATCAAATGAAGTTTCTATGGTAAGTGAATAATAGATTTTATCATCTAGTAATTAAAATGTATGTGCAAATTCAGTTGTAGGATTCAAGGGCGTAGATCAACGGACACAGATTTTACCAATAATTTACCCAGTACTTTTTCAAAACAAACAAATATCTAAGTTCTAACAGACAGACTATACAATCACATTATTACTTTACACCCTAGTATTTTATAGAACCTACAATATACATATGTAACTATCATATTTTAAGTGCCAATTGCATTTTTTTAAATTACCTGTTTATCAGCGGCATTACAGATAAATAATGTCAGAAGCATTTACCTTCAAATTGTGATATTGTAACATTCTTGTAAAACCTCTTAAGTTCTGAAAAGGAAAAGAAATAATCGTTAATATTTGAATTTCTGTGATTCACAATAAGTAAAAACATAACATAGATGAGTTTCAGTGTTTCTCACCCAACTCATCCAACTGGAGATGAACTGGTTGGAAACCCAGATGTAGTCTTGTGTGTTTCAATACACTGGATATGTTAAAAAACCAAGGAGTATATTTGGAAAGAGCTAGGGCAGTGTGCCAGGATTCCTTGCAGGACACAATTTTTCAGTCTCGTCCCTCAAAGCCGGAGGTCATAGGCCAATTGGGCAGGGATAAAACCTAATGACCATGCATTACGACTGTCTCAGTTGAATAAAAAAAGCAACTTAACAGATTTATCTCAGGTTTGTTTCAAATGTTAAGGCATGTACTAGTTATGTAATTGTAATAATTATGCAGAGAAGTTCATCCCACAGTGACACATGGCTGGAAATTGCAGATTCAACAAGCAAGTACATTCTTATCATTCCAAATATCTGATGAACAAATTGAAGGTTATGTGTGGGTGCAGTTGCTGACACCTCACCAATTCAAAAGAGCACTGCACAAGCATCTAACAATGAATTAATGTTAGGATTTTGAAAACTGAGAGGCGTGCTGTTAACCTTAATTACTCCCATGACTTTGACAGTGGACTCACATGGACACAGTTCCAGTATCCTAACTATCCTAGACTCCTACAAGTGTCAGCTGGTAAAATTGTATCAAGTTCTTACAATCTCACGGCCATCGTACTGTGATTGTGGCCCAGGAAATTTTATGAATGGCAACTTGTTAGCTCGATCATCAGTCATTCAGTGAGTAGACTGAACTGGTGTCATTTCAGAGAAAGGATGAGCTATCATTTCAGGATGACAGTTTTTGAGTCCTTTTTAGATATGCACTTGACGCCTTTGATTTACCGATTAGTCTACATGTATATATAACAGTTAGTCACATAAGGACTCAATAAATGACCAGTGACCTTGGGCAAGAATTATACTGAAGACAAAATTTAATGCTTTACACTGTGCAAAGCTTGATGCATAACTTCACTGCATGTATTTATTTAATGATTGTCCCAGTTTTCATAGCTGTTATTACCGATAACTGCAACTGTTACCCTGACATGGCATGGGGATACAAATTTAGCATTTTTGTCAAAAAAAAATTTTTGAATAAACTTCAGAGCTGAGTTGCGTCAAGTTGTGTGATTTGACAGATATAATTAAATTAACCTCCAGAGTTTGAGCTCATCCATCTCTGTGCCAATAATCGATGTGGTATAACTTGCAAGCATGGTTTAAAGTGAAGACAACATTGATTTAATAAATTTTTGACAAGCAGGTGATGTATGGGCGCAGCCATTTTGGAAATATTTTTTTGTAAGAATAGCTCTGATTGGCTGGATTTCCACATCCAACGGCACTTCTCGGACGGTATGTCTAAACACCGGATATGAATCATATTCGCGGATATGAACGGATATGAACGGTAAATACCGAATATGAATGATATTTTTTTTAATTAAGCAAAATATTTATTTTTTTATGTTGTAATCTATTATTAATATATAAATACTTATACACACAAAAAATAAATGATCTATAAGCATGTTTAAGTCTGTGAAGAAATATATATTACCAGCGCGCTATCAGATTCATATTCGTGAACATCAGGCGAACTCCGTACATGAACAGTAAATACCAAATAAAAGCTCATACATTCACTATTTAGGCTGGTTCACGAACATGAATTGGTTTATAACATAAGCGTAGATTCGTCCGTACGCGTTATCAAAATGAATTAAATAACACTTTTTTCAAACTCAAATGGATTTCTTTTCGCTATGCACATGCATTTTAGTACAAATAATCATGTTTAACACAGAAACATAAGATTTAACCTTCAATTAAATCATAATCATTCATATTCGGTATTTACCGTTCATATTCATATGCCTCCGTCCACGAATATGAATCCGATAGCGCATTATGATTAACATGTCTTCTAAGGCTTAATAATGCTACCAGAACTTTTATTTTTGGTATGTGTATGTATTTTTATTGTTATAACCAATTCCAACATAAAAAAATAAACATTTTGCTTAATTAAAACAATAATCATTCATATTCGGTATTTACCGTTCATGTACGGAGTCCGCTTCATGTTCACGAATATGAATCCGATAGCGCACTAATGATAAACATTTCTTCTAAGGCTTAATCATGCTACTACAATATTTATTTTTGGTATGTGTATGTATTTTTATGGTTATAACCAATTCCAACATAAAAAAATAAATATTTTGCTTAATTAAAACAATAATCATTCATATTCGGTATTTACCGTTCATGTACGGAGTCCGCTTCATGTTCACGAATATGAATCCGATAGCGCACTAATGATAAACATTTCTTCTAAGGCTTAATCATGCTACTACAACATTTATTTTTGGCATGTGTATGTATTTTTATGGTTATAACCAATTCCAACATAAAAAAATAAATATTTTGCTTAATTAAAAAAAATATCATTCATATTCGGTATTTACCGTTCATATCCGTTCATATCCGTGAAAATGATTCATATTCGGTATTTAGACACACCCCTTCTCGGATAGTACCGTGTATTTGCACAAGGATGTACGGTAGGGACTGGAATTTATATCGACTTATGTTGACCAATCAAATAAGTTGTTTCTGGTTTAACAAGGGAACTAATCCTGATAAGCATTCTACCAAACTGAAATTGAAAATGCCAGTAAAGGTAGACCCACCCCCTCCTGTTAATGCTGAGCAACCAGGGGTAGCTACATCTCTGCTTTACAACGGTTCTCGCTTTCAAGGACACCAAAAGAGCAAGGGAAACTGTTATGATGTCGAAGTTGTGTTACAGGTGCGTTACCGGCTAGTGACGCTTTTCGTCTAACTGTTGGTGCTGCGTTTTTGACGTTCTCATTTGATGTTTATTATCTGTTATTTTATAGCTTTATTTACAGTTTGATTTTCAGTGACTGACTCATGGCTCTGTTGCCAGTGTTGGTTCAAGTCCTGCGAGGCTTCCCAAAAGGCGCTATCAAGCGCTTACGTAAATCTATGCAACGACACGCTATGAGTGAGCTGTGCTCGTCGATAGCATACCGTTTCTTAACACTTTGCTGGGCTACCACTACCGAGAGCTTTCTTGTGCAATGGAATGCTTCCATAGCGCTTTGGTATGAATGGTTTGCTATCCGCGAGCGTTCGGTTGCATATAATTTTTCCACAACGAAGCGCTGTTTTGAAGCAAACTGTTTCCTAGCATATTGCTACCGAGCGCTCGATAGCGGTTTCGTTTGGCAACGGCCTCCTGTTACCTAAGGAGGAGAGCGCTCAGTTGGGCTCAGTTTGTTACCAAATGTAGCAGATGAAGCATAACTTATATTAGCTACCGTTAAGCGCTCGCACCGTTTAGCAGCTAAGTGCTATCAACACTGATGTTTAGAAGCATTCCGTTGCAAAGCTCTGACAAATGGTAAGCTCATTGCTGTCAGTGAGCGCTTGATAGCAAAATAAACTTCTCATTTGGTAGCATGTGACTGTCATTGCATGGACGTAGATAAGCACTCAATATCACTATGGTAGCTATTTGATTATGCATTGGCTCCAAGTGCACTTTTCCTGCTGAGTTACGGTTACCAATAATTGTGCCTCGGAGCTTACGGAGGATATCTTATTCTTGGGGTCTTGGGACTTCATTCAAAGAAATAAAGTTGAGAAGGCCAGTGTAGTAACTGTGTAGAGTCTACAGACTAGTAGTAATACTGGGGGTTGTGGGTTCAAGTCTCAGGTTGGGTGAACTGTTTCCTCCATAAAAGCATCTTAAAGGTTTTAGGTAAAAATTTGGAATGTTAAAATCAAAATAGCATTGAATCAAGCACAAGTGTCCCACCTCTTTTGCAGATACATTAAGTGAAAACAAGTTTTCCCAGCTAAATGTTTTGTTGGCTTTCCTCGGTGAATAAACATTGAACATAGTGTACTCTGTAGTGGTGTATACATGCTAGAATCATTAGAATGCACCATATTGATTAAATCAAAACTTAAGTTTTAGATGTGGGCATGGTTTAATTTCATTTCTTTCTATTGCAGAATGTGGATATGAATACATCTTATCTGTGTGGGTACTTAAAAATAAAAGGCCTTACGGAAGAATATCCTACATTAACTACTTTTTTTGATGGTGAAATAATAAGCGAAAAACATCCATTCTTAACACGAAAATGGGATGCTGATGAAGAGGTTGATCGTAAACACTGGGTAAAAAATAAAACATATCTTTATAAACTCATTTATACCTTAAGTTGAGTGTTATCTTTCTATTACTAGTCTAGTTTGTTAAATTAAGAAAATTAAATTGTCCTTTCTATTTTGCTGAAAGAACAGTTGTAAACTCATCAAGTCAGATTATTATTAAAATATGCATTTAAATGTTGAAATAAATTTATATTTATATTAAATTATCTTTTTTTCAGGGGAAGTTTCTTTCGTTTTATCAGTTTAAGAATTTCAACTCTGATAAATTTGACTATGAAGATTTAAAAACTACAGATTTTGTATTTATGAGATGGAAGGTAAGTAACTCTTACCAGCTGTATTTACATTTATTTAATGCTTTAAGTTCCACTGATATTGACCATTCGACCAGACAATAATACATTATACAGTTGTTCATATCCTAATGCCGATTTCAATAAAAAAAATGCTATTGATTATGTCTTATAATTAAACAAGCACTGCAGCTAGGTAGTTTCAGCAGAGCTATCTGCCCAGTCTTATCAGTATTGATCAGAAAATTAGATTCAATAATCCTATATAGTATACATCTATTTTGACATCATATGTGTCGTGTTAGGCTGTACTTCATAGCATTATAATCAACATGCAAGTCTAAATACCCTGAATTACTCTAAGTGAAAATTTCTGCTGGTTTTCATTTTCCAAGATTTTAATACACTGATTGCATAAGGTTACACAATTTCTTATTTATATTTTCAGGAACATTTTTTGGTGCCAGATCATACAATTAAAGATATAAATGGTGCATCGTTCGCTGGATTTTATTACATATGTTTTCAAAAATCTACTGCAACAATTGAAGGTTATTATTATCACAGAAGTTCAGAATGGTGAGTAGTGTTTTCAGTCTTGTGCTAAATATAATATATTACTGTCTGATTAGGCTCTATATTTATTTAAGTAAATTGCTGTGTTTGGATATTTACATCCTAACTCAGACACGTATACCTGACCCTTCCCTAGAATATTTTTAAGGCGCTGAAGCAAAACTAGGATATCGAGAAGAACGGCTAAAAGGTTTCAGAAGAGAATGCTGAATAGTTATCCAGAATTTAAAGTGAAGTTTAGGCACTTTTTCACACAATACAAGCCATAATCACTCAAATAAGGCAATACATACCAAAAATGTAAACATTGATAGTGATTTAAAGACACCATACTAGGATTCAAGGCGCTGGAGGAAAGCTGATTCTGGCTCCTGTGTTGCTCAATAGAGGTTAAGCTGCATGTTAAAATACTCTTGAAGGTAAGTTATAAAATAGGTATTTGAAAACACATTATTTGAATCTCATTATCGTAAAAACATTTTTATATCTTTTCAGGTTCCAATCGTTAAATCTTACACATGTCCCAGAAAGAAGTATATCAGTGTACCAGTTTAGATGATACAATTTATGAAAGCTTTAAAACTGTGATATATGTTTTAATTTTATTATTCTTATTTATACAAACATTTGTTTTGTTTGTTATTTAATTAGTTTACACTGTGTGTAACTGAAGTAGTGTTGGTTGATTCTCCCTGTATGAATTCATGGCATATGGTGCAGAGATATTAACGTGATCCTGACCTTTATGCATAATTATGTAACAAGGTTCTTGCCTTGAATATATCAATTATGTGAGCAAATTGTGCATTATTGGTCCTTTAGATTTGTGTTTGTTTATGTATTGCTCCTCAAGCTTATTCATTATACTTCCTGTTTATGAAAGCATATTACATGTATCAGTCAAACATACTAGAAATCAGCTGTTAAATTTAATTATTGTACTAATATATTGAGGAAATATTCTGACTAGACTCTAAATTTCTTAAGGTTTTTTTGTTGTCAAAGCTTAGTTCTGAAAGAAAAATTCTTGTAGGGTACAGTCATACATGCCAGATCTCCCTCATCATGTGCGAGTCACCCGCTATTTAGAGTCACAGGCAAATTAATATAATCTCTTGCATTTCTTGAACCTGAAGTTTGTTATCAAAAATCAAAATTATCAAAAGTACTAGTTTTATTACTTTATGAAGCATGTAATTTTGTATGGTATTGGCAAGCAAGTAAAATGAGTAAAACATGCATATTAACTTCAATAATCGAAGTCACAAGTTTGAAAATCTCCATCATTTTTAGCTCCACTATTCGTAGAATAAGGGGAGCTATTGCAGTCACCCGAGCGGCGGCGGCGTAACACTTTTGTTAAAGTTTAGGTACAGGTTTTTAACCTCTTATATTCTCTAAGTCCTTTGAGATGTTGCTTTCATACTTTGCATACTTGTTTGCCATCATGACCCCAACCCATATGCAGGAGTAGGTAACTCTATCAGGCATTTTGTTGAAATTATGCCCCCTTTTTTCTACTTAGTGTAAATAGTGCAAATGTTAAAGTTTAGATACGGGTTTTTTAACCTCTAATATCTTCATAATGCATTGACATATTGCTTTGATACTTTGTATACTTGTTCACCATTATGACCCCAACCCATACACAGGGGTAGGTAACTTTATTAAGCATTTTGGTGAAATTATGCCCCCTTTTTTCAACTTAGTGCAAATGTTAAAGTTTAGGTACAGGTTTTTTTCACCTCTAATATTATCAAAGTGTATTCACATAATGCTATGCATACTTGTTCTTCATCATGACCCCAACCCCTACACAGGGGTGGGTATCATTTTGTTGAAATTATGCCCCCTTTTGGACTTTGAAATGCAAATGTTAAAGTTTAGGTACAGGTTTTTTTCACCTCTAATATTATCAAAGTGTATTCACATAATGCTATGCATACTTGTTCTTCATCATGACCCCAACCCCTACACAGGGATGGGTATCATTTTGTTGAAATTATGCCCCCTTTTGGACTTTGAAATGCAAATGTTAAAGTTTAGGTACAGGTTTTTTAACCCCTTATATCTTCAAAGTGAATTGATATATTGCTTTCATACTTTGCATACTTGTTCACCATCATGACCCCAACCCCTACACAGGAGAAGATAACTATTTAGCATTTTGTTGAAATTATGCCCCCTTTTGGACTAAGAAATGCTTATTTGTTTACCTTCATGACCAAGAGGACCTACACATGAGTAGGTAACGGTCCTGC
Source organism: Spisula solida (assembly GCA_947247005.1). Lineage (NCBI taxonomy): Eukaryota > Metazoa > Mollusca > Bivalvia > Venerida > Mactridae > Spisula > Spisula solida. The sequence continues at coordinate 47,788,921 of OX365944.1, read as the reverse complement.
ATAATTTGTCCAAATTATCCCCCTTTTTCGACTTAGAAGCCCCAACCCCTACACAGCAGTTATGAAGCATTTTGTTTAGAATATATAATAATTGTACTATCCTAGCATGGCGCTGCAAATAGTGGAGCGCGCTGTTCGTGGACAGCTCTTGTATTGAAACCTCCTGCATTTCCATCAACAATCTCACACAAAGAGTTCTGCCAAACATGGCATTTCAACATTTTCACTTCATTTTGCCTGCTTTTGTTAAAATCAGTTGAATTAAATTAAAACAAAGGGGTCTTGTTGGAACATTACACAGTATAGAAGGTACAAGGATCAAGAGCCCGTTTTATAGACATATCTTAGCTAAGATTTGACTTTTTCATATGCTATTAATTTTAAGCAAATTACAACTGCTAGTACATGCAAACAAAGTTGTGCGAAATAGAATTATCACTATCACAAATAACTATTATTACTTGAAGAAATTGTATGGGTTTACTTAGTATGCTCTCAATAATTGTCAGAAAGTTTGGATCTTAGCTAAGTCATGTCTATGAAACGGCCCCAGGTCCATATCACTGAACAATAACATCTGCTAAATAACCAGTATCACATCTTAAGCAGCCAATATTCTTATAGTACGCATATGTATTACATAGCCATCTTCCTTTAGCTGCCAGTCTGTGGAAGTGGTCAACTTAATGAAGTAACCACTTGTCTTTAGAACTATATATCTGAATATCTGTGAATGTATTAATTTTGTTGGTTGTTCCTGACCTGTGGTTTGGGGTTTATATTTTGTTATAGAATATTCAAGAAGTATCAGGACGGCAATGTCTTGCTATGGACACTGTTATGACTGTACCAGGGGCCAGTTTCATAGACATATTCTTAGCTAAGATTCGACTTTCATATGCTATTTTTAAGCAAACTAAAATAGCTAAAATTTGCAAACAAAGTTTTGTGAACTAGAATTATCATAAATAACTTTTAAGAAATTGTATGGGTTTACTTAGAATGCTCTCTCTAATCGAATGAAAGTTTCGATTCTTGCTAAGATGTGTCCATGTATCAGCCCTCAGGCTCTATATATGCAGATGTTGATTTGACCACGCATGTTAATTAAACATTTAATTAACATGCGTGATTTGACACACTATACTGAATGTATTTTATTTGTGTAACTGACTGAAATATGCATCTATTGTGAATTATGCAGCATGTTTTGAGGTCAAGGAATCCATACACCTTGTCAACAACGTATATAATAAATTATGTACATTGTATACAAATACTTGTCAGCATCTCCATCTCATTTTACAAGGATTTCTTTACAACAACTGTTTCTTATTTTCCTGTGTAATCATTCATGATTCCTATATATGTGGTATTATAGTCTTTAGAATGTCGAGTGTTCTTTAATTAAGCTTCGTCATTTGTCTTATCGTATACAAATATATAATAAATATATTGTATTGATAGTCATTTTCATATTTCACTGTTATATAAAGTTATACTGTATAGATTTGCATAATGTATGTACTTGTATGAATTGTAATGTACTATGATCCACCAAATATTTTCACTTATCCATGAACACATTTTGCATCTTTTTAAAATGATTGACTTAGTGCTAAACAGTTGTTGCTTTTGTCTTAGGAAACCAAGAAACCAAAGTCAGTAGTATAATATCTAAATGTTTTACATTAGAGAAATTATATAATTGGTGACTTTAGTATATTTCAGCTACTTTACTTTTTTATAAACAGGGTTAGATATGTTTCCTTAACTGTTACCTGTGCCATCCTTTATGTTTCTACTGTTTGTTGGAAATTTTACTGGTTGTGTATTTCTGATGTTGCGTCAGTATGGTATAACATTCTGTATTTTTGTATTATATTTATTTACTTAGAAAACTGCAGTTAAATAATGCATACCATCCATTGACAGCTATAAAGGGCAATCATTATATGAAATAAGAAGACTGATAGCTCCTTTTGGCTGTGAATGGATAAATTATACCCCCCCCCCCTTAAGAGTTGTAAGGGGGGGTATACTGGATTCAGCTTGTCTGTCCGTAGACACATTCTTTTGGATGCAACTCCTCCTATAATTTTTGCAGCATTTCCTTCAAACTTTAACAGATGAACAACCTCAACATGTAGATGTGCATAAAGGAAAGAATTTGCGCTGCAATGATTTTTGACAGAATTACCGCCCTTTGTACTTTTATGGACAATACAATATATAGTGAACAGTTCTTGCAATGATTTTTGCCACGCGGGGGTATATAAGTCTGCCAAATGGTGAGAGTTCTAGTTTTGACATGAATGACTGTTTTTAACCGAACTGTACAAGTCATGTTAGGAGAGAAAATAACCTGCTCAATCTCCTGAAGCATATCATGTACAAATCTCTATTCTAATTGAGATTTTAATCCAGTCTAAGTAAGAGAAATTGTTGCTCTTGAAATTTTAATGGACTCGGCACAATGTTTCCAATTTTGATTCCCGTCTTGCACAGAAATTAACTAAAAACATGTGTGATGATATTTGAAATAAGATTTAGCTAATATTGAGATGTTTTGGAAGATGGCGACATGGTCTGGTATTCACAAAGCATATAAAGTAAAAACTTGAATATTTTTACTTAAGTTAAAAAATTGAGCTGCACATATTCCACTACGCACGAAGAATATCACAGATTTTCTTTGTAGCTCTTTACATCATGCTTCTAAACTATGTGAAAAAGGGATAATCTTGATTTTCCTGTTTAGCTGATAGGAAATTTTAAGATATTAAGAAAGTTTTATGTTTTGCTTTGTGAATACCAACTCTGGTAGCAATATAGTGCTCTATCCCCTGTTAGTTGCACTTCTTGATTTATAACAAAAATATTTGTTTTTGTGAAATCAGTAACCTATGCCATTGTAGAACTGCATTATGTTTTTTAAGTGACATTAAATTGTAACTCTTGTCTTGAACCTTGTCATTTTGCTATAAAACATTATTTCAAAATTAATTATCTTACTGCATTATTGATGAATATAGAAATATATAAGTTTGTTTGGTAGTTTAATTTGCACTTTTATGTGACCCTTCATGAGCTTGCTTTGTTACAAAGTTATGCATGACAGTTAGTAGTATATTATGCAAATTTTAGTTATTTTTATAACACTACTCAAAAGTTTTAATCTTTTATTGGTTATAACATATTTCGCATGGAGTGTTTTACATGTCACATGTTTGTTTCATAAATTTCCAAGTTGAATATAAGCTTTAGTAGGAAGTTTCATCCCCATAATACTTTTTATTTCTCTATAAATATATTCTGGTAGGGACGACCAGTAGGTACTCTTGGTAAACAGTGGGAAAATAAACAACTGTTCTTTTTTAAAGAAAAAAATGAATGTAAATGTCACAGTTGGTTTATAATGGCTTCTAAATTTCAAATACATTTTTGTAGTTTTGAAAAACATTCATCTTTTGTATGATTATTTATTCATTTCGCTGGCTTAGAATGAGAAGTTCTTTAGTACAGAATCGATAATTTGAGAAAACAAAAAACACTCTGAAAACTACTCTTAACTTATAGAAAAATGAGCTTTTTCTACAAATTCAGTTTGGTCAACATGACCAGTTCCAATTTACATGAAAAAAGCTCATAAGAAGCACCTTTTGATGCAGATTTCAAATATACATGAGTCTTATAAGGTCGTAAGTAGTACTTACAACCTTATAAGACTCTTCAGTACTTACAATTTATAGTCAGACTTTTTTTAGAATGTAGTGTAGTCATCCTAGAAAATATCCAGTTGTGAGAAATCCCTTATAATATAAGCTTGTGTATAGTGAGCAATGTTAATTGTGTCTAGAATTGTTCAATAAATATGTTCTGAGTATAATACAAATTCATTATGTAATGACCTATTAAGCGGAAGGTTGGAGTGAGCTTTTATGATTGCAAGCGTTGTCTGAAAAGTTATGTTCCTATTTCTCTGTGGGTGACTTCATTACTACAATGTACTGTGTTATTCAACCACACTGACATAGTTTGTCAATTGTTGGTTTCTGGTAACATGCCCTCTACCAAAGATGCTGTAAAATAATTAATGTTTGTTTGGGATTTAATTTTGTGGATGACTTTAACCTCGAAATTAAATCCCCAATGAATACTTATACCAATGAAAATGTCAAGTTTACAGTGTCTGCCATACTTGCTTTCAAGTTCAGTCAGGTGTTAGACTGGTTTTTTGGGGGAAGTTTACTTGCATATAGCAACATATTATTAAACATTTGACTATATTTGTTTGATTTTTTTAATGATTTCAGATAAATTGTGTGAATTTTGACCTTGCCATTTTTCATAAAATAAAAAGTCCTTGAAATTACGTCCCACGAAATGATCTTTTTCACCATGAAATTTTGTGCCATTGAAAAAAGGAAATGATTTTACAGTATAAGACATATAAAAAAATTGTTGGTTTCTGGTATATTGCCCTTTACAAAAAATGTGCAGCTTCCTTCCAGATTGTTATGAGAAAGAGCAAAATATTTTAGGGATTTTGTAACACCATTTAACATTTTAATAGGGTGGCTGCAGAATTTTAGGGTAGGTACGGGTACTTGAAACAAACATTTCTTTTGCATAGATCAATTACAATCTTGAATTATAGAACACATACAATCTGTTGTGTTTATTTAATGATATGACAGAAACGATCAGTGGGTTAGATGTAGTCAGAAGTGTTATAATAACTGTGTTGATGACAGTTTTTTTGTCTTGCAAGTAGAAGTTATGATCCTTTTTATATTTCAGAGTATGATACTTTTGTAATGCTTTGTAACTGATGGGCATTATAAGGGTCACCATAACATACAAATGGATTGAATTTTATTATTTGCTTTCAATGGATTATGGAGATTTTCAGTGAAAATTACAGTGAAATTACCACTTTGTTATTTTCACTGTTTTAGAAGCTGGTTTCAGTATCATTCAGAAAATGTAACGTCAACGGCACCGGGCTTTAAAATATGGGTAACGTCATCATGACGTCATAATTCTCCCGTTGTGACGTTCTCATTTCGACGTGATTTGTCAAATTAAGCCAATTATGGCACATATTTCAGAGGAGTTGAGGCATATAATAAACAGAAAATTTGTTGATTTTTGGTGTAAGATCAATTTTATTTCACTCGTGGTCACAGAAAATTAAATTTTCACTCGTGGCTTTGTCACTCGTGAAAATATTGATTTTCTATGATCACTCGGTGAAATAAAATTCGATCTTACACCAAAATCAACAAATATCCTCTATATATTCTCATTTCATTCATAAATTAATTATTTGCAAAAACATGTGTTAAACACGTTATGATTTTCATTACACAGAGGTCTTGTGTGTAAATTGTGTATTTTATTAAAATAAATAAGTTTTTGTCAGTAATAAATTCTACTGATACTTTTCATTGTTGTTCTGTTTTCTAACATTTTGTTTGCAATACCCACACGGGATGTGTCCTGTTTAACAGTTTTACCTTTTATGAGTTACCTTCGTTTATTAAGTAGATTATGGAATAAAGAAAGGGGGTAACTTGTGAATGGGAGCCTATTGAATAAAGAAAGGTGGATAACTTGTAAATGGGAGCCTTTTGAATAATAAAAAATGTTGGTAACTTGTGAATGGGAGCCCGTCTCCTATTATCATACAGGGGCGTAGCTTAGTCAAAATCAATGGGTAGGCCACGGTTTTTAGGGGGGTTCGGGGGCATGCTCCCCCAGAATATTTTTAGTTTCTATATAGTCGCAGGTGCATTCTTAGCCGTTTACAGACTAAAAAACTAGAAAAGCTACAACTCTCAATTGTGATAGGGTAAATATAATTCATCAAAATATCTAAATCGTTATCATGAATGAAAAATCACACACGTAGGAGTCTACAGTATTGTCTAGATACCATTTGAACATAGATTTCCCAATTGTAGGGGTCTGGGGACATGCTCCCCCGAATTTTTTTTAATTATATCCTGTGGTATGTGTTCTCTTGACTGTTGTCAGTCTAAATATTATTAACAGTCAACAGCCATCAGTTTTGCAGATTATCTTCCCCTGAACAAGATTCCATGCCACAAACACCAGTAGGCAACTCTTAATGAACCAGTGATCCCCAGCACCCACAGGGATTCTGAGCAAACCAACCTGAAGTGGCCATTACCTGTGGAAACACCTGATAAAGTGACATTGAGTATGTTAAATCAGAAAATTGTACTGATGGGGAAGAAACTACATCCTGCATGACAAACGTTTCGTTCAACCAACAATTTACAATCATTCAACTTCTTGACCTACTCAACCAGAATGACAAACTGATGAAAGAAAACAATCAACTTAGAAAAACAATAAGTCTAACTCTTGCTGAAACACTTAAGAAGACGATAAAAACACCCAGACTAAAGTCAGGGAGCTGGGCAAACAGATTACCTCACCGTCCAATAAATTTAAGTCCTCTGATGAAAAAACATGAAATGTATGGATCACTTTCTGACGAAATGAGAAATCTCAAGTCAGAAAATGATAAAATCAAACAGATGACGAGATGTACATCAACAGTCACAGACATACGGGTACTGAGAACTGAAGTTTAACAGACAAGAAATTACATGCTAAGAGAATGTCAGCCAAATGAAATCGAACATAAGGAACATATAAACTACCCTCACAATAATGTGCAACACAAAGTAAACCTAGGCCAACCACATTCCAACATAGAATCATCCACTGAAGTCCGCCACCTACCTCTGGTCAAGAAACCGCGGAACAAAATTGGTTAACACATGTCACTATCTTAGGAGATTCAGTCACCTTTAAGCAGGAAAAAAAAACTGGCAGGTGATGACTTGAATCGAAGAGTAAGGTCCCATGGAGGGGCGAGAATCCACACTCTGGAAAATGCGTTTACTATCCTGTCAAACAAAGGAACAATACGAACACTGAAACTGCCGTTATAGTGCTTCATGTTGGTGTAACACTATTTCGCAGGGTGACTCACCAAGTGCAATTATGGAAGACTTCCCTGATATAATTGGTACAATTCGTTACAAATATCTTGGCACTAAAATAATTATGTTATCCATCCTACCCAAGAAGATCGACATGCTTTCACAAGGGAATATAATGTGAAAGAATTACTAAATCAATTTTGTCTAGACAACGAGCTCACATTCATAGACAACACATGACAACTTCATCAATGATTTCAGTCTATACTATGACGAAGCCCATCTTAACTGGCTGTACCATTTTTGGGAGAAATCTCAGAAATGGTATCAAGAGAATCCTTGGACCAAGCAACCATTTCGGCACAGCCAAAACAAAAGCAGACACTAGAACTATGACCATCAGATACGAAGACGACAATGGATACCAATGCAAATGAGACCACTGCAAGAATTATTGCCCCTTTTATATTTAGAAAAGGAAATAGTTTTGTGTTTAGGTCAACTTTTTTTCCTGGACTTGGGAAATATCTTTGTTTAATTTTATGTTTACTTTTCTGTTCAACTTACAATAATTGATTCTGTCTGTCAAGACAGATCACATCACTTGGCTGTACGTAAGTAAGTTCAGTTTAATATGGTGCAGGAATATTTAAACCATTTATTTGGTGCGAAAAATTGCCAAAATGGATATATATTGGTGTTAATTGCCGTATTTAGACTTATAAATAGAGAACGAGTTGCAGTTTAATTGGTAAAATCAACAAGGGATTACATTTGCAGTCACTGTCACAAGTTTTCTGGATCATTGATTAGGTATGTATAAAAAAAGTTTAGCAAGTTGGACTATTTTATTTGTTTTCGTGAAGTTGCATGATATTTAACAGAAGGATCGTCTTTAAATCTTAAGATAATTTCATTCCATTTGAAATTCAACCTTTTAAGTGAAGGAAATTTTCATCCTAGCGGAAATAAGTCACTTGTAAGGAGATAAGGGTCAATTAGAAAAATCACAAGGAATTCGATGCCGATTATGCCCTCCATAAGGAGTAATTGCAGTCGAACATGTTTGTTTCTTGTTGTAGCTTGGAAGCGTATAGGAATTTTAAGATCCTTAAAATTTGTCCTAAATAGAAAATCACTAGAAAAACTCTACTTTACTTTCATCCGTCCTTTATTAGAATATTGCAACACTGTCTGGGATAATTGTACGAATGAAGAAAAACATAATATTGAATCTGTACAAGTTGAAGCTGCAAGAATCGTCACAGGTGCCACCAAGCTTTGTAGCATAGACAAACTATATAACGAACTAAAATGGGAAACACTATCTGAACGTAGGAAAAAACAAAAGTTAACCACCTTTTACAAAATGACACATAATCTCGTACCTGAATATCTCTCTAACCTCGTTCCTGACCAGACACAAACTCGCTATCAACTTCGCAACAACAACAGCATACCAATCATAAAAACCAGAACACAACTTTACAAAGACTCATTCCTTCCCTCTGTCATTCGCGACTGGAACTCTCTTCCAGACGACATTAAACTTAGTCCCTCACTCAACAGCTTCAAAACCAAACTAAACGGTAATATCATTAAAACAAAACCATACTATATCAACGGCCATAGAAAATCACAAGTTCTCCACACCAGATTGCGCCTCGGATGTAGCTCCCTGAACCACGACCTCTACAGAAAATCAATAGTCATCTCACCACACTGTACATGTGGCGATATTGAAACCACCAGTCACTACCTCCTTTTATTGTCCTAACTACACTATACAGAGACAATCATTCTTAGCTAACCTACCATGTCCAATCACATTCCAGAACCTAATCTATGGCTCAGACCAATTGACCTTTGACGAAAATACCAATATCTTCCACCTAGTCCAACAATATATTGTCGCCACGCGACGTTTCACGGCATAGTCTCCCTAGCTAGATAGTATCCACAACTCTTGACGATTATTTTTGTTGTTAAGATAGATTTTAATAAGGTGCAGCAACCACACTTTTTCACGAACACCATTTTTCCTTCATTTTAATATTTATTATATCTTATTCTATTAATTAAATATGCATTTTACTTTAACTGTACGAACCAGCCATTATTTTCATCACCTCGGAAATGTATTAACATAAGTCTTATATAAGACTTGTTTACAAATCCAATTTCTACCCAAATTTACCATAAAACTACCTGTTACTAATTATTGTATATGTACCTCTTATCTTGAAAAATCTGTCTATGTAACACATAAAAAAATGCATAATTATGGAAATAAATATTGTTTAAACTAAACAATGATTGGTCCTTTACCTTTTTAGAGTTATTTATGTGACCATGAATTCGGGCATGGGCGTCTTTTAGGGCATGACTGAAGGTTTTTGTTGGTGCCCTTCTTTGGACTTATGACTTAGAAATGTTGTAAAAAATACATTTTCTCAATAATATTACTAAATATATTGTCTTAAATAATTGTTTAAGGTTTTTGTTTAATTTCTCTCTTTTTAGCTGAAGATGGATCCAATTGAAAATTTAAAATCTTTACCTCTGGAACTTCTTGTTATTGCATACAAACTTACAACATCAAATGAAAAACATTGTCGAAGAAATTGAATCTGTGCCAAGACGACTAAATGCTACAGGAAACACCATTGGAATTCGAAGTAACATTCAAAATGAATGCGATTGAGCGGTTAAATATTGAGTTATCAAAATTGAAATAGGGAAACAACTGTCAACAGAGAAAACAAAAGTTAAGCAAGGAAATTAAAAGCTTGTGATGGAAAATAGTTCTTTAAAGACAAAATTGATGCTGATTTAAGCAGTATGAGGGAAGAGTTAAGTTGCCAGATCTCTGGATCTGTTTTCATGTGATTTGTTTAAAGATGAATTTCAAACAGAAACGGACAACACACATTGATGATGAAAATGGAAACGTTATAGAAATTAAGGATATCAAAAGAGTAACTGAACTTGAGGATGTTCAAGAAAAAAAGAGAGCAAAGAATGTAGAATAATGTATTCTGTGAGATGACAATGTATCATATTGTAGTATTGTGTACTTTTTTGTTGTGATTCTTTCTAACAGCCTATATAACCTGGTTGCAGGCATCCAGCGCATGCTCAGAGAGGAACAAGGTCGTAATGATATAAATTTTCTTGACAATTCAGACAAAACGTTTGCAGAGCTCCGAAAACAGCTAGATGCGAAAATGAGAGAATTGACTAATCAAGGTATGATATAAAATATATCTATCACTTTTTCAATTTTCTGTTAGAAGGTAAAATATCAAAATCCCATGGTAACAGAATATCGAAAGTTTAAGCGTAACAATAAAATGCAATCATTTTAACCTATTTTAAACAAACGCCAAAGGTATGCCAAAGGTGGCAGTGACCTCAATTATATAAACCAATATTCACAATAAAAATAATACTGTACATGTACCTAGATGTATGGGATAGCTTTTGCACATAATGCGTCAAAATGGCGTGAGGGGTAATTGTCACACATTTGAAAAAGCTGTTGTTTATTACACTTTAGGTGATGAGAACCAGCTTTGGGATAGTGGTGTGATAGGCACAACTAGTGCGAAGTCCCTAAGCTTCGGTGTATTTTTCTACAATTGCAAGGTGTTTGGATTTCGTGGTGGAGATGAACATAGGCAGCTACAGACGAACCAATACAAACTGTCGATGGAAAAGGGTCATAAAGTTCTTACTTTTTTCGGTCGTTTGTCAAAAAATGTTCAAGGGGGGTTAAAACAACGGCGTGTAGAACGAAAGGTTATAAAACAGTTTGCTGACAATGCGAATGAAAGATGTATTGTTAACCTTTTTGAAGTGTACCTCTCCCATATCCCCGATGGGGACTTTTATGTTTGCCCCCTAGTCGCCAACCCACGCAAAATAGTCAACTTTTCTACCCAGAAAATTGGTGTTAATGTTTTAGGACGCTATATGAAAACTATGTTTACTGAGGCCGGTATCTCAATGGAAAACAGAACCATTAGAAATCATTCAGGTAAAGTTACACTATGCACCCGTCTGTATGAAAACGACTTTGATGAACAGGCAATCATGTCACGTAGTGGACATAGAAGCACAGCTGTGTGTGACTACAAAAGGCCTTCAGAGGCTTTACAGCGAAATATATCTTCGAAATTACAGCCGCCATCCAAGAGGTCCGAGACGCCCCCTCCACCCCCTCCTATAACTGACAACGCCGCCTCGGCGCCGGTTATCAAGACCGAGTCTGCTGGCTTAGGGGAACCTACTAATAACTCCATTTAGATATCGGTCCCAGAATGTATATCTACCGTTATTGTAAACAAAGGCGGGAGAAAAATATCCATTATACTGTAAATGACTATCAACATATGTGAATTGTTTAAAGAAGATGTTGCGGCATTTGATAAATTAATATATTTTCCAATTATTGTAATTTCATTGCACATGTATGCATTTTAGCGCATTCATACCGTAAAAGAGCAGACTAACGTTTTGTAAAACTGTATAGTTCAATAATTGACAATGCTTTGATTTTTTTTTACTCTAGAGTATCCTTTGCATACATTGTAACCAGAACTCATGGTTATTGAAATACTTACATCTGAAGCAATAGGTTATACTAATATGACTAATAAATATGAAGTAACATAACAGTTTTAAGAAATTAAAAATGCCACAACATCCTCTTTACTATATCTCTGATCGTTTTTGTATATATGCATGTATAGTGCTTGGTGCTTACATGTACTTAATTTATTATTGTTGAGTCTTTTGTTCATTGTTATAATCACACCTGTCAGCGGGTTGTGTTTTCAATAAAGATTACCTGACTTGAGTGGATTATTGTGCTTGGCCTAAATAGTATTGGATAAATCAATGCAAGTTCATATACAACACTTTGTTTATATACCACACCAAACAGTTGTATATGGGATTTATTCAACACTTTCTTTTCCTCGTTGATTGGCTAGCTACAGTTAGCTATGGTCTAAATGTTTGTTCTATTGTATGAATCGCCTAACTGTGTGTAAGTCGTCTGTGAGAGAATGATTGGAATGTGTATTGTGCGGCCTGAGTGAGTTAATCTGAGTGAATGTTGTAGAACTGGTATGTTTGGTGAGTAAGTGATCACGAAAGTCCCCATGAATGAAATTCCTTCCCGTTACTAATATTTTCTTCCGCCCTGCACTTTTTTAGCTCCCGAAAATACTCTTGAAGGAGTCAGACACATACTTTACAGTTATTGTCATTTATACATTATCATTAATTTATTCTACTATACTTGTAGACTATTTATCATATATTTATTTCACTTTCACAAGTGATTAAATTTTTATTTTCTACTGGTCCTAGTAAGTACTTATTTAGATTATTTTATGGAAAGCCGGACTTCACCTTTTGCAAGTTCGCTCTATAATCTATATGAAAGTTCATTTTCGACAGTTTGTAAGTTCGCAAGTTGGTAACTTCGTCACTTGTACAGTTCGCGAGTTCGTAAGTTCAATATTTCCACAATGTGAAAGTTCCGAAGTGACGAACTGTCTATTTAAAATAATACAGTTCGCAAGTTCAATACTATAACAAAAGCCTCAATGTACCAGAGTGCCTAACCCGCCAACCTCCGAACCTGCATAATCCAAATCCGCAAGCTAGTTTAAAGCGAAATATAAGCGCATTATTCAGACCGCAATTGTCATTTATCCGACTCTCACCAATACACATTTTAAACCTGCTGGTATACAGAAACATTCATACAGATTCTGCACGTTTAACTCGCTAATATTAGGTACACTGTCAACTCGCGACTTACATACATATCTGCAAGTTTAACTCTACAGCGTTAATTCTCTAACGTTACTACTGCTTATGGAAAGCCGGACTTCACCTTTTGCAAGTTCGCTCTATAATCTATATGAAAGTTCATTTTCGACAGTTTGTAAGTTCGCAAGTTGGTAACTTCGTCACTTGTACAGTTCGCGAGTTCGTAAGTTCAATATTTCCACAATGTGAAAGTTCCGAAGTGACGAACTGTCTATTTAAAATAATACAGTTCGCAAGTTAAATACTAATAACAAAAGCCTCAATGTACCAGAGTGCCTAACCCGCCAACCTCCGAACCTGCCTAATCCAAATCCGCAAGCTAGTTTAAAGCGAAATATAAGCGCATTATTCAGACCGCAATTGTCATTTATCCGACTCTCACCAATACACATTTTAAACCTGCTGGTATACAGAAACATTCATACAGATTCTGCACGTTTAACTCGCTAATATTAGGTACACTGTCAACTCGCGACTTACATACATATCTGCAAGTTTAACCCTACAGCGTTAATTCTCTAACGTTACTACTGCTACTGTCCAACTCTACCAACCTATAAGCTTGTACAGTTAAACTTTACCAACCTATAAGCTTGTAGAGTTAAACACTACAGACCTATAAGTTTGTCAAGTTCGTCAACACTACAGACCTATAAGTTTGTCAAGTTCGTCGAAATGACGAATTGACGAACTATACAACCGAACATGCGAACGGCGACTCTGTTCTATTCAATTCCCATATGAATACCAGTGTGAACTATCTAATTTGCCATTATATAAAAATCTATGATATATTCCCGCTTGAAAAAAGGTGAGAACGTTACGGACGTCGTTGTAAACACGTACTAATCGTTTCCACATGCTTGAATCAGGATTATTGTACGAAAAAGCGAGTTTTCTATGAACTTACGAACTAGACATTTTGGACAATTTGTACAGTTCGTAAAACTATTTTTAGACATTTTGTATAGTTCGCGCATGAACGAACTCGACAAATGCATATTCATTAAAATTTTGTGCAAGTTGGTGATAATCCAATCAAAAACTTTGTACTGTAGCCAATCAGATTGCTCGTAAGATTGCTATACATCATCAACATCCATAGACGCTTTTCTTGTCTTCACCGTGGTTAACGGAAAAACGACTTGATTAACGAAGATCTGTTGAAGTAAGTTCTTATCTTATGCATTCTATATTGTTCATGTAAGATCATCGATTTATATCTCTAGATAATTATAAATGGCTAATTATTAGCCTGCATACTAGCGTCAAGAGTTAGGCCCTATTCATGTCTGATATGATGAAAACGAAAGTAGAATCAAATTACGTTGGTTGATTCTAAATGCTGTGTCTATTGTGAAACAAGCAGTCTGAAACATAGCGATAGTGTTGATTGCGTGTGTGTCGCTAGATGCTCAGGCTTATGCACCCGGCCTTTCCACCCCTGGACTTTCCCCATGTACATGGTAAAACCCCAGCAAATTGCCCCCGACCTATACATCACGGGTATAGTCAGGGCTATATTTCCACGTTAATTTGGCGTGAAACAAAAGCATCGGTATTTAGGTAAAACATGGGGCAGCTAGCTAGTTCCCCGCAGTGGGAGTACATGATTTCAATTGGCTAGTGTATTACATGCAGTTATAACTTTCATTTTTAGGTCAGGCCTCATGTACATATCTTAAGGGTGTACAAACTGGGGAACCTGCCCCCTGGAATTTTGGAATCTTATAATTTTCACATGTATTATGGGCAAGGGGCATAACTGTGTCAAAATTGTTTTAATCGACGAAAGTCAAAATTGACCTACATATTTCATGATGTACCAATTCTCAAAGCAGGCAATTAGAATACTGGTGAGCATGACTGAGATGTAGAGCACTATTACTTCTATTTTTTCCTTCATGTGTGACCTTGACCGCTGACCCTTGTACATGTGTCTTGCACTTGAAATGCTATCTAATCATTTTGAACATTTATGCTAATTTATTTAAAAATCGGTTCCCCACAAATAAAGAACATCTGGTGCCACCAAGCAGTAATTTGCTCATTTGTTAACCTCGATTGGTTAACAAAGTCACATGACCTTTAACCCCTAAGTGTGACCTTGACTGTGAAGCGACCCTTTTAGAACATGCACTCTGCATGCACATCGGCTTGATGTGGTGAACATCTGTGTAAGGTTTCTATAAAATCCATCAAGGGGTTTAGGAGTTACAGAGCTCAATGGAAACAAAGTCATATGACCTTTAACCCTAAGTGAGAACTTGACCTTGAAGCGACCCTTCCAGAACATGCGACGTCGTCTTGATGTGGTGAACATTTTTGTCAGGTTCCTTTAAAATCCTTCAAGGGGCTCAAGAGTTACAAAGACGAGGGGAATTGATAAGGACAGACAGACGGACGGGCAGACAGAATCTGATGTACATGGAGGCGACAACAAAATACGGTCCTTTGGGCTTATCATAGTAAAAAATGTATTATATCCTGATGTTACTTTTTCAGAAGTTGGTTATCAACAGATCTAGTTCAAGATGTATTTTGAGTGAATGTATGGATTGGTTACCAGTGTGTTACGAGTCCAACAACTGTGAAAGAAACATTTGATAGAAGGCCGAAGTTATACCATGCCTCGAAATATAAATCTTGGGCTCTTGAACAAAGCTCCAGTCCACCGAAACATTACACTTCAGGTAAAGTTAAAGTACGCAATCACCACTTTTTAGCTCACCTTGTATGGGCCCTCAAATTCACCGTTGAGTTTTGATGATCACTCTTTGTCACAAGATGATCATTGTGACTAATCTTCATTAAGATTAAGGAGGCATAAAACTTAAGTTTGCCAAGTTCATTAGGCCAAATTATATCGATAATGTGGTTCTAGTAAACCGACTGACCCAAATTTCGTGCCCATACAATAAACAATTCATTGGTATTTTGTAAAAAGTCAGTGCAGATCGGTGATTTTCCAGTGTATAAAACCATAAAATGTATTTCCTACCATGTTTAAGCATGTTACCAGAACCACAATAGTGATTTGTTTTGGTCTTACAGGTATTTACCCTTAAACTTCTTGAACATAATATACTAGTACATATAGTTCAAGAAATGCGGTTCCATGAAATAACAAGTTCATAAAGTGAAAATGTTCAGCAGTTAAAGATCAAGAACTTTTGAGTTCATGGTAGCAAGTATATATATAGCAGATATGTAAAAAGTTCTTGCTGTTCTTAATACTGTTGAAAAACAAGCTACGGCCTCGCCGCAATGCCAGGTTTTCTGAGCATTGTCCACCTAATGAGGCAGCCAAATTGGGTACGTCTCCATGCAAGCTTGCTATACCCAAAGTTTGATGAATAGGGATCAATCTGAACTCAACTAATCGAGTAAAAAACCCTTTTTCTATTTTTAGACCTTGACCCCACTGACCCAAAATACAATTATTGAAAACCCTGGTTAATAAATTATTATGCAATCTTTTAGAAAGTATTAATGCTTGTTTTTTCTTCAACAGAATGTGCATTTTCTTCTTCTGACAAACACTACATGTCTACTACAGTCAACTGATGGATGACAGACCAATTGAGTGTGAATATATGAAGAAAATACCACCTGTGTTTAGAAAATTAAGGAGCACTGCCTACGAGTGCCGAACGCTCGACTTTCTCGTACTTGATAGTACCCTTGCTCATCTGAGAGTGAATATTCTAAAAGTGACGAGGGCAGATAACTCATACATATAGGTCACAGTTACCAGCCTTGTCAGTATGGACCTTGTGATGATGCGTAACTACGTTTGAGTTTCAAGTGGGTACCATTGATAGTCTATGTACTAAGTCTAAACAAGGACAGATAACTCCATAAATATAGGTCACAGAGTTACCAGCCTTGTCAGTATGGGCTCCCCTTGTGGTGATGAATAACTATGTTGAGTTTCAAGTGGATACCTTTGATAGCCTTTGAGAAAATGACTCTTACAATAAACTTAACCAGTTAATGCAGACGATCCCGTCACGACAATAGCTTTACTTTTTTTCTTCGAAAAGTCAAGCTAAATACTATGAAAAATGTTTGTTTGGAATACGAGACAGTCTATCCTATTGGGCAGTGGTAACGCATTTAGTGTCGGGTCTAGGGGTTTGCTCTGTGATCGTGTCAATCTATAGATAAAGTGGTGTCGTGTTTTTTTCGTTTTTGAAATGAAGAAACTGGCTTCTCATTCATATAATCATGGGAATGGATACCATCCCGGATTAGACGAGTGTTATGATGACATTGCTAAATAAGTTATAAAACTTGTTTGACTGTGTATCGCAAATAAAAAATAAACCATTGATCAATTTCTTGTATTTTTCACTTTTGTATTAGATGGTAGATTCTGATGATGAATGTAAAGCGCAAGACATATACACAAAAAAATATTTGTTTCCAGTATTCTTCCCTGGCCTACAAATTTTCTGCAGTCCTAAATGTTTCAATCCCCAACTATTTCTTTAATTTCTAAGAGTATTTGCTCTTTCTTTATGTGAAAGAAAATTGAACCATATTTACTGAACTACATTTCCTAGCTGCTAGGGTGTGTTACCGGAAACAAACCATTTTTTGTTAGACTTACAGGAGACCACATCAGACAAACATACAAGGCTAAAGAATATGTGTGATTTAGGAAGCCAAATTATACTAGATTTTTCACACAGACATGATTTTATTAACATAGCAAGAACTAACATTTTTGCTAAAGATGATTCTTTCAAATGAATTAGTTACTTGAAATCAGAAATTCTGTGAAACTTCATGAATTGAAAACTAAAATCAATGGCAACTAGAATTGCCACATGAAGACAAATATTTTAATCATGTTACTTGAACCACACATGCTCTTTATTTGGCCAAGATACATATGATTGATGATTTATTACGGTTTGCTGCCGTTTCTCAACAATTTGGCAGTTATATACAGTGACCCATTACCTACCACCTAACCAGGTTCTTTGGACTGTACGAGGGATGATCAATAAATTCGAGAACTTTACATCTAACAATTTTGTTTTGACAGCAAAGCATCATTCAGTCTAAGATATCGCCAACCAAATGCACTTATAACATCTTTTTATTTATGCAAGGGGCGTGTGACATTGGTCATCATGTGACGTCATTCCAAGCGCCACCATTAGAGCAGCAAGTACCCGCGCGCTTCACCTTGGTCACAATATAATTAAATAATTAAAAGGCTAGATAATTGACAGATCTACATTTCCTGGTAATTTAATTGTTCTAGAATCAATATTTAAAAGGTTAGAAGGGAAGTTCTCGAATATATTGATCACCCCTCATATTCAACCAGTACATATTTATCCATCCACAAGATACAAGCAACTTCTCCACATGTGGAGGAAAATCAACATCATTGAAGAGAATTACTTGCCACAAGCGGGAATCAAACCTGAATGGCCATGTTACAAATCTTTCACACCAAGCACTAGATCACAGACACGACTACACATTTTATCATGCAATTTCCAAGGTAACTGCCTGATAACACATGACCTGAGAACATCATGTCAATATGCTGATAGTAGCCTGAGAACACTATTTCTGTTCTTAATCTAAGGGGACAACTGCTTTATTCTTTAGGGTTTAGTAAAAAAAATACAAGAATTTCATTCATACAGATTATCACCACTTTAATT
Organism: Spisula solida; assembly: GCA_947247005.1. Lineage (NCBI taxonomy): Eukaryota > Metazoa > Mollusca > Bivalvia > Venerida > Mactridae > Spisula > Spisula solida. The sequence goes on along the minus strand of OX365944.1, from coordinate 47,770,401 downwards.
GAGACAGTTTTTGCACATCTGGGTTCCAGGTACCCAACCCTAATTTCTACAAGTAATCAACATTGCAATCAGATCAACACAAAATCTTCATTAAGTGTACACTGATCTTGAACAGCCAAGGTGGCCCTTTGCATTGGATGGCTGCTAAAGACAGGTTAGACTATTCCATTAATAGAGAACAAAGTCTACACTTTGAAAAGGTTACTGTTCTCAACACTTACAAAGGATAACAAGACTGCGTTCAATAAACGCTTATGCCCCCATGGAAGCCTTGCCCATAAAAAGCTAAGTCAATTAGGGGCCATAGTTCTATAATAATGTTGGATAGTGTTACATGGCTTTGATAATGTAAGGGGCTTATGATGGTAAACAAGTATGCCAAGTTTTAAGGCAACGCCATGATGAACATGATGTTATACGAAACTGTCAATTTGGTTTAACCAAGAATTAGACACTTAAGTCTAAGTCCAAATTAGGTCAAGGTGAAGGTCGAAATGGTGTCAAATGAAACAGGTGTGTGGAGAGTGTTCATATACAACATCCATGCAAGTATGGAAGCTTTGTAGCAAGCCATAAAAATGCTACAAGAAACGGTCAATTTGGGTTAACCAGGAATTTGACCCTTGAATAAGTCTAAGTCAAAATTTAGGTCAAGGTGAAGGTCAAAATGGGGTCAGGTGATACAGGCGTGTAGAGAGTGTTCATATACAACATCCATGCAAGTATGAAAGCTTTGTAGCAAGCCATATTAATGCTAGAAGAAACGGTCAATTTGGGTTAACCAAGAATTTGGCCCTTCAATAAGTCTAAGTCCAAAATAAGGTCAAGGTGAAGGTCAAAATTAGGTCAGGTGATACAGGCGTGTGGAGAGTGTTCATATATAACATCCATGCAAGTATGGAAGCTTTGTAGCAAGCCATAATAATGCTACAAGAAACTGTCAATTTGGGTTAACCCGGACGAACTGACAGACGGACAGGTGAATCACTACATGCCTCCCCATCTATCGATAGGGGGGCATAAAAATGCTACATTTGGTATGATGAGTATAGCACAGAGAATTTGACCTGATCCTGACCTTAATGCATGAATATATTACGAGGTACTTGCTTTGAATTTATAAATTTCTGCGAACAAATTGTGCAATATCGGTCCTTTAGATTAAGATTTGTGTTAGTATTACACCTCGCGCGTCTTCGTGATACTTCCACCTTATGAAAACATACAACTGGGGTTATAAATATAGACAATAAATTAGCTGTGAAATTATGCCAATAGCAGGTTGAGTTGTGTCAAATTCTCTGCCTATAGTGTAGATTGAATACTGAATTAACCCTACATGTATATTCAAACAAGTAAGGAACATCTAATATACACATACATAACTTCCATTGGAGAAAATACCATATCATGAAGTTGTGAAACCCATTTGTAGAATAGTTGTTGCATAGGATACATTAATACAATGTTACTTATAACAAGAAATAACACTGAATGTGATGAATACCCCAGATACTGCAAGCATTAGAAGTATGCTGATGTGCAAAACTTAGCATAGGTTTGGTACTGATGAATCCTTCAAAACTTTTAAGTAGAAAAACCAGACATAGTTCTTATAAGTCATACATAGTTTCATTGAAATCCAATCAATGGTTACTGAGAATTAGCGCTGACAAATATACATAGCCCAACAAACCAACCGACCTCAGGCAATACTCAATATTGGAACACATTATGCAGCTTATCAGGAAATAATTTTCAAACAGTCCTGACATTCTACTTAAATTGATATTTACAGACAAAACCCATTGTGGCCTAACTCTTTGTTCATAGCCCATGGACAATATCTCTGCTGCTATTGTTCACATTTATAACAGTATTAAACCATGTAATGCACAAATGTACAATACATTTCAAACCAACAGTCGTTTACACTTTATGACTCTAGATAAAAATATTTTAGAGAGCCATAACTCCACTGTTAGCAATAGAATCTGCACATTCAACATCCTTTATTTTGTTATTACATTGTAGAATTGTTTTTCAAAACTTCAGCTCCAAACACACTTCTCACAGCAGACTTCAAATATGAACATATGCATAGAAGACATACATTAATCACAGTGTATAAACGAGTCAACTTCCGGTTATCGCAATAAGGAGTACACGTTGAATTGAAGTCTTGCAATAAGTTGTACAGTGAAAGGAAATCACAGATGTTTCAATCACAATAAGTCCTACAGGTTGAATTGTATAGTATCCCAAAAAGTTGTACAGTGATTTGGTTTATAGACGGAGTAAATGCCTGTATTTGCATATAATCTTTTGCACCTGAAACAAAAAATATGCAATTATAACAAATGTCCAACAATGCTTGGTACAAAGCATTCATGTGAAGTTTCATTGAAATCGAGCCAGTGGTTAAGAAAAAAAGACGCAGACAAACTTTGTGACAGTAAAAATCAATATGTCTCCCCAGGAGACAAAATTAATGAGATCAAAAACATATATCATAACATACATGCAAATAAATAAAGATTGAATATTTAACACAGAAATTATCAATACATTTATTAGTATCTGCCTGTTATGTATGTAGTCCATAGTGTACTAAATGAATGGGTTAAGGGCTTAGGTTCAAATCCAAAATCATTTCTCAGGACATAGTGTCAGTTGTTTCTTGAGGATAATTTAAGTACTGTGTTATAATAAATAAGCGCATGCAGTGTCAATAATACTCTTTTATGAAAATGAATGAAGCCAAAAAGCTTAAAGTTGTCAGATAACTGTCTTTGTCACAACATGTTCTTAGTTAACACTGATTATAAAACAGAATAGATACCTGGTTTAGAGCACACACTTGAGATGGTTGTTGAAGCTTTCTTGTCTGATGTAGTTTCCTAATTACAATGTATTCACACCAAATGATGTTTAATCCATGTGACGTCTTAATGGTTCTACCAGATAAGCTGTAAATTATGAAGATATTTTAAACAATAATTTCAATTACTTAATTTACATTAAGCATAGTAACTTTGAAAGTACTGTTGCTATCTACAACACCACTTCTTGTGAATGTTAAACATGTTAAAAGTCACACTATCACTTTTTATTTTTTGTTTTGTCTCAAATATTGTAAGAATGGAAGATTCTTCTTATCACATAAACTTTCACATAGAGAAGGCTCATTACATGTGTCTTTCAAAATGATAATGTTGTGATACTAGGTATGTTTCAACCAAAATTTAGCGGAACAATGAGCTAAAAGTCTTGACGAAGTTGGAATTGGCTAACCTTCTGAGAGCAATTTCCGGCACATCTTTATGGCACAGCTAGGCTGCAGCAGGTTATGTGATAAATCAACTATGATACGAAAAACTTATTCCACAGATTATATTTATTATTATAAACACACAATTTAAATTGTTACTGTAATATTTGTTGACCCAAAAAGTAAATTTAGAAGGTTTTTTTACCCCCAAAATACAACATATAATTCCTGACAATATGAACAACTAGGTAGGTACTTCATGTGAGGTTGCATTGAAATACAACCAATGGTTAAGGAGAAATAGTGTGGACACAATTTGTGACACCCATCCAGAGAGACAAAATCAATTTGCCTGTCCCCCAGACACAATAATATTATACCGATATGCATTTGAAAAACAAATATTATTACTTACTGATAAAATATTTAATATGTGGAATACCACTGTCATTGTACATCTAAAGTCTGTTTGACTATCTGTAGCTCTTAGTGTATATGAAGTAGGCCTCAACTAAAATTTGCTGTCTCTTTTCTATGACATAATGAATATGATATCATTGTCATAGAACCCTGTTTGTTACTGACATGATTCATAATTGATGCCAACAAAGCCTGAAAGTGAAATGCAATGTATTAATTAGTATACATGTACAAACAATATACATGAGAATAGACACATAGAAATAAATGTAATCTCTAACTGTATTATATGAGGCACACAATCATGTTCTGAGTAAATTTATGTTTTGATACTTAGTACTGTGTACTACTATGCATGCAGTTATCATTATTTGACTATCCACTGAATCTGGATCAGTCATGCACAGTTTCATTGAAATCCAACCAAACAAAATCAGTGTCAAAAACAAAGGGCCATAACTCCCTTAAAATTGATATGCCTTGGTGCTGATCAGTTACTGAATGTTTTGTTAAAATCCAAATAATGATGAAAAGAAATAGTGAGGACAACATTTGTTAGGATAAAAAAACAAAGGGCAATAACTCCCTTAAAAATAATCAGACCAAGTGTGCCGACGATGTTCACAACTCGGCTTGGTACTGATCAGTCATGCAAAGTTTGTTGAAATCCAACAATTGGTTACTAAGAAAAAGCCTGAACAAAATTTGCTGGACCAAACAACTGACCGACCTCAAGCTTGACTCCAATGTTGCCCCTGATATACTTTGTATCAGGGAGTATGGTGACAAACTCTATTTAATGACTGCATGGGACCAAGCCAATGTGAAAGGGTAAATTATCCATTTCAATACGGTCAGATGTCCCAATGCCAAACAACAAATGGAAAGCTCATGTAAGGTTAACAATAAAATGAAAGAAATGCAAAAACATTGCATATATACAAATATAAAGTATACATGTATTAAGTATGAAAGTGCATATGAACTTACAATCCAGATTATTGGCACCATGTCACACATCATGATTGCAGAACTTACATTCAGACATCCGCATTTAGATAAAATGGCCTGAAAATTGATAAAAAAATAACTAGACTAACCTACATGTAGTAGGGGTAAAATAAAATATGCTAATTAATCAAAATACAGATTTTGTTGAGATGATCATAGTGACCAAGTTTCATATAGATTATATCACGTATTTAACAAGACATTGTAAAATTTATTTTATAAGACACCATTTAACCAAAATATGTTTCAATACCCTGTGACTTGACCAACTACAACTGTCTCCATTCGTCAGACTAAAATACCCCCACGTGGCAAAAATCATTGCAGCTTATTCTTATTTTATGCACATCTACATGTTGAGGTTGTGCATCAGTTAAAGTTTGAAGGAAATGCTGCAAAAACTGTAGGAGAAGTTGCGTCCACAAGCATATGTCTACGGACAGACAAGCTGAACCCATTATACCCCCTTACAACTCATTGACATTGTGCGGCAGGGGGGGGGGGGGGGGTATAAAAACACAATGGTAGGACACTTCTTACATGGATAAGAACCAAGTAGACCAAAAGCAAAATTGAGTAAAATTTGTACCTTAGACTTAGTCTCCACTTTCACAAGTTCACAACATGTCAGCTAACTGTTCTCTGAACCAATTCTCTTCTCCAGTGCACAGGACCCCAAACATAAATCTGTGTATTACTGAAATTATGAAATACAATTATTAATATTTTTTGTTAGGAAAACTATAATAGTCAAATCAATTAAACTTAAAATGTGGAGACAATACTATATAGCTAATGTCAATGTAGTTTGTTTGCGACAAAGACCTAAATATATACAGATTGGACACTTAATTGAAAACAGAGAGAAAAGGCAAAATAGCATGCAGCAGATTATGATATTTTGCATGATCACTTTTGTTTGTCAACCTTTTTTAATGACCAATATCACATTTTGAAGAGCTAAGCTTTTTCTACTGCATGATGTAACTTATTTTTTTCTATCTCTGAGAGTGAGAGGCTTCAAAAAAATACTGTTTGACTGAGGCAGATCAGGTATTTTCTGATAAAATTGGAATTTCCATTAAATTGGGAGTAGGTCTGGCTCTTTGATGTATATTATTTTATTCTTTGACTGATTTCAATAAATTAGGTATCATTTTAAAGCAGAATAATAAATATATTCCATTAATTTAGTAGTTTTTTCCTATGTATATTAAAACAGGAGTTATAAGGTTTTAAGAACAAACGAGATTTCGCGAGATTTCAGAAAACTGCCGCAAGATATTTTGAGATCCAGTAGATTTTTCCAATATTTGTATATTTAGGTCTTTGTTTGCTGTCAACTGAGGTAGTCAAAAGTGCTATAGTGTGTCCGGGGTAATGTGATATTTACAAACGTGTATCAGTTTGGTCAACTGTCACAAAATTGGTTTTATAAATTACTAAAGAAAACAATATGGTCAGTGTTGTACTAAAAATCACTGCTAAATCTGGTGTATAACACTGATACATGCGAGACTACCTCTGTGTTTCCAACTGGTTTAATTGTCACTAGTTGGGTGGGAAACACTGAAAAGCGTTTCAGAAATGACCAAGTGCCCTGGCTGCGATTCGAACCAGGAACCTCTTGATCAGTAGCCAAGAGTGTTATCCACTTGACCACCCTGCCACGTTATCATACGGGACTGGACCATCAGCAGACATTTGGAGACAGCAGCCTGTCTAGTTTCCTTTAGACCCTACATACCAGAGAGATACAGCGGTACACCTGTGGATAGGACTAGTAGTCTAGATCGCATGATTGGCAAGTGTCTGCAGTTACTGGGACACCAACAACCTTTCCAACACATTAACCTACATCTAAATGCATTGCAGCATTCAATTGAAACCAAGCCCCAGCTATCTTCTTCTTCTTCCGTGTACTGAGCTGGGCACTTAATAGGCGTAATTAGCTCAACTTTATATGCATGGTGATGGTGTACAGAGTCAAAAATTTAAAATAGTCCAAAACTGATTTAAAACTATATACATGTACACAGCACTGATGTCTACTCATGTAGTCGGGTCTTGAAGCGTCTAACCTTGGCGCCGAGAACGTCGAAGCTGGGAGGAGTTTCCATTCTGGCACAGTCCTCACAAAGAATGTGCTGGCGAGGGTCTGGTCATGGACCCTTTTCTAGTAAAGGCGGTGTTGGCCACGTGTCTTGGCATCACTCTTGTGAAAGTATGTGTCTGCCGTGATGTCTACAAGCCCATTCTGTATTTTGTACACCATGCACAGCCTGCTTTGTCTACGGCGACTCTCAAGGGACTCCCATTTCAGGTCTTTTAGCATCCTGGGGTCGTTGTTGAGTAGTCGTTGTGGACAAATTGGGCTGCTCGGCGTTGTACTTGTTCAAGCCTCTTGATGTGGCTCGCTTGGGTAGGATCCCATACTTTGGCCGCATTCTCAATGATGGGACGAACCATGGCTTTGTAGGAGGCTTCCTTCACAGCTGGTGTGCACTCCTATGGGGCGGGGGAAGCCCGAAGGGCGAGGACTTGTACTTTAACCTTTTCAAACCATTGAAAATATGTTTGCCTCGTAATATATATTTATATACGTAATTTACTTATTACTTTATTTACTTACTATGTTGACTAAGGTGCGTGCATGGTGCACACAACTGTAATACCTCTTCCACGGAAATACGGGTACCACGGAAAATATGAGACGAATACAATGGCAGAAAATAATCAATGAAAGAACATATTAGCAGTTTACAATACCTTCTGTCACTACATATAAGTACTGTTTGGCTGTGCTTCCTTGTCTTATAACGAAGAAAAAGATATATAATAGATATATCACCGAGTAATTTAATGATTTAATATTTTGCATCAAGCGTGTTGAACGTTGAACAACATGGAGTATATTGCCAAAGGATTCCGCATGAGTGGTTTCATACCTAACCTCAGCTAGTACGGCTTGTTTGATTGGATTATCACGAACTAGCAAAATGAATAATTCATTTTTAATTGTCATGTTCGTCGAACTAGCAAAAATGAATATTTGTCATGTTCGTCAAAAATGCTTTTTCGTACAATATTCTTGATATATAAATGGGGTAACTAGCAGTACGTACTAAGAACGATGTCACTAATGTTGTGATTCTGTTTTAAAACGGATACATTTCACAGATTGCTCAAATTTGCGAAATCTGACAGTTCACTCTATCTTCATATGAGAATGGAATAGAACAGAATCATATACATAAAGAGTGAACTGACGAACCTACGAACCTGCAGATTTGTATGGTTCGCTAGTTCATTTTTAAACTTGCTTTTTGTACAATAATCTTGTGATATAAATGGGGAAACAACCAGCGTGTATTAAGAACGATGTCCGTAACGCTGTAATTCTGTTTTTAAACGGATAAATGTCAGTATGCAACAATTTAAACGATTTGTGAGAATCATATATAACGTTACACACACAGTGTGAACTGACGAACGTGCGAAATGTGCAGTTCGACAGTTCGGAACTTAGACGCTAGTTAGGAAATGCTACGAATTAGTCAGTTCGCAAGTTGGATATACTTCTGCTAATAAATCATGTAGATCTGCACATATATATCCCCGATGTAAAGTTTATGACTGTAGTAGCGAACTTGCACATTTTGAATAAGCAGGTTCGGAAGTTCGGAACACGGGCAATGTGGACGCATTCAATTGTTGAAGTTACGCACTTACGAAATTGCGAACTAACCAAGCTCCAAACTGTCCAATTGACGATGTTACGAACTTGCAAAATTACAAACTTCCGAACTATACAAGTGACGAAGTTACCAACTTGCGAACATGCCAAAATGCGAACTTACGAACTTGCGAACTTACGAACTGACAAAAAATGAACATTCATATAGATTAAAGAGCGAACTTGCAAAAGGTGAACTCCGGCTTTCCATAACTGCTACTGTCCAACTCTACCAGCATATAAGCTTGTACAGTTAAACTTTACCAACCTATAAGCTTGTAGAGTTAAACACTACAGACCTATAAGTTTGTCAAGTTCGTCAACACTACAGACCTATAAGTTTGTCAAGTTCGTCGAAATGACGAATTGACGAACTATACAACCGAACATGCGAACGGCGACTCTGTTCTATTCAATTCCCATATGAATACCAGTGTGAACTATCTAATTTGCCATTATATAAAAATCTATGATATATTCCCGCTTGAAAAAAAGTGAGAACGTTACGGACGTCGTTGTAAACACGTACTAATCGTTTCCACATGCTTGAATCAGGATTATTGTACGAAAAAGCGAGTTTTCTATGAACTTACGAACTAGACATTTTGGACAATTTGTACAGTTCGTAAAACTATTTTTAGACATTTTGTATAGTTCGCGCATGAACGAACTCGACAAATGCATATTCATTAAAATTTTGTGCAAGTTGGTGATAATCCAATCAAAAGCTTTGTACTGTAGCCAATCAGATTGCTCGTAAGATTGCTATACATCATCAACATCCATAGACGCTTTTCTTGTCTTCACCGTGGTTAACGAAAAACGACTTGATTAACGAAGATCTGTTGAAGTAAGTTCTTATCTTATGCATTCTATATTGTTCATGTAAGATCATCGATTTATATCTTTAGATAATTATAAATGGCTAATTATTAGCCTGCATACTAGCGTCAAGAGTTAGGCCCTATTCATGTCTGATATGATGAAAACGAAAGTAGAATCAAATTACGTTGGTTGATTCTAAATGCTGTGTCTATTGTGAAACAAGCAGTCTGAAACATAGCGATAGTGTTGATTGCGTGTGTGTCGCTACATGCTTAGGCTTATGCACCCGGCCTTTCCACCCCCTGGACTTTCCCCATGTACATGGTAAAACCCCAGCAAATTGCCCCCGACCTATACATCACGGGTATAGTCAGGGCTATATTTCCACGTTAATTTGGCGTGAAACAAAAGCATCGGTATTTAGGTAAAACATGGGGCAGCTAGCTAGTTCCCCGCAGTGGGAGTACATGATTTCAATTGGCTAGTGTATTACATGCAGTTATAACTTTCATTTTTAGGTCAGGCCTCATGTACATATCTTAAGGGTGTACAAACTGGGGAACCTGCCCCCTGGAATTTTGGAATGTATTATGGGCAAGGGGCATAACTGTGTCAAAATTGTTTTAATCGACGAAAGTCAAAATTGACCTACATATTTCATGATGTACCAATTCTCAAAGCAGGCAATTAGAATACTGGTGAGCATGACTGAGATGTAGAGCACTATTACTTCTATTTTTTCCTTCATGTGTGACCTTGACCACTGACCCTTGTACATGTGTCTTGCACTTGAAATGCTATCTAATCATTTTGAACATTTATGCTAATTTATTTAAAAATCGGTTCCCCACAAATAAAGAACATCTGGTGCCACCAAGCAGTAATTTGCTCATTTGTTTACCTCGATTGGTTAACAAAGTCACATGACCTTTAACCCCTAAGTGTGACCTTGACTGTGAAGCGACCCTTTAGAACATGCACTCTGCATGCACATCGGCTTGATGTGGTGAACATCTGTGTACGGTTTCTATAAAATCCATCAAGGGGTTTAGGAGTTACAGAGCTCAATGGAAACAAAGTCATATGACCTTTATATAACCCTAAGTGTGAACTTGACCTTGAAGCGACCCTTCCAGAACATGCGACGTCGTCTTGATGTGGTGAACATTTTTGTCAGGTTCCTTTAAAATCCTTCAGAGGCTCAAGAGTTACAAAGACGAAGGGGAATTGATAAGGACAGACAGACGGACGGGCAGACAGAATCTGATGTACATGGAGGCGACAACAAAATACGGTCCTTCGGGCTTATCATAGTAAAAAATGTATTATATCCTGATGTTACTTTTTCAGAAGTTGGTTATCAACAGATCTAGTTCAAGATGTATTTTGGGTGAATGTATGGATTGGTTACCAGTGTGTTATGAGTCCAACAACTGTGAAAGAAACATTTGATAGAAGGCCGAAGTTATACCATGCCTCGAAATATAAATCTTGGGCTCTTGAACAAAGCTCCAGTCCACCGAAACATTACACTTCAGGTAAAGTTAAAGTACGCAATCACCACTTTTTAGCTCACCTTGTATGGGCCCTCAAATTCACCGTTGAGTTTTGATGATCACTCTTTGTCACAAGATGATCATTGTGACTAAGCTTCATTAAGATTAAGGAGGCATAAAACTTAAGTTTGCCAAGTTCATTAGGCCAAATAATATCGATAATGTGGTTCTAGTAAACCGACTGACCCAAATTTCGTGCCCATACAATAAACAATTAATTGGTATTTTGTAAAAAGTCAGTGCAGATCGGTGATTTTCCAGTGTATAAAACCATAAAATGTATTTCCTACCATGTTTAAGCATGTTACCAGAACCACAATAGTAATTTGTTTTGGTCTTACAGGTATTTACCCTTAAACTTCTTGAACATAATATACTAGTACATATAGTTCAAGAAATGCGGTTCCATGAAATAACAAGTTCATAAATTGAAAATGTTCAGCAGTTAAAGATCAAGAACTTTTGAGTTCATGGTAGCAAGTATATATATAGCAGATCTTGCTGTTCTTAATACTGTTGAAAAACAAGCTACGGCCTTGCCGCAATGCCAGGTTTTCTGAGCATTGTCCACCTAATGAGGCAGCCAAATTGGGTACGTCTCCATGCAAGCTTGCTATACCCAAAGTTTGATGAATAGGGATCAATCTGAACTCAACTAATTGAGTAAAAAACCCTTTTTCTATTTTTAGACCTTGACCCCACTGACCCCAAATACAATTGTTGAAAACCCTGGTTAATAAATTATTATGCAATCTTTTAGAAAGTATTAATGCTTGTTTTTTCTTCAACAGAATGTGCATTTTCTTCTTCTGACAAACACTACATGTCTACTACAGTCAACTGATGGATGACAGACCAATTGAGTGTGAATATATGAAGAAAATACCACCTGTGTTTGGAAAATTAAGGAGCACTGCCTACAGAGCACTGCCTACGAGTGCCGAACGCTCGACTTTCTCGTACTTGATGGTACCCTTGCTCATCTGTGAGTGAAAATTCTAAAAGTGACGAGGGCAGATAACTCATACATTTAGGTCACAGTTACCAGCCTTGTCAGTATGGACCTTGTGATGATGCGTAACTACGTTTGAGTTTCAAGTGGGTACCATTGATAGTCTATGTACTAAGTCTAAACAAGGACAGATAACTCCATAAATATAGGTCACAGAGTTACCAGCCTTGTCAGTATGGGCTCCCCTTGTGGTGATGAATAACTATGTTGAGTTTCAAGTGGATACCTTTGATAGCCTTTGAGAAAATGACTCTTACAATAAACTTAACCAGTTAATGCAGATGATCCCGTCACGACAATAGCTTTACTTTTTTTCTTCGAAAAGTCAAGCTAAATACTATGAAAAATGTTTGTTTGGAATACGAGACAGTCTACCCTATTGGGCAGTGGTAACGCATTTAGTGTCGGGTCTAGGGGTTTGCTCTGTGATCGTGTCAATCTATAGATAAAGTGGTGTCAGTGTTTTTTTCGTTTTTGAAATGAAGAAACTGGCTTCTCATTCATATAATTATGGGAATGGATACCATCCCGGATTAGACGAGTGTTATGATGACATTGCTAAATAAGTTATAAAACTTGTTTGACTGTGTATCGCAAATAAAAAATAAACCATTGATCAATTTCTTGTATTTTTCACTTTTGTATTAGATGGTAGATTCTGATGATGAATGTAAAGCGCAAGACATATACACAAAAAAATATTTGTTTCCAGTATTCTTCCCTGGCCTACAAATTTTCTGCAGTCCTAAATGTTTCAATCCCCAACTATTTCTTTAATTTCTAAGAGTATTTGCTCTTTCTTTATGTGAAAGAAAATTGAACCATATTTACTGAACTACATTTCCTAGCTGCTAGGGTGTGTTACCGGAAACAAACCATTTTTTGTTAGACTTACAGGAGACCACATCAGACAAACATACAAGGCTAAAGAATATGTGTGATTTAGGAAGCCAAATTATACTAGATTTTTCACACAGACATGATTTTATTAACATAGCAAGAACTAACATTTTTGCTAAAGATGATTCTTTCAAATGAATTAGTTACTTGAAATCAGAAATTCTGTGAAACTTCATGAATTGAATGAAACTAAAATCAATGGCAACTAGAATTGCCACATGAAGACAAATATTTTAATCATGTTACTTGAACCACACATGCTCTTTATTTGGCCAAGATACATTGATGATTTATTACGGTTTGCTGCCGTTTCTCAACAATTTGGCAGTTATATACAGTGACCCATTACCTACCACCTAACCAGGTTCTTTGGACTGTACGAGGGATGATCAATAAATTCGAGAAATTTACATCTAACAATTTTGTTTTGACAGCAAAGCATCATTCAGTCTAAGATATCGCCAACCAAATGCACTTATAACATCTTTTTATTTATGCAAGGGGCGTGTGACATTGGTCATCATGTGACGTCATTCCAAGCGCCACCATTAGAGCAGCAAGTACCCGCGCGCTTCACCTTGGTCACAATATAATTAAATAATTAAAAGGCTAGATAATTGACAGATCTACATTTCCTGGTAATTTAATTGTTCTAGAATCAATATTTAAAAGGTTAGAAGGGAAGTTCTCGAATATATTGATCACCCCTCATATTCGACCAGTACATATTTATCCATCCACAAGATACAGCAACTTCTCCACATGTGGAGGAAAATCAACATCATTGAAGAGAATTACTTGCCACAAGCGGGAATCAAACCTGAATGGCCATGTTACAAATCTTTCACACCAAGCACTAGATCACAGACACGACTACACATTTTATCATGCAATTTCCAAGGTAACTGCCTGATAACACATGACCTGAGAACATCATGTCAATATGCTGATAGTAGCCTGAGAACACTTTTTCTGTTCTAAATCTAAGGGGACAACTGCTTTATTCTTTAGGGTTTAGTAAAAAAAATACAAGAATTTCATTCATACAGATTATCACCACTTTATTGAGACAGTTTTTGCATATCTGGGTTCCAGGTACCCAACCCTAATTTCTACAAGTAATCAACATTGCAGTCAGATCAACACAAAATCTTCATTAAGTGTACACTGATCTTGAACAGCCAAGGTGGCCCTTTGCATTGGATGGCTGCTAAAGACAGGTTAGACTATTCCATTAATAGAGAACAAAGTCTACACTTTGAAAAGGTTACTGTTCTCAACACTTACAAAGGATAACAAGACTGCGTTCAATAAACGCCCTTCAATAAGTCTAAGTCCAAAATAAGGTCAAGGTGAAGGTCAAAATTAGGTCAGGTGATACAGGCGTGTGGAGAGTGTTCATATATAACATCCATGCAAGTATGGAAGCTTTGTAGCAAGCCATAATAATGCTACAAGAAACTGTCAATTTGGGTTAACCCGGACGAACTGACGGACGGACAGGTGAATCACTACATGCCTCCCCATCTATCGATAGGGGGGCATAAAAATGCTACATTTGGTATGATGAGTATAGCACAGAGAATTTGACCTGATCCTGACCTTAATGCAAGAATATATTACAAGGTACTTGCTTTGAATTTATAAATTTCTGCGAACAAATTGTGCAATATCGGTCCTTTAGATTAAGATTTGTGTTGGTATTACACCTCGCGCGTCTTCGTGATACTTCCACCTTATGAAAACATACAACTGGAGTTATAAATATAGACAATAAATTAGCTGTGAAATTATGCCAATAGCAGGTTGAGTTGTGTCAAATTCTCTGCCTATAGTGTAGATTTAATACTGAATTAACCCTACATGTATATTCAAACAAGTAAGGAACATCTAATATACACATACATAACTTCCATTGGAGAAAATACCATATCATGAAGTTGTGAAACCCATTTGTAGAATAGTTGTTGCATAGGATACATTAATACAATGTTACTTATAACAAGAAATAACCCTGAATGTGATGAATACCCCAGATACTGCAAGCATTAGAAGTATGCTGATGTGCAAAACTTAGCATAAGTTTGGTACTGATGAATCCTTCAAAACTTTTAAGTAGAAAAACCAGACATAGTTCTTATAAGTCATACATAGTTTCATTGAAATCCAATCAATGGTTACTGAGAATTAGCGCTGACAAATATACATAGCCCAACAAACCGACCGACCTCAGGCAATACTCAATATTGGAACACATTATGCAGCTTATTAGGAAATAATTTTCAAACAGTCCTGACATTCTACTTAAATTGAGATTTACAGACAAAACCCATTGTGGCCTAACTCTTTGTTCATAGCCCATGGACAATAGCTCTGCTTCTATTGTTCACATTTATAACAGTATTAAACCATGTAATGCACAAATGTACAATACATTTCAAACCAACAGTCGTTTACACTTTATGACTCTAGATAAAAATATTTTAGAGAGCCATAACTCCACTGTTAGCAATAGAATCTGCACATTCAACATCCTTTATTTTGTTATTACATTGTAGAATTGTTTTCAAAACTTCAGCTCCAAACACACTTCTCACAGCAGACTTCAAATATGAACATATGCATAGAAGACATACATTAATCACAGTGTATAAACGAGTCAACTTCCGGTTATCGCAATAAGGAGTACACGTTGAATTGAAGTCTTGCAATAAGTTGTACAGTGAAAGGAAATCACAGATGTTTCAATCACAATAAGTCCTACAGGTTGAATTGTATAGTATCCCAAAAAGTTGTACAGTGATTTGGTTTATAGACGGAGTAAATGCCCGTATTTGCATATAATCTTTTGCACCTGAAACAAAAAATATGCAATTATAACAAATGTCCAACAATGCTTGGTACAAAGCATTCATGTGAAGTTTCATTGAAATCGAGCCAGTGGTTAAGAAAAAAAGACGCAGACAAACTTTGTGACAGTAAAAATCAATATGTCTCCCCAGGAGACAAAATTAATGAGATCAAAAACATATATCATAACATACATGCAAATAAATAAAGATTGAATATTTAACACAGAAATTATCAATACATTTATTAGTATCTGCCTGTTATGTATGTAGTCCATAGTGTACTAAATGAATGGGTTAAGGGCTTAGGTTCAAATCCAAAATCATTTCTCAGGACATAGTGTCAGTTGTTTCTTGAGGATAATTTAAGTACTGTGTTATAATAAATAAGCGCATGCAGTGTCAATAATACTCTTTTATGAAAATGCATGAAGCCAAAAAGCTTAAAGTTGTCAGATAACTGTCTTTGTCACAACATGTTCTTAGTTAACACTGATTATAAAACAGAATAGATACCTGGTTTAGAGCACACACTTGAGATGGTTGTTGAAGCTTTCTTGTCTGATGTAGTTTCCTAATTACAATGTATTCACACCAAATGATGTTTAATCCATGTGGCGTCTTAATGGTTCTACCAGATAAGCTGTAAATTATGAAGATATTTTAAACAATAATTTCAATTACTTAATTTACATTAAGCATAGTAACTTTGAAAGTACTGTTGCTATCTACAACACCACTTCTTGTGAATGTTAAACATGTTAAAAGTCACACTATCACTTTTTATTTTTTGTTTTGTCTCAAATATTGTAAGAATGGAAGATTCTTCTTATCACATAACCTTTCACATAGAGAAGGCTCATTACATGTGTCTTTCAAAATGATAATGTTGTGATACTAGGTATGTTTCAACCAAAATTTAGCGGTACAATGAGCTAAAAGTCTTGACGAAGTTGGAATTGGCTAACCTTCTGAGAGCAATTTCCGGCACATCTTTATGGCACAGCTAGGCTGCAGCAGGTTATGTGATAAATCAACTATGATATGAAAAACTTATTCCACAGATTATATTTATTATTATAAACACACAATTTAAATTGTTACTGTAATATTTGTTGACCCAAAAAGTAAATTTAGAAGGTTTTTTTACCCCCAAAATACAACATATAATTCCTGACAATATGAACAACTAGGTAGGTACTTCATGTGAAGTTGCATTGAAATACAACCAATGGTTAAGGAGAAATAGTGTGGACACAATTTGTGACACCCATCCAGAGAGACAAAATCAATTTGCCTGTCCCCCAGACACAATAATATTATACCGATATGTGGGAGACATACTTATGCATTTGAAAAACAAATATGATTACTTACTGATAAAATATTTAATATGTGGAATACCACTGTCATTGTACATCTAAAGTCTGTTTGACTATCTGTAGCTCTTAGTGTATATGAAGTAGGCCTCAACTAAAATTTGCTGTCTCTTTTCTATGACATAATGAATATGATATCATTGTCATAGAACCCTGTTTGTTACTGACATGATTCATAATTGATGCCAACAAAGCCTGAAAGTGAAATGCAATGTATTAACTAGTATACATGTACAAACAATATACATGAGAATAGACACATAGAAATAAATGTAATCTCTAACTGTATTATATGAGGCACACAATCATGTTCTGAGTAAATTTATGTTTTGATACTTAGTACTGCGTAGTACTATGCATGCAGTTATCATTATTTGACTATCCACTGAATCTGGATCAGTCATGCACAGTTTCATTGAAATCCAACCAAACAAAATCAGTGTCAAAAACAAAGGGCCATAACTCCCTTAAAATTGATATGACTTGGTGCTGATCAGTTACTGAATGTTTTGTTAAAATCCAAATAATGATGAAAAGAAATAGTGAGGACAACATTTGTTAGGATAAAAAAACAAAGGGCAATAACTCCCTTAAAAATAATCAGACCAAGTGTGCCGACGATGTTCACAACTCGGCTTGGTACTGATCAGTCATGCAAAGTTTGTTGAAATCCAACAATTGGTTACTAAGAAATAGCCTGAACAAAATTTGCTGGACCAAACAACTGACCGACCTCAAGCTTGACTCCAATGTTGCCCCTGATATACTTTGTATCAGGGAGTATGGTGACAAACTCTATTTAATGACTGCATGGGACCAAGCCAATGTGAAAGGGTAAATTATCCATTTCAATACTGTCAGATGTCCCAATGCCAAACAACAAATGGAAAGCTCATGTAAGGTTAACAATAAAATGAAAGAAATGCAAAAACATTGCATATATACAAATATAAAGTATACATGTATTAAGTATGAAAGTGCATATGAACTTACAATCCAGATTATTGGCACCATGTCACACATCATGATTGCAGGTATAAAAACACAATGGTAGGACACTTCTTACATGGATAAGAACCAAGTAGACCAAAAGCAAAATTGAGTAAAATTTGTACCTTAGACTTAGTCTCCACTTTCACAAGTTCACAACATGTCAGCTAACTGTTCTCTGAACCAATCCTCTTCTCCAGTGCACTGGACCCCAAACATAAATCTGTGTATTACTGAAATTATGAAATACAATTATTAATATTTTTTGTTAGGAAAACTATAATAATCAAATCAATTAAACTTAAAATGTGGAGACAATACTATATAGCTAATGTTAATGTAGTTTGTTTGCGACAAAGACCTAAATATATACAGATTGGACACTTAATTGAAAACAGAGAGAAAAGGCAAAATAGCATGCAGCAGATTATGATATTTTGCATGATCACTTTTGTTTGTCAACCTTTTTTAATGACCAATATCACATTTTGAAGAGCTAAGCTTTTTCTACTGCATGATGTAACTTATTTTTTTTCTATCTCTGAGAGGCTTCAAAAAAATACTGTTTGACTGAGGCAGATCAGGTATTTTCTGATAAAATTGGAATTTCCATTAAATTGGGAGTAGGTCTGGCTCTTTGATGTATATTATTTTATTCTTTGACTGATTTCAATAAATTAGGTATCATTTTAAAGCAGAATAATAAATATATTCCATTAATTTAGTAGTTTTTTCCTATGTATATTAAAACAGGAGTTATAAGGTTTTAAGAACAAACGAGATTTCGCGAGATTTCAGAAAACTGCCGCAAGATATTTTGAGATCCAGTAGATTTTTCCAATATTTGTATATTTAGGTCTTTGTTTGCTGTCAACTGAGGTAGTCAAAAGTGCTATAGTGTGTCCGGGGTAATGTGATATTTACAAACGTGTATCAGTTTGGTCAACTGTCACAAAATTGGTTTTACAAATTACTAAAGAAAACTGATATGGTCAGTGTTGTACTAAAAATCACTGCTAAATCTGGTGTATAGCACTGATACATGCGAGACTACCTCTGTGTTTCCAACCGGTTTAATTGTCACTAGTTGGGTGGGAAACACTGAAAAGCGTTTCAGAAATGACCAAGTGCCCTGGCTGCGATTTGAACCAGGAACCTCTTGATCAGTAGCCAAGAGTGTTATCCACTTGACCACTCTGCCACGTTATCATACGGGACTGGACCATCAGCAGACATTTGGAGACAGCAGCCTGTCTAGTTTACTTTTAGACCCTACATACCAGAGAGATACAGCGGTACACCTGTGGATAGGACTAGTAGTCTAGATCGCATGATTGGCAAGTGTCTGCAGTTACTGGGACACCAACAACCTTTCCAACACATTAACCTACATCTAAATGCATTGCAGCATACAATTGAAACCAAGCCCCAGCTATCTTCTTCTTCTTCCGTGTACTGAGCTGGGCACTTAATAGGCGTAATTAGCTCAACTTTATATGCATGGTGATGGTGTACAGAGTCAAAAATTTAAAATAGTCCAAAACTGATTTAAAACTATATACATGTACACAGCACTGATGTCTACTCATGTCAGGGATTTTTCTTGAAGAAAATTAAGCGGCCTGTGCCTTTAAAATTGGGAAATTTTAGCACGACAATTTGCAAAATTGGGAATTATTAAAAAAGTTTGTTTGGGTTAAAAGTGGTCATATTTTGTATTTTCTACTGATAATACACTATTCATATGTGGCAACAACCTTTGCAAGTTAGAAAATATATTGTTTTGACTTTAAAACAGCTACATATAAACTGTTGTTGCTTTGAAACCTGCGAGCACAAAAGGGGGAAAATATGCCTACTTTTTGGGAAAAAATTATGATTTTTTGGGAAAAATGGAGGTTATTTTGCTAGGGGAAGGGGCCTGTATTCGGCCCTAAAAATAGCCAAAAAAAATCACTGCATGTAGTCGGGTCTTGAAGGCGTCTAACCTTGGCGCCGAGAACGTCGAAGCTGGGAGGAGTTTCCATTCTGGCACAGTCCTCACAAAGAATGTGCTGGCGAGGGTCTGGTCATGGACCCTTTTCTAGTAAAGGCGGTGTTGGCCACGTGTCTTGGCATCACTCTTGTGAAAGTATGTGTCTGCCGTGATGTCTACAAGCCCATTCTGTATTTTGTACACCATGCACAGCCTGCTTTGTCTACGGCGACTCTCAAGGGACTCCCATTTCAGGTCTTTTAGCATCCTGGGGTCGTTGTTGAGTAGTCGTTGTGGACAAATTGGGCTGCTCGGCGTTGTACTTGTTCAAGCCTCTTGATGTGGCTCGCTTGGGTAGGATCCCATACTTTGGCCGCATTCTCAATGATGGGACGAACCATGGCTTTGTAGGAGGCTTCCTTGACTGCTGGTGTGCACTCCTATGGGGCGGGGGAAGCCCGAAGGGCGAGGACTTGTACTTTAACCTTTTCAAACCATTGAAAATATGTTTGCCTCGTAATATATATTTATATACGTAATTTACTTATTACTTTATTTACTTACTATGTTGACTAAGGTGCGTGCATGGTGCACACAACTGTAATATCTCTTCCACGGAAATACGGATACCACGGAAATATGAGACGAATACAATGGCAGAAAATAATCAATGAAAGAACATATTAGTGTAACCTGACCATTTTTGGGTACATGTTAGTTAGTTATGGTCAAAGGGAGATAATTAGGGTATTACTTATTTAGAGCCTGTATCTACTCAAGATTAGTCACAGTGGTTGATTTTGATTGCTATTGGTCAATTGTTTTCCCTCTAAAACTTGGCCAGATCTAACACAGAAGTCTTTGTGTAAAGATATACTTTTAACTGATGTTTTATGGATTGTTGAGATTGATTGATGATACTTTGGACATTTGAATGGTTGGTTGTGTAGTGGTCAAGTATTCTATATATTATGCCCTTGTATTTATTATTGTCATTTCATTGTAAGTGTGATAAGTAATGTTTATTGAGATAAGTAAATCTAAGATAGGAAGTCTGGTCAGGAACCCATGTATTCAATTGTGGTCTTCAGGTGTGGCTAATTAATCTACCTGTAATGAAGCTCTACTTCTTTACTCTACTCTATTCTATGATCACTTTCATAAAACCTTATTCCTTCACATTTAATAGCTAATTCCATTATTTACAGATATAATACTCACGGGAGTGAACGTTGGTGTGAGGTGAAAGCTTGAATAGACACTTGATCCCATAGATTGGTAAGTGATGTGTCTACTTGTAATGTTATGTAACTTGCTGTGCTGTGTCAACTGTCATGTATTGTTATGTAACTTTGCTATGTGTCATGTGATATATTATTATGTGAGAGACTGTGCGGTGTCATGTGGCGTTATGTTATGTGATAATCTGCATTATATGTGCAGAGATGTCTGAAGGTTTCCGACCATTATATGAGGCTTGATATGTGTTGTATTATGTAAATGTAATGTTTATACTGTTGTAACAATGTTAGGTCCTTTGTATATTTTCAGGGTGTATGTTTCAGCTACTATACATGTATCAACTACTATGTATCAACCTACGTATTGTCCCATTGTTCTACCATCTGTATAACGTATATAAGACCTACGATGTATTAAACTATGATATAAACTTAGAAGAGCGTTTACTGATATTCACTGCCAGTCAGGACATATTAACCCACCCCTCAACTTAGTGGTCTCCACCTACACTAAATAAGGAACACTGGAGACTGCAGAAAGTTACAATGGCGCCCAACGGTGTTTAGATGACAGTGTTTATTGGAACTGCGATATATGAGTACGTACTTCATCAGCGAACTTCATCGACAAACTTCAGAGAACTTCAGGGAACTTCATCACTGAACTTTACATTATTAGAACTTCTTCATCGACAAGGATATGTGGACACTATATCGTGATTATTTATAATTGTGTGACATTGTGATTTGTGTGACATTGGGACTAAATGATTGATTATTGTGTATTGATGACAATTGGCACAGCTATCAACTAGAGCGTGTGAGTACAAATATTAGTTTGTCTGTATTGGCCTTTATTACAAATTACTTAACTCCTTTAAGGATTTTGATCAAGTGACTGCAGTTTGTGATATTTATTCTATTGTGTGATTTTTGTAAAGATGTCAGAAAGGAACTTCACTTTGCATGATACCCAAATAACTTGTTGGTGATGGTACCCCCTATCTATTCCCTATTTAACCCTTTGAAGAGCTGTAAACCTATCTAGAACCACTAAATTCTCGACCAGAGCCACTTCAGAAGCCACTATTGGATCCATATTATTTTGAAAGCATATTATATTTTCTACTTTCACTTTGCATATATATTACATTAGTGATTTCTACTTTCGTTTTCATATAAGTACATTAAGTTACTTTAATATTCATCTGAGTAAGGTGTATTCAGTAAATATTGGTTCATTTTGCCCTGTTACAGGTTTAATTATATTGGCCCAGTCAGATATTATCTATTTTGTTTACAAGTGTAAAGAATTTGAGGCACTCTATTTTATAGTCCTATTGTATTCATTACATGTGTATTATCTTTACTCAATTTACTGGAGGTGTGTTCCCATTCTGCGTTTTCATTGGTTATAATGCTTGTCCAAACTTTGGTGATGTTTTGTGTAAACTCTATACAGGTAGACATTTCATGAATTAACAGACACCTTATGTGATTATAGTGTAGTCTGTAGTTACTAGACCTTGAACAGTACTTTAGTGTATTGAACAGCTGATAGTTGTAGTATAGTAAGGGTCAGTATTTAGTTCATTATAGATTTGTGTACATTGGTAGAAGAGAAATTGTAAACATTGAAGTTGAACTTATATTTCAGATTTGATTATTTGACTTTATATTACATAACACTAGGGGTATAAAGATATTTATGAAACATGCGAAATATAATTAATATAATTATATTTCAATTTAAAAGAAAATAAGAAAAGTGCACTTTGTATTTAATAAATATGACACCATGGTAGAATGACTTGTATCAAGGTAGCATATTTATAATACCCAGAAACATTGAATATCATAAATATATCATATCGCCTTTGGTTTCAACATTAATTGGTCTTGTGAAAAGTACTATTATATACATGTTGGTAAGATACAGATATACTGAGATTGGTATAATATTTCTGCAGCTACAGGCTTATATTGACTTTGCAATTATATTGAATATTGTTTGTACATGAGTTAATTTAGCAGGAATAGTGAAAAATAATTATTCCTTGGGTATACATAATGGTCTGTTGAACAATAAGTTTGCAGTCCTGAATATATTGAATATTGATATATACTCCATGAAAAATTGTATGATTGATATATCATTGATTTCTAACACATAAAAGTTTGTTTTTTGAATTTATGAAATCCAGAGTTTGTGAATTGTGACTAAACTCCGAATTTATTATTAAGTGGTAAAGTGGATTGATAGACATATACGGTTGACCTAGTTCAGGGATATTGGGTAGTGACCATACTGTTTGGAGTACTCCACATGTGGAAAGGATTTGTAAATTAGTGGATCGGTGGAGAAATGAACTAAATTATGTGTATGGGTTACTAGTTCATTGATGCGTGAAGTGAATACAGGGTTACCTGTGTGTTTATATACTAGTAATCATCATTTGACATGTGATGTCATTTCTTTTACATTGAAGTTATTTTGTCATGTGATACTTATAGTATACTGTAGTAATATTGCCATATTTGGAGTATAATTACTCACCCGTGTAATTTATTACACTTGGTATATTTGATCTTTATCTGCATTGAACAATAAATACAGTTGAAGGTTAATTTATACTTACAATAATTTAATTGAAAGTAATTAATTTCTGTGTGAGTTAAATATTCTGTTGATTTAATTAATTACATTCATTTATATTCTGTACTTTAATTAATATTAGTTTGGTTTATTATTACTTGACACTTTGAGTTTAAAGTCAGCTTGTTTATTGTCACTTGAACTTAGAAATATTTCAACATTAAATTTAATTAATTATACTTGAGTATTCAAGTGTCTTAGGAACTTGATTACACTTTTGATATTATACATACAGTACTTTCCTGAGCTTGTTTAATTAATTATAGGCACTTTAATTTTGGCAATTGTTGTTGCATTTAGTTGCATTTAGTTATTACTAAGTAACTTCATGGAATTTTTTTATATATTTTTTTACATAGTAAGTACTTTGCAATCAAGATCATATGCTTGTGGGACATATCAGTTTAGTCTCACATTGGTTGCAGTTAGAATTCAGTTTAAGTCATTTAGAATAAAGTGCTGATGTAGTGGTGATATTGTCATTGCAAATGATAATTTTGATGATGATAATATAGTGATTATGATGATGATGAAATTGTGATGTTGTCATTGTGAATGATAACTATGATGATGAGGTAGTGATGTTGTCATTGTGAATGATAACTATGATGATGAAGTAGTGATGTTGTCATTGTGAATGATAACTATGATTATGAAGTTGTGATGTTGTCGTTGTGAATGATAACTATGAAAATGAAGTTGTCATTGTGAATAATGATGAAGTTATAATGTTGTGAATGAACAATGATGATGATGTTGTGATACATATGCAGTATTTGAAGAATAGTGATTTTTAGAAATATTTTTTTAATAACATGAAGTGAATTGCGAATATCATTGTGGAGACTATTGAATTTGTGTTTTGTAAATTTAATAGTGAAGTGTAGTGTTATTGAATTAAGGAACACTGGAGACTGCAGAAAGTTACAATGAAGTGAATTGCGAATATCATTGTGGAGACTATTGAATTTGTGTTTTGTAAATTTAATAGTGAAGTGTAGTGTTATTGAATTAAGGAACACTGGAGACTGCAGAAAGTTACAATGGCTCTGAAGTGGGCTATTACAGAGAAGTTCTCAGACTACTTAAAAGTGAAGCCATTCACAGTGCTAACAGATAACAATCCTCTGACCTACGTCCTCACTACAGCGAAGTTGGACGCAACAGGTCATAGATGGATTGCCGCACTGAGTCAGTTTGACTTTGACATTCAATACAGACCTGGATTGAGGAATGCTGATGCTGATGCATTAAGCAGGTTTCCAGTGACTGAACGGGATGTCAACGTCATAGATACTGACTCAGTCAAGGCTATATGCGGTTGTCTGAGCATACCATGTTCATCAATAGCTCCAACCATGAATTTGAACATAGTGGATATCCTAGAAGTTCCTGGACAAATGCTTGCACAGAAGGAACTGCGGGAAGTAAGGACTAAGCAAAGAGAAGATCAACTAATAGAGAAATGGAGGAAAGCGGTCATTGACCAGTTAGTACCAAAACAAACAACCGGACGTGACGATACAACTATGAAAAGACATTTCAAACATTTCATTATGAAGAGAGGTGTTCTTTACAAGATCATAAAAGAAGAAGGGAAAGAGAAAGAACAACTTGTGTTACCGACAGCTTATAGAGCAGAGGTAATGCAAGGATTGCACAATGACATTGGCCACCCTGGTAGAGAAAGGACACTAGCACTTCTACGCGAACGATTTTTCTGGCCAGGGATGGCAGCTGATGTTGAGAAGTGGGTTGGTAGGTGCAAAAGATGCCTCAGACGAAAAACACCTTTGAATAACAGAGCACCTCTTGTTAATATTCAAACTACATATCCTTTAGAACTCGTCTGCATGGACTTCATGACGCTAGAACCTTCCAAAGGCGGTATAGGAAACATTCTAGTCATCACAGATCACTTTACCAAATATTCAATAGCCATCCCATGTAGAAATCAAACAGCAAAAACAACAGCAGATGCCTTTTATACAAACTTCATTGTGAACTACGGAATTCCCACCCGACTACATTCAGATCAAGGTGCCAATTTTGAGTCAGAGATTATAAAAGAACTTTGTAAAATCATGGGTATAAAAAAGACAAGAACCACACCTTACCACCCCATGGGTAATGGCCAAACAGAGAGATATAACAGAACACTTCTTAACATGTTAGGAACTTTAGACCCGGACCAGAAGAAAGACTGGAAAAAATATGTACCAACATTAGTTTTTGCATACAATGCAACCATTCATGAAACAACAAAAATATCACCATTTGAATTGATGTTTGGAAGAGAACCGAAATTACCGATAGATTCATTATTTGAAAGTCCAGAATTAGAAACAAATAACAGAACAACAAAGGAATATATAGAAGAACTTAAACAAAGATTGAAACATACTCAGGATATTGTAAGTAAAGTAACAGAAAAGGCTCAACTGAAACAGAAAACCAACTACGATAAAAAGGCTAAGGCAGCCAAAATAACAGTTGAAGATAAAGTAATGGTGAAGATACTAGCCTTCGAAGGTAAACACAAGATCAAAGACAAGTTTGAAGAGGATATATATGAGGTGATCGAACAGCCAAAGGAGGATATCCCAGTGTTTAGGGTGAGAAATATGAAGACAAAGTGTGTTAAGACCCTCCATAGAAACCATCTTGTTCCGGTACTCTACCAGGATGACGAAGATAGTTGTGGAGGAGAAGAGGAAATGTCAGCTGAAACATCAGCGAAAGATGATGATGTGCTGACTGATGATGAAGCTGATCAGGATACAGAAGATAAGGATGAGCCAAGTGTCGACACAGAGGAGTCTGACTCAGATGACGGGTTAAGCTGTGTAATGTATACAGGTAAACATGGGGACGCCTATGAACCCAGAGTTCTGAGCAGGGAGAGAGACGTAGAGGAAGAGATCAGCCATGTAGGTAGCGCTACGGAGTACATGAGATTAGTGTATGAAGAGAGAGATGAAGAGAATACCAGGCCTGGTGAAGAAAGTGAAGATAGGGTGGATCTACAGCCACCTGAAGTTGTCAAGGAAGTAGAGAATACAGAATTGAAGGAGGTAGAAGATACTAGGGATATCCAGACTGATGTACCGATACCTGACGAAGCAAGAAGTACTGAAGATGACCATGAAGAAAACACAGAAGAAGCTAGAAGTACTGAAGCTGACCATGAGGAAAACACAGATGAAGCAAGAAGTACTGAAGATGACCATGAAGAAAACACAGAAGAAGCTAGAAGTACTGAAGCTGACCATGAGGAAAACACAGATGAAGCAAGAAGTACTGAAGATGACCATGAAGAAAACACAGAAGAAGTAAGAAGAGACACAGAAGAGAGGAGACCAGATGTTACAGGAGAAACAGAAGTCACAGATAGAGAAGACACTGATAGAGAAACAACAGAGCCATCACCGGATCAGAGAATCAGACGATCAGAACGAGAAAGAAGACCACCGAAGAGGTATGATGCATATTACATGCACCAGATAACTCCAAGACCTACTGATTGCAGGATTCATGCTTTGACTGAATTGGTTCAGTCGGGTGTTTTGAGCAATATAGATTTTGCAATTGCACAGAGGTTGGTTGAGTGTGTAATGAAGTAAGTATATGATGATTCTGTGTGATTTTAATGCACGTCTGATATTTATCGCAACGTTGTTGCTTTCGCGTCTGATATTTATAGCGGCGTTGTTGTTTTCGCGTCTGATATTTTACGCGGTGTTGTTGTTTTCACGACTCATGTAAACGCGAATATACACTAGTTATTTTAGAATTATTTGAATACTGAAGCAAGGATGATTGTTTTTTTAAAAGAGAGGGAGAGAAGGTTGATGATGAGCAGTTTGTGCATCATTGGTGCAGACGTTTGAAGCTATTTTTTATTTTACTGCGTATTGTGCGATTAAGTGACTTGTTATAAGAGCAAGTGTGCTATTTCTTTCCGCTATAGCCTAAATCATTGTATAAATTTTATTTTAATGGTAAAACCGCTATGTGGTAGAAACAGGGAACATTATATTGATGAAATAATTCACAAGTATAATGTGTATTTTATATTAATATGTCTTTGAAGTCATGGACATATATGAAGTGACATGTTAGCAGAATTATGTAGGTATTTTATGTATGTAGAAATAGGAACATGTAGATTAGTAAATGACGGGACGTCATTTCTGTGGCTAGGGGAGTATGTAACCTGACCATTTTTGGGTACATGTTAGTTAGTTATGGTCAAAGGGAGATAATTAGGGTATTACTTATTTAGAGCCTGTATCTACTCAAGATTAGTCACAGTGGTTGATTTTGATTGCTATTGGTCAATTGTTTTCCCTCTAAAACTTGGCCAGATCTAACACAGAAGTCTTTGTGTAAAGATATACTTTTAACTGATGTTTTATGGATTGTTGAGATTGATTGATGATACTTTGGACATTTGAATGGTTGGTTGTGTAGTGGTCAAGTATTCTATATATTATGCCCTTGTATTTATTATTGTCATTTCATTGTAAGTGTGATAAGTAATGTTTATTGAGATAAGTAAATCTAAGATAGGAAGTCTGGTCAGGAACCCATGTATTCAATTGTGGTCTTCAGGTGTGGCTAATTAATCTACCTGTAATGAAGCTCTACTTCTTTACTCTACTCTATTCTATGATCACTTTCATAAAACCTTATTCCTTCACATTTAATAGCTAATTCCATTATTTACAGATATAATACTCACGGGAGTGAACGTTGGTGTGAGGTGAAAGCTTGAATAGACACTTGATCCCATAGATTGGTAAGTGATGTGTCTACTTGTAATGTTATGTAACTTGCTGTGCTGTGTCAACTGTCATGTATTGTTATGTAACTTTGCTATGTGTCATGTGATATATTATTATGTGAGAGACTGTGCGGTGTCATGTGGCGTTATGTTATGTGATAATCTGCATTATATGTGCAGAGATGTCTGAAGGTTTCCGACCATTATATGAGGCTTGATATGTGTTGTATTATGTAAATGTAATGTTTATACTGTTGTAACAATGTTAGGTCCTTTGTATATTTTCAGGGTGTATGTTTCAGCTACTATACATGTATCAACTACTATGTATCAACCTACGTATTGTCCCATTGTTCTACCATCTGTATAACGTATATAAGACCTACGATGTATTAAACTATGATATAAACTTAGAAGAGCGTTTACTGATATTC
This sequence comes from Spisula solida, assembly GCA_947247005.1. Taxonomy (NCBI): domain Eukaryota; kingdom Metazoa; phylum Mollusca; class Bivalvia; order Venerida; family Mactridae; genus Spisula; species Spisula solida. Next base: position 47,741,360 of record OX365944.1, on the reverse strand, counting down.
ACTGCCAGTCAGGACATATTAACCCACCCCTCAACTTAGTGGTCTCCACCTACACTAAATAAGGAACACTGGAGACTGCAGAAAGTTACATTAGCAGTTTACAATACCTTCTGTCACTACATATAAGTACTGTTTGGCTGTGCTCCCTTGTCTTATAACGAAGAAAAAGATATATAATAGATATATCACCGAGTAATTTAATGATTTAATATTTTGCATCAAGCGTGTTGAACGTTGAACAACATGGAGTATATTGCCAAAGGATTCCGCATGAGAAGGGGGGCGTGGTTTCATACCTAACCACAGCTAGTACGGCTTGTTTGATTGGATTATCACGAACTAGCAAAATGAATAATTCATTTTTAATTGTCATGTTCGTCGAACTAGCAAAAATGAATATTTGTCATGTTCGTCAAAAATGCTTTTTCGTACAATATTCTTGATATATAAATGGGGTAACTAGCAGTACGTACTAAGAACGATGTCACTAATGTTGTGATTCTGTTTTAAAACGGATACATTTCACAGATTGCTCAAATTTGCGAAATCTGACAGTTCATTGATAGCCGCCCAGGAGGCGGCTATCTTATGGAATACCAACCAAATTTCTCCCCTGGACGAGAAAGGACAAGTTACTGATAGTTATTAAAATGAATAAATTTGTTTGCGTGGATATTGAAGCTATTAATTGATACCTGTACAAACACATTTAAATTCTCATTGATCCCACCATAAATGACATTTTTTGGATGGATAATGTTCGTAATTAAAATAAAAAATGTTTCCGTATTAATAATTTAATTGCTGATCCCTTTTTGCGTAGACTAGCTGAGGTGTCTATTTTTTTCTACTACTGAACTGATCGCTAATTTTATCGATAGTTGTATTCGTTTACCAATGATGCTGATGTTTTCGCATGAAAACAATAATATGGAGTTTCATATAAATTTTCTTTTTTTATCAATTATAGATAATGAAAAGAAAAGAAATTGCTGAAATTTAAACATTAATTTGATAAAAAAAGTGTTGAGTCGCCGGTATTAGTCTATTCATAAATTCTGTTCTATAAATATACTTGTTTAAAACGCGGTAAAACTACCGAATCTGCGGTCACAGAATGGGTAGTCTGGATTACCTCCCCTATCACTACTAAACAAATATAGAACGACAGGGAACCAGACTACAGAATGGGTTGGCCCGGGTACTTGCTTCCAAAAGTTTAACGGTAACATATCAGTATTTTAGCAATTATTGTGATATTGTGCTGTTTATTGTGATTATATAAGTAGTTTTCATATATTATGAACAATATCTTGATGATTTTAAAGTTGCTTGATTTGGCCGCACGTGCCCGCAGTTTGGCCGCGTTTTAAACATGACGGCGGAAGTAGATATATTGTTTTGATAAAACTTTACTTATTAAAAATAGCCGGGAGTAAGTGAATACAAGACGCTAGTACTTGTTGAACAAGGAAAATCTTCTTTAATACTCATAACGAACGTAGTTATGCAATTTCATCAACATCCGATACAGACCTTGAAGTAAGTCACTGTCGTACTCGTACCGATTCGACCCAAAATGTTAAAAAATGTAAACAACTTTTGAACAATGTTATGCATCTATTGTGCATTGCTATTTCGTTTTGCACGCCAATTGTTTACATCAGTACGAGGCATCGTGTGCTACACTGTAACTGTACGAATTTAACACTATTGAAAACTGTTAAATAAATGATAAAATCTGAAATCTTATAAAAGTTCACTAACCAAAATGAATAAATATCACAGACTTATGACATTAGATTGATTCAGTCGAGCTTGGCAGTCTTGGATGAGCATCGTTAATCATATGCTTGTGAAATCCTTTTTAACAGTATGTTGTCGATTATCTTCCTTATCTGCATGATGGTCGGGCCAATTTTTTTTCTTACCCACATGATTGACAGTCATGCCAATTATTATTTTCCTTATGCGTCTGACAGTCGTCCCGATTACTTTGGTAATCCGAACGACAGTCGTACCAATTATTTTCCTTATGCGCATGATGCTCGTGCCAATTATTTTCATTATCCGCCGCACGACAGTCATACCAATTATTTTCCTTATGCGCATGATGGTCATGCCAATTATTTTCCTGATGCGCAAGACAGTTGTGCCAATAATTGAATTGTTTTCCTTATCCCCACGACAGTCTCGTAAATTATTTTCCTTATTTGCACGATGATTATACTGATTAATTTTCTTATCCGCACGTCGGTTGTGCCGATTATTTTCCTTATCCGCACGACAGTTCAGCAAATAGTTTTCCTTATCCACACGACGGTCAAAATGTTGTCAGTCCGAATGAATATTTGTCAGTATGAATGAATATTTGTCAGTTCGAAAAAAATATTAAAATGAAAATAGACCTAAAGTTGTACCTTTTAAAATTTTTAATTGCTTTATTGAGAGCTAAATAATTTAAAAATGCATGTTTAGCTTTTAACATATTTAATAAGTGATTGCCAAAGGACCTAATTTGTTGTTTACCTTTTTACAATAACCTGAATGAGCATAGCTATAAATTTAACCCCTGTAGAGCTGAAATACCTCAAAATGACAGCCAATATTTTCAGCTCCCAGAGACTGAGAGTGAAGCAGAAAAACCCTAGGTACAATGTAACTGCACCGTCATCGAATCCCAAGTCCGCATTTAAAATGCAGGAGGGCCTAATTGTGTATTTTTTATGCTCCCCGAAGGGTGAGCATATAGTCGCCGCTTTGTCCGCCCGTCTGTCCATCTGTCACACTTTTGTCCGGGCCATAACTTGAAGAGTATTAGAGATATTAATTTGAAACTTCTTAGGTGAATAGACCTCATTGAGGGGAAGTGCAGTGCACAAGAACCATAACTCTTGATTGCATATGTTTTTAGTTATTCCCCTTTGTAATTTTTCATACTTCATTCTTGTCCGGGCCATAACTTAAACAGTATTAGAGATATCAATTTGAAACTCTATCGGTGACTAGACCTCATTGAGGGGAAGTGCAGTGCACAAGAACCATAACTCTTGATTGCACACTTTTTGAGTTACTCCCCTTTCTATTTTTTTTCATACTTCATTCTTGTCCGGGCCATAACTTAATTAGTATTAGAGATATCAATTTGAAACTTCATAGGTGAATAGACCTCATTGATAGGAAGTGCAGTGTGAAAGAACCATAACCCTACAATATATATTTTTGAGTTATTTCCCTTTGTAATTTTTTATACTTAATTCTTCTCTGGGCCAGAACTCATACAGTATTAGAGATATCAATTTGAAACTTCATATGTGAATAGATCTCATTGAGAGGAAGTGCGGTGCACAAGAAACATAACTCTTTATTGTAAATTTTTGGAGTTATGGCCTTTTGTACTTTTATTCTTACTTCTTGTCCAGGTCATAACTCCTTCATTATGGGAGGTATTGATTTGAAACTTTATAGGTGAATTAATCTCATTCAGGAGAAGTGCACCTTTATTGTTTTTTAATTATCTCCCTTTTTCATACAAATTAATGCTTGGCAGGCCTTCACTTGAACAGTATTGATGGCATTTGATTGAAACTCAACATAATGGTAGAGGAAGTGCGGTGTCAAAGAACCAAAATTCTACATTATTTTCTTTTTTTACCTGTATCTGTAATAAGTTATTTCCAATTTTGGGACAAACACTTGCTTCGGGAAGCATAATTCGGTTTTACCGATTCATTGTATTCTACATTTACTTTAATCCAATAAATATGTGGAACCATCAAGTACTTCAAATTTATTTTGAATTATGTTAATAATCTGGTGACATTGCAACACTGCACATCCAATTGGTCAAAGGAATGATGACTAGTTTCCAATACCAGTAAGCTATTTAGAATGGTCACATAATAATGTTTCAGTGATTTATAATGTGCTTGTAATTGTATATATGCGAGGGTTGCATGCTACATGTATTTACGTGTTTTTACTTCATATCGTGCAGCATGTATATATAAGAACGTTTTGCTCATCCATATAGAAATGCATTTGTAAACGAAATTGCTGTTAAACAATAAGTAGAAATTAAAAGATCTAGATCTGTTATACAATACCGTTACTTATACTCAATGAAAAGTTAGGTACCATCCTATCAATTGACTCTTATATTTAAAATTCACGTTACACTGTGTTAAAAGCCGAACACAACTATGTTTTGACCTTACTGAGAAGTCACAACTTTAACAATATTCAGATGCACACACTAGAAAACTTTTGTACCGATAGGTCATATTGTATACAAAATACAGAGATATATATAAGTGGTAACTTTTCAGTGACTCCCAGTTTATAATGTCAAATACCTGTGTATATTGGAATATTTCCTGCTCAATTTCATTCTATCTGAATGAAACGTTAGAGATTTCAGTCGTTTAGAATAATTTATAACACCGTTGCTTGATATAACAGTATTCATGCCATGTAAACCACAAAATTGCGGCTACTTTGATGCATTGCATCACAAATTTGTCTTGTATGAGAATGGAATAGAACAAAATCATATACATAAAGAGTGAACTGACGAACCTACGAACCTGCAGATTTGTATGGTTCGCTAGTTCATTTTTAAACTTGCTTTTTGTCACGCATGTTAATTAACATGCGTGCTTTTTGTACAATAATCTTGTGATATAAATGGGGAAACAACCAGCGTGTATTAAGAACGATGTCCGTAACGCTGTAATTCTGTTTTTAAACGGATAAATGTCAGTATGCAACAATTTAAACGATTTGTGAGAATCATATATAACGTTACACACACAGTGTGAACTGACGAACGTGCGAAATGTGCAGTTCGACAGTTCGGAACTTAGACGCTAGTTAGGAAATGCTACGAATTAGTCAGTTCGCAAGTTGGATATACTTCTGCTAATAAATCATGTAGATCTGCACATATATATCCCCGATGTAAAGTTTATGACTGTAGTAGCGAACTTGCACATTTTGAATAAGCAGGTTCGGAAGTTCGGAACACGGGCAATGTGGAGGCATTCAATTGTTGAAGTTACGCACTTACGAAATTGCGAACTAACCAAGCTTTGACGATGTTACGAACTTGCAAAATTACAAACTTCCGAACTATACAAGTGACGAAGTTACCAACTTGCGAACATGCCAAAATGCGAACTTACGAACTTGCGAACTTACGAACTGACAAAAATGAACATTCATATAGATTAAAGAGCGAACTTGCAAAAGGTGAACTCCGGCTTTCCATATTATTTAGATAAATTACTTGTATTTCGTTTGTAAGATTTCGTATAAATCGCGCTGAAATATGTATTTATTATAACTTTTAATTTATTTAGATTTCGCGATCTTGTATAACACCAATGGACGGTATTCTTTGTCGTGTAACTAATCATGTGCTTCTAATTTCAGGTTCTTGTTATATATAATAATTATATATTGAATTCGAAGAATTGAGTTGGTTTTATCTACAAACCCAAAACCCGGTTACATATGTATGAATTCAGAACAACAACTTTTTACCAGTAAATTACCCATGGCAGACTTCAAAATGCAGAATATTTACACTTCAACTTTTAAACAGTCAAATGTTGATGCCAGAAGTCAGCAAGCTCTACGTGAAACCCGGCCATTATGTGGGTACCAGGCTGGTGTTAGGCGAATGCTTAATTCAATCTGACATGAATAGTGCAACTAAAACTTCAAACTGTGACTCAAATAACATCCTGGACGAAACTAATTTTCTATGTGAAAAAGGAATTCATTTCTTTCATTTAAATATAATATTATCTTTATCCTAAACTTGATGAATTCAAAATTTTACAACATAACCATCCGTATCTAAATATTGTTGCACTTTGTGAAACTTTCTTGAATAACAACTTTTCGGACAGTGAATTTCAAATCAGTGGATATAAAATGTTTCGTAAAGACCGTAACACAAATGGTGGTGGGATAATTGTCTATGTAAAACAAAACTATTCATGACTCCGCAGGTTTGATTTAGAAAATGATAATACTGAAATTATTTAGCTTGAGATTCAAAACAACGAGCAAAAACCAATAATATTGGGTTACATGTATCGTAATTGTATTGTTCCAATGCGCACTGAAATTTAAATTTAGAACACACCTTAGAGAAAGTATTCATTGAAAACAAAGAAATTTTATGAACCGGAGATTTAAACTACAACTTTGATCCCATTACTCAATCTACTTACAACAATTCATGGAATAATATTACTAACAACTTCAATTTAAAACAACGTGTTGACATGCCCACCAGAGTAACTAGGACGATAAAAACAATAATCGACCATCTCTATACAAATATTTCTCAAAATATCTCTGAGGTTAATGTTCTAGTATTATCTATTAGTGACCATTTTCCTGTGTGTTTTACACGTAAAGATTCAAATACAGCACCAAAAGACCCCTTACACCAAATGATACAATATCGTAACATGAAGCAGTTTATTGAAGCAGATTTTCTTAAATCACTCGAGGAACAGCCATGGTCTATCCTATAGATATATATGAAGATTCAAATGATATGTTTGACTGTTTTCAATCATTATTCAGTGATGCTTTAAATAGACATGCTCCATTGAAACAGAAGCGTGTTAAACACATACATTTACCAGACTGGTAAAATCAAGAAATTTCCAAAATGACAAAAGAAAGAGATAAAGCAAAGAAGCTGAATAATGAGGAACAATATAAACATTTGCGAAACAAAGTTAAAACTCTAATATCAAATTCTAAGAAAACATACTATGCGGAAACTATAAATGACAATAAAACGATGCCAAAAAACTTTGAAGAATCTTAGGCAGTTATCAGGTAAAGTCACAAATCACTAAACAAACTTCATTCATGATGATGAGGGAACTCAAATTTTAGACCCACTTGAAACAGCTGAAGTATTTAATAACTATTTCATTGACATTTTCAAATCTGCTCCCCAAAATTGTTTCTCCTTCTCAGAATGCGATAAAACATAAAAGCGAGTCGCATGTGTCGCCTGACGACATGCACATTTGTCATGGAAAACTATCCAGTATTGGGCTACATATCCGACTCACAAGAGTTCTCTAGTCATCTGAACTAAAAACCACAAAGTGATGCTCTGGACAAAAAATGTCCTGATAAAATCAATCAAAAGGGAATCATTCAAACACTACACAAGCTAGAGTTATGATTCTTGCGCACTGCACTTTATGTCACAGCAAGAAACATGCATACCAATTTTGGAGTCATTCATACTTATGGTGACAAAGTTATGCCAAGGACAAGAAATGTTTATAAAATCAATCAAACGGAAATAATTCAAAAATTGCACAAGGTAGAGTTACAGTTCTTGTGTACTGCACTTGGACTTCTGGTAAGAAACATACAAGTTTCAAGTCATTCAACTTAATGGTGACAAAGTTATCCACCGGACAAGAAATGCTCTAATTAAATCAATCTAAGGGAAATAATTCAAAAACGATGCAAGGCAGAGTTATGGTTCTTGCGCACTGCACTTCGGCTTATTGCAAGAAACATACATACAAAATCTTGAGTCATTTGAACTCTAGGTGACAAAGTTATGCCCCGGACAAGAAATGCTCTAATTAAATCAATCAAAGGGAGATAATTAAAAAACGATGAAAGGTAGAGTTATGGTTCTTGCGCACTGCACTTCGGCTTATTGCAAGAAACATGCATACCAAATTTTGAGTCATTTGAACTTAAGGTGACAAAGCAATTTGTGACGCCGCAGGCTAGCCGACGCCAAAGTAACACCTATATGTCGCCTTTTCAGGCGGCACAAAAACTATGTAAATTCATTGAAATGTATTGTAAACAGGACACTTCATTTTCAATACCTACTGTAACAAGCACATTCAAAGAAAAAGATCTAGAAAACCTTGATATAAGTAAATCAACTGGACTAGATGGTATAGGATCAAAATTTCTTAAAATAAGTGCTAAAATAATATCCAAACACCTAGAGAAATTATTCAACCTTAGTTTATCAAATGGACTATTTCCATCCATGTTCAAGAGAGCAAAGGTTACACCTATTCATAAAAAGGGGTCTAAAAGTAAGAAAAGTAATTACAGACCAATTTCAATATTACCAATTCTATCGAAGGTATTAGAAAAACATGTCAGTTAATAACTTAAAAATATTTCTTGAAAACAATTATCTTCTTCACCAAAATCAATCTGGGTTTCGAGCTCACCACTCATGTGAAACTGTCCTGACTGCCATTATTGACAACTGGATAAAAGCAATAAATGAAGGAAATCTTGTTGGAACAATTTTTCGGGATCTTACAAAGGCATTAAACCTCATAAATCACAGTTTACTTCTTGAAAAACTACAGTTATATAAAATTGATGAAAATACAATTGCTTGGTTCCGGTCATATCTAACAAATCGCTCACAGCAGGTATTATGTGTTTCCGGAAAAACTTCCAGTGTTGAACACATACCAGCTGGTGTGCCACAAGGCTCTGTGCTGGGACCTCTCCTATTCATTATTTATATTAATGATATGCCCTTGCACCTATCCAATTCTGTGTCAGATATGTTTGCTGATGATACCACTATTTCATCTTTTGGAAATACTTTAGACTCAGCAGACATTGATTCTATACAAAACGTGTTATAGTCCGGCAGAACTTGCAATGGACCGTGCAATGTCTTCTATACAAAAAAGAAACTCCATGATCGCAAATCCCGATAAAACAAACGCTATGTTCATTTCATCTTCAAATCGCAAATCCGAAAATAATTAAAGCATTTCATTAAATGGAAAGACTCTTCAATTTTCAAACACAGAAAAACTTCTGGGAGTACATATTGATCACATGCTTAATTGGAAAACACAATAACAAATGACACTCAAGAAATGCAACTCATTATTATACTTACTCATGAGAATTAAACAATTTTTAAATCTGCATACTAGAAAAATGTTTTTCAATGCATATATTCTTCTTCATTTAGACTACTGTTGTTCTATTTGGGGGGTCTGTACTACCGATCTTTCAAATGATATGTACAAATTTCAAAAACGTGCTGCTCGAATTTTTTTAGACAAGTTATTTTGATACACCAACAGATGAATTATTCTTGCAATTGAATTGGATGAAATTTTCTGACCCGGGTGCCAAATTATGGAACTTTCTTCCTTACCATGTAAGAACATCTGCAAATGTTAACTCATTTAAAAGCAATTACTTGAAGTGGTGGTTCTCTGGTGGTCAAACGAACTTCTCTCACACTGCATGAAGCGATACATTAATTATTAACTACAGAGCTTATCTGAAATGGAAACTAATTTCCTGAGATCGTGTGTAAATAATGATTTCTCTTCTTTATCGAAGGCCGTTTTCTAGTTTCTGTCTGTGCAGGGTTATGTCGTCAAACCGGGTTTTACGCATTTTGTGAACATTCTATGCTCGACACAGGCGACATTGTGTACGTGTATTGATAAAAGTTGTATTTTTTATGTATAATATTATATTGTCTTGAAGTGTGCAGTACAAATTAAATGATTGTATTCGGCTTGTTTAAAATATTGGACATAATGTTGAGTTGGGTATATGAGGGCCAGTCATAAAGAAAGACCCCTGTCTTATGTATTCATAGTATAGATGTGAAAGATATTTTTATCGGGTCGAATCCCTTTGGCTCACCATACCAAATGAAAGAGGACATAATGAAAGAACACCTGAGCCAATTACAAATTACCTGTCAACTTCAAAACTATCGCATAGCGGGCAGTAGGAAACTTAGGTCGAAATATTTGCTGATGCCAACATGTTACAAACTAACATATATTTCGACACTGAAGTCGGAGAAGAATGGAAATGGACAGAATGTACGCAAGATTATGTTAAACAAACATCTAAAAGTCAGGAAAATGAGGAGATGTATTTGAATCACAAGAACTCCAACCATTTTGAAGCAGTCTTGAGTGTTACAGCTACAAATTGGTTCAGAAACTTCCTCGGATAGAAAATTAGATAAATCTTCAGAAACATATTCATGAAGCTAAAGAAAAACAAAAAAGAAAAGGCGAAAGTCTGCATTGAACAGAATGAAGCTGATGGAAGAAGATAAAGAGAAAAACTACGCTTTAGGAACAAAAGGTCAATTCAAGCTTTCAAAGACCAAGATCATATTCGCAAAAGAAGTTCATAAGAAATCAGACAACAGGGGAAGTTACACAAACAGACGAGAAAAATGACTTAAGCTTACTAAGACCAAGAAAATATTCGCAAAAGACGTTTTACAGAAAACAAACAACAGGAGAAATTTCATTAACAGACGAGAAGAAAGACACAATCATACAAAGATGAAGAAAATCTTAGAAAAAGACGCTCAGCTGAAAATCGAGAAAGAGAAAAAAATAAAACAGCATAAGAGGAAGCATGATTGAGTTTTGGAGAATGAAGTACTAGTATATTAATTAAGAAACAAGAGGGCCCTAGGTCGCTCACCTGTCGAACTTTACCTAGATTTTGTTGAGATAATCATTGTGACCAAGTTTTATACAGATTAGGCAATTATTGTGACCTCTGTTGACTACAAAAGGTTTTTATATGATTTGACTTAATGACCTAGTTTTTGACCCCAGATAAAACAATATCGAACTTGACCTATATTTTGTTGAGATGATCATTGTGACCAAGTTTCGTAAAGATCAGGCCAAAACTGTGACCTCTAGTGACTACACGAGGTTTTTCTAGATTTTGTTGAGATGATCATTGTGACCAAGTTTCGTAAAGATCAGGCCAAAACTGTGACCTCTAGTGACTACACAAGGTTTTTCTATGATTTGACCTTATGACCTAGTTTCTGACCCCAGATGACCCATTATCGAACTTGACCTATATTTTATTGAGATGGTCATTGTGATAGAGCTTCATAAAGATAAGACCAACATTGTGACCTAGTTTTTTACCCCGGATGACCTAATATCGAACTTGACCTAGATTTTGTTGAGATGATCATTGTGACACAGTTTCATAAAGATTAAGTCAAAATTATGACCTCTAGTGACTACACAAGGTTTTTCTATGATTTGACCTAGTGACCTAGTTTCTGACCCCAGATGACCAAATATCAAACTTGGCCTAGATTTGTTGAGATGATCATTGTGACCAAGTTTCATAAAGATTAGGCTAAAATTGTGACCTCTAGTATCTACACAAGCGAATTGTTGACGGACTGACGGACGGACGACGAGTGATCACAAAAGCTCACTCTGTCACTTTATGACAGGTGAGCTAAAAAGAGGCTGTGCGCACCGATCGTGATTTCCGAGAGAAAGAAACACAGAGAAAGAAAAGCTATTTGGAACACAATATCATACAGAACTTCGTTAACAAAGTTAAAAGTGAACCAAACTGTGTGTGCATTTGCTGTGATCAACTTTGGTATTAAAAGAATGTGTCGTCTATTGTCTGTCTGGAATCAATAGTTCATATGAAAAAAGTACATTTGCTCTACATGTAAAACACATATATCAAGCAATAGAATCCCTCCATTGTCAAAATACAAAGGCGTACTAAAAATTTACCTTTAACCTCCAACTGTGACTTTGAGATAGGACCCTTGGGTTTGCTCATGACACTCCCTCTCGTGGAGGTCAACATTCGTGTCAAATATAAGCAAGATTGGTCAATGCATGATAAATTTATGGTCCGGACAAACTTCAATTTTGCCTTTGACCTTCAACATTGGGATAGGAACTTGGGAGTTTGTCACGCGGCATGACACGCCTCCTCGTGGAGGTTAACATTCATGCCAAATATAAACAAGATTGGTCAATGCATGACAAAGTTATGGCCCGGATACAATCGGACACACGCACGCACACCAAAAGTGGCGACTAAGTCTTGCTCACCGCCAGCGGGCTCGACAAAAACTAGGTAACAATATGAAAATAAAATTTTACCACTGTTTACCTATTTATTACAGGTCACAAACAAAAATCGCGGAAATTCATGTATAGCTGAGCCATGGTTTTTGGTGGGTGAATATACCTGGTTAAAATCTATTCAGAATACGTATACATATGTATATTTGTATAACATTAAGATAGCAGTGTCGCTGGTGCACTAAGATGCGCGTTCAATTAGATAATATTAAGTCGGACAGGGAAGGCGGTATTCTACTTAACCAGTCGAGCACAGAAAACATAAGAAAACATACAAGGCACAATGCCCAACACACTGGCGAATGAGAAAATGTTCCGCCGCAGTCCCAGCTGTAAAAAAGCTGAATGAAATAGTTTCAGCACCCAAAAGGCTCAATACCCTCGCTGAATGACCTAGTTACAACAGCAAAACAGCTCATATACATAGTTTTAGCTGTCCTAAGTCCTTAAAAGTTAAATAACTGTAAAATGTTGAATGCCATGGTTTCAGCTGCATGACCTAGTTTCAGCAATAAAAAAGCTGAAAGCCCCAGCTGGAGGACCTAGTCCCAATGAGCAAAAAGTCTTAATTTAATGACCCAGTCTCAACAAGCCAAGCATAACCAAGATCGACATAGCTCCTATAAGCTGATTGTCCGCAGCCGAATGACCACTTTAAACAATAAGTATGCTTAAGGTAATTCCATACTCTTAATTATTTCTGTACAAGAGGTATCAAACACCTGCTTTTTATTAAGAACACACTCATGATAGTGATTGTGCAAACCCATACCAGTTTTGCTCGGCTAGTTTTCAAGATATTTTTAGATTTTGGGGAACCCCCCTAAAAACGGATACTTGCATTTCACCGAAAAAGTTGGACATAAAATTCCATGAAACTTGGCATGCACGAAATTTCGTATATACGGAATCACACGATAACGTTTGTTTTAGACTATGCATGTTATATGTATTTTTAAATGATATTTTAAAATATGTGATTTTTCATTTTCAAGTTGTTACGCATGAATGGCATGAACTTGGGCGGTCGCAAATGGCGCCAGTGTGTTGGAATTGTGTCTCTAGACCAAACACTTTTCGGTGCATGACAATTTAACCGTCATGCTAACTCCTGTTTGACATCTCTGCCATAAGCATACACATGGCCTGATTTCGCTCATATTCGGACAATCATGGCATTTTTTATTCCGGAACATATGCCATTTCTTTCGTTATTTTCTTATTATATTACAGTGCAGCAATACCACGTGGTTTTTGACTACAGTTCCAAGTAGAAATTTATAAACATTGGAACACAAATGTAGCCATAAGTATTTCATTTCTTCATCGATTTCTATGAAATCTACGACACGCTAAGGGGAACATTATTTGCTTTCCATGAAATATAAAATCTTTTTCAGTGGATGTGCCGTTTTGTCCATTACCCTGTGAAACCGTGGAACGTGTAGGTTTCACAGGGTAATGGAAAAATCGGTAAAGCTGCTGAAAAAGATCTTATATTTCATGGGAAGCAAATAATTGTCCCCTTAGCGTGGCGTATGTTTAATTGAAATCGATGAAGAAATAAAATACTTATGGCTATTTTATTTTCCAATGTTAACAAATTTCTTCTTGTAACTGTAGCCAAAAGTCACGTGGTATTGCTACACTGTATTAGCAACCTTTATAAAAAGTTCGATGCAATTTATACCAACATTTATCATGCGAAAACAGTGCACGTGGAAATCATGATTTCTGTGATTATATCGGTACACGGGATTTACGTCACACGATCGATAACATTTGGATGATGGTCAAGTTTCTACAAGATTTTACGAACACTACTACACAAAATTCAAATACGCATGTACAATGCAAAGTAAAAAACGGGGATAAAAACGCTGCGTTTCTAGATGTATATAAAGTATATGTATACATTTTGTAATTTATTTATATCACAATTCACAACAAATTCAAATCAAAGTTGTTCCATTTCACTGACTGTGTCAGTTGATGACCCTTTTGCTGTATCTGTCTCCGAGTATGATGATATGTCTGAATCAGTGTTGAAGTCAATAATCACCGGTGCTTGAAGGTCGTCCATGGTAGTCTAATGCCCAGTATTTTTGTTCCACTGACTTTACATGATTTATACACCCAGCCAAATATGTAGGTGTTACTGAGAGTAATGCCACTGTAATGGGGTATTTAACATACGCCATCTTGAATGTCAAGTTCTTACGTGCAATGTAGCCTGAAATATAAAATTAAACTTAAAATAAGGATAATTGATTGTAGTAACTTGTTTTCCTGAACCAGCCTTAAAAATAAAAGTATTCATTAATGGTACATATTTCACAATGATTATTCATTTAACAATAAGAACAAATTCTTTTATTACTTAACCTTTAACGATTCCCCAAATAAGATATATAGGGTTCAAATCTGCATGATAAGGGGGTAACCACAGTGCCCGATGACCATTTGCAGCCGTTAACTGGTCAACAACATACACCGGATCAGGTTCGTTTCGGTAGACAGCTAGACGTTCTGGCTTCAACATGCTGTCATTGAAAGGGTTATATTGTTCCTTCTCATTCAGTTCTGCAAGTAAATACAAGAGATGTTTGTAAAACACGTATGCCCCCATGGCAGCCCAATAGTCGGAAATGGTCACTGTGACCTTGACCTACTGACCTCAAAATCAATAGGGGTCATCTACAGTTCATGACCAACCTCCATGTAAAGTTTGAAGATCCTATGTCAAAGCTGTCTTGAGTTATTGAACGGAAACCATTTAAATAGTCAGAAATGGTAAAGGTCACAGTGACCTTGACATTTGATCTACTGACCCCAAAATCAATAGGGGTCATCTACCATTGATGACCAACCTTCAGTTAAAGTTTGAAGATCCTAGGTCAAAGCGTTCTTGAGTTATTGAACGGAAACCAATTAAATAGTCAGAAATGGTAAAGGTCACAGTGACCTTGACCTTAGATCTACTGGCCCCAAAATCAATAGGTTTGAAGATCCTAGGTCAAAGCGTTCTTCAGTTATTGAACGGAAACCATTTTATACGACCGACAGACCGACCGACCGACAGACATGTGCAAAGCAATATACCCCTCATCAAAGATGGGGGGCATAAAAATATAACACAAATATAATATGCGCATTGATGAAGCACCTTGGTGATGATATGGAAATTAATTTAGCTTACATGTATAAATGAAATGAAATAACAACAACTTCTTCGCAGAGATGATGCTTCACTTTTCCTTTTTTTATGTTCCATTTAAATTAACCGCGAAGAAAGTTAACTTGTATAATCTCGTCCGTGAATACAACGGTATAGCCAGTATCTCGAAGTCTTTATCTTCCATAAGAATAAAATGCGCTGGTGAACTATACCCGCTCGTTCCATTAATATCTTCCTGTTCTGCTTACAGCGCTGGTAAGTAAATTCCAGATGATGTAGATGCTTGTGCAAGTACTCCTTACCACCAGAGTAACCAATACTTTTGCGTAGTTCAGCTTTCAAGTTCTTCAGTGTCGGTAAAACCTTCTGATGCACATACATGGCGTTGATGGTTCTTCTGATAACACCACTATCAAAGTCATCGAATACATGCTTCTTGGTTGTTTTCTCCTTCTTTGAAGTAGTAACACGTGCTTCCTTGGCAACCCTTTAACTTTCGCACTGCTTACACCAGTAAGTCTTGAGGCACGTTGGATGTTACAATCCAATGGTCTCATCAGTCCATGTGTCCTCTTCTCTTCTACGCAAAATGAATGAACATTCTGGACGATTTTCCTAGCATCATCGCTATACTTATAACGTGTAGCCATTATACACTGTAATTTATATGACTAACTGGCATTTATCTCGGACTTACAGATTCCTCTTAAACAAATGTATTCAATGGAATGCACGTGCACAGTTTTCTCGTGCAATGTTTATACAAAGTTTCGAGCCTCCAAAAGGGAGCTTATCAAGCCAACACCATATCCTCAGGGCCAATCATATTAGGTTACTCTCAGTTATCTCATTTACCGCTTTTATCTGTATTATATTGTTATGCCCACAGTACCCTTTTAGAGCAAATCAACGTTCCTGCATGAATTAGTCACGGCTCAAAAAACATGGTTGATCTATACATGTCACATTTGTTGCCGTACATGTTTATTATTCATTCAAATGCAAGGTTACGGATACCATCATGCAGCTAATACGTTTTACTTTATATGCTATATTACACACCGGTTTCTTTGTTTGACCCAGGTTAATAGGGGAATTCCCCAAGGTCGAGAAGCGACCGGGGAATCCCCAGTAACGATTACATGCTAAAAACGCACGATTGTTGTTGCTGTTGTAGTTTTGCATTCGCTAACGCCGTTATTTTTTTGACAGACCGGATCTCTATGGTCACTAGGTAGACGGACTCTTGCTTCCGACTTCCGGTAGCAGGAATTTGATACCAAGAAATCGATAACCGTTCTTGATTCTATTTTTATTTTTTAAATGTGGAACATAAATAACAATCATAGTAAAAGACCAGAATAAAACTATAATTAAATATTTATAGAATAGATGTATTATGCCAAAAAACCTTTAAATAAAAAAATAAATCAGTCTTCCATGGTTGCTGTGCAACCCGTCTCCTAGATGGAAGACTCTTTTCCATAGTTTTAAAATGGCAGCCATTTTTTTGCCCGCTTCGGAAGGCAATTTCAACATTTTCAGTGCATAAACGATGCTTCAAACTGTTATGAGACACATGATTACTCTGTGATTACGAAGTAAGTCAAACGGGAATCGTTCAAATGTGCGAAATATCAACCAATCTTAAGAAAATCTAATAAAAACGACACGTGTTCAGGTTTCTTCTTTTTGCAAAGCGGTTACTTCCCTTTGCAATACAATTAATATAAAGTCCGTTTCGGGTCTTTACGTATCCGGATCGGACGGTGATAATTCCACATCGTAGTTGTAGGTTATTGTAAAGAAAGTAACACGAATGCATTTCGTAATTCCTCGCCGAGATCTCCAAAATCGTCAAAAAATGTAAAAATATTCGCGGGATAAAGGTCGCGAAATCTAATTAAATGTTGTTGTTGTTGTGATTGGATACAATAAAACCCGGAATTTTCATCCTGAATTGTTTATATAACAAGAAAAGGTGATTAAGATTAAAGATGTTTGATAATTAATCGTAGATCTAATGTGATTAATTGAAATGAAAATAGCCTTTTCTCTGGAACAAAAGTACTGTCTGATATGCTCATGCAACTGTTATGCACGGTTTTCCGGCATTCACTGTTGTTGGAATAAAGTAGAACTAACGACTGTTCGGATTTCCAAACTTTGTATTTTGCGCGTGAGAATTCTCACAAGTCCACAATCAACAATAGTATAAGAACAAGATATAGTCAGTGTTGGTAAAATCCAAACAAATATAATTTTAACTGCGTAATTGAATTCTAATGGAATACCATTGATACGTTCAGCTTGGAGAGCCAAGTTCGAATCCCTCCAAAATCTCTACAGAACGTCGACTACAGTGTGTGTGGCTTCTGTTTTAGCCAATCAAATCATTTCATACAGTTTATGCAAGTTATCATCAACCAATCATAAATGTGGGCGTAAACTTTCGGACATCTGCGTTACCTAAACAGACCGCGTTCCTATATGACGTAAGATCTGTACATAATCGGTTTGTTAATTCGGAATATACAATTATCGTGTCAACAGTCATATCTATATTACATATAAGTATCTAATAAAATTGCCAGATACAACTTAGTTCCCTGATAATCTAATCGTTAAGCCTGCAGAAGTGAAATTTGCATAATTGTAAAGTCTGTAAAAGGTGATAAAAATATTTCAAGTAGAATTATCAGATGTTGTCAGCGTGATAGCTTATCTGTTTCTATACTTCTTTGTTTCATACATTTCTGTTCATTTTCTTCTCTTTCTAATATGTACAAAATATTAATTTAAAAAATACAAAACACAGAATCTATTTACAAAATGTCCTCAAAAACTTACACACAAAAATGGCCTAAAATGCCGCATTACACTTCCCATTATTAAAAGGTAAAATATCAAATTAGGCCTATTTGAAATCAGTTGTTATGTATGTGTTTATATCTTATTATATGTAAACTAGTAACCCCTGAATTAAGTAGACCTAGAATTAAACAAATTGAAAAACGTGCGTTATCCACAGACAGATATATTTTCATTTTGATCGGGCTGACAAATGTTCATTCGGACAACATTTTTATTTCTGCCAGTCCGAATGACTGAAAGCCTTTTAAAGTTTTCGCATCTGAACTTTAAAGCAAGAAGGATAAATGACTTAAGCATTTTTCGCTATGCCTTCTACGTGGTTCTGTCTGGGAGCCAAAGACTATAGTGTCAAAGACCTGATGGGAAATTCCCTACTTGATGCAGTGCCTTTGTTCATATTAACCCACATGAACAACCCGTGAAGAGGTTGTTCATATTACTTACCGTAACCTGCGCACGTGCGCACGTGCGCAAGTTTGGTTACTAACCCGCGCCCGTGCCCATACAGACCTCCACGTGCCGAAAAGTATTTAAATTAGTACGATAGATGTGTACATTAAGGATTAGTTACGGAGAAATGGATTAGCTACCTTGTTACAACAGCAGTCGTGCATTCTAACAGTGTCAATGAAAATAAAAATATAGTCACGAAGTCATAAAGATGTACAGTCAAACCTGTTATAGACCACCCACAGAACCTGTCGACAAAAAACACTAATTTATCTACCATCGAATTATTCTCAATTGAATTAAACCCGTTAAGAAAACCAAATGTAAGCAGAAAGCACTATTTTGTTGTTCCCGTTGGTGGTTTTATAGACATATTTGACTGTATCAGGTAAAATCACCAAATTAAAGTATATTTTTAGAGACGTGTCTGTTCAACCGACTGTACATTTCCCCCTTTCCCCATCGTTCGACCCTTTCATACAGCAAGGTTACTCTTGCTCAGGGACATTAAGCATTGAAACAGTTGGGAATCGAACCCGGGACGTCTTGATCTCAAAATAAGCACCGAACCCTAGGTCACGTATCCCAACCCAAAAAGATGCCAACACAAACATTGTTGCTGACCCTCTGGTAGACATGTTTGACTGTATACAGAAATCGCACAAAACATAAATGCCAGTGGCAACTGTCACACTTATAGTCCGTTTAATCAGATCTGTCACTTGTATCAGTGTAGCAATACCACGTGACTTTTGGCTACAGTTACAAGTAGAAATTTGTAAACATTGGAACACAAATATAGCCATAAGTATTTTATTTCTAGATTGATTTCTATACAATATACGCCACGCTAAGGGGAAAAGCATTTGCTTTCCGTCAAATATAAGATCTTTTCCAGGAGTATTACCGGTTTTTCCATTACCCTGTGAAACCTACACGTTCCACGGTTTCACAAGGTAATGTACAAACCGACACAGCCGCTGAAAAAGATTTTATATTTCATTGAAAACAAATAATTGTCTCCTTAGCGTGGTGTATATTTTATAGAAATCGATGAAGAAATAAAATATGTATGACTATTTTATTTTCCAATGTTTACAAATTTCTTCTTGTAACTGTAGTAAAAGTCACGTGGTATTGCTACACTGTTGTATACACACATTGCAATATCATAACATTGTATAACTCCAACGCGATAAATTGCTATACAAAAACAAACACAAAATCCGCTATATTTATCGTTTCTGAATATTTAGGAGCATGCAAACTATATATGTTGTGCCAGATGTTTGAATGCTTTCGTAGGCAAATGTTACGGTCCTTGATTTTAATCCATAACAAAAATATAGGCACTATTGTGTTTGTTTTTGTACTGCAATTTATCGCGTTGGAGTTATAGTTGTATGGTTTTAAGTATTTTGATTGGAGAAAAAGGCATTGAAAACCAATACCTTATTCACTAAGCTACATACTAATACACAAAATTTATATCAAAATAATACATTAATAAGATAATTTGGAATGTTTATATACTAAATGTTGTGTAAACAACTGACCGACCTAAATAATCCATTTATACATATCTTTACAGTGAAATCAAAATATTTATTTGTTATATATTATCTGCAATACAATCATATCTTTAATTTTTACGTAGTAACACACGTGCAATTAAATTAACGATTTTACCTGTACGTTTTTGTTGGCTTCATGCTCGTCCAAAATGTCAAACTCTTATTTGAATCGAAGTTTATGTCATGTATGATGCACATTGTTGTCAACATTTGTGGAAGTCAGTTATAGTTCGTGCTATATAATGTGGCAGTCGAGTCTATTTCACGACAGGTAATACATGATATTGATTACAGATAACTTTAAAAGAATCTAATTGTTTGCTGTTTGTCCGTTTCATTAAATACTATGTAAGTGGTAACTGTTGAAATACAGACTTAATATGGACTAGTGTATGTTTACCTTTCAGACCAGTATGACTGCCTTGTGCAGATAATCCTTTCCCATCCATTCAACGACGAAATTTAACATTTAACATAGACAGTTTTCCAGGCAGTTAAATTGCTTGGCCTTATCTTCATGCTTGACTAATTACAATGTAATATAAGCACTAAATAATTGCAAGTAGTTATGTATGCTGTAATAGCTCAGGTGGTAACGCACAGGAATTGTAACTGAGCGATTCAAGTTCAACCCATCAAAGAAGTCTTTAGTATTTTTTTTGAATTCATCACAATATTTTTAATGTTATTTTCATATTCTTTTCGAGAGAATTTATAATTTGTTAATTATATATTTTTCTTGTTTTATTATGGTCATGATATAATTATTTTTAATTCAATTCAACTTTTATGACAAGAACACACACCCATTACAATACAAAACAAGTAAATAGTTTCCTGCGGGTGATTACCTGCGGCCTTGTAATTTAGTTGTATTGTTTAGGATGTCGTTCTCGCAGTTTGGATGAAATTCGAATTTATTCCGGTGTAAGTTTAAATCAATGTGTCTGTCAAAATAATTCCAATACATGTAAAATCGGACAATACCGATTATCCTATTTCGTTGTGTTAAATGTATGTGCCGAACGAATGAACAAATTCAAAATAATTAGAAAAAAAATTATCATGTATCAATACCATGCTTCTGTTAATCTAGCGATGTGTTCTCTACGGGATGTAGTCCATTAGTCCATGTAGGCTCAAGGCCGCAGGTTAATAATAATTTTACATCACTTCATCTGCTGTATCATGGTCTGAGTTACAGTCACACTCAGATAATGTATCTGTGGCTTCGTGTTGGTAGTAACAATACCTAAGTACTAGCAATAAAAATTATTGTGCTTTAATTATAATACATGTACAATACGTTGATTGTGTACATGTATATTTAGGCTATACACTCTTTAATAATAGACTGAATCACTTTATTTACAGGTTTGTATCACTATTGGATATAACTGATTATTTAAGCCATTTTTCTGTAAAACTCTTAGCTTTTAAATTTATAAAGATGAGAAAAAGAAATAATAAAATACACACAACTTGACAAGGTTTCGAACTCGCGGCCAAAAATATCGATATCGTTAGAAAGTATCTACGCACTAAACCACTCGGCTATGAAGTATGTTTGAAAGGATGGATGGTTAGAATGATTTATAATCACCAACCTTAACCATGGTTTACCTAATTCAATCAATTGACAGTGTCCACATTGTGTCACGTGACTGCCACATTATCCTGCACGGACTGTACTATCCGACCAGGGATACCTGACAGTGACGTCACATTGTGTTTACACTCCAATGTTTACTTTATATATTGTTCTACAAAAATGTGGATTATCATTATATGTCTTTACCTATATTCTACGTCACATCGTAGCCGAGAGGATAACGGGCTGTGTTAGTAGATGAAAGGTACCGAGTTCGAGCCCCGTCAGCGTAACTTTTCCCCACTCGTTACTACCCGTATTTTGCTATTGAATACGAAGTATGTGTGAAAAATTAATTTAGCACAAAATCTTTGTCATTTTACTAAACATAAAATTGCTAAATTGAATGGCTCGGAACACGCTTAAAATTATGTTAGTGTTTCCTTGAAGAATAATGAGAAAGCAACATCAGTTCTGTTCTAAACGTGTTTTAGAGATTACGTGAATGTTAAGAGCTTTTATTAATCATAAGAAAAAAGAATATTGACCAATGCATTATTGTATTATTTATTTTGCTTCCCGTATATTATTAAAAAAATACATTTTAATATAATGTCTACAACCAGCTTTGAACTTGGATCGCCTGTGTGAGAAGCAGCCAACACATCCACAGGACCATTCCGTGCTTCCATTTTACGTTTTTCACGTGCGCGGGTTGTTCATATTCAGGAATACCTCATACTCGGTCAATAACCATTACTTACCACACTCTTTACACAACGAACGCCAGAATCAGTACAATCACGACTTAAATACGCTTGTTAAGGTGGAACCACACTATAAAAAAAGTTCCTAACCCATATACAAGTTTGGTATCATAGTAAACTTTGATTTATTCCCAATTCAATGTCGCGTCTTATATCTCCATGCGTGTTACCATGACGTTACTATGACGTCATGTAGTTACCATGGAAAACGCGTTTTGACGTCGTTCCGCGGAGTATAGAAATAGCCCATACAGGGCTTCATTATTACACGTCAGGTGAGTAGTGGGCACCATTCGACGCATTTTGTAATTCCAAATCCGGTCTGGTAACAATATATATAATTAATCTAATAGCGTGCTAACAAAGTGAACAAAACGTCGAGTCTGGCATTTTTGAGATTTCAAAAAATTATGACGTTTCGACAAATTGCAAAAATTCCACCCGTCAAAAAATGTTTAAATTTTATTATGTTAATATATTGTATACCTGTAACAAAATATCAAATTCATAGAAAATTTGACCTCGCTTAACTCGATCAATATAGTTTTAAAGTTGTATAGTGTGAACAGAAATTACGTCATTTTTCACTTTGACAACGTTACATAGCGTCAATTATTTTTTCTGTGCTGCCGTCCACTGAGGGCAATGTGTAAGAGAAATTAGTCAAGGCTATCGAAAAAATATATAGTGAATTGATTACTCGACACTGATTCGTTCCCCTAAAGTATGATCTAAATAAAGAAACCCATCGTATCGCGCTTGTTACTCAATATAATCTCAAATGTGTTTTTTTCGCCGTTATTTCTGACGATATTCGTTAATCTTTGATCAATAACATTCTATGGTACATGATTTAATAGAGACATTGTCAATGGGGCACCCGCATTAGGGACGATATATTTGAACTATGAGTTCGAACGGTAAGCGCTGTCTTGTTGAAAAGGAGATAGATGTATGCTATGATTCCAATACAACTCCCCAGTGTATATATCTGCAGCTCTGACCATAATTTATGCACGGATTTGTATGTATGCAATGCAAACTAAACTCTGAAGCAGGACAAGATGTGCAAGTTCAATGACGTTCCAATTTAATGGAAACGTACCGTTTTCAGTAGTTACATAATGTGGATAATAAAGTCGCCGTTTCGTCCACCCGACCGCCCGTCCATGCTAGTTCTCTGTAAGTAACTAGCGGATGAGTTTCAACGACACTGTATTCGTAACTACCTAATAATAATTTTTTTCGCATTCTATTATGTTCCGGTTTTATCTATTTTCTTTAAGTTATCGCACTTGAGTATTTTTACTCATTGTTTTTCGCGTTATTTCTGAGCAACTATTATATGAACTGGGTAACTTTTATTACCGCCTCACGGCACAAATAGTACAACTGTAAAATAAACAGTTTGAACATAGAGAGAGATTGGAACATATAATATACGGCGCCATCGCTTTGTAAACGATAGAGAAGAATTCGACAGTTGGCACGTACTTTTGGGCCCCTTTAGGGCACTGATCCTGACCCCTTTGTCTAGCCTTATATTCTTTCTGTAGAAAAATAAAAACTTTTTGGCGCTAAATGTTAATGCAATTCCACAGGGAATCGTATCGCAATGGCGGGTAGGACCAGTTATTTCAGTTTTGGGAAGTCTGCGTTCAAAGGCCTCGTTAAAGGGGACAAGCTGGCCTAAAAACCTGTGCACGACATTGGGCCCGTAATATCCTTTAGTCTGAGATGCATGTGTACCCATGACAGCAAAATTCCCGAATTTTGGCATTTAGGTCGTAAACTACGGAAGGCCGAAATGGCCATCACGGCAAGTCTGCATTAGTACGCTATGGTAGCGGAAAGGATATACATGTAGCATTTTTTGAAAAATGAATTGTATTCGAACTGACTCTTTATTCGAATAAAGCTTCCAATAGCAAGGAGCAATAATCATCCGAATACTGCTAGTACAGACCCCGAGGTGTGAGAGCTCAGAAAGCACACCCGATGCACACTCTAAGTGTTCTTCACTAAAGTAAATACTAGTTTAGATTACGAGGGCTGTTCAAATTGGAATGCAACTAAGCCCATACATTTTTTTCCTTAATAGATTTTATTGAAACTAGCCTTTGATCCTATTGCAGTATTCATCTCCGGTATATACGCGAAGTTTCATTCAGATATTCCATTTTTAAAATGCGATTTAATTATCATTCATAGGGTCACTGTGCATATACTGGACACGTGCCAACCCGAGATCTTAACGTATCTGATATTTCTTCCGACATTGCAATTCAAGAGTCGTTAGAAACAAATGAAGATCACAAGGGACATTGCTTGACAAATCAGGATGGTCGGAAAGCTCAAGAACCTTCACGCTTCTCAGAAAGTCGAGTTAATGGCTGCTGCAGGTGGAGACCCATTGCCCTGCAATAGCATGCCATCCTTCAAATATGTGGTTTGAGAGCGATTGTCGGAGTATTTCTTCAATTTCTGACGAAATTTTCCTTTTTCAAGCTTGGCATTTACCCATTGTCTATTTTATACATCAAATTAAATGGTAGAAACGTGGTTTATAGAGAAAAAGGTGTACATTTCTACTGGCGCACATGGTGCGTTTTGCAATGCATACTTTTGTTCTGTCTTTACTGGCCCATATTTGTTTAAGGACCTGTCGCATGGGTGAAAAAATGAACCCGTGTCTCGTTTATGGTCATTACATTTGCAAACGGTCGACTTTTTTATCTAGAGACTGGTTTCAACTATTTTGTGGACAGTTTGCAAGGGCATGTGTGCTGGCGTCTCTAAGCAGATAGGGGTATCCAAAGTATACTTATCGTCCTAATTTTTGTAATATGTTTGATATTTGTATGAATAGCTCCTAATGATGTGCCAACACATTGAGCTACTGGCCTAATCATAAACATTCCACCAGTTTCCAAAACAAATATGATTTTCGCAACCCTTTTATAGTATATTGCGGTAATTGGATGGCGTTCATGGGGTTCCTTTCCCAATAAAATTACACCACTCTTAAATTGCGTAAACTATCAAGTAGTTGATGAAAAAGACATAACATGCCACCATTTCACCAAACATGTTATGTAAAATATTATATTTGCTTCCGCATTACAAAATCAACGATTCTTAAATAGGACCGAATTTGGCCAGAAAAAGTGACATTTTCCCAATAATTTAAGCATTAGTATACACGAGTAGACAGTGTTAATTGACCTATTGTTACAGCTACACTGAGTGCATTTTAAAATGTGAGGTATCAATTCAAAGCTAATTCAATGTTCTTCGATATACAGCTAACTATTCTTGAGAAAATCATTGATACAAGAAATAATAGCATCACTTGCATTCCAATTTGAACAACCCTCGTATGTCGGTTCAAAATTCATTTTCAGTGGGAAATGAATATTTTGGTCAAAGTTTGTGCAATGTTATATCTCATATTATGGTCGAAACAGTGTTGTGTTATTATCGCGTATGCAGAAATACTCTTCCATATACTTATACATACGTAAAAATTGCTGCAAGTTCGAATGTTATAAATGCTAGTCCCACGAGATTAGAGTTTTGTGGTATTACCGGTTTACCGGTTACCGTGGTATCAATTTCCCGCGGTACGATACCGCGATACCACCCGAAATAACCGGTATTTGATCATCATTATACCCTTCTGATTATATTTAAAGTATCTGTTATAACAGCCAGGTTTCATCGTCTACGAAGTCGTGCAAGGCCCTACGAGTTCCGCACGACGTGTCTGTGATAACCTCACGGAGATCATACGATAGCATCCCCTAAATATCGTAATAGCTGCAATCGGGCGCTACGTTGATATGACTCGAACAAAAAAACCTAGTAATATGCAATTCAATATTTATTTGTAGTTATATTATTAGATAAAAAACTTAGTTTCTCGTTCAACAATATTTGCAATGGCAAATGGCAGAATGCATA